>OY365780.1:8128028-10528028 GCA_959347405.1 Napeogenes sylphis | reverse complement strand
ATCCCCGCGGAACCATGAAGTTTTACACAACGCAAGGCCGTCAGGCGCTTATCCGGAACTATCCATTCACACTTTTAAAATTCAGAATATTACGCTTCATATAACGACGTCGTTTGGATTTTTATTTCAGTTCTCACCAGTTATCTACAGTATTTTGAATATCGGGATACTATGCGACGGTATATTTAATAGCATATTATATGTACCTACTGTTCTGTTCTGTAGTGATTCTCGTAAATTGAAAAGTTTTAAGTTCTTCATTGAATTAGTTGCCATGATAATCTATAAACATTAATATGTTATGTTTAGTTTTTGCACGAACTTTTCTTGACGGGACCAATTCTATCATATTTTACAATGTATATTTTGCAGGTAAATTTAAACATTGTATTCTAAGCTCTTATAAGAATATAATAATAACAACAATGGTACTTATTAAGGTACAAAACAACAGCAGTACACAACACGTTACGGAAAAAAAACCATTAGAAAATAATAATCTCATTCTAAAATGCCAGCCTGTAACAAAAATAGAAGAAAACATAGCAATTTCAACTTCGTGCTTTATCAAGAAGTGAACAGGCACGCCAAAGAGAAAAAGATGCATAATCTCTAAATAAAACCGCAATGAAGCAGTGACATTGCAATTAATTCGGTTTACTATATGATTTATTACAAGCTTTCCAAAACATTAAGAAAATATTACGATTTTTATAACACGAATAATGTTTATTTATAATCAATATTCATTACAGAGCAAGTATATTTAGTAATTATATTACACGACATCGCCGACAAGATGCAGGAGAAAACCCCGGTCGAAAACCTAGATGCAGACCCAAAGCTAGGTCTAAGGATGTAGTGCAAAAGGAGATGATGGAGTGCTTGCTAGCAGAAGACGACGTCGAGGATAGAGCGAAGTGGAGAGAAAAGAGCAAGAAAGAGAGAAAGCTGACCCTTTACACATTGAAACATTGAACAACATGATTTAGAGTATTAATCTCACTAGTTAAATTGAGTGCAACGTTTTAACTGGTAAGAGCTTATTTCCCTTAGTTTCACCACATATTAAAACTTTGATGAATTGATCTAGTAAAACAAAAAGTCAAACTATTTATATATATATTTAAAAGTTAAAAGGCAACCTTTTTAAAGTCTGAATTTCTTATAAATACACCTGAAGGTTGTGAAAAAAAAGGTTGCTTATGGTTATGCGGGTCTCACGTCCTCTAAACCTAAACATTTAGTTATTGTTTTCCAGCTTCCAGCAGTTTCCAGTTATCTAAACATTTAGTTATTGTTTTCCAACCATTCGATCCCTTGCGCATAGAACCGCGAAGACGATGACTGACTGTGTAAGTAAGAGGGAGATCATTCCATAGTTTTATGATACGCACAGTAAAGGAATTGGAGCCGAAAAAGGATTAATGGGAGGGACTTTAAGGGAATAAGGTTTCGGTTGGAACGGAGAGAGCAGTTATTATAGCTACTCAAACACTCACTTTGTTCCTTCAAATAGGAAGGAGTTGAAGGGTTGAATAATAGCCAGTAAAGAAAGCTAAGCATATGAATATTCCTGCGAAAACAAATCGGAAGTCACTTCTGTTTTTCAGGGAAGTGAGAAATCTGGTCATATTTGCGAAGGCCAAATTTGAACCTAATACAAAGGTTTTGAAGACGCTTAAGTTTATCTTACTGATCCTCCCGTAAATCAGGCATCAGCATAAAACAACAATTGATCTTAAACAACTTTGGTAGATACTGGAAGAAAATTACGTAATCTTTTCATAGATCTTACGGCTGCAAACATTTTTCCATTCACTTCACAAATCTTTGAATTCCAGGATAAATTTTGGTGGAATATGATGCCAAGGTTTTTCACTTTAATGCTGTACGGTATAACTATGCCTTTAAAACTGATATTTGGTAGTTGATAATTGGAAAAGTGTAAGATCAGCCTTGGTCTACCAATGATAATAACCTGGGTCTTAGAAAGATTAATTTAAAGGCCAAAATATTCACTTCAATTTAAAATATATGCCAGGTCTTGATTTACTTGTAATATAGTGTTTGCAAGATCATGAAGACTTGACTGGCGGTAAATTTTAAGATTGTTTGCATAAAAGTAGTAGAGAGAATTGATTTGAGTGCAAATAGTGTTTATAAACACTGAGAATAATAAAAAAGACAACACGCCACCTTGCGGAATTAAGTACGGTGGCAGCCGAGGATCCAAAAAAACCCAAAATTATAAAAGTACTTTATTTAAAATTACAAACTACATTATAACTAAAATGGCGACTGCTTGCCCGATATTAGAAAACAAGAGTGACAATTATATTTAAAATTAATTATAATGAAATACATTTATGTGAAGTGCAGATTCAGCTAAAGGATTGTTATAAAATTATAATTAAATAATACATTTGTATGAAGTGCAGATTTAGCTTTTTGATTGTTATAATTCCTGGATTCTGATACAATGGAATGTACATATTGCACCATCGCTTGCTAAGCGGTTCCCGCGATGCATGGGAATATAACAAATGTCTATTTAGCGATCCCACGGTCTATGGGGATATAACACCTCCCTCCTGAAGAACAGCATCTATTTGACGTCCTTAGATCTCGAATAGTGCTGTAAAATCTTCTCCACGTGATTACAATCTCCTTCCTCGTCCTCTGCTAGCTTTTGTTCTTTCTTGACTTTAAAGCTTTTACGATTCTTCAGGTTTTTATATATTATAACAGCAATGCTTAGTGCGCTTGCACTTAATATTATTCCATATAATGGGATTGTAGTATGATAAAGACTGTTTGTTTCAGTTGTTCCTGAAATTTCCGGCTGCAATGATATTTCATTACTTATTTCTTGAAGTTTTTTAAGGTCGAAAGTGTTTAGTTGTAATGACGTTTGTGAAACTTCAATTTTTTCAGAACTGTGTAGGTCTATTATTTTCAGTGGCTTTCCTCTTATGTGATCATTGCTATTAATTATTGTAAATTCTGAACTTTCTATTAAACATCCCAGAGGTAGAGTTACAGTAGAGTAGAGAGGTAGAGAGGTAGAGTTGCCTTGTACTTTTACAAATTGTTGCTGATTGCAGGATAATTTTAAACTTGATGGCTCCGGAAATGTTATAATATAATGCTTGTCGTCAAGTTGTTCCACGGCTTCCGTAGTCAGGATCAAGGATACAAATTGACATGAACTTTGTATCTGCTGCGTCGTAATGAGACGTTCTATACAGTCGGGCTGTTTTCCATAGGGATTGTTAAACTTGTTATCACAGAGATAAAATCCGTTGACCTTCGGGCATTCAGCCTCTATGTACGTAAAATCTTTATTGTGAATTGCTAGGAATGGTTTAGGGGGAATAAGGATTTGGTTATTCTTATTCGGTACTGCGGATAGGTGATACAAGAAATAAAATTTGGGAAAGACAATCGGAAAATTAAAGATTAACACAATATTCCTAATTAATAATAACCTACTTTAATAACATCAAAATAGTCTCTAAAACTAATGTCTAAAAGTTCCTCTTTCTTGTAGAGGTTATTTAACTTGTTTAAAATATCTTTTTGCGTATTTATAGATAACATTGAATGATATGTACTTTGAGCATGAATGAAAGCTAACCAATTTTCTAATCGAAATAATTCGTCCGTTATAGTTTCAACTATTAACACTAGTTAAATTATTTATCAAACTTTACAATTTTCTTTGATTATTGTGAAGTTATTAATAACATCATTATTTTGAAATAACCATTTTTGGTTAAACTAATGTGATTGATAAATTCGTTAACAATTTTATTATTATTTTAATTGCATTATCATACTTTATAGCATCCGTATAGTCGAGATTTCCGGAAATAGTCTTTATTATTGAACCTAAACCGTTAATAAGCCCTCTTTTAACTCGACTAGTCTCAAAGGTTTTCAATTGCTGTGAAACTTTTTCTAATTTAGTTACAAGAAGTGTGAATTTGAAAAAGTAAATGGTTTTATTTCTTAAAATTGGACGAATATTATCGATTTGTTCCTGAACTGAGTTTAAACTATCACAAGTTTGCTAACAGGATCGTCATTCTGTAACAATTGAGCACTTATAGGTACTCTTTTGAGTCTAGATTTGGCTATTGGGCCTCGTTTCTTTTTCGTGTAAATGTGTATCGGTAAGTCAGCTAAAACTTTCTCACGAGTAAAGCGAAGGGCAAGTTTTTGTCGGGATACTTTAGGGTTTCGTATGAATATTTGTTGGTTCCAAAAATTATTGATTAGTGACTTACGAATGCCAGTCCAGTCTGAAGGGATTCCGTTAGTATTAAATAATCGTGCTGCAGACTCTGTTACTTTATTTAAAATTCCATTTACGAGAGCAACATTTAATAAATTATTATCAGGGTTGCTAATCACAAATTCTTGAACTAACTGGTCACATAATTTTATAAATCTAGGTAATACATTTGGGTTTCCATCGAATTCAGGCAATAAGCGTGAGGCTTGAACAATTTTACCTAAATCGGCCATATTATATTTTTTCTAAAGTTAATTTATCGTTATTATAAGATATTAAATTTCTATTCGCGTCTTGGAAGCGCATCCTACTACTATACGTACTAAGCCTAGGGGTCTTCGATTGCCGCAGAAGGGAAATCTTAGAAGGAAAAATCTTATAAAATAGGGATAAGCAATCACTAGAAAGATTCTAATGTACTTACAGTTTTAATTTGGGTTTCTCTGGAGTATCAATGTTCGGATACACCTCGCTGCGCCGCCTCGTAGATTCAGGATACTCGTGTTGAAACTTGATAGCTTCCCGGATGGACCGCAAGACGATAATCTTGATTTCAAGAATATATAATTTACGTTGCTCGCGACCCGGCCCGCGAGTATCCTACCGACTGCGCCAATTAAGTACGGTGGCAGCCGAGGATCCAAAAAAACCCAAAATTATAAAAGTACTTTATTTAAAATTACAAACTACATTATAACTAAAATGGCGACTGCTTGCCCGATATTAGAAAACAAGAGTGACAATTATATTTAAAATTAATTATAATGAAATACATTTATGTGAAGTGCAGATTCAGCTAAAGGATTGTTATAAAATTATAATTAAATAATACATTTGTATGAAGTGCAGATTTAGCTTTTTGATTGTTATAATTCCTGGATTCTGATACAATGGAATGTACATATTGCACCATCGCTTGCTAAGCGGTTCCCGCGATGCATGGGAATATAACAAATGTCTATTTAGCGATCCCACGGTCTATGGGGATATAACAGCGGGACATTATTTTTTATTTTTTTTTTATATGATCTAGGGCAATGCTTGACTACATTCCACCTGATGTAAGTGGAATGTAGTCTTAGGTGGTAAGGCGCATTACCCTAGCAACCTCTTCACTCTACGCTTGAAGACACCCACATTGTATTCGGTCGGAAATACCGACGCAGGCAAGCTGTTCCAATCCTTTGCTGTACGCAGTAAAAATGAGGAAGCAAAGCGCTTCGTTCGGACAGGTGGAATGTCCACAACAAAAGGATGAAAACCTGCCGTGCGTCGGGACGTCCGGTGATGGAAGGGGGACGGGGGAATTAAATTGTGTAATTCCAGCGCACACTCACCAAAATGTATCCTATAGAATACTGAGAGGCTAGCAATTCTACGCCTGTGTTCAAGGCTTTGGAGGTCGGCTCCGACCAATTCGGGATCGCCTATAAGCCTCTTTGCTCGCCTCTCAATTGAGTCCAGAACCGCAAGATGAGACTTTGCGGCACCAGCAAATATGTGACCACAGTACTCTACACACGACCGGATCTGTGCTTTGTATAAAACAAGAAGCTGTCCCGGTGTAAAGTACTGCCGAACCTTCGCCAGAACGGCAAGCTTTGCTGCTGCTGCTCTTGCTCTGGACTCAATGAACCGACCAAAGTTGAGGTTCGAGGAAATCTCTAAGCCTAACAACTGAAGCCGGTCACTGTATTCCAAGAATACATTCTGGAAAGTAGGAGCCAAGGTGAAAGGGCTCCTTTTGGCGGTGAATAGACACGTCTGCGTTCTGGTGGCGTTGAACTTGACAAGATTGGCATTGCTCCATGCGGAGACTGCCTGAAGTTTGTCATTCAAACGTTGCACCATGGCTTCTCTTTCAGACTGTACTTGATCTCGACTAGCCCGAGTAGTCGGCAGATATCTTTCTACAACTGTGCTGTCGTCTGCATACCCATAGATACCGGGCTTCAACAGATCATTAATGTGAAGCAGAAACAGAGTTGCAGAAAGAACGGACCCCTGAGGCACTCCGGCATTTATTGTCAAGGGTTCCGAGGAACACCCGTCGACAACTACTCGGAGAGATCTGTGGCTCAGAAAGTCCGTTATCCAGCCGATCAGACCAGGAGATATACCGTAGGCTGAAAGTTTGCTTATAAGGCTCGCATGCCATACCCTGTCAAATGCCCTCGAGACGTCCAGAGAGACGGCGACCGCTTCTCCGTTCTTCTCGATGGCCTCGCCTAAAATGTGAGTAGCATACACTAGGAGGTCCCCAGTAGACCTATTACGGCGAAACCCGTACTGTCGGTCACTGAGGAGATCGTTACCTTCTAGGTATGCTAGTAGGCGCGAGTTCAATACACGCTCCATAATCTTGCAGAGTATGGAGGCGATTGAAATCGGTCTGTAATTGACAGGGTCGGCACGGCTGCCTTTTTTGGGCACGGGTTGCACATTAGCAAGCTTCCAGGATTTCGGCACTATTCCAGTCATGAAAGAGAGACGATACAGACGTGTCAGTACAGGAGACAACTCAGCTGCGCATGTCTTAAGCAGAATGGCTGGTATACCATCAGGACCACTGGCTTTATTCACATCTAAACGACACAATGTTCTCCATACCTCTTTGTTAGTGATGCGGATTTCAGGCATCGAAACACCGCAGTGAGGAAGATGTGCTGGAGAAGCATTGCCAGTGTCTAGATGCGAATTATCAGCAAACAGAGAAGCAAGTACGTTCGCTTTCTCTGTTGCTGTGTGGGCCAGGGATCCATCCGGCTTCAGCAGAGCAGGCAGTGAGGGTTGGCAGAAATTCGACTCGATCGCTTTCGCAAGAGACCAGAAAGCTCGACTGCCAGTTGGTCTGACAGAGAGCTTTTCGCCATTCTTAGCGATTCGATCGAGACGAGCCTTCCGCAATGCCTTTTTGTAGGACTTGGCAGCTTGGTTAAAGGCTCTCTTCTTCGAACTTACATCCGGAGTTTTGCGGCTTCGAGCATCAGCCCAAATGAGATATGCCGAATGTTTTCGGTCTTGAGCATGACCACATTCGGCATTAAACCATGGGCGAGCTTTGCCACCGATGGGTACGTCAGCAAAAGGAATAAAATACTCCATTGCCTGATGCACCACATCGGTTATAGCATCCGCGCAACTCGACGGATCCAAAGAAGAGAAGCAGACCTGCCGCCAAGGATAAGACGCAAAAAAGTGCCGCATCTCATCCCAATCTGCTGACTTGTATTTCCATACTCGCCTAACACCATGAGGTTCGAAAGCTGGTGGGGAAAATGTAAACACAGATTTCACCAGACAGTGATCGGGGGTTCCCAAGGGAGGGAGAGGTAACCTCTACCCGATACCTGTCCGGATCAGTTGTCAGCAGAAGGTCCAGGCAATTGGCTGTATGGCCTACCACATCTGGTACCCTTGTCGCTTGCTTCACCAGCTGAAAGAGGTCCAAGGACAACGCAAAGTTCCGCGCTTCTCTTTCAGCATGGTCGGTCTTCTGGTACGGGAACAGCCAGTCCTGATGACAGGCATTAAAATCCCCCAGAAAGACGAGCTGCGCTGAAGGGAACTGATGCAGAGCCATATCAGCAGCCTCACCGAGATACTCGAATAATCTAGTTGTCTCCCGGTCACCGCTGTGTGAACGGTAAACACAGGAATACAGGATTTTTTCGTTTCCTGTGTCTACTAAAACCCATAAAGAAGAAAAAGTGGGGTCTTCAAGGTGACGGAGACGCTGGATACAGAGGTCGTTCCGCGCATACACGCAGACTCCGGCACGTGAGCGAAAGTTGTGCTCTAACGTGTATCCGGGATAATCCAGGTGCGCCGCGCTTAAGGGACATTGTATCTGCGTCTCCGTCAAAAAGAACAGGTGCGGTTGTTCTGTCTCCAGGTGGTGATGGACAGGTAAGATATTAGAGTGCAAACCCCTAATATTACTGAGGTGCACTTTAAATGAGGAGGAGTGCAACCGCTGTACAAACTTTTTCCTTTTTTGGTTTTTCTTCATGATAAAAATAAATAAAAGTGAATAGGGATGGGAAATGGCAGTTGAACGAGGCGGTACGTATTAAACCCGACTTCGAAATTGGTGATGTCTTGCCGCTGGGAGGCTAGCCTGGAGACTGCGGGGACGCCCGAACCCCCCCAGGGATTGCCATCGGGCCTCCTTGCCTGGTCGCCAACCAGCACGATGGAGCCACCCCGGGATTTTTCGCAGCTGGCGGGGCAGCCTTTCGTGGGTGGCTAACCCACTAATTGGGCCCCCAACTATCTGCGGGCGGCCAGCGGAAAGCCGTCGCTTCGGATCCCGCTACCCTCCTTGACTAGACACCCGACAAAACAAACACCAACTCGACGTCAACCGGTTCGCCAACGTACCGCAGCTGTTCAGACCCATTTCCCATATACGGCTTCATCGAGCAACGTGCCGGAACACGACTAGGTCGCTTTGCGGCACGACTTTGCCCGATGGGTGGTAACTTTGCCGGCGACCCGATGTTATGGTCTACCACCATGAAGACCACCATCAGCACCACCACCACCACCATCAGCACTGACCGCGCTCCAAACAGAGTACAGATCATTGAAACGTACACGCTGCTGACGCCGCCGCATGTAACAACCAAACCAGTCAATTGCCGATGGAGATATGTTAAAACTACTCAATACCATGATTAAAGTACCAAAGTCTACAGTATTGAACGCATTACTGAAGTCAAGCAATGTCAATACCGTAACCTGACGGTTGTCCATGCCTGACCAGATATCTTCAGTGATTTTTTTCAAGGCCATGTTCTTACTATGACTAGGACGGAATCCGGATTTGAATTTACTAAGGAGACTAGTTTTGGTCAAGTAATCGCTTAATTGATAATGTACTTGTCGTTCAAGAATGCTAGATAAAAATGGAAGCATAGATATAGGAAGGAAATCTGAGGAACAGGAAGGGTTACCTTTTTTCGGAAGAGGACCAATAGACATCTTTACAGCAGGAAGGAAATCACCTTTGATATGGAGTATTACCCGTATATTTTAACAAGTTTTACGGAAATACAACGGTCCTTATGGGGACACAAGTTATATCTATTAGGTTTCTTTTGAAAATTCTACCCAAAGTTAAGTCTCCAGTATTAAGTGTTATTCAAAGTAAACGAAATAAATGTATCAAAAGTGTAAGCATTTATTTAAAATAAAAATAGTATTAATAATAATAAAACGTATAACTCTAGATTAAACGTGGAATTTCGCAAAATTATAGTCCTGCCCGTGTCGAAAGTTTAATCTCTGTATTTAATTAAAAAGTCATACATTTAACAAAAAACGTATCGAAATCTAGTATTTTACAATGTACAAAGGAAGGAAGCCAGGTTTCTCGATTACTAAAGGGTAACAAATAATAGCACATTATATGTAACAGTATTAGTAGAAGGCAGAATGTTAGTGTGGCATAATTACAAACAGGTGGCTCAACTTCCAAAAGTTAACTAAACTTCCTAAAACTTAGTCACCTTATTCCCGGGATCCTAACCACCGCTACCGCTTTTCGAAAGTCACTGGGCCGGTACTGGTTGATTTATGGTGTCCTCATTTGGAGTGATGTCTTCATCGATTATAAGAATGTACACGTATGTGTGCAATACAATAAAAAAAATAAATTCGAATTATAAAATTTTAAATAAACATCTTAATATATAAAATAATAAAAAAATATTTTAATATTAAATTTCTAAACCAAAAATACATGTTATTATATTTTAAACTAATTTCATTCTAATGATCTTCTTAGTTATTATCATAACTGTCTATCCAGTGTTGAATATAATTGCTATCCGATAGCAATTGGCCTACTTTCAACAAAGGTGCTATTAAGAGCCGTTGAGTTATTGAAATACGGTCACAATGCGTGTTATCTGTACATTAGTGGTTAGACTTTTTTTGGATGAGTAAACCAGTCAACACATAATACTATTGTGTATTTTTTGTAAACCTAAACACTTTATAAAACAAAGTAAAATCATGAGAAACAATTTAAATTTCCACAATGTGAAAATTTATAGTCTGTTTACAGATACAGAGACGAAACAAGAAAAAAGGTTAATTTGATGAACGTAACTATTGTAAAGTTTTCCTATTGTTGACTATAATTGTAAAAGTGTTAAATTGACGATAATTACAACGCATTGAAATGTTTCATACATTTTAGGAGAACAAATTTACACTTAAGTATTCATAACCCTGTATATAATGATAAACTTCGGGTCATGGCAACATGAAGTTACAAGTGACTATTATATCTTTATAGTATGCGGTGAACCGTTTATTGGGTAGCTAGCTCTTATATGTTACTCGCATATATCTGTTTAGCTTGTGCACAAATTTTGTAGCTTGCTGATTCATATGAACAAAATAAATTAGACTTATTTCGGTTCCTATTCTCACTCAAACTGTTCAAAAAACAAGTTCTATAAAGAATTATAATGTCATAATACTTGACATATTCAATATTTTTGACGCGTCATTCCAGTCAACAGACTTTGATGCCTCAGAATAAACTGCACTAAACTTCGTCATAGGTCACGATCAGGAACATCAGAACAATACGAGAAGGCAATTGAAAATCTGGAATTTGGAAGGATCTTTCTTTTGTTGTGTATGGATGACTTAACCTTTCGAAAGACAAGAATATAGACCAAAATCAAGTAAAGTAATTTTTTTTTCAAAATGTATTTTTTCTATGTAGATATGGAGAGAAACATTTCTTAATAATGTACTAAAATATCAAATTCTAATATCTGCTATCAACCCGGTGTTGAAAAATTTACTCTTTAAAATTTTATTTGTTATGTCAAAATTGAGCTTTAAGAATTGTAATGTAGCTAACATTATTAAGCAATGATTACCGAATGGGTGGGTCGTCTGATCGTTTAAAAAAAAAAAAGAAAATCTTACTTTGTCTATGAATTATATTAACAAGGACGATCAGAACATTAAGGGTCGTCGAACCTTCAGATGTAAAAAGCACCTTTCGATAAACATTATTGCATCAAAGCCAACTAACCGCGGAAACTATAATAGTTCTTCTACTGTTCTCTATGCAGACTTTTTCATAAGTCAATGTAAGCTTATCCAAAAGAAAAAGGAATAGAATTAAATATTTAAAACAATACCGCACACTTTACAATTACCTGATATCATTTAGTGTTTATTATAGAATATTAGACTATACATTTATTAGTTGAATTTTAAATTTTGTCTACTTACCTTTGAACAACACGCCAATTAACCCACTAATATTATTGATTTTAAGATTTTATTTTTGTTTTATATTTTATTAGTGCCATGAAAACTATATTCAGAGCTGTTTGCTTTATTTTATAGAATATTTTATGGAATTCTAAGGGGTAATAAAATAGATTTCAAGGTGTTTTTTGTGTTGCTTATTACAGTAATTACCTTATTAGGAAAAAAGGGTGAAGCTATTGTTTAGCTGAACAGGTCTGTTAGTATTTTCAATGCAAACTTGGCTTGTAAACTACAATTTTGAGTTTAAAGATAAGTTTGACAATCCTAGAAAACTATGCCGAAACTATCTTTGGTTTTTACCATGATTATGTTTAAATGTGTCGATTTTGATGATTTCATTTTTTTTCTGTGCAAGATCATATTACCAAAGAATAATATCGTATTGCAACGTTTATTTTTAAATATTAATTTAACTTTGAGTATGATGTTTCATGACGACAACATGTATTTTTTTTTTGAGATGAGAACTTGATTTTGTATTGTTAATTTTTAATTTAGTTAATTTCTTGACTACTCCTAACGTGATTAGAGTCTTAATTTGTATTAGTTACTCTTTTATACTTGTTTTAAGAGTTGTTCCTCTCGAAATTTATTACTTCATTCCGTATCTTTTTTCATCCAGGACCATTTGCATTTGTATGTATGGGACTCTCTTATTTCAATTTTATTTTTGTTAAATAAGTTTTATCAGATTTTGTTTTTTTTTATATATGGTTTTTAATATCATAACATTCTTAGCTAATTGCTTATTTTTATTGCTAGCTTATGCTATGCTTATTTTATTTAAATTTCTATAATTAAATTTTTCCTTTTTGTATATGCTAACATTTCATATCTGGCTACTTACATAATTTATAACTTGCTTAACGTCTTTACTATCCTATACTTTTTTTTGTAATTAAACTCTCGTGGACCATGATGATTATTTAATATGTATTTATCCGGCTATAATCAGCATTGAACAAGCCGCGAGTCCGCCATGCTTCGAGCTCATGAATAGGAACCCCGAATGAATTCGAAACTAGTCGGGCAAAATTCCGATTAAATTACATGATTATATCCGGATAAATATATATTTAATATCCTTTGCTTATTTATGCAGTGTTGAAAATGCATACTAAACATAATCTGCTTAATTGTTTTATTTCTACATATAAGATGTTTAAATATTTTGAAAGCATACATCAAGATCTTTTCTAATTTCTATCCTTTGCTATTATGTTCTCTATATTTTCATTAATTATTTCAAAAACGTAGATATTGAGCATTTCAAATTATAAGACATTTTACTGTATTTTTTTGTCAAACATACACTAATGGAGACAAAAAAGAGATACCTATGTCGTTGAATGAACACAATTACTGTTAAGCTTTTCAATTGTTGTTAATTAGGTTTAGCATCATTGTCGAGTTTCGCTTTAGGCCAAATCACTGGTAATTATGTTTCGCGGCTTCATTCGACGCGATAACTATTATCACGATGTAGTTACATACAAAACATTTACCTTGTATATTTATTAAAATTATAAGGTATGTATATTAAATAATAGTGGCAAAAAAATGAAGAAACAGAAGAATTTATTCTATTAAAGTGAAAGGTTCGGTGACCAAACTACCAAAACAGTTAACTAACAATAAGAAAAAAAAGTCCTCGGTGTTATGATTTAAAAATATTTTGCAATAAATGTTGACTTATTCCTGAGGTGCGAGAATACAATACCTTGATTACACTGTTGCAAATAATTTTGACAAGTACTATTGAAGTTCTAAACAGCAATAAAATAGTTTACTCTATTATGGGGAAGCTAATTCTTTCGATTGGTTTAATATTTTGTGTGTTTCAATTACAAAATTAGGGAACAGGTCAAACTGCTTTTGTGTAGCTGCGACACCATCTACACAAAGTAGTGTCTTTTCATTTGAAACATATGTTTGTGTATATAATAAAGATTTGACTTTTAAAGTTCGACTTTTATTAAAAAGAAAAGCTTGATAATCCAGTAACTTATGAATAAATATTTTTTCTGTTTTACAGTGACTACGTTTTAAAATGTGTATTCTTATTTTCGATTTTGGAAGAAATTTAATTTTAAATACATATTTTAGACACATATAAAAGTAGTTAGTAATGACTTAAGTTTTAAATTGAATTTTATTACCAATTAGTTATTAGTTAGCGCGTGTGATCACATGGTACAAAATGTGATTATGTCTATGTTAATAATTACGTATGCGCTATCGATACATCCTTCCTATCCCACATTTCCTCTTACTCACTACATTCCCTCTTAGAGTTAGATGGTGGACTCACTAATATAAATAGGCGTTCACCAGCCGCGTAGTCGCGTTTTGAGTTATCATACGGACCGCATCAACAATCACCCAAGATAACTAAAGACATACCAGGATCCTGGTAACAGTTCAAAAACACCGATATGAGGTCACTGTGTTCCAATTTTCCCGATACCTTGACAAGCTTCACACGCAGTCATATTACCGCACAGGCTTCATGGTGGATTCAAGAACCCATACTAAGCTAAACTTTGTACAAACTATTTGATGAAATTAATAAATCTTTATACTACATATTATATTTTGTTAACTTGAAATATCTAACAAACGGTAATATAAACTTATCCTACTCTAAATAAACGCCTTCTTACAATACCACTTTTTATTGAAACTCTCTTACTATTGTTGTTGCTCGTCTTTGGAACTCTCTTCAGAAACTCATTTTTGAAGAAATCCAGTTGTTTTAAATCCAACCTTTAAAATAAGAGTTAAAGAGTATTATTTCTCTTCAATAACTTAAATTATTATTAATAAACGATGAAGTATGTATATATGTATGTATGTATGTAAATGTGTGTATGTATGTAAATATCTAACATTAATATATTCACAATTATGTTATGTATATCGCTCCTTGAATACAAAAGGGCCACAATTCAAAAAAAAATGAAAATCGTTTTATTGCAAAAATGACACCTGAACCGACTATATTTTATAGTGAAAAAAAAACTCCCATCATTTTTGCTTATATTATGGGTGCACTGACTTACCGCCATTTTTGCATTAGCTCATTTTGACAGGTAATGTCAATGCAAAACCGCCATTTTGTGAGTTGCGCCCGGAGATTCAACGCAAACGCACTTCGTTTGCGTGAAAAACTGCCACAATCCAAAATACTTCTGTGTTGAATTCAAAATTTCAGGTAAGGGTGATTAAATTTTACAATACAAAAGTGCCATATTTAGGAAAACGTCCGTTTTGCATTCTAACATTAGTATTTGAAACCATAATATATAATACAAAAGTGCCATATTTTGGAAAACGTCCGTTTTGCATTCTAACATTAGTATTTGTAACCATAATATAAAATACAAAAGTGCCATATTTTGGAAAACGTCCGTTTTGCATTGTAACATAAGTATATGTTATAATATTTTGTAATACAAAATTGCTATATTTGAAATGCGTCCTTTTTGTAATCCAATATTAGTTAAGTATAATTATATTTTATAATACAACAGTAGCATATTTTGAAATACGTCCCTTTTGCTTTAAATAATATTAGAATAAATCATTATTTTTAGCGTGCTAGGATGGGAAGGAATGGGAAGGCCAGAAATATGGGCGTTTTGCATGATAATAATTTTAGTTTTCGTTATAATTTTAAAAATAAAAATTACCATTTTGATGTTAATTTTATTATATTCTTATTACTTCAGTGATTTTTAACTTAAAAATCATACGAATGTATTTGTTTGTTTGAAAATTTATAATATTAACTAAATTAATTTAGCTGTAGCTTTCGACACTAATTTAAAGTTTTTTAAATAATATCAGTGAGTGTTTATAGGGAACTATAATAATATGGGTAGATATTCCTAAATGTTAAAATATATGACTAAAATTCATTGCCCCATATTTTCTGTGAATTTAAATGTTAAATATGAAGTGATAGCTTAAATTTGTTAAATATAATTAAGGTGTTATTCCTGGATAATTAGTATTGAAAATGTCGTATTAAGGATTGTTATGTATTTGATTGTGTGTATGTTTTAGTGTATGTATGTTTCGTGTGTATATACTACGGACTGTATAATATATGTATAGAACTGTGGGTATTTTATGTTTTTTAGTTATAAAACGTTAAAGATGTATTTTTTTTACAGATTGAAAAAATGAATAGAGTACGATAAATGTTGAATATGGCAACCTCCGTTCAAGAATCGAAAAAGTTCAAGCATTACCTGGCCACAATAATAATGTGCAAAATAAAACTTTCTTTAATACTCCAGCTGCACTCAGTCTACCCGTCACGTTACCCATTGATTCTTCAGATACAAGTTCGTTAGCAGACGTCAACCTGACCTTAACCTACCAATATTAGAGGATGAAGACAGTGAAGTAAGCTGTGTTACGAATACCAAAGACATAAATAGGTCAAAAATAGTTGTTGAACAGAGTGACTCGAGTAGCAGTTCAGCGACTCTGATAATGACTCTAATACCAATTCCAGTCGATCATCAACATTCAGTAGTTCATCAATTGCAGATTTTTCTTCAGATGACAGTTTTAAAGTCATAAAAGATCTTCTGATTCCGAAAGGTAAATACAGTCAAAAGTAATTGCCAAACCATTTTGTATTTCACCCCAACCGGGCCCTTCTCGTGTAGAACCTCACTTACACATCTATGATAATCTGCCAGTCAATTTAGATACTCAGAGGCCTATTATAGAAACACACCCATCCACCAGTCAAAATTAGTCACCTAGTGTGAATATTTAGTCACCCAGCATTGGCAGTGAAACAGTTAGCGTAGACCTTCAGCGTTTTAATCGTCGAAAAGCTAATCCAGAATCATGGAAAAGAAACAAAACCAAAACTCTGATCAATAGCGGGAAGACACACACACAATTAAGTCGAAATCAAAAAAAATATTACTGCCAAAAATATGGGACCTGTTCCTACAGATAAGTAATAATAATAATATCCGGACAAATTATACGCATTGATCTAACCCCTAAGAAAGCAAATTATTTGTTTGTGTTAAGGGTGTTAGACAACGATACAAATACAAAGAAATACACATATAAATACTGAGAATATATTTAATAAACGACCAAACCCAGAAACACAGATATCTATGCTCATCTCATATATTTGTAAAATTGTGTTTAATTTTTTTATATTTTTTATAATATTGGTTCAAATTTTGAATGCAAAAGGGACTTATATGCTTTTTTTTCTAAATAGGTAACAGCTATTACAAAGTTTATATTGTAGATAGATAGAGCTAAAAAATACGCATGTAATGATATAATTATATCTTATATTTAATTAATAAATATATGAAATATTATAAAAAAACAGTTTCAAAAATTTGTTTTGGCTGTCCTGTAAAATTTATGGATTTCGATTTGTGTCCCTTTTGTATTCAAGGAGCGATATATTTGATGTAGTCTATTTAATTTATATATTAAAAATATAATTAAATCAATGTTTATGTTTTTATTATACTACGTGGCCGACTGTATATTTATAATGTTTTTATCTTACTTTGGAAGATGATACTATGATGATGAAACTGGGAGATATCTCTTAAAGAGATAAGTTCAACCTTTGAATTTTTTTTTTCTTTGTAATCTTTTAGATTTTGTAAATTTGTATGGTACACAAATAAATAAAAAATAAATAAGCATTTAAGGAACCCTTCATATGTAACTGGAAGGTGAAATCAGACCTGAAAATTGCTAGAACTAGTAAGATCTAGGCCATAAAAACCTAAAATTCTTAGAAATTATCATTCCTGACAATGTAGACCTTCGTTATCACATATATACATATTGTATACTCAGTTATTGCATATTGTTATAATCGACTACTTAACCGGTACAAAAAAAATTACCGCATTGGATAGTAAAAGAGGATCTTTAATTTAAATGCTGGCTAATAATATTGTTCGCATGTTATTCTTGGGAACTAACCTTTTTTTCAGCATTAAAAGTTTACTTAAGGCCATATGTATGTCTCCGGGACTTCAGCACGTAGGTAAGTTGTGCTAGTCTTAAACAAGCATTGTCAAATTAAAAAAAAATTATGAATTTAAAAAAAATCCGATACAAAAATATCTCTAAAAAGAATAACTAGCAAAGCTCTCTTAGAAATCTTTTGCTACCTTTTTTTTTATCAAACATAGCTAAGAAGTATTTCGACGGACAAGGCTTTCGATTAAAAATAATTGCAATCAAATCCGTTCACGCATTTGGCTGCTAGGATGCCACAAACAGACACACATATACAGATACACAGTTCAAACTTATAACACCTCTCTTCTTGGGTCGGGGGTTAAAAAACAATAAGTGTGATGTTTGAAAGTTAATCTAACTTAAATCGATATATATCATAGTGGGTAATTATCATTGGTTAATAATTGTTCTTTCTATATTATTATTATTGATGAAAGCCGAAGAATTATTCATCCACATCAATAATAAGAAGGTGGCGTGTTTAACATCCATTAGCAGTGAAATGTACTATGGCAGAGCGAGTTATCTTCACATAGGCCTTCCGCTTCCGTGACCATGAAATGTCATAAAATTATTCCACATAAGTAATAAATGTTATGAATTTATTTTATCCTATAGTCGTTTGAGATAAGTAAACAGTTCACTGCTTAATACATGTTGATTGTAAATTTAATAATTTTCATTTAGTTAACCTTCTATAGTAATTCTTCAATATTTTTAATATGTTAGATAACATGTCACAAAAACTTGTGTGACTGAACCGACAGTTCGAAAACGAAAGTTAATTTCACGGGCGGTGGATGCTGCTTTACCATTCATCTCGGTCGAACAATCCTCAAAGCGGCAACCATTAATCACCAGCGTAAGAAGAAAACATTTCTTTCTTTTAACTTTGGTGCAAATTGCATACTGCATTTTACCATTAGGTAAAGGAATATTAATTCTTCTTAATAAAAGGAGCGTAATTTAACAGGATTGTGAAAAAAAATAGATATGTATTTTTTATATACATTAATTGGGAACGGTTCATATTTATAAATGTTGTGTAAAAAGTTTGGTGTATTTTCAATATTTACGGTTTTTTAGGTTAATCAACTCAAAATAAAGATGTCTTAGTTTTGTGTAGAATCAGTTATTAAACATTTTAATGTAAAGTGTTAACTTTGCAGTTGAATTGTTTTTCATAAATACTGATTACTATAAGATCATTTCAACTGTGAAAAAACAATATAAATATATAACTACCACCTTTATAATAAAAGTATGCATAAACTTCAGATTACTTCTAATGCCTAATAATAGGAAATGGACCTGCTTGACTAGAATTGTACCATAGTGTGTAGCAAAATGTCTACGCCGTAGCAAAGTGTCTTTATGGCACGCCCCCTATACTTTTAGCTTGTATAAATTAATTATTATTGTTATTGTTATTATTATTGGTATATTAGCTTTATGATTTAGCTGAGATAGTAATAAAGATTGGTGATAGTAATAAAAAGGTGCCGCCCAATGTTAATTAATCATTCTAGCTGTCATTTCACTCAGATTCATAAAAGTAGATAGGTAATATATAGGAAAAATTTTTGTCCTTTCACTTTGAATAAAAAAAAATAAAATTTCAAAAAAATATATAATTATACACGCTTTCTTTTTTCATAGGACCGACTGTTCAATTCACAAATTTATTTTATTTTTTTGTTTATTATCACATTTATATAAGATATATTTAATTTAATATAGGTTAAACTCCTATAATACGACGTGGTGTATGTCTATTTAAATAAAAAAAGGAAAAATATAAGAACAATGTTTCTTAGTGTCTTAAAAATAAGCCAAGCCATTTAGTATTAGAAATCGGTTGAATACATTTCCGTAATTATTTATTTTTTTATTTTTCTTCGTATCGATTTCAAATTCAAATTCAAATTCAAAATATCTTTATTCAAGTAGGCATTTACACGCACTTTTGAATCGTCAATTACATTAAATTGGTCAGTATAGTCAGTCTGTGAGTAAACTACCACCAGCTCGGAATGCTGTTCTGCTGAGAAGAGCTGGCCAGAAACTCAACAGTTGCTCTTTTTAAATGAAATTAAACAATGTTTGACTTATACATTATAACATCAACCCTGCAAATGAGTCAACGACCCAAGTTCCATACATTTCGATCATCCAAAAATTCTTGAATTTTATAATAAGATTTATTTAATAATATACTTTTAATTTTAGATTTAAAACTATGAAAAGGAAGATCCAAAATATCTTGTGGAACCTTATTATATATGCGTACACTGAAGCCCATGAAGGATTTGTTAACTTTTTGAAGTCGAAATTTAGGCGTTACGAGTTTATTTTTATTTCTTGTATTTATCGTATGTCTGTCGCTGTTTTTAGTATAAGTATTTAAATTTTGACGTATATATAATATATTATTAAAAATGTATTGAGAAGCAACCGTAAGTATACCGATTTCTTTAAAAACATCTCTTAGGGAGTCTCTAGCTCTTAGATTACAAATAGCCCGTATAGCTCTTTTTTGTAAAACAAATATAGAATTCATTTCGGCAGCACTGCCCCATAATAAAATACCGTAAGACAAAATACTATGAAAATAACTAAAATAAACGAGTCGAGCCGTATTAACATCTGTTAATTGTCTTACTTTTTTAATTGCAAAGACGGCAGAGCTGAGTTTGCCAGCGAGAGTTGAGAGATGGTGGTTCCACTGGAGCTTTTTATCTAAAGTTATACCTAAGAAAATTGTTGAGTCAGTCAGTTCTAACACTTCATTGTTAAGGCGTAAACTACAAATTTGACTTTTGACATTAGGAAGTGTAAATTCCATGCATTTAGTTTTTTTAGTATTTAAGACCAAATTATTAATTTCGAACCAATGAAGAATACGTGACAGAGCACTGTTTACTTTGTCATAATTAGCTTTATTACGATCAACATTGAAAATAAGCGAGGTATCATCAGCAAAAAGTACAATGTCACATAGTCCTTTTACATAAATGGGCAAATCATTAATATATAGTAAAAATAAAAAGGGGCCAAGAATAGATCCTTGTGGAACACCCATCTTTAGGTGAGAACCAGTCGATTTACAATTATTTACATCAACCGTCTGAACTCTTTGATTTAGGTAAGAGGCAATAAGATCAAGCGCAGCACTACGCACACCATAGTGGTTAAGTTTGCATAGTAATGTTTGATGGTCTACGCAATCAAAGGCTTTAGATAAATCACAAAATACCCCGATTGCATTCTGTGACTTCTCCCATGCGTTGTAAATGTGCTTAAGAAGCGTGGCACCCGCATCAGTTGTTGACTTGCCTTTGGTGAAACCAAATTGTTTACTATGCATGATTTTATTTTTATTTTATTTAAGCTAGTAATCATATGAAGATTGAGCTGTTTTTAATAATAACGTTTAATTGCTATTTAATATGTTTATTTACGTATCTTAATCATTAAAGTAGGCATTTCATTGTATTAATTTGCTCGTATTCATTAAAGTGGTTAAATATAATTATTTGTTTAATGCTTGGCACCGACTTCAAACCTTTTAGTAAATAGGACATATAAATAATAGGTCGTATATAATAAATATTAAACTTTCATTATTTATTACTTTTTAGTTTTAAAGTCGGTTTTTTTAACGTAGTTATTTTTATTTAATACTTTTTAGTTTATTGCTACATTATCAATTAGCCATGGGTAGACCTACAAAAGGTGCTGAGCGCCTTAAAAAATATAGATCTCAATAAATAGTCTTAATCTCCATAGTCTTCTCAATAAAAAATCTCTTTGAAACTCAATTTCACGTTCTTGTGAGAATATTAAAGACTTCACATATACAAAACAACAGATGTCATTACGTCAAACAGCACGTTTTGATTTCCTTCCGAAGGAGTTAGTTCAAAACTTGGACTAAAATGCTCATAAAATAAAAACTAATGGGCCTACCTGAATCAAGTTTTTATGGGACCAATTCGAAACTATTCCGCATCAAACAAAAAAGAATTACGTAAATCGGTTTAGAAATCGCGGAGAAATCGGTGTACATACATAAAAAAAAAACCGACCAAATTGAGAACCTCCTCCTTTTTGAAGAAGTCGGTTAAAAAGAATGTGACCTACACAAAATTTGTGATGTGACTGCAAAAATGTCCAATTCTTGAATTCAAGATCTAAGTGGACAGTTACGAAATAAAATTTAAATAAATGTTACGTACAATTTGACATAATAAATATACTAACTATTCCTACCTCTTTCCTATATTGATAACTCAACCAAGGCTGGGTAGTGTATGGACTATTATAAAAATGATACAAACTACTTAATAGTAGTTCAACAGAAGATCTAGTCTATGGCTATTTGTACTACGGATAGCTAATTGTTCAGCACGTACACAAAGTTTCGTTGGTTCTGATTCAACAAAGAAAAGTTATTAGGTTTACCATTGCTGACGAGTTTCGTTTGAGGCTAGATCACTTATAAAATCTTTAACCATCGTTGTAAGCATTTATTAACAAACTATTTACATAAATATGATTGTTATATACGGTTATTTTTTTTTTAATTATACTCTCGAATGAAATTAATTATTTTAAAAAATATCGTATAACTTTTAATGATAAATAAATGTAAATTATATTGTGTTTAAAAAAGTTTTACCAAATAATTAGCCTTAAACTTAATAGAAAAAATGAACTTTGTGTAGTGTTAAGACTTGGTTTAGTACTTGCACTTCCCAGTGTGCGGTCGCTAGTACCGCCATCTGGCGCGTCCCCCGGGTTGCGGATAGGGGAGGTCCCCCCAGATATGGGGGGCACCGGCTTCGGTCGGCGCGGACAGCTATTAGCATGTGTGGCTGCTTGCCTTTCGAGGCGAGCATTGCACGGCCACACAAACTCGTAAGCCCGCACTGAGCGGGAACGAGAGCTGGACGGACGGATCCTGTTCTGTTCGTCTGGCTGCGAGGAAGAAAACCTCTATAAAAAATCACCCTGGGGGTCGGTCATGGGGGTGTCAGTGCCCGGTCCATGGCCGACAGGGGGGTTTGTGTTTAGTGTTTTGTGTTGTCTAGTCCCGTCAGGTCCTCGTCGTTTATGTTCTGTTTTGTTTTATGTGTGTTTGTGTTTCTTCGTCAACCCTAAGGTTCGGTCCCTGCCGAGGGGTTGTGTAAGGGCTAGGGCACCACCCACGGGGACCTCACCCCTTAAAGGAACAATGGAGCAGACTTTTTTGAAAATAAGTCCCCGGGAGGGTGTCAGTCCTAGTACTGTGCAATCCCTCACGGCAGATTCTTCTGCTGTCTGCCCTCCGTACTCCGGGGTGGGCAAAAAAAGTCTTGGCGCAGGAGTCCCTGCACAGGTCGAAACCACACCGACCTGTCCAAAAAAACTGAGTGTGAGGCGCGTAGGAGAGGATGACTTGGCTAGTTCACTGGATACCGATTTTCTTATTGATCAGGACATAATTGACTTGGATGCGGATGTGCCGACCCCGTCGGTCGGTTCCTCCGTTTACGACTTTAGCAGGCCCAAAGGACAACGACTTGCCTACGGTTGCGATTTGACGGACACGTCGGATCAGGAGGTTTTTGCGCGCCGCAAGCGAGGTCCTCTTTCAGAGGTCTCTCGTTTGCAGAGTGAAGCGTCCGGTAGCGACTCGGAGCTTGGTGTTGCAAAGTGCAACACCGCTCGTCGTGGACGCTCCACTCCAAACGCGCGTGGATCAGGGCTCGCAAGGGCGACAGCAGAGCTGCGAGCCCTGAACTTGGAGGCCGAAGAGGCCGCGTTTGAGCGAAGGCTTCAACGCCAGGCCCTCCGGAACACGCAGAAAACGACTAGGAGTGAGCCGGGCACCGAGGAGGATACCTCCTTGGAGGTGCAACCTTCGCTGGATTTGTCGTGTTTACCTGCCGATGAGTTGAGTGCAGCCGCCGCTCGACATTCCGCCGCGATTTTTGAGTGGACCAGAAAGTCGGGCAACCTCAAAGGCACGGTGGTCAAGGCCCTCAGAGACGAGTCGAGCAGTCTGCTCGATATCGTCAGAGTCTTGGCCACCCGGAGCGAGCCTGAGGAGACGCGCCGTATCCGCGAGGACAACGCGCGTCTCCACAGGGAGGTCGAGGCACTAAAGGCGGAGTTGAAGGCTCACAGGAGGGAATTCGCTGAGATGAGGGCATCTGCGGCCAAAGCCGCGGTCTCAGGGATGCCCTCGTCGGAGGCGGACCAGCTCGAGGAGTTGAAGCGCTCCGTTATCGACTCGGTGGGCGTTATGCTTAACGCCCGGTTCCGAGGGATAGAGGAGCGCCTCCTCCCAGAGAGGAGTTTACGGCCTTCCCTGGCCGCAGACCGAAGAAGGGAAGCAGCCGCGGCCGCAGCCGCTGCCATCGATTCTCGGCCATCGGTTTGCGGCTACAGCCAGGCTCCTTGAACTACCGAAGGCGACCCCGGATAAAGCGGAAAAGCTGGCGGCGTGTCTCCGCTCTACGTTGGAGGGGGTGGCGGATGTCGTCCGACCCGTGAAAAGGGTCGGCATTAGGATTAAAGGCCTGGACGACTCTGCCACGAGGGACAAAGTGGCGGCTGCGATCTGCCGCGTCACCCGATGCTCCAGTGAGTCTTTCCACGTCGGGGAGATTCGCTGGGGCAACGGGGCCATGGGCGTTGCCTTTGCCCGATGCCTTGTTGACGCGGCAAAATCGCTGTTAGCTACGGGGAGGCTGTTGGTTGGGTGGAGCTCGGCCAGGGTCGAGATTCTGGAGGAGCGGCCCATGCGGTGTTTCGGGTGTCTTGAGCCCGGGCACACGCGTGCGGTCTGCCCCTCTGGAGTTGACCGTAGCTCGGCCTGTTACCGGTGCGGCGTAGCGGGCCACACCCGCGCAGGCTGCACCGGAGTCCTCAGATGTGCTCTTTGCGCGGATCGTGGACTACCAGCAGGCCATGAGCTAGGCAGCGGAGTGTGTAAGGCTCCCCGTAGGAAAGGAAGGGTCGTTGGCCTCTCTCCAGCTCCCAGAGCCGGTGGCGGCGGGAAACCGCCTGTGGAAGCCATGTCGCAATGACCAAACGGCGACATGGCTTCCTACAGGCGAATCTAAATCACTGCGCCAGGGCCCAGGATCTGTTCGTCCAGGCCATGGCGGAGTGGGAAATTAGTGTTGCGGTGGCCTGCGAGCCCTACTATGTGCCCCCGAATTCCAGTTGGTCGGGGGACATAAACGGCTCCGTGGCGGTGGTTGTGGGACCTGGTCCCGGTCCCCCTTTCTCCACTCTGGAGACTGGCCCGGGTTTGGTAGTGGCGCGGTGGGGGGAGTACGTCGTCGTAGGCGCGTACTTCTCCCCCAATCGTAGCCTGGCGGAGTTCGAGGTCTTTCTCGACTCCGCCAGTGCTGCGATTCGCAGACAGGCGTCGGGGAAGGTCATCTTCCTCGGCGACCTGAACGCCAAATCCGCGGCCTGGGGGAACCACGCCACGGACGCTAGGGGTAGGGCTGTCCAGGTCTGGTCGCTCCTCTCCGGTCTGTCCCTCCTTAACAGAGGGACCGAACCGACCTGCGTGCGGCAGCAAGGGAGTTCCGTGGTGGACGTTTCGTTCGCCACCCCAGCTGTCGCGCGCATGGTCGACGACTGGAGAGTCGAGACGGAGGTGGAGACTCTATCGGACCATTTATACGTCCGATTTGAGATCTCCGCCTCCCGACCGGATCTGGCCGGGCCACCGCGGGGGGGATGTCGGTTTCCTCGCTGGGCAGTCCAGCGGCTGGATCGGGAAATGGCGGTCGAGGCAGCCATCGTCCAGGGCTGGGCCTTTCCCGATCCCCCCAGCGAGGAAACCGACGTCGAGGGGTTGGCTGGCCGCATGCGCGAGGCCCTATCGAGGGTCTGCGATGCGGCCATGCCGAGGGTGGGGTTCCGGCCCCGGCGCAGGGGTGTTTACTGGTGGTCGCCCGAAATAGCCGAACTTCGGGCGGCCTGTTGCAGGGCTCGCAGGGCCTTCCTCCGGTGTCGCCGCAGACGCGGCTCGGACCCGGAGATGGAGGCCCAGCTGCGGGGTCAGTATCGTGAGGCGAAGTCGACCCTGCAGCTCGCGATTCGGAAGGCGAAGGACCTGGCTCGGGAGGAAATCCTGGCCGGTCTCGATAGGGACCCATGGGGGCGACCGTATCGCGTTGCGCGGAATAAAATCCGCGCCGCGACCGCCCCGGTCATGGAGTCCCTTCAGCCGGATTTCCTCGAGCGGCTGGTGGGGGAACTTTTCCCGGATTCCACCGGCCACTCTCCTCCTGTGATGGCTCCCCCCTCTCAAAGGGGGGGAGCTGGTTCTGTCCCAGTCATCACGGAGGCCGAGCTGGAGGTCGCGCTGAGTCGCCTGCGAGCCCGCAACACTGCGCCGGGGCCGGACGGTATTCCAGGGCGAGTGTTGGTCATCGCCCTGGAATACCTGGGAGGCAGGCTTCGGGAACTGTTCAACCTGTGTTTGCGCACTGGACAGTTCCCGAAAGCCTGGAAGGAGGGCAGGTTGTGCCTGTTGCGGAAGGACGGTCGTTCTGTCGATTCTCCTTCCGCATACAGGCCGATCGTGCTGCTGGACGAGGTGGGCAAGCTCTTCGAGAGAGTCCTCTCTGCCCGTCTCGTCCAACACCTCCAAGAGGTAGGTCCGGGTCTCTCAGACGCTCAGTTCGGCTTCAGGGCGGGTCGTTCAACGATCGACGCCCTGAGAGCTCTGAGAGACCTGACCGAAGAGGCTGTTTCCGAGGGGGATGTCGTCCTGGCGGTTTCGCTGGACGTCGCCAACGCCTTCAACAGCCTGCCGTTCGAGACTTTGGTTGAGGCGCTCCGGTTCCATGGAGTGCCTCCCTATCTCCGCAGGCTGTTGGGGGCGTACCTGCAGGATAGAGAGGTCCTGTGGGAGTGCGGCGACCGGCGGGTCTACCGACGTGGTGTGAGCCGAGGGGTTCCACAAGGGTCCGTGTTGGGCCCGGTCTTGTGGAACCTGGGCTACGACTGGCTGCTTCGCTGTCCACTCCTCCCCCGGACGAGGGTGCTGTGTTACGCAGATGATACCCTCGTCACGGCGCGCGGAGGGAGCTTTGCGGAGGCAGCCCGTCTTGCCACGGTCGGCGCTACGTTGGTAGCGGACCGCATAGGGCTGTTGGGACTGGAGGTCTCTGTTTCCAAGACGGAGGCCATCCTGTTCCACGGCCCTCGCCGGGGTCCCCCTCGTCGGGCGTACATCTCCGTCCAGGGTGCGCGGGTGGCGGTGAAGGCCCAGATGAAGTATCTGGGCCTCACCCTGGACGGAAGATGGAACTTCGGGGCTCACTTCTCTCTGCTGGCCCCGAAGTTACTCTCCACTGCAGTCGCCTTGAGTAGGCTTCTACCCAACGCCGGAGGGCCGCAAGCTCCTTGCCGCCGGTTATACGCCGGAGTGGTGAGGAGCATGGCCCTGTACGGTGCTCCCATATGGTCGGGAGCCCTCACCGCGAACTCCAGGGCCCTTTTGCGTCGCACGCAAAGGGTCCTAGCGGTGAGGGTGATCAGGGGGTACCGTACGGTGTCATACACTGCGGCCACACTCCTGGCGAGCGATCCGCCCTGGGAGCTACAGGCGCGGGTCCTCGCCGGAGTGTATTGGCACCGGGTAGAAGCCCGGGTCGGGCGGGTTAGGCTCGAGGCAGATCGGATCAGGGCTCTAGCTCACCGAGCCCTGATCCGACAGTGGAGTAGGGACTTAGAGTCCCCGTCGGCCGGTCTTGCGACGGTGGGGGCTATATCCCCCCATCTCGATCGTTGGATCTGCCGGCGGCACGGGACTCTAACGTTCCGTCTTGTGCAGGTGCTCACGGGGCATGGGTGCTTCGGTGAGTACCTGTACAAGATCGCACGCAGAGAGGCGGCCCCCTCCTGCCACCACTGTGACGAGCCCGTGGACACGGCTCGTCACACCTTGGCGGAGTGCGCAGCCTGGGACCGTCAGCGTACTGAGCTGACGGCCGTGGTTGGCAGCGACCTCTCGTTGCCGAGCGTTGTTTCTGCGATGCTCGACGACGAGAGGTCCTGGGTCGCTATGGCCTCCTTCTGCGAGCAAGTCATTGTCGCGAAGGAGGCCGCGGAGCGGGTCAGAGAGGCAGCCTCCTCTGAACCGCTCCGTAGGGGAAGGCTGGGTCGAAGGAGGCGGGATTACGCCCGCAGCCTCCTTCCCCAGCTGTAGTGCCTGGACGGGAGAGGGGGGTGACCTCTCCCGCCCGTTATAGGCCTACGAGGTGAGGGTGTCCCTAAGTTGATCGGGGCCCCTCGCAGGGGGTTCCGCCGGGGCGTCACGGTGAGTGCGAAAGCGATCCCGTGGCGCCCCACTAAGGCGATGAGGTCAACCGTTGGTTTTTTAGTGGGTAGCCTTAAAAATGGCAGCGTCTTCTATGCTGCCGGGTAGTCCCACATACCCCCTCGGTCATCACCTTCCTGGCCGCAGGGATGATGCGTAACGCATTTTTCCAACGCTAAAAAAAAAAAAAAAAAAAAAGTACTTGCACTTCAATGTTTAATATCCAACCATTTGTAATAGAATGGGCGAGAGCAGCCCTTACAACTCGTTTTATAATATTTTAACACTATAATATTTAGGCGAGGGTAATTTACAATTTCATAACCAACTTACAGATGATTTTATTTATACCTTATAGTAAGTTCTAATAATTAATAAAAGATTAAACATTATGTTAAAATATTCTATGCTTTTAATTCTTAAAACATGTAACAGTAAATACTAAATAATATTCCATAATTAATTGTGTAGGTGGCGCTACTGTTGAAACTTATGAACTAAAACATGTAAATTCAAATGTATTTACCATTTAAATTATGATAAATAAATATGACTAACAGTAGTTATTTCCTAAGAAGTTAAAATTTATTATATATTTACAAAGTTACTCATTTTTAAATATTCAACCAAATCAAATCAAACAATACTTTAGCCTGAGTTCATAAATTTATTTGATGAGAAGATTTATATATATTTACAGAGCTTTAACACGTAAATTATATCACAACCTGCAAGACTTGTCTCGAAACGATTCCAGATTCTTCATCATGAGCAAGAAGGTTGGCGAAGTCTTGGCGTGAACAGAGTTCGGTTAAGCATGCTGAAGAATCCAGAAAGGTTTGAAACTACAGGTCCAATTCCGATATAACGTTATTACAGCTGGGTAAAAATATGTAAGAGATCTATGTCTTACATTTTTTTTATATGATCTATATATATCTGGAAATACATGGATATTCAATCATCATAGATCTTCAAATAAAAAAAATAATGAGGAGATCGTAAAACAACATTCTTACTATAAAAGTAAATGCACATAGATTTGAGATAGATCACACAGTCACGATATTTGATTTTCTTGTACGACAAAATGCACGCACGCCTCTATGGGATCCTGTTTCCGACTGTGCACTTACTAGTGCATTTACATATTGAACCTCAGCAGCAGTCTAAGTTTGAGTTTGGTTTACTATATTATTTTATAATCATTATATTAATACGTAAATAAAAAAAAGTGTTTGTATCTAAATATTGTTTATTTTATATTTAGATACAAACCTACTATTAAACAGTAATTAACTAGAAACAAGGCTAATATCATTAAAAATAGTTTCATGCTCTCCTCATTCGTGAAAATAATTCAATGTTTTTAAAGACTTAATTAATATTGTATTTTTAGACTAGATTAATTTTGTTTTAATTTAAAAAAAAACATTGAAACAGAAAAGTTTTTTTTACAATAATATAAGAATATAGAAATACAAATTTATCCACATGGGCAAGGATTGAACTATCGAGAGATATAATATTTAAAATTTTTCTATTCTAAATGAAAATGTAAGAAATAAGAAAAAAAAGGTCTTCACGCTTCATTTGTATTTAAGTAAGTTTAATACACTATAATATTTTACAATTATAAAATGTACATACTTTCTTTTCTATGAATCAATTGAATCAATCATAATGGATATCGTTCGGCCCATACACGCCCATATAGGCCTAAAAACGAGAGGTTCTATAAGTTTCACGTTTGTATCTGTATACCTGTGTCTATCTGTGGCATCGTAACAGCCAAATGAATGAACTTATTTGATTGCGGTTTTTTTAATCGAAAATTTTGTCCGTTAAGATGGTTCTTAGCTGTTTAGTTTATATAAAAACAGTTGTTTCCAACATATTGGGCTTTTATGGGGCTGGTGATAGTCTCAATATGCAGTATTACTAAACAACACAAAATCAGTGTTTTCGTAGGTTCAATTAGTACAATATAGAAAACAGTAATGTAACCTTAAAAAACCAGAAAGAATGTATAACTTTATAAAATATGTCAAAAAATATTTGTTTCTTTATTTTAATAATATCTTTAGGAGTAATTAAATAATTATTAAAAGGAAAACCAATCCTTTTAAAGGATATTTTGTACTGTTTTAATTGCAGTATCAGGGAACAGAGAGTGAGGTCATTGTGTACCTGTCAGATCAGTTGATCTGTTTTGTTTTAAACGTTTTCTGTGTATACAATGTACTCTTTGATTGTAAAGGTATTTTCTATAGACTTTAATTTTATCTTAAAAAATGTGTGGTAATCCTAAAAGAAAAAAATATTTTTTTAGATTAACCATAATTGTTTTCAAATATTTAAATTTTTGATAAAGAAAATGAATATATAATTAAAAGTTAATACAAATATCTTTAAAAAAATTACATAATAAAAAGAAGTTTCAGTTCGTAAGCTATATTGAGATACCAAAGTAAGTAAAAATCGTATTCGCTTCTTTTGCTTACCTTGGTTTGTTTTTACTGTTAAGTATTTATTTTCGGATTTCCTTCGGAAAATGAACATCTCGGAGTTCATTTAGTCTTGCTCGGTTTAAGTTAGCGCCTGAGATCACACGGTCCATCGCATCGCTTCATGCTGGATTCAAGTCTCTCTAATTCGGGATAAGTGCTCACTTCGCAAACTCAATGAGCTAGCTATAAATAGAATATTCTTTTGAACCATATCTTATCTGACGTTACGTGACTAGACATTCAATACTGTTGAAAATTACTTTAAATAAAACCTCTAACCTACATTAATATCATTCAAGTAGCGTACCGTTCTAGGCGAACTAAAATCTTATGTTGTTGTTATTTCCTTCCCCCGTTTTATAGTTTAAATACATTTTGTACTCCTTTTATTTTGTCGTTATGATAATCATTATAAATACCACCTCGCCAAAAATGTAGTTTTCCCAGTAGTTAAGTGTAGTACCCGATAGCAGAAACAATGGTTGCATTTTGAAGGTTACACTTTAAAAACAATGGTAACCCTCATGTCCTGAGCGGGACGCCATAGACCGAAATCGCATTCATCGTGTTGTTTCAGTATATTTGTAACTTTGGCATTTAATTATTTGAAACGTTTTCGTTACTTTGATTTTCCAGTCTGCACAACCGTGATTTTATACATGTATAATGCATATAGTGCCTTCCTTTTTTTTTCGTTTTACCTGAATATGTGATCATTTATGATAAAATAAATATACATATAATTATATGAACCTGAAATACATAGTTTGTATTTAAAAGACAATGTTTTATTTAATTTTAAAAATGATAATCGAAGTCTTTGTATCCTGTACAATCTTTCATGAAGAAATAATTCTGTTTATAAGAGTGCTTTATTTTATTAAAGTAATTTTGTATTAAGCTGACTCGGGGTCTGTAAGCTGAAATTTTTGCATAGAGCTAAAAAAGGTGTATAAAGTTAGGGTGAGTTCTATTAAAGAATATAGTTTAAAAATTTGTATTAGTATTAAAAATTTGTATTTATTTATATAAACATAGAATGAAAAATAAAACTACGGTCCATCAATATAGAATGAAAAATAAAACCATGGTATAAATTTAAATAAGCTTAACATGGCTTTACGTGTTTATAGATATTTTTGAACATCAATTTCGGTAGTGACATCTTTTCAATATATATCTATAATGAAAAGTTAGAAACATTGGTTATGATTTTCCAAAGAAACCTAATAGATGTCATCATCGTCCCGATAAAGACGATCACATATAGAATGCTTAATTCACCGAGACAGACAGCGATACGGTAGCTCAGTTGGTAGAACGACTGGGACGGTTTCTCAGTAGCCGCGGTTTCGAATCCCTGCCCGTATCGGTTTATTTTTCATTCATTCATTTTACATTGCGAATATTTTTTTTAGAATATTGATAGATTGATAGTATTCATTAGAAATAATTTGTAATTGTAAGTAAAATTTACTATTATAAATTTATTTAGTTTTAGGAGATCTTTTTTTTAATGCAATTTGTAAATCTTGGGTTGGTTCACCCCGTTGGTTGAGTGGTTAGCGCAGACGCCTAACGTGGATAGTACCTACCTCAAAACTCATCTCGCTCGAATAATTATTATTTAAGAAGCTACCATTAAAACTAGTGCACTCTGGCACTTCACAAGTAATGACATAATATAATTTCCCTGAAAGATTGGTGATTCTTCTAAAAGAAGAAATGATTTTGTATTTTTCATAATCCTTAGTTAGATTATTATTGCCTATGGTTTCGAAAGAAATATGTTTCGAAAGTTAATTGTTGTAAAAAAATGTACATAATTGCTAAAATACTTCTTTATGACAAGTTATTTTTGTTAGTTACATACGTTAGTTACGTATACAAAGACCTATAGATTTATTTTATTAAATTTAAGTATACAATTAAAACAACAACACCAAAAAAAAAAAGGATTTATTCTCACAATTCACAATAATTAAAGTAAATTCGAATAATCGCTTGTAGCCTTTTTATTTTTTTACAAAATAAATGTAGATTGTTATTATATATTTAAATATATGCTAATAGGATTTCATTTGTACCTTTTAAGGATCTCTTAGCGAAGATTATTTTGCTTGAGTTATTATGGATGAAACTCAGACAATCCTCTGTGTACCAGAATATTTAAAACAATGGACGGGGCCTTCTAAGAATTTGCCTTTTAAATGGTTAAGAGATTGTTTTTAGAAATTTACATACTAACATTATGTACAATATTATTTCAACAAAAGTTGGTGCAACCGATAATGGAAATATTTTTTGTGAAGTTATCCTACTGTATTTTGAAAGATATAAATTGGATAGAGCCGGACGCTAAACACTCTCCTTTACCCTATCTGGTATCCAACTCGTTTTTTTCTCCTATACAGTTCTTTCATTAGTGTAGGTGTCTTTTGTTTGAGTAAACCAGACAAAAGGTAAGCTTTTTATATAATAATTACACTCATGGGGTGTTTGTTTACTGGTTAGTGACCCAGACTGATAAGTCAACGATATTTGGTTCGCTATCACCACGGGAAAATTTATTGTATTGTTGATTAATTTATTGATTTTTGTTTTAGTTTATTCTGTGCTTGTTATTTCAACGTTTGTAAAACCCCCGTAACACATAATTTTTTTATTTTAATGCGGGAGTTGTTAAATTTATTTAGTTTATTTATTAAAAAATATAATAAATAAGTATTTTAACATTTCATAATATATATCGCATTAATATAAATATATATTTATATATGTATGTATATATATGTGTATATATATATGTGTATATATAATATATATAATGCTATATTCAATACATTCATGCCTGTCCCGGTTGGGAATTGAACACGTACCCCATTTATGAAGCTATACGTGTCACTATGGTACCATAGGCGTCTGGGCTGACAGCTATAGTACCATAGTATACATACATATAAATATATATATATTGTGTCCATGTCACTATGTCTCACAGTATTCTGTTTTGGGGATCAGAGGTAGATGTACAATCTATTTTTATTTTACACAAGAGAGCAATGTAAGCCACAGCCTTAAAACTGTTTTCAAAGAGGCTACTATACTCATGTTTCCATAACTCTATATCTTACAACTTACAATATATACGCCCGGATATAACACAAAGTTTCAGATTGTTCAACAACTTACTTAATATGTTACTACATCTAATCATAAAAACTTAATCAGTAAATGTAAATTAATCAACCTAAAACTACAATTTGATAAACCAGGAAGTGGAGGGAAGGTAGGAAGGCAATAGTTAGGAACTGTATTTTGATATAATATAATCTTTAAACGATTCTTATTTCTGCTTAGAAACTAAATTATCTTTTTTCTAAATATTTTTATGAGACGTTAAAAAGCCTGTTTTCTTTATGAAAAAGTTTTTTTTTATAATTTAAATAGATCTATATGTGTATAATCTATAAGGTTATGTTCTTGTAGGTATAGCTTAAAGGGTTGCAATGCTATTTACTATTTGATATGATTCGTAAATCAATTAAAGATTTAGAAAATTATAGATAATATAAGACATTTTTTGTATAACCAAAAAAAAATAAAATCATTTTTCACTTTAGTGTAAAATAACCGAAGAAACGAAGAAGAAAATAAAGAAATGGCAACCTCAACACTCTTCTCTTTTTAATGATTATGACTAACGACGTTACTATTTATAGTCTTATATTACATAAATCCCTGAAAGAGAGTTATTATTATTATTATCTGAGAGCGCGGCTGTGCAGGGCTAAGAGAGCCCAGTATCACTGCGACCTAAAAGATGTATTGTGATCGCCACTGCCGACAGTTTACTGCATAGGTCTGCCACTCTGAGGTAATGCAGAATTTCCTTTGCAGTGAGGTGTCGGACATCCACTCGGTCCAGGATGTGTCTCTCCAGGGTATCACTGCGTTTATCTCTATCCATCTTCTATACACTCGCATAAAAAATGGATCGGGGATCCACCTCATGGCAATACCTGCACACTTTTCCATCCTCTAATTTGAGGGTTGCTAGGTGCTTATTCAGACAAAAGTGCCCTGTAAGCGTTCTAGTTATGATATAGTAAATTATTTCTGCTAGGCCTAATGCGCTCTTTAGCTGCTTTCGCAACAAAAGGTTTTAATAAGGGCTTTGAAATGCTTGAGGCCAAGGATTTTCTCCCAAAGCCTTATAGCATCACACCTAAGGAGGTTATTCAGGGTCATACGAGCTAAAGTGTTTGGAACACCACAAATTGGTTCTGGACCGTATGTTTTGCTCTCAGCTCATCAGCAATCCCGTTTCCTATATGGCCTCCGTGGCCCCGGACCCATCTTAGAAAAACTCTGATTTTGCAGCTCAGAGTGTCCAATTTCGTCAGGCAGTCAAGCACTAGTCTTGAAGTGATAGTATACAAGTTTAGGGCCTTTAGTGCCGCCTTGACTATCACAGTTGATGTAAATGGTCCTATTCGTGTAGTTGCGCTGCAGGTTCAGGGTCACACAAGCAATTATGGCGTATACTTTTGCTTGAAAAATGGAGGTGTACTTACCCAGGCTTAAGCTTTCCCTGTGGTCAGGGCACTCTCCATATACCCCGCATCCTACATTAGGCCCCATTTTCGATCCATCGGTGTACCATTCAAGGCAACCGTTCCCCCAGGGCAGGTCTGTTGACCATTCTTTCCTTGTCGGTATTTCCACAGAATAGTTCTGTACAAAATTGCAGTGTGGAACCACGCTGTCGCCAATCATCGCCAATGAAAGAGAGTTACAGAAGAACTATATACCAGGTAGACACGACCTGGTTATGTATTGACGTGGAGAACAACGTAATTATGGTATTTCTCTATATAACTATTATGTCAATAGCAATATTGTTAAAGTAAATTAAAAGTAAAAATTAAGTACGATAACTTTTGGGTTGTTTTTTCATTTGACTTCTTCTGTAACGGTCGTTATGTAAAAAATACAAGAATATTTTTATAATATTATTAAGAATATTCCATAATGAACTTAAGACTTATTTACTTTTAAATAACCAGTTAAAAAAGTTTATTTTTCTTTGGCTATAAATAATTGCAAAAACTTTTCTAAAATTTGTAATACTAATTAAAAAAAAAAATAAATAAGTGCGTCAGTCTGAGATTTTATAATTTGCTAAAGAACTCGAAATTAAATTTGGCAACTCTTTATGTTTTATAATACATAATATTTATTTCATTTATATATTATACAGTTGTAATATGTATAGTATTGTGTGTAATAGTATACCATGTTGCATAGAATTAGTATATGTAAAAGCTAGTTATATTCAATACTTTTATGTACGTGGGTACGTACTTAGTTTTACTTAATTTATTTATGTACTTCCTTAGTAATAAAATTCTTATTTTAATTGTAGGTTGCCAATAAGAGGTCACTTTTAGTGATAGGATGTATATAAAAAACAAGAACGAACAAAAAAAAGAAGGTTTCCACTAATTTGGTTTTTTACAAATTTTCGTGTCCAATAAAGTGTTATATTAAATTAGTGATAAACTTATCTTACTTTGTACACGGAATTAAAATAGTTTTTTACAATAAACTCCCAAAGTCCTAGATCTGTCCGTAAATAAATTTAAATTAAACCGTTTTTAAAATAAAATAAATAATATGATTTAAAAAAATATTATTTTTACATAACTTATTAGATCACTACCATAATTATTTATCACGTGAGATAAGTTCAAAGATAGTTATTTAATTTAAATAGTTGAAAGGATAAACATACTTGATATAAAATACTTAAGATTCTCATCCATTAGGACCTTAACAATTAAAATGATTCTTAATGAACTATTTATTATTGTGAAAAAAAAAATGAATAGGTACTGTAATGCAGTAAATTGCACAAAATAACACAAGATGATTTTAAATGTTGAGATAAGATCAACATTAATTTAAAACTATCGAATTTTGATAGGTGTTATTATTCCGGCTCAATTTACCTTTCAAATGTTCAAATGCCCCGGATCTAGTGACTACAAATCCTCTCTTAATAGTACTAGATAACACGTCTGGTGGAATACAAGACTATCTATTTCAGTATGTCATCTCAATCACATATATGGTGTTATCATATATATCATACTGATAATATAGGAACGTTTGTAGAATGTAAGTAGTGTTGATATGTGATTGATTTGATTTGTAAATTTTGATTTCACTGTTCGTATTTTTTAAATATTTTGTTTTTATACCATATTCTCTAGCAAATTGCTTATAAATTATCAAGGGCACATAAACATAGAATTTCTGTGATAAGAATAATAATTTAACAATTGTCAAGAACTTGGAGCAGTTATCACTGACTTTCATAATTGCTTACATAACTTATTTTCAAGTTTAATTATTTGTTAAGCTAGAAACCGTCCAATTTAAATAGATACTTTAGTCTTTAAAATGCGACAATAACTCCGATTATATTCTATTTAGATTGTTTATGTACATCTTATGATGAAGCCGAATAAAAAACAATTTTGATACAACAACATAATAAATTTTAGTACCAGTTAACAGTGTAAGTTACTACAATTCTATACTTAGTTATGCCTTTCTTTAAAATTGTCTCCGTTATTTTCAAAACTCCTTATAGTTGTAAAAAAATTGGCCTGCAACTATTATGCTATTGTGAACCATTGCTTATAACGTTTTCATCGGCATCTTTTCCCAGTATTGAGTTGCCGGTAACGCAAATAACGAAAACGAATTACGATGTTGTCGTTATCCGTCAAACTCGGCAACGACGTCGATAGCAACGTTTCATGAAGTTTCTGAAAACGTTGGCGTCAATAAAAACTGACAACGTTCTTCAATAATGTTATTATAAAAAATAACTACGTTAAAAAAACCGACTTTAAAACTAATAAGAAAAAAATAATAAAGATTTAATATTTATTATATAATACCTATTATTTATATGTCCTATTTACTAATAGATTTGAAGTCGGTACCAAGCCATTATTAGGATAGGAATTTTGTTGAACACATTTCCGTAATTTTTTATTTTTTTGTTTTTCTTCGTATCGATTCAAGCTAGTAATCATATTAAGATTGAATTGAAGCTTCCTATTATGTTTATTTACGCATCTTAATCATTAAAGTAGGCATTTCATTGTATTATTTAAGTGGTTAAATATAATTATTTGTATAAGGCTTGGGCTTAAAATTTCTGGGCTATTTAATTTTTAAATATATACGTCATCGGTCTTTATAAATTACGTTAAACTATTGAAAAAAGGGAGGTAGTCTTAAAATTATAAAAGTGTCAGAAAAAAACAGAAATCTATCTTTAAGAAATCTGTATCTATTGACAACTTTACTGTTGGGTTAGCCGTTATTTAGTTACAAAAATATATTCTTGTTTCAAAATTCATTCTTAAAATATTTATTTTATAGATGTATAATTTTGGAAAGTTTTTAAATTGATTGAGTTTGACCGGTGATAATTAAACATTTGCAGTATTTCATTTCGACCCAGTATCGAATATAAAAAAAATCTCTTTCTTCTTACGTTTACTCAAAATATATATTACTATTTATTCATGTTTTGAAGAATATTTATAAAGTAACAAGTAACAAAAAATAGTTAAGAAAGAAAATAACAAGGTCTCATTTTATTATAATTATATCCTTATAAGAAAATACTATTTACGGAATTTAATATTAAAAAAAAAATACATATATATGTTGAAACATTTAACTAACGAACAATCTTCCCGTAAACATAATAGATCGCAAAGTATACCCAAATTCATTCAAAGATTTTATAAAATACCCCTTATGTATGTGGTGGTACCCTTGGTAAGGTAAACAGTTCTAAATACTTGTAATCTCTCTTTTTCTACTTCTATATTTCTTTATAGTTATAATTTTTTATTTTTTCTAAGTGGAGAAAAACTAATGAAATAATTATTTTTAAATATTATTTGTTTAAATAATGTTTATTAAAGTAAGATCAGATTCAATAACCAATATGAACAACGGTGGTTTTTTTCTACTTTGAAAATACTAATCCGTATGTAGTGGTGCTGTGATTTGAGATCAATATGTAAATGCACTAGTAAGTGCTCGGGCGTAGCAGGATCCCGTAGAGGCGTGAGTGCATTTTGTCGTAGAAGAAAATCAACTAAGCGTGACTATACGATTTGTCTCTAAGGCTAAATCTTCAAAAGATTCAAACAAGAATTCTTGATTTATTTAAATTTAATTCTTGATTTAATGGCTTATTTAAATCATATGAACTTATCATAGTGAAATACGATGTTAATCATGCAATCTACTATACATACACATAACACATGGTGTAGATGTTCAAAGTAAATTGACGAAATGTTAAATATAACAAATAAATATAAAATCTAATATTTTATAACAATAAATGGTACCGGGTAATTGAAAAGTTTATTTTATGACAATTTGAGTGAGAATAAACAGAGTATTGCGGCACGCATCACTTTTATTTATTACATACGGAACCCAGTTACGGTCCTAACATCGAAGTATTAATTCAAGATGAATACCTTATTCATCAAGTATTATTAAAAATTCATCAACCCGGATATATTTTTTTTATTATTATCTGAATTCGATGTAAAACAAAATTAAAAGTGATCTGGCCTAACGTGAACCTCGTACACTATGATAAGTCTCATTTAATTTCTCAGATATATCAGAAAGCAACATAATTTATGCACAAGATAAACAGATAGCTATGTGTAACATATAAAACCTAAATACCCAATATACTGTTGAACTACTATTAACGTAAAATAGTCTCCTGTAACTTCACCCTGTCATAAACCGAAGTTTATCATTATACATAATGTTATAAATACTTAATTTTAAATTTATGCTGCTAAAATGTATGAATAATTTCAATGAGTTGTAGGTATTGTCAATTTTACACTTTTATTATAAAAGTTAACAATTGAAAAACTTTACAATAGTTGTGTTCATTCAACGATAATTAAATTTTACTTTTTTCTTGTTTAGTCTCTGTATCTGTAAATCGATTGTGAATTACCACAAATATCTCATGATGTTACTTCGTTTCATAAAGTACATAGCTCTACAAAAAATCATCACTAAGAATTATGAGTAGATTGGGCTATGCATCCAAAATATGCCTAAATACTAATGTATAGAAAACAGGCGGCATTTCAATAACTCAACAAGTTGTTAATAGCACCTTTGTTGAAAGCAGGCTGATTATCGGATAACAATTTCATTCAACTCTGGATATATTAGAAGAAAAATGAATATAAAATAATGTTTCTTTTCTATATACAACAAAATTTGGTTACGATTTTTTAATTTGAATGTTTTTTTTATTTTTATGGGCATATTGTATAGCATGCCTACTTGTACCATCTTATAATCGATGAAGACATCACTCCAAATGAGGACACCATAAATCAACCAGCCCTCTTTACCAACCCAGTGACTTTCGAAAAGCGGTAGTGGTTGTTAGGATCTCGGGAATAAGGTGACTGAGTTTTAGGGAGTTCAATTAAGTTTTTGAAGTTCAGCCACCTATCTATAACCATGCCATACTAACATATTCTGCCTTCTACTAATACCTTCTAAAATATTCTATTATTTGTTACCCTTTATGAATTACAAACTATTGGAGAAATCTGCTCCACCGCGTAAAATGTCCCATCCTATTTAAAAAATTACCATTCCTTTGTTAAAATACAAGATCTCGATACGTTTTTAAATAAATATATGTATTTTGAATTAAATATAGAATAAAACTCTTTGATACAGACAGGACTCGAACTTGTGATATTCCGCGATGAATCTAGTGTTATATGTTTTATTAATTTTAAATAAAGACTTATATATATATATATATGATAGCTTATAGTTTCATACATTAATACTTTCACATACTTTCAATATTTTCTTTACTGCAGAATGAAGTTTGGGTAATATTTAAAAAAAAAGGTAATATATGTAGCTTCTGTCCTCATAACGACGGTTATATTAATTAACCTATTGTTAAAACATATGGCCAATATTAAAAGTATTGAGTAATACTCGCTTTACTTAGATGTTTTCAGCGGCTTTTTTTTGTCTGAGCGGGGAAATTCAAAGCATTTATCAAATATCCCAATATCCAATCAGAGTTTTAGAAGTTTTAGTAATGAATTTTTATTTAAATATAAAATAAAAGAATATAAAAATATGTAATAAAAACGATTCTATTCCGAATCGGTGGCTCGGTCAACTAAGCTACTTGCAAGCGTAAATTAAAACAGAGCTGAGACAATATTCATACTTATCAGTAACAGCATGTTTAATGGATATTTGAATATTAGAGTTGTCACAGCAGGTAGTCTAGACTAGATAATTATAAATTCTTATATGGTCATAAACTGGCGATCGTTTGCACAATGGGAAAAAAATAAATTATTTATTTTCAGCGATTTGGTTTTATATTAGGAACCCTGACACAGTAATCAATTTTATAGTATATCAGGAAGTAAACCTATCCTTAAGAGCTCAGGTTTACTTTTTACCACAATAATTTCATTGATGTTGTATTTATTATTTATATTAAAAGTAAAAAAAAAATAGTAGTATTATAATACTTGCTCTTAGTAACGATTACGATCTTAACTATTTATAAAAAAATAATAAAAGGAGACAGTTTGTCTAAAAGCCATGGCATCTATTTGTTATTTTACATTTGTTCGTGAGTATATCGTCTTTTAAATTCTAAGCACGTCTGAAGCGAAAAGACGAAATACAAATACTGAAAGATACAAGGAATCTCTTTGCAATATACCTCTTACTCTTCCTAGTGCATCTTATAAATAAACAAATAGTATTTGTAAAAAATGTGTGAGTATGATTAATAATATAATATGTCGGTTTCTTAATAATTTAAACATTAAACCTAACTTTCAATGAATGTAAAAAAACCCATTCTCTTGAAATACAAATTTGCTCTATAATTTAAATTATTATTATTTATTTAGACGAAACGCTTAAGGCTGTCTTTAAATAACAAATAGTTTTAATAACATTGAGCTCTCAAATGTTTAAGTTTCGACAGTAGAGAGTGACATGGTAAGAAAATCCAACATCAAACAAAGGATGTTGATGCTGCAAAAAACTTCTTATTATATTTTACCTAAAATATGTAATCTATTATCTATCGCCTATTACTACTAAAAAAATATCTTAATTATTTAATGTAATCCCTAGTTTGCGTGAATTACATATAAAACTACTGGACTAAACTTTTTTAAACCTTTTTTACTACGTTAAAATTTTGTTTATATTTGAAGATTTTATTACTAGATATTAGCTAATACCTAGTTTGGGAGCCACTTTTTATATTTAATAAAAAAATATATTTTAAATATATGTTATAAACTATATGTATCGCCTATTACTACTAAAAAAATATCTTAATTATTTAATGTAATCCCTAGTTTGCGTGAATTACATATAAAACTACTGGACTAAACTTTTTTAAACCTTTTTTACTACGTTAAAATTTTGTTTATATTTGAAGATTTTATTATTAGGCATTAGCTAATACCTAGTTTGGGAGCCACTTTTTATATTTAATAAAAAAATATATTTTAATAATACTAAATACCAATTTAGCTTATTTTAAAAGTCTTATTCAAACAAAGTTCTTTTTTGATAATGCATTGATTTATTGAACTAAAACTTCACTATTTTAAATTTTATAAATTTAGTTCAGAATATGGACTATTGTAAGTTTTTCATTTGACTCTTTAATGTCAAAATATATATGTATAAAGTTAATAATATAATCGAACTAAGGAGACAATTGCGTCAAGCATTTTTTTTCAGTATAGATCTTGTAGTGTTGGAACAAATCTTACCTTCAAACCATTTCTTCTTATGAAATATCAAATCATGGCAATAATTCAACGCATATTTTTTAAGTTTGTGATTACGATTATATTTATCACGCGATAGTATCGAAGTTTATTTGCCTTTCTTGATTACTTGTCAAACGGCGCTGAGGTGATTGACTGGTGCTCTACTATATTATGAGCATTTATTGCCTTGATGGTGACAGAATCAATGTAACGTTATGACAGAATAAGTGATGTCCCATTTATACTGTACACTTTTTTTAATCAAACATCGTAATATACAAAATAATGTATCATCCAAACATACATATTCTCTTCTATTATTTAAATCGACATACACTATAATTAGAAACGAAATAAATTGAGTTTTCTTATTTTAGACCGTGTTTGTAAATAGTTTTTAAAAGAAATGTTATAGTTGTTTTATTTTATGTTTTAAAGGTATATTCCACTTAATTTGATATTTTGTAGACAAACTAAAGATTCATCGACTAGGATTACACCTATTTCAGGGCAATACGTTGAGTGAGAAAGGAGTCCACGGCGTCCCGCTCAGGAGGAGAGGGTCACTAACCGTTGATTATTCAGTGCGTAGGGAAAATTCACGTTAATTCTAGAATTGTTGTTGGGTACCACCACATAACTACTGGGTTAATCACCTTTTTGACCGATTGATTATCCATAATGATTATTAAAACAGCAAGAAAAGGAATACCAAATGTATGTTAACTCTCATAGGTTCGCTTTACACTTGAACGATATTAATGTAGGTAAATGATTTTATTGAAATAACTTTTGAACATTATAACATGTCTAGTCACGTAACGTCAGAAAAGTATGGTTCAAAAGAATATTCTATTTAAAGCTAACTCATTGAGTCTGCGACGTGAGCACTTATCCCGAATTAGTGAGGGTGCTTGAATCCACCATGAAGCGATGCGATGGAGCGTGTTATCCCCGGCGTTAACTTCAACCAACCACGAATAAATTAACTCAGAGACGTTCATTGTCCGCGTGAACGTGAAAGTAAATACTTTTGACTTAAATCGAAACTAAAGTAAGTAAAACAAGCAAAAACAACCTCGTTTACTTACTTTGGTATCTAAATATGACTTATGTATGGGAAGGTTAGTGACATTTTTTTTAATATATTTGAGACCTTTGTCATTGACAAAGTGTAAGATATATAAAAGTAAAAAGTGTTTAAAAAGAGTACTTTTACATTCCAACTACTGTACTGTATACATTGAAAACGTTTAAAACAAAAGAGATCTGACAGCACTGGCCGCGCAGCTACATATTCACCTCTCTTTCTGTTCCCTAATACCACAATTAAAACAAGCAGTACAAAAAATCCATTGAAAGAATTGGTTTTCGTTTTATAAATGTAACTATTTAATTACTCCTAACGACTTCAGAAAGCACTGTTGAATTAAAGAAAAAAATACTAGGTTTGTTTTGTCATGTCAAATTTTGAAGTTTATTATCTCTAGTAATATGTCAAAAAAATAATAAAACTAAAAGCAATGAATTAATACATAAGCAACCAATTTAACATAAAACATTATACACAAAATTTTGAATAAAATATAGAAAATTCTTAAGGTTAAAATAAAATCATTATTAAGATAAAATTACCTACCATTATTAATAAATAAACTTGTAAAAACTTTCGAATAAAGGCATTCATAAATCTGTAAATGAATAAGAAAAACTGACCATTATACTTATTACAATTGGATGCCTTCCCTATTAAAAATAGAAGATAATGGTCTGTGTCGTTTTTTATTTATATTATTACTTTCACGCTCTGTTATCAAAATAATAATTTTCTTTTATAATGCATACTAACCTAAACTATAACTGAGTCTGAGAGAGTTGAATTTCAAAATAAAATAGTGTATTTAGCTCTTAGTGTATTTCTAATTAGAATTATTAACGTTAATGATTATTATCTCTCTCGTAAGTTCATTTTTCTACCTATAAGGATTGATTTTAATTTCTATATTTACCATTCAATAAAATACTTATTTTTATTAATTTATATTTTAAAATTAAATATTAAATATAAATTTCATGTAGGCTTTTAATAAATTGTATTATTTTCACAAAAAAGAGTATGCAAAGGTATTTTTATAATTCATGATATCAGACTTATGTCTGTAATAATTACTGTACCATAATTTATTTATTTAGATGAGAATCAGTGATTAAGGTTATTTAATCTTAATTTGTAATTATTTTTAACTTACACTTTTTAATTTACACTTTAATTCACTTGCAATGTATTGCAAGTGAATGAAAGTGAGTTGTAATGAAATATGTTTTGAAATTCAATCTGATGTTGCCAAACAGTATCAATGTTAAGAAGTTACAGTAACTGATTATAATAGACGCCTATAATATTTTTTTTTTTCTTAAGGATCCACCTCTGATAATTTTTATTAGAGATATACGTTTAAATATTGGAAACCTAGTGAAAATATATTTTGAACGCCACTTGTATTTTAAGTTTTAGGTAGGCAAGAAATAACAGCCCAATAAGAAAAATAATATATTAAAAGAAGTTTCTAAACAGAAGAACTGGTCTAGAAAAGTAGGGCGCGTGTATAATTATAATTTATTAGAAATTTTCATAAAATCCAAAGGAAATCAAAACACATAATAAGAGTTCCTATAACCTATAAACATTTCCTAAATCTGAGTAACGGGACAGCTAGGACAATTAATTAACATCGAACCGCTACAGAAATTAGTCAATAACGGAAATCTATGTTGCTTTCTCCGTTAAATTACAATACTTAATATTCTATACATGCTGAAAGCATAGTTTGGCTTGCTACATATACATATGGCTACGCGAATATGGTGCGTTTCCTTGTTAGTAAAGATAGATTATTAAACATTAGAAGTAAACTGGAGTTTATTAACTTCTATTGTGAAGGAGGTAGTTATATGTTTACATTAGTTTTTCAGAATTAAAATGGCATAGCACTACGATTAGTAGATTAGTAGATTAGATTAGATTAGTAGATCACTGATTTCCATTTAAATTATTTGCGACATTTAAATGTCCAAAATAATTTAAATGGAATAATTTTAATACTTAACATTAAAAAATTATAAAACTGCTTAAAAACTGAGATTACTTAGCAAGAGTTTAAAAACTTAAAAAAACATCGACTAATTTTGTGATATCTAAATTTATGATATCTATGCCAAATAAAACAACAACTGAGATGGCTGGACGTGCTGTGAGTTGTGACCCTCATTTTGTTTTACAGTGTTATTAAAATGAATATTTTTATACAAATTAGAACTGATTAAATATATCCTTAGAATTTAAATTGCTTAGTACTGATTCAAAGCAGCTCCTAAACTATCAGAATAAATTATAATTTTGGTTTAAGTAGTCACAGGTATTTTGGTTTAAGTAGACCCCCATGGGGAACGACGTCCCGAGGGCGTCTCGGATTGAGGCACGTACCTCGGCTCGGGGCGTCGTTAGTCAGGAGGAAAGCTAAGGAAATTTTACACTAGCGTCCTCCGACGGCAGAACGCCGGAGCAACGGAGCACTTACTCAGTCGGGACCTCGTCTATAGCACTTACTCACTCGGTTCTCCGAGTGCTGCTGCATCAGCATTAGACTTAGACTGGATATAATGCGAACGGTGGCGCGTAATACTATAGCGGTCGAACCCTTCTGACTTGTTAAGACTTGTTTCAGCAATAAACAGTACTTGCACTTCAATGTTTAATATCAAACCATTTGTAATAGAATGGGCGAGAGCAGCCCTTATAATTCGTTTTATAATATTTTAACACTATAATATTTAGGTGGGGGTAATTAGCAATTTCATAACCAACTTACAGATTTCATTATTTATATCTTATAATAAGTTCTAATAATTAATAAAAGATTAAAAATTATGTTAAATTATCATATGCTTCTAATTCGTAAAACATTTAATAGTAAATACTAAATAACATTCCAAAATTAATTGCGTAGGTGGCGCTACTGTTGAAACCTATGAACTAAAACATGTAAATTTCATTGCATGTATTTAACATTTAAATTATTATAAATAAATATTACAAACAGTAGGTACTAAAAATAATTCTTATTTTTGATAACGGTTCTATAATTATTCGTTTTATTCTCTTCTAGTCGTAATTATCATAAGGCAAGCAATATAAAAGAGCTAAAGCGATTTAGACTCTCCATTCATTTTCTGAAACGAAAGATAATATTTATCTTAAAATATATACAAATTAATTTAGAAGTTTTGACTTTATTATCATCAAATGTTTTCTGTAGTTGTAAGGAGTAATAAAATGGTTGCTACATGATAGGAAAGCCAATTCTTTCAATGGCTTTTTATTTTGCTTGTTTTAATGGCAGTATTAGGGAACAGTACGAGCTGCCATTGTGTAGCTGCGAGGCCAGTTCTGTCGGATCTGTTTTATTTGAAACGTTGTCTGTATATACAGTGATGACTTGGCTTGTAAAGTTAAACTTTTATTAAAAAGAAAACTGTGGCAATCCTAGAAAATTACGCCTGAATGTTTTTTTTTTCTTTAACCGTAATTACAATTTTAAGTATTGTATTTTTTGACAAAAAAAGATCTACATATATATGAATATAGTAGGTAATGACTTAAGTTTGCATTTTGGAATTTAGTTTAAAAACAGATCGTTTTATAATATTTAAAGTCGGTAAAAGTTAGCGTGGGTGATCACACGGTCTATTGCGTCTCATCATGGTGGACTCAAACACTGTCAATAATCTGATATTTAATAAATCTTTATAATATATATTATAAAATATATAAAATCAAAATTTAAAAATATATTTTAAAATAAAAAGGTCTAACAATCCCTAGAACGAGCTCCTTTTTCTAAATAAACATTAAATTTATAAGGGCCTATAAATAACAAAGAGTGAAATTTATGTCTTTGTTCATATTTAAATGGAAAGAAAAATTTGGTCTGAACTCAAAAATTAAACCTTCGTTATCGCATATTAAGTGGTACCTGGTTGGTTCGTACGCAACATCGATCTCCATAGAGACTTAGACCTTCCGACCATCGCTCAGTGTTTCAAGGGGCTTTCCCAAAAGTACTTTGAACGTGCTGAGTGACACCTGAATCCACTGGTGGCTGACGCCGCAGAGTATAGACCACGTAAGATTACTTTAGTCAGAAAAAGAAGACCCAAGTCGGTACTCGTTGACCCCGACGACGCGTTCACAGTAGGTAATAACGTACGCGTAGGCATAATTGTCACCACACAACATACAGACACACACTGTCTATACCGGTATAGACGAGGTCCCAACTGAGTAAGTGCTCCGTTGCTCCGGCGTTCTGCCGTCGGAGGACACTAGTGTAAAATTTCCTTAGCTTCCCTCCTGACTAACGACGCCCCGAGCCGAGGTCCGTGTCTCAATCCGAGATGCCCTTGGGATGTCGTTCCCCATGGGGGTCCATCTGCCCCCCCCTTTTTAAGGGTGGGTCTCCTGACCCACCCACTCCCCCGGTGACGCTGTAATAGCCAACAGGGCTAACAGTATAGACAGATATACACCGTTCGCATGATATCCTGTCTAAGAATGCTGATGGATCGCTACCGTTAAAAAGCCACAAAAATAATAGATGACTTTAAAATTACTGTTTGGGCCTCTACGACTCTTTGTCGCTTGAGGTTACTACAGCAGCACTCGGAGAACCGAGTGCTGCTGTCGTAGATTAAAAATACTATTTCAGCTGCTTTAGTTTTTCTTAATGCCCACGTATTGCCATCTTCTTAGCAGGCTGATGATCTAGCTGGTTATTCGACAGCAGGCTCGATATAGAATATTAATAACTTTGTAGCTTGAAGTTAATAGCACTACTGTTAAATTATATTAATCGCGTATACCATATTCACTATGAATCATGTCCTGTTAAAGTTCAATCACATGCAAAATACAATAAGAGCCTGAATATTTACCAAAACATTATTTAGTGAGTGCATTGTGTCGTAGAGAAAAACCAACGAGCCATGACCGTCCGATCTATCTCTGAAACATATTTTAATGTGCGATAAATATTATAATTAGATTTATTGAGATGTTAAGCTGAACCAACTTTTAGGCTTAGCATTTAACTTTTTTTTATTTAACAACTATTGTTACAATGGTTTATTTAAATTCAAATTCAAAATATGTTTATTGAAGTAGACATTTACACGCACTTTTGAATCGTCAATTACATTAAATTGCTGTGAGTAAGCTACCACAATTATTACTGTGAGTGTGCATTATTTACTGTGAGTAAGCTACCACCAGGTCGGAATGTTGTTCTGCTGCGAAGAGCTGGCCTGGAACTCAACAGTTGCTCTTTTTAAATAAAATTTAACAATGTATAGCATTCATTAAATTAAAAGTCGATCAAATATAATGAAAATATATTTTTAATTTCGAACTGATTTCTGGCACTTAAATTGGAAAATAATAATTTTCTAAAAAATTTACATAGTAATAATAAAATTTATTAAATCTACATCGTGTTTCTGTAGGGTAACTAAATTGTCATGAGCAGCAAGAGCGCACGTCGAAATACTTCTTCTAGAATCTATTAATTCTAGAGAGTGAATAGGCTGCTAGGTTAATGTGCGTTACCACCTATGACTGCATTTCACTTACCATCAGGTGGAATGTAGACAAGCATTAACCTAGTTTTGTATAAAAAAAAAAAAAAACTAAATTACCACCAACTATTTTAGAAGTACTTTTGTATTATGAATGGATGAACGTTCACTGACAATATTATTATTTTTACTTTATTAATCAAGACATGACTATCATGACTAAAGTTATTGCAATTACTCTAAAGGATATCTCTAATTTAAATATCGTCCCATTTTGTAGAATGGATAAGCTGTAACGTCTAATAATGTTATGTCGTGCCATAACATTATTAGACGTTACAGTTCATATTAATTCACCAACACACAACGTTTTCGACCAAATCACAAAAAATATGTGGCGTTATTATATATTATATATATAAAAAAAATATTGTCAGATTTTATTATAACATAAAATATCTCATTATTTTAGTACAAAACATGCGAATACCTCGTTTCTACTTAGTATGCCATAATGCACATATTTTTCATTCAATCGTAAGGTAAAGTATATGTTACGAAGAGATTCTTTGCATCTATATCGCGATTTGTATTTTGTCTCTCCGCACTGTGATACGTGGTTTGAATAAACTTGAAACACAGATTTCACAATCATTTCTCAACAATGTGAATACTTTCACAAACGAAAGTTTAACACATTTTGCAGAATGATATTAGCTGTTAAGCTAAATGGCAAGCAAAGCAAGGTAAAATATATTTCTGTTGTAATGATGTTTGGTATGAATTAAAGTTGTCATTTGAGGTTTGATAGATTGTAGTTTTGGAAGACAGCAGTAGGTGGCGTGGTTAAGTGGTGTGAAGAACAAGGACATGGAAGGGACAGCTTACGTTGTATGAAGGTTAACCTCACTGTCTCACAAGTAGTAAACTTTCATGACTATTGTTGATTATAACGATTGTTTTCTTGGATTTTATCTGAGTATTATTTCAATAATAAGCAATCTGTAACGACCATCATGCACCGGTTGACTCTATGTACATGTGTACGTAGATAGCGAGTACTTGTACATTAACTCTATAAAGTCCGTGAAACTTATGAAAGGTATTTAAAAAGATATCTGGTACAGTCATCATATATATATATATATATATATATATATATATATATATATATATATATATATATATATATAAATCAATAAATAATAATCTATAAATCTAATGTTTCTAAATTGAGGTTCCTTTACATTTGTAACAGGAAAATGTATGGTTATGAAATGTTGCCGAAGAAAATAAATTGATGTTAAAATATTGTTCCTGTGGAAATATGGACGGATTGAAGATAAGAGTAAAGTTTTTCAAAGTAAAAATGATCATATAGAAAATTATCCTTTATAATTTAGGTTTTAAAATAAAAATAGTTTTATTTATCAGTAACACTGCTTCAGTCATATTTTTTTTAGAAACTATTTTTATTTTCTACTATTGTTTATATGATCGACTTCTAAGCCCTTTGCTCTTATAATCAGTTTTGGTGATTTCGTTATATTTGAGCTTATTTTATATACGCCTCATGTATTAATAGATCTGTTTTATATATATTTTTAAGGTGCCATGAATACTCTAAATATAAATAAGTTATGTGATAGACAATCATAATTTACAATAAAAATAAAAAAATGTGCTATGCCTTGAAAAATTGTTGGATTAGGATGTTATGAGATTTAACAAAATCTGGTCTAGATTATTTATATATTTATATAAAATTTGGTTTGTTTTTATAATGTAACCATAATTAGGTTTTTGAGTTTTATATGCGTAAATTGAGAGATCGTAATATAAAGTATATATACATTAACCAATTAACTGCTAAATATTTCGTGTAGAAGTTCTTCCGTGAAGTGCGAACAAAGAAGCAAGCAAGCAAGATAACAAGATAAACCAAAATATAAATAAAAGTAGACATCAATAATAAAAACTATTATTTTTAGTTTAAAAAACGTGGAAAAAAATATTAAAATAATATTTATGCTTATGATATTTAGCATTGTTAGTGAGTTATTTACAATAGTATTATTTAAATATATCCGACTAAGATTACGGGATCTAATTTCTAGTTTTAAATGTATATTTTAGTTGTTATCTCAAAGAAGTCCTCCAAATGAACATTCAATGTGCTGGAATGAATCAAAGCCTTTTGATATTTCTAACAAATCTTTATTTTCATATTACATTGATTAATCTGGTTGTGAAAACGGCAAACATTATTTTTTTTTACAATGTCCTAAAGAGTAATTACATAACCGTTTTATTAATGAAAGCGTAATTCTCTCATTGGTATTTCTTGTTCTAATTGTAGTATTAGGACACAGAAAGAGCTATTGTGAAGCTGCGCGGTCAGTGCTGTCGAGTTTGTTTTATTTTAATCGCTTTCTGAGAGCACAATGCAAAGGCTTGTAAAAGTTAACTTTGTTCAAAAGTATAACTGTATAATAAAAATAAATATTTCTAAACATTTTTTTAATGTTGCTTTGTTATTACTTTAAGCTAAGCAAATACGTTTTAGAGAAAATCTGTATTCTGGTATCAATAAAGTCATGAGCCTTTTAAATTCACAAACCAAAAACAATTTTGTCAAAAGATACGGCACACTACATTTTAGAAACCAAAGGGTTAGCCACTATTTGCAGATGCCACCAAAGTAAGTAAAACAAGGAAGTTCAAATACGCTCTGTTTTATTGTGGGTGATGTGTGTCTGTGTGTTCGTTTAGACGAAATGGGTTTAAGTTAGTGCGGGGGGCTGACACGCTTCATCGCGTCTCTTCACAGTAGATTCAAGTAACCCTGAATAATTCGGAACAAGTGCACACGTCGGTGACTCAGTCAGCTAACTTTAAATAGAACAACGTTTTAATCTACACTTTTGATACGTCACTAGTACGTACTAGGATAAAATGCTATTGCAAGGTTATTTAAACTATTAAAACGATTTCCAAACTATATAATACCATGGAAAATAATCATTAGTATTATGTTAATTTGTTTATGATATCATAAATGTTAATTATTTAATTTTTATATTTTACAGTGACCGTATTTTAAATTATTTGAATCGACTATTTAATATTAAATTTTATTTTTAATTTTAAAATATGTATACATTACATACATGATATATTTAAAGATTCATTATTTATGTTTTGTAAAGAAAATAAACTCGTATGGCTAATCTGGAACAACACTAAAACAAGGAATAATTCCTTAAATTTATTTGACTGATTAATAATTGATCTGATTAATGAATAGTATAATCCGAACTATATAATATACAGAGTGCATTCCATCCACCAGATTCAAATAATTGCGTGCGCAGTTGCCTCTCAGTCAATTAAACTACGTTATGTAAGAACGAATTAATCGACAAAATTTAGAAGAATGTAAGAATGTGTTTTGAATGCAGATCTATTTCAGGCATGATAGATTAATATAGTTTATCATGCCTAGACTCTATCTGCATTATACAGCTATATTTGTATTAAAAAGTTACTTCTAGAGTCTTATAATGAGAAGTGAATCTAGTGTATTTCACAAAACGTAGGTTGCGTAAAAAAAATCTTCCGATTTTATAAGAAAAGTCGAGACTCTCTTTTTTCAAAGTGTATTTACATTCATCTATAATATATACTATAGTTTTATTCGATAACTTTTTGCCATCCTGTAAGTAGTGAAATAATACCGTTGCTGTAGAAATTTTGCGACATGTGATAAAAAACGAGAGAAGAAGTTTTGGTAGTCCTCTCTTGATTTATACCTGAGAGAGCCAAAAGATTTCTACGAAAGAAATAGGTATGACTAAAAAACAGGATTATATCCGAAGGTTCAAGGTCAGGGTTTCAAGCCAAACTCTTTTAATTTTTTCTGAGTGGCGGCTAAAAATGTGTGTGGTCTAACGTTATCGTGATGAAAAACCACAACCTTTCTATTGATCAATTCCAGCCTCTTATTTTCAAGTTCTTGCTTCAATAGCAGCTGTTGGCAATTTCCTTTTTAAAATGTAACCGTTTTACTGTCATTAGAACTAGCCTGATACAAATAGTAAAGCTAAAGAATTTTTCATTACATGTTAAAACATATAATACGCAAAAAGACTAAAAAGTCTTTTTCCGTCCTATTGATTACACAAACAGGAATTCAAAATACATAAACAAATTTTACTACACAAAAGTTGCACATAATCTGTTTAATTTATTTATTTAAAATGCAATATCCAACTAAAAGCCTAAAATGTCAACTTATACGTAAGTGCATTATCACTACCTACGCCTTCATTATGAATTAACAGCCAATTTCTGACTTTTGATTCGTTATTATAATTTGCATTGCACATGTATTTACTATTTGAGAGCGGGGCGGAGTACACGGCAGGGGTCTCAGTAGCTCATCTTAGGAAATGCCGAAAGGACATGTGAGTGACGACAGTTATATTATGAATAAGTTAAAGTGGAAAATATTAACAAAAATAGGAGGGTTAACCTTCTGCTGGCTTTATTTAACAAGAATAATGCTTTTCAAAATAATACTTCACAGATATGTATAACTTAACTGTTCTATTATCACGTTGGTATTTTTGGTTTACAGTTTAAAAAAATACCTAAAAATGTATTTATTTAAGGAATCTACACTTGCCGTTACTTCTAGTAACGCTGTTAACTGGAAACAGAATAAATACCTCCAACTATATAATGAGGAACAATAAAAAAATATGCAACCAGTTGTTTACTTCTTTGATTAAGTACTTTTGTTACGACGGCCATTGGTAAAACAGCTCTAAATTCTTTCAATAAACGAGGTCTTTAGAAAGCTGGTGAAATGCTGAAGAACAAAAGTTACCATTAGTTGTTTTATATTTTTATATAAACAAAAAGATTTCCGGCTACATAGATCAATATTTTACATGAAGATGAATCAAAAGAAGATAATATACAAAATATATTACTAAATATATCCATCTCAATTTCTTTGAGAAATTAGGTAACAGAAATTTAAAAAAATATCAGCATATGGACCAAGGGTAGATGACGCTTATCGAAATTTAATTCAAATAGAAGGTAATGAGTTAGGCTTCAGATATTTAGATTCCTCAGAGTTGAATGCCACTTGCAATGAAACTCACGAATATAACACTAAATTAAATAAAAATCTGGGAAAAATATCTCAAGAGGAAAATTCCAACAATGTTGAATGATTTTTGCTAGAAAAAGTGAATATTAGGACAATGATTTTTCTAAATCTATAGTCAACAGTAATTTCTAAAGAGAAAAGGACTAAATTTGACAAGAAGTCCAGAATATTCTGTGATAATATCAAAGTTCATCGATTTTTTAATTAGAAAACTAATTCCATTGGATGATATAAAATCTATACCTTCTGTAATTTATTCTTAACCTTATTCCATCTGATGACAGTCAAATTATAAAAATCTATCATTACTTGAGATGAAAATTATACTGGATGTATTGATCTTAATATAGAAGACTAAAAAAAAATAACTATAAGTACATATATTTTTTAATAAAGAAAGTACATTTTTAGAAGTGTCTTAATGATAAGAAGTTTTATTTTTAATTTATTACAAGATGGTCTTGATGTTTGTTTTGAACATTATTTATTTGAAGTTGATTATAGTGTGATAAAAAATATTTCTAGTTTATTTTTTAAATAGAAGTTAAAAGCCAAGCGAAAGACTTTTAATTTTATAAATAATAGCGAGACGATGTTTTTATCATTTAGCTATTTAACTATAAAATTTCTTTTAAATTTGTGTGAATATCGTAATCAGCAATGACAGACAATATCACCTTAGAGAAATGCTATAAATATTGTTTAAATTGAGAATTTTGAATAAAAAAATTAGGATTGGATTTTATATTGCACTTTATTTTAACAGGAACAAATCAAATTAAAACATCAAACAACATTAATATCCAATAGTAGGTACGTACCTACCTACTAATAACGTTATTGAAAAAAAATATTAGTCTAGACATAAAAAAAATAAATAAATAAATAAATAAAAATCCTACAAAAAGACCTCTAAAAATAATAAAAATAATACAAATTGAAGTCGTTGCGCCGGGGGACCGTTGTACGTACGTTGACGATGGTGTCTATTTTACGAAGTTAATCATTGAGGACTTAAACTACGATTCGATATTGTCATTTCTTTATTAGCCTTGGTAGCTTAATTGCGTTTTAATTTCTTCCTTTATTTTTGAACGGTACATAATAATATTATTTTTATCCTTTTTAGAGCTCTTTTTGTATCGGGGGTTTTTAATTATTTTTTTCTGCTTTTAAAGTTTTGTTACTGGTTTCTGAATTGTTCTAAATTAACCTACAGACACACAAAATTTCAATTGTTTAAGTATTTCTATTAATATATCCTAATTTTACAAAGAGGAAAGATTTGATTGTTTGTTTGAATTGAATAGGCTCCGAAACTACTGGACCGATTTAATAAAATATTTTACCTTTAGAATCCTACATTATCCATCTGATGTACAAAGGTTATATTAATACGAAAAATATATATTATATTTAATAAAATAAGGATCCGCGTGAAAGTTTCGACAGTGAAATAAATTATAAATGTGTTAAGTAATATGATTCAAGACTTTTTCATATAGGTAGGTAGATACGTAGGTTTCATATATACGAATATTAATAACTATAAACATTTAAAGTTAAAATGATTTCCAATTACTAATAATACTATGTTGTAGGGATTTATATTATCACTAGCTGTTGCCTGTGATTCTTTATGACTACGATCATAAGCCATATAAATATATTTTTTACAGTCTACGCGGACGCAGTAACGGGCAAAAGCTATCCCTAATAAAGTACTTTACCTCAGTAAGTAAGTGTAAAAGCCTTTTGGGTTTCATAACAAGGTTTTTATTTCCTATATAGCGCGGGCGAAGCCGCTGGAAACAGCTAATTATTCATAAGAACCTCTCCCCCGCACGAATAAAACGTCAATATCTTGGAGACAACTATTTCTATTTCAATTAAATATGAGTAAGAACCATCTCGACGAAAATAGCTTTTGATAAAAAAAACGCATTCAAATCCTTCCACGCGTTTGGCCGCAAATTGCCACAGACAGATACACAGATACACAGATCGATAGGACAAACTTATAACACCACTCTTTTTCAGCCGGGGGTTAAAAAACATTATTGAATCAATCGGATATTGGCTATAATATGTCTTTAAGTATATTCTGCACTATAATATATTCTTATTAAATCTAGACTACACATCACATTTTATTTTATAGGATAATATCATACAAATAGCAAAAATAATACATTTTATAATCATTGCATATTATATTATTTTTGGAGGACAAAAGCTATCAAGTTTGCTTTTTGTTTAACAAAGTGCACGCCAATATCATGGTTAATTAAATTATTATGAAACGACTACTTGGAAATCTGGAAATTTTCAGGTTGTTCTGAATACCTACATAATTATAAAAAATACCATTTAGGATAAACATGCAAATGATTATTTTTAATTAATACAAAAAATATTTTTGAATTCACTTGTATTAGTTACTAAATAAAATAAAGGAAAGGAAACATGATATTTATATATTAAGAAAAACAAAACAAGTAAGAAAATGCAAATGCATTTAGAAAAATGAACATTCCGTTCGTTTAGTGTTAAGGTACTGTATATATTTAATAATATTGATTAAGGGAAGAAAAGAAGAGAAAAGATTTCTTTATATTTGCTGTATTTTTGACATATGATTGACAAACGTGAATACAATATCATAAAGCCCTGATACTAACTACATAAATTCGAGATAGAGAATATACTAAATATGTTATAATACATTTCTTATCCATTCTTGTTAAACAACACGCCATTTTTTTAAATTCTTTGTTATCATTTTCTTCTATTCAATTTTAATACTTAATTAAATATACTTATGACTGACTACTAACAAATACGGTTATTAGAAACTACGGTAGAATTGCTTGTAGTAACTACGTATAATAACGCTGTAAATTCAATAACTTATTGTAATTGTTTAATTCGAAAGATAAATATTTGTCATATTAAAACAATGTTTGTAATTAAAATCTTCGTAATTAAATAATTGATAGAAGTGAATAAATATGTGTACAATTAGATACAATACATTTTATTCTAAGAAATTAAATGAACTATTCTCTATTCGTCAATAATAGACGAAGCAGACTGACTTGCTGTGCTAAAACCATTGAAATCAAATCTTGTTTTTACGTTTTTATAACAATATACCTACTTAAAATTATTATTTTTTCTATCTTTAAGAGGCAAGTGGCAATACTAGTGTATTTTTCTTCCCCCCAACGTCCCCCCCCCGCCAATTTTTTTTTGAGTTACAGTAGATATTTTATAAAATATGTTTTTGATATAAATATAAAGTAAAAGATTTTAGTCATATTTTTTGTGCCCGTTAGTATACTATATTAGACCCATATTTTCAACTATATCTGTTATAGTCTATTTCCAAGTGTAGAATATTATATGTTATATAAAATTGTTAGTAAGTTATTATTTTTATGATGATATTTTTATAAAATATCATGCCTTCATACGAGATGTGGATAAATAAAGAAATTTGGTCGGGTTTAGAAATTACAAATAAAAATGCAATACGCTTAAAAACATAAATTTATAACAGTGTTAGGGTTCTCTACTCTAATACGTTATTGGAATCGGCGACGATAAATAACTTAATTTATGTCCGGTGACTCGGAAGATCGCTAGATGGGATGCTATAACAATTTACAGAGATCCTGTCTCGATAACGTGTTGTGACAACAGTTGTGCTCCATATATATATTAAACTTTCTATCACCGACAAGTATATCTTTTTGACTGTTTTAGAAAAAAATGAAAGTTAATTGATTTATTTAATACATTTTATTTCGTAAAAATGACTAATAAATAAATTAAAAAATTATATCACACATAGCAATGTCAAAAACATTTTGTATATACCGATGCCATGATGATATAACTAGATATTATATTTGACACTTATTATTTCGTATATCCAAAACTTGCTGAAGTATGTGATCATATTGACAAGCTTTAAAATGAACAGAAATTTACTACAGTTCTCCTCATTTAGGATTTCTCGATGTTCTCTTAAAGTCAAATAACTCTATTTGCATCATGCATTACATCGAATAATCTTTTAAAAACTATTTTAGAAAATGACGTTTCTTTACAAGTTCCTTGACTATTGATTTTTCCAAAATCAACAAAGGTTAGAAGCCATCAAGAAATTAAACGTTTTTTAGTATCTCTAAAAATAAAATGTTCGATGAGTATCCCAAGTCGTGAGACGATTGATTATACAAATATTTGAAAATAGACTTTGTTTAGCCGCTGCTACCTGTACCATGTATAAGGGTCACGTCGGATTCAATTGTTTAATGGATTTTACTATTAACACTTCATTTTTATTTACTTATTTTTAAACCTTCCTTGGTACTACATTCTCAAATATACAGCAGCTTCATTCTCAAATATCGTCCTAAATGCACTTTATATACACTTTTTTTAAAAATCCCCTTCACATAAACAATAATCATAGTCAACTTCTCCTTTAAACACACAAAAATAACGACTACTCGTAAATGATCAATTGTAAGTATCGGTATACACTGTATTAAACATTGATTTAATTATGAAATTTTAATGGTTCTCACTTTTTTTTAGCTTAATCAAATATTTACTAATCAAACCGATACCTCCTCATATAAATAATAATCTTAGTCAAATAAACTACATTGAGGGTACGAATATTAAATCAATAATTCATTAATTTATATGAATCAATAATGTGACCATCACAATATTGAAACAAATCCAAACATTACAACTAATTATAAAATAATCGTTTAACAATAATATAACCTGACCAGGCGAGGAGGCCCGATGGCGATCCCTGGGGGGTTCGGGCGTCCCCGCAGTCTCCAGGCTAGCCTCCCAGGGACAAGACATCACCAATTTCGAAGTCGGGTTTGATACGTACCGCCTCGTTCAACTGCCATTTCCCATCCCTATTCACTTTTATTTATTTTATATTATGAAAAAGGTAAAAAAAAGAAACAAGTTGACACAGCGGTTGCACTCCTCCTCATACAAAGTGCACCTCACTAATATAAGGGGTTTGCACTCAAATCTTTTAGCTGTCCACCACCACCTGGAGACTGAGCAGCCGCACTTGCTCTTTTTGACGGAGACGCAGATACAATGTCCTTTGAGCGCTACATACTTGGATTATCCCGGTTACTCGTTGGAGCACAACTTTCGCTCACGGGCCGGAGTCAGTATGTACGCGCGGAACGACCTCTGTATTCAGCGTCTCCGTCACCTTGAAGACCCCACTTTTTCTTCCCTATGGGTTTTAGTGGACACAGGAAACGAAAAAATCCTGTATTCCTGTGTCTACCGTTCGCACAGCGGTGACCAGGAGACAACTCGTTTATTTGAGTATCTTAGTGAGGCTGCAGATATGGCTCTGTATCAGTACCCTTCGGCGCAGCTCGTCTTTCTGGGGGACTTTAATGCCTGTCATCAGGACTGGCTGTTCCCGTACCAGAAGACCGACCATGCTGGAAGAGAAGCGCGGAAATTTGCGTTGTCCTTGGACCTCTTTCAGCTGGTGAGGCAAGCGACAAGGGTACCAGATGTGGTAGGCCATACAGCCAATTGCCTGGACCTTCTGCTGACAACTGATCCGGACAGGTATCGTGTAGAAGTCACCTCCCCCTTGGGAACCTCCGATCACTGTCTGGTGAAATCTGTGTTTACATATTCCCCACTAGCTTTCGAACCTCATGGTGTTAGGCGAGTATGGAAATACAAGTCAGCAGATTGGGATGAGATGCGACACTTTTTTGCGTCTTATCCTTGGCGGCAGGTCTGCTTCTCTTCTTTGGATCCGTCGAGTTGCGCGGATGCTATAACCGATGTGGTGCATCAGGCAATGGAGTATTTTATTCCTTTTGCTGACGTACCCATCGGTGGCAAAGCTCGCCCATGGTTTAATGCCGAATGTGGTCATGCTCAAGACCGAAAACATTCGGCATATCTCATTTGGGCTGATGCTCGAACCCGCAAAACTCCGGATGTAAGTATAAAGAAGAGAGCCTTTAACCAAGCTGCCAAGTCCTACAAGAAGGCATTGCGGAAGGCTCGTCTCGATCGAATCGCTAAGAATGGCGAAAAGCTCTCTGTCAGACCAACTGGCAGTCGAGCTTTCTGGTCTCTTGTCAAAGCGATCGAGTCGAACTTCTGCCAACCCTCACTGCCTGCTCTGCTGAAGCCGGATGGATCCCTGGCCCACACAGCAACAGAGAAAGCGAATGTACTTGCTTCTCTGTTTGCTGATAATTCGCATCTAGACACTGGCAATGCTTCTCCAGAACATCTTCCTCACTGCGGTATTTCGATGCCTGATACCATCACTAACAAAGAGGTATGGAGAACATTGTGTCGTTTAGATGTGAATTAAGCCAGTGGTCCTGATGGTATTCCAGCCATTCTGCTCAAGACATGCGCAGCTGAGTTGTCTCCTGTACTGACACGTCTGTATCGCCTCTCTTTCATGACTGGAATAGTGCCGAAATCCTGGAAGCTTGCTAATGTGCAACCCGTGCCCAAAAAAGGCAGCCGTGCCGACCCTGTCAATTACAGACCGATTTCAATCACCTCCATACTCTGCAAGATTATGGAGCGTGTATTGAACTCGCGCCTACTAGCATACCTAGAAGGTAACGATCTCCTCAGTGACCGACAGTACGGGTTTCGCCGTAATAGGTCTACTGGGGACCTCCTAGTGTATGCTACTCACATTTTAGGCGAGGTCATCGAGAAGAACGGAGAAGCGGTCGCCGTCTCTCTGGACGTCTTGAGGGCATTTGACAGGGTCTGGCATGCGAGCCTTATATGCAAGCTTTCAGTGTACGGTATATCTCCTGGTCTGATTGGCTGGGTAACGGACTTTCTGAGCCACAGATCTCTCCGAGTAGTTGTCGACGGGTGTTCCTCGGAACCCTTGCCAATAAATGCCGGAGTGCCTCAGGGGTCCGTTCTTTCTGCAACTCTGTTTCTGCTGCACATTAATGATCTGTTGAAGCCCGGTATCTATGGGTATGCAGACGACACCACAGTTGTAGAAAGATATCTGCCGAGTACTCGGACTAGTCGAGATCAAGTACAGTCTGAAAGAGAAGCCATGGTGCAACGTTTGAATGACAAACTTCAGGCAGTCTCCGCATGGAGCAATGCCAATCTTGTCAAGTTCAACGCCACCAAAACGCAGACGTGTCTATTCACCGCCAAAAGGAGCCCTTTCACCTTGGCTCCTACTTTCCAGAATGTATCCTTGGAATACAGTGACCGGCTTCAGTTGTTAGGCTTAGAGATTTCCTCGAACCTCAACTTTGGTCGGTTCATTGAGTCCAGAGCAAGAGCAGCAGCAGCAAAGCTTGCTGTTCTTGCGAAGGTTCGGCAGTACTTTACACCAGAACAGCTTCTTGTTTTATACAAAGCACAGATCCGGTCGTGTGTAGAGTGCTGTGGACACATATTTGCTGGTGTCGCAAAGTCTCATCTTGCGGTTCTGGACTCAATTGAGAGGCGAGCAAAGAGGCTTATAGGCGATCCCGAATTGTTCGAAGCCGACCTCCAAAGCCTTGAACACAGGCGTAAAATTGCTAGCCTCTCAGTATTCTATTGGATACATTTTGGTGAGTGTGCGCAGGAATTACACGAGTTAATTCCCCCGTCCCCCTTCCATCACCGGACGTCCCGACGCACGGCAGGTATCCATCCTTTTGTTGTGGACATTCCACCTGTCCGAACGAAGCGCTTTGCTTCCTCATTTTTAGTGCGTACAGCGAAGGACTGGAACAATTTGCCTGCGTCGGTATTTCCGGCCAAATATAATGTGGCTGTCTTCAAGAGAAGAGTGAATAGGTTGCTAGGGCAATGCGCCTTACCATCTAAGACTACATTCCACTTACCATCAGGTGGAATGTAGTCAAGCATTGCCCTAGATCATATAAAAAAAAAAAAAAAAAAACACATGCAAATATGACCTCGCTAATGAGATCGATGAATTTAGTAAAATGGAAGAGTAAAAGTATCATTTTAAAGTAATAGATAAACAAAAAAAAACTAAATTAAAATTAAAAAATGTTTGCAATAAAAGATTGCAGCAAAAATGCCATACATTTTTGTTTTACTTTACGAATTTTACCTTATTTTTCTTTAAATAAGTTGCCATTGTTTAAATCACGTTCCTGGAATGTGGTTTATTTATATTCTAAATGTAAGAAAAATGTTCATTGTTTTAATTTAAAGTTTCTAATCAGAGTCCGCGGGGCCCTCTGAGAATAAGGGCCCTGGGGCCCTGCTCCGTCTATACTCTAGACCTTCGGTAGCTACACTACTGATTCCAAATACATTTTGGTTTTCTCCTATCATAATGAGTTCATTTTCTGGGACGAGTAGCAACCTATAAAATAACCTGGATAAAAATCCACACTATACTAAAAATGTACGAAAGCCCATAACGCAGAATTATATTATATTTACTGTTCAAATTAGTTTTAGTTTGTTTCCTCTGAAAATATCTAGAAATGTGTGATATTTCTTAGTAAAAATATATATGTTTTCGTGGCTAAAGTCTTATTACCAAAGGTAATAAAAATTAATTGACTAGTTTTTTCGTGACGTACAAGAGACCAACAGACATGTAAATAAATAAACTAACAGATATAAGCAATGAAAACGATTGGTCAGATATACAGATTTTGACTTATTATTATTTGGGTATATTTACTGATATCAGAATAGAACAACGTAATTCTACCCTTCTTCTAGTTATAGCTCTTTAAAAAATAGACATAGGTAATGAAAAAAAAAACATATTACCTGCCTAAATTTTTAACAAATTTTCCCTTATTTTACAGACAGTATTCGTTTAATTAGTAGCAAAAAATATATTTTTTACAGGTTTTTTTCAATCCCTAGAGTCAAAAAAAATACTTAAATGTTTTTTATCGGAAAAAACCCTTTTAATGGTACAGTTACATTTAATGGTATTATTGTTAAATAGAGACTAGTTTCAGCTGGGCAGTCAGTGCTGTTTGATCTGTTATGTTTTAACGTTTATTTTGACGGAAAATACAATTTAGACTTTAGGCTTGTAAAGGTCAGAATGAAATTATAAGTCCTTAAAAATCTCTTCGCAGAAACCATTTTGTATAAACTTCCGGGTGCCCCCCATCACCACCAAAGTAAGTAGAACAAGAAAGTACAAATTGTTAATTTTTTTTTTGATTATTCAGACTAAGTGTGTCTGAGAGTTCTATTAAAGGAAAACGTATAAACTATAGAAAAAGAACTCTAAATATGATTCTATTTTACAGCACGTAGTCATTATTTCTACTTTCAAGTGTGTTTAATAATTGGAGAAAGTTAAGTTATCGTATTATTCGTATCAAAACAGGGCCGTTGAAAAAAAATAAAATTTTAAATTTTAAAAAACTACGGATACAAAAACACCTCTAAAAAAAATTAAAAATAATATTATTATGTACTCATGAAGTCGTGGCACTGGGGGACCGTTGCATGTGTTCGGAACTAATTAATAAGGACTTAAACTACATAGGATTTGATATTATTATTTCGTTATTTGCTTTGGTAATTTACTTTCATTTTGTTTCGTTTATAAGTTCGTAATAATATTATTTTTATCCTTTTACGTTTTAGTATCGGGGGTTTTTCTATTTTACATTTACATTTCTTAAATTTACATTTATTACATCTACATTTTTTTTAAATTGTCTTCCAAGACGATTACTTTTATTTTGATCAAACATAGCTAAAATCCATTTCGTCGGACCAGGCTTCCAATAAAAAAACACCGCAATTAAATCTGTCCTCATGTTTGACTGCTACGATGCCACAGAGAGACACACACGTATAGAGGCCAAACTTATGACACCCCTCTTTTTGGATCGGTGAAAAAAAAATGTTTTAACGTTCGTTCAACGGTCTAAGGTGTAACTTATTTTAACAAAAAGAGAGAACATTACATTAAATATAAAAAAACATTAAATATAAAAAAATACCTACTGACAGAGACTGTAAGCATTGATGATAATAATATTTTATAATTTTCTATCAAGTACAATAGTCTTATTTTCTGGAGCTCCAGCCAATATCGTAATAAAGTAACTAAATGACTGCCATGAGAATAGCCTGGTCGTTCCGAAACAACATTTGATTAGAAAAAATATTATTGTAAGATGAAATAGAGTTACATGATGAATAGAATATAAAATATAGATAAAAAAATATTATTTAATTAGATAAAATAAAATTAATGTGATGAAAACATTTGAAATCTTTTTTTATATTTTAAGAACGGGAACAAAAAACTAAAAAAAACACTTCAAAGAAACATTTTTTACGTTATTAGTGGGTGTATAATATTTTTCTTGGACAAAATGTAGAAGCAATATATTTTTTGATATTTCATAAGTGTTTGAGATTCAAACGACAAATGATAGTGAAATATTATACATCAAGATAACACCGTCGGAAAGCTCTGCTCTTCGTTATAATTTATTTCATATATTTTAACCCAACCTTATAGACAGAATACAATTTTCCACTTAGTATGACGTAGACATGAGATATAATAATCTGTGCTAATCGATCCTTGCTAAAAATATCAACCATTTGATGTTCTGAAGTGCTTAAGACTTCTATTAATTTTAATGTTATTGCTTAATTATATTAATTTTACTTAGTACGTATTAATAAATAAGCATAATAAATAGCAAATTGAATTATTTCTTAATTTTTTTAATATGAAATTTAATTTGTTGTAAGTTAAATTATTGCTATAAGCCATTTCACGTTTAGAATAAGAATATGCAAATAATTTACATTAGAATAGGTTGAGATAAATTATTGTGTGAGAATAAAAATTACCGTTTCTGTATTGCTTTGAAATAAAAAATTTACGTGGTAATACTATTTGTAGTATTTATGTTTTATCTTTCCGTGAGCCTCACATCTCCTCGTGAGCCTCTTCAGCACATGCACAAGAACGTTAGCGTCCTGTGAGTCCGCTGATTAATCCAGCTATCTATATAAATTTATAGAACGAATCTAAATACTTTTATAAACATTTCAAACTATATAACATATTATTATTATCCTCAGCACTAATCTGGTTATCAAAATTCTGATCACGAATGAATGGTCACGACAGCAAACAAAACTAGAACTTCTTCCCTCAGATCTCTGGAACTTTTGCATGTATTAAATTTAAATAAATAATTATTGACAGGTTATACTATCTACTTTTATTATGGTATGCGACCAGGCAACTTTGTGGTAGGTACTTGGTGGTACTTGGTAATACATTACACTGTAAAAATGTATTCACCATGGTATGCGTGTGTAGGCATAATGGACCACGGATTGTTTATTTTAACAGCGTTATAACTTTTCTTTAAGAGCTAAGAGTTAGACGTATTTAGTTTTATTGTTAAATTGTTAATATTGTAATTTTCACAATAAAAAATATTTATGTTATATACTGGAATACTCTAAAAACGAATGTTATAAAAAACAAGAAAATAAACATTTTGATTTTAAAATCTTGAAGATTTTAATTTCTGAATCAAGATTAAGACATCATTGATTTATAGGAATAATTTACCACAGTTAATTTTCTTGTAGGTTCGGGATCAAAGACCGGATACAGCCAAACTACTTTCGGTAACATCGTCATCGTAGCATAGAACAGATGGGCCGGAGCTCAGCTCTATGGCAAAGTTTATGTCTCAATACTTACTTTCGTATATTATAAGTATTTTTGTGTTAGGTAGACTCTACATTAACTTTGAGAACGTGAGAAATTTACGGGAGTTGGAATTAAAATTTAGAAGTTTTATACTAGGTACTGCCAGCTATGATTAAATCAAATGTTATTCCGATTATTATGTAATTTTGATGACCCTTAATATAATTTGGTAAGTATTTTAGAAAAGACATTTCAATTCAGAGGTAAGTTATAGGTTTTTAAAAAATTAATAGGAATCCTTCCCTTAATCTCCCAGATCTCTCGCAATAATGGTGATGACTTTGACTGGGTCTTCGACAACTCGAACTTATCCTCGCATCGTCGTTGTCGTATCGTTAAATTGTAGAAACTGATACTGGGATGATCCGGATCAGAAATGATACACCGTGTGTGGCTGGGAGTGCGCTTTATAAAGAGCAACCTTTGGTTTGAAGTCAAGTGGTGCCTCTCTCTGCTAATTACTATCATTTTCTTTAAGATGAACTGCATCTTGCTCTCCAGGTGAACGTGATGGGTCGTTAGGTAATTGATTAAAACGACAGGTTTATTGAATTTTCGTAAGAATAATAATTCGATATCTTCGTTACGAGCAGTGCTTCTTAAACATTGCATTTAATGTTATACACATGACATTGTCATATTAATTTAAAATAATTAACTATATAAGTAATTAGTATAAGACAAAATATGTAATTAATCTGACACAATGTTACACTGGCAGTAACGTGCACCATAATCACGATACACACAACAACACACTTGACATAGCATAGTTAATGACAAGATCCCAAATTTGTGGTCAAAACTAAACTTTCTTCCTTATTAAAGACATTTATCACGTTTTTAATTTCTATATTGTAACTTATTTGTATTTTTATTATATTTAGTAATAACAATAAAATCAGACTGTAAATAAATATGCTTATTCGTAGTTTAGTCTTGTGCCATATATTTGCAGAGCAAAGTAAATAACTGTTTGAAATTGTTTAATTTTAAAGCTCAATATTTTTCATATTAAAATGATGGTATTAATAATAAATCTTTGTTATTAATAAACTGAGACAATTGGAATATCAAAAAGGGGTATTAATTTTAAACGATGTTGATATGCTTAGGTTATATTAAAATCTGAGGGTCAAGAAAAATATATTAACTGAACTAAATTATATTTTTAAATAGTTAATTTATGAGAAATTAACGATGATGGCTCATTCGATTTATAAAAAACATTTATATGCTGAAAAATTTTGCTTATCTACGACTTTTCTATTTCAATCACAATGTTCCTTAATTACTTTTCATATATCTTATTGAGGCAAATAATTGGATTTAAAAATTTTAAAATATATTAGTTCCCGTATAATATAAAACATGTAAAATATAAAGCACATTTATCCAATGTATTTAATTTACTTATTGTTGAAATATTGTCATTGTGAAGTCATGAAAATATAGTTACTCAAACCTATCGACCTGCAATGAGATAATTTCTCACTTTACATTTTTTTTAAATTGTAAATTTGATATTGTTATTAATACAACGTAAAACACTGTGTCTAGTATTATCAGTATTTTTTTATAAAGAACAGAATATTTTACAATATTATATTATAAAGATTTCTTGTCAAAAACCCGATAGGTGTTTTACTTTACTAATTAAAATGAAGTGCCCTTAAAATCGTATATTGATAATGGTCCCAGGGAGTTTTGAAACGTAATCGGAACCGGCGATGATAAATTAATTAATTTACGTTAGTTGACTCGCCAGATTACTGGTTTAGGATGCTTTAACAATTTACAGAGATTTAATCTAGATTACTTTCTGTGACAAATTTTATGTTCAGAATATCACTTAAACATGATACCGCAACATGCAGATTATTGATTTTGTTTCGTTTTTATTTTCGAGTGTATACGTATAACAATACTTTTTATTTAAATATTAGGTGGGGGAAATAGTTTCTTCGCATTTTATTTGAAGCGTCAAGAAGTTTCATTTTTTTCCATTTTTTTTTACATTAATTTTAATTTATGTACCCGCAACGGGACGGTTTCATACAGATCGCGAGTTCGAATCACTGCCCGTGTCGGTTTATTTTTCAATAAATATTTATATATATATATATATATATATAAATAAGTTTAAAATGGCTATACATGTTTATAGATATTTTCAAACATAAATTTATTTATTATTCCAGTTCTTCAGCTACGACATAATTACTGACATGTCGATCTTAATTCACTTTTTAATAAATTACGTTCGTTTTATTTATAACAGGGCAACCAGAGCGAGTTGCATTTTGGACATAAAAATTCTGTGATTGAAAACATATAAACCATCTTTGTTATAGTTTAATTAATTAACACTGCATGAGATTCATAAACGTCACAATTTGTTCGTGGCTTGTTTCGCACTTTTTCCTTTTTGTACTAAAACCTAAAAATATACAGAATTTCTTTCTTAGATTCACTCATTTTAACAAAAAAAAAAATAAATAAAAGACCGTAGGAATTAACATTTGAATTAAAATATTTCCTTGTTTTAAATATAACTGTTATAACGTCATTAAAACCAGCCGCATACTAAAAGCACAGCCAAAGATTTTTTTATTATAATTTTATACTCACTATATGCGAAAACATTCTTCGCCCGACCTATTATTAATAAGTTTAATACAAATTATTAAATCTACAGCTGAAAAATACAAAAAATAATAACTAAAATTTAGTAAACTTCAGTTAAAATTAAAATTACTCATACGATAACCTAATTAACCTAGGATTTTACGCATTTCAGGAGTCACGTCCTCTCTCGTAACCTGCTACTTCAGCGTTTCCAGCAGTATAGCAGAATTCGATCACGACAAATTCACGTGGCGGACCTGTGAGCATTGACGTTACAGCTAATGCATAATAGTGGTCAATGCTGCATCACCAATATGCATAGAGATGCCTCACCTAACATTTATAAAAACAATATATTTTCATTTTTAAATTTATAAATCTAAAATTCTAAAGAAATCTGAACCTATTGCCATTAACTCCCTACTCTCCTATAAAATGGAGATTATTAAAAGTCGCCAGTTTTTTACGCATTTTGAGGATCGCCATTTATTCAATGACCGGAATATTGCTTTCGCCTTGCCAATAAGCGGGCAATCTACTAATGTACCTAACACACCGATGGACGACGGTCATTAAAAGTATATCATAATCACAATCCATTTCTTGGTATCACAATCGTACTGCACTCCACCACCTAAAATTCCATCCTACCATTTGGATACATAATGTTCTTTGACAGTGCGGTTCACCATGGTTTTCCGATCGATACGCCTTCTTTGTTGGTTTTTTGCCTATCTAGATTTTTCGAAGGCAAAATTATATAGTGCTAATTTTAGGTATCGAAGAATATTTTTATTTATTTGTTAGTGGTTGTTTAGAATTCTTTCTGTTTTTGTTTTTCATTTTCATTTAGTAAAGATTTATATATAATGAAATATATATTTTTTATTAGGACTACTATTTGATTCACTAGATTTCATCAACAAGTTCTAACAGGTAAGTTACTTATTTTCAAGTATATTGCTTTTAACGAGCAGAAGTTTGAAATAGTTCCAACAAGAAGATAGATACAAATAAAACTCAATACATTCTTTATTAAAATTTAATCTCAAATAGCAATGGGAACAGAATTTGTCATAAGACTTATTTAAAATGTGTATAACACAGTTGATATTAAAAATAATAATTATAATTAATAGTAGTAGTCTTCGTTCCAGGAGAGTTTCATACAATAATTCAATTAGAGATTAATGCTTAATAAATAGTATTTGTCATAACGAAACAGGTATAGTTATTTTATTTTTAGACTCAGTACAATATCACTTTCTCTTCGTATTTAGATAATGCCTCAACTTTTTCTTGATGAAAATAGAACTTTTTAGAATTTCAAAGATAATCGGCATCTTAAAAGAAAATGTTTAACCTTTAATTTTTCTAAAAGCTAAGCTAAGTCAAATATTTTCAATAACCAAATCTTTTGTTTGTGGATTTAGTTTTATAAATAGATCACACAGTCATGGTTAGGTGATTTTCTTCTACGACAAAATGCACTCACGCCTCCACGAGATCCAGCTCCGACTGTGCACTTACTAGTGCATTTACATATTGATCTCGAATCGCACCAATACTTTGAATAGCAGTATAGTAGTACTTTAAGGTTTATTATTATTTTTCTTTTTTTGTACTTATTGTTTTTATGCTTTTCTTTATTCCATAATAAACAACTTTAATGCTCTACGATTTTTCTTATACCCATTTTTTTTTGATTATATAGTCCAATAATTTCCTCGGATATTATGGTTTTAGTATTAAATAAGTATTCTACATGTTACGAAATTAAACAAGTATTTTTTATTATATTAAGTAAAATCTAGTTAACCTATATTAATTTTTAACACACTTTCTTATGTTATTTTGTACAATGATTAAAAAAAATATTTAAAACATTGCTTGAATTGAATTTGTCAACCTTCTTTAAGTGGTACATAACATTTTATATAAGCCCCAGCAACAGTTTATCCTCAGCGTTTATATGTGTGTTGTAGAAATCACGTGAAATATATTTATGAGAAATTCTATTGGTTTTCCCGGTACGGCGGTTTGTTATTTGTATTCCTTTATGTCAATCAAAATATTTATCTGTACCTATCTTCTGTACAGAAGGCAAAATTTGATATTGTTCTATACATGTTAAAATTATAACCAATTATAATAGTTATACTAAGCCAAACCAACATCTTATGAATTGTATAATTATAAAGGTATGATGAAAAACGACATTGTTTTGTTTCCAATAAGGAAGGCATAAAAAGATTAAGTCTTTGTACACTTAGTTGCTATTAGTTTGAATATTTTAAGAGAAAACAGAAAAAAAAGTCTAGAATTTAAAAAATTTAAATTGAAATATTAAAAATAGTTTTGGGATACATTTTTTGGATATCATGTTCTTTGTACGGTTGCTATAATACCTTTAAAATCTTACATTTTACATTAAAGTTTATTTAGATAAATTGGATTGCATTCTTAACTATTATTGCATTCGATTCATTTTTAGTCTCCGTAAATTTGATCACATTTCTCAGAACTGTGCTAAACATAAAGGTCTACCTATTTACGAAAAAAGACAGTCCATAACTCTGGCACTTATTTTAAAATCTTGAATGATCCAACTTCTCCTCGTTATTTGAAATCAATTTTTTTTACAGCTTTTTACAGCCGATTTTAACATAACTTTATTTGTTTCTTCACATCATATTGGTATTCTTTCTAACTCTTTTACAGCACATGCTATTAAACTCTGGAACGGCCACTTTGATTTGCTTCGACCTGTCCCCAATAGACAACTTTATTAAAACCAAATCCGTAATCTCCACTAGAAAATTATAAAATAGTTAATCTTTATTTTGTATAACCTGCGTATTGATATTTGTATTATATTTATAATTCATTTATTATTTCTTATTCAAATAATCTTCGTCATTGCTCTGAGTATATATATGAACAGTATATGTATATTAATATTTATATGTTGGTTATATATTTTTGTATTTATGTTACTTAAATTTTTTTATAACTGTATTTTTATAATTTTTGTTTCTGGTTATAGTTTATATGTGCGTTTACCCTTTTATGTGTGTGTTTAATCTAGTCGCCTATAGTTTTTCAGTTCATTTTCTTTTTTATCTATTGTATCCCTCGTTTGTGTTTTTCTGTGAATTGAACCAGTTGACTTACAGAGAGTGCTTTAGCATCAAATCCGTCATTTGTATTTATTTTTGTACTATAAAAAATTAATAAATAAATATTATTTATTACAAACAAGTTATGGCCTTCAAACTCAAATACACACTCTATTGTCACTAAAAACTTATTCTTACATACATTTTAGGCCTTGTAATACCTCGTATTTTATTTTGTAGTTTATGTAAAAACCATAAATTTGAAAGGGTTAAAGCATTTTAAGTAAAAAAATAATAATACAAACAAATAAACTGGTAATTAGAAAAACCAATAGGAGTATATATATAGATTCAAGTTAAGAAAACGTAGCATATTTTTCGTGACTACTTTATATAGCCACATAATCAGTTCAGTTTTGTCGTCATTACCAAAATTAAATGCTCCAAAAGAATAGACGATTTCCTAAATATGGTACAATGCTATCGGATCAATTTTATTTTAAGCGCTACTTGAGAACACAATAAAACGGGCTTGTCAAAAGTATAATGTTGCAATTCAAAATTTTAAGTCAATATATTTTAAAACTCTCCTATTGCTGTTTTTATTTAAATAATGTGTTATATGGTACTTATAAAACTGTTAACCCATTTTGAAACCATAGTAGCAAAGTAAGTAAAACAAGGAAATACAAATACGTTATTGCTCACTCAAACGTTGTATGTTAAGATCGTTTAGATAGGATCGGGGCAAGTTAGTGCGGATGAACAAACGCTCCGTCGCGTCGCTTCATGGTGGATTCAAGCATCCTTACTAATTCGGGATAAGTGCTCACGTCGCAGGCCCAAAAAGTCAGGTTTAAATAAAACATTTCTTTTCTGACATTACGTGACTACTACTACAATCATTCTATTTAAACTGTGTACCTTTTTATGAAATATACGCGGACGGAAAGGTATAAAATTGGGCACAGTTACAGCTGATTTAAAGAAGACGTGTTAAAACAAATATATTTTTATAAAAATGCCTTTTCACTCTAAAAACCTTTAAATATATTTTTAAAAAATTCTCTCTTCACATAAATAATAATAATCATAGTCAAATCAATTTGCTTTAAACACACAAAAAACTATTTGAAAATAAACAATTCTAGTAGCATTAACATAAATAATTAAAATAATGTCTTAAATTATTGAGCAAATTGTATCTTTTATTTTAGTTCAATCAACAATTTACTAAGTTATAGCAAACGCCCCTCTTCTTACCGCTCGACTCCAAACACTCGAACAACGGGGCGGTTGACAATGGTTTACCTTATGAAGTCTTATCGCTTCTTATTACTGAAATTAAACTAGAAATTGATAATTTATATTAATCAACATAATGACGATAAAACAAAATTATAAAAAAAATTATAAAATCAAAATAGTTATTTATATATTGAGACCATTACAAATTAGGATTAGATATTCATTTAAAAATAATGTAACTTTAAAAATATTATTAAAACTTACAATTTCGCTCGAATTTCGGCCTCTAAGCCTCCACTAGTTTATATTAAAATACATTTTTACCTTATCAGCAATTAAGAAGAAGAACAAGAATTATTGATGTTATATTTATAATTTGTTATACTTTGCAAAAAATACAAGTTACATATGTGTTTGTTGGACAGATACATATGTAACTGAATAAAATTTAAATATGCATTTACTATTTATGACATAAATTTACATAATATTATTATTATCATATAAACAATTATTATTTATTTGTTAAGAAGAAAACTAAGATAATTGCTGAAATAGTTCAAACATCTATTTATCATGGAATTTAGTAAAGTTTTTTTTGTCATTGAAAATAGGTACTAAGGCGAAGATTGGAAAAATTAATGTTTAATATATATGCTTTAACTTAATTATGGACCTTATTATAAGATTATATTAATATCAAACGTAATTTTAGTAATTGAATTTCCTGTTTAAAGTTTTGAGAAACATTAAACTAGATCGACTGGGCGCGTGCTCTGCTTTGTAATGTCCACTAACCAACTTGGATATTTGATTCTCTATTTACTTTATAAAGTGTTTCCTTTCTTAGATTTCAAATTACAAATTACAAAGGATGAGGATGCTGGATGCGGGCTTAGACTTCAATCTTAACATTTCTATAATATTTTAGTTTTATTTAGAAACAAAAATGATCTTCTTAATTTAATTTAATTATATTTATAAACCAAAAAAATATTTATCTTACATTTCGTAATCAACTAACTTTGAATCATTTTTTTAAAGAAGTTTTATTAAATTGTTTTTAAGATTTATAATATTATTAATTTGTTTTATAAGTAGCCGAGGTTGTAGAGGCGTAATATCGCTCTGGTGAAATAAATCCGAATGCGCTATGCAAAGTTGGCCTAAAACAATGTCTATTATTAAGGAAGGAAGGACAGTTTAATAAAATCAAATATATTATGAAATATGGAGTAGCGAGTGGCGACTTAACTAATATCTGATATAATACTGTGCTAACTTCCAATAAGATAATTTTAATAATTCATTTTAGATAAATTATACCAGGTTGAATAGGATCAAAAGCATAATATTAAATGGCTGTTTTATCTTTGTCTGATTGTAAAAATCGGTAAATTGGTTATTAAATTAACTTTTGTCAACCAATAATTTGAATAATATTCTGTAAGCCTTGGCTCATTTCACATGTACATGTACATTTTCCAGGGAATCATTTCACATGTACAAAGAGGGGAGTCTTTAGTACATGTGAAATGATTTTCGGGAAGGGTAGGGAAGGTATAGGTAAAATCGAATTTTTGGTTTTTATATCGAAAAAAGAGTGATCACTGGATCACAACCACACATGGATATTGCTTATAACATTTGACCACGTTCAGTGACGAGCCACTCTAATTGTCGAAATGGAACATTTATTTGTTCTATTATTTATAGAACATTTCATATATTCTATTACAGGTGAAATCCAACGCCTATTGCCCTTATTTATAACAAAACAAATTTATAGCGAATAGTAAATTGACTACATTCTACGTTTTAACAGATCAAAAATTATACAAATTTTTCGTACTCACTCCAGTCAAAAAAAAATTTTTATATGCCAGGAGGTACAATTGTAACTTAACTTATGTTTTTATTTACTTAAAATGTATATAACATAGTAAAAACTGAAGTATTGTTTCAAATATCAACACCAAAGTTATATGATGCATTTTTTTGTGATAGTTAGGCCCGGATTGCAATTGTAATATATTCTGGCATAAGGCTTATTCAAATGGGTAAACTAATATAGTTTAGTAAGTTATTTGATATCAACTATGTTACGCTACGCGAACTGATAGTTTGCACCATCCATTGTATATTTAGGTAGAGAGTAAGACATTTTTCTTCGAAAGAATTCTAATAGATGTCGCTCGTAGTTCCGGTAAAGATAATAATAATAATATAATAATAATAATATCAGGACAAATTACACACATTGATCTAACCCCTAAGTAAGCAAATTATTTGCTTGTGTTAAGGGTGTTAGACAACGATACAAATACATAGAAATACACATATAAATACTGAGAATATATTTAATAAACGACCAAACCCAGAAATCAGACATCTATGCTCATCACATAAATGCCTGTCTCCGCCGGGAATCGAACCCGAGCCCCATTGCGCCGTGACACGTTAGGCGTCTGCGCTAACCACTCGACCAGCGGGGCGGTCATTATAACTGGTCGAGGTATAAGACTTTTCGAATAAAATATGTATGAACATTGAACATGTAATTACATTTATTTATTTTTCTGTCAAAATGAGTGAATATAATTAAGAAAATCGATACATTTTAACATTTTATTACAAAAAACGAAATATGCAACGCAAGCTTCGAAAAAAAAGTAACGTTTATGAACCTCATGCAGTGTTAGTAAGACTACCACAAAGTTGGTTTAGGTGTTTTCAATTCGGTATGTCAAAAATGCACCTTGCCCTGTTACAAATAAAATGTACGCATTTTTTTACCAAAATGGAATCAGAATCTCAGTAGTTAAAATGTAGCTGAAGAACTGGATATTGACTACAACTTAGTTATGACACATTTGATAAAGCTGGGTATAAAAAAAGCTCGATATTTGGATGCTACATAAGCTCACCGAAAGAAACCTAATGAACCGTGTACTCATTTGAAATTCTTTACTAAGATGTAATGAAACCGATCTGTTTTTGAAGAGATTAATAACTGGAGATGAATAGTGGATTATTTACGATAAGAAAATGTGAAAAGCCTCATAGTCAAAGGTCAGTAAGGCTCTACAGACTGTGGCAAAAATCGGGTTAACTCGCAAAAAGTGATGCTGTGTGCTTGGTTAGGATGAAAAAGCATTTTTCATGATAAAATTTTACCGCCAGGCAGAACCATTGATTCAGATCTTTATTGGTAACAGATAATTAGATTAAAGTAAGAACTTGAAAGAAAGCGGCAGGAATTGATCATTAGAAAGTCTTTCATTACGATAACGCTAGACAACATACATCTTTAGCCACTCTGCAAAAAAATTAAGAGTTTAGCTGGGAGATAATAATGCATCCGCCGTATAGCCCTTCAGATTTCTACCTGTTTCGATCATTACAGAATTCTTTAGATTCTGTCAGGTTAAAATCAAGAGAGGAATGCCAAAAGTGCTTGAATCGTTCTTTAAACAGAAGTCCCAATTTCTACAGCAACGGGATTAGGACACTACCTACAAGATGGCTAAAAATGACTGAATAAAAAGATTACATACTATATATAAATCTAAATTAACTTTGAAAAAAAATATCTTGACTTTTCAAATAAAATGCGAAGAAACTTTTTCCCTCACCCTCTATATAGAACGCTAGGTTTATCGATATAGGTACAGACCGGGTATAGTCGGGTATATCCTTCCAATGTTCATATATTTATTTTATTTAACATATATTTAAAAAATAATAAGCTTAACCTTAACCCTAGAAGCCTAATCTACGTCTCGGAGACGTACACGCATTTGAATATCGTTTGTATCTTTGTAACGGTTGAAGCTAGCGCCTCGTGCTCTTTTGTTACCTCGGTGGTCGACAGGAGCTAGAGGATGGTGCCCCTATCGTTAAGGTAAGTCCCGCCATTTTTGATTTATTGAAGTGTTGCACGCCTGTGAGACGTATGTATAGGCTTTGTGTAACTTTTAACTAGGATTTTTGATTTTACTTTTGTTTGTTTTTCGTATATTTTATATCTGTTTTCAGTATTGTTTCAATTATAAATATGACACGGTCTTATATATTAGACGAAGACCAAATTTTTGAAATTTTAAACTAGGAAAACAATCCTTCTCAGAACGATGGAGATTCCGAGATTGAGGACGACCAGATTATCGACGACATTCAATGCGAAGACGAAAATAATGAAGAGTCTGAGTACGTTTCATCTTTACAAGAAACTGGACCCTCTGAAGAAACCGACCCAACCCTTGTTGCAAAAGCTGGTCCATCATCTGGCGCAGGCCGTGTTTTACTACCTACCAACTCAAAGTGGATTTATTGTGTTCGTGGTCGTACTTTTCTAGGTAAGAATGGACATATTTGGTTCACTGATAAAGCTCAAACATATCACAGAACTCTAGCTACGTTGTAACATTCATTTGAACAGAGACAATTCATGAAGCAATTTAGAACAGATTTGGATGGAGATGAGACTTGAAGCTCCGACATTGAAGAGATCTTTACGTAAAAATATAAGCCAAATACTTGATAAATCTAAACATTCAAATAAAATAAATACAAAAGAAGAACCCTGCTCAAAAAAAACGGAAATACCTTTTTCTGTTATAAAAAAAAATATGTCAAAATTAGTTTGTAATAAATTTAAAAAATCTGTATATAGTAGCAAACAAAAGGTTGATAGGTATGTGTAGACTGCTCCTAAAGTAAAGCTAGTCTTTTAAAGTCTAATTAGTTGTAATATTTGTTCTAAGAATAAATAATTAACTTAAAAAAATATATATTTAAAAAAATAATAATATATGTATTAGTTGATTTTGAAGAAGTAATTTTTCCTTATTTCAATTTATGTATATTGTTTTTTCGTCATAATGAATAACTGTGATTATAGTTATTATTATTAACAGTGTTGTTTTATTTTTAATTTATGTTCCAAATTCAAATTTGTGCTAAATAATGATAAAATTGATTATATAATATACCTAAAATAGGGGTTTTTAAATGTGTACGCCTCTGAGACGTATATTAAGGCTTTGTGCACGTCCGAAATAGATTAGGCTTCTAGGGTTAAAGACTTTTTAAAAAAAAATAATTTTTTTTTATTAAATATGCTAAAATTAGTAATTATTGACTACAAATATTAATTTTTATCTATATACAGTACTACATATATTGTCAAAACAATATAGCCTTAAAAATATTTTACTTCTGATATTATCAATACATTTCTCATATTAAATTAGGTACAAATAGATATGGGTTCGGAATTTTGATGACAGTATTAAAATGAAGGATCTTTTTGACATCTAATATTAAGAGTACCTTTTATATTTACCCATATTACTCTTTTTATTCGAATATAATCCCAAAAGGTACTAGTGATGTAACCAATACAAACCTTATATAATTTGTATTTGCTTGGTAGCAGAGAATGAATCCTTTTAAATAAAAACTTTTTGAAATATTTATTTAGGTATTTTTTATTTATGTGAATTATTTTCAAAGTCAATTGTAGCAGATTTAATAGATCACATTAACCAATGGGTATTTGCAGAAATAAAGACTTACAAAAGCGTACTCTTAAGATATGTTGAAAGACGCGATTATAAGGAGATATTTAAAAGATCTTTCCTTTAAGAAGTCCGGATCATTTGTCTCTAGTAGTAGTAGTATAATAACTCTACGCCCATCTTCTATGAGAAAGAATTTCTACCCCGGTCAATAAACGCATACTATCAGCAGTAAAGTAACCGTTAGTAATTACCAACACGGTATGTTAAGAATAAAACTATGATCGTAGGACCGCATCGTAAACATTTGCAGACTATTCATAATGATCTTAAATATGCTATTATAGATTTGTAGAAGAACCATAATTTTTGACTTTTGTATCGTGACATTGTAAGAACATCACAAAAGTTAATTATCCTTTTATTTTTAAATTCTTACAAAAATGTAACTGTTATTTATGACATTTATAATAAGACAGAATAAGTATGCTAATCAAAACACACCTTTTACTTGAAACGAATATAAATAAGTTGTGTGATAACTTTAAACATGATACTTAAATACGGATGTCAGTTCAATATCCAAAGAGAAAAATTCAGAGCATTATCTTGATGGAAAACACTTTTTAAAAGCACATTGTTATATAATAGAGAACAATACAGAGATACAATAAAACCAAAATTTAAAAATAAAAATGTCGAGCACTTAATTCAATTACTGTTCAATTTATTTTTTTTTCTAAAGGATATGCCATAACAAAAACTAAGGATATTATAGGTCCTTAAGTTGATGGTGTTAGAAATTACTAAAATTCATATTGTTGAAAAAGTTCGTGTCAAAAATTTACTAAAAACTATGTATAAACTAAGTACATTCAAGAATTACTTTTTATATTTTTTATCATTTTATAATTAAAAAATTAATATAGAAGTATTAAAGACTAAGCAAGTATTTTTTTTATTACAAAATATATCCTGAAGTATTTTTATTGAAATTATAAAATAATATACAGTTAAATGATTACTTTATTAGAATATTTTATTGTAACAGTAAATTAATTAATTAATGATATAATTTACCAACATTTTCTTAATAAGACAAATATTTAGATTTCAAATTAAACAATTTCAAAGAGTAATTCAATTTACTCTGCAAATATACGTCGTCGCGACACGCAACTCTACCATAGCTACGATTAGGCATATTTAATTGATGTCGGATATATTTTATTATGGTATAACGTTACATTTTTTAAAGTTATTATTAAAATGAATAAAAAACAACATAAGCATGCAAAACTTCAAAAGGAATATTTAAAATTATGCATGTAATAATAGTAATAATATTATATGTAATAATATAAATAGTATATTTCAATCTCTTTCCATGACTGTGCGATAAGGGAAAATTTAAATTCTAGCTCCGTATTGCGGTGCTAGTCAATGATTACCTCAGCGATGCGAAGTATATCACCACGAACTGCTCCTTAGAGTTGGTGTAATACAATATTGTAATATTTGAAAATATCTATAAATATGTATAGCCATATTATTCAAATTTATATAAATATAGAATGAAATATAAACCGATACGGGCAAGGATTCGAACCCGCGACCTCTGGGAAACCGTCCCGTCGCTCTACTAATACGAGGCAGCGATACGGAAGCTTCCCAGGTTATTTGCGCGATCGTTTCTCTTTCTTACACGATCCTGAATCTCCTTGTAGGCCGCAACTTAGTATTCAAATTCAAATTCCCTATACATAAAGGAAATATTTACTGTCATTCTTTTACGGTTCAAGCAGTAAGGTTGTGGAACACAATACCGTATAAAATACGCAAATCTAAATCAATATCTGTTAAAAAAACTAATAATCGATCACTATCTGCCCATGTAAAAAGAAATTTAAAGTTTGTATGTTTCCATTATTTTAATTAATAATGTTGTAATTATATGTAATAGATTTAGTTTACTTTTAAATTAATTTCTCACGATTTTCATATGGTGCGCCCATATACTGACTGCCACTCATTTTTGTAGTCTCCATTCACAGGTCTGCTAGAAGAGTTTTCATCTTGAAATAGGTAGTGCCTTTGTACAAATCTGTTAAAATATGTTTATCTTATAAGTACTCTGTACATAAATGTTAAATAAATAAATAAATTTACATTATTTTATGTCAACTGTTGCTGTTGCAGAAGAAAAAGTTTTATCTTCAAAATAATAAGAATCGTATACTAAGGGGGAATAATAAGGTGGTGTTTTGAATATTTACAATCCATACATTAGAATGGGACATTACCAATTCACACAAAGAAATAAATATCGGCACTGAAAAATATTTATTATTAATCATGCCTAACTCTATTATTTATTACAATAATGTTTAAAATAACAAAATATGTATATTTACAATGAATATGTTCACATTATTCAATAAATATTTAAATAATGTTATAACTGTCCCATCATGGAAATAAAATAGAGTATTGAAAATAAAACAGGTCCAACCGAAAATTAATCAGGTGAGGTTTATTATTATTTGAAATATTTACAAAATGGTACTATAAGATCATTTTAGTAATTGAAATTCCACAAAAAAAAAAAACAAAGGGAGGGTTAAATTATATATACAACGCTCATGCCGTTTTGTACTATTGAATAGTCCACGTGGTTAATTGGTTCTCTATTTACTTGCAAACTTCTACGACTTCTCTTTTTAATGTATAAGGAAAGACGTAACTGTGATGAGGTCTCACTCGGGTTAAAAAAACCGTTTATATACTGAAATTTTTCTGATTAGATAAGTCGGTTTATTAACCTCAATAATATATTTATAACATTTTATTTCCTGTTGATAATTCATGACGCAAATTAAATCATTTATCTGAAAAATTGTAAATAAAAGGAATTTATATCTGAGATCACTTATATGATACTTGTGTACTGGATATTAATCCAAACAAAATACTGATAATGAAATAATAATGCACTGGATATTAAAACAACAATATCAACATTAGTTGATATTGTTGTTTTTTCTTTTTGTTATAAAAAATGAGTCACTTTATTTTTCAAGAATAATTAAATATTCAAAATACAAATGTTTATAAGGTATGAAATTTATTATTATTCAATGCGTAAGACTTTCGTAAAAAAAGGTCAATGAGTAATTCTTGCCTTCGAGAGATAGAAATCGTTGACTCAAAGATTTTGTACCCTATACAAAAAAAGTCTATCAAAGACTCAAGTCTTTCATAGACTTTTTTTGATAGAAGATTTGAATCTTTGCGAATTGAACGAATATAAATTCAACTCCCTTATAAAGTAACCCCCTTTGGATTGAACCTTTCACTTATTTATTTGTTTACTATAAAACAAGTAAGAATACTTTTATTCTCCTTATTATAAGGCGCTATTTATATTCTTATTCTTGTATATATTTAAAAGTCATGCCATTTATTTTTGTTTACGTAGCGTTATCTTAAAATATTATTATTATTATTATTATTTTTTTTTTTAGTAATTTGTACTTTTATCCACGGACACGTCGCCCGTGCACTTTTCGCATTTGGTTTGTATTTTGCATATTAATTGTTGAAATTTTGAGATAACATACTCAAAAAGGAGTCTATTACTACAGGTACCTTAAAAACTCTATTAGTAAGGTAAGGAGTAGACCTTTGCACAGCAATTACACATACTTATTTTTAGTTATTTATTTATTTTTTTTATTGTACGATGTAAAGTATAGTATATAATAAAAAAAATATTATTAAAGTTAGTATGCATAAATTTCTTATATTTTCTCATTAACGGGTTCCTACGAAAACACTATTGTGGTGACCTACTGTTATTTTTATTTTTTTCACTCATCACGAGCAAGGTTTCCACGATAGCAAAGTTTCTGTCTTTTATATCCATCTTGGTGTTATATTCTATGATGTTGTATTTTGTCGCCTTCATCGCTCTTATGATGAATCTGCCCGTCGCGTCGTCCTCGCAGTCGGTAAAATACACACAGCTCTCGGTATGACGCGACACTGCTACAACCGCGTGGGGAACGCTGTCGTGCAGTTGCATCTTACTCCTGGTGTTGATTATAAAAACGGCCTGATCCATAACCCTCGTTAGACAATACTATCTTCTCTTCCTGGGTGTGTACTAAGTACAGGGTATTGGGTTGGGATCTGGGTATTTTCGATCCTGTGTAATTGAGCATTGTTAAGGACTGCACTAGTTTCCTGCTGGAGTAGATGCCGGAGTAGACCTCTTCTAAGGCATACGCGACATCTAAGGGATTCCGATGTGTGCAGAGTAATTCTTGGCTGATGGACGTTATCAGGGTGGGACGACAATAGATTATCGTCTATTGTCTCACCTCACCTCGAATAGATTATCTCTATCGATGTAAGGTAACTGGTTCACGTCACCGACGAGGAGAATTTCGGCCACGCCGGACAACCGCGTAGCCATTGCTATGGATCCGAAATGGTTCATAAGAGCCTCGTCTACCACCAAACGTTGATAGATTTCTGACTCCTTGAATCCATTTACTAATACAGAGGCCATCGTACTGTTAGAATTCACTTTTCAAGAGTCTTTTTAAAAAAGAAACAAAATTCACACACGAGAATAATATATTTTATTATAAGATTTAATTAAGTTTTACAATATGCGAGTGATTCACGGGAGAGAGAAGTACACGACAGGAAGGTTGGGAAGCGACTGACTGTCAGGGTGATACATGGTTAGAGTCAAGTGGATAGGAATGTGTGATCATCAGATTGGATGCTGAGGAGGCAGAAAGGGGTACAGTCTAGGGATGTAACAGCCCCCCGGATAAGAGGAAACTTACGGGTGAGAGGGAAGTTGACGATGAAATGTGAAAGGTTAGGTCCTTCGGAGTCTAGGAGCGGGAACATCGTCATCAGGATCTGAGGATGTCATTTCTATAGGTTCTTCTGGATTGGGGTTACATGCATGTACTTTAATTGACTTATAATATTTGAACACCTTATAAAATACAGTTAATATAATAATTAAAACTAGTATAATAGTAGTATAAGAATAGAAATTACCATACAATACAATATGAGGTTTTTCAATTATCTTTTTAAGGTTTGTTTTAATATGTTCGGTAGTTTTATCATAATTAACAATAAGAGAATCCAAGTTATCTATATTCTTTAAATCTACAAAAGGAGCTTTTATTTTGTTTTCTAAATATGTTACTGGACTACAGCAGGTATCATTAAGTAATTCAAAGTGCAATATTACTGGTTTAACATTAATTTCCATGTGGTGTTTAGGTATAAGTTTATTATCTTTACAAAATGCTATGCATTGATCAGGTAATGTCAATATACCAGTTCCGGATATAAATAATTCTGTTAAATCATTATTTGGGCATTCTATAATTATTTTGGATTCTTGGCTAATAATATAAATCCATTGGTTATTGTGCAATTTATGAAAGGTTTCAAAGTTACCATTAATAAATTCTGTTTTACAAATTGGTGGAACAGAAGTTAAAGCTTTCGAGATTATTTCAGTTTCACATAAAGGTATGGCAGATGCAGGATAGACATTAGGTATTTCACAAACATAGTACTGTGTATTCATAACCTTACAATTTGATAGTGTGTCTAACTTAAAATAAAACGACTTATCTCTAGTCATGCCTAAATATTTAGTTGAAGGTATTATACTAGAATACAATGTATTGTTTACAGTTTTAAGATTCACTGGATAGGGTATGATGCGATATAAATCAAATTCCTTGTTATTTACTAGTGGTATTTGTAGGACAAATACGATTTTGTTATTCATATAGTATGATGAAACATCGGACACATTTTCTAAAATATGTATGTTGTCTAAGACTAATGGAATGGGTAATTGCTTAGAGCTAGGAAGAAACCTATAATTATTTACAAGATCGGAAAAAAGTTGTTCAGGAGTAATAATAGAAGGATACAAAATATTTGATTTGCTGAACATTATAGCGTTTACAATATCTTCTAACTTAAAAGATAACATTAACAGATCGCTTTCTAAGATGTTAGATAGTTCTGATATCTTAGATTTCATGTATAATTTATCAGAAGCTATTGTTAGGTTATCTACATTATTATTTATAGTTTCAATGACAGAATTAAGTTTCTGTTCATTTGTATTGATTTTATTAATTGTGTCTTTGAAGGACGTTAATGTTGACATTGTTACCATCATGTTATCTTTCATCAGAGTCGCTAATTTGGTTTGATCTTTTCCTATAATTTGAATAGCATCACTGAATTTTACAGCGTCATTTTCGTCCATGTTACCAAATATATGTTTTATCACAGTACCGATACCACCAAACCAAGCTGCTCTTTTAACCTTTTTGGATATAAGATGAGAAATTGAATTAAAATCTCCGACTATATCAGAGTAACGAGACGACAATGTTTGGAATATATGGTGACATTCGCTTTCGTAAAAAGCATTGCTCTGTTTACATAGAAATTTAGAAGTTCCTAAAATATGATTAATATTTTCTAAGTGTGGTTGAACGAATGAAATGTCAATTGGAATAATAACATCTAGAGTGTCGTCAGTGATTTTTACAGAACCAATGGGATCGAAATGTATACCGGCGACGTTTGATGCTGGCTGGATATATTCTGGATTATTAGTTGCCGAGGTAGAATAAATGAAACCGAGTCTGGAATGGAAGTAAATGTACATTATTATTTATACTAAGGTATTATATATCTGTCGTAGTAGTAGCTAGTTTGAATTCATCGAAGTGGTGTTTAACATGGCGTCTGTTTATTAAGAGAGACGCAGTATTATTTCCATGGATTTTAACTATTTTAAAAGGACCTTTCCATATGGGCGAGAGAGCTTTTCTTAGGCGTAAATGGTTTTTTAGATATACTAGATCTCCTACTTTGTACTTTACTGGTCGAGAATGTGTATCGTAATACGATTTCGAGTTCTCTTTTGATCTCTGGATATGTTCTATTGCTTTTTTTCTAGAAAATTCAAGTCTATTTTGAAGGAGACGGACATACTCAGGATAGGTAGCTCCTGGGACTTCATTATAAATGGAATCAGGTATGAATGGTTTATGTCCGAAAACGAGTTCGTAAGGTGAGTAGTGAGTAGTGGAGTGGATAGCTGAATTATATGCGAGCATGGCTGTGTAGACGAAACGATGCCAGTTATCCTGTTGCTCGTTTACATACGATTTTAGATATTCTTTTAGTGTAGAATGGCTTCTTTCGAGAGCGCCTTGGGTCTGAGGATGATATGCGGTGGACCACAATTGTTTGATTTTAAGAAGGTTACAAGTCTGCTTGAATAGTTCGGCGGTAAAATTTGTGCCTTGATCGGTGAGGATGGTTTTGGGGATACCAAACAATGTAATAAAATGAACTAGACATTCGGTGGTTTCCTCAGCCGTGGTGTTACAAATAGGATAAGCTGCTGAAAATTTAGTTAAATCGTCTTGAAGTGTGAGGATATATTTAAATTTATCGTTACCGGCTTCGGGCAATGGACCTACTATATCAAAAGCTACGCGTTCAAAAGGTCGAGTGGAAAGAGATGTGATTTGCATAGGAGCACGGTTAATTTGTCTAAGAGCTTTATTAGTTTGGCATTGTGGACATTTTTTAACGTAGTGTTCGACGTCTGAACGCATGTTTTTCCAATAGTACTTCTCTTGAACGCGTTTAAGCATTCTAGAAGAGCCTAGATGACCAGCTATTGGAATGTCATGATTTTCCTTTAAAATTTTTTGTATTTCACTTAGTGACGGGTAGATAATAAGGTTTTTATAGATGTGTACAGTAATTTCAGAGTTGTGGAATAAATATAGTATTATATTATATAATTTAGTATACTGGTGAGTATCAAACGGATTGTTGAAATCGGATATAGCTATTTCCGCATTATCTTGGCCTGATATGGTAATTAATAATTCATTTCTAACGGATTTTAGGCATTTGTAGATGTCCTCATATGAGCAAGTATCGAAATGATTTACTTTGGTAAAGATAAAGTAATAGGTTTTATTTTCGATTTCGTATTTAAGAAATGAATATAGTGTTCTTTCTAGTGACATGAATTCGTTTTGATTAGGAAAATTAGATGTAATTTCATATATGTAGGGATTGGATTCATCCATATCTATGGACGTTGGAATGATAATATGCTTTTTATTAGTTTTGCACAAACTTTCTTGATGTTCTATAATAGTTGCGTTAGAATTAAAATTTTTAGAAGTGAGTTTGAGGAATTCTGAATAGTTACCATTTTGGGCATCTGGGCTTGGAATGTTTATAGGAGTTGCAGGATTTGGGGGGTCAACCACGGGTGAATTTGAGTTTTCATTTTGATTTATGAGATTATCTATGTCATCAAGATTACCCAATTCTGGTAAATTTGAAGTGGGAGAAAGAGGATTTATAATATCTTCAAGTTGGATTAAATCATTCGGAGGTATGATTGGGGAAGAATTCGGATTTAATAGTGCATTAGCATCAGGTGAGTATTGATCTCGGTTAGAAGAATCAGGTATTGGTTCTATAGGATTCACAAGCGTTGTCGGAGGATATCGCGATAGTGCATCTGCGGCGTTATTAAGTTTTCCTTTACGGTAGATTATTTCATACTCATATTCTTCCATTTTTAGTCGCCATCTTTGGAACTTACTACTGGGATCAGTGTGGTTGAATAGCCAACGCAGAGGGCGATGATCAGTAATTATGGTAAATTTCCTGCCATAAAGATATGGACGGAAGGTTTTACAACCGTAGAGAATTGCAAGTAATTCTTTTTCTGTGGTGCTGTAATTGCACTCGCTTTTGTTGAGTGTACGTGATGCATAAGAAATTGGTCTGTCTTTCCCTATTTCTCCTTGGGAGAGAATAGCACTTATTGCATAGTTGGATGCATCACAGGTGAGTAGGAATTGTTTGGAAAAGTCAGGATAAGCAAGTAAAGGTGCTGCAGTTAATTTACTTTTTAAAGTTTCAAATGAGAGTTGGTGTTCATTTAGCCAAATGAAGTCAGTGTCTTTTTTAAGTAAACTAGTTAGAGGTTTTGCTATATTTGAAAAGTCAGGTATGAACCTTCTGTAATAGGAGACAAAACCAAGGAATGATTTAACATCTTTGGGGGACTTAGGTATAGGGAATTCATGTACTGCTCTTAATTTTTCGGGATTAGGTTTTACACCCTTGTCTGTAATCACATGCCCGAGATATGAGACTTCCTTATGCAGGAATTCGCATTTATTTGGTTGTAGTTTTAATTGGAATTGACGTAGTCTGTGGAATATATTGGATAAGCTATTGACATGGGATTGGATATCGAATGAGTAGATCACGATATCATCGAGATACACGAAGCATTGTATCCCTTGAAGACCAGATAGTGCCGAATTCATTAATCTTTGGAAGGTCGACGGAGCATTTTTGAGTCCAAAAGGCATTCGTGTGAACTCGTAGTGTCCTGTAGGGACTGAAAACGCGGTTTTGGGGGAATCATTTGAACTCATATTGATCTGATGAAAGCCGGAGGCTAAATCTAATGTACTGAAGTATTTACATTTACCTAGTTGGTCTAATATTTCGGATATGTTAGGAATAGGGTAGGAATCTCCGATAGTTATATCATTTAATTTGCGGTAGTCAATTACTACTCGCCATTTTCTTTGACCTGAAGCATCAAGCTTCTTGGGTACAACCCAAATCGGAGAAGACCATGGGGACATGGAGGATTTAATAATGCCTTGTTGTAGCATTTTATCTACTTGGGATTCAACTTCCTTTTTATGACATTCGGGAAATCGATATGTTTTTACATTAATGGGATTATCTGATGTGGTTTTTATTTCATGTTGGATTGCATTAGTGGATGTTAACTGGTCGTTGGGTAAATGGAAAATATCTGAAAATTGAGAGCAAATGGAGTATAAGGCTTCTGTTTCTTCAGAGTTAAGGTGGGACACACGAAGGAGTTTCAGGACTTCTTCGGTGCGTTCTAGAGTGTTGGATTCTGTTACACTGGCTATTGGAAGAGACGAATTTGTTTTAAAAGGTTCAAGCTTTAATTGAAGATCGGATGCAATAATTGCGGATTTTTCTGAGGTATTGACGACTGAGATATTTACTCGGTTATTCGTTTTTACTTGAACAATACAATTTGCTACCAACAAATCTTCAGATAAATGTTGGTTTATTATTAAACCTTCTTTAATGTCGGGATTTGCTACTGTGCATTCTATTATTGTTTCGCTACGCGGTGCAATAGTGTAAACAGGATTGTTGAAAGACATATGAAGTGTTATATTTTTTAATTTTAATGTGCCTTGAACATAATTAATTTGGCTTTCCATGATGTTAAGTAAATCGTTACCTATTATTTCATCGTAGGGCAGATTAATGTCGTCGACTAGGTTAAATGTATGTGTGAGATGTTCGCAATTATCGTGGACTTTATTAGGTGTTAATATTGATATACGGATTTGACCTAGGGTTAATGTGGGACATTCGTCTTTTGAGTCTATGCCTTGAATTTTAAATTTAATTGACTTATTAATATAAGGCATATTGATTATTGAGGATTTCTTTATTATGCTTATGGCTGCGCCAGTATCAACGAGAAAGGATAAATGATTAGGGGATACAGGAGAATTTACTTTCACGTGTGGTAGATATTTATTGGATATACAGGATGTAAATTGGTAAACTTTATGACTGATGATGTTTTCTTTAACTGATCGTTCAGGTTGTGACGGGATCGAGTCTACGGTTTGGGGCTGGTTACCCGGTTGCTTGACTCTACGAATTGAAATAGGGTCTACAGTTTGGGGCTGGTTACCCGGTTGCTTGACTCTACGAATTGAAAAAGGGTCTACAGTTTGGGGCTGGTTACCCGGTTGCTTGACTCTATTTGAGAGACCTTGATTTTTGGGCTGGTTACCATGTCCGTAGGTCTTTACATCAGTTAGTTTTACAGGAATATTGGTGTCGTCTTTTAAAGAGAGGGCCTGTCCCGTGCGGCACCTAACCGGGACATTTTTTAGTTTAAATTGAGGTCCGAGTCTACGGTATCGTAGCTTTCCTCTTCATTAACAAAATTAATTTGAGGTTTAAATTCTATTTTCGGTTTAAAACCAGATGTACCTGGTTGTGCATTCTGGTTACTGAATTTGTTATTCGTTTCAAATCTTTTGTTATTATGGTCACGTAATTTGCAACTCTCTAACAAATGACCAGGTTTTTTACAATATCTGCAGAATAGATCGAAAAAGGATGGTTTTTGATGGTTTGAGTAATTGTTATTATTTGAATTACTCGTTTTGAAACTGGTTTTATTAATATCATAACGACGAGGTTGCGTTCTCGAACTTGGGATCATGTTTTGTTTAAATGTATATTGTTGGATTTTTTCTTCCGATATCGCGTAGTTAATGGCCTCATTTAGATGTTTCGGGTCTCTACATCTAATAATATTTGAAATACGAGGAGTTAGACCCATAGTGAATGTATGGAGGGCAAGATCCTCCATTGCGGCTACTCTACCTGACAGTTCGCTTTTCTTATGATTAGTTATAGATATTTCTGTCAGTAGTTTTGATAAACAGGTTTCGACTCGAAGGGAAAATTGATTTACATTCTCCTGGGCACCCTGTCTACAATCTTGAAGGTCTGTTAATAAATGGGCATAATGTTTTCTTTCACCGAATTGGTTCTGTAAGAATTCACGAAGTAATGGCCAAGAATCGAAATCTTTTATAGAACATGCTATTTCGGCTTTGCCATCTAATTGGCTCAAAATATATTTAAAAACGATGTTTTCTTGGTGTGAGGAGGCTAAAGAAATTGCATTATCGCAGTTGTTAAGAAAAGGATTTAATTTTTCACGACTTCCGTCAAATCGTTTAATGAATTTAAGAATTACTTCTAAAGAAACTTGTTCTTTAGACTCCTCTTTAACATTCTTTGAATCTTTAGACATTTTACAATGGAAAATAGAACACAATAAAATAAAATATTCAAAACAAAATAATAAAATAAAATTACAAGCAAACCCTGGAAATATTAATAGTTCATCAACACGATGTAAGAATATAAATTCGTAGAACTGACGATAAGAGTCGAGCGTCGGACGTCTAGTCTAAACATTCACAGGTGAGATAAGACTTTGTTGAAAGCTGGTTTGTATTTTAGAAACACTGTGATTGAATTATTTATACTTGAAACGACTCACAGAATCACGATGCACACGTATTTCATGATGCTCACTAGGTACATGCAATTGGAAAAACTGGAACAACTGGAACTGTTCGTGATTGCTGCGGTCTGGAGCCTGGATCGTCGTAGACCTGGTCGGTGCTGGGCTTGCCACTTACTGCACAGTGGACTGGGTATACTTCAACGTTTCCGAGTCGCTTTTGGCTCAGGATCGATTTGGTACTTCTCTGTGTTATTTAATTCACTACACTCGCGAGGAACCAAGGATTTTTCAATCCCACCGCTGCCACCAATGTTAGAATTCACTTTTCAAGAGTCTTTTTAAAAAAGAAACAAAATTCACACACGAGAATAATATATTTTATTATAAGATTTAATTAAGTTTTACAATATGCGAGTGATTCACGGGAGAGAGAAGTACACGACAGGAAGGTTGGGAAGCGACTGACTGTCAGGGTGATACATGGTTAGAGTCAAGTGGATAGGAATGTGTGATCATCAGATTGGATGCTGAGGAGGCAGAAAGGGGTACAGTCTAGGGATGTAACAGTACGCACTCGACTCTTTGATTCATCACCTATACGCTGAGAGATCTTCTCTCTTAGATCTTTAGCCGCCTCAGTTGTGGTTGTAACGATGACGTCCTTCTCCGCGTCGAAGTGTGATATTATCCACGTGGTTTTGCCACATCCTGGAACCCCGTTGACCTAGTTTAGTATTGGCACGGTCCAAGCTTCGAAGTTCATTAATGAGCTAGCTTTGTCTAGGATCATATCCTCTAGCATAATCTTGGTGCATTGGGCCGTGACAACAATTGGGTCGTTAGATGGCGTCGTATATCTGGCTTTGCCTGTTCGCTTCGTCTCTGCCCTATCTAACATAACGAAACCACTGGTCGCATTGTATGCTGCCATATGCTCTCCTGCCGTTGTGCCGTGAATTATCTTTGCAGTTTGGTTGTTGTATATGGCTGCATCTGCCTCCTTGAGTTTCAGCTCCAAGAACTTCCGATTACCGATTTTGAAGGCCTGAAGAATTTCTTCAAGAGGTATTGATTTAGCCTGTTTAGTCGCTTTTGTTAAAGCTTGAAATTCAAGGAAAGCATTTATGAAGTGATCCAGTGGTCCCTCTGCCAGACGAAGACAAGGCGAACTGACTATTCCCATCTTTGCCTTTGTTTTTTTTTGAGGTTTTATAGATTCAGAGCTGGTTTTATTTTTCATCTTTTCAAAAAAGGCGCACAAGTCGTTTGTTACACGAAGAGATAAGTCTCATTTGAATATTCCTTTTAGCTGTTCTTTTTTATTATTTTAAAGGTTCAGAGCCAAGTGCCGTAAAATAATTCAAAGACCTGATATAATTTTAAAAGCTATTTGACATATTTATTTTCTCTACTATTATATTTTTTTTTACAAAGTGGTGCAGCGAGCAATTGAGGAAAAAGAAGAAAATGAGGTCCTTCTGACAAAAACTGAAAAAAAAGTTGCTTCTGGCAAGGGGTACCTTGAAAAAAATCCCAAAAATATTTTTTAGCGTAAAAAAAATTAAATAATCTAATATAACATTATATAAAAATTACGCAATAAAAAGCACCTAACGACATAAAAAAACAAAAACATATATGACAATTTTATACTATAGTTTTATGTTATGCTGTGTAAGTGTAACTATCTTACATATGGGGAAGAAACTCAGCAGTTCTGTTAATGTTTATACTGAGCGTACGGTTCACTGGTTCTTACGACAAAATGCACTCGTGTCACGTCTCGCGTGCACTGAACAGGAATCCTAAGACATTATTGATTACAGGATCGTGTTGTGGTATATTATTATTAAAAAAAATACATTGGATATTGCGCTAAAAATTTATAAAGCTACTTTTCTAGGTATTGCATATTATTTACAAATTATATTTATCCTATTTCACTATGACGTACTCATAAGTGTCATAGTTTTCATCAATTTGATCATATTTTTCTAAATTGAGTTTGAAACTTTTTATGTTAGCTACGAAGCGATTACTTCATGGCTAACATAAAAAAATCAACTTTCGTTAGAATTTCTTTAAGATACCGACGTGCATGACAACTTTCAAAACTTAGTCTGTAAATCATACGAACCCACCATAGTGTATAGTATTAGGTGCACGGATGAAATCTTAATCCATTTTTGCTGAAAAACTTTTCAGTTCTCTTGCCTTAAATCTTAAAGGCACCCATCATGATTTTTTTTAATATTTTCTACATACAGTTTTCGATCAGTAACAATTTTATAATATGTGTAGATCTTTACGATGATATAATAACATGTATATTAAATAATTATAAAATCTAAATAGTTATTCATTATTGAACAATACCATCATAACACAAGACATACCATGATACAATCAGAGCATTGCTTATTATTCACAGCGTCGCTATGATTTTAGGTCGATATGTGTATTGGAGAATGCATACGGTTGGAGTGTCTGAAGCGTGAGTGCATTTTCCCGTGAAGAGACGCAGTTAGCCGTGACTAAATCTGTTAAACCGACATCGCTTTATATTAATAAAACTATATATTTTAGAATACGTTATGAAATATGTTCTTTTCATTTTTAATTTATTTTTACTTATTATACTTTTAGGTTAAATATAAGATTTCATTTATAAAAATAATATTATATGTTGATCATTCAAAATCCCAATAGCGTCGTTACATATATATTTTTGTTTTTTTAAAGTCTGAAAGTTCATAAATTGTTTTTTTGTTTTTTTTTTCCTTTTTTATATAAGTTGTCACCCTTAAGAAGTGGGGAAAGATGAATAAAGTTATGTTAGTGGTTTAAGTATTTCTCATTGATAGGTGTATGTGTATACAACAACAGCTACTTCATGCCCATCTACTAAAAAGAAGGTACTATTCCGGTCTAGCTAGCCATCAAGAACTGCAGTAAAATGTTACGAGAGGTAATGCACGCTAGATTGTACCTACAATTATTAAGTTAAATAGAATACGATTAAGCTCGAAATGTTCTGAATTGATATCAAACTTATCATGTAAGAATGACGGAATAATCCAACGCCTATACTATACATGCTTTATGTATTGAAACTGTGTTTTTATTTCATTATTTCTGTACAAGTTTTAGTGCTGACCATGTATAGTGTTTTTTCAGATTTTTACAAGCGTTGCACATTCAAATAAAACTAGATTAAAGTTATTTTATCCTCCTTGCGTAAATATTTTATATTATGATGAAAAAAAACTTTGAAATACGGACGTAAGGGGACGCTGTCGGAATTTTGATGACAAGATGAAAGTCACAAATATTTTTCGCTAGTACCCGAAATATATAAGGGTATATTAAGGTTATATTTTATGTATTATTGTATATTTTCTGACCTACTAATTAAAACAATTCAGTCCAAAAAGTTACACAATTTTTAGCTGTCTTTATCTTGTATATTATCGCTGTTTATTATTACATACGGATACATATGGATTTCGTAAGAGAATATTTTTTTCTTGTATTTAAAAAAATATTTTATAATTTAAGGTCTTGTATTTATAGTAGATTTGTGATTTTTCTTGGTTTGTTTGCAATAGTGATTGAAAAAAAAATACATAACTTCAAGGAAATGTCTTAGCTTTACTTTGTCCAAATAGCAACCTATTTGGACAAAGTAAAGCAGTAATAATTCAATAATTTTAAATAACATTTAATAAAATGATATTTGCACTATACAATTATATGTTATTTTATATAAACGACATAATTGAATAATAATTATAAATGAAATCTTAGTAAATATTATAGCATTATATTGAGAATTAATAAAATTGATTCATAATACCATCTATTTATCTGATCTTTTCCCCATTATTTGGGGTCAGCACAATATAACCACTATTGCCACGCTCTTCTATCTTACCCCAGCTCAATGCATAAATTTTTCTTTGTCATATATTTTTTTATGCACTTCATCCAATTTTTCTTTGGTTCCACTGTTCTTTTAGATCCACATTTATACCTATAACTCTTTTCGTTACATTCTTTTCATCTTGTTCATACGTGACCATATCATGCAGAAGATTGCTTCTCATCTTTTTTATCACTGATGCTTTCACTTTCAAAGTATTTCCTTTATATTTTACTCATTCTCGTCACGTCATACACCCATCTTACCATTCGCAATTCTGATCCACACAACACAGCAGATCGTGTTTTTTTATTATTAATTTTCCTTATAATATAAGGGGAAAATGAGATATATATAACAAACCTACTAAGTTTCTGTCGCCGGATGTTTTTAAGTTTTTGACAATAATTTTTGTATTCGGTTGTAGCTTTGAAAATATTTTGGTAAAGAATTTTCTTCCAATAAAGAATTGGGCTTTTTATAAAGTACCTCTTACTAACAAAGTAATGTGTATTGTAGCCCCATCCAAATAACATCTTTTTTAATTTAAAATCCTCACACCGTTCTAATTAAGTTTATTTAAGTTCTAATTAAGTTATTCTTAAAAAAAAGTGTAATTACAGCTCATAGAACTTTCCCATTTGAGTAGGCGAATTTGTAATAGAAGAAATAATTCTATATATTGACTCCTAGAGCAGATTCATATTCATTATTCATTCAATATATTTTTTTTACACTTTACAGTTTTTAAAAAAGCTTCTTAATTGTTAATTATTTATTAGTTAATATCGAACAGTTTTTACTAAAAGTGCCATCTCTCAAATCCAGGATTAGTTCACGTCCCAACGAAAAGCACATGATTGCATTGTTGTATTGCTTAAAAAAATAATAATAAATAAAATTTGTTAAATGATGTATTTGGCGACGCAAAAGTCATTTCCGTCATTGCCATAGACTAACCCCGGTGCATAAAGAGTTGACACAAAATTGGTAGAGTATGGGCTCATACAATGAACTTCAGCGCAGGTGAAAAAGGGGTTCAATTAAATATGCGTCGAAATAAATATAATTCCAATAGAAATGTTTAATTTTTTAAGGAAATAATTTATTGAAAATGCAAGGTAAATAACTAGCAAAGACGCTTATTTCACTGCTATTCTTCACAATCTATGTATGAACGTATGGAATACTAGACAGGCTATATCCTATGACATGTAAGCGGATTAAAATGTCCCTTAGAAATAATAGTCCGAGCCTCACATGAGAAACCTTTGAAGTACAACTCTACTCTTGAAACCCGAATGAAAATGTACACATTTTCATTCGAGCTTAGCATTTGGGATACCTGTGCCGAATTAAACTTATCTTACCTTAAAACTTAACATAACTATTGTTAGTCATATTTATAAAAATTTAAATGGTAAATACATTGGAATTTACATTTTATAGTTCATAAGTTTCAACAATAGCCCCACCTACGCATTTAATTATGGAATGTTATTAAGTATTTACTGTTAAATGTTTTAAGAATTAGAAGAATAGGATATTTTATCATTAGAAGAACTTTATTAATTATTAGAACTTATTATAAGGTATAATAATATATAAAATATGTTAGCATCTCTCTGGTTGGATATTAAACGTTGAAGTGCAAGTACTGTGTATTACTGAAACGAATCTTAACACTATATATATATTGATTTTGGTTTATATGATACTACGTATTTTTTTTCAGTCATTATTTTCTAGATATTTTCACAATACAATGATACGAATACAAAATAAATATGATTGAGCACGCTTGGTAGATTGGTAGACGTTTATTTCTTAGAATTGCAAATAAGTAACTTTGTAAGAAAGATATATTGAACCACATGGTTACAAGTACACACATACTACTCGCGAGCGATCATTAAAATTAAATCAAATTTAAAACAAACGTCATGAAATATTTTTTTAAATTATTTTAAGAATGTTTGATTTAGCCAATAAAATAAAATAATTGTATTTTGCTAAGAAGTTAATAACGCTTACAATAATAACAAATGTATTTAATAAATAGTTTATATTAATAGCTTTAGAGACTGTATAAACACCCTCATATAATATTTTCCTTTGGATTTTTTAACCATAAATTTACAAATACATATTTGTATATCGACTGATGAATAAATAAACTGTTTTTCAAATTCTAAACTAAAATGAGACATGCTATGTTCGAGCAGTTCAGTTGGAACTTGTGTTTATGCAGGACGAACGCTTCACTGGTTTCTCAACCACAAAATGCACTCACGATGCGTCTCAAGTGCACTCAGCAGGAATTCGGAGCACGAATACTTTTCCAATTTGTGACATGGGTATGAATGTTAAAATAACCTTTGAAATTAAAATTTTGTAGATATGTCAAGCTATTTCTATGGTGCATCTAATATTAAATTTACAAACGCTTGATTCGGAAAATATCATAATTTACAAAAAAATATATAAATATTTATTTAATACGTATAAATTAGGTGACTTAAATTTATAGTTGCATCGAGGTTGATATTAGTTTTATTTTACATGCATCTTCCGTTTATAACATTTAACCAGGTGGAAGGCAGAGTATAATTATATTGCTATTTTGTCAAATTATATAACAAAATGTATTAATTTAATGATACTTTTGAAATTAACTATTATATATATTATATATTATTATATATTATAAAATTGAACTTCATTTGCCACAGTGTTGTTAAAATTAGAGAAAATAAAATATAAGATTAATAAGGCTTTTATTGTTTTTAGTATTTAAATAATTACTTGAGGTATATGACACTATCATAAAAGTTTAAATACTAAATATTGCTTATTGTTTTGGTTAAATTCATTGTTGTTTGTATGTTTTGTTCAATATTTACAGACCCAAAATAACTGACATTACATTTTAGTTGTATAGAGAACTTTTTAACTAAAGGAAAGAATAGCAAAATTGTCTTTAAAATTTGGAGTATTTCTAGTGCTGAGTGTACGAAACGTGTCTGAACAATCCCAAGGGATATCGAAAGTAGTTAACTGGCTACATTCCTTTCAGTCCCCTTGAACAATTCGCTCCGTGTTTATTCGAAACGTTTTCAATTTAATACATTGATATGTTTCCTTAATAACTATTTTATAATATCACGTATTGCCTTTAAATGGAATCTATCAAAGTTTTTAATGAGTTCAGTTATATAAAAATAACAAAAAATGGACATAAGAAAACTAATTTTTGTATAAAATTTACGGAAAAAATTATAATAATAAAAGCATATTTTTTAAATCTATAAAACATTGCGCATAGATGATTCTTAATAAGATAGTAATTATAAGGTGAACTAACAATACTGTGGCTGTACCTACAGTGGTTCACTAATTTTACGAACTGCTGCATTTTCTAAACTTTCAATTTATATACTTAATGTTCAATATACTCTACTGTACCTTTTCAATCCTAAGCTATTAAACAGAGTTCCATTCAGACTTAGTATGGTGACTTACACTACAATTTCTAAGTTGCGAATACGACATTTGATCTTTCGGGTTTTAGTTAAAAAAAAGAATTATTAATCAATTTGTTACGAAAATCGTTCCTTAAAGACGTGTAAAGTAAAATGATTTTTAATGTATTTGTTATGGTATATTTATATTCTAATTAAAATTAAAAATAAATATACTTCATTTCTTATAGGGTGTAGTATTAGATGGAAATTATTTGATTGCATCATTTTAAGAGAATTCTTACTTAAAATGTGGAGGAGATATCAATACATTTTGCTTAGGGGAAAGTTATACGTATGTTTCACTATTAATGGCATAGGGAGATTTCTAAAAGCTATATATTTTCTCATAGTGATGTATGGCGATTTTGCTAAAGCCGTAATGAGAAATTCCAATGTCACAGGCTTTAAGTGTCACGAGTGGGGGATCGTTTTTGAATATAATTTGTGAACAAGATTAAGCTTACTCGAATGGTAGTAATAATGTCAGCTTTTTATTTACCTTTATAACAAATAAAAGTCGCATTTCAGTTGTGACGCACATTTGCAGCAAACGCTTTGTAATGTTATTTTTAAAACGAAGCAGTTCAATTTTTATTGAAAGTTTTTCTGCTTCAAAGCAACAATCGGAGCATAAATCTTTTCTCTGATGAGTTTAAAATGAAGCGTTAGTGTGTTTAGTAAATATTCACATAAAAAATCGACGAATCAAATTAAAATTTGTTTTGAAGGAGGTAACAATATCTTTTTAAATTTTAATCAGTAATCTGTTCCTTACTGTGATAGTTAAACATATGTTTTAAAATTTCAGATGTTATAGACACAATAATGTAATACAAAAAATTAAAAATGACATTATATTAAAATATAATGGTATATATTGTTCTACAACCTTTTTACTGGTAAAAGCATATACTAGATACTCGTCCAGAGCACTTTTACATTTGTAAGAGGTTTCTCATTGACGATTCAACCCTAGCCACGTCTTGCAAACCGGATTAGCTGGGACATGTTTCCCGCAGGGGGAAATAAATTGATTTCTATATTAATTATTCATGATATTTTAATTTTAAAGATTTAAACATATCCTATATTTCATTTTCAAAACAATTTAAGAACAAGATATTATAGGTTGTTTTTGTACTTACTGAAAAATTTATTATTATGACTCGCGAACTCGCAATGGAGTAGCGTGATTGGTTTAAGGTTCACAACATTTCTTTGGAAAATAGACTTATAGGCTTAATTGAGACAAAGAATATTACAATCTTATAGTTTTAAAAAAGCCACGAAAAACAGTTGTGGCGTTTGTGGATCTCATGAAGTGTCAATAAAACTAGCATAAAGTTGGTTTAAGCGTTCTCAATCTGAGAATTTTAATTCAAAATGTACCTACCTCGCTCTAGTCGTGGTATTGCATATTGAGTACATCACCCCATTTTAGAAAAGGTTAAACAAGATCGCCATATCAGTAGTAACGACGTAGCTGAAGAACTGGAGATTGGCCACAATACAGTTTTGATCCATTTGAAAAAAGCTCGACATTTAGATGCCGCATGAGCTCACTCAACTCATTTACTAAGACGTAATGAAACCGATCCGAATCCGTGACAAGATTGATAACTGGTGATACGATAAGAATGTTCGAAAAAGTTCATGGTCAAAGGTCAGTAAGTCTTCACAGATTGTGGAAAAACCCGAGTTAACTCGTAATAAGGTAATGATGTGAGTCTAGTGGGACTGTAAGAGCATTGTTCAGCATTTACCGCCAGACGGAAAATCGATTCGCATCTTTACGGCCAAAATTTCATGAGATTAAAGCAAGAACTTGAACGAAAGCGGCCGGAATTGATCAATAGAAAGGGTGTTCTTTTTTATCACGATAATGCTAGACCACACTCATCTTTAGCCTCTCAGCAAAAATTAAGAGAGTTTGGCTGGGAGATATTAATACATGCACCATGTAGCCCTGATCTTGCGCTTTTAGGTTTCTACGTGTTTCGGTCTCTACATAATTTTTTAGGCTTTCTCAGTTTAACGTCAAGAGAGGACCGCTAAAACTACTTGTCTAGTTTTTTTTTACCAGAAGTCTCAAATTTTTTACAGGAACACGATTTTGTCGATTACTATTATGTATTAAATTGGTACATATATATCATTAATAAATGTAAATAAATTAAAAAAAAAATTGTTTGACTTTTCATATAAAATGTGAAGAAACTTTTTCCCCCACCTATTACAATATATGAGTCGCTCAACGGTGAAACGAAGCCAAAATATCAATTGTTTACTGAAATACCGAGAACTTTTTTCGCTAAAGTACTGAGGAGGGTTTTTTTTTTGCTTAAAGACCGTTGGAAGGTTTTGCCAATGTTTATACCAACCTGAAATTGAATAAAAAAAAACCAGGATAACCTTAATATTCAAATTTTAATAGTGATGGTGACAAATACATGTCAGTTATTTTCTATATAATTATAATTTCGAATTATCATATAAGTTATTTATTAATATAAGTGATCATTATAATCTCTTTAAAAAAGTTTATTACGCGATAACTCTTATTTTGGATTAAAATAAAACCATATGTAATAAAAAAAAAAGTAAGAAAATACTAACATTTTAAAAAGAATTTATAAGGTGATATATTGGTAGATTATATTCACAAATTTTATGTCAATATGACTTATTAATTGGCTATACTTAAACAAAACGTTTAGTTCAGATTTGTGTGAGAATTCTGAATGTCATGGTATAAATTATTGAAATTATATTAAACAATATGAATAATGCGTAAGCTAACATGAAGTATAACTTTTTTTCATTATTTTATTTTATTGTGTTACATGCTAATATTTTTTTGCACAAACCAAGGACGATAAGTTTTAAAAGAAATCTCACGTATTTTCTAAAGAAATTTGAAAAGGTACCACGACCAAAAATAATATTTAAAAATATCTATAAGCATGTAAAGCCATATTAATCTTATTTAAATTTCAAATTAATATAGAACGAAAAATAAAGCTATACTGGCAGGGATTCCAACCCGCGACCTCTGGGACACTGTCTTGTCGCTCTACTAATTGAGCTATTGTAGAGCTAGTCATCTGGTGAACTAAGCATTTTATATATGTTCGTCTTTATTGGAATAGTGGAGACAGCTATGAGACTTGAAATATTTTTTTTTCATGAATACATGTTTCCAATTAGAGAGACAAGCGAAATACGAACGGCGGTCTTATAAAAACAGTAAGCGTACCTATATGATTATGTATTTTTAAAAATCATCAGTAATATAAATGGAGAACCTTTTTTTTTTTTTTTTTTTTTAACGTCAGGAATCCTCATGGATACACACCTCCATCAAGGGGATGATGGAGGTGGTTATGTGAGACTCCTACTCACTAAACCTGACGGTTGCCGCCGCCGTCATAATGGGACACCACGGGATCGCTTTCGCACTCACCGCGATGCCCCGACGTGATCCACGGAGAGGGCACCCCGCAACGAGGAGCACCCATCCCTTTTTCGCAGGCTTGATAGTTCGTGGAGGGATCCCCTTCCCCCCACCCAAGCCTGCTGCCTCTGAAGGGGGCCGAGACCCCCTTCTAGCTGGACTCAGTCTCAGAATCGAGCCAGTTGGACAGACCGACTCGACCATTGACCGTGTCCAGCTCCGCCGCCGGTTATCTCCCCGAGAGGAGACCACCGGTCAGACCCCCTGGAAGAGCACACTCCCATAAGACCCAGTGATGCGCAGACAGCCTCACTGCAACACACTGGAGTCGAACGTGAGTCCGCTCACGTAGAGGGCCCAACGTCGAACCCGACAGGCCTTTACCGCCGGTCACGGTGATCAGCCGAGACCAGCAAGAAAAAGGCATAAGTCGGGAACCCACCACGTCCAGACCAACCATCACCAAGCGCAACCGTGGCGTCGCGCTCGGCAACGATTAATCCAGACAACGTCTCGGACCGTCTCCCCACCAAGCACCCTCTCTAAAGTGCTTGGTGGAAAGAGGTCCAGACCCTAACCGCCGCAGGCAGCCTCTCCCTCAGCAAAAAAGCGACCGCCGCGGACCCCCCCACACAGCCGCGGAACCACTCCACAGTCCACTCTGCTATCAGAGAAGTACCAGGAGTAATTCCGCAGCCGACCCCGGCAAAGAGGGCCTGCGCCCTCCCACCCTCAACGCCCAGGCCAACTTTCCAACGTGATCAAACGATGGAAAGAGGCCCGAGCCCCCCCCGTAGACAGACCACCCCGAAAGGCAGCCTGCCCGCCAGCCAGCCATGAACCGGGCACAAACCCCCATGGCCGACCCCCACCGCGCCGAGTATTAGCCAACAGCTAATGCAAACCCGAAGGATCACATTAACCGTTGTTGCCCAGGGAGCACCGGCCCGTACCGCTTCCGATGCCACCGTACGAATCCGAGCAACAAGGGAAACAGACGGGCACACGAGGAGGTTCCCGGCGACGGCCCCCCATAAATGGAGAACCTGGGGGAGATATAAAAAAACGTGTATTAAATAAATATATATGTATATATGATGGTGATTATAATAAAATATTTGTACCTACTTCATATATCAACTTCTAAAAAAAAAAATTGTTTCTCCCTAAATTTAACTTATTTTGTGTGAACCAAAATGAGGTCACATATACCGTGCACATATGGTAGGAATTCACTTTATATAATCGTTATAAAGGAGACGAAATACCAACATCTTTTACGATTAAGCTTAATATTAAAAGCCATTTAAACGCAAATAGCACCTAGTAAAAGGAAGATATTGTAACAAATTTATGAAATAAGTTTTATATTTCTTTCAAATATATTTTTTTTAATTTTATTTTAAAAATTAACTGAGTCGTTTGAATTATTTTTTTTGTTAAATTTATATAAATTTAGAATGGAAAATAAACCGATACGGGCAGGGATTCGAACCCGCAACTACTGGAAAACCGTCGCGTCGCTCTACCAACTGAGCTACCGTATCGCTGTCCTTCTCGGTTAATTAAACATTCTCTATGTGATCGTCTTTATCGGGACGGTGGTGACATATATTAGGCCACCCACTACAATATATAGTTAGTCATATTTATTAATAATAATTTACATAGTAAATACATTGGAATTTACATGTTTTAGTTCATAAGTTTCAACAGTAGCACCACCTACGCAATTATGGAATGTTATTTAGTATTTACTGTTAAATGTTTTAAGAATTAGAAGCGTAGGATATTTCAACATAATGTTTAATCTTTCATTAATTATTAGAACTTATTATAAGGTATAAATGTTAGCATCTGTAAGTTGGTTATGAAATTGTAAATTACCCTCACCTACATATTATAGTGTTAAAATATTATAAAACGAGTTGCAAGGGCTGCTCTCACTCATTCTATTACAAATGGTTGGATGTTAAACATTGAAGTGCAAGTACTATGTATTACTGAAACAAGTCTTAACAATATCCATACAAATAAATTGTTACCAAAAAGTGTAAATGATAATGACTTGTAAAGCTATGGGTTGACGCTATGAAGCTATGTACTCATTCATAATTAAAATAAGCAACTAATATAAAAGTTATCATATAGCATGTCAACCAAAGGAAAATGAAAACAGTAACAGAATGTGAAATAATTCATTGACGAGAAATATTAATATTACGAATTGTGTCTAAAAAATGAAACTGCCTAAAACTTTGAGTTTAAATATCTGCACCATTACTGTAGAAGATAAATCTAACCTTAACTCATTAACATCGATCTCGTGCGTGATCATATTAAATTATATCATTATTTCTGTTTGCAAGGAGATGTTCAAAGTGAAAATGGGTGCTCTGTTTGTTTCAATTAAATCGAGGCTAGTTAACGGTGAACGTAATTTCAACAAAGCGTATGTTTAGGACTCGTTACCTTTACCGTTAACATTCAAAAATAGTTTTAGACATCATGTTATAAAATAATAAGTTAATAATAAAATTAATATTTTAATAACATATATTAAAATCACTTATGAAAAAAGATATCTCAATTGCCCATTAAACAAAGAGCAAAGTAAGCTCTATTTTTATAGAATATTTTAATAAATTTAGAAGCACTTGCATTATCACTCATGCATGCTTATTAACCTCAGATCCCGTAAAACAAACAGATTAGAGTTACAATGTGCAATTTAGGAAACGGAGACAGTTTAGGAATATTTAAATATTGTCGCCTCGGTGATCATATAATCTGTATATAGTGTGTAATAAAATGTGTAAAAAATGAAACTGACCACGGTTGTATAAGCGAAACTCTATAAATCCACGCCAATATATCAAAATAAAAGATAGCCTAGCCAGACTGATCCCAACCAAGATCATGATCTTGATTTGTTTTGGGAATCAAGAGTATGAAACATGTTTCATGCTCTCTACATGGTGTTAGGTGTAACTTGGAAGACGAAATTTATTCTTCACATCCTAATTTTTATAATTTGAAAGAAAGATAACGCGCCTATCAATGCTTATTTAGATGCAAGTAGTAAACGAACTTACGGTCCAGTGTCTTAACAACTTATTTTTTATGACAACTTAGGAGTTAAAGCGTTTTATTCACAAAGGTAAAAAAATGCTATGAAATTTAAATCATAATAAAAAAAGTTATGGTGATTTTTTATTTATTTATTTTTTTTCTGTATGTCTATACTGTTAGCCCTGTTGGCTATTACAGCGTCACCGGGGGAGCGGGTGGGTCACGAGACCTCACCTTTAAAAAGGGGGGGGGGGGCAGATGGACCCCCATTTATTTATTTTATTTATTTAATTCTTTATTGCACAAATAAAAAAAAAATGTACAAAAGGCGGGCTTAATGCCACTTAGACATTCTCTACCAGCCAACCTTAGGAAGTACAGGAGAGGTTGTGGTAGGCGTGCAAAAACAATAATTATAATAAAAAAACAGAAAAGCACAACAAAATTCTTAAGAATAAAAATATATATATACATATATATTAATAATAAAATATATAATTATTATAAAAATACGGATACAAATAAATATATTAATGCGTAAGAATAATTAATACGATACAATTTTTCTAGCTATAATGGGATATATAATATATACGATTTTAATACATATGATATATAGTACTTATATTGATACATAAATATAAATTATATTAATTATTTGAGATAAAGTTCTTTCACTCGGCGCTTGAACGACTCACGAGTTGGGGCTTTTCTTACATGCTCCGGTAATTCGTTCCACAGTCTGACAGCAGATACAGTAAAAGAGTTGGACAAGAAACCAGTACGATGAAGAGGTGTATGAAGTAATAAATTTTTGGAAGAACGAAGCAATCTGTCATGTGTATCCGTTAAAAAGGAGAAATTACATTTTAAATAAACAGGAGTGGAAGGATTAAACAAAATAGAGTATAGTAGACACAGGGTTCTTAGATTTCTCCGTTTACGAATAGGCAACCATTTTAGTTTTGACCTAAAGTCAGAGATATGGTCAAACTTACGAAGTCCGAAAATGAAGCGGATACAAGTGTTAAGCAGGCGGTCTAATTTATTTAGAAGTACTTCATTGGCGTCGACATAGCACACATCAGCATAGTCAAGAATAGGCAGCAATAACAAATTAACTAACTGTAATTTAGCGCGAAGGGATAGGAAGTTTTTGAGCCTTAACAATGGGTGAAATGTGCTATAAAATTTACGTGACAGTTCTTTGACTTGATGCTGCCAACTAAGAGAGCTGTCTAAAAATATTCCTAAATTTTTAACTTGCGAAGAAAAGGGTATTACATTGTTGTCATATATTAAATTTGGTAAGGAATGTTGGTCAATATGGGCCAACTGACGGTAGCTACCAATAATAATTGCTTGACATTTACTAGGGTTCACTTCTATTCCAAAGTCATTAGACCAATGCAATATTCGCTGAAGAGCAGCGTTCACGGAGTGAATAGCTTGGTCTACTAAATTTATTTCTGTATGCGTATAAAGCTGCAAGTCATCGGCGTAAAGGTGGTAATGACAATTTAAGTCAGAAGTGATGGAATTTATAAAAAGAGAAAATAATAAGGGAGATAAAATACCGCCTTGAGGGACTCCAGCAACCACATCACACCAATCAGAGAGACCCTCCTCAGTGCGAATGGCCTGCTGGCGCCCCCGAAGATATGAGGAGAACCACCTGATAGAAGAAGCCGAAATGTTGTAACTGGACAGCAACGCAAGCAAGAGGTCATGATCAACAGTACTAAAAGCGTTACTAAAGTCAATCAGTACAAGAATGGTAACACATTTGTTTTCCATTCCTAGACGAATGTCCTCGGTAACCCTTAATAGAGCTGTACTTGTGCTGTGTCCAGTGCGGAAGCCTGATTGCAACGGGTCCAGCAGGTTATACTTTAAAAGGAATCGGGAGAGTTGGGAGTGAACAATGGATTCAATTATCTTGGATAAAAAAGGTAATATTGAAATGGGACGGTAGTGAGAAGATAATGAAGGATTAGAAATCTTTGGAAGTGGGAGAATGTGCGCTTTGCGCCACAGATGTGGAAAACTACCACAGGAAAAGGAAAAGTTAATTATTTTGGACAAGGGATCAATAAGCGCGTCTATGATGAACATTATCATAGTCCGGTTAATACCGTCACAACCAGTAGCCTTTGATGTTATGGCTAGAAGGTGCTTCTTAACCTCGACTTCATCAACAGGCGCGAAGGAAAATGGTGGAATGTCAGGCCTGGGTAAACAGTGAATAGCTGAAAGGGTTTCAGATCTTTTTTGGTAGTCAAGAGTTTTGGTGATAGAAAAGTGGCGGTTAAGACAGTTGATGTCCACAGAAGAACTTTCAAAATTTCGAGTTTTGCTTACACCCAGGGTCTTAAGGAATTTTAAAGTTTCAGCTGCAGATGAGCAGGTTTTCTTGAGAAAATATTGGCGTTTGAGTTTACGACATAGTTGGTTACACCGATTTCTAGCAGCCTTATACGCAGACCAGTTGATTGGTGAGCGGTCATTTTTAAATTTACGAAATGCACGATCCCTACTTGTCATAGCTTTTTTCACATCATCATTGAACCACGGTGCTGAACGATGACTGACTTTCGTTTTACGTAGAGGGGCATGTCGGTCAAAGAGATCTAAAATATTATTGTTTAAAAGTTGAACCTTCTCTTCGACTGTTCCCAAAGACTCCATCGCATCCCAATTCATAACAGACGCCTCTAATGCAATCGCATGCTTGTCAATGTTGCAATAATTACGAAGCAGTATGTATTTAGGTTTGCTTTTAGGCACTCTAGCTTGGTACGAAATAAAGATCAAGTCGTGGTGTGAGAAAGCAGGAGCAGGTATCTGACCAAAGTTACAAACACTTTGGGTGTCCGAGCACATTATAAGGTCTAACAAGGTTGACGAGGAACTAGTGTGATGTGTCGGACCAAGTGGTAAGATTTTAAGGTTAAGAGAGTCAGTTAATTGCTGTAGTTGATTTGACCTTGAGTCTTGCCTAAGCAGGCACGTATTAAAGTCACCCATGACTATGAGATGTGTGGTGTAGGAAAGTAAATCTTCAAGAATAGCCTCAAGTTTAGAAAAGAATGTTATATTTGGAGGAGAGTAGACAACGCCAATGACTACTTTTTTGTCAATATTCACCTCAATGAAAAGATACTCAGGTGAATCAAGGAGAGAAGCTGGAGATTGTAGAATGATTTTGTAATTAAAATGGTTGCGAAGGTAGATGCAGACTCCACCACCGGCTTTACCGATACGGTCATTTCTGATAAGGGTGAAACCAGGGAGTGGGAAATTAGTAGAAGAAAGAGATGGCTTAAGCCAAGATTCGGATACTAGAACCGCATGAACAGAATTAAGGTTAAAAGTATTGACAAGATCTAAATGATGAGAAGGTATGCTTTGAGCATTGATGTGACAGATATTAAGGTTATTGTGGAACGGCTCCAACTCATTTGAAATAAAATTTTGAATAGATATGAAATCATTATCTAAACTGACAAAGGAATTATCCTCATCGGCCGTAAGATAGGAATCAGAACTATACTCCATACTCAAACTAATACAAATAAAAAATTAATAACAATAATAAATAAGCAATATAACAACTATAACAAAAACAAAACCGTACAACAAAAATAAATAAAATATAATTAATTATAAATATAAGTTAATTATGAATAAAATATATATCTATATATATCAAAAAAAAATAATTAAGACAAATAAAAACTTAATCTAATAAATATAGTAAAAAAAAAACGTGCTTACTTGCACATCCTGCTAGCTTATAAATGAGGTAACATAAGAATAAAAAAAAATATCACAATAAAAATCTACAAAAATGCGGATAACATTGGGCCAAAAACTAGTTAACACAAATTATAACCAATATTACAGCTGCAGTCTGACTGCATATATAGTAGTACATACTTAACACAATATTAACAATTATTTAGTATGACATGTAAACAACTAACTGACAACTTATTTATAACTATGTAAAATTATCGTAGTAGATAAACACATAATAAACAACCATTTTCAAAGTCTCAGAAATTGTGAAGCTGTGAACATTGACATAACATAAGTCATAACATGCTTGTCAACTTGACAGTTGTCACTTGTCGGATACATTTCATACCAATGTTTTGTTTATAAAACTGGTGAAATATTAGAATACGACATTCTTATATGTACTTATATTAAAACAAAAGTGCTACTGAGACGTACGATAATATTAAGAATACAAAAAATATATATATAATATATATATGACAAAAAGAAAAAGATGACTGAGCTGTAATATACAATTTTTATACAAATAGAGAATATTTAAGGTTTTTTTATGACCTGTTTGCGAGTGACTGGGCGAGTGTTGAGCCTCGATGAGGATGTTGGGGTCGCCTTGCGCTGCAGCATCGCAGAATCATCCGTGTTGGACTGATGTGCAATTGGGATGGGAGGAGAATGCGACAGAATGTTCGGATGTTTCAATGTCAAGGCTTCAAGATGTGTCGAATCGACGACACGCTGCACTTCGTTGTTCGGCAATTTAATAAACACAGCACCGTAACGTGTCCAACATTTAATTAAACCAAAATGTTTTTTGGCCCTTGCAAATAGATCCTGACGTGGTTTGGTCAGGAACTCACTTATTACCACTGGCGATGCCTTGAGAGCCTTTTTGTGGTTGAAAATGATGTTTCTGACCATGATGTTATTAAACCGAACAAGTATGGGACGATGCCGTTTGTCAGATCGCGCTCCGAGCCTATGGCAATGTTGAATGGCAGTGGATTGGACATCTGACAGACCCATAAGTACCTGGACAGTACTCAGAATGGTTGAAATTAAATTTTCACCCTCCTTTTCTTCAATGCCGTTGAACAACAAGGCGTTTCTACGCATCTGGTTATCCACATCATCAACTTGAGCGGCTACATTCTGTATTAGTGATTTAAGTAATTCTAATATATTCCACACTGATGATTTAAAATCGTTGTAATCTTTTTGCAAGTTCTCCAAATTGGGTTTACCGATGTCACTAGGTGATGTTGATTTCAATTTTTCCTCGAAGTCTGTCATTCGCTTACCCAATGATTCAGCAATGTTTTTGTGCATTTCAACAATATCTTGAACCTTTGCCATAATAACTTGTTGTGTATTGTGAAGTGATGTGATGGGATAGAAGAATGTGGGGCCAGCAGGTTGGTGCAATTTTTAAAATAGACTACACATCCAAATGTAAACTTAGAAAATTAAAACTTTGGAAGTTTGTAAATAGAAAATGAACACTAATTACACTTAAATATGATAATTACTATTTTATTTCTTGAAAATAAAGGAGGAGATAACTTTTTTGATGTCTACAGTTTTTGCACCTACCGCCAAAAAAAAAACCATGGGGAACGACGTCCCGAGGGCGTCTCAGATTGAGACACGGACCTCGGCTCGGGGCGTCGTTAGTCAGGAGGGAAGCTAAGGAAATTTGGACACTAGCGTCCTCCGACGGCAGAACGCCGGAGCAACGGAGCACTTACTCAGTTGGGACCTCGTCTATACCGGTATAGACGGTGTGTGTCTGTATGTTGTGTGGTGTCACTTATGCCTACGCGTATACGTTATTACCTACTGTGAACGCGTCGTCGGGGTCAACGAGTTTTATTATTTCGTAAATAACAATATTGACAATTGTTACATGTCTATGTACATAATATTTAGTCTTGCCAAGTATATTTACCGTACAGTCGCTTTGGCGATTCATTTAAAAGAATTTTTTAAATAATATTTTTATATGCCGCCTCCGTTCTGATAAAGACGATTAAATGTAGAATGATAGATTCATCGACAAGATAGCTCGCTGAGTATTGTGCCGTGACGGCTTTTCGTAGGGCGTTGGTTTGAATCCTTCCAGTAAAAAAAAAAATAAAAAAAAAGAAAATTCATAACTTTTTTCAAAAATTACACATTAACATTTTTTTAAAAACAGTGTATTTTATTCTGATAATAGAGGGTACTTAGTTCACATATAAAATTTCAGTATTTCTTACCTTTTAAATATATTCGAATTATTTTAGTATTTCTTACCTTTTAAATATATTCGCATTATTTTGGAATCACTGAATATTTGAATTCACATTGAATCAGGGTCAATTTTCCTATTCGAGGTTAGTAACATTACAATATTCCATAATATAATAGTGATACTAAGCTTCGAAAATATACAGAATATAATGTTCCAGCTATTTGCACATTCGAAAGATTTAATATTTTTTCTTCGTAAGCGGATTTATTTCGTTTTCTTAAACGATTAAACATGGAAGTTGAAATATTCAGATTGTCTATAATTCTTCAATATAAAAATTAAAACCAGTTAACACAATCACAGTTAAAATAATACGCTCATTTTTATCACAAATCCCAATAGTTCAGGACCGGTTATTACATTCACAAATATATATTACTAATCGTACCAGCTATTGAAAACAACATAATATAATATTATTTGAGCTAACTGTTTTATTTGTCAAATTCTAAGGCAATGGTTTAGAATTGGTATGTGATATTTTATGTATGTCAATTATGTTGTCGTCAGTCAAAAAGGTATGAAGTGATCCAGCATTAAAGTCATATTTTGGACAAGGCGTGATAGATTGCCGCGTGCGAAGGCAACCGCTTATTTTTTATTAAATGTCAAGCTTTGCTACAAAAGCTTACATACGATTGTACAATACATATCTTTTGTTTTCTAGGTTCTGCCTAGAATTAGAATAATAAATTTTAAAATATGCATTGATGTGATGGTTTCAAAACATATAATTTTTTGTTTCTTTAGAAGATTTATGTAGTGTAGAGAAAAATCATTATTATTATATTTTTATATCATATTATTATTAATATAATATAAAAATATAATAATAAAAATAATATCATATGACAAATTACACACATTGATCTTACCCCTTAGCAAGCAAATAATTTGCTTGTATTAAGGATGTTAGACAAGAATACAAACACCTTAAAAATACACATTATAAATACTTCGAATAAATTTAATAAAGGACCAAACCCAGAAATCTAAAAATATTATCACAAACTATTATGCTTATTACAAAAATGCCTGTCCTGAATCAAATTCAATTAGATTTAAATCAATATCACGAACTGGAAACGTTATAATATAGAACACATATATAATACTTACTCGCAACAAATTATTGAGCTGTTTATAAAAGTTATGTTGAGATAATAATATTGTATTGATACTATTGTTTTTATTTAGATCGATTACGATAATAATTAGTGTACTAAATTATATTGTTGATTAACAATTCCTTTTCTTTTTATCTAACAAAAATACTTTGGATTGGTAAATATTGCTTGGAAATGTTGTAATTCGTAGTTAGTCAGTTAGTTGTATATAAATATAGGTCTTTATTTATTTGTAAACCTATTTGGAATTACTTACTAGACTACACTACTTTAAGTGCACTCTATGCTACTATATAGTATATGCTGTTAAGCAATAATTAAGAAATTCTGGCTTGTTAGAAATTAAAACTGTTTGTCATTATAGTAATAGTAAAAAGAACAAAATGAATACTCACAATTTACTTTGTCTTTCCTAAATAAAGCTCATGTTAAATTATGAAATATTTTTTTAAATATCAGCACTAACTTAAAAGCCATTTAAAGGACCTACTTATTATTTTTTTTTCATTTTATAACTTGTTTGAGTGCTTTGTAAGTTTCAGGAAACTAAAAGCTTTGTTGAAATTATTGTAGTTATCATCAGTTCTCGTCGTTAATTGTACGCGGACGTCCATACATAATAATGAACTAATGGCATATTCCACTTATTAGAAATAAGAGAAGAAACTTAAATATATATTATTTAAAAGTCGGAACTGATAAAAAGTTTCAGCGTACAACGGAGAGCCGTTCGAATTGTCGGGGACCCGGTGCTCTGCGAAAGGCTGGACGCTTTGGCATTGCGTAGAGACGTGGCTTCTTTGTGCGTCTTCTACCGCATTTACAACGGGGAATGTACCGAAGAACTATTCGATCTGATTCCTGCCGCCGAATTTCATCACCGCACAGCGCGCCATCGCCTCCAATAGCATCCTTACCACCTGGATGCGTGGCGATCTTATTTTTTTTTTGTTTGCGCTACGTGTACCTCCGTGTGGGTTACGGAGTAAGTGTTTGGCATAAATAAGTTTTTCAGATTGTTTTCTTTATTATATTTGTGTGGTGTGTTGTCGATAACAGATGGTGTTCTTATGGATTTGTATCCATTGAATGTTTCCATATTTTAATTCTATTTTATAAAGGTAATTATTTTCTATTTCTTACATTTTACTATACATATTAATGCTTGTGTTTATAGTGTTTGTTTTCTTGGTGCCGCGAGGGCCCCGAGGTTGTTCCCGGTGCGACGACTCGATCCATGGTAGTTGTAAGTCTACGTTTCCATCTATATCTCAGTACAATTTTTTAATACTTATTTATTTACAGGAATATATGTGTTGCTCTTTTATTTACAGATATGCAGATACATCGAGGTAGGTATGATTATATTCATCCTTATATTTCCTGTATTAACTCGGTACCGATATTTTTTTTTATTAACATATATTTATTTCAGGGACACCAAGAAATGTACATAGGTATTCATTTACATTTATACACATTTACATAAGGTAAGTATTGGTAATTTTAATCCTTAATTACTATTTTATGTTTTAGGTACATCGGGTAGGTAAGTATATAAAAGTTTAATTATATTTACATATACAAGCTTTTATTATATTTACATTATATTTACATAAGCAAGAGTTTTGTTATATTTCCATATATTTATATATTACAGGTTCCTCAAGGTGATATTATGGTAAGTGGTTTTTTTTTTACATATATCTTACGTGTAGATGACATTGGTATCACCATTTGGCCATGCTGGGGAGACATTGGTACAATGCCTCCTGCATATATTTATATGGCTTTAGATCGTAGTTATAAGGAGTCATGGGCAATTGCTAGTGATAATATAAATCCCTTCATCATAGTTATTAATGATTGTAAATAATTTTAATTTTAAATCTTTATTTTTTTTAATATTCGGATATATTTATATGAAAAAGTCTAAAATCATGTTAAATGTTAACAATTATAATTTATTACATTGTCAAAATTTACAAGCGGATCCTTATTTTTCTCGTATTAAATATAAGCTATGTATAAGAGGGATAGTGTAGGATTTCTAAAGGTAAAATATTTTATTAAAACGGTCCAGTAGTTTTGGAGCCTGTTCAATTCAAACAAACAAAGAAACAAATCTTTCCTCTTTATAATATTAAGATAGATTAATATAAATACTTAAACAACTGAAAATTTGTGTGTCTGTAGGTTCATTTAGTACAATTAAGAAACCTGTAATATAACTTTAAAAAGCAGAAAAAAATTGACGGGCGTTGACGACGGTGTCTATTTTACGAAGTTAATCATTGAGGACTTAGACTATACGATTTGATATCGTAAATTTTTTCGTATTGGGGATTTTTAAAATTTTTAAATTAATATTTTGGTCTGAGTACTTGTTGGTCGCAACATCTGTTTCTTCAATAATTTACTTCTTCACTGCAATGTACAATTGCAGCACAATAAAAAACTGAGTTGTTTTTAAAGTTCTTTTTAGCAATTAAAGCAATCTGGAATATTTAATGCCTTCGTGGTCTTAATTAAGAAGTCAATATTAAAATCGAGTACAACCTTAATGATTATTGATAGAAATTGTATGATAACTTTGCGTAATTAAATCCCTTCTTTGTATGTACCTTTTGAATGTTAAATAAATATGCTTACATTAATCGAATCACTGTGTGATTCTACGTCACTGGAAAGCAAATATAAAGACAAAGTCAACGTACACATTGACAGAGTACACCTAAACTGAATATATTATAATAATGTTACATTGTCAATATAGCAATGGGATTATCGAGGGAGTAACAATGTTCAGAAGTTATAATGGTATTTCAACAGTACATTGTTATTAGCTGGGTCAAAAAAATCTTATAACCAGTACTTTTAACACAGTTAAATACAATTTTACTTACAAATAACCTAAATCTTAAAATAAAAATCTTTTTTTTTATAAGGACAAGTCTTGAACATAACAATTGTTTTAATAACTTATTATTGTAATTTTAGAACTTTTACTTCATAGATAGTTATATGACTTTTACTTCATAGATAGGCAGAAAGTTTTGTAGTAAAATTTTCAGTGTAGTAAATAATACAAATAAATACCATTAGTGCCAAAGAAAATATTAATTTTATTCCTTAAATAATAGAATCCAGAATATTTTTTTATTTTAGTGACGAATTACTATTTTGTTCTTTTTATATACCTTCGTACTTAGTAAAAGGAAATAAAACGTATAATATGTATATGTTCTTTTTTAAAAAGTATTTTTTTAGAAGCATGATTATATTTATTAAATATTTTAATTTATACTATTAATTTTATAAATTCAAAAGTAATTACGTCTGTCTCTTACGCTTTTGCGTTTAAATCTGAATCGATTTGGATAAAATTGGGCATAAAGATAGATAAGGCTTTGAAAAAGGATATAGGCCATACGATGAAACTTCATTGGGGGAAGTGTAAACAATGCTAGGTTTAAGGGGTCCCTTTATGATGCGCAAACACACTCGCCTTCACCGTCTACACTCCTCTCCCTACCTAACCGAATTTGGGCCAAGGTATTTAAGTAAGTTATAGAGAGATTTTGCTGTTATAACTCTCGCTCCCACTTCTACCGCTAACTATAAATTTATTCCTGGCATGGGCGCCGCCAGGATTATTTTCAGGGAGGTGCACCTCTATCTATACATACTATTTGCCAATATTAAAATATATAAATACTGAGAATATATTTAATAAACAACCAAACCCAGAAACACAGACAGCTATGCTCATCACATAAATGCCTGTCTCCGCCGGGAATCGAACCCGAGCCCCATTACGTCGTGACACGTTAGGCATCTTTTTTTTTATACGTTGGAAAATCCTTTATGGATACCACCCAGCCCAGGGGAGGGCCAGGACGGTTATGTGGGACTCGCTGAGACTTCAGGATACCCACTAAAACCCAACGGTTACCCTCATCGCTAAAACGGAACGTCACGGGATCGCTTTCGCACTCACCGTGACGCTCCAGCGGAAACTTCCCCCCCCTGAATGAGAGTGCCCGAGTAACCAGAGCACCCTCACCACGTAGGCCTATGACAGGTGAAAGGGTTCCCCTCCCCTTCCATCCAGGCATTACAGCTGCAACCAGCCTCTACCCCGTTGGAGCAGGACTGTCAGACACGTCTATCGCCTCGACCGGTGGTTGGCTGCGCTCCACGCTCAAGGCACCGGGACCAACTGCCTTTCCCCTGACGCGTGGAGCCTTGCAGGCACTGCTCCCTAGCACGTGGCCCGCTGAGAGGCCTCGATCGGCACAGACCGCGCACCGCAAAGTTCCAGTGCAGTTGGAACTTGTATGTCCCGCCAAACCGCACCGGAAACAGGCGGTGCTGCGGTCAACCTCAGAAGGGGAATTGGCACGCATGTGCCAGAGCTCTTGGCACTTAAAGCAGCCCAAAGGCCGCTCCGCCAGGACCTCTACCCTCACCGAGCTCCACCCTACGAGTATCCTCCCAGCGTCCACCAATGATTTCGCCGCATCGACTGGGAGTCGGGCAAAGGTAACGCCCAAAGCCCCGGAGCCCCGACGAATCTCCCCAACTTGGAGAGACTCATCAGGACAGTCGGTGATGCGGCGAATAGCATCCACCACATTCTCGCTCGTAGCAGAGTCGTCCAGACCTTTTAGCCTCACGGCTACACGCCGAACAGGCCGAACGACATCTGCCACCCCATCGAGCACTGGACGAAGCTTTGCTACTAGTGCTTCGGCTTGCTCCGGAGCGCCCTTGGGCAACTCTAGGAGCCTAGCCCTAGCCGCCGACTTACGAATCCTAAGCCCATCCTTGAGGCCAATGTCGCTGAGATTGACCATCTCACCGGCACGCCTCAGTAGAGCCTCAGACATGGGCGTAGGTAACTCCTGCCCCTGCCGCCTCGGTTTGCAGCTTGATTAAAACTGCAGGTGACCGAGGAAACGGCAGTCTCGGGGGACCGGCAGTCGACTTCTTTGACGACAGAACTATATCTATCTTGTCGGTATTCGCCAAAGTCTTTGAAACGTTGGTTTATCCCTTTTTTTCATGGCATGTGAAGCAACTACTGCTGCCCGAACAGCATGGTTTCCTGAAAGGCCGTTCGACTGGTACTAATTTAGCTTGCTTCGTAACGGATATCAGCAATTCTGTAGACCGAGGAATTCCGGTTGATGTAATATACAGCGATTTTAGTAAAGCGTTCGACAGAGTCGATCACAAAATATTAATACATAAGCTGTCAGCTCTCGGCATCTATGGTAACATGTTAGATTGGTGTGAATCGTACCTTCGTAATCGAACGTCAAAAGTTGTGGTTAATGGTTACTCATCCAACTTATATCTAATACCTTCAGGCGTTCCCCAGGGCTCTCATCTAGGCCCTTTGTTTTTTAATATTTTTATAAACGACGCAGCGCCCTGTTTTGTCCACTCAGACATATATTTATATGCTGACGATCTCAAAATTGTTAAGCATGTGGAGTGTGACCAGAATCCTTTTAAACTGCAAGAAGACCTCGATCGTTTCTTTAATTGGTGTTCTGACAATAAGATGTCACTTAATGCTAATAAGTGCAACCATGTTCATTTTTCCCGTAAAAAAGCTTCTCACTATCATAACTACAAAATAAATAATCATATTATCCTTGAGACTAATGTAATTCGCGATCTTGGTATATATATAGATAATCATCTGCGTTTTCATATTCATGTTGATATATTGGCTAATCAGGGTAACAAGATGCTGGGTTTTGTATTGCGTAACACTAGAGAATTTAAATGCCTCTCCAGCCTAATTGCCATCTTTAATGCATTAGTAAGATCTGGCCTAGAATATTGCAGCATAACTTGGAATCCTTGCTATGAAGTACATAAGCGCCGATTAGAAGCTGTTCAAAAAAGCTTTTACACCTGTCTTATAAGTGCCAGATGATTAAAAAACTAAATAACTACAATTTTCGCTTGAAACACTTTAGATTTCTTAGCCTTGAAAATCGTCGTAAGATTCAGGATCATATATTCTTATATAAAACAATAAACAATTACATAGATTGTCCGAAGTTGCTGGAACATATTAATTTTAATATTCCTTACAAATCTTCTAGGTTATCTAAATTTCAGTTGTTTTGTGCCAAAAGCTTTAAAACCAAACTAGGCCATTTTTCTACTATGAACAGAATGCAAGATCAATTTAATTGCCTGTCACGCTCGCCTGGAATCGATATTGACATGTCTTACTCCCTACATAAATTTAAATCAATTTTATATAAGGAAATTGCAAATAATTGCAATCCTTAGTTACAACAGCGGCATTCTCATTTTTATACTTTTATTATTTATCGTATATATATATATATTTTTTAAATATTTATATTTTATTATTGTAATTAAATATAGTCGTTTTTTTTCTGTTTTTTTTTGTTCTCTGTATAACTAATAAATAACTAGTTTTGTCACAGCTACTGTTTATGCATACCGTGGCAGCCTTTAAGTAAGGCTACACTACATAAATGTATCAAACAATTGTAATTCTTCTTTTCCATGATTTTTTAGTGTATGCTTTGTTGGTTGTCCTATAAATAAATAAATAAATAAATAAATAAAGACGAAGACTTATCAGCGCCTTTGTCACTGACCTCTGAAACCGGCTTCTGAGGAAGGCTCGTCTTTTTCCCTTTGCCTTTACCCTTCCTTCGTACAACCGTAGACCACGCCCCGTCTGAAACGGGGGCTGTGGAAGACCTCGTCTGCAAGATCGGCGATGAACACCCTTGCAAACGATGATCCCGTTCAGGAGCCACGGCTGACTCCTTCCTTTTTTTGTCCTCCACTAAAGGCGGTCTGCGATTCCGCGCAGGAAGAAGGTGCTCTTCGAGTCCTTAGAAGCGGGAGTTTATTAAAACTCCCACCGAGGACAATACGGAGCGTCTCAACTCGTCTACTGCGTTGGTATCCACCGCAGGCAACCCCGAAGAGCCTGCAGGCCCAAAACCACCACGGTCCTTCCGGACCTTCAGTATCTCCTTCCTAAGGAAAGAGACCTCGCGACAAAGACGGGCGTTATTCGCTCGAATTCGCCGCGATTCCTCAGGGTCATTCCTCATTGCAAGGACCTCTACCACTTCCAAGAGGCTGTTAGACGCCTCCTTGAGAGCCCTTATTTTGGTGCTCTTCAAGTTACCGCTCTTCTTACACACCTCATGAATTGAGGCTACATGTCTCAAAGCCCTTGCATGCAACTGTTCAGCCTCTAAAACAGAAGCTGGCTCCGACGCAGGTAGCGCCTCCAAGGATAATACGTCGTCCTCGGAAACCGGCGCACTCCCAGCTGGAGCCTTCTTCCTCCCGTGGAGAACCCGAGAGCTCAATGCGCGCTCGAACTCGGCCTCCTCCGCCTTCTCCTCCATGGCCCGCAACTCTGCTTTCGCCTGGGCGAGCCCACTACCGCGTCCCTTGGCCGCACCACGTCCGCGACGAGCGGTGCTCCATTTTGAGGATGCAACACCGAGTTCTGACTCACTATCAGACGCGTCGCTTAAGCGCCGAGCGACCTCCGAAAGGTGACGTTTTCTTCGATCGCTGACCTCACCGTCGGACGTCCTCACAATTCCACCAGAAGTGCACGATTTAGTGCTCTTAGAGTGCACCGCCTTTCCATATGGTATTTTAAAAACATTAGTATCGCCGGTGTCATATGCAGAAGAGTCAACCAACGGGGTCGAATCCTCCGCATCCAAAATAACGGAATCCAGATCGCAGTGCAAATCAGAGTCCGAATTGATAGCGATGTCGTCGTTGGGTTGGCCCTGAGAAAGGTCTTTTGGCTGGCCCTGAGAAGGGCCTTTAGTAAATCTTCCTTTGTTATCACACAAAGGAAGCATTACGGCAGATAATACGAACACATTTACCCAAGTATTGTTTGCAGGATTTGGTCATCCGCCTACCACCTGCGTTACCGGGGTCAGGAGGGGGTCCAGGGGAGAGGACGAGGACGTACACTTGCAAACACTTGGGGATTCCACCGAAGCATCTGCGCTAACCACTCGACCAACGGGGCGGTTTACAATCGAGGTAATCAAAATTGCTTTAACTATTCCATCAAGAACAGGTAGCATTAATGTATGTATACATTAATCGCTCTAATTATTCGCATCACAAAAACAAAACGTCGAGGAAACGCGATACCATTAATCACGCGTTACGAAACTTTGGCTTAGTTATGAATCATCAAACAAACAAATGAAACAGACGTTTTAGGATGCTCATCGAAGTTAAACTTAAAAATCAGTTGTTTCTCATATTCAGGGTGATTTAAGATTGTATTATATATTATATAAATGATAATCTATAAATGATAATATATTTATAGTTCCAAGGTAGAAAGCCATTGTGTAAAGCTATTTGGCTATTGGCTTAAAACAATATAAACAATGCTCAAATTTACCACCAGTTACCATAAATTTTAAGTCAATAATAATAATAATATTTGCTAACAAAGTCTTATATTATGTTTAAATAAATATTTTTAAACTAAACGAAGTAGATAATAAAGTATTACTATGTTAGTAGACCATAAGAAGGTGTTTAATTAATTATCTGGACAGTCTAAGTCTCTTAATCATTTACCTTGAGAACAGAGAATGTTGTGTTCATAATTTGAGTACAAATATGTTCACTAAAATAACATAGCCTCAAAATGTGCTACTTAACCTGCTAGTCTGGAAGTAACAAAGCCTACATAAGACAAGTTGGCTTTCGTTCAAAATATAAAGTTTGACACTTTATAGAATCCTTTCGTAATCGCAAAATTTCACAGAATATTATTGTACAAGGTGCAGTTTCAAACTAAATGTGATTTTCTTAAATTTTATGATTAATATAAAACAAGCCTTTTTTTGGAATTTCTAGCATAGATTATAAACAATTCTTTAAAAATCAATTATATCAGTGTATGACATAAATATGTATTTAGCCTAAGTTATTACGGAATCTTGAGTTATACTCATCCGATAATAATTTGGAAGGTATTATATAGTATGACAATAAGTGATGTTACATATCTGTTTTTAAATAGATAATTACAGTTAAATTTAATGCGTTCACAATTCATTTAATTTTAAGCGTTTGTTACGAAAGCCTACGCAGCCGCTACGAATTAATACAAAATCGTATTAAATCACAAATACTGATATATTTACTGTATCTCGGATTAAGCATTAAATTAGATCGGTGAGCGCTGAACTTTTACACTGCTACTGTCTCCTCTATTTACTTATACGCATGTCTCTTTTATATTATTGAGGTACCTATAGTATAACTTTATCATGAACTATTATTTCATACTTTAATTTATCATGTATCCTCCTAAACATGTGTAGCTAGTACTACCCTGAACTAGCTGGCATATGAGTTGTCAAATAACTGCACCTCGTCGTGATCGTCTTAATTTTTTTAGACTAATAAACGGTTTTCATTACTATTAAGATATTTTTATAGGTCTTAAAATAAATTTCAATTTTAGTAATAGAGGAATTTAAATATCTTGCAACCTTGTCGACAATTTCATTAAATATATTTAAGATACATTCAAATAATGTACAGAAATATTTTAGATCTATAAATAGCCTGTAACATGAGAGCTTACGGCAATTGTTTAACTAAAAAGCAAAAAATAATTCGTAATATGAGAATAATGGGCAAAATATAATAAAATTATTGCGGAAAAAAGAGTGGGGTGCTGTTTGCCATATATTTTGTTTCATTTTTGAAGTCGATATTGACTTACTTTAGGTGGTCAGATCCTATTGGAGCATTAAAAATTATATAAGACAATTGACAGTACATTATAATTCATTATTCTCGTTAAGATCACCAGAGTTAATAATTTTTAAACATACTTTGAGTGAGAACAAAATAAAGTCCGTAAATCATGAAGAATCTATTAATTCGAAATTAATAATTATATTCATTTCTAAAAATAGAGTATATTGAAATAAAAATTCATTTTTGAAAATATTCAATCACTACAATGACACTACAATGACAAGAATGCCACAAAAGTAATAGCACGAAGCGCCCCACGCTGTTTCCGCGTTTTTTAGTTCGATTCATTTCTAAAGCGTATTTTTTAGTTTTTCTTTAACTATATTTATTTAATGGTTTTTATACTTCTGTATTAAATTCGACATACTTCTCATATATTTTTTGATTATATAGTAAAACTATAATATATATCCTAAGATATATAGTTATGTTTATAACATTATTTAAATCAGAGGAAGAACGTTTTCAACTAGGTTTGTGGATAACGGCTATGGATCCAAACTTCATACACTTAATCGTTACCAGGAATGAAAATAATTAAATATGTAAGCTAAAATATTGCATTATGGAAAAAAAAATCATTCTCTACAAATACTGATGACCACTAAATTACTGTTTTGTTTTGCTATTGATTTCAAAATATACTAAAGCAAATAGGTCCGTTTGACTGTGCACCTTAATTGCGAGGTAATCATAAACTCTATCTGAATGCGTATCGCTCAATTATAGTGGCTTTGATGGTAACGGGATGAATAGGATTTACTGTACTCTGTTATGTAACCATTTTAATTGCAAAATTAATACTATACTTCTTCTTATTACATATTATAATATAAATATTATGTATGACAATTTCGTTATTTTAAATAATTTGGTTTATTATACAAAATAAAAAAAATCTACTGATTGCTCTCAGACAAAGGGTTCCGTGCCATTACAGATAAGAAACGTCAAAAAATAACGTTAGTTTTTTTAACTTTTTGCAAGGAAAACCTATTCATTCTTCGCTTGAAAACATCCACATTTATTGTTGTATTGGCGACAGAAATACATCATCTGTGAAAAAATTAACTGTCTACTTATCATGTTTTATGATATACAGCCTAGAGATAAACAGACGGACCGCGAAGTCTAAGTAAGAAGGTTAAGTTTTTTCCCTTTGGGTACGCCTAAAAATGGATATAAAATAACAATATAATTCTTTTTTTGTTGATAAAACGTTTTTCTTTAGAGGATAAAAAAATACAATATTAAAATATACATATTGTTGAATTGTGTAAATAAGTCTTGGTAATTATGCAATTCCTAAACATATTTATTTTGTAAAATAAGAATTTGACCTGATGCGCTAGTGCTACAAGTTAGGGTGATTTAAAGTTATTGTAGTTTTGGCATTGATAGGAATTTTATTTAAAAGGTTCATATTCAATCTGTAATAATTTAAACCAGCTAGAATGCATAGTAATTTTATACATTTATTAGTGTGCGAGCAACGTAGCTATCCATGTAAGAGTTATAATTATAAAACACATGTTCCAAACTGAAAAACCTTACATTTAAAAAATATTATATAGATTTATATAATATAGGAAACAACTTTAGCCTAAGTAGCTAGTTTTAACGTAGCTAGTATGGTTTTGTAAATCAAGTTATTTTTGACAACCTGGTGTTTACATTTATAAAATCTTTTATAAATAGCTTCCTTAATAATAATAATAATAATAATATATTGTCAAAATAAGAGAATTTAAAAATAAAGAAACAAACAGTGAAATTGTTTTTTAAATTTGGAGTATGTTGAGTGAACGAAACGTGTTCCAATCGTTTTCATTTGAACACATGGACATGTTTATATGTTTCCTTAACAACTATATAATAATATCACGTATTGCCTTTTAAATTTTAAAATATATAAAAGTAAGATTATAATTGATAAAAATTAGTTTTTTATTATTTAACATAGTGTTTTTTAAGAAATCCTATAAAATATAAACAGAGATGGTGATAGAAATATTATAATATATGTACTTACTTCATATATCCAGCTACTAAAAAAGTTGTCTGTAAACCTAACCATTTTGTGTGAACAAAATGAGGTCACATATACCGTGCAGATATGGTTAGAATTCACTTTATATAATCGTTATAAAGGACGAAATGCCAACCTCTATTACGATAAAGCTAAATATTAAACGCCATTTCAACGTAGATGACACCAAAAAGAAAGATATTTTAACAAATTTATGAACTAAGTATTTTAATCTGTTTCAATGAATTATTTAATACATTTTATTTTGAATATTTAACTGAGTCGTTCGAAATGTTCTTATTTTTGATTTAAAGAATTTACGTCTTATAGCTATTGTAATAAGCTTCTCTTATTAGTTGCTCTATCTACGTAATAGACCTGTATCACAGAAGTAGCTATAACAACTACATTTTGTACGGTTTGTAAGAGTGAGGGTTGGCAATCACCTTAATAATTTAAAATTGCAATTTTACAATTGCAAATGCTCGGACTTGCCTTCTCTTAACTAAAAAAAAATATTCGTTTCGAAAAGTCTATTAAGCTTAGGAAAATCTCTCAGCAGTATTTGGAGAATGAGGAACACTCTTGACAACGCCTTTAAAGTAATCGACAAAATTTAACTGTTAGTGTCAATAATTATTCCCTTACAATAACACATGGAATTTTCTACACAAGCAACATTTTAAGAGATAAAGTTCATTATTATACAAACAAATAAGGTTTGAGAAATATCGTTTATTTTTTTAAGATTACCATTAAGTTAAGGCATAAAATACCCAAACAACCATTTTGGATTTTATACTTTTTCATTTTTAAGTTTCAATATATATTTTTTTATGAATAGCAACTCTTTACGCTAGAGTCTTATTTTATATTTAGGGGCGTACTGACAAAGTTGTTATTAATCGCTTAGTGAATTTTAAGGCTGGCTAAGCAGATTTTTATATTATTGAGACGTTACCTTCTAGGGATCGGAAAGTTTACCTCACTGACTTTGTACAAAGAATAATTAAATGTCGCCGTATTTTCTTTAATGTTGTATGTTTTATAATAACATTATATTTAATATATTGTTAAAAACGTTAAAAAAATAGTAAATACATATATATATAATTTAAAAAGTATCGCTTATGTTTTTATACAATTCTAAACACATAGAATTGAATTGTCCCTGGTTATATAACCGGAACCCTAGAAATCTATCTGGCCAATCTATAATATATCAAAATAATAGATAGTCTAGCCCAGACTGATCCCTACTAAATCGAGACCATATTTCATGCCCTCTATATGGTGTTAGGTGTAACTTGGAAGAGGAAATTTATTCTTCACATCGTAATATTTATTCGATCGAATATATTACGTGATGTTTACCTTAAAATTTTAGATACTATATAAATAACAATATTATAGTAATATTATTAGTATATCAGCAAACAAAAAATCGTAATGACTATTTAAAAGACTTAATATTACATCCTTGCTTATAAATTTGGCCACTTTAATCACAAATTTCTCCTCTTTCTTTTCTTTGGCAAGAAATTCCTAATTCTATTTTTTACAGCTATTTACACATGTATTTTTGTTTTGTTGACCGTCATTCATTAGTTTTTTCTTCATATTTTTCATCTTGCGCTCCTCAGTTTACGAAATGGAAAACTTAAAATATCGCATTACTTATGAGTACGAGTTCCAACGTGGCACCAGTGCTGCGACAACGACTCGAAGGCTTAATGATGCTTATGGCGGTCGTGTTGCAAAAGGAAACACAATTTGTTTTTGGTTCCAACCCCAATTATTTGTTTGATTTTTGTTAACAGTGAAAAATACGCATTTACCCGAATTATGCCTTCAGGTAAATTTGTGATTTTAATTATTAGATATCATTTTAGAATCACTATATTGCTAATTTTATATATCTTAGCACTTAGTAAAAGAAAATAAAACGAAAAATATGTATATTTTTTAACGTAATTTTTGATTATATATAATAAATTTCTCAATTCATTATAAATTTAAGGAAATTTAGTTTTATTATCAGGTTCAGTTACATTCATTTAAACTCCGACAAGTACTGTTCTTGAACAATTGAACCACCAGCCGGGTTTTCGTAAGATTTAATAGTGTCTCCTTGGTAGCCTGATATATTGCTTCAGATCGTGTAACGCTTGATATATACTGACATTTCATTGGGCAAGCTTTAAAGCACTCAAAAATAGATTTGTTTACTATAATTCTCACAGTTATGCTCGGCAGCCTCAGATACACTCACTTTTGTTAGACTAGCCTCTTGTGAAATATAAGATAAAAAGCGCCACTTTTTGCACAAATTAATTGCATATTATAAGCTTAATGTGATGTGTGTGATTGAGAGACTAAGTTGTGTAACAGAACTAGTGTAATAAAGTGTAACAGTGATAGTAAAGAGTTATAATAGTAAACAGTTTAGTATGTTTGTGAGCAGTGCCTATAAACTGTAGAACGACTGTCATAGGGGATTGTTTGCAATAAGAGAGTTCTAATAAAATATTATGGTATAGAAAAATTATATTAATACTATAGTAGTAGGGTAATAAAATACTGTTGTCTTTCATCACCATTTTTTCAATAATAATATTAATATAATGATTTATTTTCTTGGAAGTTGATTAGTATTATGAGGGTTATTTCATTTACTGACGGGATTTGTTTCCCAGATTTAATACCTACTGGATATAGAGGCTAGTTTAAACCTAACTTTTGTGTGTTATTTTAAGTGCTTAATATTGTGTTAAGTAAATAAGTTCATGATAAAATTCTGACATTTATTGATTTCAAGCCATCGGCCTTATTTTTAGCGCTGCCAGCTCACATAGTTCTAAGAATATTTACTCATGTCAAAAATAGCCTATAGCAATAGAGCCATAAGCTTAAGCTACATAACTCGATAGAATCTACAGTAAATAATATATTTTTAATAATATGTTTGGACCTTCACAAAACATATAGATTTAAATCCATTTCCATTTAAAACTTGCGGAAAGTGACACAAAGAAGTTCGGTACTTTGAAATTCACCATAAGGTATTGTTATAATTTTTGTATAATTAAAAACAAATCAAATATCTATCATACTTTGTACATGTTTTATTTCGGTATCACTATAACTACTCACTTTTTTCGAAATGGTCGAGGATTAAAAAAACAATATGGACTCTGAATGTTTTTATCATTGCATTATTATAAAGGTTCAAAAAATACTACAATCCTCTTTAAAAAACTTAACTAATTATTATTGTTCTTAAAATTATTGTGTCCATTTTTAAAAAGTTTTAAAGTGTCATAACAAGCCGCCATTTTAGTAGTACTAACCGAAAAGAAAAAGAAATAATGAAAGGAAACGGCGTCTTGGCCAACTGTGATACTAAACTTGCCTCTTACCTACTCACTCTTACAGTTCTGAAAGCATACCTTTTTTGGTCTATAATAAATTTTATATGTATTCGAAGCAAAAACATTATGAAATTAATTACCGTATAAAGAGTGAACACAAAATGTAGCTTTTTTAAAGTATTACTACTTATAGTATAGACAGCTTTGTGATGTTTTTTTTATATTTTATGTAATATATAAAGAAAAAAATATAATTAAATATATATATATATCTGATGTAAATGTATATTTATTTGTTATAATCACGTTTTATTACTTTATTCTAGCATTATGAGCAAAGCTTCTTTCAGGTCTTATTAGTAGAACTCCTAAAGTCTTATTAGCTTTTAGATTGGTACTGCATAATATAAGTTGTAAAACAAGATGAATTTTGATACGTTGGTCATATCTATATATATAATAAAATTGTCACTGATCCATTTCTGTACATGGAAAATTAAGAAAAAAACATCATGGGGCCTTTATAAGAGCAAGAGAACCCAAAACAATGGTTTTTCAGTATGTCAGTATGTTAGTGCACGTTAATCTCAGAAACGGCTGAACCAATTTGGATGCAGTTTTCAGGAATATATTGTAAAAATCTTCACTTGAAATTTAGTGTTTATTATATTTAAATCGGTTAAGAAATAAAAAAGTTATGTAAATTTATATGAAAAACGTAATAGGTACCAAGCAAATCTTCTTCTATACATGTAATAAATCTGTAGAGGCGTAGTCTCTATACCCTGAAAATATTACAAAATAAACAGCCAGGATGTGAAGGGATAACTAACAGAATCCATTTCTAACATTTAAAAGAAATCTGTTCTGTTCTCGGCCATTTACTTACCATATGTCAAAGGTGTCACTGATAGGATATTATTACATAGTAAATATATTAAGACAATCTTTCGTGCACATTGTAAGTAACAGATACCATATATTGGATATGCTATTTGCGGCAAACATTAGGTGATAGCTTATAATATACCTCTTTTGGAACCCCTATAAATTAATAAGTCATGACATACATGCGTGACAATCCTAACCAATGTTTCTAACATAAATGAATTCAGGTTTCTTCCTTGAATAATCCAGAAATTTGACATGAGAATGTTTCGCATTTGGCGATTCTTAGTGATACATCTAACTTAAACGTTTGGAAAGATAACATTCTTAAAAATATCATAATTACCGAATGCTTTTTAATACCCTTCGCTTGCTATTAGCTTGAGTAGTATGTATGTTGGTTAGAAAAACTTTAAACTTGATTTTGATCAACTTTGAATTGTCGGAATAATTTGAATTTTTGCATACCTATCAAGGCCTAATGACAATGCAATAGAAACATACTTTTATAACAAATATAGCTAATTTTTTTAAAAATTTTCACACCTATCAAGGACCGATGACAATGCCAATTTTATAAAAGCTTTTAGTTTTTTCTAACTACTATTTATTATAACTCTAAAATATATTAGAAACTAATAAGCGTTTCTTTTTTTACTTTCAAAATAAATAAACCATTAATATTTGAACGTATATAAGTTAAATCATTACTTACGGGATAATAATACTAATATAAACGTGAAAACAAAATCCAGTCAATTGAAAGTTTAAACTTTAAACCTACCGTGTGCTTAAAGCTATATACTACTTTGATTCTTTGATTTTCAATGCCTTTCTCGTGGTATGATTGTTCAGTTTTCAAAGATACGGGAATGTGTTCCTAGAGGTCACATCTTTGAGTCATTTTATGGACGATACATTTTTCATTCTTATTTTATAAAAAACTTTTTAATATTACATAATTGCTACAAGTATTTTTTGTTTTTGTGCATATAATTAGTAAAATACTTTCAAAAAACAGCAAGAGCTTTCTCGTATAATATAAACCTTTATATACCGTAACATAGACTTTAATAAAATATATTTGTGTAACCAGAAGAAAATTGTGACGAATAAACAAAAATACCTCGATATTTTAAACTCGTCTATTATATATCCTTCGATACTTCAGGGTCTGTAATAATAATAATAAATATTTAAATGTCATCTCGGTGCATAATAGATTACAGAAGCACTGCCGCTACTTTTTATGTTAAATAACTAGCAGCTGCTAGCGAGCTAGTCAGTTTTTATGTAATCTGACCAAAGTCGTTAGGAAACCAAAAAGGTTTTAATAAAAAAATACTCCTATTCCTTTATCGGATTTATTTAATGCTTACCAAGGTAAGAAATTTTATGCTTATGTTTATTAATAAAACAAACTTTATAATTTACTTGCTGTTGCCAGCTGCTTTAACTGCTCTCAGATAAATAGGCATCACCTAAAATGTGTAATCATCTATCATAATGACTTAAAAAAATCGTAAATTCACACATTTATTTATTTTAATAGTCCTAATTTCGTGTTTCCTAAGAAAAATCCAAAGTAGAAAGAATTCAATATAACCCACAAGTTTACACCAAAATCCGACAAGTAGTCTTCATTTAGTATTTAGATACCATAATAATAGATAAACTATCAAAATACAGAGACGGACATGACGAAGCTTCTTAGCAATCCATGGATTCACCGTGCGGGTGCCGGGCCCATCGCGTTGCAAGGAGAGGAGTGCAAGCAGTGCCTGGGACTTGCGACCCAGGAGTAGGTTTAAGGGGCCCCTTTATTATGCGCAAAAACGCTCACCTTCACCCTCCACACTCCTCTCCCTACCTAACCAAATTTGGAAAGAACCTACTAATGCCGCCTTTGAAGTACGTTCTAGAAATGAACCGATGCTTGTTCTAGAAAGGCCAAGATCTTTAAGTAGGTTATAGAGAGATTTTGCTGTTATACCTCTCGCTCCCACTTCTACCGCGTACAAACTAACTATAAATTTATTCCTGATCAGTTCGTTGGTTAGTTCGTAATACTTATTGAGCTTGAATGTGTGATCCCTTGGGATGTTTGTTTCCCAAGGAACAGTAAGCTCCACAAGTATCACGCGCCTCAGATGTTTCGAATACAGGAATAAGTCCGGTCTGGATGACGAAACACCAACATCCCCAGGGATTTTGTAATGCTTTTCATACGTGTCCATCATGAGAATCCAATCAGGAGCCGCGCCTAATATTGAATAAGGCTTCGCTTTTGATTTTTTGGAGGAGCCTTCTTTTACGAATTCTATAGATCGTTCGGTGGTTGTTATACCCTTCCGCGCTCTTGCTACTGAAAGACTAACCGCTTCCCGTATAATTTCTAATACCTTGTCGTGGCGACGCGAGTATTGACCTTTATCTAGAAGTACCCTACACCCTACCAATAGGTGTTTCACGGTTCCTATTGCCTCCCCACAGATGTTGCAAGACTTTTCGGTGGCTTTGCCCCATCTTACTAAATTACTTTGATCTGGGAGAGTCATTTGGAATGCATTAAGATAGAATTTTAATAATGCTGGGGACCAATCATAAATTAAGGTGCGCCACTTCAAAGCTAGTGGAATACAAAAATCTCCTATGGTCACCCATTCGTTTTGAATTTCTAGGCTCATCGCGTGGAGTCGGTAATTATCGTTTTCGTCTTGTCGAATAAAAGATTTTGTTATGTCTATGTCTTGAATTTTCCTACTTGATCCTAGCCCTACTTTATTTGTTTGAGCACCTATCATAAACTTTTTATGGAATTGAAGTCGTGACTCGAGCTCTGAGGCAACTTTGTCTTTTGGTAGACAAGTTACAGTATCATCTTTAGATTTTCCGATGATATGTCTTTTGGCAACTCTTAGATGTTTGTAGAGCTCCGATGGTTTCTTTAATTTTAATCCAAAGTTGTTACGGTCTCTAAATAAGGTTGAAGAGTCCGCTGAGTGCGCTAACCCGAGCCATAACTTCAATGTCTTTATGACGCTTGCATCTAACTTTGACAAAAGGGTTTTATTTATATCATACACGAGGAAAGGCCAATTTAGACGTGATGTTAAATAATTATCGTAAATCCAAGCTTTTTTGACGTTACTTATTGGTTGGTTGTCTACCTTTTTGAGATCGTTTAAAACGCTATCGACTATTACATCCAACGATGGAGTACGGCCTTGGTAATCGATTTTTTTACCTAAAAATTTAAACGGAGCTGCTTCCGTAACCGTACTAACGCACTGACCGCCTATTATAAGACCCGGATCGTAAGAGGTATATTTGGTATTCCGTCTACCCAGACACAGACTAAAACATTTACTTGGTTTTGTCCTCAATCCGCCCGTCCACGTACAGAAATCCTCAACTACATTTAAAAGTACCTGACATTGTTTCGGATTACGTGTCAGTATCGCGAGATCATCTGCAAAAGCTAGTATGGATTCTGTGTATTTGTTGTTGAACTTAAACCGATAGCCCCACTTTTTTTCATTTCTAATTAATTTGTCTATTAAAATATTAATAACTATATTAAATATAATAGGAGAAATACAACAGCCCTGAAATAAACCAACGTTATAATTAAGTGGTTTTGAATGGTTTTCATTAAAAATTATTGAGAATTTTAATTTTGAATAATATGATGCAATAATGTCGCGAACTACCATAGGAAAGTTATACCATTTAAGCGCGAACATCATTAGTTCATGTCGTACCGACCCAAAGGCGTTTTCTAAGTCTATCCAACAAACCGTAATTTGTCTCTCGCTAGTTCTAGCATCTTTAAGGCTTTCCGATATTAACGTATTATGTTCCAGGCATCCAGAAATTCCGGGCAAAAACCCTTTCTGGTGATTAGGCCTGAAATATCTATTGTTAATCATGAATTGCGTCATTTTAGTTTGTAAAAATACTATCACAGTTCAATTTCTGTAAATTTTCTGTAAATTTTCTTTGGTTACGGTCATGCATCTTTTTGAGGTAATTAAAAAATCAAATCAAGTTGAAGGTTAATTTAATGCGTAATTTCATTGCTTATTATCCTTGGCGGCAGGTATGCGTCACTTCTTTGGATCTGTCAAGTTGCGAGGATACTATAACCGATGTGGTGATACAGGCAATGGAGTATTTTATTCCGTTGCTGATGTACCCATGAGAATGTCTTTTAGTTCTTTACATCGGGACAGCTACTTGTATTATATAAAGCACAGAACCGGTCGTGTATGGAGTACTGTGGTCACTTATTTTCTGGTGCCGCAAAGGCTCATCTTGTGGTTCTGGACTAACTTGAGAGGCGACCCCGAATTGATTGATACCGACCCCCACAGCCTTAAAAACATGCGTAGAATTGTTAGCCTCTCAGTAGGATACAGGATACATTTTGGTGAGTGTGCGCAGGAAATACTTAGGTAAAGTACTTTATTAGTGTTAGCCGTTGCCCGTGACTGCGTCCACGTAGACTGTAAAAAATATATTTATAATAATATATATAATAATGTATAATAAATAATTATATATATATATATATATATATATATATATATATATATATATATATATATATATATATATATATATATATATATATATATATATATATATAATAATGGCTTACGATCGTAATCATAAAGAATCGCGGGTAACAGCTAGTGATAATATAAATCCCTTTATCATAGTGTCATTAGTGATTGTAAATCATTATAATTCTAAATGTTTATATTTATTAATATTCGTATATACCTATTTGAGATAGTCTTAAATCATGTTACTCAATACATTTATAATTTATTACTAAGTCGAAATTTTCACGCGGATCTTTATTTTTTCTCTTATTAAATATAGCCTATCAGATAGATAATGTAGGATTTATTACTATTATTAATTTATTCCTTTATTTTAAACGGTCCCCCGAGTCAACGACTTCATTAAGTACTTAATAATATTATTTTTATTCTTTTTAGAGGTATTTTTGTTTAATTTTTAGTACCTACCTAGTCATACTGTAAAAAAGTTTTCGATTTTTTTTGAAAATGATCAGTCCAATGCTCATACATATTTATGATTAACTAGAAAGATCTTAAGTAATCTAATTATTTGATTTTTTTAGTAGGCTTTCAAGTTTCCTGTAAAGCGTTAAATTTCTCAACTATGGTCCGTAATAAGATCAAACAAATGTAGGTGGTGATTTTAGATATATACACTAATACTTGTTAAGGCAATAAAATTGTTTGATGGAAAAATAATAAACAAATTCAATTTATCCTCGTGAATATAAATCAAGTCCCTTTTTAAATAAGAACAGTGAATGATTTACCTTTACCTGTTAAATTGAAAAAACCGCAAAGACCACGATATTGTCCGTTTTGCATGCGGCTGATGCTAAATTATACCAAAACAGTTACCATTCATGGCGATTTTTACGTTTCTAGAATATTTTTATATTCTGAAATGAATGGTTCAAAAATATACCTAATTTTTATATGAATACGAAGTGAAAAAAATTCGAACGTATAATTTATTTATTGCAAAAAGTTTGAAGATTTTTGCTGCTCTCTTTGTCCAAAAAAAGAGTTGTTGTTTGCATCTTCTTGTATTTTCATACATTGTTTGAAAGTACAAAAACCCATTGATATGAGAATTCTAGCTTAATATCATTTATATGAGGATTTTATCATCTTAAGTGTTATAAATGAGACATAATATTACATCAAAATGCATTGTACTTTAAACATTAATATACAATAAGGCACATCCATAATACCCAAAGAGATTTTATAATAATAGGCGGATACCATGGCATGCGGCAATCTATCATGCCTTGTCAAAAATAAGACTTCAAAGCTAGGTCACTTCATACCTTTTTGCAGACTTGCACATAGCTTATGTACATAACGTAACAAATAAATTATAAAACTTTACGTAACGTGATATGTGATATTTGTTATGTTCTCTTGTTTATTTTACGTATTTAAATATTCAATTCACAATATTTAATACTCATTTAAATATTTAACGAAGAAAAATATTTATTGTCGTGGTATGGGATAATGTTGCAATATACCGAATTTACATATGAAGTTTACAATTTATTATTAATTGTGAGATTTGATTCTGAAACATTATTTTATGCTGATATTTTAGTTATTATGATGATAAATAATAATTTGCTTCCGAAAGAAGTTAATTAGCACGACTTCTGAACCTGATAAGACTAACTAAATAATTTTGATACAAATTACAATAGACCTTAGTAGATAAATATCTTAATATTATGTATTGTTTGCAGTCTGCACACAAGTATGAAAAACTGCGTCAGCTATGCGAACTAAACTAATTTAGCTTTAGCTTTTGGTTTGCAACCCGCATTAACAATATAATTACGATTTAGCAAATATGGAGTACCATAAATATGAAAAACAAAATAATACTTTTATACAGCTTAAGATATTAAAAAACTACATATTTTTTGCAACACTAAGTAGTTACTTAGTGTTAACATTATACATAGTTATGCATAATGTTTCAAAAGTTCAGTCTTTCGTAAAAAATCTTTTTTCTAATATTCTCTAAAATGCCGAGCACTGCAAGTTATTATAGTACCTTAACAACTTTGCAATTCGTAATAACTGACGAAACTACCTTCCTAAATTGTACGAATAGTATTATTCACTGCATTAGTTTTCACTATATAAACAAATACTCATCAATAACTGAATCAAACAAACAATTACGTAGTGAAATATTATACTATCTATTAAGAGATATCAATTGCTATACTTTTGATCTTGAGAGATCGTTCGGATAATATAATAAAAAAAGATTCTATGCAACTGACAAAAAACAAACTGTGGAATGGCATCAAATCATGAAAGTTTTAACAATTATTTGTCAGCTAAAATGTAGAAATAAAAAGCCGAATAAGTTTATTTTACTATGTAAATCACAATTCATTATTATTAAATTCACCTAAAAATCCTTGTTAATATATTTTAAGATTATAAGGATGCCCACTATATATATTAATAATCATTATTACTCAGGAGAATTAAACCCTTCTAATCTAACCCATCGGCCTTATCTTTGGTTTTGGTCTACATCGTGATTGACGTTTTGAGGATGATTATTCTATGATCTCAGAGAAGGTTTTATGTAAGAAGATTATAAAGAGTGGCTTTACTTTGTACGATCACAATGGTTCGTTAAGGGCTAGAGTACCGCTGGAGTGTTTATAATTGCTGTAAAAATTTAAACTTAAACAAAACTCCTTCATTCTCACTCCTTCATCCTTCTAAAATTCTATATCTTACTTAGTAATGAAAGGACTATTGTGATATAAATGACATAATTGATAACTATGTTTAAAAAGATTATTATTTAAATTATTATGTAGGGTTTTCTAGATGGAGCTTAATGTATAATCCGATCTATTTTGTGTGCTGTTCGAGAAATCACAAGTTTGGCAAACACACGCAATATATCGAAAGTGGGCGGGGCTGGTATTAAAACTTTGTTCTAGAATTGCAGCTATCAGCTTGTTATTATCAGTTCACTGGCATGATAATTGTGTGGTAATTAAATGTTGCAAATTTGTAATTTATTCCAATAATCAAATAATAACTAGTTACATTATATAAAATTATTTGCTTAGCTTTCTCTCTATTTTGCTTAATCTTTATGATGGTGAGAATGATTACGAGGCGAGTTTCAATAATATACGGTAGTTTGGAAATTAGTGCAGTTGAAAAAACTACATGTTTTGTCATAAAATAGTAAGCTAAATGTTGTAGAAGTATTAGTCGTTACTTACAGAATTAAGTACTTTATAATAATGTGATGTGAAATAAAATAACCTTAATACTTATTATTTGTCACCAATCATATAAGCTGGTTGGGCATTCCTAAAAACACGTCATTATTATAATTATTATGAATGATGACACAGACAGAGTATGATATTAGCAAGAGTATGGAAAACCAACACATCTTTTTCGGCGAATGTCATTTTAACAACCTGCGATATGCCTAATAGATATGGAAAATCCTATTTCAATAAACAATTTGTTAAGTAATATTTCCAATAAAATTTATAAGTGATACGCCTATAAAGAATGTTCATCTGTTTGTGATCCATGATAAGTTTGACAAAAAAATGGAAATTTATTAAATGCTGCACTAATTGTGATACATAACAACCGGATCGCTATCAACGTCGATATTAAATTCTTGTGTAATTATTACTTTATCAAAATATGTTTCTTGATGTGAAAACTAAAAATAAACTTCATGTTATTAACAAAAAATTAAAAATGGTGATTGAATTGAATGTAATATTTTAAATAATTTATCTATTTATGTCTGCTGTGAACCTTCTTAGCTTTTTATTATTTAAATAGGTTGATTACTGAAATATACATAAACAATATTATACAAACCTTTGTTAAAGTTTTATTGAGATTTTTGTGAGACATTTGAAGAATAATTAAACCTAAAAGTGCTTTTTATTTTTTTAAACCAATAACTTATTACTTAAATATTAATATTTAATAATCATAATGGTTCACGAAAGTTTAAATACAAAAAACTTATTACTTATATTATTATCTTCATCTTTCTGCACTTATTTCATTTATTTGACATTTATCGATTTCTACATTGCTATGTTCATCGCATCGCTTTTGCATTTTTCAAGCTCTCCATCTATGTCTTCTTCAGACATCCTCTTCTTTTCGATCTATCCATCCATACTTAGCGTTACATGTTTTTCATACCAAAACAAAATGGGTATTTAAACCTTTGTTTATAAAATGTTGTAAGTCAAGTTTCTATAAAGAATAATAAAAGTAACCTACGTATAGTATACAACTTATACAAGTATTATAAACAGTACTTAATAAAAGCTTTCATTAATAAAATAAGTATATATAAATGAAAAAAGTAATAATATTAGAAAAATAATAACAATTCATGAGAATAGTTAAAAGGTAAAAGATAAAAAGAACTTTTTATCTTTATGATTTCAGCACTAGATTAAAATATAAAAACCATTGAAAGAATCCTCGTTTCAGAAAACAAATTATTGTCGTTATCAACAGTTTCATCTTTTATGATTGGTACTCGTTTGTTCGTCCGTAAATAAAGAACTCGTCCGTAGTTTTGTAAGAAGTACTAGATTAGAGAACAAATTTATTAAAAAAATAAAAATAATATTATTATGTACTTATTAAAGTCGTTGCGTCGGGGGACCGTTGTATGTACGTACGTACGTTGACGATGATGTCTATTTTACGAAGTTAATCATTGAGGACTTAGACTACGATTCGATATTGTCATTTCTTTATTAGCCTCGGAAACTTACTTGCATTTTAATTTCTTCCTTTCTTAAAAATAAGGATCACCATAGAAATTTCGACAATGTAATAAATTATAACGAACATTCAAACATTCGGCGCATCTCTAAACATTAACATATTCCATACGATATAAAACTATTTATGCATTCTTCCTGTTTATTCTTAGATCTGAGTAAGTGTTCTGTTCTTTCAATAATTGAGTACTTCACTGTGACATTTAAATGTCACTAAATAAGATTTGGAAGTTATTGGTTACTTCGCTAATTAATCTAACTTGGTAAATATTTATTGAGCTTTAGGTGTATTCAAAGTGAAACTCTTATATTATTACTGTAGTGTTAAAAGTTATAAAAGACTTTTAAACAATTGGTTTCTTGAATTATTTTATTTATAATATCTTTAATAGAAAGATCACAAATATGTGAAATTAAATCTAAAAATAAAAAATAGGATTGATATAAAACTTATTAGTTTTATAATATCCTTTTTATTATTTTTATGTTGTTATAATTAAAAAGGTTTTTTAATGAAAAAAAATGAACTCCGTACCGAAAACACGTCGATAATTCCCAAACAAACCAGAGCATATGTGTCACGTCACAATGTATTTTTTTTTCCATTATTACATACAGCTAATAGAGTGTTTATATTTTTAATTCATTAAATCTTGTTATTATCGTTAGTCTTCAGAATTCATTAGGTTATATTGACTGGATTATATGTATTAAATCTAATGGAGATTTAAATATGATACAATTTTTAAATCTTCATTTATTAGTATTATATAGGCATCTATAATATTTTGAGTTTAATAAGCATTGAGTTCACTTGATTGACTTGATTCACCTGCAGTTTATTTTTTTTCTAACAAACCAACTTAGAAGTTTTTAGCATCTTGGACTACTGGTGAATTCAATAGAATATTTTTTTTTAAGAACCGTTAATACGAATAGCTAAATATTCGTCAATCATAAATATATCCATACTAGGTATAATATCAGAATATCAGAAGTAAATCCTTTGTCACAAATAATTGAATATATTTTTCTTAACAATGATATTTTCATCAGTTTATTACAAAAAATATTACGTTTTGTAATACCGTTGTACATGCAGAAGCTATAGATACATAATAAATACAACCGTGAAAACATTCAACATTTGTCAAAAACGAGCTACCAATGACGACCTTTTCGGAATTTCTGCTATTTACTATTTACACTTGTATTTTTGTTTCGTTGATTGTAATTTTTTTGTTTTTTTCTGCTCTGTTTTTGTTTGCAATACTCAGTTTACAAAATGGAAAACTTAAAATATTACATTATTTACGAGTACGAGTTCCACCATAGCACCACTGCTGCGACAACCACTCGAGAGTTTATTGATGTGTATGCCGGTCGTGTTGCAAAAGTAAACACAATTCGTTTTTGGTTCCAACGTTTTCGTTCTGGATATTTCGACCTGCAGAACAAGCCCCGAAGGCGGCCGGAAACCCAAGTTCATCATGAAGAATTGAAGGCTATTGTGAAAGTGGATCCATCACAAACTACGTTCAAGTTCACTACAGGCTACGATGTTAGTGATAAAATTGTTTTAATCCACTTAAAGCAAATTGGGAAAATTAAAAAGGTTGAAAGGTGGATACCTCATGAATTGACTGAAGCAAACCGACAAACCCACGTCGACTGCTGTGTTACATTACTGAACAGGCACAATAATGAAGAGATTTTAAATCGAATCATTACCTGTGATAAAAATAAAATCTCTATGATAATGACAAACGCTCTTCGCAATGGTTAGATCCTGGACAGCCAGCCAAACCATGCCTCAGGCGTAAATTCACTCAAAAATATTGTAAACCATTGCAAACAAACTAGGCTGGTCAATTGCTCCACACTACTGTTGCTTCACTACATATTGCACAACAGACGGCTAACAAATTAAAAGATCTTCAATTAGAAATTTTAAGGCATTCATCGTACCTGTACCCTGGAGCTTTTTTTTTTATTTTTTTTATATTGTTGGAAAAATGCGTTTCCGCATCGTCACACGGGCCAGGAAGGCGATGGCCGGGTGGTATGTGCGGCACCCAGCAGCATAGGAAACGCTGCCATTTTTAAGGCACCCCACTAAAAAACCAACGGCTGCCCTCATCACTGCAATGGGACGCCACGGGATCGCTTTTGCGCACTCACCGTGACGGCCTGTACTCTGGACCGTGGTCCAACAGATAAAATTTTTTTTTGATTACAATTACAAGATTTTTTTAAATTTGGATAACTTAACAAGAGAAAAAAATCAACTCCGATGGGCCAGTCCAAATCGCCTTTAAAGATTTTATTGATTCTCGCCGCAAAGATTTTATTGATTCCCGTCCGACTTTATTTTTTTATGATAGGTGCTCAAACGAATAAAGTAGGGCTAGGAGCCAATAGGAAAGTTCAAGACATAGACATAAGAAAATCTTTTATTCGACAAGACGAAACCGATAACTACCGACTCCACGCGATGAGCCTAGAAATTCAAAACGAATGGGTGACCATAGGAGATTTTTATATTCCACTAGCTTTAAAGTGGCGCACCATAATTTATGATTGGTTCTCAGCATTATTAAAATTCTATCTTAATGCATTCCAAATGACTTTCCTAGATCAAAGTAATTTAGTAAGATGGTGCAAAGCCACCGAAAAGTCTTGCAACATCTGTGGGGAGGCAGTAGGAACCGCAAAACACTTCTTAGTGTAGCGTACTTTTAGAAAAAGGTAAACAATACTCGCGTTGCCACAATAAGATATTAGAAATTATACGGAAAGTGTTTAGTCTTTCAGTAGCAAGATCTGCAGAATTCGTAAAAGAAGGTTCTTCCAAAAAATCAATACCGAAGCCTTATTAAATTTTAGGCGCGTCTCCTGATTGGACTCTCATGATGGATACGTATGAAAAACATTACAAAATCCCTGGGGATGTTGATGTTTCGTCATCCAGACCGGACTTATTCCTGTATTCTAAATATGTGAGGCGCATGATATTTGTGGAGCTTACTGTTCCCTGGGAAACAAACATCCAAAGAGATCACACATTCAAGCTTAATAAGTATTACGAACTGACCAACGAACTGTCCAGGAAAAAATTTATTGTTAGTTTGTACGCGGTAGAAGTGGGAGCGAGAGGTATAACAGCAAAATCTTTATATAACCTACTTAAAGACCTTGGCCTTTCTAGAACAAGCACCGGTTCATTTCTAGAACTTATTTCAAAGGCGGCATGGGTAGGTTCTTTCCAAATTTGGTTAGTAAGGGAGAGGTAGTTTTGTGCATAATAAAGGGGGTCCTTAAACCTACTCCTGGATCGTAAGTCCTAGGCACTGTTTGCACTCCTCTCCTTGCAACGCAATGGGCTTGGCACCCGCTCGGTGAATCCATGGAATGCTGAGAAGCTTCGTCGTCTAAGAACTAACTCCTATAAGATGACAAAAGTGCGTAGAAAATCATGGCTCATACTCTGATTAATTAAATACATTATATTTAAAAATATTCAACTTTCTCTTTGCACCGCTATTTTATATGTACCATTCAAACGTAAAATCATGATTGTCAAATTAATCAAATCATTGATCACGTCATTTAAGAACAAACACAACCACTTAGTCATACATTGACAAAATGCATCGAAACTGTGTAATATTGTTATAATGTTAATATATAAATAATATTTTTATCATATGTCTCCTTTATCACTTTAAAATCGATTTTTTTATTTATAAATTGTTATTGTATTATAATTGTTAGCTATCTATGTTGGAATTACTAAAGTAAGTGAATAATTATTATGATATTATGACTATCTTTCAGCAAAAATATATAGAGGTTAGGTTATGGTTCAAAATCTTAAAACGAACCGATTTTGTGTTGCCTATTACATAATTCAAAGCTAAAGCTAATTATATCCTGAAATTATTTTCTTTGTGGTTTTAGTGACATTAAAGTAGTGACATTTTAAAAAGGGAACCAGTAAAATGTTGTTTCCCGTAATTTTCCATGTTTTACTTTATGTCAAAAGAGTGAATCTAATGAAGAAATTCTATACATTTTAAAGTTTTATTACAAAAAAGGAAAAAATAAGACGCAAGCCGTGAAAAAAATTGTGATGTTTATGGACATAAAATTGGTTTAAATGTTTTCACTCCGGGAATTTTGATGTCAAAGATGCATTTCCTGTGATAATTAAAATGAATTTTGAAAAAATCGACTAAAAATGTTGAATTAAAACCAATTTTTGAAAAAGTGGACCAATAATATTGATTGAATTGATTGTAGTTACAACATAGCTTAAAATTTGAAGTAGATCCCAAAACAGTTTTGACCCATTTGAAAAAAATTGGATACAGAAAAAAGCTCGAAATTTGGGTGTCAATATAAGCTCATTGTAAGGAATCTAATGGACCGTACTCATTTGCGATTCTTTACTGAGACGTAATGAAATCAACCTGTTTTTGAAGATATTAATTACTGGATGATGAAAAGTGGATCAAATAGGATAATAACTTTTCCCCCACCTTAAATACAGCTAAGTTTCAGCTACCAGAAACTGGCATCCGATAAAATTATGTATAACATATATATAATTAAAGATAGAAAGATCTTGAGTGGTAGGCCCTGAAAATACTTCGAAACTTGAACGGAACCAATCGGATTCAGACATATTGGCGTTTAAAAATGTCCCTAACGTTCTCTACGCACATAAGTTTCTTTCCACTAGGGAGCCTTTAAAGATTTTCTCGCTGACTTTTCTAGATTTTCTCGCTAACTTTTAGATTTAATGAAACTTCTTAAAATTACAGTAACGGTTACAAATTATAACGTACTTTTAAGTAAATGTAAAAGTTATTAGCTTTAAAATATTACAGTTTAAAATATTGACTCTATTAAAGCAATGTATATAAAACAACCGTAGCATGCTGATAGCTAAAACGGCTCGTCAGAATTTAGCAGCAAAGCAATTGGAACCGCGGTGGTGTGCGGTCCTCCCACTTAATTATCCCTGTTCCAACGCCTCCCCTTATTTGCAACAGAAAAACACCATATCGAGGGAAAGCGATCCCATTAATCATGCGTTACGAAACTTGATCATAGTTTTGAATAGCATCAATCAATCAAGCAGCACGCATATGGAACAGAGGTTTTAAGATATTACGCTTTAAACAAAGATCGTATCTCTAATTAACTGAAATGTATAAAAAAACAACGAATGCTTTTTAGCATTACAACGTCTTTATTTTATAATAATAGGTGTTCTTAACGCTTTGAAGTATTTTATTTCAAAATAAATGTGATAAATCACAAATTTATGAAACGAATATATTCAAAATTATAGTACTTACTTAAAAAATCATAATCAATGAACAACAATAAAATACCATGTTATGCATTTTATCAAATATCTAGTTAATTAAGATTAAGATTTGTTTTAAGGTTATTTGTTATATGGCGATAGTAATGCTATAAGTAGCGGCAGTCGGTACCGCATGTCATAGTACTGACTTGTTGCGCTCTACCTACCCTGAGAACGTGCTGTGTACCTAATGTACTCTTTTGATCTGCTTATGAATGTTTTTAACTAGACTTTTTTTGGTAAACGCCACAAATAATCAGGGTTATGATTAAAATTTTTGTTCTAGAAGCTTTAATGTAAGGTTACTTATGGGTCTTTTACTAATGTAACCTTCAACCAGTGTATAGTGGTTGTTATTATTAAAAAGTACTGCACTAATAAAGTTTGTAATAACGTTTCTGCCTTAGATGTAGGGCCCAGTTTTCATAATTATAGTATTTTTATAGCAAATCTCAGCAACGGCTCAGACTCAGAAATGAATAATCGAAATATTAAAATATTTCTACAGGATTATCGTATTATCAGCTGATAATCAAAAACTTCAAATCCTACAAAGTTTTAATATAGTACTATCCCAACCCACATTCGGTACATTGCCAGTGTTTGCCAATTTATGCTTCTTCTAACAGCACACCACTAAGATCCAATTACAAATTAAAGTGCGTGTAATTGCATCTATTTTAAAGCTTGTGATTTTATTAAAGTATATTAATTTCATGAAAAAAAAAAAACAAACATGTAGCTAACTAATTTATTCATTGTATGTTAAATTGATTATATTAAAGAATATAGGTAGTATGTATTGTGAACCACAGGCGCTTTAAATGTTAATTATCAAAAATGACAAAATTATTTTCCCTTTTTTGATACTTTTAAAACCCCTAAGGAATCATTTAATTACACAAATATCTATTTATATAGGTTTTTATGTAAGTATTTAAATCGTTAGACCAATAGACCTTATATAAAGACACGGTAAATATAGTTTGAAATACTATATGGTATACAGTATAGGTAAAGTTTCATTTAATAATATTACAGATACATTAATCACTGCTTATTGCATACGTATCTTTTCCGTTTCAATTACAATTTTACTGTGTTATAAATTTAAGGTATTCTTAAAAAAGTTAAAGCTATTTTAGACCATAACAAAACAGAATAATCAACATAAATACAAAGTAAAATAATCATCCTCGGAGACGTCAATCACACGGTGGACCAAAACCGAGGATAAGGTCAAAGGGTTGGATTATAAGGGTCTTACTCTGGTGAATGTTATTAATCAGAGGATAATAGATTAATTAATTTCCTTTAAATATTTTACAAACAATTGGTTTGTTTAAAAATATTGTACGTGAATTAAACAAAAAAAAAATAGCATTTAAGGAAAGTTTTGTAGTAATTAGAATCGGTATTGTTAAAAAATTAAAGACACATCACATAAAGAATGCTTGATTAACCGAGGCGGGCAGCGATACGGTAGCTCAGTTGGTAGAGCGACGGGACGCTTACCCAGTAATCACGGGTTCGTAAACCTACCCGTATCGGTTTCTTTTTCATTCTATATTTATATAAATTCAAAAACAAATATTACTGACGTTTATAAATTATCTTTTAGGATGCTATTTAAGCTTAAAAATTTGTTGATACTTTTATTGGTTTTGTATTTATAGAGGACATTCGGCGTTATATTTCAATGTACCGGGTATTTTAAAAATTGAACTTGTTTCCTGATTTTATTATACATATAGGCTATTGTTGGAATTTATGTAGGTATAATATATTTAAAAAAAAGCGTATCTATTCAAGTACAAATTATTCAACTTCTTATATCGGCTTATTTAGTTCACAAATATTTCGCGGTATTATTTCTGTTTAGTTCAAAATAGGGATCCCACGAGCAAATCAAAATGCCTACACACATGTGCCTATATTTTAATTTTCTGTAGTCCGTAAACCACTTACATAGAATCATACAGTTACATCAATATACTAACATTTAAATTATAGTGTTTGATATTATATTTTTATTTTTTTTTTGCAGAAATTAACGCCAGAGGAAACAGTTACTACATACCGTTTTATTGCATACGTGGTCGCAGCCTAATTCCTAATATCTCTCATATAACATCCGGTATAAAATAATAGTATATTATAATATAAATGATGTGATATAATAACAATACGTTCAAAATGTGGTATAAATTTTCTAAAAATCTCTTTTGCGTCAAAATTGTAGCACATGTTGTCAATCTATTTAAGAAAATTTGGCACGTAATGGCACGTACAAAAACTTGGCGTGCAATACAAAAAAATAACCTTTATGATGGAAATGATAATACTTATTTTATTAAAGAAATCCAATACTATTCGGGATCTCGAAAACGGTGTCGCCTAACAGGAGCCAATCGTAGCTAAGTTCAGTATTCAGATTCAGTTCAGTCGAGGATAACGTAAATATATACACTAGAGCTCTATTCAAGATAAAGAAAAATTTCAGAAGAATGAAAAAAAAAGGAACTATTCGTTCAAATGTCTTGAGGTGGTTAGAATTCGCAAAAATATGTTGATGTTGGGACTTGCCTGTTGCTAGTGCAACAAGCAACAAATTTACTGTTCTGTCTTCGGTCACTGAAAATGTATTTATTTGTTATTAATGCAATGCATATATTTTATACGTTATATTTGTGAAATTACGATATTTATGTATTATTTTTATGACGTTTATTTGTAAAATTTCACAATTAAATTTGCGTTTCACTAATAAAAATATTATGATATATGATACAAATACGTCCAAAAACAGGTTGTTTGCTCATTTTGTAACGAGTATTTCATAAATGCAAGCCATTCTAGATTCTTTCCTTTTATATTTCATGTCATTATGGAAGCCGCTTTAAATTGTTTTATCTAACTTTTTACAATGTAAATTTTAATAAACCACTTGTTTTATTTCGTTTTATGAAAATGAAAACTGCGCCATTTTATGTTTAAGAACTTATTGTTTGTGAATTCTATACATATCTGCCTCTTCACTTATAACTGTTGTATAAAACGTTAAGCCAGTTACTGCTTAAGTAGAATTTATAATAATGAAAAAGGCTATAGTGATTTTTTTATGGACGTCAATTCGTTTTTATTTCATCAGCAACTTCCTGCCCTCAACCTAAATTTGGGCTTTGCCCACTATGTTTTTTCCTTTCATTCTTCCCTGGTACTCGTCATTTATATAGACACTCCCTTCTGCATATTTCGATCGTCATCTTCCTTTGCATCTATCCACTTCCATATCTAAAAGTCTTCAAAAACATACTTTTTATCCCTCCTTATAATATACCCATCTGATGAAAGACGACTTCCTCTATTTTTTCTTGATACTGGCACTACACCCGAGCTTCCCCTAATATAGCCATTTGTTATCCTATCCATTCTTGTTACCCGATACATTTATCTTATATTCGCATTTTCATTGCGTTGCTTTCGACGCCCAGCGCTCATATCCATATACAAGCCTAATATTTAAAAAAAAAAAATTCCCCTTTTCCTTAAGAGGTAATCGAGGATCTCATGTCGGCCTCGTGATCTGTCACAATTTCATACACCCCGCGTTTATTCTGTACTTTACATCCTGGTCAATTTTACCATTGTTTCGTATGACAAAAACAAGGTAACGAAAGTCGCAGTAGAAAACATACCATCCAAAGCAATAGGAACAAAAGAGGAGACCAATATACATAGAATCGTAGATCAGGTGTTCTGTTCTGGTTATACTTATTTTCAAGCCAATGTAAATATGGTAGTGTATATTTTATATATTCTGATGCATATTTTGTGTATAATATTATATTGTTCGTGTCAATATTACCAAAGGTTAATCTTATGTAGAAGTTTTTAAAATATCATTAAAATGGCACATATACCCCAAAACTGACGCTCAATACACTTTAATAAATTCTCAACTCCATTTGTTATTTATTTTCTTTTTTAATTCTTTCACGGTAATCTAATCAAGTTAGCAAAAATCACAATACACAGAACATCGATACCTCTTAATTAAAATCGTACCTTTTGCTGAAGTTGTTTAATGAACTACACGATTTGATATTGTTATTTTTTTATTTACCTTGGTAACTAACTTGTATTTTGATTGTTTTTTTAGCAGTCGCCTGGTGCAACGACTTCAATAACTACATAATAATATTATTTCAGTCTTTGTAGAGTTTTTTTTGTATAGGGGTTTTTAATTTTTTTTCCCTTGTATAAGTATTTACTATTAATATTGCAAAGGAACCTTTTACCCGCACCAATAAAACATCATTATCTTGGAGACCACTGCTTCTATTTCCAATAAACATATCTAAAAACCATCTCGACGGAACATGCTTTCAATTAAAAAACCGCAATTAAATTCGTCCACTCGTTTAGCTGCAACGATACCACAGACAGACACATAGATACAGAGATAAACAGGTCAAACTTATAACACCCCTCTTTTTGGGTCAGGGGTAAATTAAAATGAAATTAAACAATAAAACACCTAATTTAGGTTATCTTTAGTTATCCTTTATATAGTACAGTACGGTATAGTATAGTACAGTACGATATAGTACGGAATAGTATAGTTTATCCTTTCATTCCATTAAATGCATTGTTTGCTGTGAGCTTTTACTTTTAAAGTATTTCTCAACTAACAGAACCAATAATGTAAAAGTATATTTATTAATGTCATTATAATAACGAAATTCTTCTAAATTTATAACGAATCCACAGCCAAATTTCCGAACAGGAAATTAAATGGAAATTAGTACATATCGCATCATAAATCGTCATCAATCAGTATATCATTTACATATATTCATTTGCACAACATGTCATATACACTGTGTAATGTTCATTCATGCAGAAACCAATATTAATACTCTCTATGAGATCGTTTTGGCAATTCATGTTATTTTAAATTCACCCATAGTGAGTTTTTGAAGCATGTTTTTAAATATTATCAAAGCCAATTAAAAATAACTACTGTAAACATTTTAAAACTAATATATTAAATATGTAAATATTAAATAAATTACTAATTAGCCTGAACAGAAGGTAAATATCATCTTCTGTTATATTGTATCGGGAAAAGTTAAGGGGGAAAGGGAAGAGAGTGTGTTCTGAAAAAAGACTAAAAAATAAACAGGATGAGCTTGTCGAGGTGGTTCCTAATAAAAAAAAATAAAATGGTCTTGTTGCAGAAAACAATGTTAATATGCCAATGGTTATTAAGAATGTTTATTTTTTTATAATAATTATTTTAATTTATACTAATACATTGTAATTAAAAAACATTTTGATGTATGTGTATGTAGTATGATCAAACATTATTTATTTATTTTCTTAAGAAAAGTTGTTCTTATAATAAAATATCTTGTATGTTTTTAATTTAAAGAATAAAGAACAAGTTAAAAATAATTCATTTAAATTAATCTATTTAATTTGTAAATATTTTTGTGACTATTAATGCGAAAATTTTAGTTGGTCCTAAGAGATATAACTTTCAATGTGTGGTCTAAAGCACACCCGTTTTTTTTTAATCTTATTTTTTTTATTGAGAACCAAAGCCAATACTACCTCGGCAAGCTGCCGCTGTTTTGTTTATTTTTTTGTCTCTTTTTAGAACACACTCTCTTCCCTTTCCCCCTTAACTTTTCCCGATACAATATTATTATATTGATGATACTTACCTTCTGTTCAGGCTAATTAGTAATTTAATTAATATTTACATATTTAATATATTATATTTAAAATGTTTACAGTAGTTATTTTAATTGGTTTTAATAATATTTAAAAAAATGCTTCAAAAGCTAACTATGGGTGAATTTAAAATAACATGAATTGCCAAAACGATCTCATAGAGAGTATTAAAATTTGGTTCTGCATGAATGAACACTACGCAGTGTATATGACAAACTTTTAATAATATATATGTTATAAGTGCGTATAAAAAATACAATAAGTATTCACGTAGTACTGTTTTATATATGCTGTAGTGTCAACAGCATGCATTAATTACTTCAATAATAGGATAAATCTTCCGAAAATATGACCACAACAAACTCAACTTTTATGTAATAAAATGAAAAATACGTAATGTAAGTGTTATTCATTTTGTAATTGTTCATACATTTTAACATTATTCACTGCTCAAAAGATTTTTCATTTACATGAAGATTTACAGCAAAAAAGTTTCTCGCTTCGATGCGAAGTTTTGGTAATTGTAGAATTTGGATTTTTTTGTGACCTCGTACTTTGCCATTAATCTTAGAAACAAAAGTCAGTGAATTATTAGAGTAACAGTGTAAGACGACAGTTTTTGGATAGCTGTGAATATAGCAGCAAAGATTAAGGCTTGCCATCCTATAGGATAAGGACAACATTTTTTTTTCATTACCTATGGTCACAAATTTATCCTATATGTGTACACTCACACAAATTTATACTATATACTTAGTCTGGCCATAAATCCTGTTACATTAGAGAGAGGAAGCTTCTTAGCATTCCCTGGATTTATCGAGCGGGTGCCGGGCTCATCGCGTTGCAAGGAGAGAAGTGCAAGCATTACCTGAGACTTGCGACCTAGGAGTAGGTTACAGGGGCCCCTTTATTATGAGCAAAAACGCTCGCCTTCACCCTCTACACTCCTCTCACAACCTTACAAATTTGAAAAGAACCTACCAATGCCGCCTTTGAAATAAGTTCTAGAAATGAACCAGTGTTTGTTCTAGAAAGGCCAAGGTCTTTAAGTAGGTTATAGAGAGATTTTTCTGTTATACCTCTCGCTCCCACTTCTACCGCGTACAAACTAACAATAAATTTATTCCTGGACAGTTCGTTGGTCACTTCGTCACTTATAAGTATTAACTTATAAAGCTTAAATGTGTGATCCCTGGGGATGTTTGTTTCCCAAGGAACAGTAAGCTCCACAAATATCAGATGTTTAGAATACAGGAAGCTCAGATGTTTAGAATACAGGAATAAGTCCCCAACATCCCCAGGGATTTTGTAATGTTTTTTATACGTGTCCATCATGACAGTCCAATCAGGAGCCGCGCCTAAAATTGAATAAGGCTTCGCTTTTGATTTTTTGGAGGAGCCTTCTTTTACGAATTCTACAGATCGTTTGGTGGTTGTTATACCCTTCCGCGCTCTTGCTACTGAAAGACTAACCGCTTCCCTTATAATTTCTAATACCTTATCGTGGCGACGCGAGTTTTGACCTTTATCTAAAAGTACCCTACACCCTACAAATAAGTGTTTCGCGGTTCTTACTGCGTCCCAACAGATGTTGCAAGACTTTTCGGTGGCTTTGCCCCATCTTACTAAATTAGTTTGATCTGGGAGAGGGGAGTCTGGGGAGTCATTTGGAATGCATTTAGATAAAATTTTAATAATGCTAGGGACCAATCATTAAGCAGGGTGGCCAACGCAAAGCTAGTGGAATACAAAAATCAACCATAGGAGATTCGACCCAATCGTTTTGGATTTCTAGACTCATCGAGTGCAGGCTGTAGTTATCGTTTTCGTCTTGTCGAATAAAGGATTTTGTTATATCTATGTCACGATCTTTCCTACCTTATCCTATCTCTACTTTATTTGTTTGAGCACCTACTATAATTTTCTTATGGAATTGAAGTCGTGACTCGAGCTCTGAGGCAACTTTATCTTTCGGGAGAGATGTTACAGTATCATCTTTAGAATTTCCGATGCTATGTCTATTGGTAGTTCTTAGATGTTTATGGAGCTCCGATGGTTTCTTTAATTTTAACCCAAAATTGTTTCGGTCTCTAAATAAACTTGAAAAATCCGTTGAGTGCGCTAACCCGAGCCATAATTTCAATGTCTTTATGACGCTTGCATCTAACTTGGACAAAAGGGTTTTATTAATATCATAAACTAAGAAAGGCCGATTTAGACGTGATGTTAAAAAATATTGTATATCGAAGCTTTTTTAACGTTACTTATTGGTTGGATATGTACCTTTTTGAGATCATTTAAAAACTGTCGACATCCAACGAGTACGGCCTTGATAATCGATTTTTTTACCTAAAAATTTAAACGGAGCTGCTTCTGTAACCGTTACGCTCTGATCGCCTATTATAAGATCCGGATCGTAAGAGGTATATTTGGTATTACGTCTTCCAAGACACAGACTAAAGAAAATGAAAAAATTAAAAAAATATTACATTAGAATTTGGAACCTGTCATTTTATACTATTGTTCATTGTGTTTTATCACTTTGGCGCCAATTTTAGGCGCAATATTTGCAATATTAGGGATACTAAAATAGAGTGGGGTGATAAGGAAGACAGAATCGCTGTGATTACAAGACACAAAGTAGGTATGGAGAAAAATGCAATTTTTAAACCTCTCCATACACTTGATATTAGTCAAATGTTTGTGTACCGGGCTATTAATAGGTACAAAGAAACTTCCTGTGTTTGTGACAGAGAAAGATCTGGCCTTCAAAGTATTGTTCGTACAAAATGGTGGTCAAAGCAGTAAGGGAAAGAATTCGAAGAAATCCTGTTCGGAAGTAAAAGAATTTATTTCGAAATGAAGATAGCACCTAGAACTATTTCGCGAATTTTAAAAGATGACTTAGGACTTGCAACATATAAGAGATGTACATATAAGAGAACATATAAAAGATGTACTAGTAATTTCGTAACTGATAAATTAAAGATGAATAAGATGGTAAAATCGAAACAACTACGGTATGCGGTATGCAAAGGGAGGTCACAGAATAGTTTCCTTTACAGATGGGATTTTTTTTTACAATTGAGCAATATTTTAACAAACAAAATGACCATATTTATGCTCAAAGCTCTAAGAAAGCTTCCCAATTAGTCGACAGAGTGCAACGTAGGCGTATCCGATTTCAGTGATGGTTTGGTGGGGTGTTAGCTATGAAGGAGTGACTGAGCCATATTTTTGTGAAAAAGTTATCAAAACATCGGTATAACGGTATCAAGATATTACTCTTGAGAAGGTAGTTAAGCTCCTTTATAACACCATGTTCAATAACCAAGTATGGTCCTTCCAGCAGAGCTCGGTCATAAAGCTTGGTCCACGCAGTCTTGTTTGGTTGCGACCGTCTCGGACTTTATCAGAGCTGAAGACTGGCCGTCTTCTAGTCCCGATCTTAATCTGCTGGATTTTGATTTATCATCAGTTTTAGAGAGTACAGGTTGCTCTAAACGCCATTATAATTAGTGGTCAGTAAAACAAACCATACGATTGGCAGGAAAGATTTCCCTCATGGAAAGAGATCCTTCTATTGATAAGACCTCAAGGTTTAAAGGACTGTATTGTAGCCAATGGGCACCACTTCGAATAAGCTTTTTATATTGTTAATTGTTTTATATTTGTGTATTAAACTAACACACTGTAAGTGTAATAAATGTTATAGGCAATTAAAGATTTTTTTTTTCTTTGTTACAATACTTATGGCAGGACTAGTTATAGCTATATATATTTCAGAGCGAGCTATTGAATTAATTATTATTAGCATGTATTATATTGTTGCTTTATTACTTTAAGTTGCAATTGCTTTCAAAAATCTTTATTTATTTTTTTTTCTTACATTATTTTATATTTTTAAAAAGTTATAAGTTTATTTTAAGTTATTGATATTATAATATTTGAAACGACTAATCAGAGCACCTGCCAAACAGAGCTTGCTACCTGCCACCGTGCTGAAAGTGCTCTTGCAGGAGGGTCGAGGCTCCATCTTAAAAATATGGAAACGCTGACGACGTTTGTGATATTTTGGGTTTCTCTGATTTTTTAAAGTAAACAGATATTGGTGGAGTTGTTGAGTTGGTTTATTGTGAAGTAACATTAAATAAAAGAAAATACTGAGATAGGTGACTCAAAAGCGTTGATCGGTTGAAAATTAAAAGTGAACGATTGTAATCAATAAATAAACGTGTATAATTGTGATCCAGTGTTTTGTGCTCACACTTTCCTCTATGACGCCCACGAAAAATAATATACGATGCTTCTCCGACCATTATTATACAGCTAGTTGCAGGAAGCTATATATCTAGATATGTTTACTTCAATTATTCAAGATCATGATTAAAGTATAAAAGCTAGGTTACATTAATTTATTCAAAATAAAAAAAAAACAAATAAAAACCAAACTTGCAAAAAAGTTATACTTATTAAAACAATATTAAAATTTAATAAATTAAAAAACTACATAGTAAAATTGATTTATAGAGTGTACGGCAAATTTTGGCCAGTTTCTAAAGAAATTGTAACCGTAATATATATTGGACAAGACTAGATAATTTTAATATTTTTATCGGTTACTTCGTAGTAGATAATATAAAATAATATGATGTGTCTTTTTCATACAAACTAGGTTAATGCTTGACTACATTCCAACTGATTGGAAAGTGGAAATGTTGTCACAGATGGTAAGGCGCATTAACCTAGCAACCTATTTACTCTTCTCGAGGCAAGGCAAGGAGGCAAGCTGTTCCAGTCCTTCGCTGTAATGACTACAAAAGACATAGCATAGTGCTTCGTTCGGACAGGTGGTATGTCCACAACGTAATGATGGAAACCTGCCGTGCGTTTGAACATCCGGTGATGAAAGGTCGGCATCCGGTATGAGGGGATTAAATCATGTCATTCCTGTGCACACTCACCAAAATATATTCTATAGAATATCAAGGCTATCAATTTTACTTTTGTGTTCAACGCTGTGGAGGTTGGCTTCAATCAATTTAGGGTCGCCATTAAGCCTCTTAGCTCGCCTCTCAATTGAGTCAAGAACCGCAAGATGAGACTTGCACCAACAAATATGTGACCACAGTACTCCACACATGACCGGATCTGTGCTTTGTATAATACAAGTAAATATCCCGGTGTAAAGCACTGCCAGACCTTCGCAAGAACGGCAAGGTTTCAGAATAATACCAAAAATATTGCAAACTGGCCGTATAGACCTGAATGAACTTTAATAACAATTACCTTATCTATTAAAAACCCAACCCATTTTAGTTAATTAATTGAAACCTTGTCTGTAGATTATTTTTAATACTAAAACATTCTAATAACACTGGAAATTATACCCATAAAAATGATTTTTTTGGAATATTCATAATTTTCGAATACAGAAACATATATTATTGACATTTAAAATTAATAATGGTACCTATTATTGTAGAAAACCGCGGAACATATTATAGCAGACTCATTGTTGTATGCTATAATCGCACACACTATAAGAATATGCTTCATGTTGGAAATTGCTAATATATTATGGAAAATTTTATGTCTTTCCTCATCTTGCAAACTCATAATATTTTGAGGCATATTCTGCACTGAAAGCATTTTTACTGCTTTCTCGATCGTAATTTGCATGAGTATCGTCATGTAAAATCATTTAACTCTACTAATTTTTACACATACAAATACCTTTCTATATTGTTATATTCGTATAAAAATATAACAAATGTTTGAACTTCTACAATTATCAAATTTTGATGAATTGGTACGTTGCTTATATTTTTTAATAAGCAGTAATTATTTAGATTTTGATTAATATAAAAGAAATATATTGCTGTATATTAAAATTATAAATACAGCCCTGACAAATGTCAATATTTTAATCGTAGCAAGTAACTTTGTTGTTTTTTCAAGTTTTTTCTAGATTGCTAGTTTTTTACTACTTTTTAAATGAATGTTTTTAAACATTCATTTCAGTAGTTGCAGTTAGAAACATTGGTTAGGATTTTCGAAAGAATAGATGTCACGACGGTCCCGATAAAGACGATCACATATAGGGATTGCATTCGGCGTCATTTTCCAAAGTCAGCAAACTATTTTGCTTGTGTTAAGGGTGGTAGGCGACGACACAAATACTTATAAATACATATAATAAATACTGCGAATAAATTTAATAAACGACCAAACCCTGAAATACAGATGTTATGCTCATTACATACATCCCTGTCCCGGTCGGAAATCGAACCCGAGGGCCTTTGCGCCGTTATACTTTAGGTGTCTGCGCGAAACACTCGACCAATCATACGTATATCAATATAAAACATATAACCCAGATAGGTTAAGATTTTTAAAAGATCCCTAATAGAAGATTACCATATATAACTTAAACTGCCGTAGCGGGTGTACGTTAGCTCAATAGCAATTGAAATATGGGAAACTGTCCTGTAGCTCTTGATAGAGTGACGGCTATTAAAGTTTCATCATTACGCACATTACTATTATTAAATCTTTCCATAATAAACAGAAGAGTGAAAACTATTCCATAAAAAGCAGGTAGCGGTTCTGGTATGTTGATGCCGGATCCACCGGATTACCGGTTTCGTTTCCCGGATAACAATCCCTAATCACATATAGAATGCTTAATTTACCAAGACGGATAGCAATGTCGTTCGTGTACGGTATCTCAAATGGTGGAGCGACGGGACGGTGTCCCAGAGGTCGCGGGTTCGAATCCCTGAACGTATCGGTTTATTTTGCATTCTATATTTATATAAATTTTAGCTCATGCTTGTCAAAGTAAAAATCCAAAAAATTATGTTTGTAAAATAGGTGCGTACATATATTCTGAGTAGATATTAATGTACGCACACCTAAGGGGACAAACTCATTTATTACACGTAGCGATAAGTCTGTTTAAATATTTCTCTTAGCTGCTTCAGTTTTTATCATTTTAGGGTCTTTTTGATAAAACGCTGCAATCTGTTTTATTTATATAGAGAAATTACAATTAAAAAAATAAATTTAGAAATAAAAATATTCAATACAATTTTATATTATATAAATTACTGATTTGATGTATTATATGTGTTTAGTTTATCAGGTTTATTATTGATGTGAAATTAAATATTTGGAAGTATATTTAAGTCACAATAACGGGTTTCCACTGAATATTTACAAAATACTCCATTATTTGCTATTTAACATCTTCTTTACGTAACATTTTCTAATTATTATTATGTAATCTAATATTGTTAAACACAATTTTTTGGTTGCCATGGGGAAATCAAAATGTAAGCGCGTCTAAAAACTAATAGATTACTATGGTACAAATTACTATATTATTTTTTATCTTAATATAATAGGATTAGAATAAGAAATAAGAATTTAGGGCTTTCATCGATAAGTTATAATATAAAGTCTAAAATGAACAGAAAAAAATGTTTATAAAAAATGTTCAACTGATATTCGCCTGAAAAACTGTTTGCTTATTCTGTTGGCATAGTTTTGAATAATTGAATAATTTTCATTCTTTGATAATTATTCAATTAAAAAAGATCACATATTATGTGAGGTGAATGGCAATAACTTGAAAATAATATTTATTTTATAAGAGAAATCCAAAACTATTCGGGATTAAAAAAAAAGTATCTCTTACAGGGAGCTGGGCCTAGCTAAGAAAAGTATGCCACATGTGTATTAAAACATAATTAAGTTGTTATTTTTGTAAGACATATATATTTATATTACGATATTCATTTGTCTATCAACAACTCAACTAACATCACTATTAAATTTTCCTTACGCTAATAAAAATATTATGTTATATAATACAAAAACGTCCACAAACAGATTGTTTGTTCTTTTTGTGTCGAGTATTTCATAAATGCAAACCATTTTAAATACTTTCCTTTCAAAATTCATGACATTACCAAAACCGCTTTAGATTGTTTTATTACAACTTTTTAAAATGTGAAATTTAATAAGCCACTTGTTTCGTTTCTTTTTATGAAAACAAAAACCACGCTGTTTTATATTTGAGAACTTATTGCTTGTGCATATCTGCGTCTTCGCTTATAACTGTTTCATAGAATGTTTTTATGACGCCACGTTAATGCAGTTGAAGCTTAACTAAGATTTACAAGAAAGAAAAATAGTAATAATGATAGTTTTTATTGATAGCAATAGGGAACATGCAAAAATTTAAAATGGTTCCAAATATTTTTTTTTCGAATACTTATTATCATATTATTATAATAAAATCATTTTTTTTAATTTACTAACCATTTAAGGTCATAAAATAATGTATGAAAAGTGTAAATTAAGGAAGCGAATTTCAAACTTCCAAAACGCGCCACCATTGGTCGAAAGGAAATGTGACGTCATTTGACACGCCATTAAAATTATCGGCGTCGAAGTTCATACTGTGGTATCAGTGTTACTGAGAAAAATAAATAATTTAAACCTATATTTTCGTGCTTAAAGTTTTTATTAAATGATACAATTGTTTAGGTAATTCTAAAAACATTTTTTCAATACTCAAACAACCCCAACAAAACAAATACCTACAAACTCTTTTTCAAAACCAGTTAGCATGCTACCACACATTACATTTTTAAAATGTTTCTTCCTCTGAATCATTTTCCACTTCACTTGACTCAGATAAATAACTTGGTTGATAATCAGCAGATATAGAAGATATAAGATGCTATAGAAGTATTATCATCTGTGTTTTCGGTAAATAATTTTCTTTTTAAAACAGATAGTGTTTTTTTTTTTTTTTTTTTTTATATTATCTAGGGCAATGCTTGACTACATTCCACCTGATGGTAAGTGGAATGTAGTCTAAGGTGGTAAGGCGCATTACCCTAGCAGCCTATTCACTCTTCTCTTGAATGTATCCACATTGTATTCTTTCGGAAATACCGACGCAGGCAAGCTGTTCCAATCCTTTGCTGTACGCAGTAAAAAAGACGAAGCAAAGCGCTTCGTTCGGACAGGTGGAATGTCCACAACAAAAGGATGGATTCCTGCCGTGCGTCGGAAAGTCCGATGATGGAAGGGGGCCGGGGGAATTAGATCGTGTAATTCCTGCGCACACTCACCAAAATGTATCCTATAGAATACTGAGAGGCTAGCAATTTTACGCCTGTGTTCAAGACTTTGGAGGTCGGTTTCGATCAATTCGGGATCGCCTATGAGCCTCTTTGCTCGCCTCTCAATTGAGTCCAGAACCGCAAGATGAGACTTTGCGGTAGCAGCAAATATGTGGCCACAGTACTCTACACACGGCCGGATCTGTGCTTTGTATAAAACAAGAAGCTGTCCCGGTGTAAAGTACTGCCGAACCTTCGCAAGTACGGCAAGCTTTACTGCTGCTGCTCTTGCTCTGGACTCAATGAACCGACCAGAGTTGAGGTTCGAGGAAATCTCTAAGCCTAACAACTGAAGCCGGTCACTGTATTCCAAGGATACACTCTGGAAAGTAGGAGCCAAGGTGAAAGGGCTCCTTTTGGCGGTGAACAGACACGTCTGCGTTTTGGTGGCGTTGAATTTGACAAGATTGGCATTGCTCCATGCGGAGACTGCCTGAAGTTTGTCATTCAAACGCTGCACCATGGCTTCTCTTTCAGACTGTACTTGATCTCGACTAGCCGAGTACTCGGCAGATATCTTTCTACAACTGTGCTGTCGTCTGCGTACCCATAGATACCGGGCTTCAACAGATCGTTAATGTGCAGCAGAAAAAGAGTTGCAGAAAGAACGGACCCCTGAGGCACTCCGGCATTTATTGTCAAGGATTCCGAGGAACACCCATCGACAACTACTCGGAGAGATCTCTGGCTCAGAAAGTCCGTTACCCAGCCGATCAGACCAGGAGATATACCGTACGCTGAAAGCTTGCTTATAAGGCTCGCATGCCAGACCCTGTCAAATGCCCTCGAGACGTCCAGAGAGACGGCGACCGCTTCTCCGTTCTTCTCGATGGCCTCGCCTAGAATGTGTGTAGCATACACTAGGAGGTCCCCAGTAGACCTATTACGGCGAAACCCGTACTGTCGGTCACTGAGGAGATCGTTACCTTCTAGGTATGCTAGAAGGCGCGAGTTCAATACACGCTCCATAATCTTGCAGAGTATGGAGGTGATTGAAATCGGTCTGTAGTTGACAGGATCAGCACGGCTGCCTTTTTTTGGGCACAGGTTGCACGTTGCCAAGCTTCCAGGATTTCGGCACTATTCCAGTCTTGAAAGAGAGACGATACAGACGTGTCAGTAAAGGAGACAACTCAGCTGCACATGTCTTGAGCAGAATGGCTGGTATACCATCAGGACCACTGGCTTTATTCACATCTAAACGACACAATGTTCTCCATACCTCTTTGTTAGTGATGCGGATTTCAGGCATCGAAATACCGCAGTGAGGAAGATGTGCTGGAGAAGCATTGCCAGTATCTAGATGTGAATTATCAGCAAACAGAGAAGCAAATACATTCGCTTTCTCTGTTGCTGTGTGGGCCAGGGATCCATCCGGCTTCAGCAGAGCAGGCAGTGAGGGTTGGCAGAAATTCGACTCGATCGCTTTCGCAAGAGACCAGAAAGCTCGACTGCCAGTTGGTTTGACAGAGAGCTTTTCGCCATTCTTAGCGATTCGATCGAGACGAGCCTTCCGCAATGCCTTTTTGTAGGACTTGGCAGCTAGGTTAAAGGCTCTCTTCTTTGTACTTACATCCGGAGTTTTGCGGCTTCGAGCATCAGCCCAAATGAGGTATGCCGAATGTTTTCGGTCTTGGGCATGACCACATTCGGCATTAAACCATGGGCGAGCTTTGCCACCGTCGGGAACTCATAAAAAAAATAAAATAAAAGTGAATAGGGATGGGAAATGGCAGTTGAACGAGGCGGTACGTATCGAACCCGACGTCGAAATTGGTGATGTCTTGCCACTGGGAGGCTAGTCTGGAGACTGCGGGGACGCCCGAACCCCCCCAGGGATCGCCATCGGGCCTCCTCGTCTGGTCGCCAACTAGCACGATGGAGCCACCCTGGGATTTTTCGCAGCTGGCGGGGCAGCCTTTCGTGGGTGGCTAACCCACTAATTGGGCCCCCAACTATCTGCGGGCGGCCAGCGGAAAGCCGTTGCTTCGGATCCCGCTACCCTCCTCGACTAGACACCCGACAAAACAAACACCAACTCGATGTCAAACCGGTTCGCCAACGCACCGCAGCTGTTCAGACCCATTTTCCATTAACGGCTTCATCGAGCAACGTGCCGGAACACGACTAGGTCGCTTTGCGGCACGACTTTGCCCGATGGGTGGTATTTTTGCCGGCGACCCGATGTTATGGTCTACCACCAAGAACAGCTTGCACAGCTTAGTCACTTGATAATTTATCTTCAATATGCGAAAAGCAAGGCTCTGCCTTATGATCATCATATTCAATAGGAGAAGTACTGAGTCCTGACTGATTAATATAACAGACATTTGTATGGGCAGTACTAGGACTTACTTAGAGTATATCACTTCTTTATGAAGGTCATCATTTTTTAAACACTACTTTTGATGACTAACTCTGAAAAGGCTTCATTAACCGATGTCAATCTTTGCCTTTTGACTATGCACATTCATGAGAATGTTCTCTCAGCTGGTGTTTTTGCCACAAAAATATATGAGGCACAACTCTTTTCTTCAATCTTAGATTACATTTTTCTCCTTGTTGTTTCGTTATACATACTATATTCAATACAATTGGCTGTATCTTCCTTAACCTAAAATAAATCGACAAAAAAAAAACGTAAAACCAAAAAAAGAATATGGTTTTTATAGAAATTTATACTGAACTTTTGTAAGCTAGGTTATGTTAATTTCAAAATCAAATTTTCTAATGTTCTATACTTTATTTAAACTATTAGATTAAACTTATTATAAATAAAGTATACTTACGTTAAATTGATCTTCACAACAATATAAACACGATTTAGGACATATATTATACCTTTTGCGAAAATACAAAACAATGGTGTATGGTAATTATACACCATTGTTTTGTATTTTCGCATCTCTTGGAATACAAAAAACACTTTGTCGGGTGTTTTTCTAATACTATTTTTGCACTCCGGTAACTAAAAAGTTTATAGTAAACATTCACTGGACGTGTCATCGTGACGTCACGCAAAGCGCGCGCAAAATGACGGCGTTTGAACGGCTCAAATTTACTCAATGTTTTAATTTTTAATTTGAAAAAAAAACTAGAATCTTTTCAAACCTATTTATATTTTTTTCTACGATATAGAGAGGTAAATAATTAATTTACGTCAAAAAAAAAATTACATGAATGTTCCCTTTTCATTATTATTTATAGTATATATTTTATATATTATGATGTATATTTTTTACATATTATTAAATTGAACATTTCAATTTGACCTAAGGTTAGTCTTATGAAGAAATATTTAACATATCAACCAAATGATTCAGATTTCCCAAAGGTAGCCCTCAATAAATTTTAATAACGTCACAATTTCATTTGTTATCTATTTTCTTTTTTCCAATTGCTTCACGAAAATCTAATCGAGTTTGCAAAATCACAATACACAGAACACTGATATCTCTTAATTAAAATCGTACCTTTTGCTCAACTCGTTTAATGGTTAAAATGAAACGAAACAATAAAACACTGTATTTAGGTTACAAATGTTATTGTTTATGCTTTCATTTCATTTGGTGAATTGTTTGCTCACAGCTTTTATTTTAAAGTAGCTCTCAATTAATAGAATCAACAATGTTAAAAGTATGACGGCGCTCACGATAATTTAACGGTAATTATTAACTCTATTGATATTGTCATAACTGTAGGGTATGAATGTCGTGACGTAACGAGTGGCGTGATCGGAGTCGTTTGAAGGGGTAAAAGTTATACTTAAAGGGTAAATATTGGAGAGTAGTGAGTCGGTGGTGGATTTTATCAGACAGAGTGATACGGTTCGGATCGTCCAAACGGGACCATTGGTGCACGTAACTTTGATACTTATATACCTACTAAGTAATTTGTGATCTAGTTGACTACCCACATTTAATACAAGAATTAGCATACTGTGTATTTGTGGTTTAATTACCTGAGACCTAGGCCACGGATCTTGTATAAGTACTGATACTATGACTCCCTCAATAATGAGCAAACCGCTAAAATACCTCGATCTCCGACAAGTATAATGATAAAATCAAAATATAAATTAATTTTTGTTTTTCTTGGTAATGTCATTATAACAACGAAATGATTCACAGTTTTGCCAAATTTATAACAAACTGACACCCACATTTCAGAACAGGAAATTAAATGGGAATCAGTACATATCGCATTATAAATCGTCATCAATCATTATATCGTTTACAGATATTCATTTACACAGCATGTTATATGTGTCAGCACGCAGAGCGTGTTCATTCTTGCAGAACTAAATTTTGATATTGTGTATAAGATCGTTTTTTGCATTTAATGTTATTTAAAACTCACTTACAGTTATGGTTGGTAACGATAATTGTAAATATTGTCAAAATCAACTAAATATACCTACTTTAAGTATTTTAAATATAAAATATTTGACAACATTACCAAAATATCGTAATAAAAATTAAAACTACCTCCACATATGAGGATAATATTAAGACTTATTTTACCTAAAATTTGAAGCAAGTTGAAAAAAAAAGACAAAAATACCTCAAGGTTCTTTCTCATTTTATTTTTAACCCCTGACCCAAAAAGAGGGGTGTTATAAGTTTGACTTGTATATCTGTGTGTGTGTCTGTGGCATCATAACAGCCAAACGCGTAGATAGATTTGATTGCGGCTTTTTTAATCGAAAGCGAAAGTGAAAACTACGACTTCTATCTCGACGTGGTCCGTCGAGATAGTTCTTAGCTATTTTTAGTCGAAATAGGAGCCGTACTTTTCAAGATATTGAGCTTTTATTTGTGTGGGTGAAAGGTTCCTATGAAATACTGATAGTAAACACTAAACCAATCAAAAAAATGTGTATTCGTAAGTTCATTTAGAATTTAATAAAAAATAGTATCATAATTTTAAAAAGCAGAAAAAAAATATTTAAAAAATCCCCGATACAAAAAGACGTATTTGTTGAAGTCGTTGCGTCAAGGTATCGCTTAATAAAGGAACAAATCGAAAAGCAAGTAAGTTATCAAGGCTAATAACGAAATAATAATATGAAATCGTATAATCTAAGTCCTCATTAATTAGTTACGAAAACTTTTGGAAATAGACACCATGGCGCAACGGTCCCTCGAGGCAAAGAATTTAATAAATACGTAACATTATTATTTTTATTTTTTTTCGAAGTCTTTTTGTATTGGAGGTTTTTTAAATTTTATTTTTTTTTGTTTTAACAATAATCAAGATAAAAGAAAAACATGATTTATTTCAAAGTACCTTTTATTACCTATTAGACCTAACGCAGGTCTGTTCTATTCGTAATAAAATTGCAGTGCACAGTATTAAATACTGCACAGTACTAAATACCTATTCCTTCAATACCTTATGAAATGTCCATAACAATTTCCATTTTTTATCTTTCTAAATACTTTTGGATCATAAGTATTGTATATAAAATATTTATGTGTATTGTAGATTATTATACAATAAAAAGACTAAAGAGAAGGTAAATAGCATCTTCTTCTACATGTAAACCATATTTTACCTAATTAATTTATTCATACCAAGCGATATAACAGTGTTAAGCAGTATAAGCTCACATTTTTTTATAACTAATTTAGAATATGTCCTTCTTTTAAGTTTCGACAACATAATTAAATAAGTTTATTATATCGTTGCATTTTTTGATATGGATTCAATATGCTATTGATCGATCATATTTTAAGCATAATTAAGCATATTTATTAAAATTAAAATTAAAATTCAGTAATTAGAATACATAAATAATTTTTATGGAGGTAATCGCGTAGTTCTTTATTAACATTTGTTTACATATTATATAATACGCGTTTATAAAAATACACTAAAAACCATGTACTACTATGTATTATAGTTGTATATACTTATTTGTGTACTTAACTTAAGCAGTTAAACTTTCTAAGGCACTTTCGACACCCTAAAAGTTGTTCTTCTATAGAAAATAAAAAGAGGACACATCTGTTTCATCAACTCTTCCCTTGTTGATGTGATATAATATCTTATAGTTAATAACATACGGTATCAAAATAAATGAAAACAAAAAAAAAAAATAAGTTTTTTTTGTATTGGATATATGGACGTGAGGTCCCACAAATCGCAGTTGAAATTTGAATGCAAAATAACTTCTGGCATCTACAACTAACGACACCACCTCCCGCCTCAGCAGACGTTTCGATACCAAAATTGAAGCTACTGAGCACCTCAATAGTGAAAAGTGAGTGGAAGTAACTAAACACGAAGTTTGCAAACTGCGAGCGTCTGTGAGACCGCGTGTCCATAGTTAAAGGTTAATGGAGCGTTACGGAAAAGAACATTCAATCAAGCACACGAACCACGGTGATTTCTTTGCCTAACTACGAGAGATATATTGGCGGCTAGAGGTGTTAATAGAAAACGTTACCCGCAAAACCGAAATTCTTCTTGACATCCTCAATCTAGCTTTTATTAATGTGGGCATTATTTATGGCGAGGTACTCTCGTTTTCGAAAAGAATATAAAACATATTTTTTATTTACTACTCAATATAAATAAACGTTCTGAATACTTTTGATTAACAATTGATTATTTCATTTATATCTGATAATAGAAAGGTTAAAACTAAGAAAGGGATAAAACTTTTTATTTTCTATCGTCACAAATATTTATTGATATTTTCTTTAACCATAAATGTTATACAATATATTCAAGTATATTTTTGAACGAAAATAAATATTTTGTGTTAAAATTTATAATAGTATATTAAAAAAGTCAGTTGTATTTATCTATTATTGTAAGAAACTTTAGATTATTGAGAAGGCATCGAGAAGCAAGGAGATCGTAAATGAAAATTGTTTATATGAGGGTAAATGCCTTATAAGTATAAATAAATACTTTTGTAATATAATAACATCAATTAATGGATTTTTAATAGTGCAGGAGTCAATATATGAGCTCTCTATTTATTGTTATTTAATTGCTTATAAAGCACCGGCACATATTATAGCAGAATCATTGTATGCTATAATCATACACACGATAAGATTATGCTTCATGTTGAAAATTGCTACGATATTTTGGTACATTTTATGTTTTCCCTGATTTTGCAAATTCATGATAATATATTGCGGCATATTTTACACTGAAAGAATTTTTACTGCTTTCTCGATCGTAATTTGTATGATTAATAAAAGCGATACGGGTAGGGATTGGAACCCGCGACCTCTGGGAAACCGTCCCGTCGCTCTACGTCCGTAGAAGTGCGAACGAAAGTTATAACAGCAAAATCTCACTATAACCTATTTAACGAGCTTGGCCTTTCTAGAACAAACACCGATTCATTTCTAGAACGTATTTCAAAGGCGGCATTAGTAGGTTCTTTTCAAATTTGGTTAGGTAGGGAGAGGAGTGTAGAGGGTGAAGGCGAGCATTTCTGCGCATAATAAAGGGGCCCCTTAAACCTACTCCTGGGTTGCAAGTCCCAGGTACTGTTTGCACTCCTCTCCTTGCAACGCGATGGGTCCGGCACCCGCACGGTGAATCCATGGAAAGCTAAAAAGCTTCGTCTGTCTATTAACTGCTGCAAAGTTAGAAACTGTTGCAAAGCTAGAAACACTGGTTAGGATTTTCGAAAGAAACCTAACAAATGTCACTACTGTCCCGATATAGATGTTCACATTTAGAATGCTTAATTCACCGAGATGGAGAGCGATACGGTAGCTCAATTGGTAGAGCAACGGGACGGTTTCGCAGAGTTCGCGGGTTTAAATCCCTGCCCGTATCGGTTTATTTTTCATTTTTTATTTATATAAATCTCAATTACTCACTTCACATGGCTTTACATGATTATAGCCATTTTCAAACCTTAACTAATAATTTATATTTTTTTATTCTATTTTTAAGAAGCTCATTATGGTTTAACCGACTGTACGCTTTTAACGTGGCCTATAAACTAATAAAGAAAGTTGCAAATGCGTTACCACTCTTGTGGAATAGGTGAGATATTAGAAGAGTACGAAAAATAATAGAAAAGGGGTATCTCTCTTACTCGCCAAGATTCAGTTAAGGAATGTTAACAAGGAACATTCATATGAGCTTCAGTCGATTTAGGTTCTTCATAACTTGATAAATAATCGTGCTATACTTGAATTGATAACATTTAAATCTATTTAAGTCAAACTCTTTTATTTCTAATTACCTTTATTTTTATAAAATACGAGCTTAAAATCAAACTAAATTAAATACCAATCTTTAAATCGTTGGTACAAAATGGTAATATAACTCATTCGCGACATAATTTGAATATGATTAAAGAAAAAACATTATATAATTTTGAGACAATAAATTGGTTTATGAACTTTGGTAACTTGAAATATTCTGAAATTACATTTCTCTTTTAATATCTATTTTAAATAGTCTATATTACTCAGGTATTTAATATGATGTTCTAATAATATTTTTTAACTAAGTAGATAATTTTTATCAAAATAATGACGTGAACATTTTTGTTTTTATTTCTTTGTTAAAAACTACATTATTTTTAGACGGAAAAATGATGTAGCTAATCAAATATATGGAAATATAATATCAGTGTACCTTTTGAGGGTCCTCAGGCAATGATTAGTGATTATGCTTGAGTTATATTTAGATATGATCTGTTTGCTAGAATATATTTAAAGTTTCAAATAAGTCTTGAAAAATGTTCATTGAATTAAAAATATATAATGTATATTAATATATAAGTAATATATTAACATGAATATATGTTTTACAATTAAAGCTATACGTGTACTTCAATAATGTAGCTTATCGTTTCCTTAGAATAACTGATAGTGGGAATCAGGAATACATTAAGTCACTAAATAAAAAAAAACTATAATGTTGCTGATTGATAAACATGATCAATTTTAAGTCATGTGTAGTGAAATAAATTATTACCTTAACGCCTGTCAGACTATATAAATATCTCATTTCTAATATAAATGTCTTATTTAAATTTACGCTACACGAGCTTTAGAATAATAAAAATAATAATAGTAATAATAGATAACCATGTAGAAGTATATATTTTTTACCCTGTGGTTTATCAATATTTCTTTATAACATTAATTATTATTACTCTCATAAATAAATAAATAAATATAAATATACATTTCAAATATATTATGGTATATTAATAATCAACAGTTTTAGTTACATTTAGGCAAGTCTAAACATATTAATATGATAGTGTCTCTGTATCGAGACTGACGTCTAAGTTTGAAATGTGACAAGGACTTCACCTAAGTTGTATGTAACTTGTTTTAGCAAATCTTGTGAGTAAGCTCATATAAACAAATTTTGACAGCGAAGTGCAGAAAATTGTCTTTAGTATTTTTAACTTAGTTCGCTTTTACTTGTTTGTTCAGTACAACCTTGAAACCTGTAAAATAGTGTCGTTAAGAAATCAAATTTATTCATTTTCCCAAATACTTTGTTGCTTTAGTTCTTAGAAAAGAAACATATTAGGCAAGGTTAGGTTATTGAGTGAACGACTCAAATTCTTCTGTGTCAAATTTAAAATGTAAAAAAATATTTCTTTCCATCAAAGTCAAAGTTTTTTTTTAAATTTCTAATAGGGAGATATTGCATTCATGTAACATCAAGTTATATTTGCACGGGTATTTCCAAAGGGTAGGTTCATGGCGATGAACCGGTGAGAAACTCCATAGATACTCTTTTAACTTATTTATAAAATTACAACTAATCATTGTACTGACATTCTGAGTCACAGTAATAACTAATATGTAAGAATAAATCAGAATTAAAGTCAAACGTGGTCCCAAAAAGAAGACTAGTATAATCAACCACACCACTATTAGTTCTATGATTCTCTCACATTTACAACGCCCTTAATATTCTGAATTTAAATTTTAACCTTTAAAATAATAATTAAATACCTTATTCGATAGGTCAGTGATAATTCTAGCAATTTATTGTGACGAATTCCATAGCCCAAAAGTATATTTTTGTTTACATGATTCGGAATTAACTATTATTATTACTATATAACTTTTATTTCATGATTATTTCTAGTATTTATTGTAAACAAATTTATTATAACTATATTATATATTTACCGCCCTGTTGGTCGAGTGGTTAGCACAGACGCCTAACGTATAGCAATGGGGTTTGGGTTCGATTACCGATAGGGACAGGCATGTATGTGATGAGCATAGAAGTCTGTATTTCTGGGTATGGTCATTTATTAAATATATTCTCAGTATTTATAATGTGTATTTCTATGTATTTGTATCATTGTATACACACCCTTAACACAAGCAAATAATTTGCTTACTTAGGGGTTAGTGTGTTTAATTTGTCCTGTATTATTATTATTTATAGCTATATAACTATTATTTGATTATTATATTTAATGTTTATATGATGCAAGTCACGTTTTACATTGAATGTTTTAATTTTGTTTATACTATATTTTTCAGTTTTAATTAGTATAAAAATAAAATTTAAAAAAAAATTACCTGCAGAGAAGTATATTTTAAACCAAAATAATATAGAAGTATGCTAAGTATAAAAAAGTAATATAAAGAAAAGAGTTATTTTGCTGCAAACCATAACGAAAAGATCAATAAACTATAGTTTACTTCTTAAATCTCCGTCTTTGTCTGGTTTTAAAAAAAGCAAAAAATCATCAGCGAACGAAATGAACTTTATTATATATATTGTTTATCAAATATGTTAAATCGTTAACATAAACTAAGAACAAAAAAGGACCAAGTATTTACCCTTGAGGTACTGCTATTATTGCTTATGTATCCGAAGAAATGGCACCACTCAAACTAACTAAACGCCATCATTTAGTCTAAGTGAGAGTTACATTAAGACTAGAAATTATCATTCAGGTGATGTGGCCAAGTATCCCGTCCTGCACAGAACGATATCTCAATTATACATTTTTATAATTTATCATTATATAGCATAGTTATCAAACCAGACCAAGAAAAACTACAATATTGTACTAATGTAGCTTAAATTTTATGACTGTATTTCCATGTCTATTAGTTCTTACATGTTAATAATATCACAGATAACCGAGGTTTATATAATTATCACTATATTGTTTCACTTCTATTGAACCTTTTAAGTAAATTACATTTTAAAATATGAATATTGTACTTATACTGGGTTATTTGTATGTACATTTCAAAATTGCTCCCTCTCTCTTCAGGATAATCAATTAGTTAATGTTTAATTAAGTTAATGTCGTAGGTTCGAAGTATCAATTTAATAACTGTTAGACTTTTAAGATTCGAGTTTAGTGTTACAGCAAGATCGCGTTGTACCATTTTCATATCTTGTACAAGTGAATAATATTCATTTTTATTAATTGATATATTTTTGAAGTGAATATATAACTAAATATACTGTTAATATAAAAAACCGCTCGTTATTAAAATCGAGCAAATAATCTGTTTGTTTGTTTGTTTTATGGGAGTATCTCTTGAATGTTTATTTTTTTAGTTTTTTAAATCTTCTGTTAAAATTTGAACTCTCTAGCTATTACGGCTCACGAGATATATCCTGGAGATATACAGACGGACAGAAAAGTCCTAGCAGTAGAGTACGGTTTTTACCTTTGGGAACCCTTAAAAAAAGATTACCTAAAATTAGACATCTCAGAATATATTATTATATTTTATAATAACTTCTCAAATTTTGATTCTTTAGATAAACAGCACAGCAGTTTTGTTCACAAAGTGTCTTTTTAAATCATTTTTTAACTCATAAATTTAAGGCTAGCCTAATAGAAGCCTAATAAAAGGCTAATAAAAACCTTATAAAAGCCCTGTAGTATCTAAATATATAACTGAAATAAACTGACACTAAACTAAAAATTATTCTTTCGGCGTTTTGTAATTATCATGGGTAAAGGCAATAATAGTAAATTGTATATTATTTTAATATTGATTATTTTAAATGTAAGAGCTCCTCAAAGCTTAGTACCGTTGGCTACTTAGTACATATTCGAAGTACTAATTATTTTGTTTAAAATAGAGGGAATTAAATTTTAGTTCAGCTCATGAGTGTGCTTTTTTATGTCAGAAATAGTTTCAGCTTTTTCGAGTATACAAATTATTCAGCTTTATGATTCAGCTGAGAAAAGTAAATAGGGTTTCTTTCATAGACGAATTTTTGCAGCTCCACTATTAATTAATCATCCTAGCTGTCTCATTTCTTTGCTAAAATAAAGTTAATAGGTTGTTTTAGAGTTTTCGTTATTCATAAAAGAAAATAAATATACATAGTGAAATAAAACTATATTAACGTATTTAAATCGCCTATAATGAATTAAATTTTAAATTTAAATTTTAAATCTTCATCTTCATTAAGCGAGTTAAAACCGTAAAAATAAGTTTTATTTCAATGTGTATACTTATTTTCTTTACTCGTAGTACTCGTGTAAGCCTTAGAAAACACTAAGTATACATAGGTATAACTATATTACAACTACATAAATCTTTACCCTATAACCTTGTATCAGAAAGTATCAGACGTGGGCAAAAGTAAAGTTGCTGACGTCTCCTGCTGCAAAACTGTATTTGCAAAACGTCAGTACAAGATAATGTCAGCTCACTTACTACAACCATTTTAATAATAAGTTAAATATTTACTCTCTCTAATTTTGTGACTGCAAAAAAAACATAACAGAGGATTTAAAATCATTAGATTAAATAAACACGGAAAAATTATTATTATAATCAGACACACACACACACACACACACACACACACACACACACACGCAGGTATACACACAAACAGCACATAGCAGCTGTGATACTTTTAAGCGAAATAAATACTTTTTATTTATTTATTACTTTGTAAATGTTCTTATATAACTATTTATATTATACCAATATTTTTATCTAGTAATGTTAGTTTATAATTCATCACTTTATATTGACTTTTCTTTATCTCACAAAGTTTTGATTTTAAAAAGAAATTATAAATATATCATAATTCATTTTATGTGATATGTATGTTTATAATTATCTGATACTTTATAATTTCATATCATAATGTTTGAGGAATAGCCAAAACTCGTTTAGTTTTGACAATGCAAATTTAAACTTTAAACAAAATAAAAAAAATAAACCATAAAATTCATGAACAATATTCATATAATTATATTTTGTATTATACTATATGTAGGTCGAATCCTTTTTAATTCATATGTTGGCATTTCCTCATATCTATCTTTATCATAAAGTTATACTTGGATTGAGTAAGTAAAACTCAAATGAACTAACAATAGTTCTAAGAGTAGGTTCTTAAAAGTACGACTATGAAGTAAAAATATATGTATGTCTTATAATTCAAAAAAAAAATATTCTACATTCGAGAAGGTTAATATTGAAACAACCTTTTAAATTTTATTTTGAATGTCGTAACAGACGGGCCACAATTTAGAAACTATAACTGGTTATTACTATAAACTAACTATAACCTAAACCATAGTACATAAGAGTAAAATAAGGAAATACATATATTCTTGTGTTCAATACATACATGCATGATGTGTCTGGGAGTTCGTTTACAGGGGATTATTTTAGGTTAGGGTGAAGTCACGCTCCATCGCTTCGCTTCATGGTGAATTCAAACATCCTTACTAACTCGGGGTAAGTGCTCACGTCACAGGCTCAATGAGTTGGCTTTAAATAGAAGATTACTTTGAATTATTCTCCCCGGAATATATCTTAAATGTAAATGGTAAATATTTATGTTGGTGTATTTAATGTTAGGTCTTGTTTCAGTTATACACAGTACTTGCACTTCAATGTTTAATATCCAACCATTTGTAATAGAATGGGCGAGAGCAGCCCTTACAACTCGTTTTATAATATTTTAACACTATAATATTTAGGTGAGGGTAATTTACAATTTCATAACCAACTTAGAGATGCTATTATATATAGATACGTTACAATAAGTTCTAATAATTATTAAGAGACTAAATATTATATTAAAATATCCTATGCTTCTTGCGTAGGTGGCGCTACTGTTGAAACTTATGAACTAAAACATGTAAAGTCCAATGTATTTACCATTTAAATTATTATAAATCAATATTACTAACATTAAGTATTAGTATGTTACGTTTATTGAATAATGTTTTTTGTTGTGTAATTATTTTATTGGCCTCTAAAATAATTATTTTCATATTCTGGGTAAGCTGAAAGAGATTTCTTCAAACATGACATGTATGTATTTCTGGGTTTGGTCATTTATTAAATATTTTCGCAGTTTATAATGTATATTTCTATGTATTTATATCGTTGCCTAATACCCTTAATACAAGGCAAATAAGTTGCCTGGTTAGGGGTTAGATCAATTTGTGTAACTTTTTCTGTGATATTATTATTATATAATTTTCAAAAGAATTAGAAAAAAAAATGCAGTTTATGTAAACATGCTGCAATGTAAAGTATACCTCATTTTATATTCAACATTTATAATAACTTTGCTACTATTTGTATAGTATTCAAGTCAAACACAACTTTATATTATTGTTTGAAAAAGACGTAATTGTTTTCTACAAAACATTGCTTTATTTAAAATAGGTTTATCAAATATAAAAAATATATACGTTTTTCAAAGAGACTATAAATAATGTAGTATCGATCTATACTTTGTATAAAACTTTTACAAAAGTTACACTTTCGGCTACAAATTATAGTACTTTAGAGTAATAATTATTGGCTTTAAAAAATAATGATTGGTTTAACTAATAAACACCAACAAAAGCACTCAGCATATATTTTAAGACATCAGTTTAAACTTTAAACCATTTAATCTATCACAGCTGGCAACATATAGAATACCGCTAGCTAGGACGTCTCATCAGTATTCAGCGGCGAAGCAATTGAAACTGCGGTAGTGTGCGGTCCTCCCACTTAATTATCCTTGTTCCAACGGATCCACTTATTCACATCACAAAAACACAATATCGAGGGAACGCGATTCCATTAATCATGAGTTACGAAACTAAGCTTAGTTCAAAAACGCACATAAAACAGAGATTTGAAGATGTTACGCCTTAAACAAAGACTGTGTCTTAAATCAGCCGAAGTATAAAAAAAAACATTCTATGCGTTTTAGCATTATAATGTCTTTATTTTATAATAATAACTATTCTTGACTCCTTAAGTATCTTATTCCAAATGAAATAGGAAAACCAAGAAAGTCGAGAAATAAATATTTTCTAAATTTTATTACTTACTATAAAATCATGATCAATTAACACCAAAAAATTAACATGTTAATCAACTGTTTTATAACTATTTATTAAAATAGGAAGGACAATGCTACAAGCAGCGGCAGTCGGTACTTATTTATATTCTTTATTGTATACCACAATAAAAAAAATACATCTAAACAATTACAAATAAAATCAGGGTAAATACAAAAGGCGATTTCTTCCAGGCAACCATATTGAAAGGAATTTAATATTAGTGCACATAGATAGGTGGCTAAAAGTTTTAAACATTGTAAACATACATAAAAATAAATACACATTAATACATAAACGTAATACACATATAATTATATACAATACATATTAATTAATAAACTAAACAATACCAATTAAAATTTATGCAGTGCTTATACATAATAGAGAATTAATTATACACATAAGTAATAAATCTAATGATAACATTAGAAAATAATAATAATAACAAAAAAATATATAATAATAAGACGTCTTAGTTTTTCCCTAAAAATTATATTCTTTTACAGATTTTTTAAATATAGGCAAGGATTTAGATTTCCTCATAAAGAGAGGCAGCGCGTTCCATAATTTTGTCGCATGGACCGTGAAAGAGTGTTTGAAAAATTTTGACTTATGAGCTGGCATTCGTATAATTAAAAATTTTGATGATCGTACATCAGCCGGCAACCCAATAAACTGAAATCTCTCCCTTAGATATGAGGGTGATTTCATGTGAAATAATACACAGTACAGAAGAGAGAGAACGTGTAGATCCCGGCGGCGGCGAATTGGAAGCCACTTGAGTTTTTTGCGAAATTCAGAAACGTGGTCATATTTTCCATACCATATGTCTTGGGACTAAGTTGTTGCGGTCTACATAGCCTAATAATGAGCTACATATTATTATGACTTTTTTACTCAGAATCTATAATTTAAGGTTATTTTTAAAGGTCATTTAAAATTATATAAATATAGAATGAAAAATAAACCGATACGGGCAGGGATTCAAACCCGTGACTATTGGGAAACCGTCCCGTCGCTCTACTAACTGAGCTACCGTATCGCTGTCCGTCTCGGTGAATTAAGAATTCTACAGGGTGGGCCACGGAGGCGTACGAATTTAAAATCGCTATAGCGTTGGAACGGGGTAAGGGAGCGGAGTGCGGGAGATGTTTATAGAGATCACCACATCGCCATACGCATACCACACCACACGCATCGCCAATAAATTTAGTGGCGATGGATCACTTCACGGGCGAACAACGTGCGATCTGTGTTAAAAATTATTACAAAAATGCCGATTCGTGCGTTATTGTTCGACGTTTATTTCGCTCTTACTATGGATTGCATGACTTAAAACGGAATGACTTAAAGCGACGGAACTGTTTCCCAGTAGTCGCGGGTTCGAATCGGTTTATTTTTCATTCTATATTTATATAAATTTAAATAAGCTTAACATGGCCTATACATGTTTATAAATATTTTCAAATATTTAAAGGTCTATCACTAAGATAATTTGAAAACAATATTTAGTTATCAATAATGTAAAAAAGTTATGAGAAAGTTATATCTAACAAATATTGACGTCAATATTGACAAGAATTAACATTATCAACAAGACTAAATCAGTTATATTTTTCATTAAATTGAGTTGCTTTCTTTATTCTAAAGATAACATCAGATGAAAAAGTCATTGTCTTAATACGTACTGATATAAAAAAATTATACTATTGCTGTGCAAAGTAATCTTCCCTATCGAAAATGAACACAGCGACCCACCTCTCCAATAAAGTCTTTTGCGGCAATAATATTTTTCTTATTTCCTGGATGCTCATTAAAGTGTTTGATCAAATAGTAGTTTTTACACATTTTAATAATTAGATCACAATAAGTTTATTCACTTTACCAAAGTTGTTACTAAAATTTTTGGACTTAAAAATAGTTTGATCAACGATGTAACTACAGTACTGTTCTCAAGAAAACTTTGCCGACCATAGCCAAAATGTGGAATATACTTACATCAGAGGTATTTCCAGTGGTATAAGGGCATAGATACCAAAAATGCTCCGCTATCTACCTCAAAGTCCGGCAACGCTCTGAAAACTCCCCTTTTGTTGTTTCCAGAGACAATAGCCGGTTAAAATCATTTGCTATTTGTGACATCCGCCAAAAAAACTTACTGGTTACAGTGGCTGTCGTCAGATCCATACTTTATAGTATATCTTCCCCCGAAGGGGATATAATGATTCAAAAATGTGGTCTCTTTGAAAATCTTGCTAATATAAAAAAAATCGAATGTTTCATCATGTTAATAGGATCAACCTAAAAAGAAGAAAATGAATTAAGAAACGGTACAATTGCTGGCTTTACCAACATTATTGAAAATTAACCAAAAAAAAAATTTAAAAAAATCTATACTATATTATAATATTCAAATATTTCGTTTAGATATAATTGCTTAAAATTAGCTAAACAAACATTTAGATAAATAAGACAAGTTACAGTGAAAACTAAATGTGAGTCTTATATTAAATTATCGGTACAGAATATTTATTATTATGTGTAAAAAACATTATATTTATGAATGTGCTAAACCTTATTTCGTGCCGTAAAATCACAATAATCTTATAATCTCAGATTGGTAGCTCATTCTTTATTGCAAAACATTTTGCATTAAGGTTAAACTCAACATGTTGATCCTTATCTTATAAAAATATATAGTTTTATAAAATTGGTTTTATTTTTTACTATTGTCAATATGTAAGAAAATGACAATTTATTAATTTAATTTCAATAGTTAGCATTTGTCGATTGGACTAAGTTACGAATTAAAATATTTCTAACGGATTATAGTATCGGCTAACTGATAATTTGTAACAAAGTTGTAACATAATACTATTCCCACCAACATTCGGTTCATTGCGTGTGTTTGCCAAATTTGTGTTTCCTGTAACAGCACACCACTAAGACTCAATTGTAAATTAAACTACGACTAAATGCACCTATTCTAAAGTTTGTGATTTTATTTAAGAATATACATTATTAGTTAAAAAACAAACGTAGTCATAACTAATCTATTCGCTGTATATCTACTTGATTATATTAATATATGTTGAGGTTTTTTAAAAGTATGTAATGAATTGGGCCTTAAAAAGTAACTATTAAATGATGACAAAATTATTTTCTGTTTTTACACTTTTAAGCGTCTCAATAAAAAACATTTATCAATATATAGATCTGATATGAAGTCGTCTTATACGAAATTGAATATAAGGTAAAGTCGCAGGAAGTATTGTTTTGAATAAATTAGTATAATGTATCAGTTCAACATTATTACAGCAAGCTTGTTGCATACGTATCTTTATCTAATTGGATAAAAGTTGCTTAAAGTTAAAGTAGATACTTATACAATGTTACAGATTTAAGGCAATCCTTATCCCTAAAAGTAATATACAGTAGCTCACAACGATGCAGAATAATCAATACAAAGTAAAATAAACATCCTCGGAGACGTCAATCACACGGTGGATCAAAACCGAGGCTAAGGCCAAATGGTTGGATTATAAGGGTTTAACTCTCCTGAATGATATTAATCAGAGGATAATATAATAATTCCCTTCCAATGTTTGATATTTAATTCCTTATCATTTTACAAATCATTATAAGACAATTGAAGTTTAACTCTAGAAAGATAGTCTTCGTCCAATTGACGCATGCGTTTTTGATATAGGTATATTCTCTCTTTTCATAAATAGTCCGAACCCGTTGCCGTGCATTTAGGACATCCCTATTACCACTTAGTCCTTCGATGAAGTCCAAGTAACACAGAAATAGTTATGAATTTCGCAATATAATAACCGTGTGAGTCAAAATGATTATTTTTTATGTGCCTCTTTAGATTGTATGCTAAATGGAAAATTGTATATTTTTTTCAGTGATTATACTTGATATTTTGTTAGATCCCAAAGAGTTTATACACTCATGTACTGTTTTTTTTTAAAGACTTCTGGAATACAAATGATTATGTACTATGATCAAACCACAAGATGCCTGGAAACATTTGTACACAAATTTGGTATTGTTGTTAGATTCTTTATTGTAGACAATAACAAAATGTAAATGACAATTCTTTGATATGGATTCAACATGCTATTGACGATCATATTTTAAGCATAATTAACCATATTTAAAAATTCAGTAATTAGAATATAGAAGTAAATTTTATAGAGGTAATCGAGAACTTCTTTATAAACATTTGTTATATTATTATTATATTATAGTTATTATATTATAAGTGTGAATAAAAAAAACACTAAAATACCATAAACTATTTTGTATTATAATTGTACTGTTTTGTATTTTAAGGTGAAAATTGCTAATAATAATTTTCGTTAAGCACATAACGTCCTTGAGAAGCTATTCTGTTAATAGAGCTAAATAGAAAAAAATCTCTTACAGTGTTATATTATGGGGCCAAAAGTTGTCATTAACATAAAACTTTATCAGTAAAACCAAAATTTCTCTAAATGTAAGAATTATTTATGGCGAGCATTATTTATTATTCTTGTTTTTTGCAAGGAATATATTTTTTACTAACCACTTAACATAAATAAACCATCTGAATACTTTTGATTTATTAATTTGACTATTACCTTTTATATATAATATAATAGATATATTTTTTCCGAAATGTTAACAGTATTTTAACTTATAGAATTTATTTTTGGATCACTATTTTCTTTAGTCATACTACCCATGGTAAAGTTGTTAACATATTAATTATAGACGTTTTATTTAGGAGTTTGTGAGAATCACAAAAGCGAGAAAGATTTTAATAATATTCATTCTATAATGCATAACCAAAACAAGAAAAAAATATATATACCGTAGTTTCAACAGCATGCGCAATTTACTTCAATAATTTGATCAATTTTCCGAATATGAGGTATAAACGACAAAAAAACTAAACTTTTTAGTTATAACAAAATCAATTGTATCATGTTGTTTGTGTTTTACATTATTCACTGTTCAAAAGACTTTTAATTGAAGTGAAGTTTTGGTAATTGTATAAATTGTTTTTTTGACCTCTAACTTTGGCATTAATATTAGAAACAAAACTTCGATAAGTTATAAGAGTAACAGTGTAAGACGACAGATTTAAATTGGTGACTCCAATTGGCGCTAAATGAAATATTGGTCTCATTATTAAGGTTGGCATACGGGTAACACTGTTAATATCAGTCTAAACTCATTAAGAGTATTTTTTTTCTACTTATCAAAAGATAGATTTTATTTTATTACTACGCCAAATTCCTCACGATTTCTTTCACAGTTTACATAACCAAACCTTTAAAAGGACTACCAAACGATATCAAAATTATTTATTTATAAACTTATAAAAATGGTAATTATTAAGATATAATTGTTATATCTTATACTGAGTGGTTTATATGTTCATTTTATAATTGGCTCTCTCGCGCTCTCTTAAGGATAATCAATTAGTCAATTTTAAATTAAGTTAATATCGTCGGTTTAGTGTATCAATTTTTAACTATCAGACTTATAAGATTCTACTTCGACAGCTTTAAAGCACGACCGCGTTTGACCATTTTCGCGATTTATACACCTTAATATATATTAAACTATATATGTTTGGGGAGGAGACTCTAACAAAAAAGAACACCTAACATTAGTCCACACAGAATATAATATTATATATTTTATATTAACTTGTCACATTGTGTTTTCTCAGCTAGACAGCATGTTTTATGTAGAACATGTGTTCTTAAAACATTTTTAAACTTATATAATTAAAGCTAGATATTTTAAAATAAAGTAAAAGCGTTTGAAGAAACTAAAAATAAAACTGAAACGAACTGAAACAAAACTAGACAAGCATTTTTCTTTCTGCGTTTCGGAATTATCATGAATAAAATAAATGTATAAATACAATAATACTTGATTCTTAACGGCAATAATAATAGTAATAAAGTAAAGTGTGAGTTATTCAAATATTGTTTATTTTAAGTGTCCGATCTACTCAAAACTTACTACCGTTGGCTACTTAGTACTTATTCAAAGTTTTAAGTAGCTTGTTTTGTATAGAAGTAATTACATTGTAGTTTAGCCCATGAGTGGTTTTTTATATATGTCAATAATAACTACATTTTCAGTTTTTACGAGTATTTGAACTATGCGGCTTTACGATTCAGCTGAGAAAAGTAATTAAGTTTTTTTCATAATCGAGTTTCTGTACCTCACTGTTTATTAATTAATCATTCCAGCTGTCTCATTTCTTTGCTCACAGAAAGTAATACGTTGTTTTCAAGTTTTCGTTATTTGTAAAAGTAAATAACTAACCATATTTTTTATCTTTGTTCTTATATTTATATTATTTTAAAATTATACTTATTTATTTAACCATTAAATTCTAATACTTTATTTATATTTTTCTTTGTCAATCCGAATAGTTTTGATTTTTAAAATAAATTAAACGGTGCTAAGATATCCTTTCTAGATTTTTGAAACCCATTTTAGTTTTCAACAATTTTGCGTTGTACCTTACATTAAAGAGAAGAATAACGTGCAAAGGTTTATCATTTTTCTATTTTAGGGTACCTTGTATTGCACCTTGTATAAAAAAAAAACACAACAAAAAACGATTCATTTTTGTATTTTTTTTTTTTTTTTTTTTTATACGATCTAGGGCAATGCTTGACTACATTCCACCTGATGGTAAGTGGAATGTAGTCTTAGATGGTAAGGCGCATTGCCCTAGCAACCTATTCACTCTTCTCTTGAAGACACCCACATTATATTTGGCCGGAAATACCGACGCAGGCAAATTGTTCCAGTCCTTCGCTGTACGCACTAAAAATGAGGAAGCAAAGCGCTTCGTTCGGACAGGTGGAATGTCCACAACAAAAGGATGGATACCTGCCGTGCGTCGGGACGTCCGGTGATGGAAGGGGGACGGGGGAACTAAGTCGTGTAGTTCCTGCGCACACTCACCAAAATGTATCCTATAGAATACTGAGAGGCTAGCAATTTTACGCCTGTGTTCAAGGCTTTGGAGGTCGGCTTCGACCAATTCGGGATCGCCTATAAGCCTCTTTGCTCGCCTCTCAATTGAGTCCAGAACCGCAAGATGAGACTTTGCGGCACCAGCAAATATGTGTCCACAGTACTCTACACACGACCGGATCTGTGCTTTGTATAAAACAAGAAGCTGTCCCGGTGTAAAGTACTGCCGAACCTTCGCAAGAACGGCAAGCTTTGCTGCTGCTGCTCTTGCTCTGGACTCAATGAACCGACCAAAGTTGAGGTTCGAGGAAATCTCTAAGCCTAACAACTGAAGCAGGTCACTGTATTCCAAGGATACATTCTGGAAAGTAGGAGCCAAGGTGAAAGGGCTCCTTTTGGCGGTGAATAGACACGTCTGCGTTTTGGTGGCGTTGAACTTGACAAGATTGGCATTGCTCCATGCGGAGACTGCCTGAAGTTTGTCATTCAAACGTTGCACCATGGCTTCTCTTTCAGACTGTACTTGATCTCGACTAGCCCGAGTACTCGGCAGATATCTTTCTACAACTGTGCTGTCGTCTGCATACCCATAGATACCGGGCTTCAACAGATCATTAATGTGCAGCAGAAACAGAGTTGCAGAAAGAACGGACCCCTGAGGCACTCCGGCATTTATTGTCAAGGGTTCCGAGGAACACCCGTCGACAACTACTCGGAGAGATCTGTGGCTCAGAAAGTCCGTTACCCAGCCGATCAGACCAGGAGATATACCGTACGCTGAAAGCTTGCATATAAGGCTCGCATGCCAGACCCTGTCAAATGCCCTCGAGACGTCCAGAGAGACGGCGACCGCTTCTCCGTTCTTCTCGATGGCCTCGCCTAAAATGTGAGTAGCATACACTAGGAGGTCCCCAGTAGACCTATTACGGCGAAACCCGTACTGTCGGTCACTGAGGAGATCGTTACCTTCTAGGTATGCTAGTAGGCGCGAGTTCAATACACGCTCCATAATCTTGCAGAGTATGGAGGTGATTGAAATCGGTCTGTAATTGACAGGGTCGGCACGGCTGCCTTTTTTGGGCACGGGTTGCACATTAGCAAGCTTCCAGGATTTTGGCACTATTCCAGTCATGAAAGAGAGGCGATACAGACGTGTCAGTACAGGAGACAACTCAGCTGCGCATGTCTTGAGCAGAATGGCTGGTATACCATCAGGACCACTGGCTTTATTTACATCTAAACGACACAATGTTCTCCATACCTCTTTGTTAGTGATGCGGATTTCAGGCATCGAAATACCGCAGTGAGGAAGATGTGCTGGAGAAGCATTGCCAGTGTCTAGATGCGAATTATCAGCAAACAGAGAAGCAAGTACATTCGCTTTCTCTGTTGCTGTGTGGGCCAGGGATCCATCCGGCTTCAGCAGAGCAGGCAGTGAGGGTTGGCAGAAATTCGACTCGATCGCTTTCGCAAGAGACCAGAAAGCTCGACTGCCAGTTGGTCTGGCAGAGAGCTTTTCGCCATTCTTAGCGATACGATCGAGACGAGCCTTCCGCAATGCCTTTTTGTAGGACTTGGCAGCTTGGTTAAAGGCTCTCTTCTTTATACTTACATCCGGAGTTTTGCGGCATCGAGCATCAGCCCAAATGAGGTACGCCGAATGTTTTCGGTCATGTGCATGACGACATTCGGCATTAAACCATGGGCGAGCTTTGCCACCAATGGGTACGTCAGCAAAAGGAATAAAATACTCCATTGCTTGATGCACCACATCGGTTATAGCATCCGCGCAACTCGACGGATCCAAAGAAGAGAAGCATACCTGCCGCCAAGGATAGGACGCAAAAAAGTGCCGCATCTCATCCCAATCTGCTGACTTGTATTTCCATACTCGCCTAACACCATGTGGTTCGAAAGCTGGTGGGGAATATGAAAATACAGATTTCACCAGACAGTGATCGGAGGTTCCCAAGGGGGACGTGACCTCTACACGATACCTGTCCGGATGAGTTGTCAGCAGAAGGTCCAGGCAATTGGCTGTATGGCCTACCACATCTGGCACCCTTGTCGCTTGCCTCACCAGCTGAAAGAGGTCCAAGGACAACGCAAAGTTCCGCGCTTCTCTTCCAGCATGGTCGGTCTTCTGGTACGGGAACAGCCAGTCCTGATGACAGGCATTAAAGTCCCCCAGAAAGACGAGCTGCGCCGAAGGGTACTGATACAGAGCCATATCTGCAGCCTCACTGAGATACTCAAATAAACGAGTTGTCTCCTGGTCACCACTGTGCGAACGATAGACACAGGAATACAGGATTTTTTCGTTTCCTGTGTCCACTAAAACCCATAGGGAAGAAAAAGTGGGGTCTTCAAGGTGACGGAGACGCTGAATACAGAGGTCGTTCCGCGCGTACATACTGACTCCGGCCCGTGAGCGAAAGTTGTGCTCTAACGAGTAACCGGGATAATCCAAGTATGCAGCGCTCAAAGGACATTGTATCTGCGTCTCCGTCAAAAAGAGTAAGTGCGGCTGCTCTGTCTCCAGGTGGTGGTGGACAGCTAAAAGATTTGAGTGCAAACCCCTGATATTAGTGAGGTGCACTTTATATGAGGAGGAGTGCAACCGCTGTGCAACCTTGTTCCTTTTATTTAACTTTTTCATAAAAAATAAATATAAAAGTGAATAGGGATGGGAAATGGCAGTTGAACGAGACGGTACGTATCGAACCCGACGTCGAAATTGGTGATGTCTTGCCACTGGGAGGCTAGCCTGGAGACTGCGGGGACGCCCGAACCCCCCCAGGGATCGCCATCGGGCCTCCTCGTCTGGTCGCCAACCAGCACGATGGAGCCACCCTGGGATTTTTCACAGCTGGCGGGGCAGCCTTTCGTGGGTGGCTAACCCACTAATTGGGCCCCCAACTATCTGCGGGCGGCCAGCGGAAAGCCGTCGCTTCGGATCCCGCTACCCTCCTCGACTAGACACCCGACAAAACAAACACCATTCCGACGTCAAACCGGTTCGCCAACGCACCGCAACTGTTCAGACCCATTTCCCATAAACGGCTTCATCGAGCAACGTGCCGGAACACGACTAGGTCGCTTTGCGGCACGACTCTGCCCGATGGGTGGTAACTTTGCCGGCGACCGGATGTTATGGTCTACCACCAAGAAAATGTATGTAAATAAATACAATTTTAGTTTTATTTTAACAGTAACTCAATATTTTTTTGTGGTTACAGTAAAAATTTTAAAATTTACTAAAAGCACCTTACACAATTTTACAAGTTTTAAGGTTGCATTCAGAAAACAATCAAAGACATAGTAAGTCTATAATAGAGACATTTTTCTGCAATATTCGCTCATATGAGGTTACTGCCGAGATTTGCTCAAATATGTTTTACACAACTTAGGTAAAGTTCGCGTCAATTTTTGCGACACCATCTCTTCTTATTGAATGGATCTTCTCTTATTGAGTGGATCTTCTAGAAATACTACTCAAGTAAAGCAAACAAGAGAGTTGGATATGTTTTGATGTTTATTTTTTTTTCAGTTACTCAGAAGACTACTCGAGCAGACTTATCATAGCTTCTACCGCTGACCCGCTCAGTCGGGGTAGGCTGGGAGGAAGGAGGCGGGAGTATGCTCGCCGCTTTTTCATGATTTCACTTAAACTCCAGTACTTTTTTCATGCAGTGGCTATCCTTCTATTGCTTTCGTTTTGGACTTCTGGTCTTCGATCGAAATGGACTGGCCCAAGTAAATATATTGTGACACATAAGTTATGGAATCGACCAACGTTTTTACTTTCTCTTGTTAATTTGTTTATCATTTTCTCTAACTGTGCGATCTTTTCTACAAAAATTGCTATGTCGTCCGCGAAGTGACTCAAATATTTTTAATTTATTTTTATACCTTACTTTTGCAAAATAAGGGGAAACATAAAATTTTCCGCAATATATTAGCATAATATATTATTCCAACATGAAGCATATTATATTATCGTGTGTACGATTATAGCATACAATGATTTTGCTATAATATGTTCCGGTGTTCTATAAGCATTAATGAATAATAAATAGAGATCACATAAATTGACGCCTGCACTTAATTAAACATTGATTATTTGATGTTATAATATAACAAGCTGAAGAACGGAGACTACACTTAGCAGATATACAAGTATAACAAACCCTAAATGTGTGTTTGTGAAAGTTTATATATTTTATACGATACGATACGATACGATATGAAATATGATATATAGAAAAAAAAGGTTAATTTATATCACAATCAAGAAGTTAGGAAATTGTATGTAGCTACATTATGTTGATAATCCGTTGAGTACTTTGCGTCAAAGCGTCAAAGGAAATGTAATTTCTCGCTAAGCATTTGGACCCTAGTCAACGATGACGTCATCGACGAGTAATTAGGTCGCATAGCTAAACAAGTATTTTTGTTAGTAGTAGTAGTAGTAGTAGTAGTAGTCTTGTTAGTGATTGTAGTTTCACTAAATTTAAATGTAAGTCCAAACCTTGGTTAAGTAATACTTTTTCTAACATTTTAGTCAAATCCTACTAATCAAAGTTTTGTTTATGAAATTTCGAATATTATTCTTTTGAAAACGATTAAATTATAACAGAGTTAGGAAATTCCTGTTATATTTTCCAAATGGCTCGATATATGATTTATTATTTACATTACAGTTTTTTTTAAATATCCACATACAAAGAAAGACATAACATGGAACTTATATAACAACATTTTTATGAAAAAACAATTTTCTTTTGTAAAAAGGTACTGATTATTTCACTTTCAACAAAAAACTACTAAGACACAAATAGCGTAAATCGCTGTAGATACATTATTTACACTATTGAAAGTATAAAGTAAAATGTCAAGTTAATACAGACCTGCGACTCGTGAAAAGGTTATGTGTCAATAAGTTACGTCTAACCATCGAACAAAAAAGATAGCCGACGTTTCATTGCATACGAGATGTGTGCAAATGGATCGAATACAAATGCGAAACCTTTTGTAAGTAAACCCATCGAGTGAAAGGACTTTTAAGTTCACAACATAAATTATAACATAGTACGGTAAAATGTTGGTACTTTTTACTGTAAATACTATTTTTATAAAAAATAAAAGATTATAAAAACTCAAAATACCAATATATATATATTTTTGTAAATAATATTTCTTAATTATAATTTATATTTAGTATCATAATTGTCACATATTAAATTGTCTGATTTAACTAAATATTTTACTTCTTAATGGAAAATTACTTAAAGACCATTTTTAATAACTGTATCTCTTGTGGGATGTTTCCTGACCTAATGAAACATAATAAAATAGTACCACTATTAAAATCGGGCAACAATTTAGATTTTAGATTTATAAAATATTTAAAAAAATCATGCTTAATCAGTTGATGCACCATTTTACTTCACAATAAACAGTTACAATTTATAAAACGTCACTCTTTTTTTTTATATACATTTTTTTTTTTTTTTTTTTTTATATGATCTAGGGCAATGCTTGACTATATTCTACCTGATGGTAAGTGGAATGTAGTCTTAGGTGGTAAGGCGCATTGCCCTAGCAACCTATTGACTCTTCTCTTGAAGAAGCCCACATTATATTTGGCCGGAAATACCGACGCAGGCAAATTGTTCCAGTTCTTCGCTTTACGCTCTAAAAATAAGGAAGCAAAGCGCTCCATTCGGACAGGTGGAATGTCCACAATAGTAGGATGAAAACCTGCCGTGCGTCGGAACTTCCGGTGATGGAAGGGGGACGGGGGAATTAAATTGTGTAATTCCTGCGCACACTCACCGAAATGTATCCTATAGAATACTGCTCTTGCTCTGGACTCAATCAACCGACCAAAGTTGAGGTTCGAGGAAATCTCTAAGCCTAACAACTGAAGCCGGTCACTGTATTTCAAGGATAAATTCTGGAAAGTAGGAGCCAAGGTGAAAGGGCTCACTTTGGCGTCGAACAGACACGTCTGCGTTTTGGTGGCATTGAACTTGACAAGATTGGCATTGCTCCATGCGGAGACTGCCTGAAGTTTGTCATTCACGTGGAATAAATGTCCTTGAAAACCGCACAGTAGAGGATCGCCACGCATCCAGGTGGTAAGGATGCTATTGGAGGCGATGGCGCGCTGTGCGGTGATGAAATTCGGCGGCAGGCATCAGATCGAATAGTTCTTCGGAACATTCCCCGTTGTAAATGCGGTAGAAGACGCACAAAGAACCCACTTCTCTACGCAATGCCAAAGAGTCCAGCTGTTCGCTTCGCTGAGCTTCGCTTCGCTTCGCAACTCTCGGGAGTGCTCTCGAAGAGCGGTGATACGACAAATGGGGTTTTCTTAATGGTAAACGCGCAAACTTGTGTCTTCAGGGGATTGAACTGTACGAGGTTCAGTTCACCCCACTCAGAGATCAGCCCCAAGGAAGTCTCTATAGAAGACACAAGTTTCTTTCGGCACTCGTCGACGTTTTCCCGAGAGAGACCTGCACGGCCGGAATATACCGCATCCCCAGTGCTGTCATCCGCATAACAATGTATGTCGGAGATATCCAGCATATCATTGATGTGCAGGAGGAACAGAGTTGGGGAAAGCACGCAGCCTTGGGGTACACCAGCGTTCACGGGCTTAGGGTCCGAGCAAAAACCGTCGATAACGACCTGTATGCTCCGCCCAGTGAGGAAGCTGGTGATCCACTTGCATAAACTCTCGGGAAGTCCATAGGAAGGTAGCTTCGAAAGAAGTCCCCTGTACCATACACGATCAAAGGCTTTCGCCATATCCAGACTAACTGCCAGACCCTCTCCCTTGCTTTCAATAACAGCTCCCCAACGGTGTGTAAGATACAACAGAAGATCACCAGCCGATAGACCATGGCGAAAGCCATATTGCCGGTCATTGACCAACTGGTGATCCTCGAGGTAGGTTAGGAGCTGTTTATTGATGATGCTCTCCATTACTTTGGAGAGAAGAGAGGTAATGGCGATAGGTCTGTAGTTAGCTGGGTCCGAGCTATCGCCCTTTTTAGGGATCAGATGGACAAAGGCAAGCTTCCATGAGACCGGGACTGCGCCTTTCAAGTAAGAGTACCGAAATAGACGCGTTAGCACTGGTGTCAACTCAGGGGCACATGTTCGTAGCACAAATGGAGAGATACCATCTGGCCCACTCTACTTATGAACTTCCAAGGAAAGGAGGGTTTTTCGGATAAGTTTTTGCCGAAAAACTATTTCCGGCATAAAGCTCGGACACCGCGGGATGATAGGCGCTGCCCTCCCCTGGTCGTCCAAAGTCGAGTTTGAGGCAAAAAGAGTGACCAAGAGATCGGCTTTCTCTTTTGCCGTGTGGGCCAAAAAGTCGTTCCCAGTGTGCAATGGCGGCAGGGATGGGCAACAGAAGTTTCCCAGACTGGCTTTGGAAAGCGCCCGGAAATTGCGCGTGCCAGGTGGGTACTTTGCCAACTGATCCCCAATTTTGACGACATGCTTGAACTTTGCTCTAGCGATTTTCCGTTTGAAGAATCTGGAGGCACGATTATATTTCCTCTTCAGAACTCAAGAGTTCGGATCCTTAGTGACTAACGCATTAGCCCAAGCTTGGTAAGTCTGCCGTTTGTCAGCTAATGCAGCCCTGACAGACGCATCAAACCAAGGCCGCAATCTGCCACCAAGTGGTACCACAGAGCTTGGTACAAATAGTTCCATGCCTTGAAGTATCACATCAGCTACAGCCGCAGCGCAGTCACTAGGATCATTGGAAGGGAAACAAATCGGCTCCCATGGGTAGGATGCAAAAAAGGATCGCATTTCATCCCAATCCGCTGACTTGTAGTGCCAAACGCGTCGAGTCCCAGGTCTTGTGCGAGCTGGGCGTTCCATGGGCACTACACTCAAGCAATGATCAGAGGACCCTAAGGGAGCCTCGACAGTGACTTGGTACTTTCCGGGATGTGTAATTTAGCAGAAGATCCAACAAAGAGGGTATATGGCTGTCCACGTCCGGTAGACGAGTGCGTGTCTTTATCAATTGGGACAGACCATTTGCCAGAGCAAAGTCAAACACAGGATCTCCCCGCGTAGTCGGTGGCACGTGACCCTAGCCAATCAGTATGGTGCGCATTGCAGTCCCCGAGGACTACGACTTCGGCGGAGGGAGTCTGTGAAAGCTGATCGTCAATCTTCGCCTGAACATGGCCTAAGAGTTGATCCGTTTCTGCATTACCACTATGGGACCTGTAGAGGCACGCGTAGACTCTGAGATGGTCGTCCATGTCCACGCGCAACCAGAGTACAGACCGGTCCTGACCTTCAAAAACCTGAAGGCGACGGTAGCAGATATCGTCCCTTACGAACACAGATACCCCGGCGTGTGGTATAAAATGACGTTCTAGTTTATACCCGGAGTATGATAGGTACGCTGTGTCGCTAGGTTGAGATATCTGCGTCTCCGTCAAAAACAACAAGGCCGGCTGCGCCGTCTCTAGATGGTGATGGACGGCGTTCAAGTTGAAATGAAGTCCCCGGATGTTGCAAAAGTCCACAGTTAAAGTGGGTCGGGGTGCTGCGTTGACTCGTCGTTTGCCCTCAAAAAACACAAAAGGCGATACTTTTCCCGCCCCAGATACGACGGGCAGCCCGAGCAAAATCCGAGAATCATTTCCCCGATTTTGCTCGGGGAGGGGGTCCCCGGCTTCATCAAAGCCGCTACCCTCCTGGGGTATTTTTATTTTTGGCATCGCTTTCATGTTTGGCGTGGGGGGGGGGGGGGGGGGGTTGGGCTACCGGATTCTCTCGCTCACCGACGAAACATAACCAAATGAATTTGGTTACTACACGTCTGTCTTCTGTGAGAGGGTGGTCCTTCCCCGGTCGAGCCAGCCCAATACGAGCTGCAGCCAGATAACTACAGCTAGGCTCTACCACCTAAAACTACAGCTAGGCTCTACCACCTAAAGGAGGTGATTGAAATCGGTCTGTAATTGACAGGGTCGGCACGGCTGCCTTTTTTGGGCACGGGTTGCACATTAGCAAGCTTCCAGGATTTCGGATTTCCAGGATCTAGTACTGACGCCGGCGTCTTTCTTATAAAGCATATATTTGAGGCCTGGGACGAGTCACTTGAAGACCTTGGAGTATTCTGTTGCACTATCTAAAGCTTTTCATTGTGTTCAGCATGAAACATTGGTCAGGAGATTTTACCCCTGTGGCATTAAGAACATTGATCCCAAACTCTTGATTTCTTACTTGTCTAATAGAATCAGGAATAGAATGGTGGAGGTGAAAGAAAAAAGATGGACTGGGGCTCCCATTTGTAATAGGGGGTTCCCTCAATGTTTAATTTTAGGCCCATTTCTCTTCCTTGTTTATATTTGCTGATAATACTTCTTTAATATTCAAAGTAAAACGGAACCAGTTTTTGTATGACAATATAAACAAGGCTATCGAAATCAAGAGAGGGGTGAGACAAGGTGACCCGCTATCTCCAACTCTTTTTATCTCTGTATTGGAATATGTTTTTAGGAAACTAGATTAGCACCGATATCGCATACTTATAAAGGGTACCTATCTCACGCATCTAAGTTTCGCGGATGACATCGTTCTTTTTTCAGAGAGTTCTAGTGAATTGCAACACATGATCCAGACACTTCACTTTGCAAGTGTACAAGTGGGACTGGAAATGAATTCATTAAAAACAAAAATTCACGACAAGCAATGTACAGAAACCCATAAAGGTTAATAATACACTTATTGTATATTAAATTATTATATATACCTAGGAAAACAAATTTCATTAAAAAAAAATAACAACTTACTAGAGGTTGAACGAAGAATACAATCAACTTGGAACAAATACTGGGGTCTAAAAGAAGTATTCAAGCGATATTCCGGCAGGGTTGAAGAAAAAAATCATGGACTCCAACCTCCTACCAAGTTTGACCTATGGATGCCAAACGTGGAAATTTAACAACATTATTAAAAACAAAATAAACACTTGCCAGAGAGCAATGGAACGTAGCATGTTAAATATAAAGAAACAAAATAGAATTCGTCACTCAATAATAAGGACCAAGACTAACGCTATTGATGCCCTCACCCACGCACAAAAGCTTAAGTGGAAATGGGCAGGTCACTTTGCACGATTGAAAGACAACAGATGGAGCAAAAGGATATCATCCTGGCAAGGGCCGATCGGCAAACGTACGAACGAACGAGGAAGACCATTTACACGATAGGAGGACGAAATAGTACGTACAGCTGGAATTCGTTGGCTAGAAGTAGCACTAGACAGGGAGAGCTGGCATTCTCTGGAGGAGGCCTTCACCTTAGGGGTTTCCGAGGATTAAACATAATCCAAATAGTATTAATTTATTTTTTTAATCTACTAACTTATTTTACACAATTAGTTTGTTTATGGTTTTGGAAAATAAAAGGCTTTTTATTTTTTATTACTTATTTATAAACAAGGCTTTCTCTTGAATAGTGCATTGGTTTAGTATTAACAACTTGTTGCTTTATAATAAAAATACTAAACTCCTTGGATTTTTATCTTCTAATATTAAACAGGCACCAATGTACTAAATGCCAACTAATTTACTTTAAAATAAGTAAGCGATGGAAGTAGTGGAATCCACAGTATTTCTAGGATTCATTGTTGATGCTAAGCAATCATGGGGCCCTCATATGGCTAATAAACTTTGTTAAAAAAATAAGATCCCTAACTGAGGAGATTACTGCTAAATTAGTTTATTATAGATATTTTCTTGTGTTATCTTACTCTGGGGTAAATATTTACATAAAAATACTGACGATATTGTGAAGCATGTTATATTCCCATAGATCGTGGGATCGCTAAATAGACATTTATTATATTCCCATGCATTGTGGAATCGCTGATTAAACGATGGTGCAATATATCAAGCATTCTTCATAAGAATCCAAGAGCGGAACCCTAAGATATCTGAAACCTTTGTTTGTCCCGCTTATTATTCTGTAATTCTTTTAATTATAATTTCAATTATTTAAATCAGTCTTGTCTCCAACTTTGAGCAAGTCACACGTAGCTTTGTAAATTAGTTATACTTATTAAATTTTAAGTCAAGAAGTTGTATTATTTTGGATCCTCCGGTTGTGACCGTCGTAATTGGCGCAGTCGGTAGGATAGCCGTAAATTAAAGTCAGTGAATCGATCAAGGACGTCGGCTATCTGGCACCTACACCGTGTTGCAGCAGGAGGAGTTTCCAAAAATCGAAACACCAAAGGTACGATTTTTTTATAAGTACTTTAGAATCTTTCTGAAGTTGCTTCCTTTAATTCCTAAGTTATTCCTTATAATTATCCAAGATTTTCCATCCACGGCAATCTAGGACCCCTAGGTTAGATAATCATAAGAGAAATCATATTTTAGATCTTAATAGAGATTTAAATTATAGTAGTGTAGACAATATGGCTGATTTAGAGAATATATATAAAGCTATTCGATTGATCCCGGAATTTGACGGGAACCCTAATATTTTGACCCGATTTATAAGAATTTGTGACCAATTAGTTAACGATTTTATTAGTACTGAGCCCGGTCAGCAATTAAGAAACCTAGCATTAACAAATGGCATTCTAAATAAAGTTACGGGGCCCGCCGCCCGAATGATTAATTCCAACGGTATTCCGGAAAATTGGGCATTTATCCGTAATGCTTTAATAAATAATTTCGCGGACCAGAGAGATGAGACCTCATTATATAACGATTTAGCTCTGTTAGTTCAAGGTTCAGCAACACCTCAGGAGTATTATGAAAAATGTCAAAATTTATTTAGCACTATAATGACCTTTGTCAGTTTGCATGAAACCGTACCTAGCACAGTAGATTCAAAACGAAAACTATATCAAAAATTAACTTTAAAATCCTTTTTACGTGGCCTTCGCGATCCTCTAGGATCTAGAATACGGTGCATGCGACCTGACACAATTGAAAAAGCTTTAGAATTCGTTCATGAAGAGATGAATACATTATATTTACAGCAGCGTAACGAAAATGTTCCTGAAAAGAGATCATTCCAGCCTAATCATCAGGTTAGTGTATTTCCTAAATTTTCTTTTGGCCATATGCAACCGCCTTTTTCAATGAGAGCCTCAAGACCGAATTTTGCACCCCCTAAACCTTTTAATATGCAAGTGTATTCAAGGCAAATAGTTCCACAAAATCAACCTGTACCGATCTGGCGTTCTCAGGCACCTCAATACCGTGGGCCTACTAGAACTCAACAGATATTTGGTGCCCCTCCACCAAATTATACACCCCAAAGTAATGTATTTAAAATTGCACCCCCGAAAAATTCTTTTAATAACAATAATTCACCACAGGCCATGAGTGATATAAGCCATTATGTACCGAAACAAATACCGAATCGCCAACCCTGGGATTGGTCTAAATCAGGCAATCCGTCTCCTTCAAATTATTTTAAAACTAGAGAAGTAAATTTTAATGAGTCTTACGACCCCTATAATGAATATTATCAAAATGACTACTACAACGACTACCCCTCTACTGACTATTATACTGAGTATTATTATGAACCACCTCAATGTACAGAAACTTATACGATAGAAGAGACAGACAATACTAGCCCCAACGAAGCCATCCCCAATAAGGATTTTCAGGAGGACCTCAAATCAGACACATTAAAATAGAACTTAGCCTACAGACACAAAGACATTTACCGTATATACAAATATCAAACCCGCCTCTGAGATTATTAGTAGATACAGCAGCTAACCAGTCTTTTATTAGTTCTGAAACTGTGCAACGTTTTTATTCACATTTAACTTGTAATTATGATCCATTTGAAGTAACGAATATACATGCGACTACACGAAATGAATATTCCATTACTATACCTTGTTTTCAGGAATTTAATGAAAATGATGATTTAACTTTATATATATATAAATTCCATGAATATTTCGATGGTCTAATTGGTTATGATTTACTTGAAAAACTAGAATCTAATATTGACTTGAAAAATAAAATGTTAATAACTCGAAATTCTAAAAATCCTTTAATAATGTATGACTCTCGAAATTGTAATTTATATGAGGATATTATTCTTGCAAATTCATCAAAATTGGTTCGAATTCCTATAAATTACCATGATGGCGATGTTTTAATTACAGAACAATACATTTCAGGTTGTGTTATTGCTGATTGTATTACCACAGTGAGCGATAACCGCGGTATTTTACAAGTGACAAATCCCACTCGTCATGATTTAATTTTTTCTATGGACCGACCTGTAGACGCGGAGTTATTTAATATTCAGTGCACGCGTACTAAACAACTACCTAATCGAGTTAAGGAGGTGTTGTCACGTTTACGCATGGATCACTTAAATGTAGAAGAAAGAGCTAACTTAGAGTCATTATGTTCACAATACGCTGACGTTTTTTATATAGAAGGAGAGCCACTTACATTTACAAATCAAATTAAACATACAATAAAAACTACTGACAAACAACCAATTTATACTAAAAGCTATAGGTATCCATTTATACATAGGCAAGAGGTCCAAGACCAAATATCAAAAATGTTAGAACAGGGTATCATCCGCCCTTCTGTATCACCATGGAGCTCCCCTATCTGGGTTGTTCCCAAGAAAAAAGATGCATCAGGTAAAACAAAATGGCGCATAGTTGTTGACTTTAGAAAACTTAACGAGAAGACAGTCGACGATAAGTATCCTATCCCTAATATAAACGACGTGCTAGATAAATTAGGCAACTGCCATTATTTCACTACTTTAGATCTTGCAAGCGGATTCTACCAGGTTGAGATGAATCGTGAAGATATTTCTAAGACAGCATTCAATGTAGAGCACGGACACTTTGAATTCTTGCGTATGCCAATGGGCTTAAAGAATTCACCGTCTACATTTCAACGTGTGATGGATAATGTACTCAGAGGTCTTCAAAACGTTGTTTGCCTCGTATATCTTGATGATATAATTGTTTTTAGTGTCTCATTGCAAGAACATATAGTAAATTTAAAGAAAGTATTTCAAAGATTACGAGAATCAAATTTTAAAATACAAATGGATAAATCGGCATTTTTAAAGCTAGAGACGTCATACCTCGGGCATATAATTAGTAAAGACGGCATTAAACCTAATCCTGACAAGATTAAAGCTATAGAAAAATTTCCTATACCAAAAACTGTTACAGAAATTAAACGTTTTATTGGTCTTTTAGGTTATTACCGTAAGTTCATCCCTGACTTCGCTCGTTTGATAAAACCTATGACTCAATCACTAAAAAAAGGATCAAAAATAAATATAAATAATGATGACTACATTAATTGCTTTGAAAAGTGCAAGACTTTACTCAGTAACGCACCGATACTTCAATATCCCGACTTTAATAAGGATTTTATATTAACTACGGACGCCTCTAACTTTGCTATTGCTGGAGTACTTTCTCAGGGACAAATAGGAAGTGACAAGCCTATAGCGTACGCATCTCGAACCCTAAATACTAGTGAAATAAATTATAGTACGATTGAAAAAGAGCTTTTAGCTATCGTTTGGGCAACTAAATACTTTCGCCCTTATCTCTACGGTCGTAATTTTAAGGTCGTAACCGATCACAGACCACTTCAATGGGTAATGAATTTAAAGGAGCCTAACTCACGTCTTACCCGGTGGAGACTTAAATTAAGTGAGTACAATTTTACTACAGTTTACAAGCCAGGCAAATTAAATACCAATGCGGACGCCCTCTCTCGAATAGAAATTAATATTGAAGACGTTAGTTCTATCGTGGTTAACCCTTCTGAAAAACCACCCTCGTTAGACGGATCCTCCACTGAAACCGCCCATAGTACGTCTACTGAAACAGCCCATAGCACATCTACTGAATCAGTCCATACCAGTGTCGAGAACCCCATCTTAGAAGTTCCAATTTCTGACGAGCCCTTGAATAAGTTTAGCCGACAAATATGTTTTGTAGTAGTGGGAGATATAAAAAAACACCCGACAGTAACAAAGCCCTTTGAAACGCACACTAGGACGACTATACAATTATCAGAATCTAACCTTGAAAATGACGTAATTAATGCTGTTAGAGAATACATTAACCCTAAATTTAAAACCGGTATACTAATAAACCCTTTTCTTGCTATGTACAAAATAATTCCAATTATTCAAGATACATTTAAAAATTCTGCTATGAATTTAGTCCTTACAAAAAATGAAATTGAAAATGTTAAAGAGTTTTTAAAACAGCAAGATATAATAAAAAAATATCACGAAGGTAAAACAAATCACCGTGGCATTAATGAATGCTACCGCGCCCTTTCCGTTAAATACTATTGGCCAAAAATGAAAGATCATGTAACAAAATATATCAATGAATGTAGTATCTGTGGGCAGGCTATGATCGGAATCCCATTAGACAGCAATTTTCTCTAGTTCCGCCCCCAACTAAACCTTTTGAAATCATTCATATGGACCTTTTTACTCTACAAAATGAAAAGTTTCTTACCCTCGTTGATGCTTTTTCAAAATATTCACAAGCTTATTATCTTCGAGATGGTACCGCTCTTAGTGTGATTCAGGCATTTTTAAAATTTTGCACTCATCACGGCGTTCCATTCACCGTTATTACTGATCAGGGGACGGAATTTACAAACGCTCTTTTTTCTGAATTTACCCGACTTCATAAAATACAGCATCACAAAATTTTAGCACACACCCCTAATGAAAATGGCATTGTAGAAAGATTTCATTCTACAATACTTGAACATTTAAGAATTTTAAAAATAGAAAATAAAAATGAATCTATTATTAATTTAATGCTATATGCATTATTAGCCTATAACAGTTCTATACATAGTTTCACAAATTGTAGACCTATAGACTTAATTACAGGACATTTTGACCCTCGTGACCCTGTAAACGTTAACATGACTGAACATTTACTACAACAATACATTCAAGACCATAGACAGAGAATGATTAAAGTATACGATCTTATAAATGGGACTTCTTTACAACAGAGGACTATACTTATTGAAAATCGCAATAAGAATCGTGAGCCTGAAAGGGAATACACCCCTAATGAACAAATATTCGTTAGAAATCCTATGGCGAGTAGGCAAAAATTAGCTCCACGTTACACACAGGACGCTGTCCTTGCTGACCTTCCTATACACATATACACTAAAAAGAAACGCGGTCCGGTAGCTAAATCACGCCTAAAAAGAAACGCTAAAGAACCCGTATTGTTACAGGATACTAATAACGTCTCTACTCCAACTGACACGAGGACAAGAAGTAACGATTAACTCATTAGAATCCGGTCCTGGCTTACTCCCGTTTAAACTTGGCGAAACAAAAATCATATCTCATTATCATTCATTTTTAAATAACATTGACCTTGATGATGTTAACAACCAAACCTTATTAGTTAAATTTCAAATATCTAAAGTTAAATCAAATTTAAGTAAAATAACATCTCTTTATGAACCTCACCTTGATTACCTTAATACTAAATTAGATAATTTAATTGCCCTGCTTAAAACCTTTGAGCATAATCGTAGTAAACGAGGACTCATTGATGGCCTTGGTTCCGTTATTAAAAGTATATCCGGTAATCTAGATTATACTGATGCCATTAAATATAATAAAGCAATACAAGCTCTTCAGAATAACGAATTAAAATTACAATCGAAACTCAACGAACATATTAGTTTAAGTAAAGAATGGTCATTATCTTATTCAAAAGTCTTAGACAGCATAGTAAAAAACCAGGATAATATCACTAGAGTACTAAACTCTGTTATTAATAACGTTTACAGTAAGGAAAATTATGCCCATATGGCCCAATATCTTATGATATTAGGCGATAATATAGATATTCTATCGGAATAACTGCATAAGCTAGAAAATTCTCTCGCTTTTATACGTGCATTGAGCACACCTCATTCTATAATTGGCTTAGTAGAATTAGACAAAATATTAAGAAAGCTAAGGATTTTATATTCAAAGGATGAAATCCTAAGTTTAGAACTTAGAAGTTATTACGATATAATTAGAATAGGTTATTTCTATATAGGTAACCAAATAGTTATAGTTTTAAAAGTACCCATTGCCGTACCCTTATCCTATGACCTCTACCGATTATCAATTGCCCCTAATAAATTTAGCCAGGTCCTTTTACCCAAACTACCCTTTATAGCAATTTCTAGTAAGAATTCTATGTACATAGAGGCTGAATGCCCGAAGATAAACTCTCTGTATCTTTGTGAAGAAAATACTAACTATATAACCCGAGGTGAACCTGACTGCATCCGCAACCTGATCGAGAAACAAGAACTTGATTCAACCTGTAAATTAACATCTGTTATCCTAAAGAATGAAGCACTGGAGCAATTGGACGAAAAACACTACATCTTAAGTTTTCCCACTCCAATGAAAATTAAGATATCTTGTGGTCAAGAAATATATAAGACACTTCAAGGGAGTTTCCTAGTATTAATCCCTATTAACTGCTATGTCAAGACATCTTCATTCACCGTTGTCAATTCAAACGACTACATAAAAGGATACGCTTTAAGTATAATAGACTTACCTAATCTTGTAGATCAAGAAGAAACCAATATTTCTCCTGTAACATTAAATTCAATTAATCTTCAAACACTTCACTCAATTAATTCAAGAATATCCGAACAAACTCAAGTCAGACTTACTTCACTTCAAGATAACAGCATGATCTATCATACAACGATTCCTGTATACTTAATGCTAATCGGAGCAATCATGTGCTGTATGGGTCTGGCGTACAAAAGATATTATTGGAAACGTTCTAAAGGAAACAATCCCCCTGAACAAAAGAATACTGAAGTCAAAAACGAAGTTCATCCCCACGAGATAAGAGTGGATCACGGCAACATCTCAGCAACTCTCTCGAGGAATAGTTGCTGATCTGCGGAGGGAGGTGTTATATTCCCATAGATCGTGGGATCGCTAAATAGACATTTATTATATTCCCATGCATTGTGGAATCGCTGATTAAAGGATGGTGCAATATATCAAGCATTCTTCATAAGAATCCAAGAGCGGAACCCTAAGATATCTGAAACCTTTGTTTGTCCCGCTTATTATTCTGTAATTCTTTTAATTATAATTTCAATTATTTAAATCAGTCTTGTCTTCAACTTTGAGCAAGTCACACGTAGCTTTGTAAATTAGTTATACTTATTAAATTTTAAGTCAAGAAGTTGTATTATTTTGGATCCTCCGGTTGTGACCGTCGTAATTAGCACAGTGATATACACACTATAAATACGAAGAAGAGACACAAGTTTGCGCTACCTGTTATTCGACTTTAAAAAAGTAGTAAATCTTTAATGGGCAGTATATACAATTTAACAATCAAGTCGCAGCAAACGTTCAAGTATTACCATTTAAAAAACTTAAGAGAAAAACTAAGGAACGTTTGTGTGCAAAAGGATACTATAATATATCTGAATACTTAGAGGATAATGCACCGCAGTACCACAAGATACGAAGCGTTCGCTGCCAGGCTTCTTCAAAATTATATACTTAGTATTGTAATGCATTTATGAAATTTAGAATTTAAGTACTACTGACAAAAAATTTAAATATGACAATCCCGTTGAGTTTCGGTCGCCAGGTCTTTTCAGGTCAGGAATTATTTTTCCGAGCTCGTGGTAGTTTTGACAATGAAAAAATGTAATGTTTAATAAAGATTTTAGATTTTTTTTTGGTTGATATTTGATATGACATGGTATTTGATATGATTTGATTGATATTTGATTGATAATTTAAACGAATTAACCAATACCATTCTCGTACAAAATATCAGCGTAGAAAGGCTAATTAAGCTTTATTCTCTTTGGCCTTGACAGCCTAAATAACCAAGACCGTAATCAAGACCATTAACCAATTCAAATATAATATAAACAGGAAGAAAGGACATCCCGAAGTGAGTACCTTCTATTATAGCTTATAGTCCTTGCTATTTAGCTATTAGCTTATAATAAGTCTTGGAAATGATTAAGTCTTTCTAAATATTCCTCTTACTAAATTATTTTAAGAAGTTAAAGCTAAATAAATATACATAATAAATAAATATAGTAGGTACAATAGTTGAAAACTACTTGAAATCAAACATTATTAAAGAATTTTAGGTTTTTATGTTGTATTCTACTTTTTAGTTTAGTTCTAGTTTATTACTATATAATTATTACATAAATATAATTTTAAGTATCATATTTTATGATTAATTTGTCCATTGTAGTAAAGTATGGACTATTATATTCATCGATGGTAAAAAGAATTAAAAGCTTTTCGATGTCGTCAAATTGGCTTCCAGCAAAAGATTCCGTCCTCTATAAACTCACAAAACGGATATGTCCATAAATTTGAACAATATTAAAACAAGAATTTATTTAATAAAAAATATTATAAAGGTATTGTAGGTATTTAGCCATAAGAAATAATTTAAATATTTTATTAATTAGAAGAAAACTTTTCCGTTGAAATATAATTTATATAAATGTTTTGGAAAGGATTTTATTTAGGAAGATACTATACAAAAAGTTGATGCATTATAAAATACAAATGTTTCCTTATTTAAATATAGATCGTTTTTGTTTTATTATTTTATCTATACTAATATTATAAAAAGGAAAGGTTTGATTATTTTTTTGTATGTTTGAAATGAATAGGCTCCGAAACTACTAGACCGATTTCAAAAATGCTTTCATCGTTGGCAAGCTACACTATTCCCGAGTGACATAGGCTATGTTTCATTTTCAAAAAATTAGGTCTGATTACTAAAACTTGAATATTCTAATATTAATGTCTCAAAAACATAATATTTCGAATCCATATGCTTTATTACGTATATCTGAATAATGTCCTGGTCGTGTGTGTGTGATGTGGATGTATGTTATTATTTTCAGTTTGATATCGTAGCAATGTAATGCCTATATATATATTTCCACGGGAATAGGATACTATAGAATTAACTATAAGTCTATTATAGGTCTGGATAATTGTAGTTTCCACAGATTACTCGAAAAGCGACCTACACGCGGGCGGAGCCGCGAGCAACAGCTTGTATAAAATAAAATATTTCCTACGGAAATCTCAAAAAAGAGCTAAGTTTAAGAGTTTATTTCTTACAGTTTTTCTAAATGTAATTTTCGTGTAATTTGACTAATTGCTATGACGGGAGACAATCTAGGGAATATAATTAAGTAATAGAATAGTAATAGAATGAATAAGAACCCGATATAATTTTTGCTCGATTAGTCGCACAGTAGGAATCTTTGAGACGTTGTAACGCTGCCCGTTAAATAAACGAAGCTGTAATTACTAAAAAAATAAGTATAATTAGTTGTACAGATTTGTTTTAAGACGAAATTATGAACCACCATCAAGAGCACTACGACGACTTCAACAGTGGGCGGCAGTTATGCTGACTTGACACTTTTTAAAATCACTATTGCAGATCTTTTCTCCGATGTATATACCAAAATTATTTTGATAAAAAAGAAAATAATATTGGTTTTAATAATAATATTACATTACTCAATAATGCAATTTTTAAACTTATTCGATTATGAAAGTTATAAATAATTTATATGGCAATTTCTACTCATTCACAAATTGGCTATAGAATATTCCTAAATTCATTATATATCTCGGTTAGAATTCGTCACCAACTAACATAAAACGTTTAAATTTACTTTAAAGTTTTCCTAAGAGTTGATGGATGACATGCGAATCTTTTAAACTTTGACTATAGATCATAAGAATCTACCATAATATAAAATATGCACAGATCAAATCTTAATCCACTTTTTCGTTAAAAACTTGCAGAGGGACTGATTTTATAAGAGATAGCTTGTGGGTTGCCAATGAATCTGGAATGTTTTAAAATAAGTTAAATAATAATTAATATAATATTATTTTATATTCATTATTAAAAGTTACATGAAATATGAAACTATTAAAAAGGGTTGATTTCAAAATACTAGTACATTAGTTACTCTAATTTTTATATAGCAGGGAGCTAATGCGGGGAAGCATTCGCAAAAGAACGTTATTTTCTAGTCACTCTAATTAGAACCAAAATTGCACGCATGTACATGCATTTTTGTGTTTGATGTATGCGGATGAACTCCCCAACGACGTTTAATCGAAAGGTATATTCGTCGAGATGGTTCTTAGCTATGATTGGTCGAAATAGAAACAGTCGTCTTTAAGATATTAACGTTTTATTGGTGAAAGGTTCTTATGCAATAATTAGCTGTTCCGAGCAGCTTCGCCCGAACTATATAGAAGAAAAAACCTCGTTATGTATTCTAAAAGGTTTTTACACTTATTTACTTATATAAAGTACTTTATTAGGGATAGCTGTTGCCCGTGACTGCTTCCACGTAGACTGTAAAAAATATATTTATATGGCTTAAGCTCGTAGTCATAAAGAGTCACGGGCAACAGCTAGTGATAATATAAATCCCTTTATCATAGTGTTATTAGTGATTGTAAATCATTATATTTAAATTGTTATAAATGTTTACATTTATTAATATTCGTGTATAACTGAAATTCGTGTATATGAAAAAGTCTTGAATCATGTTATTTAATACACTTATAATTTATTACTATACTAGCAGACCCGGCCACGCGTTGCTGTGATTGCAAAGGTTTTTGATATACCTAATACATTGTAGTAAACTATTTAAGAAGTAACGTTATTAGAAAAATAAAAAATATATAAAAACCCCCGACCGCTAAATTAAAGAAAGAATTCAAAATGCAAGTAAATTTATCAAGACAAAAGAAATAGCAATATTTTTTGTATAGTCAAAATGCTCATTAATTAGCTCCGAAAATTTTGTAAAATAGACACTATCATCAACATACGTACAAAGGTCCCCCGATGCAACGACTTCAATAAGTACATAATAATATTATTATCCTTTTTAGACATCTTTTAGTATCGGGGGTTATTTAATCTTTTTTTTTCTGCTTTTTTAAGTTATTTTACTTTTTTCTATGTTGTACTAAATGAATCTATAAACACACTAATTTTACTTGTTTAGGTTTTTACTATCAATATTGTATAAAAACCTTTCGCTAGCACCAATAACAGCTCCATATCTTGGAGACGACTGCTTCTATTTCGACCAAACATTTCTAATAACCATCTCGACGAACCAAGCTTTCGATTAAAAAAACCGCCTTCAAATCCGTTCACGCGTTTGGCTGCTATGTTGCCACAGACAGACACAGAGATACACAGATACACAGATCTACAGGTCAAACTTATAATACCTCTCTTTTTGAAATAAAAATGAAAAAATAATCATGTGGACCGCTATGTTTTTTGACATAGATGCAATTTGTAAAAGAACATGGCGACGTCTATGACTGATTTTCTACTACCATTAACCCTTGATTTTTTGGGTACACGACACTATACCGCTATACGTTAGGCGTTTCCACCACTCGATCAACAGGGTGATTGAAACAATGAAATTATTATTTACCAAAGAAGACTAAAACGTTAAAGCCGGTGTAAAAATTCACTGGACTGTGATTTGAAGGGGAAGGTGTTAAAGCACAGTTGATCAAAATTATCGTATAGTTGATATATTTAATTTTAAATTTAATTATTATTATTTTATGAGTACATTACAAATTTATAAATGAGGTAGGTAGGGTAGATAGTCTTAAATCTATGACAATAATATTTATTATTTTAAATTATTAATATTTCAATTTAATTTTGCACTAATCGGTGCACAATATTTTTGGTTGACGTAAATAGACTCGAGAAAGAAACACGTATAATTTGACTGTATTATGTTCATTACAATATGAATGTATATATATAATTCCGTCTAAGTAACACGTTTCCGGTTATCTAAATTGTAAGTTAATTTTTTCGACCGGCCGACCGACTAAAAATTGACTTGCAATTTAATCTCAGCATCGCGTGGTGGTTATGATGTTAAATTATATATGAATTATCAAGTTATTTGTTTGCACTTTTAACATTACTCCATCTGTTGAACACTAACTCAAAGCAGTCAACAGATACAACGCAACCTGTTAGACTTGTTTGGATCTAATAGATTATTGGTAACCAATAATTTGCAATAAAATAATATTACGACTATAAATTAAGATAAACGCTATCCTATATTTCAAGTTGGATTAAACTGCACACAGTGTGCAAATTTGATTAAAATCGGTTAAGTAGTTTAGAAGTCCATCGCGCACAAACAACGTGACATGTAATTTATATATATTAAGATTTATTTATTTATTTATTAGTTTCACGTGAATTTATTCTTTTTAGAGGTCTTTTTGTATCGGAAGTTTTTTAAATTTTAAATTTAATTATAATGTTTGAAAATATCCATAAACATGTATATCCATGTTAAGCTTACTTAAATCTATATAAATATAGAATTTAAAATAAACCGATATAGGGAGGGGTTTGAACCCGTGACAACAGGACGGAACGGTTTCCCGTCCGTTAACCGATCGTTATAGAGTATGTATTCTCTTTCAGTCAATACTACAATATATCACAATATATATTGAATTGGGTTGTCTTGTGAAAAAAGGCATGTGAATAGTTTCAAGGAATGTTTTTGGATAGTACCTACCTAAACAAAATTATTTCTAAAACATTTATGTAAATTATATTTCTCCTAAAAATTATTTATTAAATAATAAAATATTTACAAGACCTTTCTAAAATGTTGTATTAAATAAATCCTTCGATTAATATTGTTAAAATTTAATAACCGTTTTATGTCACATTTTAGAGAACGCGATCTCATGCCGGGAGCATCTTTTGAAGACATCGAAAACCTTTTTTGTTTAATATCTGCAAAAGAAATAGAAAAAAAATCTCTGAATCAAAAGAAATGCTATTGGTGAGGAAGACATCATTTTTATTGCTTTTACTTTCATTATAAAGATATCTCTTTTCATTGGCAGGTTTCCTTTACTTTAGGAAAAGCGCATCTCAATACTTTACCTTAAAAATTATAAACCTACGGTTTGTAATGAATTTATTCATCTCTAATTAGCCTTACCTTTCTTAAACTCTCGTTGCAATGGTATACAATGTCAGTTCAAAAAGTATCGCGATTTTCGTATTTTTATTAAAAAAAATCTTTTATTCGTGAATATCTATTTTGTACCCATCAAAATACTTCCCTTCGGATATAATGCACTTGTGCCAATCGTTTTTCTGATCCTCGAAGCACTTAAAGAAATGTTTTTTGTGATCTTGTTCAACTATTCCTTTGATGCCGCCTTTATCTTCTCAAACGTGGCGTACCGTGTTCCTTTCATAGGCCTTTTCAGATTTAGAAAGATCTGAGGAATGCGGCGGATGGGCACCATAACTGTGTTGTTTTTGGCGAAATATTGGACTCACAAGTAAGCAGTATAAGTAAGTGAGCAGGGGCGTTATCATGGTGCAAAAGCCAGTTTTTGTTCTTCCATAAATTAGGGCGTTTATGGCGGATTGCTTAGCGTAAATTGCGCATAATAGCAGGTAATATTTCTTATTAAAGGTACCCCTTGCTACCCTGTGGCAAGAACTCAAGATGCAGCACGTCTCTGCAATTAAGGAAAACTGTGAGTAAAATCTTCACGTTCGACCAAACTTTGCGAGCTTTTTTCGATCTTGGCTTATGGGGCAGCTGCCATTGGAATGATTGGGCTTTGGTTTCCACGCACATATAGAATGCTTAATTTACGCAGATGGAGATCGATACGATAGCGGTAGGGTTTTGATCAAGGGGGCGAACGCCGGGAACCTTCACGTGGTGCGCCCTGGGCAACAACGGTTAATGGGGTTGGTCATAGGGGTTCGTACCCGGCCCATGGCTGACCAGGGCAGGTAACTTTTTAGCCTGCCTGCGAGGGGCTCGGGCCTCTTTTCATCTTTTGATTGCGTTGGAAATTTGGCCTGGGCTTCGAGGGTGGGAGGACGCAGGTCCTCCTCGCCGGGGTCAGCTGCAGGATTGTTGAGTTGACTGTGGAGTGATCTCGTAGCTCTATGGGGGGGTGCGCGGCGGTCTCTTTCTTGCTGAGGAAGAGGCCGTCTGCATCGTTTAGGGGTCTGGACCTCTTTCTACCAAGCATTGACAGAACATTGCTTGGTGGGGAGACGGTCCGAGACGTTGCCTGGAAAGATCGTTGCCGAGTGCGATGCCACGGATGCGCTTGGTGATGGTTAGTCTGGGGGTGGTGGGTTCCCGACGTATGCCTTTTTCTTGCTGGTCTCGGGTGATCACCGTGGGCGGCGGTAAAGGCATTTCGGGTTCGACGTAGGGCCCCCTACGTGAGCGGACTTTAGCCAGCGGCCCAGGTTCACTGTTTGACCAGAGCCGCTGAACCCACTGGGTCGTATCGAGAGTCTGCTCTTCTAGAGGACCCGACCGGTGGTCTCCTGTCGGGGAGACTACCGCGGTGGCGCTGGACAAGGTCGATGATGTTCGAGTTGGGTTTTAAACCTGATTCCCTGAGACCAAGTCCGGTGAGGTTTAGTGAGTAGGAGTCTCACATAACCACCTCCATCATCCCCAGGATGGAGGTGTGTATCCATGAGGATTCCTGGCGTTAAAAAAAAGGGTTGGTTTTGATCAATATCTATTATAAAATAACAAAGCTTTTGACTGTGTACAAGATTTATAAGATATATTAACTTTTCCTATATACATATAAGTAAAATACCTAATTTTGATTTATTGTATCATCCAAAATTGTAATTGTGTTAATAAAAAACTGATTATGTAAAAATATGCTAGCGGCCGGGATGATGTTGTCGGGTAAAGCTAAATAATATTATACGAGTAGATCTCACTCTTTTGTAAAAAAAACATCAATGAAAGTGTCTTTAGGCGTTAAAAAAATGCTGAATGAAGGAAACGTTAGCATAATCCCAAAGGATATGGAAAGCATTTAACTGGCTTCATTTATTTTTCCTTCTCTAACAACTCATCGCGTATTCGCTGACACAAGTTAAAAGATAAATCATAATATTATGTATTATAATCGTATATGTACTATAGATATATCATTATTAAATATATATATTTAGCTAATATAATAAAAAATCCTGTGTGAATAAATAGTGTCAATCAACATTTTGCGTCTCTTAAAATATAAGTATTCTAGATTCCATTCTGATAGATAAAATCAATATCGAAATGTATTTCATTGGATGTTTTAGCAGTTCAGTAAGAACTTGTGTTTATGCAGGGCGCATGCTTCAATGGTTTCTTAACGACTAAATGCACTCACGATGCGTCTCGATTACACTGAGCAGGAATCTTGAGCATGAATTTTATTCCATGTTATGGCATATTCAGCATTTAGCTTGCAACATAATACGAAAAACCAAGTAATCAATTCCATATGATATTGTGCTGTTCTAGGATCATTAAGTAATAAAAAAACAGATTCCTTATGTCTTCCAATATGTAAATTTCATTTCAAAGCTTATTCATTTCTATTTCAATTATAATGAAAGGTAGAAAAAAAGGTGTTTTTTTTTGTAGTCAATTACAAGACTCTTTTCAATTTCAATAATATAAGGCTAGCGTGGGTTAATTAGTTTTATAGTATCAGTACAATTATAAAATCTAAAAACTATAATATCTACTTATGAAACAGTATATAGAAATTGTTGAATAATCTGATTCAATAGAAATTACGACACTTAACACTTTCATTTTAAATTATCTGAAAACTTGTTTAGTGTAATACTAGTTTATATCATTATATAGTACTAGTTTAATTAAAAAAAAGTCTTAGTTCAGAAATATGTCAAAGGTTTACTTAATTCCAACTTATTGATCCTCAGATTACTAAATTTTAATGAATAATGGTTCTCTGGACAACCATATAATTTGTAGTTCATATGTAAGCTATAGAGTATACGGTTTGTAAAGCGTCTTAGAAGTAAGAAAAAAGTAGTTCACAATTTTTTGCAATATTTTTGAACACGCTAGCTAATATAATTAATTTGTAGGTATTTATTTATTTATTTATTTATGTACCACAACTAGTTACAAAAAAAAAACATATTAATAGCAAAAACGTATACAAAGGATGAGCTTATCTCTTACCCATGAGTGTTGGAGATAATGTTAAAGAGGGCAGAGATAGGTACATAGATATTTCCAATATTCTACTAATTAATAAAGAAAGTAGGAAATATTATACATACATTATTATACATATATATCTATTGTAAATTATAAAAAAAAGGATTGATTGCAAAATTATATTTTATTGATCAACGCATTTTGATTATAGTTATTGCTTAGACTATAGCTATACTTATAGCTACGGTCTCACACCTTTTTATTTTATTTACAAGTGAACAAAAAATGTTTCTAAGTAAATTTTAAAAATATTTTTCGATCCAAAACTTATTTCAGATAAAACTTGTATTTTATATCATCCAGATTGAGCGTTTCAAAGCCGTTGAAAATAGAAACAAAACTGTCTTTAAGATTTCAAGAATTTCTAGTGCTGAGTGAACGAAACGTGCCTGAACAACCCTGAGGGATATCAAAGCATTTAACTGGCTACAACCTCCACTTTCAACCACTTCTTTCAACTTTTATAATTCACACGTTATTATAGTAAATATAGCCTCTTTCCAAATTAATATCTAGGCTTATACCAGATTTCAACCAATTAACATATTTACCATTTTTTTTATTCAATTAACTTTACTTACCATCAGCTTTTCTGTTTTCCTAAATTTTTCGTGATATAAACAATGAAAAGCGTGAGGCAAAACTTTTTTTTTATATTTCTCTTTCAGTTTTACTAAAATAATAATAAGAAAAACTTTCCTGTTTTTAATATAAAAGATTCTGAAAAAGCATAGCAAGTAAACGAATCAAGTTTTTTGTTATTCCCAAACTAAACAGCGCATTTATACATTTATTTTTCTAGCCCAAAGAGGTACGAGAATTACCTCTCTTTGTAATGCTAATTTTAAAACCAGGAAATTTATTTTTTATTCACAAGTTTTTATACTTCAGTTTGCTCATGCTGTGATGAGTTTGAAGTTAAGTGTTTTTGTTTTTAGTATAATATGTATTCATATAAAAAGTTATAAATCAATCAGAAATTGTTTACGTGAGTAGAATTGAACTAGTAGGCCTTGATTAATAAATTCTCGTTGCTTTAGTTTTGATAATTGGTTTTTTTTTTGTGCTCCAATAACAAAAAATTACTAAATTTGAATAAATAAATAAATATTAATAATCGCCTTTCAATCTCTTATTGGATAGAATAAATAAGTGTATTTTCTATCCGCTATCCCTAAAATAAAGGATTTTAGCATATTTTTTACATAGGTTCCGGGAAAATAAAATAATCAAAATTCTTCCAACATTGATACAATTTTTGATATGATATCTAAGTACACAGGACGACAAGTCACCGTCTCAAAGGTCTGATTATACTGTTTTGATTGTTTATTTATTTAGAAATATTTTCTTTTTGACCTTTGTTTATTATATTTTGAAATACGTTTATTGAAAAGTCTGAAGTTTACTTTCACTTAAGACTTTAAAGGTGTTTAACATTTAAAGGTGTTTTTATTCAAAATTCAATCCTTTTGATGTTGATACATAAATTGATTTATTTAAATATTTATGTTATTTGTTACTTGCAATATATATGTATATTTATATATATTACATACCATCTGATGGTAAGTGGAATGTAGCCCTATGTGGTAAGGCGCATTACCCTAGCAACCTATTCACTGTTCTCTTGATACCCACATTGTATTCGGTCGAAAATACCAAGCTGCTCCAGTCCTTCGCTGTACGAAGTAAAAAAGACGAAGCATAGCGCTTCATTCGGACAGGTGGAGTGTCCACAACGTAAGGACGGATATCTTCCGTGCTTCGGAACGTCAGGTGATGGATGGTATCTAATAGAATACTGCATGAGTTATTTCTCAAAGAAATGTGCTTAAAAAAGATGGGTAAAAGCACTATTCTCAATACATCCATTGCATTAAAGTACGATTTTAACTATTTTCTTAGTAAAAATGTATGATTTACTTACAAAATGATTTTTAATTTAAAAGTATAATTGTATTTATAAAAATACTAAATTATTATTTTTATATAAAATTTACATTTATAATTTAGTGAGATATTGTAAACAGTTTGCTCTTTATTTTTCGTTGAATACTTAACTTGCTACTTTGACATGAGTTTATATTGTAACACATCAGTGACGCCAATAAATGTCTATAACTTTTATCTTTATTATAAATACAGAGATGAATTCACATTAAATTCAAACATTGTTCATTCGTTCACATTAAATTTGGCGTGTGTATATATATATATTATTTGCTACATTCTTATAGTTAAAGTTACCTAGGATTTATCCAAAGCAAGCTTCTAAACTAAAACCATAAATTACTGATTTATTTGGTAAGACTTTAAAGTTGTTTATTGGTTGAGGGACAGGAGGTAGATTGAAGATGGCTGCGTGTCTGTAGTATACCGGAGAATTGTATTTGCAGGAGAGATTACTTGTAAGAGTCTCATGTCCCTATGTATTTCAATTTACTAGGTTAGGCTCTACACTGTTATTTGTGATAAGTTTGTATATTTAAATTATACCTAAAACTATTAATATCTTAATTATAATATATTTTTTTCTTACTAATTAAGACTGAACGTTGTTATCTAAGAAAAATATTATGTTGATACATATATTATGTTGACTCTTCATTAATTTCTGGAGCTTTTTAATTGATATATTTAAGTTAGTCCACTTCTTTACTTTCTTTTCATTGTTAATTGTTATTATAGTAAAATATAAAAAAAAAAATATTTATTTTATTAAAGTGCACTAAAATAATACAATAGTGAAAGATCTTGTTTAGTACTCATGTAGTATCAATAGGAATGGGGCAAAGTTTTCGTTATCGATTATACTTAGACTTTTAAGTAAGTAAAAAGTGACGGTACTCTGGTCTTTTTAGTGGTAATTAATTATGTTGAAAGTATTTACACTTAATATTATTATAATATAATATAAAAAAAAAACTTCCGGCAATTGAAGAAATTTGAATGCGGTTGACAGACCTCTATTAGTTTTTTATGCTCCTTAGCTACATACGACAACAAAGTACAAATAATGGTGCTATAGTAATAAAGTACTTTTCAATACTAAATACGATAATTGCATGTATTTAAACACAAAAATTTATTAAAAACTATAGAGTTATTTGTCAACAACTCAACTACTAGCTTCTAGGTTATCGTAACAACCGTAAACCGTCTATTTACATAACATTTTGTCAGTTATGATTTTATTATTTTTGTAACATTGTTGTTATACGAATATTTAGTTTAATGTGAAACTTAAAACTACCTTAAAAGTGCCCTAAAACTAATATCACTTGTTTTTGAACATTCTATTTAATCTCCTCGCTCATATTGTAAACTTCCAACAAATGCTACATTACAAGTCCAGTATTTTGCAAAGATAAAGAGGGGCATTACGCAATTAGAGAGAGTCTGGCTTTACTGTCTCGGTACAAAAGTAAACGTAGGCATTAATATTAGGAAAGGTTATGAGGTCAATTACTTAAGTCTACTTGTACTACGTCCTACTATATTAGAAATGTGGTGAACGAAAAATTATGTATTATGAGTAAAGTTATTTACTTTGTAAAAAAAACATCGTCTACGGTGCAATGAAAGATAAGTAAGTAATGCGAAAAGTAAAACACCGAAAATTTTATAACACTAGCTTTCGTTTTTTAATGGATTAACTTATCAATCAAATATAATTTATACGAACGTTTTATATGAATTTATACGAATATTTTCATGGTATGATGAAACGTTATTACGATAACTTTCTTGAAAAAAATTGTCCCTACCGAAAGTTATTTTATTTATACACAGCCTATGTCCACTGAATATTGTATATATTGGTAATCTCAATATTGTATATTTGGTATACTTTATAAAATATATATTTATATATATATATATATATATATATATATATATATATATATATATATATATGCACTTAACTATTACTTTTGCTTAAATAATTTATTATTGTTATTATATTTAAATGATTTTAGACAACAGATGTTAAATATGTAAAAATTGTAAGATTGTATTAGAAAGTATTTTTTTTAAATAATTCATCTTAATTCAAGGATTCCATTATCAACACATTCACATCTCAAAATTTCTAAAATGCTCATGCTTATCAAAATGATTAAAAAGATGCTTATTTAATATGAACAAAACTGGAATTTAAATATTTTTGTATATGTACAACTCTCTTAATATATATGATTACGCAATACGTATCGGGTTTATTAGTAGGGAGGGCAGGGCTAGCAGAGCGTAGGGGTAAATTGGGCAATCAAAATATCTCGAAACTACACCGACCGCGAACGCAATATATCGCGAAAAGAAAGGGTTACGGGAAAGGAACTCATCCCTAGACCAAAAGTAGCAACTCGGTGATCGAGAAAGTACCCACGCGTATTGTTTTTCATATTTATAGAGAATCTGGATATAATTTTAACAGTTTTCATATTTATAGAGAATCTGGATATAATTTTAACCGGTTTTTTATTCATTCACTTTTGCTTTAAAACTTCGGGTTGGGGTTAGTTGAGCTACAGTTGCCCAACTATCCCCACGATAAAAAAAATATGTTTTTTTTTACCATTACGACTTATAAAAAAAGATTACTAGAGGTTCCCATACTACTCAAGACTTAAATGGGGCCTCAAAAGCTGAAAATGAAGAGGGAAAAATTGACTCTGCCGCTGCCAAATAATTTGGAATCAATCGGATGGCATTATCAAGGCTTTTAAAGAAATGAAGGCGGTGTTACGTCCATGGGTTATGCAACAACGAAGCAAGTATTTTCTGCCACGCAAGAAGACTCTTTAAAAAATACTTGTTACAAACGGTATCAATCTTCTATGGATATTCTCCAAAAGACGTTCGTCTCTTTTGAGAGTGCTGTTAAATTTGGCAATAAAGTTCCACCCTCTTGGACTGTAAGTAAGATGGCCCAAAAATAACGGCTTACGTGACTCCATGATTTCTTAAATATTTTATTTTACTTTATGTATGAGCTATGATGAAAATAATTACACAAATATTAAAGTCTGAATCTAATAGTTAAGCTAAGCTAGGAACGTTACTGTTTCGTAGATTCTGTTTTTACCTTATTGTTCCAAGAAATCTACTTTTACATTTGATATTTTGTCACTATAAGATTTTAAATAAAAAATTATTATCAAAATATAATTTTATTCTAAATCTACCTAACATATGAGCTGTGATTAGGGTAAACTTTCTAAGTGCTTAACTAGCCCCATACCCTTGCTGAACTTACCTCACATATGGGGTACGTTGAGCATACTTGACTTTTTACATTAAAATACATGTAGCTTACAAATTCGACTTATTAGAAATAAATTATTATGGACACTATATTAAAGGATAAATTACTCGTCCATCAGTATGCATCATAAGCCATTACGAATTATGGTTGAGGAACTATAACCGATTAAGTGAAAAATTACGTACGTCAACCATCAACCCGATTTAAACAGTCTTTACTAGAAATACCGACATCCATCTGTTTCACAAAATTATATTATTAATTCTAATAACGAATGAAATAACTTTGCAAAATTGTAACGTTGTTTGACTTTAATGATCTTAAGGCTTGTCAGCGGTGAATGTAATTTCAGGAACGCGTATGTTTAAGGAAAGTCTCATGTGCCCGTAATCGTCAACATTCATTTAGTACTTCATGAAATATACTTATTTAATTATAAGTTATGTCATTTATTATAATTTCAAGTAATAAAAAAATATATTAATTTGAAAAAGATATTGCGAAAATTGACACATTATAAATCAACTACTTAGTAGCGAGATTATCAAATTACACATAACATAATTAGTTAGAAGAGTAATTATTCATATTGTGTAATCCTGAGTAGAACAGGCTACTACAAGTGTACAACGTGCATTTGGAGCGAGAGCCCACTCACCTTTTGTAGTGGCTTTGTTACTTCCAGACTAGCAGGTTAAGTAGTGCATTACCGCGACAACAGTTAGCTCGAGTTTAAAATGTTTGTCAAAAATAACTAACCTAAACTATTTGTCTATAAAATCTAAAATTAAAAATAATGGACTTATGTACTACTTTGAATGTATGTTATTTTTAAAATAACTAGCTGTTTCCCACGACTCCGAGCACATAGACTGTAAAAATAATATTTTTAATGCTAGGAACATAAGCCATATAAATATGATTTTTACAGTCTAGTTATTTATAAGAAAATGTATATAAACTCAGTAGTACATAATTTAAATTTAAAACAAATAGTTATAATTTAAATTTTATTAAATGAATTCGCTATCTAACGCCCTTCATTTCGATAGGCTCCTGGATGGGTTTGCTTCTAAACAATAATTTTTGAATCTTACAATATGGAGTCCAAAATCCATCATTTTTCTTTTTTTAATATACCCGGTGTCACTTGCGCCATGAAGACGTATCTACCAATACCTCGTACGTAAAAAGTCTTAATGCCATTTAGGCTGTAGCAGGGAACATATAAATAGCATAATTGGCTATATTTCTATTTACATACACATATTTCAATAACATAATACTCCTTCTAAAGTCATCGGGCAATAAGGCGGATTTTCACCAATTAGTCCGGTCAAATTAGACAAAAAAATTAGGGTGAAATTACATAAATTCGCAACAAGCTGAATTTTGGTACAATTGTTCAAAACACGATTATAAACAATAGCTGAAAGTTCCCCATCATTCCCGTGTGTGGAAAAATTTTTATTCAAGGTCAAATGTCAAAAAAATGAGTTTTTCGCGATTTTCAGCAAAACAGTAAGTTTTATCAGAAAAATAAAAAGTTGTAACAGTTGCAATTGTCATCACATGCATGAGTACGTCACGTATATTCATCCCTAGAGTTGTAATATTATGTAGTATAGGTTAAAATATTTTTCTGTCGGTCATTGTAACTTGCACTTAAAATATACATCAGCTATAACTATAAGAACTCCAACTGAAAAAACTATTTTCTTTTTAAAACCAGGAAAAGCTCAACATCAATCGGAAATATATACTTCTAAAAGCTTATTATCTTCTTTTGCAAAGAGTCAAAATCACATACTATTTCTGCATGCAATAACAGGCTGTGATACGACATCTGCATTTTATAGGAGGGGTAAAACGACAGTTTTCAAAATGTTTGAAAAACAAAATTTAGTTGAATGTGCTGAGGTTTTTCAAAACTGTAATTCAACTCAACATGAGATCATCACAAGTGGCATTCGCTTTCTTCTTTCGATGTACGGGGCTCCTAAAAAAACTACGTGCTTAGATAAACATCGGTATGCATGTTTCGTCAAAAACACCAAAAGCAAAAAACAAGTACAGTTAGCTTGTCTTCCTCCAACGTCGGCTGCTGCTCATCAACATCTTTTTCAGGTATAGGTATTACCAAGTTCAAGTGTGGCTTGGTTGTCAGAAAGACCCAACAGACTGGGGTTGGAAGTTTGTAAATAATGAATTGGAACCAGTTCCAACTTTGTTTCCACCTGCGCCGGAAAAATTGCTAAACGCAATTTTTTGCAACTGCAAAAAGGGATGCAGCGCTAAATGTGGTTGCAAAAAAGTGGGTCTATTCTGTTCTATGGCGTGTACAAGTTGCCAAGGCAAGTCGTGCTCTAATGTTGAATCACCAACAATTGATGATACATTCGACGTCAACGAGCCGACTTGCGATACATCGTTATTGGCTGAATTTACTTGCACCCAAGACGAGGATGAACCAGAAGAAAATGAACAAGGAGAAAATCTAGAAGAAGAAGAACAAGGGGAAAATCGAGAAGAATTCGAAAATTACGACTCCGACTAATAAATGTCTGTACTTTTTTTTTATCAACATCGCTTTTTTTCTGACTAATATCAATTATTTACGATAGTTTCAATTAAACTGGATAATTACTGACTTTTGGAGTAGGCCTACAAGGGAAACCACGTTAAAAAAAACGCGCTAAGTACTACCTCATAGTTGGCGTGGAAACGTGTGCATTTTATGACAATTGCAACTGTTACAACTTTTTACACTGCGATATCTCCGAAACGGTGTCTCGTGAGAAAAAAAGTATTGATATATTTTTTATAGATAATTTAATGATCTACAATTTCAGTCTGAAGTATTTTTCTGATAAAACTTACCGTTTTTCTGAAAATCGCGAAAAACTCGTTTTTTTGACATTTGACCTTGAATAAAATTTTTTTCACACACGGGAATGATGGGGAACTTTCAGCTATTGTTTATAATCGTGTTTTGAACAATTGTACCGAAATTCAGCTTGTTGCGAATTTATGTAGCACCGAATGTCTAATTTGACCGGACTAAATACTTTTGTAAAATTAATTACGACTAAACACAATTTTTACTTTCTTGTACAAAGTTCCACTTTATTTAAATATGTGATACAATTTTATATGCGACCGGTTTCGTACATCATCATCAGGCGACTACAATTAATTAGAGTGCCGGTGGATAGGATCGGAAGTATTTATATCTACCTACATAATACAAAATAAAAATATAATAACGTTACAATGTCTCTAAGGTTCAAATTAATGTCAATATACAAATATAATTATGTCAAAAGAATAAATAAATAAATAAATTTCTAGTTATTTAAATAAAATTAAATGTCATTAAAATACAATAATAAGGGTGAATTGGACAGGTGGTCTTGTTCGTTTAGAAGCATTTCTGGTTTATCCTTATGCTTATTCACTTCAAGTGCTTCTAGGGAATTTAATTTTCTGCCTTTATTGCATACATGTAATATTTTAAAATTCTTATCCGGATCAAAGTTATGGTTCTCTTCTAATAAATGATTTGCGAATGTTGAGTTAGACTTTTTATTTTTCCAACAAGAGGCATGTTCCTTTATTCGGGTTTCAAATTTTCTTCCGGTTTGACCAATATAACGGCCTGACATGTATTACAATTTAGTTTATATATTCCGGATTGGTGTTTGACTGGAATCTTATCTTTATTATTAGTCAATAAACTTTTAAGTGATCTGGTGGTATAAAAAACTGTATGTCTGTCTGTATTATCCAAAATATTTTTAAGTTTTTGTGATATTAGTCCGAGATAAGATATTTTTTTATAGGTTATAGGTTTCTTTTTGGTGACGTTATTACCACTGTACACTAGTTTTTATGCAAGTTTTTTGCGCTTACGTCGTAAGATGTTTTGTACAAGTTTTTTACTGTAACCGTTATTAAATGCAATGTTTGTTATGGTACTGAGCTCCTTGTCGAAATCTTCTTTGTGCATGAGTGACACTGGGCTGGACAAAACCAGGTGCAAAAATTTGTATTCATATGGCCTATGTGTTATTTTGATATATAAGCTACATTATTGCCAAGTTTCTTCAAAATCGGTTTAGTAGTTTTGGTTTAATACCAAACATCCATCCATCCAAATATTCGCACCTATATATTAGTAAGATAAGATAATATAAGATAAGATTTATAATTGAGTAGGTAATATAATAAAACATATTAAAATATACCATTTTTACTTAAAACTAATAAATTATGAAGAAGACAAATAAAAATTTATTTAATATAAATATGATATATAATATGTTTTACAATAAACAATTTTTTATTAACATATTATTACTTATGTTTTTCATACTTTGTAAGTATATAGTAATTTACCCCCTGTCTAAAAAGTGGGGTATTATAAGTGTGTTTCTGTGTGTTTGTATATGACCTCGTATCAGTCAAAATAGTGGATGGATTTGATTGCGGTTTATTTTAATCGTAATATATATAATTAAAGCGTAATCTATCAAGATGGTTCTAAGGTAAGTTTGGTCGAAATAAAAACTGTCCTCTCAAAAATATTGAGCTTCTATTGGTGCTTTATTTTTAACCCCCGACTAAAAAGAGGGGTGTTATAAGTTTGACCTGTCGATCTGTGTATCTGTGTATTTGTGTATCTGTGTATATGTGTATCTGTGTATCTGTCTGTGGCAAATTTCCGGCCAAACGCGTGGACGGATTTGAATACGGTTTTTTTAATCGAAAGCTATGCTCGTCGAGATGGTTCTTATCTATGTTTGATTGAAATAAAAATAGCCGTTATCAAGATATTGACGTTTAATTCGTGCGGGGGAGAGGTTCTTATGCAATAATTAGCTATTTGCGGCCAAACGCGTGGACGGATTTGAATGTGGTTTTGTTTAATCGAAATCTATTTACGTCGAAATGTTTTTTATTCATACTTGATTGAAATAAAAATAGCCGTTTTCAAGATATTGACGTTTTATTCGTGCGGGGGAGAGGTTCTTATGCAATAATTAGCTGTTTGCAACCAAAAGCGTGGACGGATTTGAATGCGGTTTTTTTTAATCGAAAACTATGTACGTCGAGATGTTTCTTATTCATGTTTGATTGAAATAAAAATAGCTGTTTTCAAGATATTGACGTTTTATTCACGCGGGCGAGAGGTTCTTATGCAATAATTAGCTGTTTGCGTCCAAACGCGTGGACGGATTTGAATGCGGTTATTTTTAATCGAAAGCCTATTTTGTCGAGATGGTTCTTATTTATGTTTGATTGAAATAGAAATAGTCATCTCTAAGATATTGAAGTTTTATTCGTGCGGGGGAGAGGTTCTTATGCAATAATTAGCTGTTTGCGTCCAAACGCGTGGACGGATTTGAATGCGGTTTCTTTTAATCGAAAGCCTATTTTATCGAGATGGTTCTTATCTATGTTTGATTGAAATAGAAATAGTCATCTCTAAGATATTGAAGTTTTATTCGTGCGGGGGAGAGGTTCTTATGCAATAATTAGCTGTTCCCAGCGGTATCGCCAAAAGAATGAAGGCCAAAAAGTTTTTACACTTACTTACTGAGGTAAAGTACTTCATTAGGGATAGCGGTTGCCCGTGACTGCGTCCACGGAGACTGTAAAAATATATTTATATGGCTTATGATCGTAGTCATAAAGAATCACGGGCAACAGCTAGTGATTATAAAAACTCTAAATGTTTATATTTATTAATATTCGTTTATATAAAACCTACCTACCTACCCATATGAAAAAGTCTTGAATCATGTTACTTAAAACATTTATAATTTATTACATTGTCGAAACTTTCACGTGGATCCTTATTTTATTAAATATAATATATATTTCTCGTATTAAATATAACCTTTGTACATCATAATATAGGATTACTAATAGGATATATGCTAAAAGATTTATTTAAAAATCGGTCCCGTAATTTCGGAGCCTATTCAATTCAAACAAACAAACAAATCTTTCCTACTTAAACAATCGAAAATTTTGTGTGTCTGTAGGTTCATTTAGTACAATTCAGAAACTAGTAACATAACTTTAAAAAGCAGAAAAAAAAAATAAATTTAAAATTTAAAAAACCCCCGATACTAAAATACCTCTAAAAAGAGTAAAAATAATATTGTTATTTACTTATTGAATTCGTTGCGTCGGGGGACCGTTTAATAAAGGTAGAAATTTAAATGCAAGTAAGTTAAGAAGGCAAGTAAAGAAATTACGATATCGAATCGTATAGTCTAAGACCTAAGTCCTCAATGATTAACTTCGTAATATATGTATACACTATCAAAGATATAAATAAATAAATAAATAAATAAATAAACAACATACGTACAACGGTCCCCCGACGCAACGAATTCAATAAGTACATAACAATATTATTTTTACTCTTTTTAGAGGTTTTTTTGTATCGGGGGTTTTTTATATTATTGGTAATACTAAAGATTATATTTTCATATTGCTTTATTGCTTTTACTAATAAAACTTATGTATTTTTCCCATATGCTGCAAAATTTTAATCGTATATAAAATAAAAAATGTACATTACCACACACAGCTTTTGTGGCTGGTCTAGTGGCATATTCAGATCATTGACTTGGAAACATCTACTCGATTAGTAGGACGCATTCGCTTAAAGCAACAAGAGCGTGTCATCCTTAAACCATTATGCGATTTATTTGTATAATATATGTCACATACTGTTATATTTTAACTATCTATACATTTTTAATACATACATCGTAAGGAATAAGTATATAAAAACATGCTATACATCCTCGTAACCAACATTACTTTCTCTAATTTTAGAGACTTGCGATTAGAATTATACTCAGACTCACCCTGAAAAATATAGGAACTGATATTAAATTCATAAAAGTGCAGAGCCAGAGTTAAGAAACAGATATTTTGGAAATATCATGTATGTGCCAACGCACTTATATGGTATTTCCAAAATATCTTTATTTTTTTGTAATAATATGATATTATTTATTTTCTCAAATTGGGCTTTGAAGACAGGAAGGGGAAACCACTTAAACTATAACCTCAGAAGAATGCTAATAATATATTAAATACAAAGAAAGTGTTCCTCACTTATTTCAATTCCTTCTAAGTGATAAAGTTATCTCAAACTTTTGAAGCATTGCATGAAATTGTCCGAAAAGTATTTTGCAGTCGTTACAAAACAAAATGATGTTATTCCTATATTTTTCTATATTATTTTAAAAAGTATGTTAAAGCAACAAAAAATATTAAAGTTAATAAAATATTACCGAGAAGCGCATAAAGATTATCATGGCCCAACTACATATTTTTAGCCAAGTATTTTTTTTTAATAATAAGTCATATAATGCTCACAGATGTTGAAACATCATTATTTGACTGATTGTCATGACTTCTTGTTTTCCATACAAATTTGCCAAACAAATAAAACATGAAAAAAAATGTGTAACATAAATACAAATGTTAGTCTTTTCTGTAGAATAAACAACATTAGTTTTCGAAAAAAACCTAACAGATGTCACCACCACCACATAGAATGCTTAATTCACCGATGCATATAACGATACTGTAGATCAATTAGTAGAGCAACGGGACAGTTTTCAAAGGTCACAGGTTCGATTATAACAATTGACGCTGTTAATACGGAAAACTTTACAAATTATAGTACCAAAGTTGTCAATGCTAACCTAGATTATTTTAGCATTCTGTAGTGAAATGATTCTATGTTACTTCAAACTAGTATATTTTATTTTTATTAACACATTAACGGATGATAATAAATAAAAATAAGGTTAATATTTTTTTTACAATAAACATAAATTAATTCATTTGGTACCAAAGTGTCAGTGGTGTCAAGTTTCCACTAGTCCTTGTTAGATCCTTTCCATAATAAATAATATTTTAGGAACTAACATTATCCATAATATTTTAATCACCATAGACCTATCAGATCTAAACTTTGTGATTATATTTTTTGCCATTATAATCGATAGCATAATATTATACCCCCTATCTTTATATTGTGAAAGCAATTTTTTTGGCACAAAACTATTTTGTTTTGAATTAGTCAAGTGTAGATAACTAATCGATGCACGTTTGATTATATCTAAATGTATTCCTAAACAGTTACTACCTTATACAAAAACCATGTATTTAAATAAATATAACATTGCAACAGCTACATTACTCTTAAATATAAAATGTTTCAATTACCCACTAAACAAAGAAAGCAGTGAAGTCTGTATTGTTTTTAATAAACTGAATAGCTAGCGCTCGGAGTTCATGCTATGTTTTGTATACTTATAAAGCCCAGGTAGTACAAAATATAAATATTAGTGTTGCAAAAGATCAGTTTAAGAAATAGAAAGCCAATATACCTCATAATAACCGTGTTGTACGAGCAATTGAATTCCTATTTTCTGTTTTCAAAGAATAGGTGAATTTAAATATTATAAAACACATTTGCATAGTTATTCAAATTGATAATCCAGTAGCAAAAAATAAAGAAAGCATATTCTTTGTAACAAAAGGTAGTTACAAAATATAAATCTTGAATTTAAATCCGAGCTAACCGTGGGCTGACCCGATCGCTATTCATAACATATTTTATGCCCTCTACGTGATGTTTGGTGTAACTTGTAAGGAAAAATATATAGGCCACGTGATATTAGATATTTGTTATTATAACTTTAAAATGAATTTGTTTATAATTCTAAAACAAGTGGTGGAGTAAACCAAATATAATAATTTTCGAAAAAAGATAAAAATTTTACATGTAATATGCCTTAAAATCACTTAAACATGAAGTAATACTTGATTATATTACATAGAATTTTAATAAATCATATATTTTTATTAACATTTTCTAAACATGTTCAAACTTATTCTGTTATGCATAAAATATACTCCGTTTAATTTAAAACTCTTTAAAAAGTCTTTAAGGGCTTGAACGTACGGAAATTTTAAACAAAAGACGTAATTGCCTGGGGACATTTTGTAAAGCAACACAAGGATTAAACGCGTTTGATGCGTTTTAATGTAAAACGTTAGCAGAGTAGGTATGCTATAGACAACTGGTTATCTTCTATTGCAGTCAAAAAAGAATCAGAAAGTATTTTTTAACAGAATATGGAAATAGACCGATAAGAGCTGCTATATTACTGTGACTGAGCCTTCAGAAATTTTGAAGCCTGAATCGATGTGAGGTCAACTAGTGTCTTTTTAAAAAAAAAATAAGGAACTATTAATGGACTTGGAGCTTCTAATCTCAAATGGAATAATAATAATAATAATAATATAATTATTTTGTCTCATCCACAAAGGTTCTTACAAAGATTTTTTATAAAATGAATACATAGTCTCAACCTCTGAGGGAGACTGGTATCTGAACTAGAAAATCCTGTCATACAGATTATCAGGCCCCCCGTACAAATAACGTGTATACATTTATTAGGTTACATAACCTTTGTTAAATTAGGTAGTACTAATAAAGCGAGTAGTTTCAATCAACTTTATTTACAGTAACAAAAGGGAAATGAATGTATGCGTATGAGAATGTGTATGTGTGTTGGTGAGTGAGTTACATGTATGGAGTGTGTTGTGTTGGAAGTATGTTTGTTATGTTGGGGGTGTGTGTGTTGTGTTGGAGGCATGCGTGTAGTGTTGGGAGTATGTGTGTGTGTGTGTGTGGTGAGTATGCACGTGTTTGTGAAAGAAGGAGATGCAAGGTTATTTTAGTACCGTTAAAACGTCCTCTGTCTCATCGTAATTACATTTTAGGAGATAAGAGGTGAGAGTTTGCTTGCACTTGGATTTAATCATAGGGTATAAGTTTAGTATGGAGTTCAGTTTGTTATACAAATAAGATCCTAGAAAAGTGTGATGGCGTTGGGATAGTGCAAGTTTATGCAGCCTACTATCACACACTTTTGATTTATTACGCTTTTGCGTATTTAAGTTGGGGTTATAAAGCAGGTGTGAATATTTACGTAACACAGTGTGCAAGACAAACAGTTGACGGACAGTGAGAACTTTGCACTTTTCGTATAAATCCACTGTGGGATGGAGGAATGGTAGGCTGTTTTAAGTATAGCTCTTTGTGAACGTTCAACTTTTATCATAGATGTTTTTGGTGCTCCATCACCATGACGTAATACCATAGTTTATAATTGACTGGCACAGTGCAAAATATACCGTTTTGATGACCTTTTCATCAGCAACATGTCGTAGATTCTTAAATATATACATAAGCTTCCTTATTCTTTTGGATAATAATTCAATGTCAATGTTGAAGTTTAAATTTTTATCTATAATAATACCAAGGTATTTTATGGAATCTACTTTTTGTAGTTTAGGGCATGAGCAGGAGGAATTAGTGTTATGGAATTAGTAAAAGGTGTCTAAATGGTGAGTATTAGTTGAAGAGAATGTGATATATTTAGTTTTGTCTATATTAAGTGTTAGAAGATTGTTGTAGAGCCAAGTTGTTACTTGCAAGAACCCCTTCTGTGCATAACTGTATACTTCATCCCAAGTATCTCCGTAGAAAAGTAGCGCAGTGTCATCCGCAAAAGTAAGTATTCGACCATTGCTGAGGGATAGCCCGCAAAGGTCATTTATAAACATTAAAAAGAGGGTAGGCCCTATGACACTACCCTGCGAAACACCTACAGTAACAGCGCAATCATCACTTGTCCAGGTATCGACCGTAACACGTTGAGATCTGTCACTTAAGTAACTATTGAATAATTTAAGTTGGGTACTACGAATTCCAAGATGATGAAGTTTATTCAACAAGAGTGGCGCAGAGACCGTGTCAAACGCCTTAGCTAAATCAAGGAAAATGGTAATAACTTTCTTTTTTTCTTCGAGCTTATTTACTATAGTGTGCGTGAGTTGATTTATGGCATCATTAGTTGATTTACCACGCCGAAATCCAAATTGATTGTCTGATAGTAATTTATTAGATTCTAAATAATGTGTTAGTTGTTTGTTAATAACTTTTTCGAGTATTTTTGATAAATTTGGCAAAATTGAAATTGGGCGATAATTATTGACACAATCCCTACTACCGCTCTTGTGAATTGGATGTATAAGTGATTTCTTAAGTTTAGTTGGAAACTCACCTGTAGATACATAAATGTATCACAACACAGGTTACATAAATGTGTAATAGGATCTTACAGTATCCTAGAATATCTCTTTATTACGTCAGTCGGGATATCATCACTTCTAATTGTAGAGGAGGGTTTAAGACCCGAAATAATATAAGCGATCTCATAGGCATCAGTGGGTAACAGTACAAGCAATGAGTGGTAAGGTTGGACGGAAGTTTGGGTGGGTGAATCGACGTTAGAACGGAAGATATTGTCTGCTAGTGATTTACCTATACCTCCGAAGAATGAGTTTATGTCGTTGACAGATTTAATTGGATTTTTTGTCTCTACTAAATCTATGGCGGATGTATGTGCTTGGTTTGTGGAAGTGATGATTTTTAGTCTATTCCATAGTTTTTTTGTATTGCCTTTACATTTCGCTAATTCCCCTTTGTCATATTCTTGTTTGATCTTTTTTAATATTTCGTTACAAAAATTGCGATATCGTGTGTAGGTGATTTTAACATTTGTGTTATTTGGATGTTTCTTCAATTTAAGGTGTAAATTGTCACGATTACGCATGCAGCGTATTAAACCTGGAGTCATCCACGGTTTAATTATTCGCTTACGTCTCGAGATATTAATTACTTCGCTACAGTGGCCAATAGCAGTATTTAGGGTATTGAGGAAGTAGTTTATTGCTTCGTTTGGATTATTCAACAAATAAATATAATTTAAATCTATGTTATTGATTTCAACATCGAGAGCATCGTATTTAATGCGTCGGACTTTTTTTGTACATCGGCGTGAGGATGGTTCACTTAGAAGGCTTAAAATTACACTGTAATGGTCCGTTAATGTTGTGTGGGCTACTAAACATTTCACCGAGAGCTTGGATATAGCAATAACATGGTCTATACACGATAAGGAATGGGTGGGGAGATGGTGAGCTGGTAGCAAGCCATGTGAAGCTAGGAAATCTAGATAATATTCCATTCTAGTGTCTGTAGAGGATGAAGAAATGTCTATGTTTATGTCACCAGTGAGAAAAATATTTTTATATTGATTATGGCTTATAAATATATTATTTAATGAATTTATGAACTTAGAAATATTTCTTGTGCTCGGGGGGCGATATATGCCTAGTATGGCTGTTTGGGTATTAATTTTAATTACCAAGCAATTAGCATCCTCTATAATAGGTTCGAATATACAAAAATTATGGACAAGTTTATAATAAACAATAACACCCTCATTTTGTGTTTTGTTATTATTAGTAAATGCCGATCTATAACCACTTATTTCAGGTATACGCTGGTTATTTGAAATCCAACAGTCTCTAAGAACAATTAAATCCCAATCTATTTTAGATCTTGCTATAAGGATATTTAGGCCATTTACTTACACTTCTTATATTTTGTATAAGGATATTTAATGCAGTCATATTAGTATACATTGATTGGGAGCAATAATCTATATTGCATGTACTGCATTCTGCCACAGTTAGAGTATCTAACTCATTGTTTAAGGTGGTGAGTGAATTATGATCGAATGTTAGATTTTAAAGCCTTGTCACAATAAATAGTTATTAGGGAAGCGATTAATAGTATTTTAGATTTTGACGGAAATAGTAATGAAAATAATTTAAAAAAAATATATTTTAGATCTATGGCACAATTAATGACAAGTGGTGTTATATACTTAGGAAATAGACTATTAATTTGTAGGAATGTTGACTGTGTGTGTATTGGGTATATTGTATTATGAGTTTTATTGGCATACCTGGTATTGTGTGACATGGGTGTAACAGAGAATAATAATTGTAAAATTTAGTGTTGTAGTGTGTTGTAGTAGTGATTTGACTGTAGAATTTGTTTTGCTTGTTGTGTGTTATAGTAGTATTAACAAAAGTACTTAAATCAAGTGTTAAAATTATAGCATGCAGAATAAAGACAAAAATAAGTAAAAATAAAACCCTGAAATAGATAGTCACAGGTCCTTTTTAAGCTTGTTAATATCATGTTCCGAGTTGATGCGTATTTGCAGAGATTCGTGATTCTCTAATACTACGAAGTATGGGAGTTCGAGGTCTGGATCTAGTTCAATATCTCCTTAACGGCTTGGCCAAAAATTCTTAATTTTTTTACACTTATAGTCTGTTAAATTTGGCACTGTTTTTAATAAATTTAGAGGCACCTTGCCGATCTAGATTCGGCTCAATTAAATTTTGAAAAAGGGTGAAATTTAGGTCCCTTTAGTTTTCGTTATAGCATCCACAAGAGTTGTCCAATTTGAGCGAGCTTGGACTCGTTTTTTGAAAGGCCTTCAAAGATCTACAGCGCTACACAGTCCAATTTTTTAGCACACACCCACACACGATTTTAGTCAAAACACACAATTTAGTTTTTGCTTAATATCTAATTATTCTAAAGTCCTAAAAATCTAAAGGATATATCAAATTAAGCGTCTTTTGGAGAGCTATTCACTGGTTTATTAGAAAGTATACTTCACCGATCGCGTTTTTACAGCGTTCACGTTTGAAGTTTATTTTTTTTTTTTTAATAGACACTAAATCACTAATAACTTTTCTAAAAATGGTCTCCGGGAGGTGTAGTTTTCACCGTCACCTTGACGGCGCCGAGCCCAATTGATTGACCCTAAGAACGCGAAAATCGGAGCACTTGAGCCAAATTTATGATTTTTCTTTACTTTTAGCACTACGGAGCAGCTTATAACACCGAAAAACGTGACCACACTCGAGCGTAGCTCAACACGAACATGTTTTTCTTGTTTGGTTTTGGTTTTATTGAACTTTTTCACTCCTTTCATAAACCTGTCTTTAGTCAATCTTGTGGTGAAGTCCACAATAATTGGATTTGTGTTATCTTTAGAATTGATCCTGTGAATGTCCCTTATCCCTAAGGTGTCTATTTCAACATCTATTACTTTACCTAGACAGCCGACAATGTTGTATAGAGAGTCTATTGATTCCTGATCCGACTTGGGTACATTACATATCTCTATCGCAGATAGACGTGCTTTACGTTCCAGTACCTCAATCTTGTCCACAAGATCACTGATCATTTTTTTGTCTGCTTTTCGATCAGTTTCTAGGGTAGTAATTTTTTGTAAAAAGTCGTCATATCTATCCGATATCAGTGACACGCTTTGTCTAAGCTCTTTATTATGCTCTGTAAGTAAGTTTATTGTGCAGTGAAACTACTGAAACCGCCTCTCTTGATCACAAGAAAATGTATTAAACATTTCCTGAATAGTTGATGAGATGTCGTTATCCCCATCGGTGTATTTTCGTTTTTTACGTTCAGTTATGTTGACCGTGAGGTTATGAAGATCCGGTGCGGATTCACAGTGATATAGTGGGGCATCGTTACTAAGCGGTTGGAGCAAAGTCTTGAGCACAGGCGCTGCTGAGGATGTCGATGGGGCAGGTGAAGCAGGGGGTTTTTTTTTGAGTGGCATTTTTTGCATAAAAAATCAAGCACACTGAAAATCTCAACTGTTTAGGCGACTCCTTATATTCAAAATTAATATTTTCTGCAAAATTTGCTCTAAGTAAATGTGAAGGCGCTTGTATTTAATGAGCTATTAGTGGTCAGTGATCTAATTAGCCAATAAAAGCAGCAAGGGTGGAGCTTACCCGACGTTGAAGATGAGTCAACCTCTTCGCTGCTTCTGCGCGCCTGGTATACTACGTCGATTTACGCTCACTCTTTTGAAGGATTTATTTTATGTTTTATTTATTTATCAAAATTTTAGTAGCACTGTGAACACGTCTGTACGCTTTCACGGTCCGGAGGGAAGGGGCATTCCATAGTTTAAGTGAGTGATTCCATAGTTTAAGTGAGTGTGCAAGTTAATGTGCATCTTAAGCAAGTTATAATTTTGAGACCGAAGATTCATTGTAAGACAAGAGTGTTGGCGTTAAGAAAAAAAAAACGTTCTTTTAGGTATGGAGGAGTATTAGGATGGAAAATAATTTTATAAAGAAGAGTAAGAGAATGAAGATTGCGACGATGTTGCATCGTAAGCCATTTGAGCTGAAGGAGGTGGTTCGTTATGTGGTCATACTTGTAGTAAATGAAAGATGCGTCTTACTACGCAGCCGTTTATTACAAGGCTGCCCGGCGCAGGCGGTGTGCACTGAATGCAGGCACGCACACATACATACATTACACTACTCTCTTCTTAAATACATCAAAATATCAAAATTAGTATTTAGAACCATATACTAGAGAAAACCAAATATTCGTACATTTAACATTCTGCGTACATTACATAACATAACAATATAAGAACAATAGAAAAACAAATATATATATAAAAGATAGAAAACAAATATAAGAACAATAAGTCTATAATTTATACAAACATTTTTTTTTTTACATATCAGTTTTTATTTCGGTTTCGACATTTCCTGACAGGCCGTGTTCGAAGGGGTTCAGGTGGCAATGGCGATAATGATGGTCCTTCGTTAGGATTAGTCTCAAGCCGTGTCGGTGGGTTACTGTCGTGCGGGTTTACGGTTTCCGTATCCTGAGGTACCTCAGCCGTAGATTGAGACGTCGAAGGCAATAGTTTCGGGTCAGATAAGCTTACTATCTCTTTGACTTTGGTCTTTAATGGGTTGCTTGATTCAACAGGTGCTATCTGAGGCTGGTTGGATGATAGCCGACATGTAGGGTTGGTTGGACTTATTAAAATACCTGAACGCCTCCTTAACTGATCGATATGCCTATGGGTTTCCCTACCTAACGGATCGGATACTACATAATCCCTTTTCCCTTGCATTCGTGAGACTTGGCCGGGTACCCATTTGGTACAGCCTTGATATTGACGTAACCAGACCTTATCTCCTGGTTGGAAACTACGACACGATCCGGTTGCGTTAGATATTTGTTTCTTTTGTGCAACCCGTACAGTTTTTTCGCAGTCTGGTCTGAGAGCGTCTAATTTAGTTCGCATCTGCCTGCCTAACATTAAGGAAGAAGGAGTTTCACCTGTAGTGCAATGGACCGTACTACGGTAATATAATAAAAATATATTAATAGCCATATTAATATTACGTTTCTGTCGTACGGATTTTTTTATTACTCTTTTAATAGTACGTACCGCGTTTTCTCCGGCACCGTTAGATGCTGGATGGTATGGGGCTGATAACACATGCTCAATACCGTTGCCTGATAAGAATACAGAAAACTCCCGACTAGTAAAAGGTGGACCATTATCAGATACTATTTGTTTAGGGAGTCCCCACCGAGCAAAAGTTTCCGCGAGTCTTTCTATCGTGCTACTAGCTGAAGTGCTGGGTACTGGGAAAACTTCCAGCCATTTGGTTCGAGCATCAACCATAACAAGATAAGTCTTGCCGTAAATAGGACCTAAGAAATCTATGTGTATCCTAGACCACGGTTTCGTTGGATAAGGCCACGGCGAGGGCACATGTCGCGCAGGGGCGTCCGCCTCCGCCGCGCACACGGAGCACTCGCGGCACATCGCTTCGACTGCCTCGTCGATGCCCGGCCACCACACATAACTGCGTGCAAAAGCCTTTGTCTTAACTATTCCCATGTGACTTTCATGTAGTATCGCTAAAACTCGACTTCTACAGCCCTCCGGAATAACTACACGATGTCCCCACATTACACAACCTAATTCTTCGTATAATTCTAATTTCCTATTAAAAAATGGTCTTAAATTTTCAATTTCTACCTCGGTCGGCCAATTAGAACGTAGATAATTCAATACACGACCTAAAATTGCATCGCGCTGTGTTTGTTTTTTAATTTCATTATAGTCTAATAACAGTTCGTTTTGTGCGAAATGTAAATAAGTTTGTTCTGGAGGCGGCCCATCAAGCGACCGCGCGTTAGTAACCTGCACTGGAAGACGTGACAATGCATCCGCGCCGTTTGCATCTGTAGGTATATATTCTATATCATACGTATATGCAGATAGTTTAACTGCCCACCTCTGAAGTCTACTGGCTACCATTGAAGGAATACCTTGTTTCTCTCCAAAGATACCTACTAGAGGCTTGTGGTCAGTCCTTAAAATAAAACGTCTACCATATAGAAACTGATGGAACTTTTCTAAACTAAATATTATGGCTAACGCTTCCTTATCAATTTGTGAATAATTTCGCTCGGCGTCATTAAGTGAGCGCGACACATACGCCACCGGGCGTTCGCACTCGTCCCCGCCGCGCGCTCCCGACCAAGGTTGCGTTAGCACTGCGCTGATACCACGCGAGCTGGCATCGGTGGTTAAAATTAGTGGTTTGTTTTGATCGTAATGCATTAATACTTCGGCACCGACCAACACATGTTTTATTCTTTTAAATGCACTTTCACAATACCTATTCCACTTCCAGACTGTAGGTTTCCTTACCTAGCAAGTCGTATAACGGTGATAGTATAGTACTTAAGTTCGCTACAAATCTAGCATAAAAATTAACTAAACCTAAAAATGATTTTAATTCAGTGACGTTCTTTGGCCGAGGAATTTTAACGATAGCTTCGATTTTACTTGGATCGACTTTAATTCCGTCCTTTGAAATTATGTACCCTAAATACTGAACTTCGTCGGTGACAAATGTACACTTACTTTTTTTTAATTTCATACCATGGCTATATAACCTATTTAAAACCTTTTCTAATATAATGAGGTGTGACTTAACATCAGAAGTACCTATTAAAATGTCATCTAAAAACACTTCGACCTGCGGAATATCCACTAAGAGGTTCGACATTATTCTTTGGAAAATTCCCGGACTGGACGCAAGACCATAAACTAATCGATTGTACATAAACAATCCTTTATGAGTATTAATAACTGTAAATTTCTTTGAATCATTTAACTCTATTTGGTTATAAGCTTGTTTTATATCAATTTTCGAGAAAACGCGCGCTCCGTTTAACCTGACTAGTAAGTCACCAATTTTGGGTAATGGATATCTATCGATCAGTAAAGCAGGGTTCAAGGTTACCTTATAATCTGCGCATAAACGCAATCCCCCATCCGCTTTACGCACCGGTACCAGTGGCGTGGCCCACTCCGAGGTGTCTACGGGTTCGATGACTCCGCTCCGTAACATCTCCTCCAGCTCTTGGTCGACGTGATCCTTCAATGCGTATGGAAGGGGCCTCGCGCGACAGAACACCGGCACAGCGTCCGGCCTCACCCGTAATGTCGCCTTGCCACCAGTGAACCTCCCCAAACCACCGCTGAATAGATCTTTATATCTGTCGAGTAATTCGCCAAGAGCACTGTTATTATTACTTAAAGATTGGCAATGAAATATAGGTATTTGTATACCTAATTCTGTCAGCCATTGTCTACCTAAAAGTGACGTGGTACCGCCCTCTATGACAAACAATTCTAAAGTCTTAGTTATGTGACGATATTGTACAGTAGGTTTTATAACTCCTAATGGCTTCACTTTACTCCCATCGTAAAATTTTAAGATTAAATCACTAAGATCTATCTGTCTGTCCATAAAATATTTATCATAGGTTTCTTTACTAATACACGACACTGCAGAACCGGTATCAATTTCCATACTAATAATATTGTTATCTACACACAAATACATGCTCACCGGTTTGTAACCGTTTAAACAAAGATGATGGAAATCTTCTTCCATGTCAGAAAATGAGGCCGTCGCCTCGTCATCCGGAGTCTCGCCTTGCGCCGCCTGGACGTGGTGTAGGGCGCGCCTGGGCCGCCGAGCAACCCCCGCGTGGGCCTCGCCGGACCCTCCAGCATCGCCGCCTGATGTTGGTGATGCACACATACGCCTTAAATGCCCCACGATCCCACATCTGCTGCAAGTGAAATTTTTATAACGGCATCTCGCATCTGGGTGGCCTTTTTTTCCACATACAGCGCATGTTTTTTCTTGCATTTGTGTCATATTATCTGATCTACTACGCTGATATATTTTTCCGCCATGTAGTGGTACCCGCGTCGAAGTAGACATTTTATTTACATCTTCCGATCTCTCGCTCGCACTCGGTTGCTCCACCATAGCCGCATCTCGCTCTGCCGCTTCCAGTGACTGCGCAAGATTCACCGCCATAGCATAGGTTAGATTTTTCTCCACAAATAAACGCTGCCGAATAGTTTCGTTTTTTATGCCACATACGAACTGATCTCTCAGGGCTTCTTCCAGACTGGGGCCGAACTCACAGTACTTGGATAGCTTTTTAAGTTCTTTGAGGTTTTGACTTACGGATTCTCCATTTTGTTGTTTTCTATGGCGAAAACGGTACCTTTCCGCCATGAATGATGGTTTTGGTTCAATGTGGTTACCCATTAAATTAATAACCTCCGTGTAAGTTAACGCTGCCGGCTTGCATGGGCTTGTCAAGTGACTTAATAGTTCATAAGCTTCACCACCCATCACAGTTATTAACGTCGGTAAATGCAAATCTGGTTTTATATCGTTCACTTTGAAATACATGTCTAACCGTTCGACGTATAAACTCCAGCTGCCCCCAGACACTTCGTATTCTCCTATTCTTCCCAGCGACATAATTAATCTCCGTCACTACGCTTTGAGCACTCAAAACTACTGTATTATTTCCGCGTACAAATTATTTTCCTCGATCGACACTGTAGTAAATGAAAGATGCGTCTTACTACGTAGCCGTTTATTACAAGACTGCCCGGCGGCTCAATTCAGAAATGTGAGGAGCCCAGGTTTAACTGTTATCCATAGTTATACCTAAGTTCCTCACCAAACTGCTGAACTGCAATGTCATACCATCAAATATAACAGAGGAAGAAGAGTGTGAGTGTAGTTTAATTTTGAAAGCTGATGGTGTTTGCCAAAAATCGGGAGCTCTGACTTGCATGGATTTACAGACAAATCATATGACTTACACCAATCCCTAATAGCTTGTAGGTTGATATTAAGATTAGCTTTAGCTTGGGGAATATCTAGTGCCTATGAATTTATATTAAGTACTCACGTACATTAAATAACAGATTTAAAACTAAAAATATTAAAAAAAATAAAAAATCAAATAAAAAAGTCTTATTAAGACACATTTAAATTTAAACCACAGTCCACATTATTTGTGTCTGACTTGACATGTCACTATTGACGACTCATTATTAAAAACACTGGACAATTTGACAGTGATTAAACAAAATAAAAGTCAGTGACAACAAAATCAGAAAAAAAAAACAAAATAAGTAAAACAAAAGAATAACAATTCAAAAAAAAAAACAAAATAACAAACATATGTGCAAAACTTAAGTAACTAACCAAAATTTTCTATTTTTGACTATTCTCTTAGTGTGGGTCATCGGATCTTGTCTCGTTTTAAATTCAGCCGTGTTACTGGCACGAGCGGTGGTAGTTTGTATATCCCGAAATTCCGACGGATTGGAGATATTGTTGAGCTCTTCAACTGATAATATACTGTGGCGTTTATCCTTTGGATCATTGACCATGATGGACCCATTGTTGGTACAGCATCTGGAGATACCAAATCGCTGTTTGGTCGCAACAAAAGCATTATGTCTCGGCCTTGTTAAGAATTCTGACAGTGTAATAATAGTATTTTTTAAATTAGACTCGGAAAATCAAAAGCGATTCTTGAGAGAAAAACCTTTAAATTTAACAACCAAGGCTCTTGGCTTCTCTGCACCAATATGACCTAATCGGTGTCACCGTCTAATATTTTCTGGACAGAGATCAGGCAATTGAAGGTGCTTAGACAGGATGCTTATAGCAGTTGTTGAAACATTTTCCTTCTTTTTCTCCGGCACACTATGAATCAGCAACATTTTTCTTCGGCTCCTCATTTCAATATTGTCCTGCTATTTATCTAGCAGCTGAACCTGCAGCTGAAGACCTTCTAGTGCTGACATCACAAAAGATCTGAAGATACTAAATTAAGCTGCTAAGTGTGAAGTTGGACTTGTAGCTGGGATGGTGAAACTTAGGTTTTGTTGGAACTGCCATTTTAGTGCTAAAATGCTATGATGACTCTTGAATTGAATCTTTTTTGGAATCCATGTCTTCTGTTATTGGTGGATAATAAAAAAAATGTACTCACTGTAGTAAATGTGGAGTGGAGATAGGTTATATATAGCAAATAACCAGTTTTCCGTTGTCGATATAAGACGAAGCTTCTTAGCATTCCATGGATTCACCCTGCGGTTGCCGGGCCCATCGTGTTGCAAGAAGAGGAGTGCAAGCAGTGCCTGGGACGTGCGACCCAGAAGTAGGTTTAAGGGGCCCCTTTATTATGCGCAAAAACGCTCGCCTTCACCCTCCACACTTCTCTCCCTACCTAACAAATTTGGAAAGAACCTACTAATGCTGCCTTTGAAAAACTTTCTAGAAATGACCCGGTGCTTGTTCTAGAAAGGCCAAGGTCTTTAAGTAGGCTATAGAGAGATTTTGCTGTTATACCTCTAGCTCCCACTTCTACTGCGTACAAGCTAACTATAAATTTATTCCTGATCAGTTCGTTGGTCAGTTCGTAATATTTATTGAGCTTGAATGTGTGATCCCTGAGGATGTTTGTTTCCCAAGGAACAGTAAGCTCTACAAGTATCACGTGCCTCAGATGTTTAGAATACAGGAATAAGTCCGGTCTAGATGACGAAACACCAACATTCCCAGGGATTTTGTAATGCTTTTCATACGTGTCCATCATGAGAGTCCAATCAGGAGCCGCGCCTAAAATTGAATAAGGCTTCGCTTTTGATTTTTTGGAGCAGCCTTCTTTTACAAATTCTACAGATCGTTTGGTGGTTGTTATACCCTTCCGCGTTCTTGCTACTGAAAGACTAACCGCTGCTCGTATAATTTCTAATACCTTATCGTGGCGACAAGAGTATTGACCTTTATCTAGAAGTACCCTACACCCTACTAATAAGTGTTTCGCGGTTCCTATTGCGTCCCCACATATGTTGCAAAAATTTTCGTTGGCTTTGCCCCATCTTACTAAATTACTTTGATCTGGGAGAGTCATTTGAATTGCATTAAAATAGAATTTTAATAATGCTGGGGACCAATCATAAATTAAGGAGCGCCTCTTCAAAGCTAGTGGAATACAAAAATCTCCTATGGCCGTGGAGTCGGTAGTTATCGTTTTCGTCTTGTCTTTCATAACTTCTATGTCTTTATGACGCTTGCATCAAATAACTGCTGGCAGGTACAGATAATTCTTAGTTCATTGTGGATTGAAATTATTTTTTACTTTTTTAGAATATACCGCCCAAAAGCACCTAACGCCGAAAAACCTCACTCACTTAACTTATTTTATAAATACTTAACTATCCACCTGTTTATTTCTTTTCACTTGGTGTAAAACACACGTCATCCCCATTCCTAAAGTTCACAGTTCCCAGAGACCTATTTTTATCTTACCCTACCTATCTAATATCCTCGAATCAACGGTACTCAAACAATTATCTAAATTTGTCTATAACAATAAACTTCTTTCAAACTTTCAATCTGCATTTCGCCCTGACCACAGTACAAACACTGCTCTCTTTAAAGTCGTGAAAGATGTCAGAGATGCTATGGAGGGTGGCTATAGCAACAGGTGTGCCACAAGACGATATACTCTCTCCATTTTCATTTTCATTATTTATTAATTTTATTACAAAAGACTTTAAAGACTCTTATCATCTGTATGATGATGACCTTTAAATTTATGCACATACTAATCCTAACACTACTAACACGGCTATCGCGATCATCAATGAAGACTTGCAACACATTTATAATTGGTGCCTCCGGTTTGGCATTAAAGTTAGTTTATTAAAATGCCAGGCAATAATTCTAAGCATTCAACGATAGCTGTGCAATTTGACATCAATTGACCTTCCAATTTTCAGCTATAAAAGTATATCTATTCACTTTACGCCAATTGTCAAAAATCTTGGCTTACTCATTCACACCACATTAATTTGGAATGCTCAAGTTACGGAGTTAAGTTGTAAAGTAACAGGTTCACCACGTGCACTATATCGACGTAAAAACATATTACCGATTCAAACTAAGACTGTTAGGGCAATCACTTATCCTTCCTCTTATTGACTATACTGATGTTTGCTGAATTATCATCTCCGAATGAAACTTAAATAAATTGGATCGTCTTCTTAACAGGTATCTTCACACATATATATATATATATATATATATATATATATATGTGTGTGTGTACGTTAACGAATAAGTATTAAAAAGGTGATCATTCATACTTTTTCCTTTAATTTAGTTAGTAGCACATTAATATCATATAAAATAATTTCATATCAGTGATGATTAACTGAAAGTAGTCAAATAGCTGTAAATTTAGTTGTAATTAAAAGCTGATTAAGCATAATATATAGACGACTATGTACGTTTTAACCAATTAAAAAGTAATCTACTGAATGAAATAAAAACTTTTATTATTTTAATTTACTTCCTTAGAGGTACCTAGTACATCATTACATAGTATAAAACAAAGTCGCTTCCCGCGTCTGTACCTGTCTGTATGTATGCTTAGGTCTTTAAAACTACACAACGGATTTTAATGTAATTTTTTTATAGATGGAGTGATTGAAGAGGAAGGTTTATATGTATAATAACGTACTGAATTTATTAGAAAACCACTAATAATTTCAAGATTTCTAATGCGAAGTCGTAAACAAACACATTGTTCTGCGCTTACATAGCAAACGCTGGCTGAACTCTACGAGATAGTATCATAATAATGTACTAAGTATTGTATACCTCAAAAAAGTTCTACAAGAAAGCCCGGGATAGTACATGTTTATCTCTTGGGGATAAAATGGGACCCACAATAGCCAATATTTATCCTTTACTTTTTCGAGTAATAATGGCTTATTTAGGAAGCGATTTTAAGCAAACTAACTTTTAAAATATCGCGTTTCATTATATATTATTATTTAAAAAATCGGGACGACGGAGAACCTGCACCGCTAAGACTGTCGTCAGCCTGTGACCACGTCCGGTGCAACCTGGTCTAAACGTCAGGCAAATAAAAGGTATGCGATATCTATTCCAGACGCGTTAATTCCCGATTTTTTAAATAATAATATACGATTTTAAGCAATACAGCATTATTCCAAATAATTAAGAACCTTAAATACATTTTACATTTAGTATGGAACAGTATAGCCCTTTACAGCATGTAATTTAAATGAATATTTTCGAAGATATTACAGATTTAAAATATAGGGACATCGCGTTTGCGGCGGTACGGTCGGCCGGTGCACTATGGTATGGAACAGTGCAAACTGTTTCAAAAATGGCTTTTGTGAATGTTCAGTATTGTAAATTTTGTACAAGCATATAGATAACTGAATGTCTAATTCATATTATTTAGTATTTAAAATATAATATATATTTTTTTTTTAATAAAACCAGACCTGCAAGTTGATGGTCAAAATAACGTCAATTGTGTAGCTCAGAATTCCTCAAGTTTACATGGTCTTATTTTTGATTAAGTTCAATGAAAATCTATAAGTGTGATATATGGCTAGAATATTTATTAAGTACTCTGTTTAAAAAGTATTTAAATAGACGTTTAAGTAAAAGCAAGAGAGGTAATAAAAAAATTACTGTACCTAATATTGTATCCTTATCAAAATCTTTAAACAGACTTTTGACAGGGAGCGATGTCTGCCGAAGTCGTAATTTTGATTGCATCACTAAAAACAAGTCATATAGAAGCCTATAAAAAAAGTGAAAGGAGAATTGTTTTAATACGAAATTAAGGCGTGCAAAGCCGCGGGCAAAAGCTAGTAATTAATAATTTAATAATAGCGGAGGCTAAAAGGTATTTAATAAGATCAAAATGTTTTTACGTTAGCTTTATTAATGTACTTGGTTTAAGATTATGTTAAGGCTATTTATTTTTAAATGACAATATCATATGGATATGTTAAGAAATATATATTTTATATGGAAGTTAACCAAAGATGAATATTGAGTGGTAGACCATAACATCGGGTCGCCGGCAAAGTTACCACCCATCGGGCAAAGTCGTGCCGCAAAGCGACCTAGTCGTGTTCCGGCACGTTGCTCGATGAAGCCGTATATGGGAAATGGGTCTGAACAGCTGCGGTACGTTGGCGAACCGGTTGACGTCGAGTTGGTGTTTGTTTTGTCGGGTGTCTAGTCGAGGAGGGTAGCGGGATCCGAAGCGACGGCTTTCCGCTGGCCGCCCGCAGATAGTTGGGGGCCCAATTAGTGGGTTAGCCACCCACGAAAGGCTACCCCGCCAGCTGCGAAAAATCCCAGGGTGGCTCCATCGTGCTGGTTGGCGAACAGGCGAGGAGGCCCGATGGCGATCCCTGGGGGGGTTCGGGCGTCCCCGCAGTCTCCAGGCTAGCCTCCCAGCGGCAAAACATCACCAATTTCGAAGTCGGGTTTGATACGTACCGCCTCGTTCAACTGCCATTTCCCATCCCTATTCACCTTTATTTATTTTTATCATGAAGAAAAACCAAAAAAGGAAAAAGTTTGTACAGCGGTTGCACTCCTCCTCATTTAAAGTGCACCTCAGTAATATTAGGGGTTTGCACTCTAATATCTTACCTGTCCATCACCAACTGGAGACAGAACAACCGCACCTGTTCTTTTTGACGGAGACGCAGATACAATGTCCCTTAAGCGCTGCGCACCTGGATTATCCCGGATACACGTTAGAGCACAACTTTCGCTCACGTGCCGGAGTCTGCGTGTATGCGCGGAACGACCTCTGTATCCAGCGTCTCCGTCGCCTTGAAGACCCCACTTTTTCTTCTTTATGGGTTTTAGTAGACACAGGAAACGAAAAAATCCTGTATTCCTGTGTTTACCGTTCGCACAGCGGTGACCAGGAGACAACTAGATTATTCGAGTATCTCGGTGAGGCTGCTGATATGGCTCTGCATCAGTTCCCTTCAGCGCAGCTTGTCTTTCTGGGGGATTTTAATGCCTGTCATCAGGACTGGCTGTTCCCGTACCAGAAGACCGACCATGCTGGGAGAGAAGCGCGGAACTTTGCGTTGTCCTTGGACCTCTTTCAGCTGGTGAAGCAAGCGACAAGGGTACCAGATGTGGTAGGCCATACAGCCAATTGCCTGGACCTTCTGCTGTCAACTGATCCGGACAGGTATCGGGTAGAGGTTACCTCTCCCTTGGGAACCTCCGATCACTGTCTGGTTCTGTGTCTGTGTGAAATCTGTGTTTACATATTCCCCACCAGCTTTCGAACCTCATGGTGTTAGGCGAGTATGGAAATACAAGTCAGCAGATTGGGATGAGATGCGGCACTTTTTTGCGTCTTATCCTTGGCGGCAGGTCTGCTTCTCTTCTTTGGATCCTTCGAGTTGCGCGGATGCTATAACCGATGTGGTGCATCAGGCAATGGAGTATTTTATTCCTTTTGCTGACGTACCCATCGGTGGCAAAGCTCGCCCATGGTTTAATGCCGAATGTGGTCATGCTCAAGACCGAAAACATTCGGCATATCTCATTTGGGCTGATGCTCGAAGCCGCAAAACTCCGGATGTAAGTTCGAAGAACAGAGCCTTTAACCAAGCTCCCAAGTCCTACAAAAAGGCATTGCGGAAGGCTCGTCTCGATCGAATCGCTAAGAATGGCGAAAAGCTCTCTGTCAGACCAACTGGCAGTCGAGCTTTCTGGTCTCTTGCGAAAGCGATCGAGTCGAATTTCTGCCAACCCTCACTGCCTGCTCTGCTAAAGCCGGATGGATCCCTGGCCCACACAGCAACAGAGAAAGCGAACGTGCTTGCTTCTCTGTTTGCTGATAATTCGCATCTAGACACTGGCAATGCTTCTCCAGCACATCTTCCTCACTGCGGTGTTTCGATGCCTGAAATTCGCATCACTAACAAAGAGGTATGGAGAACATTGTGTCGTTTAGATGTGAATAAAGCCAGTGGTCCTGATGGTATACCAGCCATTCTGCTCAAGACATGCGCAGCTGAGTTGTCTCCTGTACTGACACGTCTGTATCGTCTCTCTTTCATGACTGGAATAGTGCCGAAATCCTGGAAGCTTGCTAATGTGCAACCCGTGCCCAAAAAAGGCAGCCGTGCCGACCCTGTCAATTACAGACCGATTTCAATCACCTCCATACTCTGCAAGATTATGGAGCGTGTATTGAACTCGCGCCTACTAGCATACCTAGAAGGTAACGATCTCCTCAGTGACCGACAGTACGGGTTTCGCCGTAATAGGTCTACTGGGGACCTCCTAGTGTATGCTACTCACATTTTAGGCGAGGCCATCGAGAAGAACGGAGAAGCAGTCGCCGTCTCTCTGGACGTCTCGAGGGCATTTGACAGGGTCTGGCATGCGAGCCTTATAAGCAAGCTTTCAGCGTATGGTATATCTCCTGGTCTGATCGGCTGGGTAACGGACTTTCTGAGCCATAGATCTCTCCGAGTAGTTGTCGACGGGTGTTCCTCGGAAGCCTTGACAATAAATGCCGGAGTGCCTCAGGGGTCCGTTCTTTCTGCAACTCTGTTTCTGCTGCACATTAATGATCTGTTGAAGCCCGGTATCTATGGGTATGCAGACGACAGCACAGTTGTAGAAAGATATCTGCCGAGTACTCGGGCTAGTCGAGATCAAGTACAGTCTGAAAGAGAAGCCATGGTGCAACGTTTGAATGACAAACTTCAGGCAGTCTCCGCATGGAGCAATGCCAATCTTGTCAAGTTCAACGCCACCAAAACGCAGACGTGTCTATTCACCGCCAAAAGGAGCCCTTTCACCTTGGCTCCTACTTTCCAGAATGTATCCTTGGAATACAGTGACCGAAGAGAGAGAGCGAAGGTTCGGCAGTACTTTACACCGGGACAGCTTCTTGTTTTATACAAATCACAGATCCGGTCGTGTGTAGAGTACTGTGGTCACATATTTGCTGGTGCCGCAAAGTCTCATCTTGCGGTTCTGGACTCAATTGAGAGGCGAGCAAAGAGGCTTATAGGCGATCCCGAATTGGTCGGAGCCGACCTCCAAAGCCTTGAGCACAGGCGTAGAATTGCTAGCCTCTCAGTATTCTATAGGATACATTTTGGTGAGTGTGCACTGGAATTACACAATTTAATTCCCCCGTCCCCCTTCCATCACTGGACGTCCCGACGCACGGCAGGTTTTCATCCTTTTGTTGTGGACATTCCACCTGTCCGAACGAAGCGCTTTGCTTCCTCATTTTTACTGCGTACAGCAAAGGATTGGAACAGCTTGCCTGCGTCGGTATTTCCGACCGAATACAATGTGGGTGTCTTCAAGCGAAGAGTGAATAGGTTGCTAGGGTAATGCGTCTTACCACCTAAGACTACATTCCACTTACCATCAGGTGGAATGTAGTCAAGCATTGCCCTAGATCATATAAAAAAAAAAAAAAAAGATTTCTAGTCTAAGTCAAAAATCATCACTACCTAAAAATTTCATCGTGCTATAAAGTTTTTTTTTTTTATAAATTTTTTTCATGAAATGGCATTATTTTGTTGACAATATATCTTATATTGCAGACTTGAGTAAAATAATTCAATTATATAAATCTTTTTCAAAATAACAACGTTAAAAAATAACAAAAAATAAAAAAAAGAAAAATAACTGTTTATACATAATTTTATTTTACATAAAAACGACATCAAAATAATTTTAATTTACAGTTCATTCCAACTTGTTTTAGGGGTTGTTCAAAAAAACATTGATTCTTTGCTATAAACTTTTGAATATTACTCAGCACCCGGCGCACGTAGATTTGCCCTTACAGTGGTCTTGATAACTTTTTCAATTTAACAGGTAAGGATAAATCGTTCTTTCTTTTTATTTGAACATAGAAGTGATATAGAGTCCCTCAGACTTTAGGAAAGTGGTCTATTGTTTGTTCGTATTAACTTGGAAATTGTCTTATTCAATTGTAAAAATATATGACTGTGATTTGATTTAGTCATATAATGCTGGAACATCGGTAATAAAAAAGACATTACAGTTTTTAAGCGTGTCAGAGAATAAGTAAATAAAACTTTTAACCAGTATTATTAAGTAACATAAGTAATAATAATATAATATTTACTAAAACTGAGAAATTATGGGGTAATTTGTTGTAAATACTATAGCTTTGGTCATGAATAGGTACTGTCATCGCCTTATTGTCTTATTAAGACAATTAATCACCGGAAATCTGGTGCATAATAAATTATATACTCGTTGGCTTAGATTACACTATATCTTCATATATGCAACTTATTCAAATTAGAACACATCATTCTAATTAATAAACATCTTTTATTTATTCATTTTAATCTTTTTTTTTTGGTCTGTGGCAACACTGAGGTCAACAGCAGATTTGAATTGTTCCTAATAGTTTTATTAAGTAAAATTATTTATAGTGTATAATTTTAGCTAAATTCCCAATCAATTATTCAATTAAAGTGTATTGATACTAGTGTAATAAGAATTATAGTGTTTAAGTTATTCTTCAATATTGTAAATCTCTAAGAAAGTGAAAAGTGACAGTTGATTGGTAACGTACAAACTTTAAATTTTCTAAAATATGAGCAGGCCCTTCGGCGTACCGACACCCTGGAGCTGGAGCTGAGAGATGCCCACCAACAAATCTTGGAACTGGAGGAGGCCGCTCAAAACTCAACTAACGTTCACACTCACAGCTTGTATGAAGAGTTAATTGGCAGCGCTTCTCAGTTGGTCAACTCACCAACTACTGCAACTAAAAACCCCTGTGTCACTATAGATTTAACAAATGACACATTGAACTCACAAAGGCTGGGTAGCTGTAGCAACAAGAAATTAAAAAAATATATTAGAATTAATAGATATATTAAGAAAATCCAAAAATTAACTAAAAAGAACAAGTTTTTTACAAAATCAATTATTAATAAAAATATATTGTTAAAAAAAATTAACTTTTGTAATATAGAATTAGAAAATAGAAATAGGAGATATGAATCTGACACACAATTATTAGAAACACATTTAGCCCGTTTGCAGACTACTTTAAGAAGTGTTACAAAAAAATATGAAAACACACAAAACTTGCTAAGCGAACAAAAGTCAAAAGTAGATGAACTATTAAAAAAATCACAAAATAGTTTGGAATGTATGAACTCACAGACTAACAGTTGTTCATGTGAGTGTAATAATAAGTTATTTTCTGTAAAACCAACATTGTCCTCCCCCGCTAAAATATTGTGTGACAAGGTTGATATCCCTGTTTCTAATAATAGTGGCTCCCTCAAATTAACTCCTGTATATGACACTTATATGTTTAGCGATAATATTGGAAAAGGAATGGGATCTGTACTAAATTCTTATTTTGAAAAACAAAATGTATTCAACAGCTGTTCACCTGACAATAATTTAATGAATATTACTAGACAAATAAAAAATTCAAGTAAACAATTTACTAAGTCAACAAATATAATAATTTTTGTAGGAAATAGAGATAATGTAAATCATTTGGAATTTAAAAAATGTTTTGAAACTATAAGTAACTTAGATGTCAATAAAATTGTCTGGTTTTCATTACCCTATAATCAAGGTTTGCCACAGGCCGAAAATAAAATTAGATATAAGATAAATTTACTGATATATAATTTATGTTTGTATAATGACAAATTTCATGTGATTGACACTAACACTAATGTTAGTAACTTTTATAACTTGACTAATGGTAGGTATTACCTATCTCCATATATTAAAAGACAGGTAGCTTCATCGCTATTATATTATTTTACTATGACAGCCAATAATTTGGCTAAAATTGTTTCTATTGAACAGCATTCAATTACTTGTATAAGTAAAAACAGCTTGGAAATAAATCCAACTAGTAATAGTAGTATTAGTAGTAGTTTAAACTAGACATTAAGACAGTAGAGATATCCTCTAGCCAAATAATTAAGATATCAAATAATGATATTAATGATGATTACAGAAATACAAAAATTGTTAAAATAAATAATAGAAACCATAACATAAACTGTATCAACCTGGTGCATCAGAACATTCAGTGTATTAGAAATAAGGAATTAGAAATTGAATTGTTTTTAAATACTTTTAATATTAATATTTTTTGTGTCACTGAGCATTGGCTTAAGAATGATGAATTAATATTTAATTTCAATAACCACCAGGTTGGTAGTTCGTTCAACAGAGTTAATTCCATACATGGTGGCTCTTTAATTATTTTAAATAAACAGATAAAATTCAAAGAACGCAAGGACATAGTGAGCCACTCTGTTGAGCGGACAACTGAACTTGCTTCAGTTGAATTAGAAGAGTTCATAATTGTAAATGTTTATAGGCCACCGTCATCTAACTTTGAACATTTTGAAAATATTATGGATGAGGTATTGTATAAATTATCACATTCTAGTAAAAAGGTAATTATTTGTGGAGACTTCAATATTAATATTCTTGAACAAAATTCAATAAGTATAAAGTTTTTAAATTTGTTCAAATCTTATAATCTTTTACACATGTTTATGGAGCCTACTAGAGTCACAACCACTAGTGCCACTTGTATTGATAACATTTTTACAAGTGTTATTCCAAATTTTAAATGTTTATTCAATACATTAGATTCTGACCACTATGGCCAATTTATTAAATTCAGTTGTAGCAAGAAAGAAAAATCAAAACAGAAAATAAGTTTTATACCAGTGACTGTAGAACGTATCGAACAAATTAAAAATGGGTTAGTACGCTATTTGCCTTTGATGAAAAATTCAAACCCCAATATTATGTATAATGACTTTTTTAGTACTTTCACTAAATTATTTAACTCTATATTTACTCCTAAAACAGTGGTTGTTAATGATAAATTAGTGTTTAGTGATTGGGCATCTGCTGAGTTACACAAAAATAGAGAAAAATTATATAATATGTATGCGGAATTGATGTTTAATACTAGTGATGAGTTTAGGGATGAGGTAAAATTATTTTCCAAATCTTTTAAAAAACAATGTAAAATAGCAAAAAATCAACATATTCAAAATAAAATAGGAAATAGCATTAATAAAATAAAAACAACTTGGAAAATAATTAATGAGGAAACTGGAAGAGCCAAATCCCAGAGGATCGACTATAAATTAAATATAGATAATAAATATGTCACTTCTGACCTCGAGGTTGCTACTGCTTTTGAAACCTTTTTTACTAATATTCCAGTGACCACAACGTTATCTTTAAATTCTTCTACCGCTGCAGCTATGGGTTTACTTGGAGAGAATGTAGGTCAATGTGTTAGTAGTTTTAAGTTTGAAAAAGTTAATGCTCAAGAAGTAATCAAAGTATTTAGATCAATTAGCGTTAAAAAGACTAGTGATCTTTGGGGGTTTTCTGTTGACATACTTAAGTCCATAATTGACATTGTAGCGCCAGACTTAGCATTAATATTTAATAGTTGTTTAGAATATGGTATATTTCCTGATCTAATGAAACAAAGTAAAATAACTCCATTATTCAAATCCGGCTGTTCATTAGATCCTAGTAACTATAGACCTATTTCAGTCTTACCCACTTTTAGTAAGATTTTTGAGAAAATAATTCTTAATCAACTTGTGGCATATTTCAGTAAAAACAATCTCTTACACAAAAACCAGTTTGGTTTCAGTGCCGGTCGCTCTACAACAGATGCTGGTGTAGAGCTATTACTAAACATATTTGAAGCCTGGGAAGGATCACAGGATGCACTTGGCATTTTCTGTGATCTATCTAAGGCGTTTGACTGCGTTCAACATGAAATCCTTGTGAAAAAGTTAGAACATTATGGAGTTAAAAATAAGTCCCTAGATTTAATTAGTTCATATCTTAATGATAGAATTCAAAAAGTTGATGTAAATGGAAAACGTTCCCCTGGTTCTTTGGTAAAAATAGGTGTGCCACAGGGCTCTATATTAGGGCCTTTCTTGTTCCTCATTTACATAAATGACTTACCTTACCTAGTGAGGGAAAAACATGGGATAGTGTTGTTTGCTGATGATACTTCTCTTACTTTTAAAGTTAATAGACGGCAATCTGTTATTGACGATGTAAACAATGCTCTCTCAGATGTTGTACATTGGTTTAACGCCAATAATTTGTTGCTTAATAAAAAAAAGACAAAATGTGTCAAATTTAGTTTACCAAATGTTAAAAATGTTAGAACCAATGTACAATTAAATAATGAGGATTTGGACTTGGTCAAATCTACTACTTTCTTGGGCATTACTTTAGATGAAAAATTGCAATGGGGTCCTCATATATTTGATTTGTCAAGCAGACTAAGTTCTGCTGCATACGCGGTTAAAAAAATACGTCGTTTAACAAATATGGAAACTGCTCGATTAGTTTACTTTAGTTACTTTCATAGCTTAATGTCATACGGTATACTCTTATGGGGCAATGCGACTGACATTGATACCATATTTACATTACAGAAGAGGGCTGTTCGCGCAATATATAATATGAGACCAAGAGACTCGTTAAGAAATAAATTTAAAGAATTTAAAATTATGACTGTTTACAATCAATATATTTATGAAAATTTAATTTACGTTCATAAAAATATTTCAAAGTTCAAGAAAAATTGTGATTTACATAAAATTAATACAAGAAATAAAAATAAACTCACTATGCCCGGCACTAGGCTCCATAAAATAGGTAAATTTTTTAAGGGTAATTGTATACGTTTTTATAATAAGCTCCCAAATGAAGCCTTAAGCCTCTCATTAAATAAATTTAAATTATATGTTAAAAATAATTTAATAAAAAAATCCTACTATAGTGTAAAGGATTACATCGACGACGGTATGGCCTGGGAATGAATCTGTATTGTATTGCGAATAGCTAGTAATCTCCGCAATTTGTTTTTTGTTGTAAATTAATTTTGCTTTATCGACCTTCTGCATCACACCGATTCCTTAGAAGTCACTACTTGCGGTAGCATCGGGAGTCGGGTTGCCTCCCTCCCTCAAATATGTGCGAAGGGGGTGATGGCTGGCTCTTGTGTTATGCTCGTGAACGGGTGCTGCTTGCGGTGACTGGTTGTGTGGCAGGCCGAAGATTTATATATATATATTTTTTCTGTTATTATTATTTAATTTTCGTTGCCTGAAATCATTAGGCTTCTTTTCCGATTGATTGCGACGGTTCTAGTTGTTCTAAATTTGCATTTAAGTTTGACGTTTGTGAAACAGTGATTACAATAACAAAAAATATATCCGGCTGAGTTTGTTGTGTGGTTCTTCTCAGAGCAGGACGCGTTTGGAACCCTCATAGCTTTAACATTAAGATGGAAAGTGCTTTTTCAGAAGGGCTTATTACGATAAATCTAGTATCGTAATAGGCCCTCCTGACACTTCCATGTTGACGTACACAAGTGATCACTGATTATGATTCTAAGTGGAAAAGATATAAATAAATAAATAAATAAATAATTTCAGCAGAGAACTGTCTATTAAAATAAGATCCTACAAATTTGTAAAGTTTTATAAAATTATCATACTTATGTGTAATCTTCAGTAATATTAAGAGATAAATGTTCATTCTATGTGATTCATTCGCATATTAGTATTTAGGTTTATAATGATTAATACTAATTAATATTATTTAATATTAAGTTTAAAAAAGTGGGTACTTAATTATTTTTTTTCGATAAAATCATAGAAGGAATTTTATCACGTAATAATCTGATAGCTGTCAAAGCTGAAATTAAAATGTAGCTTTATAAAAGTATGCTTTGACGATATTTTGTTCATATATTTTTTTAATGGTATATGTAAAAGTAAAATGTTTATTTTGGAATTTTAACGGTTACAAAAAGAGTTATGATACCTTTGAAATCTATCTTACTGAAACTTATTTTATAACATTATAGATAAAATATCATCAATAATAAAGCAATACTTCAAATATTTCATTTTTAAATAGATTTATTTTTTTTTCCTTGTTATTTTTATTATATTTAGTTAATAGATATTTAAGTAATATATGTGTAATTGGTTTATTGGAAACATCTCTAACGATTTCGATGAGTATCTCATAAAAATATTAACTCCTGAAAAGATTAAAATAATTAGTAGCATCTGACGAACAATCACTGAGTTTCGAGTAGCGATAGCTATATTCATTTTAAAATAGTAGATATATTAACTGCTTCTAATCCATGATTGAATCCATGATCTAATGATTAATGCAAATCTTTTAATCTCCAGGATAATCAATACAAAATATCTTTAGATCAAATTTTAATAAATATAGAATGAAAAATAAACCGATACGGGCAGGGATTCGAACCCGCGACCTCTGGGAAACCGTCCCGTCGCGTACCAATCGAGCTATAGTATCCCTACGGTTAAAGTGTTCATTTTATATTTATTAAAATTTAAATAAGCTTAAGGTGGCTTTACATATTTATAGATATTTTTAAACATGTTTAGATCAATTTACTTTTAATAAAAACTTTTTGCTGGGTTTTAATGATTAAAAATATTTATGGCATCATTTATGACATTAGTGACATACGAGATGAATATACACTTGTCTGCAGTTGCTAAAAGAATATTTTCCATTATTCCAATACGTAATATATATACAAACAAACATCTTTGCGAGGAAAAAACAGAAGTTCAAACAGATGATCCGTTTTGCCTAAAACCTATAGAGTATGAAAGTTACACCCTTCGAAAGCATGATAATATCAAACGTCAAAGGCTTTATGAATTTGGTCTGTACGTGGCAGCGTGTATGCCTAAATATGTTCAAAAGATTCAAATGCAGCATACTGATGAATTAGAAATATTAATTGCACCTGAAGGATTTCACCCCGTTCTAACATTTATGGCATATCATCAACACGCTTGCTTCAATCAGTGTTCCTTAGCCTCAGCCGTTGATGTTCCAAGTAGAGAGTATAGGTTTGAAGTCGTTTACAATCTTCTTAGTCTAAGATTTGGGGAAAGAGCCCGAGTGAAGACATACACTGACGAACTTACTCCACTGCATTCTGCGGTAAGTCTTTGGGGAAATTGTAATTGGCTAGAAAGAGAAATTTATGACATGTTTGGAATCATCTTTATTAATCACCCTGATTTAAGAAGGATTTTGACTGATTACGGCTTCAATGGGCACCCACTCAGAAAAGATTTTCCTCTTGTGGGGTATACAGAAGTGAGGTATGATGATGACCTTAAAAAGATAGTTTATGAGCCAGTAGAATTCGCACAGGAAATGCGGTCTTATACACTTGAATCGCCATGGAACTATTTGAGAAATTTCCATGAGGGCTATAATTGTCCAAAGCCAGAGAAGAAGAAAGAAGATTAAATACTTTTAATACAAAACTTACTTGACCTTTGCAAACAAATATTATCTTATCAAAATTACTCTTGTATTATGAAAAAATACTTATTTAAGATTTATTTACTCTAATAAAACAACATAATATAAATATTCACAAAACTGTATATTTTGTCAGCTTTCGTTACTAAACATCAAAATAAACTGATTGGAATGCGATTAAATATGAAATGATAAAATAAAAATTGTGTTTTTGTGAAAACTATATTTTTTTATTGCATAATCTTAACCTTAGAATTAAGTCTCTTTAACAATAATTTATCATTCTTAAAAATATTATTCTTACTAAAATGGGTATATTTGTGTTCACATCTTTGCCAGAGAATGGTTTGTGCATAATGTACAACCAAATTGTCCGTTAACAATCTATAAATGTATATCATTAAAACTATTTAGTAATATACATTTAAAAGACATTATTCTTCTTTATCTGAAATAGTTGGCAAAAGACAAAAACTTGTCATTGAGATACAATGTTATGTAATACTATATTCGGTACCTCCATATATCATTCTGCTAAACATTAACTGACAAATAGGTACCCTTAGGTCAATTCTATTTATACAGAAATTGCCTCCTTTACCTCATTGTCGTCGGAAAATTTACTTCCCCTTAAGTCTCCCCTTTTTTTAAATCGGGGAATAAAAAAGTCACTTGGGGCCAGGTCTGGCCTGAAAGGTGGGTGAACTAGGGATTCGAACCCATGCGAACCCAGCCATTGCAATTCTGCTCTTGCAGGCGCGTTGTCTTGCAAGAGCAACACACCCTTTGTCAATTTGCCTTGCCACTTTTCCTTGATGGCATCCTTTAATTTTTCTAATATCGTTGCGTAGTATTCTCCGGTCATATGCCTTCCCTTTTCTTTGTAATCAATCAAGATTATCCCCCACAATCCCAAAAAATAGTAGCCATCATCTTTCCAGCCGACTCCGTCACCTTGAATTTCTTTGGCGGTGGTGTCACCTTTTAATGCCATTGCATGGACTCTTGTTTGGACTCAGTCTCAAAGTGATAAACCCATGTTTCATCTCCCGTAACAATTCGATCCAAAATCTGTGCAGGTTTATCTTCACACAACTCCAATAAATGCATTGATGCATCGAAGCGCTGATCTTTCCGAAACGGCATGAGTATTCTCGGTACCTATCTTGCACTGATTTTTGTCATATCCAGGTGATCATGTAGGATACGAAAAATGGTGGTATTTGATATTCTAACTAATGCAGATAATTGTTTTTTGTTGAACCGGGCATCCTCTACTACAATTTTCTCCACTTTTTCGACGATGTCCTATGTGGTGACCTCAACTGGCCTTCCTGAGCGGGGGTCGTATTCAATTGACTCTCGATCATGTTTATAAAGACTATGCCACTTGTAAATCATTAATTTACTGGGGCACTGTTCCCTACAAACGACTCACATTTCATTCAATATGGTTTGAGCGTTCTTTCCTGGCTTGGTAAGGAATTTTATCACAGAGCGGTGTTAAATTTTCTCAATAGTTTCAGTTTTCTTCCGGATTGTTCTTGTTCAGCAGGCGACTGTTCGTAAAAGATTCGGGTTGAAACACACTATATATATATATATATATATACATATATATATATATATATATATAGTAATGATGAGTCTCGGATTCGAGTGACATCAAGCGAGCGCCTCCTTCAATACTCCACCCTCTCATTTCCACGAATTTTTGGATCTCCCGGTGTAGTTAAATTACGAAATTATTTTAAATACATCTCCTTACTAATGCATGAAATTGCTGACCATGAAGCAATTTACATTATAATTGATAATTTATAATTTACAACGATATCGAATCGTATAGTCTAAGCCCTCAATGATTAACTTCGTAATATATATACTATCAACGTACGTACAACAGTCCCCCGAAGCAACGAATTCAATAAGTACATAATAATATTATTTTTCTTCTTTTTATAGCTCTTTTTGTATCGGGGGTTTTCAAATTTTTAATTTAATTTTTATACATATAGACTAATATCTGGAAAAGGTTTATTTAGTATTTTTATTTTGAATAATGTCGTTTCAAGAAAATGTAAGTAGTAATTATTTAAGTTTATCTACATACAATTTCAGCAATTTGATTATAATTTAAATAATACTTATCCAATTAGACATATTATATAATAATTTTAAATACCGAATTGCTACAAATGGAATTTGTCCTCATAAGAAATTCACCCTCGTCTTAACAGAGAGAAGCCTGTGAATTATTTTGTTAGAATGGGCAACTTTTTGTACAGAGATTAACTGCGTATTACAACCTAAAGTGTGCCAATGAGGGGTATTACCGAAACTTCTTAATTACTTACGAACAGTTTTCCTCACAAACACAATTTAAGATAATTATTATCATTTAAAACAACGTTCAATATTTTGTATTTTTTTTTTATAAACGTAAAATTGTAAAAAAGGCCTTTAATATTATCATCACTTACCATTTCTTTGATTTCAGATATTTTATGCTATAGTTTAAGTAACTGATTAGAATCGTCTTATAATTGGTTATGTTAGTTTTGTTAGTTATTTGTAAGTATACAATTAAATAAATAACTTACAATACACCGAACAGATTAAGTGCAATTTAGCCCTAAAAAAACAAATGTTACCAAAGATAAGTAAAAAACATTGTGGGAAAAATCAAATTAAATAAATGATAAATAAAAAATTACTAAGCAAAGGTTGTAGTAATACTAGTATCAAATATTTTTTTAGAACTGCAAAAGAGGTATTATCTTCTTATATTGTTACATTATTATTATGGTTTATCTGTATTCACTATTCCGCATGCAAAGTAATTTAAAGTGTGGTAGTGCTCGAAACGCCTATTAAATTTTCCTTGTTCTATCAAATTATGGGATTTTATTCAAAATATAGAGTATCAAAATAAAACAACACTTTTCAAACTTTTATAATAATCAATTTACAATAATCGTACACATAAAACATTCTACAAAAAAATAACTGTGTATAGAACTTTTTACGTGTCGCCTCCATTTTAATTGAGCCAAGTGAATAAATGAAATGAAGAGAATGACATCTTTGCCCACTTGTATACATTATTAAAATGTTTCTAATTTGTATCTCTGCAAATATAATAAATCACGTATAAGTTTTCAATTGAATTTGGTTTCAAAAATACTTACTAAAACTACAAAAAGACAAAGAGAAAACATTTTGAAATAGCCATCATTGCCAAAATTCTGTCTGAAAAAAACCAAAATTAAATTTACAATTAACATCCATTTAAATGAAATAGAAAAAGACCTTTTTCTTGAAAACAAAGTAGGGATTCGTTTTAACTAGAAAATTACGAATGCTCATTTGAAGGTAAGAATTGAGGTTTACTACCTACCATATGTAATTATTACTGTAACCAGTCACATTATTACATTTTCACCCTCTTTCGTGCTATATTTAATAAATCTCAAATCTCATAAGTTCAGGTTGCTTTATAATATTTTAACATATTTGTTTGATTGTTTGTGTCCCACTTATAATTAAATCACACAACAAATCCTTAAAATAGCACAATCTCTATCAAGAATTGATAATTAGTTGTCTGATAAAATTTGTAATTCAAAAAATCTTATAAAATATAAACTTAATCTGTAATTTAATATTTGTATGATTTGATTGCACCAAATTTACAAATATTACAAATCGGGAATTGATTTAGAATGCATTAAGTTTGATATAGATATTCAAAAAAACATACTATTTATATATTTCAAAATATATATTTAAATATATAAATCAAGAATTAATATCGGGCTTAATAAAAAATATAACCCACATATCATGATAGTAACATTAACTCAAAAAATATAATAAATACATATTAATTCTAGTAAATTTAATAAGATACAATTAAAAAATATGTAATTTAACTAGTTATTGCTGGTGACGGCTGCTTGTTTGCTTTTCTCCTCATTTTGAACGCTCATTCCCTTCAACTTCCGTTTACAAATGTACTGATTTATAATATATATGAACAAAAAATATTTAATGATTTCAAGTTTTCTCCTAACATAATTGTTTTTTTTTTATTTTTACCACTTTTATATATAACATTTACACTGCGAAAGGCCCGATTTTGTACATTTAGAGAAAATGAACCTGGCATAAGTTAATAAAGGATTAATATTATAATAAATAAAGAAGTGATACTTTCATTCCTTGTTTTTGTTTGTTTTGACTTTATGAAATTTAACACAAAGTAATATTGCTTAAATATTAGTAATATTTACAATAACTACAACAATAAATTAAACTTATGGAAAACACAAGAGTAACATAAGGTACATAAAGAAAATATAAACGTAGAATCAGAAAGCTCAATTGGTATAACGACAGAGACTGTCTGTATACTTCTAGGGTTTGAATGTTGCTTATGTTGATGTCTATGTCATACTATCTTATATTTAAAAAAAAACGAATCCAAGTTTTCTTGTTAAGTTTGAAGTTAGAGCCTAACCTAGCCTCATTTGACTGCATACCTATAATATTTTCTAAAAATTAGCAGGGATAAATAAGGGCATAGTATTTATAAGTACATTGTGGTAAGTCAATTAAATCATGTTTCAAGATTAAATACAATCCCTATCCTTTGAAGGATTATAAATATTTTAGCCTTCAACAAACCATTGTTGCGATACAAAGTAATCTAATCCGACCGTAAGTCATTCTATATAATCTTGGGTCACAACAAAACGGTCCCTGAGAGCGTGGAATAATCGTCCTCAGAGACGTCAATCACACGGTGGACCAAAACCAAGGATGAGGCCGAACGAAGGGTTAGATTACAAGGGTTTAATTCTCCTGGGTAAGGGCATTAATATTTAGAAGATAAAGGACAAATTTTTTGTTTAACTTTTATAAAATTTAAGAGTTTTAAGTTTTAAAGACTATTAAGTTTTTAACCCCCGACCCAAAAAGAGGGGTGTTATAAGTTTGACCTGTGTATCTGTGTATCTGTATGTCTGTCAATGGCAACGATGCAGCCAAACGCATGGACGGAATTTGAATCCAGTTTCTTTCTATCGAAAGAGTGGTTCGTCGAGATGGTTCTTAGCTATGTTTAGTCAAAATAAAAGATGTCATCTCCAAGATATAGAACTTTAATTGGTGCTGGTGAAAGGTTCTTATACAATATTGATAGTAAAAACCTAAACAAGTGAAATTTACTAATTTCAAGTTTGTAGATTCATGTAGTACAACAAAAAAAATATATAATTTAAAAAAGCAGAAAAAAAATAAAAAAAAATCCCAATACAAAAATATGTTTAAAAAGGATAAAAAATGTACTTATTAAAATCGTTGCGTCGGGGAAAAAGAATAGCCGCTAAGTAAAGGAAGAATTAAAAATACAAGTAAGTTACCAAAGCAAATAACAAAAATTACAATATCAAATCGTATAGTGTAAGTCCTAATTAATTAGCTCCGAAATTTTGTAAAATAGACACCATCGTCAACGTCCACGACATTTATATTTTCTTATACTAAACGTTACTAAAGAAAGTGTTAAAAAAAAATTGTAAATTGCCCATGATGTTTCCAATATTATTTTCATTTTAAAGATTCTCAGTACTTATTTAGAATTATCCGACAGTAGCTCAGCGATAAATGTAGCAATGGATATTAAGTGTAGCTTTATATTTGTTAATAATTCTTAACCCTAATAAACTTCTTACCTTAAAAATACATTTAAAATTTTATTATATTTAAGGCTTGGAAATAGTAAATTAGCGTATTTAAAATGTCGACAAATTTTTATTTGTTAATTTTTAATAAGTATAGGATGAAAAATAAACTGTTGCGGGCAGGGATTCGAACCCGCGACCTCTAGGAAACCGTCCCGTCGCTCTACCAATTGAGCTAACATATCGCTACCCGCTTCGGGTAGAACCATTCTAAATCTGATCGTCTTTATCGGTACAGTGGTAACATCTATTTCTAGTAGATTAAGAGACACTTAATGTGAGACTCCCAAGAGCATAGAAGATGCTGCCATTTTTAAAGTAACCCTTAGACGGTCATTAAATCTCGCTGCCAAAGTGGACGATGTTAGGTCGCAATGCTACGCTGTTAGACCAATTTCTCAATGGAGGTGATATGTGCGTGAGCGCAAGTGAGGTTCGCTGGTCAGTTTTAATAATGCGGGTGGGCTGTTTTATGCCAACCTACCCCCTAACCCACAGAACCAAGCCTTGACATCTCTCATCTTCACTAGGAACCTTACCTTTCCTTCGATCTATCTAGTTTGAAATGATAAATGCATTTATAGCATTTCAAACATTAATTTCGGTAGTGGCATCTTTTCAATGCTTTTCTATACTGCAAAGTTAGAAACATTGGTTAGGATCTTCGAAAGAAACCTAATAGATGTCACCACCGTCCCGATAAAGACGATTTCATATAGAATGCTTAATTCACCGCGACAGACAGCGATACGGTAGCTCAGTTGGTAGAGCGACGGGACGGTTTCCCAGTAGTCGCGGGTTCGAATCCCAGCCCGTATCGGTTTATTTTTCATTCTTTATTTATATAAATTTAAATAAGCTTAACATGGCTATACATGTTTAAAAATATTTTCAAACATTTCAAAATATTTCTAAAATAAAAAAAAAAACAGAAAGCGTGGCCGGCTATAAAGGCCTGTGTCTTTGTTGTTGGCCCCTCCTATGAGTGGACTTTTCTTAAAAATGATTGTTACAAAACTGTTGTAATATAGTATAATAGTAAATGGATTTTTTATTTTATTTTTAAAAGTATTAATAAAAGTCCTAAATACTGAATATAATATTTTTTTATCGTAGATACGAGTATGTAATATGTATTGCATTAGAATATTTTAAAATTTATTTTGAAATGTTTAAATTTAAATTTATTGTTTATGATGAAGTCAAGTATTTAATTGATTTTTAAGAACTACAACTCCATTGCCATATTTTCATTACGAGTTTGAAAACAGTTCTCAATGTATAAAAACAACACTCCAATTAGAATATGCAAGTAATATGCAATAAAATGTAGTATAAGTTAATTTGAATATAATTTCAATTAAAATTTTTATAATTTTTATAATAGAAGATGTCAAAACCCCCAAAAAAATCTTAAGCATTTTGATATTCTGTGGTAAAATGAATAGAGCTTGAAAATTTTACAAACAGATTAACAATTAGGTGCTATTTACGAGTGGTCACATGGTCAATTCACTCGATTTAAATAATTTAATTTATTTAGTTTAGTAGATTTATTTATTAGTCTAAAGAATTATAGAAACCCCAGTACTTTTAAATTTTTTATCATTTTAATACAAAATAAGTAATGTAACTCACTTCCAATGAAATTGCGCTCATCTTTTAATAGGAATTTGTATCTTTCAAAAAAATCATTGTGATATGTCGATTAAATATATCTTTTATAAATATTCATTCAATTCAAACATACCTTTTTGATGCAAAAGGAAAGCTGTATAAATTTATACATATTTTAATGTAGCACTCATCTCATATTTTTGAAACAGTGTTCACACAGCACTAGCAGGCGAGATAATGCGACGGTTAATGGAGTGTCGCTGCAGCGTTAAAAGTCTAAACGCCTTCCATAACCCATTAAAAGATTTATATACCTCATATTTAATGTATTCATAATATTCATAATGCGAAAAATTATTGAGTATCCAATTTATGTGACTAATTATAGCGTATATTGGAAATTTAGATTTAGTTTAACATTTTACATTTGTTAAAATAAAATACAGCATGAATATCGATTTCATAATTAAATATTTTAATTTTGTTTTTACTTCTAAAGTTTATAGTAATAAAATGATGAGAATAAGATGTATGTTAGTTATGATCGAATCGGATTCTGACTTTTCAGTTATGAGCAATTAATCAAAAAATATAGTTTTTAAAGCTCTTTAAATGCGGCCGCCGCAACACAAGTCTGTTAATATCACAAATCATGCAATAAAATGTGAATAAATATATTAATATTGTGTTTTGACAAACCTTGAAAGCATGTTCGTGACAAATTTACAACGCACGGGTTTGAAAAATCATACACATTATACATTAGGTACGTCTGCTTCACTAAAACGTATAAAAAATTATAAAACTAATATAAACAATGTTCATTAATGTGAGATAAGCATTATATTTCTTACAAGAGAGGAAAAAATATTAATATCACAATGTACATAAAGCGTAGTTTTTGCAGTCTGTCAGGTTTGCTTTTATCGACACCACTCACGAGCGATGCATTTGTTTTTAAAGTGCTCTTTAATTTGGATAAAAAGTCAGTTATTTTTTTTAAACCTGTGCTTTTTTACTAAAATACAATTAAGGTATAAAAAAAATCTATATTATTAAGGAAAATCAATATTTCATTGTGGGCGAATTTGAGTTAGCCATTTAAATGAAATCTTACACTGTTAATGTAACAATTTGATAAAGAAAGATTTTTTGTTCCTAAGATTAAGGGCGAGGTCACAAAAAAGTGTCGCCAAGTACGGAAATTACCAAAACTTCGTGTCGAAACCCAAAATTTACTCGTCCTAAATGTCCTCGTCAATGAATGATTGCTCTCTTAAAAACGGTAAAGAAATTAGGAACAGACGTTTTTGGTTTATGAGTTTTATAACAACTTAAATTGATTTTTTCTACTTTTAAATTTATCAAGGAGTTTAGTTGCCTACAAAAGGAGGTTTTATACATTCCATTAACCCTGCGTGAATTAAAAAATATTAAATTATTAATTAACCTAATATGCTAATTAATAATATTTGTATACTATTTTTGTATGATATTTCGCTGATAATTTATAATAAATGTAAATAAAATGAATAACTAAATTAAAAAGTTTTAATTAATAAACCCATAAGTTATTGTACCGCCACCTAGGGGTTTCACTTTGTACAGATATGTTTATATAACAGATGTACTTATTTTTCCCTAAGGTATAAATAGATGGCGTTGTTACAAAACATTACGAGTAAATTTATCACAAATTTGTAATATTATTTTCATTTAAACTGTCTTATTTGCAAATGGATTCTAAAAGAACAAACCCCAATATCAAATAAATAATAAAGAACTACTAAGCAATTTAATATAATAAAAAAAAAATAATAATGTAATGCAAACATGCAAAACATGTCGTGCCAACTTTTGGTAAGAATTTTTACCATCTAGCCCCCTTTCACAACGCGAGGAACTACGTTCCAATAATATAAAAAAGTATCTATCAACAAGTATTTTCAATACTGCAGTAATTAGTTCAGTTGACACTGCAGTGTTAAATGAAATAATGCTGCAGCAATTTTTTTTTCTAATTTTAATTTTCGCTTATGTCATGGATTGTATGGTACCGTTCAATTCATTCGAGCACGCCTCTATACTACGTGACACGCCTAACAACCTTCGAGATAAAGGATTTATAAATTCGTATCTGATATTATAAGCGATAATGTTATGTATTTCTAAGAAAATCATTTGCATTTAAAATATAAATACAGTATTAAAAATTAATCCTTAACCATTATTTATAATTATAATATTACTGTACTGTCCTGTAAATATAATATAATACGAAGTTATTGTATAAATAACGTCTCATATAAACATAACAATCAATATTTTGGCTTCAAATCAACTCATCAGAAAATGTTTTGAAGGTTTTCCGCGAAAAATCTCGTAAACTTATGTCCACATGTGAAGAAATTGGTTATTTTATATTTCAGTTTTGATGGTAACCTTTCTGTAAATGCTGACCTCAATATATATTAGGGGTATGTATTGCGTAGTCAGGTACAGAAATCACGGCGCTTCATGCGCTTGATAAAGTTTTCTCTTTCATTGTGCTCCATTAACCAAATAGGTTGCCATGTGTAAGCGGAAAATTATATCAATGATTTTTCTCTGTCAGCTTTAATTCGCAAGTTGACGTAGTTTCTAGGTTATTTTATTGTCAACGCTTGTTTACTATTTTCTTAGCAAGAGTTTTTAAAAATATTTTCTAAATCAATAATAAGCATAAAAAATATTAGAACAAAAGAGAATTATTCGTTAAGAAGAGAATGGTCGTATTCCAATTGCTTATTCCATTAACACTCATTTAAGCTGTTAATAATTAAAAAGATATAAGTATGACTTTTAGCCCCTTAAAAACCCTTTCAAATGAGCCTTGCTAAGTCAGTGCTGACACATTTAAAATATTGGCCCGTTTTACTTAATATCCATAATTTTAAATTGGCTTAAGAGGGTTTTATATACAGCTTTAATAAAGTAAATGAATACAGGCACTCTCCTTCTAGACTACCATCTAATTAACGTAACTAATTATATTACCTTAGCTTCTACACAGTATATTTCCAAATTACTTATTACAAACTATAATACTAACAATACTTTAAGCAGTTATTGTTGAACAATTTAAGAATTATTGCATATATTTTCCCATGCTTTTATAATAAAGCTAATTTAAACGTATTAAAGTTGTAAAATAATCTTTTTGTTTAAATTAATTCATATATTAACATTGTTATTACTAATACACGAAATAGATGTTTGCTACAATATGTATTTTGTAACTTATTTAAACAACTATTTATAAATAATATAAACTAGCTGACCTGCCGAACTTCGTCGTGCCAAACAGGCAACGCATGAACAGACGTTACGTTTTAAAGGTAATACGTAAAGAATATGTTAATGTGAATTCAAAAAATCATTATCAGAGTGCCTAAATAAAACCAGCAAGGCACTAAGGCTCTTGCTTCATGACATGAGTTACAATTTTCAGTTAAGTACCTTCTAAGAAACGTTTTTTTTTGGTTTTATTTTCAGTCGCAAGAAAAATAAGGAAGATGGTTTATCGATCCGTAAATATGCCAGTTGTAGTTGACCACTACCGTTTCACCTCGATTTGTTCTTGTGGTTTAGAATTTAGAATTTAGAAGTTGGATTTGAGTTTTGACGTTTGACGTTTGACTCTTCGCGTGCGATTTCTTGTTATTTTTCGTAATTTCATTCGCGAAGTTTTAAAGCCTAATTGCATTAGGACTTCATCGGGACTGATAAGATTTTTCTGGTCGCACTATTGTTAATAATAATATCGGCATATTACGAATTATTAGAATAATTGAAATTGCACAAAAAAAACACATCCACCCGGTCTACGTCACATCATGGGCTTACGTAATCGTAAGCGTTTTGTTACACCATTTATATAAGATAAAAACATTTTTATATATTTGATTTTTTATTTTTTTAGTATCACATGTCCGTCTCCTAATCTACTGGTTATAAGATATACCATATTTCTGCCGAACTGGTTCGGCCGTGCTTGAGTTATAAATAGTGTAACTAACACGACTTTCTTTTTCTATATATTTATTTATTTAATACTTTATTGCACACAAAACATTAAAAAAAAGAAAAAGAAACAGATAAAAATACACAACAGGTGAGCTTATCTCTAGGTGCAGAGATTTCTTCCAGCCAACCCAAAAAATATGATGTTGTGATAGAATATTGGAAGGCATCGTGTACAATATATAATTAAAAGAAAAAAAAAGAAAAGAAAAAAAAAAAAGATAAGATATTAAAATATATATATATATATATATATATATATATATATATATATATATATATATAAATCTAATATCTACAAGAAACAAAAATAGTATAAATATATATATAGATTATATATCAATATCCACTACAACTTACAAATCCGAAGGCATATAATAATATTATGTGAATGATAAATAATAATAAGCTCCTTCAACCGTTTTTCAAAAACAGGAAGAGAAGGACTATTGCGCACCTTAAGTGGAAGAAAATTCCACAATTTCACGGAGAGATAGGTAAAAGACCTAGAGTAACAATGGGTGTGGTATACCGGGACACGAATTACAAACTTACGGTCAAGTCAGGTCAAGTCAAGGAGATTCACTAGGTTGCAAAAAACAAAACGCTCACGCAATATAGAAGCGAAAGGATTATACAGGATGTTATAAAGGAGGGATAAAATGTGAGTGATAAATGATGCGAAGACGGATAGGGAGCAACTTGAGTTGTGCTCTGAAATTAGAAACATGGTCATGCTTACGAAGTCCACAAATAAATCGAATACAGGAATTTTGGGGCCTCTCAAGTTTATTTAAAAGAGCTTCAGTAACATCAAGAAAACATGAATCAGCATAATCAAGAATAGAAAGGATGAGAGTCTGGACAAGCGAATTTTGGTCTTTATACGGAGAAAATTTTTCAAAGAGTGCAATGAATGAAAAGTGAAGTAAATTTTCTTACTAACGTTATTTATGTGATTTTCCAGGAAAGGTCCGGGCTAAAAACAACGCCTAAATTGGTAACACTTGAAGACAAGGCAATCTGAGTGCCGTCATAAACTATTAGGGGACAACCTGAGTATTCTACGGACTTAAGCATGTGTGTATTGCCTACAATAATCGCCTTAGACTTAAGTGGATTCACTAAGAGACCAAAAGAGGTTGCCCAAGAACAAATTGCACTAAGGTCGTCATTAAGTAAATTCAAGGCTTGTGACACGTTCGTAGCACTAAAATGTCGGTAAATTTGCAGGTCATCGGCGTACAAATGAAAATGAGACGAAATCACCGATGTGACTGTGTTAATAGACAAAGAGAAAATTAAGAGGGACAGAACACATCCCTGCGAAACGCCCGCTACTATATTGCACCACTCAGACTCTACTTTGTCGTCGCGTATCATGAAAAATAAAACACCATCACTGCTTTAAACTCAAATTTATTAGAAGTCTCGCAATGTATAGGTTAATTTCTTAGAACTAAACGATACCACGAGTTAAAGTTTGACAGCGCCATCTAGTTAAATTTCTATTAACTACTGTATATTTTTATTATCGTGAACCGTCACTCTGCGCGTTAAGACCTTGCTATTAAACAACTTCATTCATAAAAACAAATTGAGAGCGTCCGCGCAGGTAAGAGTCGAACCAATGTAAAGTTGAAGGTGAAAAATTAAGGGCACTAAGAACACTAATCATCAAATCAAAATCTACCGGATTAAATGCGCAACTGAAGTCCAGCAAAACAAGTACAGTAAGGAGTTTAGAATCGATGGCAAAATGAATATCATCGGAGACTTTAACTAACGTCGTCACTGTACTATGCCCCTGCCCGAAGCCAGATGCCAGATGAAATGGGCTAAATAGCTCATTGTGACGCAGAAAACGAGCCAATTGTTCATGAACTATATGTTTCATGACCTTAAATAAGAAGGGTAGTATGGAAATAGGTCGAAAATCTGACGAACTTAAAGGATGGGATATATTAGGAAGCGGAATGACTTTCGCCTTTTCCACGACGAGGGAAAAGTCTGAGATGATAAGGAAAAATTTAAAATGAAGGTTAGTACGGCAAGGATATGAGGAAGAATAGTAACTAACATCTTGGAGCATAAACCATCACAACCGACAGCAGTAGAGAATATACATTTAATGTGTTTTTCAACTTCTAACTCAGTAACTGAAATAAAGAGAAAGAACAGGAGGGACGAGAAATTAAAGAAAGATTATTGAGGGTAACCGATTTTGTAACACTATCCATGCATAAAGGGGGTGTGAAAAATAAGGAATGTAGAGTCAACGAAATTATGAACAGGAGCAGGCTCCTTCCCCACGCCAAGAGATTTTAAGAAACGCCACATTCCTTGTGAGCTAGTATTCGAAATTTTATCATGGATATAGCGGCATCTAGCAATACGACAAAGCTTGTACCAATTGTTACAAAGAACCTTATACTGAGCAAGATTGTCATCCGACGGATGCTTTTTAAATCGCCTATTGGTTCTGTCTCGCGCAGCCATAGCCTTTCTAATGTCTTCAGACACCCAGGGGAAAGGATTATGCTTCTTCCTAATTTTTTAAGTGGTGCGTGACGATCATAAATATTTAAAAAAGCATTTAAATATTAATTTAAAATAGCATAAAATATATAAACATAATACATAAATGAAAGTTTTTTTACATGAAAAATATTTTCTATTTACTTCCATTTTAATTTTTCATTTTCTTTATGTATTGTTAGCGTTAGAATGAAAAATAAGTTTATGAACTCGTTGCAAAATAAACGTAAAGCTTAACCTATTTAGATGTGCAAGAAGTAATAATAAATAAAAAAATGTTTGTTGTTCAAAAAGAAAGTAATTACAATACATAGGTCACTAGCCTCCAGACTAGGATTTCCTGAGTTGTGGAGACAAGTCTCTTTTGTCTAAAACATACATCGAAGCGTGGGCTCAGGTAAAAGTATGTACGAGTTGCTAAGGTCATACAGGTAAGATAGGTAACATTGCTTAATGAAGTTTAAGTTTAATATCAAAGTACCAAAAGACTTATTCAGTAAACACCAACTGTCAACTTCCTTTTTTCGTTCTTATCTTTCTTTTTCTCTTTTCTCCATACGTACTTTTTGAATTTTATTTTATCTCATAAGCATATTTTTTTCCACAGTCTTTTTAAATATTTCTTGGTCTTTTTTAATGACTTCCGATACTAACTTTCCATTCTGGGACTTTTTATAGACAAGGCACCACACGACAATTATTCCGTTTCGTGACATGATCATAGAAAAATAAACTAGGAATACACCCTTTAGCATTTTTTTACTTTGTTTTGCAGACAATATACACATATAGTATACATATAGTATGTATATTGTATGCGTAAAGATCACAGCATCAATAGTGCTGAAATAGTAAACAATGCATAACAAGGAAATACATATTATTTTAATTTTCCGACAAAACAATAAGTAATGTTTCTTTTAAAAGTTAAGATTTTATTGAAATAAAAAAATATAAGAATGACCATATTTAGACAGACATAAACTTATTTTATTTGAACAAACATAAAATCTCAATTTTAACTATTCACACTGAAATTTCAAACTTTGCAACGTAATTAGGCAGACAAATTAGGGAATTAGGGAAATATTTTAATGTATCTAATACAGCTAGTAAATAGGGATTAATTATCTATTCTCATAGCAATATGGTGTAGCAAACGCAAACAGCAACCCTCAAGAGACTCAATCTACTCACCCAGAGTAGCTTTGTTCCTTTGTCTTATCTTGAATATAACTATTTTATATTATCTTGAATGTAGTATGATATAATGTAACATATCAGGAATTTGTGATAATTAACAATTCACTCACTTTACTCGTAATTGTAAATAAAATCTCAGTTGCTTGTCGCAATTGGAATTATTTTTTTCGGCGATTATTTAAATAATTTATTACATTACAATGAAAAAGCATTGCAATATTCAACATTTTTTTGAATATTTTTTCATAGTATGATATAATAAAATTGTACAAAGTCTATAGGTAGGTACGTATTTTGTTTTAATAAATGTTCAATGTAAAAAATAACTGTCAAAATAATAAAGTGTAATGGAAAGGAAATAATATAATAGGCTACTTTTTATTAATTGAACGAGTGAATGTTAATTGTTTATTATTCTTCGATTTAAACAACGACAGTCAATCGATGGTACATCTATTAACCCATATTCATTTTAAAAATTCCTTTGTGGTACTTGTTCTGCAAAAGTATTCAATCATGTGGTATTTTAATAATTTCATAATTATCAAACAGTGAACGTAAACAGTACCGTGAAGTCTTAAATTATACAATTTCAACAGGAAGGCTCAGCTATATCCAGCTCATTTACATTTATTGAGCAAGTATTTACTTGAAAAGCAAAAGTTTGTTTTTATTTTACTCCAAGTTTTCTGTTGTTTTTTTCTTTATTTGGCGCAAAAATTTTTAATGCGTTAAGAAGGTGCATACAATATAATAGACGCATTACAGAGGTTTTGAAAGTTGATACATCTTTTTTCTTTTATATCACAAATTATTATAATATACTATTATTCTTTTACGGCAATCATGCACATTAGAAAAGGTATTAGGCTGCCACCACGATACAACCACGGCCAGTGCAGTTGTTTTGTAGTGTAACGCTTATTTTGTTAAATCCGTGACGAGCTCCAGGTGCAATGCTTTAACTGCAAAACAAACAAAAACACAGATATAAGACTTTGTCAGTTTTGCGCCCCTTCCTTTACGATCAGCTAGGAACACTGGCCCGGCATAATCTACACCAGTGTGTGAAAAGGGAAACTCAAGATGAACTAGACTTACCATGTGATAGATCACATGGTAAGTCACCCATTTTGGGTTGTATTGGCTTAGATTTGAATCTAAAACAGCGAATGCAACTATGCACGATACGCCTAGCTAGATTCCTCCCATAAGTGGCCAACATTTTTGGCGTTTAGAAGACAAAATATTGAGTAGTGTAAATAGTAGATTGTATAAATAATTACGCAGACTGGTGGAAATACAAGTTTTAATGTAACTTCACAGTTATGAGTTCACAACAGTAATGGCGGAGCATCGGAGGGAAAAGTCTCGGAGCCCGCACGGCCGCCCCGCACCCGCTGCTCGCAATCCGGTGAAGACAAACTCTGGTCAAGGTGCAAACGTCAGACAGTTAAACTGTATGTAGTATATATTTCCTTGGGCGCTAATTGCTGTATATAAAATAAAAATATAACATGAAACGCTATAGTTAGTATCTTATGCTAGTTAGTATATTATTCTAATTTTAGTTAAGAATTCATATTATATTAAGAATATGAATATATTATAGTAATTTCTATAGGTATATCGATGACGCGGACATGCTAACCACTATAAAAATTGTGTTTGGTAATATTAGAATACGTAATTATATTTAAAAAATGTTACGTAAAAATGGTGTTAAATAACAAATAAAGCAGTATTTTTTTATATTTAAAAAATCATTTGTAACTCGTTATTGTGACTTAAATACGCTTTATGTATAATTTAATCTAAATAATAAACCTGATAAACTAATTGATCAAATTAGTATACATTCTATCATAACAATATTACCGCCCCGTTGGTCGAGTGGTTAGCGCAGACGCCTAACGTGTCACGGCGCAATGGGGCTCGGGTTCGATTCCCGGCGGACACAGGCATTTATGTGATGAGCATAGATGTCTGTGTTTCTGGGTTTGGTCGTTTATTGAATATATTCTCAGTATTTATATGTGTATTTCTATGTATTTGTATCGTTGTCTAACACCCTTAACACAAGCAAATAATTTGCTTACTGAGGGGTTAGATCAATGTGTGTAATTTGTCCTGATATTATTATTATTATTAATATTGTAAACCGTTAAGAACCTTTAACGATTTGGGTTCACTAAATAAACAATGATGCAAAAACATTATGTCAGCATGGAAGGGATATTTTTAAATATGTGTTAAAGAGTAATTATTATAATTATATCTCAGTGGCCTAATTGCAATGTTATCATCATCTTTAATCACATCACAAATGTTAGTAATTTAATTTAAAAAATAAAATCCCCGATACAAAAATCTAAAAAGGATAAAAACAACATTATTATGTTATTGTTGAAGTCCTTTATTATGTATTCGTCGGGGGACTGATTAATAAAGAAAGAATTCAAAATGCAAGTAAGTTACCTAGGCAAACAACGAAATAACAATATCAAATCGTATAGTCTAGGTCCTTATTCATTAGCTCCGAAAAATTTTGAAAAATAGACACTTCCGTCAAAGTATGTACAACGATCCCAGGACGCAACGACTTCAATAAGTACCTAATAATGTTATTTTTATCTCTTTTAGAAATCCTTTTATATCGGGGATCTCTTTAATGTTAAATTTAATTTTTATATGCTTTTTAAAATTATTTTACTTTTTTCTATGTTGTATTAAATAAACCTACGAACACACTTAATCCACTTGTTTAGGTTTTTATTATCAAAATTGCATAAAACCGTTCACAAGTACCAATAAAAGCTCCATATCTTGGAAACCACTGCTTCTATTTCGACTAAACATAACTAAAGACTATCTCGACAAACGATCGATAAAAAAAAACCGCTTTCAAATCCATCCACGTGTTTGGCTGTTGTCACAGATAAACACACAGATACACAGATAACAAACCAAACAAACTTATAACACCTTTCTTTTTGGGTCGGAGCTTAAAAAAGGCGTAGATAGGAGTCTTTAGACGTTCTTAAGTATATAAATAGATACAAGTTGTGTTCTATTAGAGGAAGTACAAATATAGTAAACATACCCAACGTACTGAATATGAACTAGAATCTTACCATGTAAAAACTTTTTTTAGGGTTTTTTTTTTTCAATAGGAGGTTGTCATTGTAATTTCACTGTCACAGTTATTGTCAGTAACATCTGACTCTCAATCTCTTGTCTGAGGAGATATTGTAACAAAATATAACATAATATAGCATTCGTATGTTCGTGTCTAGCATCTAGTGCAAAACTAATCAGTGAATTAAATACAAATTTTTAGCTAAACCTACATTTATATACGCATGCACTCTAGATGTGTTTATTTATTTTGTTTCTGATGTTGCTCTGGAAGTTTGGGAAATACTAGGGTAAAATTTGGAAATATTTGAGGTGTTAGATCTAAAATTATACCACTCAGATTAATTCGAAAGCAAAAACTTAAGTTTAAACAAGTTGTGGTTTTTTAAGATAAATTACGTAATCGGCATTGCCAGAATATTTATTGTAATAAAGTGATTGGTTATACTAATAAACACAAGAATTCTCATCTAGTACTTAATTAACATTCTTAAGTTGCTTTATCGGGGCACCTTCTTTTATTTAGGAGAACTGACTTCATTTTCTAGCTCCTTTCCTTCTAGTTAGCCTTAATGTAAATAATATCTATTAAAAGTCTGTTCATAAGGACATACAAACGTTTAATATTTGGATATGAAATTTGTCAGCGTTAGATATTTTAAAGTGTTTTAGCCTATCTTATATCTTTCGATATCTTTAAAAATGAATTTGTCTGAAGTTTATTAGAGAAGCGCTATTCATCATGCTTGCACAGTTACAAAAGTAAGTAAAAGCCCAGTTTTAATAATGTAGGGTGGTTGGATACTGTTTCCCTTCATTCATCTCTCCCCTTTCCGGTTGCCGCAATTTAAACGACGTCTTGTTCCGGCACTAAAAAACTTTTAAAGTATAGACAGACAACATATATTAGAATGTATTTTTTATATTACATATTGACTTAAAATTATGGTATAATTATTTTATTATTTGCTTTTATTATTTATTTGAAGACTTTAGGTAATTTTGAACAGGTAATTTTGAAGGAGTAGTCAACATTCCATGACACTAGGGTTATTAAAGATCTTCGATAATAATCATTAGACGTCTAAATGAATCAAAGCGCACGTTGTCTTAATTTAATCACAACTATACTCATGAAGCATTATCGGTGATTAATGGGTTAGACGTTCCATTGACATTTTCAGTTTTTGTTATGCAAATAACACGAAGCATTGGTACAAGGACTATTTGGGTGTTAGGACCGAGAACTACCGCAGTTTCAATTGCTTCGCAGTTGAATACTGATGAACTGTTTCTGTTAGCGATATTATCACTGTTGCTGTTACAATGAACTAAGGTCTTATTTATTTGGTTTGTGCATCCTTATCTACAAAACAATATGCAATGTGGGAAAAGTGAATTTAAATATCGTTCCAAAACATTTCCTTACAATTGTTTAATTAATATTTGAAGAAGATTTTTTATGACAAACATACGCATATTCATTATAATTTTTATTTTCTTATATGTGTTTTTAGCAATTAAAATTTCTAATTACGATTAAACACAATTTTTACTTTCTTGTACAAAAGTTCCACTTTATTTAAATATGTGATACAATTTTATATGCGACCGGTTTCGTACATTATCATCAGGCGACTATTATTTCGCCAAGGAGCTCAGTACCATAACAAACATTGCATTTAATAACGGTTACAGTAAAAAACTTGTACAAAACATCTTACGACGTAAGCGCAAAAAACTTGCATTATAACTAGTGTACAGTGGTAATAACGTCACCAAAAAGAAACTTATAACCTATAACAAAATATCTTATGTCGGACTAATATCACAAAAACTTAAAAACATTTTGGATAATACAGACAGACAAACAGTTTTTTATACCACCAGATCACTTAAAAGTTTATTGACTAATAATAAAGATAAGATTCCAGTCAAACACCAATCCAAGTATATAAACTAATATATGAGTATATAAACTAAATTGTAATACATGTCAGGCCGTGTATATTGGTCAAACCGGAAGAAAATTTGAAACCCGAATAAAGGAACATACCTCTTGTTGGAAAAATAAAAAGTCTAACTCAACATTCGCAAATCATTTATTAGAAGAGAACCATAACTTTGATCCGGATAAGAATTTTAAAATATTACATGTATGCAATAAAGGCAGAAAATTAAATTCCCTAGAAGCACTTGAAGTGAATAAGCATAAGGATAAACCAGAAATGCGTCTAAACGAACAAGACCACCTGTCCAATTCACCCTTATTATTGTATTTTAATGACATTTAATTTTATTTAAATAACTAGAAATTTATTTATTTATTTATTCTTTTGATATAATTATATTTGTATATTGACATTAATTTGAACCTTAGAGACATTGTAACGTTATTATATTTTTATTTTGTATTATGTAGGTAGATATAAATACTTCCGATCCTATCCACCGGCACTCTAATTAATTGTAGTCGCCTGATGATGATGTACGAAACCGGTCGCATATAAAATTGTATCACATATTTAAATAAAGTGGAACTTTGTACAAGAAAGTAAAAATTGTGTTTAATCGTAATTAAAAATGCAGTTCCATCAAGAATTAACAACATATTCTATAAATTAATTAAAATTTCTATCTTCTATTTTTAAATTTGTACATTTAGGCTGTTAAGTATAAAAACGTATATATTAAATATATTCGACGATCTGGCTTGCATAGATCTCTAATATTATAACACTTAAAATATTAATGAAATAGATAGGCGTCTGGTATTTACAAGCAGCTTTTCTAAAAGGACTGATTTTCTTCGACTCATATTAAAAATACCAAATTGATTAATAACCACATGTCATCCATACATTCGTTTCTTCCCTTACCCGATCCAAATAATATCCATAAAGGCTTAACAATGACACATTTTTTAGTTTTGTTGTAATTATAACTCCACCACGGGTTATGTCGTTCTTCTATGACAACGATATTTTATTTGTTCTTTTTAACTTCACTTTTAGCTCCGTGTGATGAATTTAATTTATGTGTATAAATATTTTATATAGAATATTTTTAAATATTATATTTAATTTTAACAATAATTTATTTAATTTTAGCAAATAAATATTTATATACACACTACTGTTCTGGTGTACAGTTTTTTTTCAACCGAAGTTAACTATTAGAGATCTTATGTTACATATTCTAATTATAATATGGTGCTAAATAACATTGAAAATATGACACAAACTTAATTATTGTTTTTATATGTATGTGTATAGTCATGATAAACTTACTTTAAAATTTTAAATAAATATGGAATGAAAAGGTAAAGATTGCACATCCTGGTATAAAGTGAAGACTACGATTAGGAAGTCACATTTTTCTACATGACATAAAACTTTGAAACAACTTGTTATTAAGTTTAAAAGTATTTATTTTACAATTTAATGAATATCTTTACGTATATTTTGAGAGGATTATATTTAGTTAAGTCATTTCTGAGAGTTTATCTTGCATTATGCAAGGTAACTTGAGTTATAAAAAAATAAATATAGTTTAAAAGACTAAAAAAGACGCTTAAAAAAAACAAACTAAAAAGTTAAAAATAATTCCTAATGAGGGAATGAATAATGGGCAAAATATAATAAAATTATTGTGGAAAAAAGCTTGTGACATATCTCTGTTTTCATATTCGAACTCGATTGTGACTTACTTTAAATGATCCTATTGGCACATTAAAAAATTGTTAAAGGAAACTGATAGTACAATAACTAGGTAAGATTGATTCATTATTCACGTTAAGATCACAAGAATTAATATAATTTAATAGATTATTTGAGTGAGAATACACTGCAATGACTTTAAAAATCCCACAAAAGTATAAATAACAGTCACCTGGCTGTTTGAAAATCTTGATTATAGACTAAAAATATTCGTTTTTACCAAGTTAATTGCAAAGATTAATTTAATTTTAATTGATTTTTTGTAGCTAGATTACTCTTATGTAACTACATATCATATAATATTTAGGATTTATCTTTGTCTTTCCCTATTTAAAATAAATATTGCTCTTACCATTTTTTGATGTTCATTGACTTTTAACTAGCATAGTTCACTATAGTAACATTAACGTTACTGTCGAGTTCATTGTGTCAACTTCTAACATAAAAAAATAAATATACTTAATTTAGAAATAAAATAATTCTATTTTTTTTTATTAGAATTTGGTGTGATCCGCTGGCAAGAAACGTTTTATCAAAATTAAAGAAAATATATAACATTATTTGTTAAATGTCTATATCAATTTTTACATTTTGTATAATAATCTAAATTATTTTCAAAAGGAAATTGTAATACATATTATTTGTTAATACCAAGAGCTACAGCACTGATTTTGCACAGCTATTTAAAGTGGGTACATAACAGAGTGCAGTGAATCCTATTCATCCCGTTACCATCAAAGGCAGTATAATTGCGCGATACGCAGTCAGGCCCGAGTCAATGATTACCTCGCACCATGTGACTCGCAATTAAGGTGTACAGCTAAACAGACCTATGTGCTTGAGTGTATTTTGAAAACAATAGCAAACAAAACAGTAATTAAGTGTTAATTAGTCCAGTTTGTGACAAATTGTTTTTGCCTTAATGAATATTCTAGTTGACGTTTTATACTTAACTATTCTTATTCCAGCTAACTGGTGATAAAAATAATAGTTTTAGTTATTATAACTTTTTATTTCCTATTCAACATAATAATAATAATGGCTGTATGTCAACCCTCGGTTGCGGGGTTTTTGAAGACTCAAAATGTTCTTGTATATTCATAGGTTGCAAAATATGACATTCCTCTATTATTAAAATGTAAATGTATAATTACAGATATCAAACTACTTTTTGTGAATTAGAAAAAACTAAGACGACTTTACAGAAATGTAGACTTTTACAGATGGAAAAGCCAAGATGAGGACATTTAACTACGACTTGTTAACTAGCTAACCTTACAGAATATCGCTTCAACGTTTTACTTTTGGCAAATGTAAACGATAAATTATAATTTAAAAAATAATAAATTCATAATAAAATAATGTAATAAGTACTTCAAAATATGAAGGTTAAAAATAAATAGAGAAGCAAGTATCTGTAGAAAAAGTGACATCACAAAGCAAGTCACGCGCTCACCGATCTAATTTAATGTTCCCAAAGAGCCTTGTAGAATTACAACGACCTAAACTAACTTTTGTATTAATTCGTAAGAATTGCGTAGGCTTTCATAACAAGCGCTTAAAATTATGTTTTTTTTAAACGCATAAGACTTAACAATATGTAACTATTTATTTTTAATTAGATGTAACATGTTACATGCATCATATAATAGTGTACATTTACATTATATTCTACTTGATAGTTAGCGTATGACCAGATTTTAGTTTTAAAATGAAAATAACTACGAAGTTATTTTTTTTTAATAAAAACGCAACGACTGCATTGAAAAACGTAGTGTTGGCGTTTTTATATTTTTATTATGACATAATATATCGTTTAGAACTATCAATTTTATCTCTTTTAACTTTCGGCAACTTAGAATGACTTCTTCATGAGTAGTATTTAATAATTAAAAATTACTTTTTAGTGTCATGTACAGACCATCTCCCAATTAATAATTTAGGATTCCTTGGTATTCTTATCATCATGAATCTCCATTCTGTGAGTATCCTGAACTATACGCCTGGAAACTTTGGAACCGTAGGATGTAAATGACTAATTAACTTACGTACAGAGATGCACCTCCATCTCGTCTTATCGTATACACGATTGCTGCACAGCATTAGAAACGTTAGGTTAAATTTGAAATGTAAATTTAACATTTAATTATACTCGAATTAAATCAGTTAAAGCGATAGTTTTCTTTCAAAAAATAAACGTAATAAATAAATAAAAACAATCTTTAACCATCTCCTATATTAAAATTGCAATAGCCTTGCGAATCATTGTTGTCAAAAAAAAAACTTTGGGAAAAAAGATTAAGTCAATTTTAGTAAAATCTATAAAAAACTTTTTCTGTTCACTTCGCTTATTTTTGGTCCAGGTAAGATGATGTAAAACTGTGCCAAGGTCTTTCTATTAACGTATATGTTTTTTTTCCAAATGTTACTTAAAATTGCTTGGGATTTATAACCCACAATATAATAATATAATAGAATATAAGAATATAATAATAATATGCACGAAAGAATGTATGTTATAAAAGTATGAAATTGCCTTTTATATTAACAGAATAAAATTCAAAAGTGAATAACGCATCAGATTTAATTGTTACATCGTACTAACGAGTTTATATGTACATTTTGTCATAAAAAGCCATTTCAAAGAATCGTGTGGCTGTCACTAATTAGTGCACATTGTTTAATTAAAAGAAAGCGAATAAGTAAAACTCAGCATGATTTGATAATGTTCATAATGTAACAAGACATTTTTTCGTATAAATTCTATGGTTAGGTAATGATGAATTCAAGTGTATTTTATTTCAAATAGGCATCCATTAAAAAACGTCAGGTTGTAGTTTCAGTATATTATTAAACTTAAAATGTGATTACAGGGGTAAAACGCTAAGAATTTGTAATAATAAATAGCTCAAAATTATAATAATAAGTATAGTAATACTTAAATATTATGTTTACTAACTTTACTTTTAGTTTTGAAAGCAAGAAGACAACAAATATTATATATATATGAAATCGATTGCTATTAATAAAATCATAGAACCTTATCTGATTGGTAGCTTAAATCAAATTGTAAATATACAAGAATATAAATTTCATTTAGAGAAATCACACTCACATAACGTGGATGGAACTGCATAGAAAGAAAAGATTCTTGTTTAAATCTCCTACAGAGAAAGTAGTACTACATAGTCACAACATAGGCACTTATTTGTCATTAATTTTTCCTACAGCAAAATTTCTAATTCTTGAAAAATATAAATTATAAATCAATTTAATACGTTATTTTTAAATACAAGGAATACGTTAAAAATTATTGCTTTTATAATATAAATAAAAAACAATATAATCAATTTAGCGTTGTGATAAATTTTAGTTTTTAATCACATTTCTATGATATATGGTATGTTGTATTTGTCGCTGAAATTAAAACGAGTCTCAGTGAGTAAAAAAATTGAACTTAAAAGAATAGTAACATTTAAATTTAAATTTATTTAATTAATAAATAATAATTTAATTTAAATTTATTTAGAATAACCAGATATAACACCAAACATGATACGATTTTTTTTTATATAAAATGTGAAAACCTAGCAAGTTGTTTCGGAGAAGTTAAAATAATTTCAGTCTGACAGCTCTCAATAACCCAGTGAATTATTCATACTCGTTATTTTCATTCAACGCCATAAATTCTAGATATGACATCTTTGTATCCGGATACAAAATCTAACCATAATAATAATATATTTATTTAAAATTATAAAAAAAAATATGAAATAAACACAACACAAAAGTAAAGATATTATATTGTTATATTTTCATACACAACAATAAGGTTATATAATATTTTACACTGCATTTTTGTTATAATTAGAACAGATATAAACGGTTATTGTCTTAGGCTAACCAAAAAAGTAAAGTGATATTCTTAATTCTTACCTGAAACACAGATTTGTAACTTCGTCTTGAGACGCAATTGCTCGATAGCCCATTGTTCGTAACCTACACATATTAAAATAATACTTATCTGGGTTAATAAATAGTTGCACTACCTTTTTCGTTTAAAAAAAATATAAAAATCGTTTGACCTTGTTGTATATCCTATATTATGATACGTAACTGAAAACTTTATCGATGGCATAAAAAAACATTGTAAAAAAAATAATTACTTTATAGCATTAAAACAATTAGGTCGTAGCTTCCTAAGCGAAAGACCATTTCGTTCAGTAGCATTGCTCCTTTTAATTGCAGCATTAGAGAACAGAATGAGCTATTGTGTGGCTGTGTGGCAAGAGCCTTTAGAACTGTTTTATTTTAAATGTTTCCGAACAACACAATGACTTTTACAGACCTTCCCGTCTGTAAAAGTTATTTTTTGTTTTAAAGTAAAATTACAAAATATCTCTCGGGACGACCTTTCACTCGATACTTTCTTATTTTTTGATACCGTGACTATGCCTTTTCACTTTATAGACATTTTTTCCTGATATAAGTTTTTAAACATTTTGATTAATTAAGTTAATATTTAAGATTAGACAAACCATTTCGGCTTTAGATGTTTTTAAACTTCAAAGATTATTTTAGCATTCAGACCTCTGTCATGACATGCAATATAATATTAGTGCTCTAGATTCCTGTTGAGTGCACTTGAAACACATCGGGAGAGCATTTCGTCGCTGAGAAACCAGTGAAGCGTGCGTCCTGCAAAACACAAATTATAACTGAACTGCTCTAACATATATTATTCATTGTCTGATTTTAATTCAGTCTCAGAAATACATTTTATTGATTTATCAAATAATATCCATTACTTATCATTATTTACTTTATCATTTGTGTATGTATTTTGTTTTATGTATAATTTTATATAAGTTATATTTCTATGGAATGATTTGTCGTCTCTTGAATAATGTTATAACTTTTTTCCTATACTTCTTATTATATTATTTGTATTACACATCTTTTTTTTTTTTTTTTTTCATTTGTAATTTATTATAAATAAACGTATGTATGTTGGTGTGTATATGTATTGTATGTATATGTATGTATATGTATGTATGTATATTGTACTAAGTATTTTATTATGTGTGTATTTATATTAATATTATTCTATTATGCACTACCCTCCAATCTCTCTCATGATCCGATCCTAACAGAATAGGGTTGTCTGGAAGAGATCGCTACCTAGCGATAAGACCGCCTTATTGTATACCTATAAGTAGTTTTAATTTCTGTTTTTATTTTTACATTGTTTTTTTTTAACTCTCTATGCCTGATTTTTTAACTGACTGTATTTTCAACTTTGTGGTGTGCAATAAAGTATATTATTATTATTATTTAATAATAATAACATATTGGGTAATAATTTACCCTATATGTTATTGTATATTAACAATAACCAGTATAATTTATGTTTACCAAAACCATTGTATAGTGTTTAATTAGTTAATAATATATTTTAATTATCAAGTTTATTTGTTAATATTATAATGATTTTTCTTGGATTGAAATGAATTAGAAAAATTGATAATTTTTTTGAATTGCTTGAATTAATGAATTTCTTTTTTATTAAAGTAGATCCTGTTTCATATCAATAGTACTTCTGATTAGAAAAAAGGTAGTTTGTACAATTTAGTTTTTTTCTCATACAATTCAATTCAAAGCAATCTTGTATCGAATAGCGAACTGGTATATTAAATACAATCTGTATGTAGACGATGCTTTTTAGCATTCCATGGATTCACCGTGCACTTATTAAGCTTGATGTGTGATCCCTGGCAATGTTTGTTTCCCAGGGCACAGTGACTTCCACAAGTATCACGCGCCTTAGATGTCTAGAATACAGGAATAAGTCCGATCTGGATGACGATACACTAACATCCCCAGGGATTTTGTAATGTTTTTCATACGTGTCCATCATGATATTCCAATCAAGAGCCGCTTCTAAAATAGAATAAGGCTTCGGTTTTGACTTTTTGGAGCAGCCTTCTTTTACAAACTCCACAGATCGTTTGGTTGTTATACCCTTCCGCGCTCTTGCTACTGAAAGACTAACCGGTTCCCATACGATGTTGCACGACTTTTCGGTGGCTTTGCCCCATCTTACTAAACTACTTTGATCTGGGAGAGTCATTTGGAATGCATTTAGATAAAATTTTAATAATGCTGGGGACCAATCATAAAGCAGGGTGCGCCAACGCAAAGACAGTGGAATACAAAAATCTCCTATGGTCACCCATTCGTTTTGGATTTCTAGGCTCATCACGTACCGACGATAGTTATCGTTTTCGTCTTGTCTAATAAAGGATTTTGTTATGTCTATGTCTCGATCATACCTACCTGATCCTAGCCCTACTTTATTCGTTTGAGCACCTATCATAATTTTTTTATGGAATTGAAGTCGTGATTCGAGCTCTGAGGCAACTTTATCTTTTGGGAGAGATGTTACAGTATCACCTTTAGAATTTCCGATGATATGTCTTTTGATAGCTCTTAGATGTTTATAGAACTCCGATGGTTTCTTTAATTTTAACCCAAAATTGTTTCAGTCTCTAAATAAGGTTGAAAAGTCCGCTGAGTGCGCTAGCCCGAGCCAAAACTTCAATGTCCTTATGACGCTTGCATCTAACTTTGATAAAGGGTTTTATAATATCATAAACGAGGAAAGGCCGATTTAGACGTGATGTTAAAAAATTATCATATCCAGATGTTACTTATTGGTTGATGGTCTACCTTTTTAAGATAATTTAAAAAGCTATCGACTATTACATCCAACGATGGAGTAGGGCCTTCGTAATCGATTTTTTTACCTAAAAATTTAAACAGAGTTGCTTCCGTAATCGTAAAACGCATTGACTATCACTTTTAAGACCCGGATCGTAACAGGTATATTTGGTATTCCGTCTACCCAGACACAGACTAAAACATTTACTTGGTTTTGTCCTCAATCCGCCCGTCCAAGTACAGAAATCCTCCAGTACATTTAAAAGTACCTGACATTGTTTTGGATTACGTGTCAGTATCGCAAGATCATCTGCAAAAGCTAGTATGGATTCTGTGTATTTATTATTAAACTTAAAAACGATAACCCCAATTTTTTCATTTCTGATTAATTTGTCTATTATAATATTAATGACTATATTTATTATAATTGGAGAAATACAACAACCCTGAAATAAACCTATGTTATAATTGACTGGTTTTGAATGGTTTTCATTAAAAGTTATGGACAATTTTAATTTTGAATAGTATGATGCAATAATGTCTAACTACCGTGGGAAATTAAGAATAAATATCCGAAAATCCTAAGCGAATGTCTCAAGTCAATAATTCTAATAATTAATTTATTATTTGGTCAGTTACCTGTACGTTATGTTTTTAATAGTATTTTATATTAATGCACCGTAACTAATATGAAAGTCAACTATCTATCCCTCATGTATCAGGGCAGTCAGGTTACTTTGGTAAATTGTAAGAATTAACGAGACAAACAAACAGGCAGACTGTATATACCATCAACTTTAAAATAGTGCTGAATTTCGGTCGGTATACTAAACAATACTTTCTTTTAAAACTAAACAAAGTTTTCTAACCCTAAAACAAAAATGTTGGTCAACCTTGATTGATTTAACCTAGTCCAAAATATCAGAGAGGGTTAAATGGCAAATTACTATTAATAGAATATTTCGTAAGACAAAACAATTTTAATAGGATGCAAATTGTAAATAAAGATAGAATACAATTTTAAAATAATGAACATAATAATCTCTATAACAGCACCACAATATTGCCTGTGTACTACTACTACTAGTAACAATGTCGTTAAATATATGTTTCTTACAAAGTTATTGATTTGAAATTTTAAGAATAAAAATCATGGTATATTATAGTATTAAATGAATATTTATATTCCATCTCAAAGTATATTAATAGGATAAAATCCAAAAGCTACAACAAAGTGTTTTTAAATATAAAGCGATGTCGGTTTAACAGATTTAGCCACGGCTAACTGCATCTCTTCACGCCAAAATGCACTAACGTTTCAGATACTCCAACCGAGTCCTTTCTCCAATACATATATCGCTTTGAAATCTTTGCGTCGCGGTCTTGGCGAATAATATAGGTACAATGCGCTGACCGTACCATGGCATATCTGATTAGGAAACACTTTTATAAAATAATAATGGATTGGTATAAATATGAGACATTTTAAAAATCTAATAATAAATAAAAAGTATTACAATGGTGAAACTAGACACGATGGTTTAATTACTATATACACCATAATAAATATACATAAAATGACTTGTGTTATCTTATAAACATACATATAATTGTTACACAACAACACCAGAACATACAGGTTGTTAACACATGAAAACCAGTAAAAAAATCATTTTTCTCCATTTGATCTTTCTTTAGATGAAAATTTAACTTTTTATCTGTCGGAAAGACTCAATGATGACTTGATAAATAAAAAACGATATATAATATTTAAGAGATTTAGTTCGCTATTAATAAGTAAATCAATAAAACATGCTTATTTTTTGTTGTATATAGATAACATTTTAATTTTGAGATATTTTAAAGTCTACTAGAAATAGGGCTTTAGATGGATATTTTTAATTATCTTTCAATTAACTTAATAATTTTAAAAGATTGAATAAACAAGCCAGAAAAGTCATTTCGGCAGCACTCGGGCTGCAATATTTAAAAAAAACCTGTAGAGTTGGGTTCTTATCGCTATGTTGATTTGGAGTCCGATTGTGAGGATCTTTGGGTCAAGTTGGAATTGCGTGATAGCATGGATAGAACTAAATATTTGAATATCTGTGGAGTTTATATTCCCCCTCCTGTTAAAAAACACATTCTAGAGCATTTCTATACAAACTCAAATCGTGTCTTGGACAACCACAGCGGAGATACCATTGTGCTCGGTGATTTTAATTTGAGTGGTTTGCGTTGGGCGAAAACTGACAATCTCACACTCACATGTGCATCTTCTAATAGTCTACTTCATAATTTACTAATTGATTTTATGTCATTAAATAATTTTGCTCAATATAATTCGTGCCTGAATAGTCTTAGCAAATTGTTGGATCTTATATTAAGTACAACAGAAATATCTTATGTAAACGTTAGTTCCGATCCACTAACAGTAATTGATCCTCTGCATCCTCCCCTTGAATTTAATATTGACCTAATTGACAACCAAAACTATCTCCAAGCCGATTACGATTACAAGTTCTTGTTCTATAAAGCTGACTATACAAATATAATAAGCGAACTAAATAACATATCCTGGGAAAACGAAATAGCTAGTATTATAGATTTAGATGCTGTGGTTGCTCATTTTTATAAATTATTAAGGTCTATTATTATTAAACATGTACCCAAATCTAGACCCTCTAAAAACAAGAAATATCCGGTTTGGTTTTCAAAAGCGCTTATTAAAGTAATAAAGGAAAAGTTTAAATATAGACATAAATACCGAAAATATAACAACCCTCGTGATTTGCTTTCTTTTGAGCTGCTTAGGAATAGATGTGCTAAGTTACATAGCTTGTGTTATAAATCTTATTTACATCGATTAGAATAATCTCTGAAATCGAATCCTAAATTGTTTTGGAGTTTTATAAAACACAAAAGAAAGAACAGCACCACTTATCCATCACAAATGTATTTAGATGATCACCTTGCTACCACTGGACCGCAGATCTGTGATCTTTTTGCCTCACAATTCTCTTTGGCTCATAACAGTGATAAAATACCTATACCTCAAGAATCTTATACATCAGATCCTTCTAATTTTCTTTTACAAATATCTGTGACTAAAGATGAAGTATTCCGGGTTTTAAAAAGACTTGACCCAAATAAAGGTGCAGGCTCTGATGGAATACCATCTATATTTGCCGTCAGGTGTGCCTGTGCTCTCGCGTTACCATTGTACCTGATAATGAATAGGTCCCTTAGCTCCGGCATATTTCCAACTGCATGGAAAAAGGCTCTTGTTGTACCTTTATACAAGAACGTTATTTCTAATTCTGTTAAAAATTACAGGCCTATATCGATTATTCCTGTTTTTGCCAAGGTTTTTGAAAAATTGATCAGTCCTATAGTAGCCTGGCATGTAAAACACCTTATAATGCCACAACAGCATAGTTTTATGAAAGCACGTTCCACTACAACTAATCTGATATCTTTTGTCGGAGACCTTGCTGAAGGTATAGATCACGGGCACTCAATCGATGTAGTATACACCGACCTCAGTAAGGCTTTCGACAAAGTTAATCACGACATACTTTTATACAAACTTTCATGTGTAGGAATCTCTGGCTTTTTCTTATCCTGGTGTAAATCTTATCTAACACACAGACAGTCTATGGTGGTAGCAGGGGGCTTCACCTCTAAATATTATACGGTTCTCTCTGGAGTTCCACAGGGTTCAATCTTGGGGCATTTGTTTTTTATCATCTTTATGAACGATATTGGTAGGTGTTTCAAAAGCTCAACATTTTATTTATTTGCTGACGATCTAAAATTTTTTAGGACGGTCGATTCGCCGACTAATGAAATATTGTTACAAGAGGATCTAGATAATCTTGTCTTGTGGTGCAAATCAAACGGTATGAGTTTGAATTCTGACAAGTGCAGCGTGATACGATTCAGTAGAAAAAAGAGCACGATTTTTACTTTCTATTGTGTTGGTAATGTGCAACTGAAACAGGTCGATCACATTAAAGACTTAGGTGTTATACTGGACAGCTGCTTACGATTTCATTTGCATATTGATAACATAGTAGGAAGGGCATTCAAAATGTTAGGTTTCGTCCAACTCAATTGCAGGGAATTGAAAAATCCGAGTACAAAAATTACAATCTACAACGCTTTTGTACTTAGTTGCCTTGAATATTGTAGTGTTGTATGGAACCCTTACTACGACGTATATAAAAAGCGGATTGAGAGTGTGCAAAAGCGCTTTCTTAGCCATCTATCTTACAGTTACAACTTGTCGAACATCTGCTCATCCTATAACGATCGCTTGCATCAATTCCACATAAAATCGCTATCTGACCGCCGGACGATGCTAGACGTCATGTTTCTGTTCAAGCTCATTAATGGTCACCTTGACGCTCCTGATCTTTTATCACATGTAAATTTAGATATTCCTAGAACATTGCCTAGACAAATGAAATATAATCCATTCGTCGAAAAACTAGCGCGATCAAATCTAGGGCTTAACGCCCCTCTGAACAGACTTTTTAGAAGTTACAACAATATACATTACAAATTTTTAAATATTGCCGTGAACTCTTTTGAAGATAAATCAAACAAACCTCTAACAATAGATATTTTCTCAAATTCTCTTAAATATTTCAAAAACCTATTAATGCAGTTATTAAATTGAATTTTCCGTTGTATTGTCATATAAATTTTTATTTTCATTATAATTTAATTTTTGTATTCATTTGACTCATTTTACTGTATTGTTCCGATTGAAACTAAACATAATTTTTAATGTGTATATTTTAATTATTTTATTTTTTTTTTATTTTTTTTATAATTAGGTTAACAATTTTATATTTATTATTTAATTGCTTGTTATTTGATTGTTTGTTATTTAATTGCTTATACTTTTCTTAAATTTTTATTTCACTATTTGCTTTTAAAAATCTGACATAATTTGACATCTTGAATCTAGTAATGTTTTTTATTTATTTTTTTTTTTTTTACTAATTAATAATTTGTTTAATAATAGTAACAAATAATATTTATGTTATAATAGAATATTGCTCATATCAATGTGGTTTGCTCCTATAATTGAGGTAACACTTACTTCTTAATGTATGCTTATTTCAATGTTTGTTTGTTATAGTGTTTACCCTGTTGGTGCGATTAATAAATAAATAAATAAATAAATAAATAAATAAATAAATAAATAAATGTTGCTTTCTCTGTAATATTTAAAGGCTATTTTAATGATAACGTAAATAAGATTTCTACAAGGCTAAACGGAAAAACATACATAATACCTTTAGGTTTCAAATTACCACGAGCAACTAAAATTCAGTCATTAGCAATTTTAACTTAACAGTAGCGAAGGGCTAGTCAGTATAATTTACGTTTATTAATAATAAAGTTATTAAGTATTGTTACTTGTACCTTTGTCTTGTACCACATATTTGAAACTAACCACAACATTTTAAACTAATACTATATATAAAAAAAATGGCATAACGTTTTATTTGAAACAAGAATATAAATTAAAAAAAAGTTTATTAATATCTTATAAAATAAAATATTACTTATATGAAAACAAAATCTTTATAAATGTTCCTTTTTCATTTTTAGGAAAACTGAGTTCATTTGCTCCATAAATTGTAAAGGAAATAAATTCAATAAGTATATTGTTATATGTGTATAGTTAATAAATTGAAAAAAAAAAACAAAACGTACGGCACTCGGGGACTGCTGCGGTAAAACTATTCCATATATTTTTTATCAACTTATGCAATTATTTATTTCTTTTATTTATGCAGTATTTCTTTTCCTTTGCTTTTCTTTGATATTAATTCAACTTTTTGAGTGTAGTAACCGATAAGAAAACAATTTTTATTGTTCAAAATATTTTTATTATCTTACAATATATGTATTGTTAGGAGTCGAGGGTATTTCTAAATAATTAGTAAGCATCAACTCCTATAAATTAGTAAGCAAGTGTTAGGTTTATTAATTATCGTGTCATAGTCGTTTGAGAGCGGAAGCTCTGCAGGTGTGATAGTGATTGTCGATGTGATCTTTGAGTAGCTTATCCTGCATCTTATTACTGTGGTAGATTTGTCGTTTTATGTCATAGTTTTATTATTAAATTAGTTATAACGTCGTAATCTGGCTTTCGTAGTATTAAATAGCGTGAAATACGTGAATTTGACAATTACTTTGAATTCTTATTATTTTTATAATTAAATTTCTACATGAATCCTTAGATCAGAAGTGGGATAGTCCCAGCCTCTCTGCCTTGACGGTTTGGCTATCGAAATTAGGTCGGATTGGAGAAATCAAACATACCCTCCGAAAACTCAAATCATAGAAAGTATCAGCCCAGCGTCGCTGTTCACGTGGTAGTCTCCTAAATGTTCGCGAAAATATCGTGCAGAGTCGTTGGCTCGTTGCTACTAACTTGGTCGTACACATTGAAATTAATTTCTTGGTTTGCGTGTAAGTAAGACGCGTTCAAATCTTGTGGTAAGACAAGAGTTTTGGTGAGTATATTCCAAACTTTTTATGCTGGATATTGAATAGAATGTTTATTTACACGTACATTTTGTGTAACTTTTGGTAGTTTTTTTTTATTAATTTGTTTAAACCATTTTGGTATTAAATGAAGTAGTAGTGAGTCGCTCATGAAATTGCAGTTGGCTTACAACGTGATAAGCGTAGCAGATAAAACAACTTTCCTTTTAATATTCTAACTGTTAAAAATAAAATAAATTCTAGAACGGCTGTTTCCATTGGAAGAACAGTATTAGCTGCCACTTCAAAAGTGGGAGCCTAGTGTACAGATAAGGACGCCGCCGCTTATATGGTCGACGGCATCTACAGCTCCAAGGGTGCTGAGCGTCGAGACCAGAGTCTTGGATGCGCGCGCAGGCCTTTAAGTCCGAGTCAATGTGGTTTGGGCTTGCCGTTTCGACGCATCACTTACATCACGTCGGGCGTGTCCTGTGGGGCTCTTAGGCTCCAGTACATGGGATGCTGGAGGCGAAAATGATGTGTCGCAGAGTTCGAGAGCTAGCACTATCCTCGGTACCGTGAGGTACGCAGAGCTGATTATACCAGTGGTCGTGTCCTTACTTCAACAATTCAGCGGACTACGTCAACCGTATCGGTGGTCGACCGTATCATTTACGCGATACGTTTTACAAATGTACTGGTAAGATCTAATCAATTTTATTACATTTCTAACTTCGATGCCAATATCACCAACATGGAGATCTAGTGTCAGGAGGTATGCTCGCAAGTAAATGTAAGGTTAGGCCGAGCTACAGAACTAAGTACTTAGTTAGCAAGTAAATTGGATCCCAGTATGCCCCAGCGCTCTTATCGCGTTCTATGTGGATCTTCTAGAAGGACTGCTTAAGTAAAACAAAAGAGAGAGTTGGCTATATTTTGCTGTTTTAATTTGTTTTTCCAGTTGGTCGGGATACTCTACTCTGGCAAACATAGCATGTGACATGTATGGTGGAGAGCAGTCTGCTGTAGCTAGCCTACAAGGCCTGCATCAGAGACAATCCAGTGATCCTGAAGCTGTTGCGCAGAGCTGACTCCGGATGACCAGCTTCAGCTGTGGCCGTCCACAGTAGCATCAGCGTTAGTCGCCTCGGCTGTTGGAGTCGGCTGTTGGAGTCGGCTGTTGGAGTCGGCTGTTGGAGTCGGCTGTTGGAGTCGGCTGTTGCAGTCGGCTGTTGGAGTCTGCTGTTGAAGTCGGCTGTTGGAGTGTGCTGCTAGCGCAACTGCCACTGGGTGGTTACTGCGTTTGGGACATACTGCGGTCACTGTCCATTGTGCATACTGCGGTCACTGAACGTATTTACTGAATGACTGTATAATTGACTGACTACTTACTGTTAGTATAATTTTGTGTTTTGCGGAGATGATGAGTGTTGAGACGGCTCATGAGGATGGATGACTGGTGTATGAATCGAGAGAGGGAAAAGTTGTGAAATCCGAATGAGAAAAGCTTGTGTGTTATGCACACACAAGCTTAATCCTTGTTTTTCGTATATGTGTCACACACACACAGGTTTAGAGCCTGGCGTTCGTCGCTGTACCCTACCGATAATCGACTGTTGTGGAAAGGTATCGTGTGCTTTGACACTCAGGCAAATATGCTTGGCGTTCGTCGCCGTACCTTGCCGTGTGTCGCCTAAAGTGGAGAGGTATCATGTGCTTTGACACTCAGGCAAATATGCTTGGCGTTCGTCGCCGTACCTTGGCGTGTGTCGCCTAAAGTGGAGAGGTATAGTGTGCTTTGACACTCAGGCAAATATGCTTGGCGTTCGTCACCATACCTTGGCGTGTGTCGCCTAAATTGGAGAGGTATCGTGTGCTTTGACACTCAGGCAAATATGCTTGGCGTTCGTCGCCATACCTTAGCGTTCGTCGCAATACTATGGCGTTCGTCGCCCTACGATGCTGGCTGATGGGGCTGCTGGCTGACGGGGCTGCTGGCTGACGGGGCTGCTGTCTGACGGGGCTGCTGTCTGACGGGGCTGCTGGCTGACGGAGCTGCTGGCTGACGGGGCTGCTGGCTGACGGGGCTGCTGGCTGACGGGGCTGCTGGCTGACGGGGCTGCTGGCTGACGGGGCTGCTGGCTGACGGGGCTGCTGGCTGACGGGGCTGCTGTCTGACGGGGCTGCTGGCTGACGGTGCTGCTGGCTGAAGGCGCTGCTGGCTTACGGAGCTGCTAGCTAAATGCATCGTGGGAAGCACTACGGTAATGAGTGCTATGCTACACATAGTTTTATTTAATATCACAACCTATCGAGTCGTAAGAGTCCGAAATCTTACCAATCGCACAACATGTACAAATGGTAACATTACATCTCTTTAAACACTAAAGACTTATCCCTTTGTTACAATTTTGAAATCGTCGCTTGAGGACGCTTATTCACGACTCGCGTAACGTTTGATCTGCTGGTCTAAAGAAACACTAGTAGAAATAAAACCACCGTATTTTGATTTCAGTTAAAAGACAATTTTATTACAAAATGTTCTAGTTTATATGAACTGTTTTAGGAAAGAAACCATACCGTGATACAGAAAAGGCGAACAGCGCCATCTGTTGATCAAGGTGATAACTAAATGATCTATAGATCCTGAACATACCGCCCACCAAGGACATTTAGTGGGGGAATGTCCTTCCTAACTACTATGTACACATACAACTGACTAATACAAAATGATCTAATGCTAATACAAAATGATCTAATGCTAATACAAAATGATCTAATGCTAACTAACATGAACTAAAACTACAAAATACTGCATATAGATGAATAGTTGATCGATATAACAACTTTGTATAAACCTAAAAACAATAACTTTGTATATATATCTAAAAACACTGAAAAATCTAAGTACTGTATATAAATTGATTGATGCTGTATAAATATGAAACTTAACCACTAAAATAAACAAAGAAAAGTGTAACGTTTAACATAATGTACAAGTTTGTAAATAAACCTATAAGCCATGCAACAAGTGTATAAAATCAAGTTTCTACGGGTAAAATACATATTTTGTTAGTTGGCCTTTTTATGGTAGACGACTTAGTGCGCAACGTGACCACTCGGGTAACATTATCATGACCTGGATGTTTGTCTACAATTCTACCTAATAACCAGCGACTTGGCGGCAAATCGTCTTCCTTAACTAGCACTACGTCTCCGACCTTTGGCTCTACAGTTTTCGATGATCATTTATATCGGTTCATCAGGTTAACTAGGTATTCGTTAGACCATCGACTCCCAAAGGATTGCAGCATGCGCTGCACGAATTGCCATCTAGTCAGGGAACTCACGTTTGTACTCTCATGATTGTAATCAGGTACTGCAAGAATGGGTTCTCCGATCAAAAAATGACCAGGTGTCAAGGGCGTTAGCTCACCAGGATCATCTACGTTGATAACGCTTATAGGACGAGAGTTTAGACAAGCCTCTACTTGACTCAAGAAAGTACTGAGTTCTTCGTATGTCAGAGTAGACTCGCCTATCACTCGACGCAGATGGAACTTCGTTGATTTGACGCTTGCTTCCCACAAACCACCGAAATTAGGGGCATGGGGTGGTATAAAGTGCCATTCCGTACCATTTGTTTCTAATTGCTCTGCTATTGACGATTGAATCTTGGCTATTTCTTGAAGTTCTCGATTGGCACCTACGAAAGTTGTGCCATTATCGCTGAATAGCTTTATACAGTGACCTCGTCTGGACACAAATCGCCTGAAAGCGGCTAAAAATGCCTGTGAACTCATGTCACTAACGACTTCGAGGTGGATTGCGCGTGTGGACATACAAACAAAAATGCAAATATATCCTTTGTAGGAACGATGTCCACGACCTTTTGTCGTTCTAATACTAATAGGACCGGCATAGTCGACCCCACTGTGTAGAAATGGCCTAGCTGGAGAACATCTGATAGATGGTAGAGAGCCCATCATAGGGTTCTTGGTATTTGCCCGTTGTTTAGCGCATGTTACACACTGCCTAACACAAAGTTTTACCATATTTCTCACTCCGATGATCCAGTAGCCTGTTCTCAAGAAATTCATCATTAATTGCGGACCTCCATGTAAAGTTTTATGATGAGCATCTAAAACCAGGAGGTGCGTAAACTGTGTGGTGGCTGGCAGTACTATTGGATGTTTCACTTGCTCATCCAATGGAGCCTTTTCCAGTCTACCTTGAACTCTCATAATGCTCTTACTATCAAGGTAGGGGCATAATGACTTTAGTTTGCTTGTTTTTGAACTTAAATAACCTTTTTGTTGTAGTTGATCTATTTCTATTGTAAATATTTGTCTCTGTGTCCTTTTTATGCAACACTCTAAAGCATTGTCAATTTCTTTATTACGTAAATATGTAATTTTCGTGCCTTTGTTTGTCCTTATTGTCAAAAATCTTCGACAATATGCTATTACTCTTAGCAACCTTTTCAAAGATGAAAATCTGTCAAAAATGTCATAACTATCTGGTAGAGTAGCGACATGAGATTTGATAGATTGTTCTAATTTTACTTGTAAATCTTTTGGCCTATTATACTTTATGGTGCTTTCTTTTAAAAACTGTGGTCCAGTAAACCACAACGACGTTTTTACAAAAGCACTTGGACTTACACCTCTAGACGCACAATCTGCGGGGTTCTCTTTGGTCGACACATGAAACCATTGAGAGGCCTCCAACGCAGATAGGATCTCAGATGTACGATTTGCAACGAACGTTTTCCACTTGCTTGGGTGATTGCTTAACCAAGCTAAAACTACAGTGGAATCTGTCCATGCCTTCATTTTATGTTTTGGGATATTCAAGACTTCGCCAGTATCTATTAAAAGCCTTGTAAGTAATACTGCACCAGACAACTCCAATCGTGGTATACTAATTTGTTTTATTGGAGCAACACGAGATTTTGCGACTAACAACGAGACCGTGATATTACCTGCCTTGTCAATTTTACGTAAGTAAATCACAGCGGCATACGCTGCCTTTGAAGCGTCACAAAAACCGTGAAGCTCAAGATCATCGCCAGATGTCGTGCCCAGCCAACGAGGAATCTGAACTTCAGCCAACAGTGTTAGCTCTCCACGGTAAGTTACCCATTCTTCCACTAATTCATTTGATAATTGTTCGTCCCATCCTACACCAGCAAGCCATAATTTTTGAATGAATATCTTTGCTGTAACCACACTGGGTGCTAACCACCCCAGTGGATCAAACAAACGTGCTATGTCTGATATTATAAGCCTTTTTGTTATAGGTGCTGTCTTCAGTGGTGGGAGATTCAATTTGTATTGGAAGCAGTCTTCGGAACGATTCCAGGTAAGACCTAGTATTTTCATTGTACTATCTATCTTAATATCTATTTCTTGTTTATTATTTTGCTCTATGAACTCTGACCTATTTTCATCATCCTTGCTCTTCTTTGTACTAATTTCTATTTTGTCCTTTTCCTTACATTCCTCCTTAGAAGTTTGAACTATTTGATCTAGAATTTCCTTTTCCTGTAGAGATTTTATTGTGTCTAATATTCTTTGATTGTTGCTATTCCATTTTTGTAATGAAAAACCTCCTTTCCTTAACAAATCTGTCATCTGTGTATATATTTCTATCGCTTCATCTTCATTGGAACATCCCGTCATTAGGTCGTCCATGTAAAAACTATTTAACACCTTGTCAGATGCCAGGGGATATAGTTCGCCTTCATCGTATGCTACTTGATGGAGGGTTCTCACTGCCTGATAAGGTGCGGATGCTGTTCCAAAGGTAACAGTGACTAACTCGTAATCCTTGATTTCCTCTGTAGGATCATCTCGCCAAAGTATTCTCTGAAACATAGTATCCTGATCGGACACGCAAACCTGTCGATACATTTTGATAACATCTGCAACCAACGCAATATAATGTGTTCTCCATCTTAAGACAATGTGTCTTAAGTCTGCTTGAAGCGTAGGCCCAACCATCAGAGTATCGTTCAAAGAAATACCCTTTGTATTCTTTTCAGATGCATTAAAGACGACTCTTACTCTAGTTGTACTTTTGTTTTCTCGAATCACAGCATGGTGAGGTAAGTACACCGCTATGTTCTTTTTATCATCATTTTCTTTTACCGGTTTCATATGTTCTAACTGTCTATATTCTCTTATCACTTCTGTGTACTGTTCTTTTAAATTTGTGTTTTTCTGTAATCTTCTTTCCAGTGCCTTAAATCTATTTTCAGCAATAGCGCGAGAGTTGCCTGCCTTGCAAGAAGGATCTTCGCCTTTAAACGGTAATCGTACTACATATCTTCCGTCTTCTCTTCTTTTTGTAGTTTCTGTGTACAACTCTTCACAACGCTGTTCTTCTGGGGTAAGTAATTTTATTGTACTTGTAGCCTTCTCTTCAATTTCCCAAAATTGCTTTAATAATTCGTCTTCCGTAAATTGCGCATGCATTACAGTGATGTTTCTTTTGTTGCTACTTGAGCTCTCTGCTTTATTCATTGCACCAGATAAAATCCAGCCCAACGTGGTACTCTGAGCCATCAAGGTACATGATGCATTTTTCTTAATAGCTTCGTTTAAGATACAGCTATGTACTTCTGCACCTAACAAAAGATCGATTCTATTAGGTTGATCGAATTGAGGATCTGCCAATTGTATAGACCCAAAATCAGCCCAATCAAATGTACTTCTATCAACACGCTGATCCGGTAAGTACGAAGTTATTTTATTAAGGACATACGCATTTATGTTTAACTCGAAGGTGACGTCTACTCTTGACCGAATCTTTAAGCTAACCATGTGTTTAGCTAAAGATGGTTCACGACCTAAACCTGATATGATGCCTTGTACTGGGGTTTTCGACAATCTCAAGTACTGGACTGTGGACTCAGTAATAAAACAGGCCTGAGAACCTTGGTCCAGCAAAGCTCTCACTACATGAAATTCACCTGATTTCGACTCGGCCTTTACTAGCGCTGTGGCTAGTAAAACCTGTCCAGGTACACGGACAGTTTTGGAAAAGCACGAGACTACCTGTGAAGAACTAGGTGTGGAACTAATGTCAGCAACGGCTTGTTTATCGGTTTGTTTATTGACCTTATTTACCGATTCACCCAAATGTAACAAGGAATGGTGACGTTTATTGCACATTCTACAAGAGGTTTGTTTTTTACAGTACTTTATCGTATGATTGCTACCTAAACAGTTGTAGCAAATTTTATTTTTTGCTACAAAATCGCGTCGGTTATCTATTGCCTGTTTGGCAAATGCTTTACAGTAACATAATTTGTGTTCTTCGGAGCAATATTCGCAACGAAGAGTGTTGGAATTAATGGCTATTAAAGCCTTCGGAGCATATGAATTCTGACTCTGATGAGTCAAAGCCCTTCTTTGATCTATGTTTTCAAAAGCCCGAAAACGACTTTCGATAAAGCTCGAAAATTGTTGAAAAGTCGGCAATTCGTCGGACTCGTTGGTACTAACGTGTAACTCCCATTGTTTACGCGTTTCGTTATCTAATTTAAATGACAGAATATGAATAATAATAATGTCCCAAGTGGACACGTCGACACCTAGGTTGTTGAAAGCACTGAGACAATCATTAGTGGTGTCTAATAGTTCCTTCAAAGAATTTGCTGACCCAGCGTGCATACGCTTTTGTGCAAAAAGTCGCTTTAGGATAGCATTGGACTGATATTTTTTATTGTTGTACCTTTTTTCTAATTTAGCCCAGCACTGAATGTATTTGGCTTCAGAAATGGGTGTATGCCTAACCAACTGTTCGGCTTCGCCCATAAGGTACGTCTTCAAATAATGCATCTTTTGAACACTATCTAGATGTTGATTATTGTGCACTAAAGATACGAACAAATCGCGAAAGGTCGTCCATTCGGAGTACCTTCCGCTGAATTTAGGTATCGATATTTTAGGTAATTTAACTAAATTTGGACTAGACGTAGGTGTCTGACTACGACCTTTATCTACTGCAGCTTCTTTGGAAGAACTATATTTATTTAACAACGACTTTAGCAAACATTTATACGTAATATATGTATCTTCCGTTATATCATATATCTGTACTAATTGTGTAACATCTGCGGCTTTGTACTGTTCGTGGATTGAAGTATATTTAACTTTAAACAAAGCCCAATCGTTTTCCAATAACTCTTGCCGTGTTTCTGCATATTCAATAGTTAACCTCTCTTTAGGACTCTTTTTAAAATTAGTAAGACCTCTTTGGATCACACTTTGAAGCTCTTTTAAAACACTGACCGAGCCTTCCATTTTGCTTAACTACTGCAAATGCTACTATGAACTCTAAACTTAAGTTTATAATGATACTAACCAACTACAATGTACTTGTAAGATGAGAGAAATTTTTCTAAGTCCACAAAAATTATTGAAAATTTTACAAGTGTTTTGCAAACTGTTGACTGTGGACGGAGAACGAGCGTAGGTTCCCCGTTCCCCCGTTTTCTATAAACTGTACTAAGTCCTAAACTAAAATGCACACAAAATTCTTACAACTAACATGCATTTTAACTAAAATTGTACTAAGTTCTAAAATGTCCACAAATTCTGCTAAGTCTCCTTCAACTTCAAACAAATTGTTTTTTAAATTTATAAGTTTAAAACTGTTGTAATTTCACTGTTTCCATTAATTTTTAATTCTAAAAACTGTGGTAAATTCACGGTTACCATTAACGAATAACTGCTACTGCTTTGATTTTAAAATGAACTAAATTGTACTCACGGTTGAACTTCACTAATTATCACTTTGTATAGAAAACTTGAGTTCTTTCTTACTAGCAGCGCCCTCTATCGATGATACTGCGTTGACATGTATCGCCTTCCCAAGTCTTCCAATTTCCAGACGTTTTCGCACCAAAAAACCTCACAATATAGCGCAAATGCTTTAGCGCTACCCGTAGCGCCCTCTGGTGGCGCAAGTTTGCACTTGCGTTGAACTACTACAGTATGCACCAACCCGCGGTACAATACTGCACTACCTCGTACCCTGTTGCACAGCGATCCACTGCGGTACGAGGACGGTCAAGGACCGCTGAACTCAAAAATGGCCTTTAACTTTGAGATCCGGCTCGAAGGACCAATATTCACGACTCGCGTAACGTTTGAACTGCTGGTCTAAAGAAACACTAGTAGAAATAAAACCACCGTATTTTGATTTCAGTTAAAAGACAATTTTATTACAAAATGTTCTAGTTTATATGAACTGTTTTAGGAAAGAAACCATACCGTGATACAGAAAAGGCGAACAGCGCCATCTGTTGATCAAGGTGATAACTAAATGATCTATAGATCCTGAACAACGCTTGAGTGCACGCTTGCGCCGAGAGCAACGATATCTCTTAAATTTTTATTAAAAACTTAAATTGATATCTCAAATTTACATCTTACTACATTTTTCTAACTCTATGCCTTTTGTTTAAGAGAGTTTTTAGTTGTTTTTGTGATAATCAGAATGGGCGAGTAGAACCAGATAATGATGATGAACGGGTCAGTTGAAGACTATCCCTTACCAGTAATGACCATCTTACAAGCACCTCTTCTCAACCTGGGTCTGGGTCTGGGTCAACTGGAAGATTTATAAAAAAAAGGAAACTGAGAAGTTCTTTTTCTTGCTGTTGAGGTTGTTGCTGGCTGTTGAAGTTGCTGCTGGTCGGAGCTGGCGCTGCTGCTGGTCGGAGCTGGCGCTGCTCATCGCGGAGCTGGCGCTGCTGGTCGGAGCTGGCGCTGCTGGTCGGAGCTGGCGCTGCTGGTCGGGGCTGGCGCTGCTGGTCGGGGCTGAGTCTCGTAATCCTTCGTGTCGGTGATGGGTTACGACCCAGCACACCCAGTACACAGGAGTCCAGAAGAATTTACTACGTAACCTTAGGTCTCATTTGGAGACAAAATTTTTGGAAACTTTATTGGTAGTTTTAAAAATAAAACTTCAGGATTAAAAAATAGAGGTCGAGGACGACCTCCTGTCAGGAGAGGCCGTGTTAGGAGTCGAGGGTATTTCTAAATAATTAGTAAGCATCAACTCCTATAAATTAGTAAGCAAGTGTTAGGTTTATTAATTATCGTGTCATAGTCGTTTGAGAGCGGAAGCTCTGCAGGTGTGATAGTGATTGTCGATGTGATCTTTGAGTAGCTTATCCTGCATCTTATTACTGTGGTAGATTTGTCGTTTTATGTCATAGTTTTATTATTAAATTAGTTATAACGTCGTAATCTGGCTTTCGTAGTATTAAATAGCGTGAAATACGTGAATTTGACAATTACTTTGAATTCTTATTATTTTTTTAATTAAATTTCTACATGAATCCTTAGAGTATGTTATTCAGGAATATTTATCATTGAAACTATAGGTTTATGGCAACTGAAATAAGAAACATAAGTTTGAGACTTGATACCTTCTAAATATCTGGAAAATATCGCGTAAATGGTGGTCCCATATTTTGTTGTGGATTCTGGTGGATCATTATTCATTTTCAAATTCAATATTTTATACAACAATGCCAACTAGAGGCGAGTTGCTGAACTAAGGAGACTCGTGATATTTCAAAAAGTCATTAAAAGTTCTGCTATTAATCGATAGATGGCAAAACTATAAAGTATCACCGCTGTGCCGGTCGGCGTGGGGGTGTTAGATTATTTTCGTTACGAAATTTCTAGATTCGGTCTCCACGCTCAAGGCCCGCGGTAGAAGCTATGCAATAGCTTAAAAAACACTTTTAGTTTATTATCATATAGGTAAACGTCAAAAAAAATAGCATAAAAATAGTTCCGTTCAACCCGAATGATCCCTCATTACAGTTACGTCTTTCTTTATCCGAACACATTTAAACGAGAAGACGAAAAAGTTTGTAAGTAAATAGAGAAATAAATACTCAAGTTGACTATTGGACATTACAAACCAGGACACGCGCGCCGTAGATCTAGTTTAGCCTTCCCAAGGCTTTTGGGTAGAATTTCAATTATTAAAAAGTATTGTATAGTAAAACTTTATAAATACCTCGAACGTTAATAAACCTTACCTGATCAATTTTAGTTTTCATGTGCTTTTGAATTTATTGGATTATTTTATGTCTATCATGTTACAGTTATGAAAAAATTTCAATATTTTTTCTGAGAACATGTTGATTGTAAAAGTGTTTATTTTTTAATTATAAATACTATTTTAAGTGGGAGTATTTATTAGTATCTTAAAAATATATTTAAAATAGATTAATAAATATAATAATAATCTTTAAAATTAATATTAATAAATATAGTATTTATATTATTAGATATAATATGATATATTAGTTTCCCTTTTTAAACAGGTTAATCAAGTCATACTCTACACATTTTCATTCTCCTGGTTTTATTATTTATTTTAGTAATAAAGTTAGAAAATCAACCTTTTGACATATATAAATATATTCACATTAGCAAATTAATATGCCTAATCATGGCTATGGTAGAGTTCCGTGTCGCAACAACATTTACATATATTTGCAAAAGTAAATTGTATTACTCTTTAGAAAATGTTTAATTTGAAATCTAAATATATGTCTTATTAAGAAAATGTTTGTAATCATCGTAAGCAATTAATTAATTTAATGTCATAATTAGAGTTTTCAAATGAAGTAATAATTTAACCGGGCATTATTATACTATTTCGATTAAAATACTTCTTGATTTATTTTGCACTAAAAAGTTAGTCTTTAATACTTCTTTATGGGTTTCAGATTCACAAATTTTATAAATTGTAATATATAATACTTAAATGTTCGTAGTTCGTGGTTTCTATATTTTTTACGCGAGGGTAAGGGCTTATATATCTTTGCATGCAATGAAAGATATACTTCGCTAGATGGAGCCATTTTCGATTCTTGCGGTGATTGATGTATGTATATAGGTTAAAGGATAGGTAAGGATGCGAACGTTGCTTACTCAAGTTTTGAATTTAGATGTAACTTAGATGTAAGAAAATAATATTTACGAAATAGCATAAACAGTTTCATTATCCGATATTACTACAAATAATAAAACATGGCGTTAATACTTAAGTATCATTGGTAAAGTTGTCGTATAATTTATTTGTTTTCGTCTTAAGTGAAGAGTTTATTTTAAAAAGCACACTTACTCTGTACCTATACCGAAACCTTCCCTTCCCGGGAATCATCTCCGCACAAAATATTATTTAAATGAACATTGTTAGTAGCCCAAAGTTTAATTTATTAACCAATGTGCATTTTTGTAATCACAAAAGGAAAAAACAGTTTTTTGCCTTTGTACCTATTCAACTCATCATAATTATTTTAAAATGGATTATTATTTTTCCTGTTATACTTTCTTGGAAGTCTACTTAATATTATATCAATTGGTGAAAATACTACAATATATATTTTACTATATTGAACTAGCCATCCGTGAGTAATGAACTTTGTTTTTGGCTAATTTCGCATAGGGCATCGCGGAACCGGTATTGAGCCTGTGCAACAACGGCTCTTCATAAAACAAATGATTGTTTTTGACAAATCTTAAAAACAATTAAATCGAAATTCTTATAAATATTTATTAATAATCTGTACTATATAAAAGAATGTGGTCATGAAATGTAAGATACATTTACTTTATGTTTTATATGCCTATGGCTGGGAAGGAATGGGCTGAACCCTTCTCCTTCGCAGCCTCTCCCGCTGAAGCTCGATGTGACTATGTTGCCATAGCCACAGCCGGCTCCGTGCTGGGCTCCGCGCTCGAGGGTTTCGCACCAGGTGCTAATCCTCGAACTCGCGGAGCCTTGCACACTCGGCTCCCCAATAGGTGGGTTGCTAGAAGGCCTCAGTCCGCACAGACCGCGCACCGCAACATTCCAGTGCAAGTGGCTCGGGTATGCCCCTCACCACCGCACCGGAAACAGGCGGCGCTACGGTCGACCGCGGACGGGCAAGCCGCACGCACATGCCCAGGTGCCAGGCACCTGAAGCAGCGCAGCGGCTGCGTCTCCAGCAACTCCACCCTGGCTGAGCTCCAGCCCACCAGGATCTTCTCGGCGCTCATCAACAATCTCGCCGCATCAGTGGGGAGACGGGCAAAGGTAGCGCCCATGCCCCCCCAGAGCGTGCAGTCGACCTAGTATGACCTTCTTAAAACTTGAAAAACAAAATTCAATTATTAACATTAAATTTTATATAAATAAAACTTTCCACCAAATCAAATCATCTATAGAGATGAATAGAAAAACATAGATTTTTTCTATTCAGTGAAATTACTGGATGGACTAGATTATGGATGGAAAGTATTATTTTGAAATTGTTAAATATATTACATGTGCAATGTTTAAGTTTGATTTTCACAACGGTATAATAAACACTTTAAAAACTATAAACAAAATGATCCCTTAATGATTTTAGTTCTTCTTAGATTTATTGCTAATATTATATGTAGTTGAAGTTTTAATGTTATGGTGATCTAGAGTTAAATCTTTATATACATATACTGCCTTTTTGTCTTTTACGTCAGGAAAACTCAACTTTGGACAATAAACTAATATTTATTTAACATTGACAATGTCAGCGCAAAATAACTACTAGAGAAAAATGCTAAATGAAAAAAAAGAAAAATGGAGAAAAATGAGAAATGTCTCAGATCACATGTAATTGTCGATCGAGGTGGAACCGAGGTCAACTAACATGGGATCTGAGGCTTTCTTATTTTTTCTTCCCGAGGTGTGTATGCTATTTTTCTGTCCGACGACGGTTGAAAGCGGTTCGTTTTGCGCAGCGGGACGAAAATTGTCACTTTCCGCCCGGCGGGCAGAAAAATGCTTTGCATTTTAGTGTGGGTTTATTGAGCCTGCGACGTGAACACTTATCCTGAATTTGGTTAGAATGCTTGAATCTACGGTCAAACGATGCCCTAGAGCATTTTTTCATCCGCACAGTTTTATCGATCCCATCTAGACGAACTGACATAAATCGTATGAGAGAGCGTAAACGTATTTGTACTTCATGGTGTTACTTACCCTACTAGCATCTGCAAATACTGGCAACTTCTATGGTTTCTAAAATGTTCTCATAAATTTCTAAATATCATAAATGCATTGTATAAAATAGAAAGGGAAATCGGAAAAATTAAAAGTTTTTCGACAGAACATTTGTTAAAACATTGGTAGAGCGACGGGACTGTTTCCCAGAGGTTGCAAGTTCGAATCCTTGCCCGTATAGGTTTATTTTCATTCTTTATTTATATTTATTTAAATAGGCTTAACATGGCTATATATGTTTATATATATTTTCAAACATTAATTTCGGTAATGGCATCTTTTCAATGTTTATCTATACTGCAAAGTTAGAAACATTGGTTAGGATATTCGAAAGAAGCCTAATAAATGTCACCACCATCCGATAAAGACAATCACATATAGAATGCTAGACAGCGATACGGAAGCTCAATTGGTAGAGCGACGGGACGGTTTCCCAGAGCTCGCGGGTTCGAATCCCTGCCCGTATCGGTTTATTTTTCATGAAAAATTGCTTTGCTTTGTTTTGCCTTTGATGATGATGATGATCAACTCAAAATGATGTTTATTATTTTTTTTGTCTATAAATATAATACATAATGGAAGAAGTCGTGGACAGCTCTGGATGACAATCAACTTAAAAAACATGATTTCTATAAAAAATCCCCAGACTTTTTCCAAAGTGATCAATCGTTGAGTTTTTGAATTAATTATCAAAATCTATCTTTTTGCCATTAACTCGTAACATTTTCAAACCAATAAAAACTAAGTGTACAAAGTAAACTTAATTTCTTGTCATTCTGAAAGTGGCAGAAATAAACAATTATGTAATGTTTTAGATAGCAATTTGGCCTTATTAATTGTGAATAAGTTTACTTTATTGTACAATAAAAATGAAACAACTCGTTCAAACATTTAAAAATGACTATCAAGATTTTTTTAACGCATGTACAACAATAATAAAAATTGCTTGCGGAGTAGCAGATGCAGACAAATATTATTATTGACAGGAAAAAAATACAAATAAAAATGTACAGTAGCGTAGGTAAAAACCAACGGAATATTTTGTTATTTGAAAACACACAATTGCCGAGGAAATTATTAGATTATAATATTATTATCAAAAATAACTGGAATAAGAAAAATCGTTAAATACTAGAATAAATCTAGGTTATGAGATTTGGACAATTATTGTTTATGGGATATAAAATAAGATATAAAATAATAACAACATATATGGAAGCATTATTTTTAATAATAAACGGAGTAATAATATTCGGAGTATCTGTGATTCAAGATCAATATGTAAATGTACTTACTAGTCAGTGTATGTATGGTCGGCAGCAGGATCCCGTGGAAGCCGAAGCACATATTAGGGCCTACCGTGAACTGTTACAACAGTATTACAATAATCTTACTTTAGATTTTCGTAATATTACTTATATATACAGTAATATTACTTTTAGAAAAAAGTAATACATATTACTTTAATAATGTTTCGATAAGAAGTTTTGATGACGTCATCCAAAAGTCATTCGTTCTTTTACCATATAAAACATTATTAACTGGTACCATGAACTATTTTGTTGACAATAGAAACATGAAAAAAATATTACTTATATGTCTATATTTGTCATTTAGATATTGTTAATTTTTCAAGACGGATTTAGATTATAATATTGTTTATATACGCAATTTTGCTATTTTGAGTTATTTTTCGAAACAGATTCACTTATTATTACTTTATAATTGACGTATTTATTTTAGCCAGCAATTAAAATAGGCACAAATACTACAAAAAAAGTCTAGGCTAGCTAACCATACCACATGTAGTTAGTTATGATACTCTCAAAATTACAGGGGCTTTAAAGGGTATTTCCATTTACAAAAACGATTTGTAAAATCATTTCTAAATATTAGTCTAAATATTGGTCTAAATTGATTTATTATTATTTTATGATTATTTTTACTGTTTACATATATTACACTTACCTCCTTTAATATATTATAAATATAATGGTATAGTGTTCAACTCAGCACCACCCCTTTAATTCAAAGACAGTTTATCATCAATATATTTTTATTAATATTAATTGATTAAAACGTAAGAAGTAAAACGAATGTTTTTGACGTATCATATTCTCCTAGAAAAAACACATAATTATCGTAAAAAAATAGACAAATCTTGATGCTTTAACAAATGTACACAATCCACTTTAAAAATAATAACTTTAGTCTTCTCAACTTGTTTAGATCGTCACTATATCATATTATTATTATTATCACGAATAAAATTATTCTTCATAATTGTTTCTGCTGTTTCGAGTCGTAGCCCTCTGAGATTTAGAGCGTATGCAGAACATATTATGTATCTCTTAAGTATAAACTTATGAGCCCAATTTGGCATGTCTCCCTGAAAATGATTTAGAAATTATACGGCAGTTAAATGTAGATGCAAATGGTTTGTGTAAAATTTCATAAGGAGTTACTAGCCAATTCTGTAGAATTTTGATTTTAAAATTAAATCTGTAACTTATTACATATTTATATCTTTGATTTTGAATTATAAATTATTTGATTTAACACATACGGTTTCAAAATTTCTTTTGTTACCTCTAAATGACATTATTTTAATGGAATGGAATATACTTAACTTATCAAAAGAAAATCATTTACTATATTTTTTCAATAACTACGAATTGTATGTGCTTGAGCTAAATGCTCTCATTGTTATTAACTTTCGATGATAAGATCGTATTTTCGTTGTTTTATATATGCTTTTAACAATAGATTTATTAATTTTGATAGATTCAATGGCAAGAGTTGTATCATGCCATTGTTTGTCTTTAAAAAAATGCTATTTGTGAATATAAGTTACATATATTATTTTCATAAACTCATATGAAACAAGTTACCGAATGTAGTAACTTAAGTATGTTTTTAAAACAACTACATATTTTTTGTATTTTGTGTAGTTTTTAAATATACGACGAGTTCCATAAAGTATCTATAATAAACTAGTAACAGTAACAGCGCTCGATGTTAAAATTACATATTGTTTAAAGATATATTTTGAGACAAGGGTCAAGTAGGTTCAAAAGCAGTATAACTTCAAGGTCACTTTGAATTAAAAGAGCCAATTGCCTTCCCGGACAGCTTTACTCCGTCATTAAGTAGTTTCAAGCAATCACAGACTCTGTTGCAACTCCGGTAAACTTAGATTACAAACTTGGGAGAATAATAAGTATTGCTGAGTTTAGATCCTAATATCATTACCACGTCGTAGACGTATGGTAAGAAAGTTATTTATTGTTCATAATATGATTTTGTTTATGTAACATTCAAACTTCTTTCTCCTACATCTAAACTCTTATCAGAATGCTTCCCAAAACAGCTAAATGTAACACAACTTTTTATACACCACTACTCCTAATCAATATCATATAATAAAATGTAAAACTCTCACTTTCAGCACAGTTATAGAAAGATATCTGTCGGGTACTCGGGCTAGAAGAGATCAAGTACAGTCTGAAAGAGAAGCCATGTCGCACCGTGACCAACTTTGTTAGTCAAAGGTGGCAACGTTTGAGTAACAAACTTGAGGCAACCTCCGCATAGAGCAATGCCAATCTTATTTAATTAAACGTCACCAAAACGCAGACGTCTCTGTTCACAACGAAAAGGAGCCCTTTACCCTTGGCGACTACTTTCCAGCATGTATCTCTGAAATACAACCACCGTACTAACGTATTAAGCAAAATTTTTTTTTTTTTTTTTTTATATGATCTAGGGCAATGCTTGACTACATTCCACCTGATGGTAAGTGGAATGTAGTCTTAGGTGGTAAGGCGCATTACCCTAGCAACCTATTCACTCTTCGCTTGAAGACACCTACATTGTATTCGGTCGGAAATACCGACGCAGGCAAGCTGTTCCAATCCTTTGCTGTACGCAGTAAAAATGAGGAAGCAAAGCGCTTCGTTCGGACAGGTGGAATGTCCACAACAAAAGGATGAAAACCTGCCGTGCGTCGGGACGTCCGGTGACGGAAGGGGGACGGAGGAATTAAATTGTGTAATTCCAGCGCACACTCACCAAAATGTATCCTATACAATACTGAGAGGCTAGCAATTCTACGCCTGTGCTCAAGGCTTTGGAGGTCGGCTCCGACCAATTCGGGATCGCCTATAAGCCTCTTTGCTCGCCTCTCAATTGAGTCCAGAACCGCAAGATGAGACTTTGCAGCACCAGCAAATATGTGACCACAGTACTCTACACACAACCGGATCTTTGCTTTGTATAAAACAAGAAGCTGTCCCGGTGTAAAGTACTGCCGAACCTTCGCCAGAACGGCAAGCTTTGCTGCTGCTGCTCTTGCTCTGGACTAAATGAACCAACCAAAGTTGAGGTTCGAGGAAATCTCTAAGCCTAACAACTGAAGCCGGTCACTGTATTCCAAGGATACATTCTGGAAAGTAGGAGCCAAGGTGAAAGGGCTCCTTTTGGCGGTGAATAGACACGTCTGCGTTTTGGTGGCGTTGAATTTGACAAGATTGGCATTGCTCCATGCGGAGACTGCCTGAAGTTTGTCATTCAAACGTTGCACCATGGCTTCTCTTTCAGACTGTACTTGATCTCGACTAGCCCGAGTACTCGGCAGATATCTTTCTACAACTGTGCTGTCGTCTGCATACCCATAGATACCGGGCTTCAACAGATCATTAATGTGCAGCAGAAACAGAGTTGCAGAAAGAACGGACCCCTGAGGCACTCCGGCATTTATTGTCAAGGGTTCCGAGGAACACCCGTCGACAACTACTCGGAGAGATCTGTGGCTCAGAAAGTCCGTTACCCAGCCGATCAGACCAGGAGATATACCATACGCTGAAAGCTTGCTTATATGGCTCTTCGAAACTGTTAACACCTTGGAACCGTACTGTGCTACTAAAAATTAATAAATTAATCTAAATAACTATTTAACTCAAACGAAGTATAAGCCTCCAAAGTTCAAGTGTTGTGCTGTTGTTTGGTGAAGAAAATTTTACTGATCCAGCAGTGTTTTGTTCCTTCAGATTACATTAATCTTATAAAATATCTGAGTAAAGAATTGATAACAGTGACAGTGAAGTGAATTGCGGCGTGTCTACCGTCATTAAGCTCGCATAGAGAGTGATTTGCCGTATAATAAGCTTCTATTGACTAATTTCGTTTAATGTCGTAGTGGCATCGCTAGCCGTTTGTCAACAGCTGCTGTTCATTACAACTATCGCTATCTGGACCCTTAGATCGAATCCTAGTTACGTAGATCTACTTTGTTTTTTTTGTATTTAATTTTTTTTTTGTTTTTTTTTTTAGTTTTATTATTATTATTATTATTTTCAGTATATTTATTTTGCCAGTAGAAACATTTTATTTAGTTTTTTTATTTTTATTATTTATCTTATTGTTTAGATTTTTTTTTTGTTTTCAGTAATACTGGTCCAATTTAAATATTTTTGTTGTTTTATTGTATTCTCTTTAAAATGAGTAATGGTCAAAGATGTGCGGGGTGCAAGGCACCTCTGACAAAAAGGGAATACTTGCAGTGTGTTGCATGCAAGGCAAAGTATGATATTGAGTGTATAAATATGACTAGTAAATCGTTTGCTGCAATGGAACGTAAGGATCAATGGAAATGTCCAGAATGCGTAAGCAAAAATCCAAAGAAGGGAAACGTCAACACACCAGTACGTGGTTCCGTATCAGTTGTATCGCCTAATAGCGCAAGCGATCACTTAAATGTTACCCATCGAGCTAAGACCACACGATCACACGTTCATAGTGAGCAACGTACGTGTGGACTGTAGAGATTCTAGCACATCTCCAAGTGGAACGGAAGAACTTAAGATATTTATTAAGGACCTAATTCAAAATCAAATGGCTAGCATACGAGAATCTATTGATGAACTTACCCTCTCAATAAGGACACAAAATACACGCATCGAACAGTTGGAAGGTAGGGTAACCATGTTGGAAAGCAAGCTCAAGGGTAATAGTAACGCAGGAGCATCGAATATGGAAGACGTTGTCGCGCAGTTACAGGCAAACATTGTAGAACGGGACCAGGAGCTATTGGGTAACGATGTCGAAATTTCGGGTTGTTCTGAATCTCCGGGCGAAAACTGCATCCATCTTGCAATTTCTATTGCAAAGAAAATTGGCCTGGCGTTGGCTACTAGAGATGTCATATGCGCCGAAAGAGCGGGACCGAAGCGGCCAGTGGACGTGACCGGTAATTTACCGAGTGCACGGCCACTCGCCGTTCGGCTGGCGAATCGCACTCTTTGAGATGACATTCTTCAAGCCGCACGCACGCGCCGTAATTTAAACTCTGACGGCCTTGAACTACCAGGACCCGTTAGACCTATATATATCAATGAGCGCTTAACAAAACATAATAGACAAATATTTCATCAAGCACGAATATTTTCCCGTGAACTCTCATTTAAATATGTATGGACGCGAGGAGGAAAGGTCTACGTACGCCGAAACGACGGTACGCCACGGCTCCGCCTACGAGATACGAATGACCTGTCAAGGGTTTTTAGGAAACCAAACGTTTGAGTGTATATATATTGATCAAATATTAACTTGCATTAGTGACCTTTTCATTCCTTACTGGTTCAAATATTTTATTATGTATACTGCTAAGTATTATGTATGCTACACTCTTGCTAAACAAACAAGCAAACCTATCACCTATTCACAAAGCTCTCTTTTGAACAAAAATAGATTTGATATACATGACAATGGCTAACGAGAGTAAAACTTGTTTAAAATTGGGGTTACTAAACGCCAGGTCCTTAAACACAGGAAACGATGAATTACTAGTTACTGTCTCTAAATATAAACCTGATATCCTGGCTATAAATGAAACATGGCTTAAAGGGGAGAAGAGTCGCTGGCACCCATAATTCCCTCTTATACCTTCATACATAGGGCTAGAGAAGGTAAAAAAGGTGGAGGAGTTGGGTTTTACATCAGAAAAGAATTAAGAACAAAGATTGTGGAACATCCAGTCTCGGCGCTTGAACAGATGTGGCTCGAAGTACACCTACAAGGCTCAATAATGTCTCTAGGTACAGCTTATAGGCCAGAAAATGTTGGTGTTGCGGAGGCACTTGATGCGCTAAGTGCATCAATCAATGACACGAGTCGATGCAATCTAACTTGTATCCTAGGCGATCTAAATATCGATGTGTCTAATTCTGCCTCTCCAAAAACAAAAGAGTTGTTAGACTTTTACTATCAACATAATTTGGACCAAATAGTTAAAGAACCAACGAGAATCAGTGATAAAACACAAACAATACTAGATTTGGTTCTCTGTGATGACTCTTCAAAATGTAAAGGGGTAGAAATAGTTCACAACCGGTGTTTGAGCGACCACGCTTTGGTTTTGGCGGAATTCAATATATTTAGAAATAGATATGTAAAACAAGTTAAATTTCAGCGATCGATAAATAATATTAACAACGACCTATTCGTACAAGACCTGAACTATGTTTCCTGGGACTCTCTATTGGATTTAGATACTGTTGACAAAATAGTGGAAGCGTTTAATGAACAGCTTATGCAACTATTTAACTCTCATGCTCCTATTCGGAAAATAATAATTAAGGACAAACCCAAGCCGTGGATAACCAGTATGGTAAGATTCATGATGACTCTACGCGACAAAGCCCTAAACAAAGCCCACATAGATAAAAAAGACAGCTCAAGGTTCTATTATAGGCAGTTAAAAAATTTTGTAACTGCCACAATAAAACGGGAAAAAACAGCATACTTCAATCATTTCATAAATAAGAACTTGAACAATCCCTCTGTCCTATGGAATAATCTAAAAACATCAGTAAAAATTACGGGTGTCCAAAAAACTTCAATACCTGAATACCTAAACGATCCTGATAAAATAAATGATCATTTTCTAAACATACCGGTCAACATCTCAACAACATTTTCGATAAATATCCCAATAGCGAAAAACCATTTAAATGAGGGTGGATTTGAATTAAATGCGACATCAGAAGTAGAAGTTTTAAAAATCATAAAAGGTATTAAGACTAAAGCTGCGGGATTTGATGGAATTAACATAGAGATGGTAAAGCTAACTCTCGAAGCAACTCTTCCAACAATAACAAGAATAATTAATAAATCAATTGAGACTAGTACATACCCATCATGTTGGAAAACGGCTTTGGTAAAACCTATACCCAAAAAAGGAACAATTGTGCAACTTAATGACCTAAGGCCAATATCCATATTACCAGTACTATCAAAAATATTGGAAAGGGTTGTTCTGAATCAAATACTGGTTCATGTAGAAAATAACTCATTAATACCTATCAATCTGGATTTCGAAGGGGACATAGCACTGAAACGGCTCTTTTACACGTCACAGACGACGTAACGGAGGCTTCCGACGCAGAGTTGAGTAGTATTCTTGTACTGCTAGACTATTCTCGGGCATTTGACTGTCTGCATCCAGAGTTACTCTTGTCAAAATTAAAATTTTACGGCTTTTCGAACAACACCTGCCAATGGTTCAGAACATTTCTAACAAACCGACATCAGATAGTGGTGACTGATAATACGGATGGTTCTAAAGCGTATTCGACTAACAGATTGATCCTCCGTGGCGTACCTCAGGGTTCCCTGCTGAGTCCAATACTTTTTGCCATCTTTACAGCGGACCTACCGAACCAAATCAATTACTGCAAATATCACCTCTATGCAGATGACACCCAAATATATTACTCATTTGACAGTAAAGACGTCAAAAACATAGAGAATGCTGTTTCTAGAGTGAACAGTGACCTCCATAATATCAACGCTTGGTCTCAATGTAACGGTTTGGTCCTGAACCCTAAAAAATCCTCAATGTTAATAATGGGTACGATAACCCAAGTAAAACGTGTGCTAGACGCTGAGGTCAAGATAAAAATTGACAACACAGAAATCCAACAAGTCTCGTCTGTACGTAACCTGGGACTGATATTAGACAGGGAGCAAAAATGCACAGAGAACGTTGCCAACAAAGTTAGGATTGCTTTCATGAAATTGAAAACTCTCTACAAGATAAGGCCTTTCATTAAAGAAGAGGTTCGGCTGCTGCTATGTGAATCCCTTGTTCTCTCCCAGCTGAGTTATTGCAGTACAGTTTTTGGCCCCCGAATAAAAGTGACGTCAGAAAGATCAATTCAACGAGTTCAAAATGCCTGTGTCCGTTTCTGTTACAGTGTTCCAAAGAGGGAACACATAACTCCGTATCTTAACAAAAAGGGGCTTCTTAATATGTGTGCTAGAAGGGAACTACATTATGCTTGCACTGTTCACAGAATCATATGGAACAAGAAACCGGAGTATTTATTTGAAAAATTGTTATGGCTCGACGAGCATTGCTTAAGGAGTCGCCGTATGGGCATCCAAAATCTTCTAAAAATCCAGAATCATAAGACGGCAAGGTTTAAGGGATCTTTTAAGTTTTCTGCAGCAAAAATATGGAATGATCTCCCTCCTCCTCTGAGAATAAAATGTAGTACAAATTATTTTAAATCTAAATATAAAGCTACCTTACTTGTCAAACAGTTTGCTGCAGAAAACGTAAGACATGCATACTATAAAAGCCTAAAACTAAAGAACTTTTGGTCATATTAAACCCCGTTTTGAATTTGAATTTATTCTAATTTTACACACGCATACTTACACACACACACACACAATAACCCACACACAAAACAACACACACACACACACACACACACACACATGCAAGAGTCGTTGCTGTTTTTTATTTTATTTTTTTTGTTGTATCATTATTTTATATCTATTGTAACCTGTACGGATATAACATAAGCAATTTTAATAGATTTTTTTTAGCTTAGACATGATTTGTTTGTTTCTTTTTAATCTTTTTTATATATACTTAATTATTTTGTAATTAGTTCCATCGTTGGCTAATTGTAATCATTCGGAAGTTGGGGGATAGAACACTGTTCCTCCCACATTAAGTCATGAGGAGAGGGGACTCGCTGAAAACCAGCGTTTTCCAAGATCTCGGTCCTGATAAACAAGTAGCTGAGCCAGCTCCCATTGTCTTGGAGGGTTATAAATATTGTGTTCAACTCTTTTCTGATATATGTGTAAAGCTGTAACTATCTACATGACAATAAACTGTTTTATTATTATTATTATTATTAAGCCCCGCATGCCAGACCCTGTCAAATGCCCTCGAGACGTCCAGAGAGACGGCGACCGCTTCTACGTTCTTCTCGATGGCCTCGCCTAAAATGTGAGTAGCATACACTAGGAGGTCCCCAGTAGACCTATTACGGCGAAACCCGTACTGTCGGTCACTGAGGAGATCGTTACCTTCTAGGTATGCTAGTAGGCGCGAGTTCAATACACGCTCCATAATCTTGCAGAGTATGGAGGTGATTGAAATCGGTCTGTAATTGACAGGGTCGGCACGGCTGCCTTTTTTGGGCACGGGTTGCACATTAGCAAGCTTCCAGGATTTCGGCACTATTCCAGTCATGACAGAGAGACGATACAGACGTGTCAGTACAGGAGACAACTGAGCTGCGCATGTCTTGAGCAGAATGGTTGGTATACCATCAGGACCACTGGCTTTATTCACATCTAAACGACACAATGTTCTCCATACCTCTTTGTTAGTGATGCGGATTTCAGGCATCGAAACACCGCAGTGAGGAAGATGTGCTGGAGAAGCATTGCCAGTGTCTAGATGCGAATTATCAGCAAACAGAGAAGCAAGTACGTTCGCTTTCTCTGTTGCTGTGTGGGCCAGGGATCCATCCGGCTTCAGCAGAGCAGGCAGTGAGGGTTGGCAGAAATTCGACTCGATCGCTTTCGCAAGAGACCAGAAAGCTCGACTGCCAGTTGGTCTGACAGAGAGCTTTTCGCCATTCTTAGCGATTCGATCGAGACGAGCCTTCCGCAATGCCTTTTTGTAGGACTTGGCAGCTTGGTTAAAGGCTCTCTTCTTCGAACTTACATCCGGAGTTTTGCGGCTTCGAACATCAGCCCAAATGAGATATGCCGAATGTTTTCGGTCTTGAGCATGACCACATTCGGCATTAAACCATGGGCGAGCTTTGCCACCGATGGGTACGTCAGCAAAAGGAATAAAATACTCCATTGCCTGATGCACCACATCGGTTATAGCATCCGCGCAACTCAACGGATCCAAAGAAGAGAAGCAGACCTGCCGCCAAGGATAAGACGCAAAAAAGTAGACGCAAAAAAGTGCCGCATCTCATCCCAATCTGCTGACTTGTATTTCCATACTGGCCTAACACCATGAGGTTCGAAAGCTGGTGGGGAATATGTAAACACAGATTTCACCAGACAGTGATCGGAGGTTCCCAAGGGAGAGGTAACCTCTACCCGATACCTGTCCGGATCAGTTGTCAGCAGAAGGTCCAGGCAATTGGCTGTATGGCCTACCACATCTGGTACCCTTGTCGCTTGCTTCACCAGCTGAAAGAGGTCCAAGGACAACGCAAAGTTCCGCGCTTCTCTCCCAGCATGGTCGATCTTCTGGTACGGGAACAGCCAGTCCTGATGACAGGCATTAAAATCCCCCAGAAAGACAAGCTGCGCTGAAGGGAACTGATGCAGAGCCATATCAGCAGCCTCACCGAGATACTCGAATAATCTAGTTGTCTCCTGGTCACCGCTGTACGAACGGTAAACACAGGAATACAGGAGTTTTTCGTTTCCTGTGTCCACTAAAACCCATAAAGAAGAAAAAGTGGGGTCTTCAAGGTGACGGAGACGCTGGATACAGAGGTCGTTCCGCGCATACACGCAGACTCCGGCACGTGAGCGAAAGTTGTGCTCTAACGTGTATCCGGGATAATCCAGGTGCGCAGCGCTTAAGGGACATTGTATCTGCGTCTCCGTCAAAAAGAACAGGTGCGGTTGTTCTGTCTCCAGGTGGTGATGGACAGGTAAGATATTAGAGTGCAAACCCCTAATATTACTGAGGTGCACTTTAAATGAGGAGGAGTGCAACCGCTGTACAAACTTTTTCCTTTTTTGGTTTTTCTTCATGATAAAAATAAATAAAGGTGAATAGGGATGGGAAATGGCAGTTGAACGAGGCGGTACGTATCAAACCCGACTTCGAAATTGGTGATGTCTTGCCGCTGGGAGGCTAGCCTGGAGACTGCGGGGACGCCCGAACCCCCCCAGGGATCGCCATCGGGCCTCCTCGCCTGGTCGCCAACCAGCACGATGGAGCCACCCTGGGATTTTTCGCAGCTGGCGGGGCAGCCTTTCGTGGGTGGCTAACCCACTAATTGGGCCCCCAACTATCTGCGGGCGGCCAGCGGAAAACCGTCGCTTCGGATCCCGCTACCCTCCTCGACTAGACACCCGACAAAACAAACACCAACTCGACGTCAACCGGTTCGCCAACGTACCGCAGCTGTTCAGACCCATTTCCCATATACGGCTTCATCGAGCAACGTGCCGGAACACGACTAGGTCGCTTTGCGGCACGACTTTGCCCGATGGGTGGTAACTTTGCCGGCGACCCGATGTTATGGTCTACCACCAAGGAATATTAAAACTACTGTGAATAATATAAAATATATTATTCACAGTAGTTTTAACAAGTATATACGAGTTACGGCATATAACTAAAGCGTTTTATTTGGTGTATAAAAAAGGTTATTACAAAAATAGTTTATCGACAGCAAAACAATATTTTTTTCTGAGATTGAAGAAAATTTCTATTGTCAGCTTAACAATGAAATATGTAATTTTATGTAAGTTGTTATTGTGTGATCTTTTTTAAAAGGTAAGAAAGCATTATCCGTTCTGTTTTTGTGACCCAAAATCCAACGTAATTTTATATTCATTAAACTGTTGTTATTGTTTACGCATTAAACTGTGTTACTTATGTTATGTTATTCTTACAATACAAAGGATAGTGAAAATGAATCTTAAGGTAAATGTCAATAAATCTTAAAGTAAAAGTATATATAAGTGTAAGGTAAGGTAAGTGTAATCTTGGTAAATGTTTATTGTAAATTTAATTATAGTTGCTTCTAATTGAAAGTGCTAGTAACTATTTGTATGACAAATATAAACACATACAAGAAAACAGTTACAAATATCTACAAATATAAAAAAAATACCTATATGTTACCTACGTGTTATAGCAATTATTTAAGAATTTCTTTAGATGTCTTCATAAATATATATGGGTCGTCGACTTAAAATGTTTTTGTAAGTTTATAAACTTTAAACTTAAAAATGTCGTCACACCTATGATAAATGAAACAGCTCGTGAGTATATATGGATATGTGTAGTAATAAATCAACATAAACGATTACAGTAACATGAAACATTCCTCAAACATTCACGTTCCTGAAATTACATTCAACGTTAACAAGCCTCAAATTAATTTAAGTCAAACAACGCTACCATATTGCAAAGTGATCTCCTTTGCAAACATAATTAATAATTATTATTGTAATAATTATTCATGTGAGTGTGTCTAATAGATATAACTTTGAATAGATTAATTGATGGTTTAAACATAAAAGATATTGAACATTTATTTTACTACTTTTATTAACAAATCATTGTTAGATTAGACAAATTAATATTATACTCAAAACGAGATGATAAAAAAGGAATCCAAATTTAAATTTCGAATATAAGTCAACAATTTCTTGCGCATTTTAGACACTAAACATATTGCGGGAAGGCAAAACCCTAAACTTAATAACTTATTACGAAATGTTAGAAACGGCAGGTTACGACAAAAACGTCGAAACGAACAAAAAAGTTATAATTTATAATATTTCGTGAAAATCATAGATCGTTTTTCATGTCATAATTAATTAAATTAATATTGGGTTCGGTTGGGTTGGTTGGGTAGCATACATACACACAAATCAAAAACAAACATAAAATGAAAACTATTGTACAAATTTACTAACATCATTGCAAGGGAAAAAATTCAACTCCGCTGGGGCAGTCAAAATCACTTTCAAAGATTTTATTGATTCCCGTCTGACTGGTTTTTTAGTAAAGGGTTCAATGAACTACCTATAAGAGTGCAAAAGTTCATAGAAAACAATGGTTCATACTTTAATTAATTAAATACATTATATTAAAAAATATTTGACTTTTTGTTCCTCCCGTATAAAACGTCAATTTGATTTGTAAGGACCTAATTTTTACTTTGTTATCGACAATAACTCGCGAAAAAAAAAAAATTAACATCTTGCTTTTTGATTGTTTTTATTTATTGAATATTACTTTTAAAAAATATAAAAAAACTCTCGTCTCTCGTAAAAATCTTTTAAAAACTTAATTTAATATACCTAATACTTTTAAAATATTTTCGAACTCTTGAAGAAATAAGAGTAGATTTAATTTAGACGGAACGTATATTATTACAAAAGTTTCAAAGTTTTTTTCCTTATAAAAAGAATATTAAATTTCATTCAATATTTTTTTATTAAAGATTCAATAAAAGATTTTCTATTATGCTGATACCTAACTTTTATTCGAAATTAAATTACAAGATTTTTTGAATATAACTATAAAATTATAAATATAAAAATGTAAGAAAGGTAATTTGCAAGCTCCACCACCAACTTATATTATTTGTGCATACCTACATACATATTATATTTACTAAAACAATATGTAGACTACATAGTATAATGGGTATAATATCTTTACTTTCAAAATACTAGATGGAATTTTATCAAATTTTAATAATAGCTTATTGTCTTGGTCATATGTCGCATTCTTATTTCGAAAATTTCATCATTTGAACTAAAAATGTAAGGACTTTATAAGATTATATGATATATATTTATATAGTTTCAATAATTATAAAACTTTCCTACCACATAACATAATATTGTATCTTATATCATGAATTAATGTTATGTTAATACATAAACTATTAAATCACAATAGCACTCAGCTAACGGCTTAAAATTACATAAAGTTTTATTGGACATTATTGGATAAAACCAAATCATTACTATTTGATTTTGATTTAGAAAAAAAATGTGGGGTGAAACTTTATAATGTTCTTCGTTATTACTGAGTTTTTACTAATTTTTATTGCCAAAACAAATGTAAATATACATAAATTGTGTCCTCTACGCAACTATTTATAATCTAAAAATAAGCTTAACTTCAAACTCATCAAAATGTTTCAATGCTGGCTTTGGAAATACTTATGAATAAAAAATGAACTCCTTGATTTTAAAATTACCATTACAAAGAAGCATAAAATTTCTTTTAAGTTTGAGTTTGAAACAAAAATTCACAAATGATCTTTTAATGTTTCATTTTGAAAAAAAAACCTGGAATTTAAAAAAAATATTACTTTTCTTAAATTAATAGATGTTTATTTACTTACATTTATTAGATGTTTCCAGCGGCTTTCAGTCTTGTTGTGTCGGAGAAAAGGTTTGTACAGTACTTTTTATGGTATTAATTATTCCCTATATTTTTTTTATAATATTTTAATGTTCATGTGGATTGGTTGAATAGTTAAGATGTAAAAGCCAGATAAACAAACAAATTCACATTCTTCTTTATAGAATTAATTATGATTACTCAAGAATAGATAAATATCGGTACAACATTCAAAGTGAATAGATATGCATATTTATTTTGTCATACATATTATATTATATCTTATAAAAAGTAGCCTATTTATAACCCTGGATGGTCAATTGACCAATGCAATTGCATTTATTCCAAAAATCATGAGAATCACTTAAGCGGTTTAGATTTTTCATATAAATTTTCATCACCTAATTCTGACACTTAGAGGTTGGTTTTAGAAAAAAATGTGCTCCTTGCGTCATTAACTATCAAAAATATTTTCATATTTTCTACAACCTAGCTAAATGTAGTTAATATAATATCCTATTCATTAATAGCAAGTACAAACTTTTCGAAAATATTAAGAATACTTTCTACATCTGGTAAAAGTATTTAAATAAAAATTGATTGTTGAATTTGTACCATATTATCTATTCTATTTCTAATTAACATCCTATAAAAAGAAAAGATTAGTTATTCTACTAATTATTTTAATCTGTAAGATGTGTATTGTTGTTACTTCTTAACTTTAAGAAAATAATATTAGGAGGTTTCAACTATAAGTTAAAGAAGAAAATGAGACGTTTTCAGAACTAAATTGAGAAATTGTAAGATAGGCAACATCACAAAGCAAGGCACTTGCTCAAGGTTCTAATTTATTGTCCCAAAAAAGTCCTTGTAAAATTACAACGACCAAAGTTGCTTGTAGTATTAATTCGTAGACGGTGCGTAGCAACTTCGTAATAAGGTAGCGCTTACATACAGAATAATATAAACGCCTTTTCTATATTTATGTGATTTTATTGTTATATTTTCTCCCGAAAGTTTACTACATTTAAATTACTAATATAACTTTTGAACGATAAAGTTTTTAATTAAATACAAATTCCAATAAAATCGTATCATTTCTAACTTTAAAACTCATGAGTATTTAATAGTAAAGGGTTTACAAAATATAATGAATGATGTTAAAACAATAAGATTGAAAAGAGATTAAATTGTTTTTTTTTGTTTCTTATTACATAATTAAGCAATTAATATTTTCTACCGCAAAAATATTTCACGTAATAGAATAAAAACCATATTAAAACCATGCTATATGGTAGAATGTATCTTTTATTTTTTTTTATCGTTTAAAAAATGCGTTACGCATCATCCCAGCAGCCAGGAAGGTGATGGCCGAGGGGAGATGTGGGACTACCCGGCAGCATAGATGACGCTGCCATTTTTAAGGCTACCCACTAAAAACCAACGGTTGACCTCATTGCCTTAGTGGGATGCCACGGGATCGCTTTCGCACTCACCGTGGCGCCCCGAATGGTAGAATGTACCTAACTCAACTGCGAGCTAACGACTTTATTTTTGACTGGTCTGAGATACTCACGTAGGTACTCTGAATGACCAAATGTTATTTTTTAACTCTTTTTGAAGTAACATCTATGACGCGCATGCTTCTATACGACCAATACGTATGAGGCATCTTTCTGCTCACTGAGTAACTGATGATGTATAAAAGCTACAACTAAGAAAGGTTAGAGCCAAAAACAATCTATTATGGAAGAAAAAGCCTTAATAAAGTTTGAAACTTTCTTAAATCCATTGAAGAGTTTCTTAAATCCCCTAAAGATTTGGTCGAAGTAAACAAAATACTGAACATTCCCAATTCCTGTCTAAACCATATAAACCAACCATTCTCTATGTTAACACCTCTGGATCGTGCAACTATGTCTCTTTGTTGTCTTTTTCGGTGTTTATAAACACTACTTTCTCTCAAATCAACTCGTTGTATCACTTATATGTAGACGATTTTGAGATTTATCGCCTGTCTTAATAACATTTTCGAGTATCAACTACCTTTATATTAGTTTGGAAGTCCTAGTATACAGCGTTAAGGTTCCAAATCGTAGAATTATTAACAACCAAACCTTATCCTGAAAATCGTAGATTAGTAAGATGAGTCGAAAGATGCTTACAATATCGACTGCCGCAACGAACAGTATCGAATCCACAAATCACTTACTTATAGCTACAACGGTTTAAAGTTGTATTTTGATCTCTAATCATAAATTATAATAATGTTATAGAAGTTATACCCAAATAAGATATATAATTTTATGTGTTTTCTTTTGCTTACACTCGAATTTAGAATTTAATTTGTATTTTATATATTTTTTATTTTCGACGCTGTACCTTGTCGATAGAAATTGCAATTTAATCGAAAGTGGCAGATTCGATCGTATTGCGGCTTGAGAAAAAAATATAAAATATTGAATCTACCAGTTCCGATACTATTCTATGACAATGTATGTAAGAAATACCAAACTATTAACAATTCGATACTTAGTTATTTAGTAGTAGTTATTAGTAATTTATTCATTTATTTACCTTGTTGTTGTTTGTTGAAGAGGGAAGGGGTACCAAAATCAAAACCTGAGTTTATTGCTTGAATTAATAATAATATTTACTAAAATGAAATAAAAAATAATCATTATTAGCATGAGATCCATTACAAGTACCTAACATTAAAGGACATACTTATACACCTACTGAACCAAATTATTCATCACAGAATGAAATCACACATGTCTAAATTATCGATATTTTGTACTTTATCCTGAGATCATTAAGTATTATTAAATAAATTAAACAATCTTCTAATGTAACCTACAGTAACTTAGTATTACGATTATTATTAGTCATTCTCGTTTACTAAACCTTTCATAATCTGAGTAAGTATAACAAAATTATAAAAATAAAAATTATAATCCCTAATTCTTCTCAAACAAACTTCTCACAAAAACTTATATACTAATAAAACTCAACATTATTTAAACCACATAATAAAACAGAATCAGATTCATCATCATTTTTAATCATCTTCATCACTCTCCGAAACATTTAGAATTTGACTCCTTTTAAGGTTTTTAAAAAAGTCATGGTATTGCCTGGGTATATGTCCTGCTTCACAAAGACTCATTAAATCTTTATATTTGGCTTCCGGAACTGGCAAACTATCGGAATACAGTAGCTTCAATGCATCGTAACCGGTTGTTTTCCGGTTGCGACGTGTTTGAACTAAGGTATTTAACCTTAAGTGTTCAAAATCCAAATCATACTTGTATAAAATAATGTCAGGTTCGGATCTCTTCACACAGATTTCCTTAATATTATTGCATTTGACGTCTTGATTTAAAGTGTTTTTCTTGAAATTTCTGTTTTGCAACAGTTCTTTTAAATCATATAACATATCTCGAGAAACTTCAATGACGTTATATGGCTCACCATTCGTTTTTGCCCAACGAACCAAAGCATACCATTGATCAGGAGTGTATATTATTTTGCCCTTTGCAGATCTTTCTATTAAGGCATGTACACTGTCAGCTTCTTGTTGAGTATGACCGGACTCCAGATATCTGTGAGACTGTATACTACTCTATTGCGATTTTGTCCATTATAATTGTCCGACCGTAACCTTATATCTTGTGCACCTCTAAACACCTTTTTTTCAATAAAATCTTACAAACAACTTCCCACCTCGTTTGCTCCTCGTTTACCAACATTTTGTGGTCATAAATAGCAAAAAGCCTCTTTAATTCCAGCGTCGAAAACAGTGAAATGCATCAATGATATTTTTTTTTTACAATAAAAAAGTGACACTTCACCTGAAGGGCAGTTTAGCAATTTCTGAAAATCAAAGGTCGCGCATACTATTTTAGACGAACTTTGAATGGCGTCTTCTTTATCCCTTGTCTTATATTTTCTTGCAATTTCCTTATTTAAAATATGTGTGTTATATTGTGCTTTTTATTCTTCAGAGGGGTTGATTTTGTTGGAAAATGCGTGACACTTCTCGCACAAATCTTTTTGCGGGATAAAAAATGCAATGTTCATGTGATCATTTACAATGTTTCGATACTGTCTTTCGGTCTCAGCTTTATTATTATATTTCGATATTTCTGACCAATCCTTGTACATTAAAAACATCTTACTAAAAATCAGCTGATTCGTCGTGTTTTCTTCATTTGGAGTGTCTATGGGGTCTTCAGTCAGTGGTGATCCGAAATTAAGAGATGATGGCATTGGTGTTTCTTCTTCACAGTCCAATATAACATTGCTGGAATCAGTTGGGCTCTCATTAGTCATAACTTCGGCTTGTGGACTAGGCAATACCATAATATTATCGTATAATATCTTCCATTCTTCTTCGGTGTAGTCGATGTCACGTACAGGTGATTTTTAAATAAAAAAAACCTAATTTAACATCTTTCTTTAATAATAAGATCAAAAAAAGAGCTAATAATAAACTGTGAACAAACGAATCTGCTAATGAATTAGGTATCCAGCGTAGAACAATATAGTATCTGGTAGATTCGACAAAAATGTTTCCAAGTATACTATCGAAAGTACCATATTCGATAATTTGTCTTACTTACAATGTACACGTATACCATCGAAAGTGGCACTTTCGATGTTTGCCAAACGCACATGAACTTATAACACTATCGATTCTACCACATTCGATAGTATTACTTGTTAATCTTCATATTAAGGAAAATAAAAAGGAAATAGAAGGAAAATTATTGATGATAGTTAAAAGATCAAACTACTAGCCATACAACAGCATTTATTTTCGATGTTTGTTCAGTTACCGGGATGATAAACATTTTTTTCTTTGGGTGAGGCTTCACAACTCTCACGTTGTTCTCCTTTTCTCACTAAATTATCCATATATTTACCTCGACTATTAATTTTCGAACTTAGAATAAGAAATAACAAAATACTAGAAACGTAGGTATGAAATAAAACAACTTAAAATTATATAAAACTAATACGTACTACTTCGCTTACATCGCGGCGAAGACTAACGAGTCTGGCAGTTACGGAGTGCGCGCGCGTATCGACACGTATGAAAACTATCGAACGTGTAACATTCGATGATGTTGGCCTCTCAAACGGTAAAGTTTCGATTGTATTCGACTCAAAACTTGTTTATATTTTTTCCTTTTTCCTTTTTTTTTTTTGTTTCTGATACTATGATTTAAATAGTATCGATTAGTATAGTAAAAGAAAAAAGTTTTTTTTTTAGAATCGATACTGTTCGTTGCGGCAGTCGATATATATTTGGATGGATGGATGCTTACAATATATATTACGTGGAATATATATTTTCTTATGTATTCTACCGATTTGTTTGCTTTTTGATAAGCAATCACAAACGGTATAATTTTGCTTGAGTAACCATAAGTAATGTTAAGTAAATAATTTGTTTTTTGTTTAATTTTCTAAAGACAAAATGAAATAAGATATTTGGAAAACTAGCTTATGTTGAGGAATTTATACGATTGAAACTAGCCCTTTAAGCCCGAGCTAGTGTAAGACGATGCAAAAAAATGCAAAAAATATAATTAACGAGCACTAAAATGACCAAGCTATTTAAATAATTCTCTTTATTTTTTTTTGCATTGTGACAAAAATGTCCTAAACATACAGAAATTTATAAACTTTAAAAATCTTTTTAAAATATATTAGATAGGAGAATACCTTGTGATTATGTTTACTTTACAAATATTGTTGTCGACAATTTTCAACACAAAAATTTCCAAAAGAGAATTTCTTTTATTTCAAATTTAATGCTTTATTGTTTAATTTATATATACTTAATAATTATTTTTAAATAGCTATTTAGACAGTCGAGTTTTCAATGACGTACGTTTTGAAGTAATTATACTCATCGTAATAAATTTTCGTCAAGCGCAAATAACAAAAAGAATAAAATAAAATTAGCAAAAACCCCCGACATAAAAAGACCTCTAAAAAGGATAAAAATAATATTATTATGTACTTATTGATGTCGTAACTTCGGACCATTTTACGTACGTTGACGACGGTGTCTATTTTACGAAGTTAATCATTGAGGTTTTAGACTATACGACTCGATATCGTAATTTCTTTATTTGCCTTGGTAACTTACTTCAATTTTAATTTCTTCCTTTACTAAGCGGTCCCCCGACGCAACGACGCAACGACGCAAGTACATATTAAATATTATTTTTATCAGTTTTAGAGGTCTTTTTGGATCGGGCGATATTTATCAGAACTTCAATTGGTATAGAAGATTCTGAAAGAAAATAATATTTTGGTTCTGAAAATAATATATCTGTTGGGATAGCATGCTTGATTTCTCTTGTTAAAAACTCTTTTTGTTAAAGTATGGTAGTATATCCTACGTATTGTAAAGAGTTATGGTCGTCAAGCACTCATAAACAATATAGAACTTTCTAATAAGTGCTCACGTCACGAGCATAATGAGTTGGATAACTATCTGAAATCTAGTGAAGCCTTTTGTACTCTAGCCATAAGCTTATACCGACATCTTAAGTATCGTTATAATAAGTTAAAGGTTACTCTAAAGATTTATCATTTTAACCTTTTAACATATTTTTATTAACAATTTAAAAGCGCCTTACGTGAACTATAACTGCTATAATACTTCAGTTCATATTTAGTATAGGTATATGCTTATTTTTATTAATTGATTATAAACCTTTTTTTTTGTCCGAAATCCTCATGGTTACACACCTCAATCCAGGGGATGATGGAGGTGGTTATGTGAAAACCTGACGGTTGCCGCTGCCATCATAATGGGACACCACGGGATCGCTTTCGCACTCACTGCGATGCCCCGACGTGATCCACGGAGAGGGCACCCCGCAACGAGGAGCCCCCATCCCGTTTTTGCAGACTTGAAAGATTGTGGAGGGATCTCCTTCCTCCCACCCAAGTTGCTGCCTCTGAAGGGGGCCGAGACCCCATCTACCGGGACTCGGTTTCAGGGAATCAGGTGGGTAACCCAACTCGACCACCATCGACTTTGTCGAGCCCCGCCGCAGTAGTCTCCCCGAGAGGAGATCACCGGTCGGGCCCCCTAAAAGACTCTCAATACGACCCAGCGGGTTCAGCGGCTCTGGTCAAACCGCGAACCACGCGCCGGGCCGCACTAAAGTCCGTCTTACGAAGGGGGCCCAACGTCAAACTCTACAGGCCTTTACCGCCGGCCACAGTGATCAGCCGAGACCAGCAAGAAAAAGGCATAAGTCGATAAACCACCACGCCCACGCTAATCATCACCAAACGCAACCATGGCGTCGCACTCGGCAACGATTAATCCGGGCAACGTCCCGGGCCGTCTCTCCACCAAACACGCCCTCTAAAGTGCTATCTTAGAAGTACCAGGAGTAATTCTGCAGTCGACCCCGGCAAAGAGGGCCTGCGCCCTCCTACCCTCGACGCCCAGGCCAACTTTCCAACGCGATCAAACGATAGAAAGAGGCCCGAGCCCCTCCGCAGGCAGGCCACCCCGAAAGTTTACCTGCCTTGGCCAGCCATGGACCGGGCACAAACCCCCATGACCGACCCCCACCGCGCCGGGCATTAGCCAACGGGAAAACCCGACGGATCACAATAACCGTTGTTGCCCAGGGAGCACCACGAGAGGGTACCCGGCGTTCGCCCCCCAATTAATTATATACCTACGCTATGCTACTTGTGTTTACATGTATGAGCTGTCGAAAAAAAATCTTATAAAGTAATTTATTATACAGTAATAACCTTCTTTTCGTTTCCGTTGGCTATTTAAACCGAACGATATAAAACTAAAATTAATTGATAAACATTCATACACTAATATTAAATAGAAATACTCTTTGCACATACAAGAGGATTACAGTAAATCACTTGTTAATAATAATTAGCAGGAACTGCAGATCAAATATATCTAGAGTTTTACAGTACTAGAAATCTTCTTTATCTATTTATTTATTATATATTATTATCCTGTATATTTTTTCCTTCAATTAATTGGTTGTCGGAAAGAAATTACTTGCCTTATCGCTAGGCCGCCAAATTTGTACCTTATTTTTGTTTTCTTTCTGTGTTTTTTGTAATCGTTAATCTGGGTATATAATAAAGAATATTGATAATATTGACATTGATTAATACTTTATTGTACAAAATAAAATACAATGGGCGGACTTAATGCTAATGCATTTTCTACCAACCAACCAACACAGCTAACAGAAAATAAAACAATGTGGGTACAATATTGATAAACAGAACAAAAAACACTTAAAACTAAAAATATTATTGGTGCTATAATAAGCTAAAATATAGGTAATGTATAATAAATATATACATATATAACAATAATATATATAAACTTTTGAATTCATAACATTTTTATTATTATTATTATTATTATTATTATTAAATCAAAAAATTAGAAAAGATTGATACGAAACTCTTCTTGTTAAAGCGAAGTTATTGAAATTAATTTAAGAATAAACTTTTTCAGTTAAAATAGTATATAAAAAAAACTCATGTTTGATTTAAGTTATACTTGAAAATCAGTAAATATATATGTATATTTTATTAATTCCACCACAAAGTATTCAATTGATGTGTAGTAGTAGTGAGTAAAGTAAAAACATGTAGGAGTGGAAAATTCACTTTAATTATCAAAAGCTAGATTTAAGTAATATTTGGTTGTTCTGATACTAAAAGATCTTTTTATGCACAAAACTTTATGACAAACGAGAATATAAATAAAGTGCTTACATTTATGAAAACCTTGAACAGCACACTTACAATTTACAAATTACAAGGGAGACGGATTATCTTGGAGACGACTATTTTTATTTCGACCAAACATAGCTAAGAATCATATCGAGGAACATGGCTTTCGATTAAAAAAACTGCATTCAAATCCGTCCTCGCGTTTGGTCGTTACCTTGCCACAGACAGACACATAGATACACAGATCGTAAAGTCAATTTTAAAAAACCCCTCTTTTTGAGTCGGGGGTTAAAATTGGATTTGTGCATAAAGAATAAGCTATAGACGGTAGTACTTTTACTCTGTATTATTAACAACAAGACTTTAAATATGTTTAAAATACAGAACTAAGAATTCGCTAACTCTATTTTAAATTTCGAAATATAATTTATCGATGTTGTACCAACATTTAACCTATCTATACATATAATAAAATTGTCACTGATCGATTTCTGTACCTGGAAAATATTTAAAAAAAACATGATGCCTTTATAAGACATTTATAGAGAAAGAGAGAGCCTTTATATATATATATATGTCTGTATGTTTGTGCATGCTTATCTCAGAAGCTCAATTTTCAGGAATATATTATCACAGCCTTCATTTAACATTTAGTGTTTATTTCATCTAAATCGGTTAAGAAATAAAAATGTTATGTCAGTTTATGTCAATCACGTAATAGGTACCATAAAAATCTTATTCTATACATTAAAATATTTAAAAAAACATATCACGATGTGAAGTGATAACTAACAGAATCCATTTTCAGCATTTTAAAAATCTTTGTCTGTTTATCTGTTTGTCTTTTAGTTGTGCACACAACATGAAAAAAAAAATCAAATATCATACAGGGGGACCTTTATATAAGCAAGAGAACCCAAAACAATCTTTTTTTCATTTTGTCTGTTTGTCCGTATGTCTGTATGTTTGTGAACGATAATCTCAGAAAAGGATTAATCGATTTGATCATGACATAGTAGGGCTCGCAGAAATCAGAAGAAGCGGATGCGATATTGAAGAACACAAAAATTGGTAATGATACTATTTCATTAATACAAGTTTATGCACCAACAGCAAAATCAGACAATGAAGAAATCTAACAATTCTATGAAAACTTAGCGAGAGCTCACGATCTAGCCGACGAAAACATCCTAGTGATGGGAGACTTCAATGCGAAAATTGGGCACCCACAAGAACATGAACACCTGATATTAGGAAAATATGGATATGGAGCTAGAAACAAAAGGGGTGAAAGAATGCTACAATACGCCTATGAACACAGATTAACAGTAATGAACTCATGTTTTAAGAAAAAACAAAGCCAAAAATGGACCTGGTCTTCGCCAGATGGCAAGACCAAAAACGAAGTAGTCTTTATACTGAGCAATAAACCAAAAAATATCACCAATGTAGAAGTCCTAAATAATGTGCATTTTCCATCAGATCACAGATTGTTACGAGCATCCCTATCAACGCAAAGCCAAAAAAGAACTAGAAAAACATTTAGACCAACAATGCAAAGGCCAAAAACTGAGAGCAACATTCAAAACTACAAAAAGCACCTAGAAGAAGACCTACTAATAGAAACAAATGCCTTAAACGAAATAAATAATGTCCAAAAGTATTATGACAAACTAGTTGAAATAATACTACATAGCCTAAAGACAAAAGAGAAAGTCACTAACAAAAAACATCAGATTTTCAAAAACAGCACTTTGGAATTTATAAAAAAGAGGACAGAACTGACTCGGACAAAAAACAAAACTAAAGAAATAAAAGAAGAACTGAAATATATCTATAAAAAGACCCATAAAGCAATAAGAGATGACTACAAAAACCACAGAAAAGAAATTTTTGAGAAAAACATTATCACCTATAAAAGCGAAAAAAGAGCCATCAAAGAACTGAACACACACAAAAAATGGATACAAAACCTTGGAGAGAATCAGAAAAATACAAAAACTAGACAAGATATATTACAATATGCCACTACATACTATACACAATTATATGCAAACCCATCAGATGGATATAGAGAAAGGGAAGAAACGAGACACACAAACTATAAAGCTAGAAAGGAAATAGACAAAGTAACAGAAAACGAGACGCTTAAACATATAAAGAAATTAAAACAGCACCATTCTTAACAAAATTATTTAACATGGTACTGACACTAGAACAAGTCCCTCAACAATGGTGCAAATCAGATATTGTACTGCTTTATAAAAAAGGAGACCCAAAGGATATAAATAACTATAGGCCTATCAGTCTGCTAGATACTATTTATAAAATTTTCTTATCAATCCTTTTGAGTAGAATTACAGAAAAAATTGAAGAGAAACAACCTTTAGAACAAGCGGGTTTCCGTTCCAATTTTTCGACAATAGACCACATCCAAACTATAGAACAAATATTAGAGAGATTCAAAGAATTTAATCAATCACTCTATATTGGATTCATAGATTATCGTAAGGCTTTTGACACCATCATACATCACTCCATTTGGAGACCTTTAGAAAAATGCGATATTGAAACCGAGTACATAAATATTATTAGAAATATCTATTCTAAAAGTACTAGCAAGATTAGACTAGAAAACATAGGGGTAGATATACCCATAAACAGAGGAGTAAGACAAGGAGACCCCCTCTCCCCTAAGCTATTCATAGCAGTACTAGAAGGAGTATTCCAAAAATTGGACTGGAAAAACAAAGGTATTTGGATACAAGAAAAATATTTAAACCATTTAAGATTTGCTGACGACATAGTTGTTTTTGCTAAATCACCCCTACAACTTCAGAAAATGATGCAGGAACTTAACGATGAAAGTAAAAGTGTAGGCTTATACATGAACGCAGAAAAAACCAAGATAATGTCAAATAGTGATCAAAAACCAATCAAAGTAGATGAAATCCAAATTAATTATGTACAGGACTATGTATACCTCGGAAAGCAGATATCGTTCAACCCCAATAGCAATGACGAAGATGTAGAAAGAAGAATCAGGAACACGTGGAATAGCTTCTGGACTCGAAAAGAAATTCTGAAAGGGAACTATGACATTGAAGTCAAGAAAATCGTCATGGAAACATGCATCCTACCATGCCTTACCTACGCGTGCCAAACCTGGGTATATACGAAAAGAGTAAGAAACAGATTACTTACTACACAACATGCCATGGAGAGAAGTATCCTCAGACTCAAAAAAATACAAAAAACCAGAAACATAGATATAAGACATGAAACTAAACTGACCGATACCCTTAAACATGCATTAAAATTAAAATGGCAATGGGCAGGACATATTGCTAGATGCACAGATAAAAGATGGACTACACAAACAACAAAATGGACCAGCCCACTTGGGAAAAGAAAAATAGGCAGACCAAAAAAAACGGTGGGTCGATAATATAGTATCTGTGGCTGGTGATAACTGGATGAACAGGGCAAAAGATAGAACAAAATGGAAGAAGATGGAGGAGGCTTTTACCCAGTTGGGATCCAAAATTTAACTATATCACAACTAATTTTAATAAGTAAATGTACCTTTTTTTTTTGGAAATAAATAAGCTTAATAAATTTAGGGAATATGTTGTCAGGGGATTCACTTTACATTTTGTTTTTTTTTAACAATTGGTTAACAAATGACGAAGTTAATAATCTCTTATTGTCGTGCCATTGCTGTTTACCAGTTTGGAAGTTTATAGTTTTTACATACATTGGTAATTATATATAATAAAACACTAATTATAGCAACTTTACTAAACTAAAACATTATAATATAAGGGACAAGCGGAGGTATGGGATCGTATAACATAGTCGAGAAGATCATAGAGATTAGGACAGTTAACAAGAAGGTGGAAAATATCAAAACCATATTCACATAGAGCCCTCCCTTAATGACGAGATTAACCCTATTTTGCAGAAATAGGCATCCTGAGTGGAATAATATCATAAAGTTGTAAAATTGTATTCAGACGCAGACATAAAATAGTAAAAAAAATCCTTGTTAATTTATGAAACAAAAATCATGTACATTTTTAAAAGCCTGACAAAAGAAGAACTTGCATTGATTCGATTTGATAGTAATGGAGTTTAGCTAATTGACTTTAAATAACTTAATGATTTGTTCAAATCGTAGGTTTTATCAAAATAGAAAAATCTATGCATACGAAGTTGCAGGCACAGCTAGTTATAAAAATAATAACATAGGTAATAGAATTTTAATTTTAATTTAATTATTTTTTAAAATACAAGGTCCAATTTTTGAAATTTTAAACTGAAATAAATAATAAATAAAACCATTTTTTTTCATAACCGTATTATTAAATGGTTAGATTTCTTATTATATCTAGATAATTATAAGTTTCTGACAATCAAACTAGAGAAACAGCTCTTAATATGGTTAAGTAATTGCTGGTTAACTCTCAGCATAATCTTTCTATTAATTAAGATAAGAAACCTAGCTCCTTTATCCAACTGGTTTAAGTCGGACACCAAAGCAAAACCGCTAATTAATCTCACCACGCTATTTAAACAATGCTTTTAAAATTAGTTTCAGTCTGATTAGCTTTGAGTTTCAGTCTTGTAATGTGAAATGATGTAAAAAAATCTTTTTTACATCATTTTAATAAGTGTGATAAATTATAATTTATCACACTTATTACAGAATACTATAAATTTTATATAAAATATTATTATTGTGATTAAAGGTCACTTACTTTACTAATATCGTATGGAAAACATCAAAAGACAGACTTACTCTTATAAAAGATAATATAATATAAATAATTGTGTAACATAATGTAAACAATTACAATTATTGTGTAACAATAATTGTAATAACAGAGTTAATTCCATACATACATGTTTATAGGCCACCGTCATATAACTTTGAACATTTTGAAAAGATTATGGATGAAGTATTGTTTAAACTATCACATTCAAATCTTATAATCTTTTACACATGTTTATGTAGCCTACTAGAGTCACAACCACTAGTGCCACTTGTATTGATAACATTTTTACAAATGTTATTCAAAATTTTAAATGTTTATTTAATACATTAGATTCTCACCACTATGGCCAATTTTTTAAATTCAGTTGTAGCAAGAGAGAAAAATCAAAACAAAAAATAAATTTTATACCAGTGACTGTAGAACATATCAAACAAATTAAAAGTGGCTTAGTACGCTATTTGCCCTATTAACTATAGACCAATTTCAGTCTTACACACATTTACTAAGATTTTTGAGTAAATAATTATTAATCAACTTGTTGCATATTTCAGTAAAAACAATCTCTTACACAAAAACCAGTTTGGTTTCACTCTACAACAAATGCTGGTGTTGAGCCGTTACTAAACATATTTAAAGTCTGGGAAGGGTCACAGGATGCACTTGGCATTTTCTGTGATCTATCTAAGGCGTTCGACTGCGTTCAACAAGAAATCCTTATAAAATAGAATATTATGGAGTTAAAAATGAGTCCTTAGATTTGATTAGTTCATATCTTAATGATAGAATTCAAAAAGTTGATGTAAATGGAAAACGATCCTCTGGCCCTTTGATAAAAATAGGTGTGTCACAGGGCTCTATCTTAGGGCCTTTCTTGTTCCTCATTTACATAAATGACTTACCTCACCTAGTGAGGGAAAAACATGGGATAGTGTTGTTTGCTGATGACACTTCTCTTACTTTTAAAGTTAATAGACGGCAATCTGTTATTGACGATGTAAACAATGCTCTCTCAGATGTTGTACAATGGTTTAACGCCAATAATTTGCTACTCAATAAAAAAAGACGAAATGTTTCAAATTTAGTTGACCAAATGTAAAAAATGTTAGAACCAATGTACAAATTAATAATGAGGAATTGGACTTGGTCAAATATACTACTTTCTTGGGCATTACTTTGGATCAAAAATTGCAATGGGGTCCTCATATATTTGATTTGTCAAGCAGACATAGTTCTGCTGCATACGCGGTTAAAAAAATACGTCGATTAACATATACGGAAACTGCTCGATTAGTTTATTTTAGTAACTTTCATAGCTTAATGTCTTACGGTATACTCTTATGGGGCAATGCGGCTGACATTGATACCACATTTTCATTGCAGAAGAGGGCTGTTCGAGCAATATATAATATGAGACCCAGAGACTCTTTAAGAGACAAATTTAAAGAATTTTGAAAATTATGACTGTTTATAATCAATATATTTATGAAAATTTAATTTACGTTCATAAAAATATTTCATAGTTCAAGAAAAATTGTGATTCACATAAAATTAATACAAGACAAAAATAAACTCGATATGCCCGGCACTCCATAGGCTCCATAAAATAAGTAAATCCTTTAAAGGTTATTGTATACGTTTTTATAATAAACTCCCAAATGAAGCCTTAAGCCCATCATTAAATCAATTTAAATTATATGTTAAAAATAATTTGATAAAAAAATCCTACTCTAGTGTAAAGGATTACATCAACGACGGTATATGCGAATAGCTAGTAATCTCCGCAATTTGTTTTTGTTCTAAATTAATTTTGCTTTATCGACCTGCTGCATCACACCGATTCCTTAGAAGTCACTTCTTGCGGTAGCATCGGGAGTCGGGTTGCCTTCCTCCCTCAACTATGGCGAAGGGGGTGATGGCTGGCTTGTGTTATGCTCGTGAACGGGTGCTGCTTGCGGTGACTGGTTGTGTGGCAGGCCGAAGATTTTGTTTTTTTTTTACTGTTATTATTATTTCATTTTCATTGCCTGAAATTATTAGGCTTCATTTCCGATTGATTGCGACGGTTCTAGTTGTTCCAAAATTACATTTAAGATTGACGTTTGTGAAACAGTGATCACAATAACAAAAAATATATCCGGCTGAGTTTGTTGTGTGGTTCTTCTCAGACCAGGACGCGTTTGGAACCCTCATAGCTTAAACATTAAGATGGATAGTGCTTTTACAGAAGGGCTTATTACGATAAATCTAGTATCGTAACAGACCCTTCTGTCACTTCCATGTTGACGTTCACAAGTGATCACTCATTATAATTCTAAGTGGAAAAGATATAAATAAAAAAATAAATGAATCTATTAAAATATAATTTCGATGATATTAATATAAAATTTTATAAAATTTCTTACATCATATGCAGGACGTCTATTTGTAGTGTATCAACGTTTTTAATAAACAATGCAATAAAACATTGTTATTACACATATTTTCACGAAATTATAATAACCAATTGTGCTGAAATGCCGTTCACCAAATTAACTAAAGCTAATTTAGCTGAACCCAAGAAAAGAGTTACGTAGCACATTTTTGTTGTTCTTTGATAAGTTTATTCGTAACATTTAAGGACATTCAATTTCGGTTTGTAATGCACGCGTAACTATTGTTGCGATTTATCATTGTTATCTAACTATCTAAAAAAAGGTCAATCGGTACCTTGGACAACTTTTATTATCAGATGGCCGCTTGCGATATGCCACTTTAAAAACGAAAGTATAACAATTGTGTAATTTTCTCGATGCAATGGAATAAACTCAAAACTACTTAACTTTGCACTACAGTTTCATGCACTAAAATATTTGATTTCTTTTATTCATTCATATTCTGCAAAAGGATATAAAATATTTGGTTATTGCTAGCCCTTCAGGGTTCTTAATTAACTTAATTCTTCCGTCCCCTTTAAATCATCGGACATTCGACGACGACGACGAACGGCAGGTATTCTTCCTTACGTTGTGAATATTCCTCCTGTCCGAATGAAGCTTTGCTTCGTCTTTTTTAGTTCGTACAGTGAACAACTGGAACTTCTTGCGGTATGTCATGAAAATTTATGTAAATAATCGTAAATCGGCTGGTTCTCACCTTAAACTGGGTGTACCACAAGACAATTCTTAGCCTCTTTTTAATTTTTACTTTAAATTAATGATTTGAGCTTTTACGTAAAAAGTCTATGTAATATTGTGCTTTCAGCTGATAATATCTCGCTTATTTTTAAAGTTGAGTATTTTAAGGCTAATTATGACGAAGTCAACAGTGTTGGGTCGCGTTCTTTATTGGTTCTAATTAATAATTTGATCTTAAATACTAAGAAAACTAAATGCATGTAATTTACACTTCAATAATTATAATTTAACCTATTTAAAAACATTTTGTTAGTTCTTAATGCAATATGTTATATGTTTTTGTCTAAAAAATATACGAATATTCCTTCATTTTTTAGGTTGTCATTGTTTTAGTCATTACTTTTTATTCATATATTTTGTATTGCTAATTAATACAAACAACCATTTCCCTGATATTTTCTTTTTTTTATGCATTGTTTAAGATTTATTACTAACTTTGAATATAACAAAGTTAGTTCCTTCTAGAGTTTTTACAGCAAAAGTGGATTAAGATTTCATCCGTACGTCTAATACTATATATTATGTTGAGTTCGTGTGATTTATAGACAAAGTTTGGAAAGTTTTACGTGTCATACACGGGCTCTTAGGGAAATTTAAAAAGAGTTTAAACTTTTTACGTTAGCTTGATGACAAACTGTAACTGAGTTATGTAGTGTTAAATTTTTCGAAAACCAATAAAAATGTTTTTATCAATAAAAGTATTAAATCACCAAAGAGATTTATACCCAGTAATACCTATTATTAAACGATATACTCATATCTTATTAGTTTAAACTTAATGAAGATATTTTTTTTTATGAATTTTCTAATAAAACTAAACATCAATCATCAACAACAATATTATTATAAGGAAATAAATTGCCGATATATTTTTGAATTATAAAATACGACCATGTTTCTACCTTTCGTAAAAAATACTCGCATTTTATGTCTTCCCTACAATTCTACCTTAGCAGGTTATTTATGTGATCGATTCTCTTTCTTACACAGTTCTGAATCTCCTTGTAGGCCGCACCTTTCTATGAACCTCAAACTATACATAAAACTACGATTAACTCTCATTCTTTTACGGTTCAAGCAGTGAGGTTGTGGAACACATTACCGTATACAATATACTCATCTAAAACGAATAAACAAATCAATACCCATGTAGAATGAGATTGAAAGTTTGTATGTTTACATTATTTTAGTTAAGAATTATATGTTATAGCTTTAGTTTTACTTTTTAAATTAAAATACTGCCAATCATTTTTGTACTCTCCTTTCACAGGTCTGCTGCAAGAGATTTCATTTTGAAATTAATAGTGCTTTTATACAAATCTACAGTAAATATGTTTATCTTATAACTATTATGTGTGTACGTAAATGTTAAATAAATAAATATAAATATATATTTTTTAATTTCTCAACTAATTTATTTGGATAGTTGGTTTATTCTCCCTTCTATTGTAAGGATTCACATTTAAAAAAGGCATATATTTCAGGAACAAAACATTCTCATCGATCTGAAACGTACGTTAAAACAAACTGCCAATAAATAGAAAAATCATAAAATTACAAATAATAACAATATAAATCATGGAAAAAATACCTCTTCTTCAATCTTATTCATTCATCTTATTCATCTCATATTTCATGTATTGTATTTGTTTTTATGTATTATTGGGAAAATAAGAAGTATATGAAATAATTTGAGAAAAATAAACATGTCAATGCTCGTCAACATTATTTCATATAAGAACATGTTATTCATATTTCATTATAAAAAGAATCAACAACCAAATTGCCTGATACGATGTATAAAACAAAAGTACATTAATATCAACAGGAAGAAGTCTGTCTTTAAATTTAATTGCTGAATTCTGTAAACTTACTAGGTTTAAACATTTTGCTATAGGTAAATTATTGTGTTAAAAGTAACTAACTATTCGAGATTATTAAAGTAAATGCATTAATTCAATAGACATATTATAGGGTACTTATATATATATATATATATATATATATATATATATATATATATATATATACTTCAGAAACTAAATTCACTGTTGTTTGTCTTTAAATGTACTCTAAGGTATGAGACATATCTTAATTTTCGTAGTTATTACCAGAATTAAATATTTTTAAACGTAAAAATAAATCTGTATTTCAAACTCCTTGAAACATTTTTGGTAAAAAGATAAAAACAATATTTCTGTGTAAAAAATACATTAAGAAATACATTAATGACTGAAGGATTTTTTTCTAGTAATTTTTTAACTATTTAAACTTGCCAATATATTTGTTAATACATTGTACATATTACACGTATTTGTATGTTTCATATTTCAAGTATTTGTATGTCTGAAATTATTGAATATTCAAGGCAATATTGTTCAATGAAGAAACAATATCATATTATTATAATTGGATATGATTGCAACGTGAGATTATCATTATGAGGAATAATTTACATTGGTAAAATGTATAAAATGAAGGATTTATCTAAAATGTTTACTACTGAAGAGATACTGGCTTGCTTTGCTCAAACTAAGATTTTTTTTAAACGACTTCCATACAATAAGAGCATAAGGATGGTCTCGCTCTAATATTGAAAACATAAAGATTATGTTTAAATAGACAAAAATACCTTAACACGTCAATTAATTTTAGGTAATTATGAATTGTATTGCTACACTTCTTTTTTTTTGTTTTAATAAAGTATTTTTAGTTTTTGTGTCAAGGCAATAAAATAAATAATACAATTAAAATACTTTTTAATAAAGCAGCTTTAGTTTTAAGCTGAGCAAATAGTTGAAAAAGACTAATATTCATATGTTCGTATTTAAAAAAAAATACCGGTTATAATTATTTTATCATTTTAGTTATCCATCCTTATACAAAAAAGGCAGATAATGTTTAGAGTGACACTAGAGCTTGAGTTTACGATATCTCTGTCCCATGAGATACTGTGTGTGTGTGTGTATCACTATTGTGTTTCATCCCGACGGAGTATGTTAATGCATTTAATGTCCGCTAATAACAGCACGGTATATTATAATACACAACTATATTATATAACATACTTGATGGGAAGTTACCAAGAAAAAAGAGGACCAAATAAAAGCCAGATTAAACTGATTAGAAACTGAAAATAATTTACAAGCTCTAATTAAAAAAAATATTTTAGTTTATTAAAGCTTAAAGTATTTTTCGTACCAAGATATACCATCTTTAATAATTAAAGATTGAAACTAAAATGAAACGTTTAAATAACGTGAAATATATATATACAGTAATATGTCACGCATGGTCAGCATGACTGACGTATATTAGCATTACGAAATCTATGCGTTAAAATAGTAACTTACAACAATAATCTCCTACACAATAACCTATAAAGCCAGAACCCTCACTTCAAGTCCTGGAACATGACACAAAGCATCTTCATTTAATTTGTAATCACAATTGATTGAAATCTGTAATTACACCTTACTTAAGGACACGCATTGAGACTTAGGTCAAGTGAGGTTAAGAGCAGTAAATCTTTAATGCCAGTCTAAAGCCGTAGCCCCGATTTACCCACGGGACCGCTCTGCTCCTTAATTAAGTTTCACATAATGACAGACGATATTACCTCATCAGTAAACTATCTGTTTCATAGAAGAAAATGTTCTAAACGAGAATACCTTTAATTAAGGGATCAATTATAAGTATAAAAGTTTATTAAAACATATATATCTAAAAAATGTTAACTGCCAAAAATCTAATAGAAGTGTAAAATCAACTACAAATCTAAAGTTAGTTTAACACATGTAGAAATCAGGAAAATCATGTAAACAATAAGATAATAAAAGTATCGTTATGAGAATTTATTATGTAAGAAAACAAAATTATGTTAAAAAACTAAGTTTTAGATTACCATTTTAGAACTGGTAGATTTCCATGATATATTTGATTATTTAATTAAAAGAATATAACCACAATAAACAATCCCCGAAATTTGACGACTATGCTAATTTTATAATATGCAATAAGCAGTCTTCATCTTAGTTATAATTTAAATTGTAATCTTTAATGAAAGTATTAATTATATAAATTTATAAATATAGAATGAAAAATAAACCGATACGGGCAGGGATTCGAACCCGCGACTACTGGGAAACCGTCCCGTCGCTCTACCAACCGAGCTACCGTATCGCTGTCCATCTCGGTGAATTAAGCATTCTATATATGATCGTCTTTATCGGGACGGTGGTGACATCTATTAGGTTTCTTTTGAAGATCCTAACCAATGTTTCTAACTTTGCAGTATAGATAAACATTGAAAAGATGCCATTACCGAAATTAATGTTTGAAAATATCTTTAAACATGTATAGCCATGTTAAGCTTATTTAAATTTATAAATATAGAATGAAAAATAAACCGATACGGGCAGGGATTCGAACCCGCGACTACTGGGAAACCGTCCCGTCGCTCTACCAACTGAGCTACCGTATCGCTGTCCGTCTCGGTGAATTAAGCATTCTATATGTGATCGTCTTTATCGGGACGGTGGTGACATCTATTAGGTTTCTTTCGAAGATCCTAACCAATGTTTCTAACTTTGTAGTATAGATAAACATTGAAAAGATGCCACTACCGAAATTAATGTTTGAAAATATCTTTAAACATGTATAGCCATGTTAAGCTTATTTAAATTTATAAATATAGAATGAAAAATAAACCGATACGGGCAGGGATTCGAACCCACGACTACTGGGAAACCGTCCCGTTGCTCTACCAACTGAGCTACCGTATCGCTGTCCGTCTCGGTGAATTAAGCATTCTATATGTGATCGTCTTTATCAAGACGGTGGTGACATCTATTAGGTTTCTTTCGAAGATCCTAACCAATGTTTCTAACTTTGCAGTATAGATAAACATTGAAAAGATGCCACTACCGAAATTAATGTTTGAAAATATCTTTAAACATGTATAGCCATGTTAAGCTTATTTAAATTTATAAATATAGAATGAAAAATAGCGATACGGTAGCTCAGTTGGTAGAGCGACGGGACGGTTTCCCAGTAGTCGCGGGTTCGAATCCCTGCCCGTATCGGTTTATTTTTCATTCTATATTTATAAATTTAAATAAGCTTAACATGGCTATACATGTTTAAAGATATTTTCAAACAGTATTAATTATATTTTAATAAATTTAGAATGAAAAATAAACCTATACGGGCTGGGTTTGAACCCGCGACCTCTGGGAATCCGTCCCATTGTACGACGATTATTTTGAGATAATAGATTTTTTTATAACGGAATACCATTGAACAAAGCATGTTGAATCAATTTGTTACTTACTCTTAATAACCAAAATATTTAATTAGGGTTTACCAAAATTGTTTACTTGTTTAGAGGAAAATCTTTATTTCGTTAGAGGCATGTGTGGACGGTGCATCCAGATATCAAACAATACGTACAAATGGGTTTCAGAGATCCATTACTGGATTGGAATCGATAATATTGATAAGAACTGAATCCGAGATGAGTATTGAAATAAGTCTACTAAAAATGACCTCGTTTTTAAATTTGATACAGAAAAACTTTGATTTGACATCATGGTTTGGTATACGATTACGACTATAGTAAGCGTTTCGGAAGGGATTTGGTTTTGTAATTGAGCGACACACTTTTCTGAGTGTTGAGCCCCAGAGCCTAGTCTTGAACAAGTATTTTGACCGTCAGCACCGATGAAAAGTGATGAAGGGCGGACATCTATTTGAATGAAACACGGTCTTCCATCGAAATTACAGTTTATTGCTAACTAAAATTCTCGACAAAATTAGAAATGTGTAGCACTAATTCTACAAGGTGTTTTTCCTTCGAGCGACAAGTGTAGAGCTGTACTAGTGCCGATATGGTGACATCCAGGCATCCTCACAGCAAAATATATGTAAAATCTTGCTTACACACACTTGTATACATCCTAGAGAAACAAATAAAATTAAAAAAATATATATTAACATATTTAATACCCCATAAAAATGTTTATTACGTTCCTTTTTTCTATTTTTGATCTGAGTACTTGCTTTTCTCAACTTCTGTTCCTTCAATAATGATGATGACTTTACTGCGACAATAAAAAATTTTCACGATATAAAACGGAGTATAATAGTCGTTCTTTAATTAAAACGATCTGGTACATTTATTACTTTCGAGGTATAAATTAAGAATTCGAAGTCAAACGTGCAATTTAACTTCTTTTTTATTTATACCGCTGTTCTGTTTTGTTGTTTGTACCGATAGTTTTAACCCCCGACTCAAAAAGAGGGGTGTTATAAGTTTAACCTGTCGATCTGTGTATCTTTGTATCTGTTCGTCTGTCTGTGGCAATGTAGCAGCCAAACGCGTAGAAAGATTTGATTGTAATTTTTTAATCGAATGTCTGATTTGTCGAGATGGTTCTTAGCTATGTTTGGTCGAAATGGAAACAGTCGTCTCCAAGATAGGTTCTTATAAATATTGTAAATAATAATAATAATAACTAGAATGAAAAAAAGTGAAGGACTCATAATAAAAGACAGATGAATGAAAAGGAAAGCAGAGCGTAAGATTTTCACATTTTTAAAACACAAATTGTTCTCTTAAGTACGAAAAAGTAAATGGATTGAGCAATTCACAGTTTAGAAAACTAATACTGTGAATATTTCTGCGGTAACGGGTGCTAAGCCTAAACCCAAGCGTCTATAGAAAATTGGAACTGTAGTCTTATTTTCAATATCCAAACAACATTCCCGTTCCCTACGGCCTGGAAGTGTGCCCATGTAATTCCATTACCCAAGATATCTAACCCTTCTACTCCTTCTCACTTTCAACCTATATCTATACTCCCTATCCTCTCTAAGGTTCTTGAAGACTTGGTTTTCAAGCAACTTTCCGAGTATCTCTATACTAATAATCTATTAAGTCCATTCCAATCCGGTTTCCGTTCTCACCACAGCACTAGCACTGCATTACTGCAAGTTACAGATGATATCCAATACGCTATGGATAATAAAGAGCTTTCTATACTAGTTCTTCTTGACTTCAGTAACGCCTGTAATTCGGTGGATTTCGATATTTTACTTAGTATACTTTTAACTTTCTCAATATCTCCATCCGTTGTTGACTGGTTTAATTCATATCTTTGCGGTCGTCAGCAGATTGTGAAATCTAATGAGAATTCATCTAATTGGATGAATCTGTCTGCTGGGGTACCGCAAGGGGGCGTTCTATCTCCCTTACTCTTCCCAATTTTCATTAATGAAATTTCCAAAGTTATATCTTCTCGCTACCATCTCTATGCAGACGATTTGCAGCTTTATCGGCATGCCACTTTATCTGGGCTAGCAGATGCTATCGATGAGGTAAATATTGACCTTCAAAGGATACACTTTTGGACGGAAGACTACGGTCTATTACTTAATGCTAATAAATCGCAGGCAATGATAATAGGTAGTAGACAATTTTATAACCGAATTAATTTTAGGACCCTACCTCGGCTATTATATGACGGAACTTCATTACCATACCTTGACAAAGCAAAAAACTTAGGTTTAATTTTTGATTGCAATTTGACCTGGTCAGCTCATGTTAGTGAAGTAAATAAGCGGCTTCACCATTCTTTACACTCGCTTAAGCGACTGCAAAATTTTCTTCCCTTTAAAACTAGCACAATCTCTCCTTCTTCCTCTCCTTGACTACGCCGATATTTGCTATATAGATGCGACTGATGAGCTACTAGATAAATTAGATCGCCTACAAAATGTGTGCATCCGCTTCATCTTCGGCTTGCGCAAATTCGACCACGTCTCCGAGTTCCGTCGGGAATTACAGTGGCCCCCCATTCGTTTTCGCCGGAATATGCATGTTTTAACACTTTTATACAAGGTATTACAGAATAAATGTCCATTTTACCTTCAGGAACGATTTAAATTATGTGCCTCTAGAAGTTTACCTGAGCGCTCTTGTGTGACGTCAAAATATCTCGAGGTGCCAAAATACAATACAACTTTTTATCGCAAGTCATTTTCTGTTGGTGCTGCTCAGTTATGGAACTCACTTCCTTCTTTCATTTACAAAGATTACCCTAATATTACTTTATTTAAATCAAGACTAAAGAAATACTTGCTTACACTTTCTATAGAATAATCAGCATTATTTATCAAAATACATTATATTACATGTGTATGTATGGATGTATGTATGTATATTTTTGTATATGTATCTATTTTCGTGTATTTATGTATATTTATATGTATGTGTATATTATTATTCTTACTTTTAGTTAAGTTTCTTAATATTGTGTACTGTGTACCATACCCTTCATAATTTATAATAATATGTCCTTTAACCTAGGGTTTCTGGTAGAGATCTCTTGTAAGAGATAAGTCATCCTTTGTGAAAATTGTCTATACTATGTTACTGTTAATATTTTATGGTGCAAGAATAAATAAATAAATAAATAAATAAACATTTTCAAAGATTTTGTAGATGCTCTAGTTAATTTAAGTCATCCTCTCTTAGATTTAAATATCAAATATCAGCTGAACTCAGAAACTAGAGATAAAGTTAACACTGATTTGGTGGAAATCTTTTCAGAGAATCAGCAGCAAACATCTTCTCACTCACTTCATTATTCTAAAGATAAAGTTTGGTCGAAGATTACTGCAAGATACTTATGATGCAAGTTCATATATATAATAATATATATTGTTACGTACATGAATATACCATAAATATTGTAACAAAGTAAAAGTATTACTTTTACAGTGGTTAGTTTAGTACACAAATATCCATTGGTCCATTGGCTGCAATACAGTCCTTTAAACGTTGAGGACAGTTATTAATAAAAGCACGCGCTCTTTCCATACCACTGCCAATCGTATGGATTGTTTTAGGGACTTCAAATTATCATGGCGTTTAGAACAAGCTGTACTCTTTAAAACTAACCATAAATCATAATCCAGCGGATTAAGATCCGGACTAGACGACGGCCAGTCTTCAGCTCTGATGAAGTCCGAGACGTTCGCTTCCAACCATGTCTGCGTGAACCAAGCTTTATGACCCGGCGCCGAGTCTTGTGGTGGTGGTAGTTTTGATACCTTTTTCACAAAAAATATGGCTCAGTCACTCCTTCATAGCTAACACCCCACCAAACCATCACTGAAGTTGGATAATGCCCATGTTGCACTCTGTTGACTAATTGTGAAGCTTCCTTAGAGTTTTGAGCATAAATACAGTCATTTTATTTGTTAATATGTTGCTCAATTGTAAAAAAAATATGTAATAATATCTATCTAATCTAAATATATAGGTAAACAATTTTTTTCTGTGACCTCCCTTTGCGTATCGCTTCAGTAGTTGTTTCGATTTTAACACACTATTCATCTTTAATTTATCAGTTAAGAAATGACCAGTGCGTCTCTTATATATAGGCTGCAAGTCCTGATTCTAGGTGCTATCTTCATTTCCCGTGATAAAATCTTTTGCCTTCGGGCAGGATTTCTTCGAATTCTTTCCCTTACTGCTTTGACCCCCTTTTTCGTACGCACACTACGTTGACGGCCAGATCTTTCTCTATCACAAACAGAGGAAGTCTCATTGTACCTATTACTAGCCCGGTACACAAACATTTGACTAATTTTCAAAATTGCATTTGGCTCCCAACGAAACATTTACAGTTTATGAAATGTTAATGGACATACGTATTATGATTCGTTGCTAAATTACCTTAAATAAACGTTACTTAAATTATGGTTTTTAACTTAAGCCCGACAAGTACTGTGTTTTAATAAATAAACCATTAGTCCAGTTTACCTAAGGTTTAAAAGTGTCTTATTCGTGACCTGTAATATTTTTTTAGAATGTGTAAAGTCCACGATGAATTGATATATTTTTTAAAACCTATCTTTTAATCTGTTATGAAATTATACACTGCTAATGAAGTGAATGCTAGTCTCGCATAAAACATGGTCGAGAGAGTAAACCCAATGACATTATCGAGCTTACTCTTGCGTATCTTTTGCACATGTACCCATATGTGTGATATGATACATACATATATGTCATATCACCCACATGTGTACATATATATGTATATATACACTACCCATACATGTATGTATGTATATTTTTAAACTTACATCTGTCAACTTTGATGCGGAGAATGTTGAATTAACAATATATTTATTAATTATATTTCTCACAGGTAAGTTTTGACCTAATAAAATATTCTCAATTACCGTTCGAGAGCCTTGTGAATTATAACATGAGCAAACGCAAACTTCTTGTGCAGAGATTAACTGCGTCTTACAGGCCTAAAATATGGCAATGAGGGGTGTTCCTTAAACTTCTTAATTACTTAGGAAAGGTTTTTCTTAGCGAAAACTTTTAGTGCAAGGTGAACTTCTTTATTTAAAGGAAAAGTTTAATTTTAGTTTATTTTTAAAAGTGAAATGATTACTAACGAAATGGTAAATATAATTTGGCTGTAATTCTTAAAAAAAAAGGTTTCTGTAAAAATTGTTGCAATACATCAAATTCCATAGTAAATTTATATTATTGTTATATATATATATATATATATATTTTTTATTTAAGAGGAGGGCAAACGAGCTGGCGGGTCACAGATGACTTGTGATCACCGCCGCCCATAAACTCTTGCAACATCCGAGGATTTACAAGAGTGTTGCCGGCCATGTAGGTAGGAGTAAACGCCTTTTTTGAAGGTATCCATGTCGTACCGATCTGGAAATACCACCGAGGGGAGTTCGTTCCACAAGCGAGTGGAACGTGGGAAAAATGTCCTTGAAAACCGCACAGTAGAGGATCGCCACGCATCCAGGTGGTAAGGATGGTATTGGAGGCGATGGCGCGCTGTGCGGTGATGAAATTCGGCGGCAGGCATCAGATCGTATAGTTCTTTGGAACATTCCCCGTTGTAAATGCGGTAGAAGACGCACAAAGAAGCCACGTCTCTACGCAATGCCAAAAAGTCCAGCCGTTCGCAGAGCACCGGGTCCCCGACAATCCGAACGGCTCTCCGTTGTACGCGGTCAAATGGTAGAAGCTGATATTGGGGTGATCCGGACCAGAGATGAGAACAGTACTCCATGTGTGGCCGGACCTGCGCCTTATAGAGCGCAAGTCTTTGGCCAGGTTTGAAATACTGCCTCGCTCTATTAATCACTCCCAATTTCTTCGAGGCCAACTTGGCCTTGCTCTCCAGATGACCACGAAACTGACAATCGCTCGAAATGTCGAGACCCAGTATTCTGATACTTGGCGAGGCAATGAGGGGAGTGCTCTCGAAGAGCGGTGATACGACAAATGGGGTTTTCTTAGCGGTAAACGCGCAAACTTGTGTCTTCAGGGGATTGAACTGTACGTTGTTCAGTTCACCCCACTCAGAGATCAGCCCCAAGGAAGTCTCTATAGAAGACACAAGTTTCTTTCGGCACTCATCGACGTTTTCCCGAGAGAGACCTGCACGGCCGGAATATACCGCATTCCCAGTGCTGTCATCCGCATAACAATGTATGTTGGAGATATCCAGCATATCATTGATGTGCAGGAGGAACAAAGATGGGGATAGCACGCAGCCTTGGGGTACACCAGCGTTCACGGGCTTAGGGTCCGAGCAAAAACCGTCGATAACGACCTGTATGCTCCGCCCAGTGAGGAAGCTGGTGATCCACTTGCATAAACTCTCGGGAAGCCCATAGGAAGGTAGCTTCGAAAGAAGCCCCCTGTGCCATACACGATCAAAGGCTTTCGCCATATCCAGACTAACTGCCAGACCCTCTCCCTTGCTTTCAATAACAGCTCCCCAACGGTGTGTAAGATACAACAGAAGATCACCAGCCGATCGACCATGGCGAAAGCCATATTGCCGGTCATTGACCAACTGGTGATCCTCGAGGTAGGTTAGGAGCTGTTTATTGATGATGCTCTCCATTACTTTGGAGAGAAGAGAGGTAATGGCGATAGGTCTGTAGTTAGCTGGGTCCGAGCTATCGCCTTTTTTAGGGATCGGATGGACAAGGGCACGCTTCCAAGAGACCGGGACTACGCCTTTCAAGTAGGAGTACCGAAATAGAAGCGTTAGCACTGGTGTCATCTCAGGGGCACATGTTCGTAGCACAACTTCAGAGATACCATCTGGCCCACTCGACTTATGAACTTCCAAGGAAAGGAAGGTTTTTCGGATGAGTTTTTGCCGAAAAACTATTTCCGGCATAAAGCTCGGACACCGCGAGATGATAGGCGGTGCCCTCTCCTGGTCGTCCAAAGTCGAGTTTGAGGCAAAAAGAGTGCCCAAGAGATCGGCTTTCTCTTGTGCCGTGTGGGCCAAAGAGTCGTTCCCAGTGTGCAATGGCGGCAGGGATGGGAGACAGAAGTTTCCCAGAGTGGCTTTGGAAAGCGCCCAGAACTTGCGCGTGCCAGGTGGGTGCTTTGCCAACTGATCCCCGATTTTGACGACATGCTTGAACTTTGCTCTAGCGATTTTCCGTTTGAAGAATCTGGAGGCACGATTATATTTCCTCTTCAGAACTCTGGAGTTCGGATCCTTAGTGACTAACGCATTAGCCCAAGCCTGATAAGCCTGCCGTTTGTCAGCTGCTGCAGCCCTGACAGACGCATCAAACCAAGGCCGCGATCTGCCACCAAGTGGTACCACAGAGCTTGGTACAAATAGTTCCATGCCCTGAAGTATCACATCAGCTAAAGCCGCAGCGCAGTCACTAGGATCATTGAAAGGGAAACAAATCGGCCCCCATGGGTAGGATGCAAAAAAGGATCGCATTCCATCCCAATCCGCTGACTTGTAGTGCCAAACGCGTCGAGTCGCAGGTCTTGTGCGAGCTGGGCGTTCCATGGGCACTACACTCCGTACCAAGCAATGATCAGAGGACCCTAAGGGAGCCTCGACAGTGACTTGGTACTTTCCGGGATGTGTAGTCAGCAGAAGATCCAACAAAGAGGGTATATGGCTGTCCACGTCTGGTAGACGAGTGTGCGTCTTTACCAATTGGGACAGACAATTTGCCAGAGCAAAGTCAAACACAGATCTCCCCGCGTAGTCGGTGGCACGTGACCCTAGCCAATCGGTATGGTGCGCATTAAAGTCCCCGAGGACTACGACTTCGGCGGAGGGAGTCTGTGAAAGCAGATCGTCAATCTTCGCCTGAACATGGCCTAAGAGTTGATCCGTTTCTGCATTACCACTATGGGACCTGTAGAGGCACGCGTAGACTCTGACATGGTCGTCCTTGTCCACGCGCAGCCAGAGTACAGATCGGTCCCGACCTTCAAAAACCTGAAGGCGACGGTAGCAGATATCGTCCCTTACGAACACAGATACCCCGGCGTGTGGTATAAAATGGTGTTCTAGTTTATACCCGGGATATGATAGGTACGCTGTGTCGCTAGGTTGAGATATCTGCGTCTCCTTCAGAAACAACAAGGCCGGCTGCGCCGTCTCTAGATGATGGTGGACGGCGTTCAAGTTGGAATGAAGTCCCCGGATGTTGCAAAAGTCCACAGTTATAGTGGGTCGGGGTGCCGCTGCGTTAACTCGTCGTTTGCCCTCTAAAAACACAAAAGGCGATACTTTGCCCACCCCAGATACGACGGGCAGCCCGAGCAAAATCCGAGAATCATTTCCCCGATTTTGCTCGGGGAGGGGGTCCCCGGCTTCGTCAAAGCCGGTACCCTCCTGGGGTATTTTTCTTTTTAGCATCGCTTTCATGTTAGGCGTGGGGGGGGGGGGGTTTGGGCTTCCGGATTCTCTCACTCACCGACGAAATATAACCAAATGAATTTGGTTACTACACGTCGGTCTTCTGTGAGTCGGTATATGTATATCTTTATTATATATTATATATATATTTATTGTATATATTTATTGTATTACTTACTTACCTACTTATTACTTTTACCAGCGGCTTCGCACAATAAAACAATTAACCCTTTCCCTTTTTTCTGAATAGACTTCTATATGAATTGTTTTAAGTGATACAATCAAAATTAAGACATCGGCAGACATCGCTCACTGTCAAAAATCTATTTAAAATGTTTAATAAGGATATAATATTAGATACTGTATTTTTTTATAAACAGAGTTATTAACCGTACCGCCGCAAAGGCGATGTCTCTATATTTTTAATCTGTAATATCTTCGAAAATATTCATTTAAATTACATGCTAAACGGGCTTATTGTTCCATATTAAATGCAAAATGTATTTAAGGTACTTAATTAGATAAGGATTAAAGCTGTATTACTTAAAATCGCTACGTAAATAAGCCATTGTTTCTCTGAAAAAGTAAAGGATAAAAATTGGCTATGTGGGTTATCCCTAAGAGATAAACATTTACCATCGTGGACTTTCTTGTAAAACTTTTTAAGGTGCACAATACTTAGTACATTATTTCGATCTATCTAGTAGAGTTCAGCGTTTTCAATGTAAGCGCAAAACAATGTGTTTGATTATGACTTTGCATTAGAAATCTTGAAATTATCAGTAGTTTTAAAGATCTAAGCATCTGTATGTATGCTTGCATACAACCACTTTGATTTATACTATGTAATGATTATATGTGTACCTTTATTGTTTTATTTTCTGTTAGCTGTTTTGGATGACTGATAGAAATTACTATAGCTCTAAGTCCGCCCTTTGTATTTTATTTTTTACAATAAAGTATTAATAAATAAATAAATACATAAGTTTTCAACCATTCAACCTTTATTATTGTTTTGCTGTGATATAAGTGATATGCAACTTTTCATTATACTAAAAAAGAATCCTTATTGTTTTCTATTTATTATTAAATCTTTCTTTTATCTATCTATCTATCTTTCTTTTAAACATATTTATCTTAGATACAATGTTACAAATTATTACAAACTTTTAATAAAATGTAAAATTATTTTCAAACGTATAGTCTAACACAGAATTATATATATACCGCTAGCTAAAACGGCTCATCAGTATTCAGCGGCAAAGCAATTGAACTGCGGTAGTGTGCGGTCCTCCCACTTAATTTTCCTTGTTCCAATTGTTCCACTTATTTGCATTACAAAAACACAATTTCAAGGCAACGCACGTTATATACCATTAAGCATGCGTTACTAAACTTTAGCGTTCTCAATAGCTTCAAGCACCCATATTATAAAACATACGTTTTAAGATGTTCATCGTTTCTATAGCCGGTACAATTGCCGCCTTAAACGAAGACTGTATCTTAAAACAACCGAAATATGTAAGAAGCAATTTATTTCAGTTATACAATGTATTTCTTTATATAATATCATAAAACGTTCTATTTCAAGGAATACTAAAAGGAGGAAATGTGAAGTACAAGAAGCTCTTGCAATTAAGTATTTTGAACATGATGTTCATACATAAAAATAACACTCAATAATCATCAAAAAATCTTAAAATTTTGCATTCAATGATAGTTCTAGTCCAACAAGTAGCGGAAATCAGTAACAATAAGCAAATTCTTAACTATATATTTCTTAACTATACAAGCATAGCTTGAAAGAAGAATGGTTGAACATATTATTATGCATATTATTGTTTGAATAACCGTGTTTAAATTTATGATGTACAAATTTATGATGTGTAAAACCAGTTTCCTATATGCCTTATCAATAAAATCACAAGTCTTATAAGCCTATAAGATTGCTTGGTACCTCATAGTAAGTTTTAAAACATTATGTAATAAGAATAACAAGGTTACATCTTGAAGACATTTATCATCTTGTATTTTTATACACGAAAAACAAAGACATATAGTTTTATAATTTGGTTTATACGTTGGTAAATTGGTTATACTTATTTTTTTTTTCATATCGTCAATATTTATGAAGATAAGGCATAATCACTAGTAAGCATTTGACGATTAAACTGGATTTGTGTTTCCTCTAATAGCAGCACCTAAAATACGATTACAATAAACTACGTCTAAATGTGTCTTTTGTCTAAATGCATTTAGCATCTCCAAATTTTATAAAAGCATTTTGTTTTTTTTTTTTTAATTAATCTAGCTAATCAATTTATTATAAAACAAATTGCTTATATTAAACTATGTACAGGTATTTCAAATATATTGTAAGCTCCAGGAGATTGAAATGTTAATTACTCATATCAAAATGTCAAAATTGTAATGTTGCAATAGAAAGGAAAATAATCAGACCGTAAGCCACTCTTTGTAGTTTGGGTCACGAAATGTCTGAAAATTATAAAATAACCATCCTTGGAGACGTCAATCACACGGTGGACTAAAACTGAGGACAATACCATAGGATTAGATTATAACGGCCTTACCTATAAACAAAGTTTTTTTTTAATAAATTAATTTATTTTTATTTCTTTTACTTTTATCCACGGACACGTCGGCCGTGCACTTTTAGTCTGTATTTTTCAGATTAATCATTGAAATTTGAGATAACTTGCTCAAAAAGTAGTCTGTTAGTACAGGTATCTTAAAAAACTATATTAATGAATCCTTTGCACAGTAATTATTATTTTATTTTTATTTATATATTTTTTTATTTATTATTTATTTATATATATATATATATATCTATATATATAATGTTAAAATATAAAGTATTTAAGTATTTGATATATGATAAAGATTTTATTATTAAAAGTTAGAATACATTTATTTCTTATATTTTCTGATTAACGCTTTCCTACTATAACACTATTGTAGCGGCCTTTCTGTTCCTTTTATTTTTCTCACTCATCACGAGCAAAGTTTCCACGATACCAAAGTTTCTGTCTTTTATAGCCATCTTGGTATTATATTCTATGATGTTGTATTGTGTCGCCTTCATCGCTCGCCTAATGAATTTGCCCGTCATGTCCTCGCTGTCGGTAAAATACACACAGCTCTCGGTATGACGCGACACTTATGAATCTTACTCATGCTGTTAATTATAAAAACGGAGCCGAAAGTGGGTCCTTATGCTTCGTGCATGGTTCGGACACGTGACTCTTCACCTGATCCATAACCCTCGTTAGACAAAGTTGTCTTCTTTTCTTGGATGGGTACGAAATAGAGGGTATTGGGTTGGGATCGGGATATTTTCGATCCTGTGTAATATAAACAAAGTTTAACAATTTAAACCAAATTTAAATTTGGAATAAGGAAAATGCTTACTAATAAACTCGATGTAACTGAAATCTAGCATAACATAGGTTTAAAGTACTAATAAATTAAAAACACCTTTATATAACTCTTACCCTAGTTTAAGTTCGTTATAACCATCGTAAACAAGCAACCAAATATCACTTTGTACTAACGACAAAACTTCGCAATATTCTATATTCGATTGAATTTTACAAATATCAGAGTGCTTAGTATACTCAAAATAAAATTTCTTAAAACTCAATACAAGGAGTTGAAAAAGTAAATAATATGATTATTTAAATGCAACAGTCTAGAAGAAAAACTAAAATATTAAACATAAGAGAAAATCTATTTTCCAAAGATGGTGTCTTAGTTTTAAATCGATTGTTTGGTGGTGAAATAACAGTGGATAAACGGGGAGGGCTTATCTATACTGCTTCAGATATTAACAGCATTAAGAAATTGGGGCCGCAATCAAGTAAGATATAAATGATTTTTTATACAATTTTGAAAATAGAATGTTGTAAATATACCAGAACTTATTTATTTCAGATACAAGGTGATGTTGCTTACATTCATAGGTTATTTCACCAGTCTGTTCCTGGGATATTCAGGCGACTTGCTAAATCAATATTGTCAAAAAGATTTCATTATATTAGAATAGACTGCAATCGCATGAGAATGCCTAAAGGATATAGTAGTATTTGCATGTTCAGGTAGCCTTAACAGAGATGTCAATATACCTACCAAAACAAACTGTTTCACTCAATCAATAAAAAAGTAGGAGACATCTAAGGATAGAACAATTGCTAAGGCAAGAGAGATAGGAATGTATTTTTATAATTACAACAAAATATAATATATTTGTCTATATTGACAGGGTTCAGAACTTCCTTGGAAAACACCAAAATGTAAATGTTAGCTTCAACAGTGCTAATATAGCAATATAATAATTGTAATTGAAATAAATATATGAGATATTCAACTATCTGTTTTTTATTTCCTAATAAAAAATAACAATAAATCTGAAAACGAAAATCCTGTATTAGCATAATACGAGTAGGTACTATATATAACACCAAAGAAAATATGAGTAGCATTAGATACACTTCTCAAAAATGTTATTAAATTACAAAATGAAGCTTAGGAAGAATGTAATCCACCCTTTTAGTTTCGCCTTATTTGTATTTGTATTTAAATTGTTATTTTCTTTAATTAGTATTGACGCTTCAATATTCCTCTTAAAAGTTGCTGAAATAAAAATATATTATAAGCAATGTGAAATGCTATAAATAGCAGGTTTTGATTTCACATTGCAATAACATGGTAATTATACCTTTCCTTATTTGTTCGTACTCTTAATTTATTAAATTTTCATAATTTAAATTCTTTTTTATAAGTCATTTTTTAATTCTTATCAAATAAAACGAATAATTAATTATTATATTTACTTCTGAGTTTTAACGTCATCATACGTCAACATTTAAAGTACCAAAGCTTAGTCAATTATAAGTAACAGCGTTAAGGGTTTAACTCTGTATATTATAAATCAGAGGATACTAAACTTATTTCTTTTAAATATTTGATGTATGTGTGAGGTATGTAGGTATGTAATTGGCTTGCTTATAATTTTACAAAACACTATAAGTGAATTAAGGTTGAATTAAAATGTTTGAATATTTTATAAAAACAGTTCAAATCATTTATAAAAACAGTTTGATAATTAATTAAGAAACATATATCGATAATTTTGTAATGGAATTAGTATCATTAAAATTTTATGTTACAAGTCAATTTACCAAAAAAAAAACAATATTACTGAGGCAATCATGGACTTTTGGGAAGCAAATAAACCTTAAAACAACTTCTAATGTATTGACACTTTTATTAGTTTTGTATTTACTGAGCACAGCTATTGCTATATTTCAATGTAGAATTTCCTTCCTTCCTTCCTGGTAGAGTTATTCATGAAACAAATTATTATTATTATTCTTAATATTTTTTTATGTACCAAAATAAATATTAATGACAATGTATTTATAAAAAAAAAATAAAACATAGGATAACTTATTTCTTACAAGAGATTTCTTCCGGAAGATTTTTTAACAGATATTGTAGTTGAAGTACACAAAACTAGTTAAGACAATTGAAAAAATCTTCATATAATGATAACATAATATAGGCTATTTATTGTATTGTATATATGTATTGTATATATATATATATATCTAAAGAAACAATATAGTATAATTCCTCATATATGAATAATCACAACTTGTTATAAAGAAAAAAAAATATTTAGAAATATTTAAATATATTATATTATAATATTATTTAATTTATGGCTATTAACGGCCGTTATCGTTAATAACATAACATCCTTGATGTTTCGACCATGTTCACTGGCCGTGATCGTGATCTTGATCTCAGACTAGCTCGCAGTCTCATACAATAGGTATTAGGTAGATATACCACGAATGGTAAATATATTTAAGATATATTAATAAAATAATAGAAACTTCTCATAATATGTGATATAAATATGAAATGCTTCAAATGATGGGTGAACTGGAAAATATCTTTAATGCATCTAAGTTGGAAATCAAGTTGTCAATACATCAGAAAAAACTTAGTATAAACTAGAAAACAAAAAACGTAGGGTAAAATAAAAAAATCCTTTATATAGGAAAATATTTGTAAAATTAAGGTAACTGCGCTCCAATGTTTGTTTGTTTGTTTTAATTTTTCTTTGTTTAAATAGGATAATAACACGGTTACATATAAAGAAACATTGTTTGATAATTATTGTATTAAAAAATACCACATGCTTATAAGGTAACTTTAAGAGTGGCTGACAATAATTTGATAACGAAATCCGGAAAGCGGTGTCACCTACCGGAAGCTAATCCTAGTTAAGCTCACGTTCAGTTCAGTGGAGAAAAATGTAAATATATGCATAAGAATTATTTATATTCAAGACAAAGAACATTTCGCAGAACATTTCGAACAAACAAGTAGCTATTTGTTTAAAACTCTTGAGGTGGTTTGAATTCGAAACAATATGTTGATGTTCCAATTTGCCATTAGCTTTGAGAACGGAAAATAATTGTACTTTTTCGTTTCTGTCTCCAGTCATCAAATGTATCAATATATAATTAATTATTTATGGAATAAATGTTTTTTTACGATTTGTATTTGTAAATTAGCAATATTAAGTTTTCTCTACGCTAATAAAAATATTATGATATATGATACAAACCAGTCCACAAAGAGGTTGTTTGCTCTTTTTGTAACGAATATTTCATAAATGCAGCCATTTTAAATTCTTTCCTTTCATATTTCATGGCATTACGGAAACCGCTTTAGATTGTTTTATTACAAATTTTTAGAATGTGAATTTTAATAAACCACTTGTTTTGTTTCGTTTTATACAATCCTCGTCGCAGTATATTTAAGAATTTATTGCTTGTAAAATCTAGTTATATCTGACTCTTCGTTTGTAATTGTAAGACAAAATATTTTTATGACGCTAATTTAATCCAGTTAATGTTTTAGTAGAATTTGCAAGGATGTATAAATTAAGTTAAAACAAGTAACATTTAAATATCAATAATATTTTTTTAATGTTACATGTGGACGAAAAAATATTAAAATATTCGTTGCGTATTATTTGTATTGTATTAGTGTCGCTAATTTCTTTGTATATTAATATAGTGTACGTATCAATATAACCTTATATTAATCTTGTGAAAGCATATTTCAAATATCGCCAATACGGTTCAAATTTCCCAAAGGTCCTTCAATAAATTCTAATAAACTGACATTCCCATTTGTTATCTATTTTCTTTTTCAATTGAATTCAAAAATCTGATCGCGTTTGCAAAAATCACAATACATGGAACACCGATATCTCTTAATTAAAATCGTACCTTTTGCTCAACTCGATTAATAGTTGAAATGAAATGAAACAATAAAACACTGTATTTAGGTTACAAATATTATTGTTTATGCTTTCATTCCATTTGGTGAATTGTTTGCTGGGAGCCTTATTTTTTAAATATCTCTCAGTTATGGAACCAATAACGTTAAAAGTAGGTATATTCTATAATCAAAATACAAATTCATTGTAGTTTTCTTACTTTTGTCATCATAATAACGAAGTGCTACACAAAATTTTGCTAAATTTATAACGAACTGACAACCAAATATCCGAACAGGAAATTAAATAGAAATCACAACATGTCGCATTACAAATCGTCATCAATCTCAATATCAGTATAGATTTTCATTTGCACAGCATATACACTACGTGATGTTCATTCATGCAGAACCAAATTTAAATCCTCTCTATCAGATCGTTTTTGAAATAATGTCATTTTAAACTCACACTTGTTTATCAATGTCACCATATTTTAAAATATTTGTCTACATTATTCGAATATCGCAGAATAAATTACATTAATAACTGCCTTCACATAAATGAGGATAATAACAAGATTAGAACAAGCTATTTAAGTTAAGCAACTTTTTATAAACATTTGTTTACATATTATAAGTGCGTATAAAAAACACTAATAAAATACGTACTGTTTCATAATGCGGGTAAAAATAAATTGCTGATATAATTTTCCGCGAACACATGACGTCATAGGAGTCGAGCGTAAGGGAGAAAGCCATTTTGCTAATGGAGCACAATGGAAAAGAAAACTCAATCAAGCGCACGAACCGCCGTGATTTCTGCGCCTAACTACGAGAGATATATTGGAGGCCAGAGGTCGTCATTAACAGAAAACGTTACCCGCAAACCCAAAATTCTTCCAAATTTACTCAACCTAATTTTTCATATGTGAGCATTATTTACTGCCATGTGTTACGCCTCGTTTTTGTTTTCGTCTGATAAACCTTATGAATACTTTTGAAGTTGAATGTAACTTTTTATATTATATAATAGTATTTGAAAGTACCCTAACTAAAAATTTTATTTAAAATTTATTTTTTTATGTCTATTATGGACAGTTTTCTTATACCTACTGCCTGTGTTAAAGTTTTGACTATAGTTTTAGACGTTTTAATTCAAAGATTATGAAGATAAGCGTAAAATAAAGTATTGAACGGCCTTCTCTCATAAATAACACTCACGTAGTGCCAATAGCATGCACTGGTTTCTTCAATAATATGATAAATACTATTTCAGAATATGTCATAACTCAACTATTTAGCTGTAAAAAAGTGCTACGTAATATAGGTACATGTTGATATTATTCACAGTTCAAAATATTATTCCTTGACTTGAAAATTTGGAGCCAAAAAGTTTTTCCCTTCGATGCGAAGCTTTGGAAATTGTAGAGTTTGATTTTTTTGTAACTTTGCCCTTAAACTTAGGAACAAAAGTCGATGAGTTATACGAGTAACAGTGTAAGACGACATATTTAAATTGCGTACTCAAATTGGCTCAATGAAATATTGGGGTGATTATGGTTCGAATAAAGACAACAGAACTCTTAAATTTTAGGACATTTTTTCTTTAGTTTTTATAGATTTTAAGAAAAAAATAAATGTATTCATTATTCCTATATTTATACATTAAATTTCTCTGTATTTCCTACACAGTTCACGGAACCAAACACCAAACAAAAGCTAAATTATATAAAAATGGTAAGTATATCTTACTATATGTTATATTCATTATATTGTTTAAGATATATTTCTGATTCCGTTTTAATATATTTTTTTATTTTTATAAGACTTCATTTGGGCACATAAAACCTTTTACATTAAATCAGTTTTATATATTATCTTTTTTTAGGAGCCGTGAATGAATCAGGGCTAAAGGTTAAGGCTCGACAGCCTTAAGATAAGAATAAGACTTGATTTTATTTCTCTACAGTAACAAATTTGCTTGGGAGAATATTAAGATATTACGTTCCTGTTAATTTTAAACAGTTTGAAAGTGTGTAAGACGCACACTAACAGAGCGACAATTGTGTTGTTATTGTACACCTAGTGGAGTAGAAGACATTATATCTAGACTAGATACGCTTAGAATTCAAGATCATGATTAAAGTACACAAGATATTTATTTTTACAAATACTATAAAAATACTTGTACGCTCGCTGTAAGACCTAATTGAAATATTGGATACCACGGACATTACTGATTGACTATTATTAATCATTTATTTTCATTATATCAACTTATCTTGCACTGTTAGTTAATAAGGTAGTAAATTGGATACGCATCTGTACTATGTATTCACTAAACCTAAAATAATATTGAATAATACGTGCTTATACGACCTCTATTTTTAATTTCTTATCTGGTTGCTAATAAGAGTAGAAAACCATATGTTAACTATGTGGTCGTCCATTTCGATTTTATTCATAACGCTTAATATAAATGATCTGATCATTTACAGACTGTCATATCATATATTGATACTTGAAACTCTAAGAAAATAATCATCGGATTAACATTAACAGATAAGAGTTAAATTTCTTTCACGTAAGACTCACTTATCCGAATTAGCTCTAGCCGAACACTTTCTAACATTTAGATTATAATCAACATTTTGGTATTAATCTCGAAATAATTGAGTACCACAAATTTGCATACTTAAATTTTTATAAATTCCTTAACTTTTTCGTCTTCATCTGACGACAATTAAACAAATTTGTTTTTGTTCCTTAAGATTTTCACGAGCCTCCACTCGTACATACATACAAACGTACTCATACATACTCCTACGACGGTTTCGTGTCATCTATTTTCCATTCGATTATGTGACTATGGCATCTTGGAGTTTTTAATATAATTCTTTTAAAATATTATGCATTTTTTATATGTTTTATTTTAAGGGCACATTTCTTAATACGCAATGATTATATCATTTCCAGATTTAAATCATATATAAGAAAATATAAACCTTATAAAACAAATATATTAACTCCATCATAACTAACATTTAAATCGTATATAAGGAAATATAAGCCTCATAAAACAAATATAATAACTCCATTATTAGAAAAGCAACTAACTTAATAATTCTACATAACTTATAGGTACTTGATTGATTTGGTATTTTTATTATATTTTAATTAAGAAAAAAATATATTTTCAAAGTAATACCATGATCAAAAATTACCTTTTCAGTCCTTATTAGTTTATTATTATATTTATATTTTTTTATTTTTTGCTAGAAAGTTTATGATCATTTACTTGGAAAATCGGAATAAGCCATTTAAATATAAATTAAGACAGCCGTCGTGCCTTTTCAGGTTCTTATTGCTGATTTATTATTATATTTGAGTTAAATTCAGATATCACCGATTAGCTAGACTATATTTAAAGTGCTTGCTAGAATATATGGGTCTTGCAACACTGTCATTAAATTATTAAAAAAGTATATATTTTATAAAAGTAATATATTTCTGTTTGTTATATACATAAAGCCACGTGTTTACTACAAAAAATAGTTTATTGTTTTCGTGGACAAACTTAAAGCAGGAATCAGGAAGTCAATGAATTAAAAAAATATTTAATGTTGCTGATTGAAGAACATGATCTGTTTTAAGTCTTGTGTTATCCCCTGAGATGTGAATTACTCTAACGCCTGTCAGACTTTAATACTATCTCTCTCAGTCCATTGCCTTAGCGGTATTTATGGGAACACTTATATTTATGAACTCTAGATTAATAGAAGAGTGTTATCGATTTAGAAGAAAATATTTTTTATATGTACTCTTTGAAGTAGCAATAATAATTTAATTCTAGAATAAATTATTATTGACCTTGTAAGTTAGCATATCTACTCCTATATACATTTTGGACAATAACTATTTGAATAGACAGTAGTGCATTTTATCAAACACCTTCAGACGAATAGACGATCAGAATAGTCAATCGCTACATTAAATGGTCTTAAATTAGATAATTAATTTTATATATATATTTTGGAGTAATTTTACAGTTATCATTACATTTAGACAGGTATAAACATATTAATATGAAAGTGGTTTTGTATCGAAAACTAGCGTCTTAGTGTAGTTTGAAATGTAACAAGAACTTTACTTAAGTTGTATGTAACTTGTTTGTGCACATCTTGTGAGTAACCTCATACGAACAAATTTTGACAGCGACGAGTTGTAAACTGTCACTAGTATTCTAGACTTAGTTCGTCTTTGCTTGTTTGGCGAATTCGTCCTAGAAACTTCTAAAATAGTTAAGTTCTCAAATGTATGCTTTTCCCAAATATTATTTAAGTAGGATTTTAAAAACGCTAGACTTCTCGTTATTCCTTTTCTCGGAGACTTTAGACTTGCTAGAAAGCAAAACTAGCACAATAATATATATAAAGAGATTACCCTTAATAAGACAGCTCAGAATATAATACTTTATATTATATTAACTTATCAGATTTTATTTCTTCGGGGAGACAGCAACATCTATGTACATATGTCTTCTTAAAACATTAAAAAATATAAATTAGCTAAAAGTATTTTAAGAAACTAAAACAAAAGTGAACTGAAAATAAACTAAAAGTTTTTTTTTTTCGTTTCTGAATTATTATGGGTACAATTAATACACTTGCATATTAACGGCAATAATATAAAATTGTGAAGTAATTTATTATTGATTATTGTATTGATATTGTATAAGTTAACACTTATATATAGAAGAATATAAAATGCACTTATTATACAAAAACAAATACTCAGCTATAGCACTTGCTAACTACCGCTGGCTACTTAGCACTTATTCAATATTAAGTCAAAAGTAATTAAATTTTAGTTTAACGCATGAGTGTGCTTTTATGTGTGACACGAACAGCCACCCTTTCAGCTTATGTACGAATTATGCAGCTTTATGAGTCAGCTGAGAAAAGTAATTAAGGTTTCCTTCATAGACGAGTTTCTACAGCTCACTGTTAATTAATCATCCTAGCTGTCTCACTTATTTGCTCACAGAAAGTTAATAGAGGTCGTTTTCAAGTTTTAATTAATCAGAACAGAAAATAAGTAACCATTTTTTTAAATACCTATTTGTATTATATACCAATTATTATTTCTAATAAAATGAACATATACATTTAATATGGTTTTTTTCTTTTCTCGAAAAGAAGATTTTTTTCTTAAATATACATTATTCGGTGTTAAATTATCCTTTTAGATATTTAGCGAAAGCAACTTTAGTTTCCAACAATTTTATAAGATTAAGAAAATATATGTAATATTTTCTTTCATAAAATGCAAAACAATTTCCTTGCAAAGTTTTATCAATATTTAGGTGATCTTCCTATTAGCGCTTAAGGATTCTTACGACGAAAACTAAAATAATTCCAACTAAAATAATTCAGCTAAATCAGTAGATAAATGTCACAAAATAACGTTATACTATTCTAAAAAAATCTTAGTTAAAGTCGGATTGTGATTTTCGATTTATAAATGAGGACATATGGTCAAAAAAAGTGTTATTTTTTGTTATAAGAAAGTTTTCTAGTTACTAAAATAGAATTTAGAATCCCAATATCTTAGAAACCATTGACAATGCAAAAAAGGTTGAGTTTTTCTGTTATGAAATACAATTTAATAGCATTACTAGAAGTTATCTTTGAAATAAAAAAATAGCCACCTATCTCGTTATTATACGAGTGCCTACGAGTATGTCTTGTTATCATAAAGATGTTAAACATATTCGGGTTTTGACCAACGCTAACGTTACAACGATCTTCAAAATAGATTAAATATAGTATGATTTAATTAAAAATAAAAAAATATTATATTATATTATTATTATTATTATTATTATCTGTGATGTGACATAAGGTGTATTTTTTTTACGTAATGCTATAATAATATTATTTTACATTTTATTTTATATTCGTATTTTTAGTATACGAGGTATATTACAATCAGCTGCAATAAATTAACTTTTATTTAGTCGGTATTTTACCTTCGTAAAAAATGACTAGACATAAATTGCATTCTTAGGAGTTACTCTTAAGAAGAAGACTATAAACTACAAAATATCTAATATTTCAAAAAATGATGTATTTTTAACGTACATCGAATCAAACAGAACACAATTAAAGCAAAATAATCAGTATTTGTAAACGAAAACCACAGTATATAAAACAAAGAATTACACATATATTCTGGTGTTCACACATGACGTGTCTGAGAGTTCGTTTACAAGGGCTTATTTTAGGTTAGAACAAATTCACGCTCCAACGCCTTTCTTCATGGTGGATTCAAGCATCCTCACTAAATTGGGATAAGTGTTCAAGTCACACGCTCAATAAGTTGGCTTTAAATAGCAGATTACTTTGCACTGTTCCTACCGTTACTGGAATGGAGTTATTGGAATGGAATTATTTTGGAGAAGTATGAACGTTATTTACTTTATTTTGGAATAGTAATGTTAAACCACTTTTAAAAAGTATAGGGATAATTAATAAACCTGAATAAACAGCATATGGCGACGATATGGTTTCCCAGACGTTGCCGGTTCGAATTCTGCCCGTATCAATTATTTTTACATTCTATATTTATTTAAATTTTCATTGACTTTCAACCTCCTACTCCTACTGACAGTTCCATATGACGTGCGCAAGTGATCAGTGTCATTGATTTAAAATAGTGAGAAACAAAAAGAAGACAAAAGATACATTTAATTAAAGAAACAAATAGGATTGTTAGAATTAAGTTTCTTGAACATATTAAGTATCGATATAATATTGTGTATTATAAATTCAAAACTTAATCAGCCTGAATCATTACTGTAAATAAATAATGGACACAGAGCTATAAAACATTTTTTTTTTCGAAAACAATGGTCATGTTAAAGTATTTTTAAAATCTTATCAAGACACTAAGCGGAAAAAACCCGTAAATATGATTAGATTTTCGTACGTAATTATGATGACGTAGGAGAATTTATGGAATCCTTTCCTTGATATTGTGCCAATTTTCAGTATATCCGTATTATACATAATTAATCTACGCTATATTATAGTTTACAAGGATGTAATATGTTTTATAAGAAATTTTGTTTTTTTCATTATCTTATACAATATAATAAATATAAATCAAGAGTTCAAAAGAATAGGTGTTATTTTATTTGTTTTTTTTTCTGTTATGTGCTTTGTTAGTTTGTTTGGGCCTGACGAAAAAATTGTTTATGGATTTTGATGTGATTGTATGAGTACTGACCCGACCAACAATAAACCAAATAATTATCGCGCGTTAAAAATACAATGCAACAAAGGTACTCGACAGATTTTTCTAAAAAGTGGTATATTTTAGGCTTAATTTTCTTCTAAATTAATTTTTAGTATGATTTTAGTTTCTTTTTTTTATTGACAGTGTAAAACACAAAAAGTTTCTTCTATAGTTTGAAAAAAAATAAAAACTTATCTATTTACACACAAGAACTAATTGTTTTTTGTTCCATCGAGTTAAAGTTGTGTAATAAATACCATGACGTTTGTTGCTGAATTGTTTGTTTTGGGCATAAATTAAATTAAATACATATTTAATCTTTCAATAAAAATAAAAATGACGTTGTTCCGTCCAAAGGTTGTAAGTGACACTACACTACATATATATATATATATACTAGTTTATTACTTTCAACAGAATTAAATGAATAAGTTAAGAAGTTCTAAGAAGATAAATGCGAAATATATGTGTTTTTATTATAAATATTGGACGATTATTAAACAAAAAAAAAACTGTATGAAGTTTCAGTATTTAAATGTAGAAATAAACTTAAAAATAAATCTATGTGTCTTCTAACAAAGCATATAAGTTTTGAAAGTTATAATTCTGAAAAGGAAGATAATTGTATGTAAAATAAACACGTACGTATATTCTTTGTATATATTTATTTAAGTACGTCTTAGATAACAAATCCATTTGTTACACGTAGCGATAAGTCTGTTTCAATATTTCTTTTAACTGCTTGGGGATTCATAATTTGTAGGCTCTTTTTAATAAAACGTAACAAACAATTTGTGTTTTAGTATGGAGTGATTGCATTTTAAAAATTAGTTTTAGACTTATAACTTTATTAGTTGTAATTGAAATTAAGGAACTGTTATATATACTGTAATAAATTTATAATACGTACATTACAGACTAAACAAACGTTAAGTAAATCAAAATACTGACGGTACAAAACTTTTAAGTTTACTTTATTTACCTTTACCATATTTTATACACTACCGATTTTCTGTTTGTTTAGTAATGAAAAAATCTTTTTTCTATTGGGCAAAACATTTTTAATACTGTAATATATTTTTTTATTACATTTGTAATAGGTACATTACATTTGTATATTAACATTAAAATTATACAAAACTCATTCAAAGTTATTAAACTATATAAATAGGTAAACTAGTGTAACATAAATATATTATATAGTTACTGTCATATTTTATACTCTTTAATATAATTACTATTTTTATAAAAAAAAAAATAACGGTATACTAACAAAAACCGATAATACTTTATATAGTATTATGACTCATTTATTTATTAAATATTATAATATATATTAAAATTTACCCCTAGTGTGATAATTGTTACATATATATTTGTTAACTAAATATGTTGTTATTTCTTCGTAAAATGGTCTATCATAAGTCAGTTGCAAGTTCTTATGCTGTCTGAATTGACTAAAGTAGTACCATCCTCATTCAAAAAATTAACATGAAAAGGCTATATAAGCTACATTCTCTATAGCAAATGAGACAGCCGGCTGCCTGAATATATCTTTTCCGTATATCCTAATCGAGATTTTGTATCTCCCCTTATCGCTCCACGCATTTCCAAATCTATTTTTTATTTTTGCAGACATTTCAAGTCAGGTTGATTGATACATTGCTCGCTTGGCCCCGCTATTATGAATAGTTGAACTTTTAACTTTTAGGTTAACTCTTATTAAAAAATGTACAGTAAATATAATTCTTATTCGCGATTCTTTTTAAGAATATTAAAATTATTCTACTATATATAATAAGAACAAAGACATGTAACATATAGAATAACCCTATAATATCTATTTGCTTTTATTTGCCATCCGCCTGAAGCGCCAAAATAATTAGTTTTTGAAGTTAGTTAGTTAGTTTAGTAGATCTTAACAGATATTCCTCTAGGTAAATGTTTTAGTTTTTAAAAATTTTAGGCTAATATACATTTTTTTAATTTAAACTAGAACAGTAGGGAACAATTGCTTCAAATTAACCTTAATTAATATAGGTTTTTATTGTTGCATTAAATTTTTATGAAGTTTAAGTAGTTCTAGTTTATTACTATGTAGTTATTACACTAATGCATAATAAATATAATAGATCAAATTGCATTGCGATCAATTCTTAAACTTATCCAAGGTATAACAAATCAAATAACGAAAAATCGTGATAGCTTTGATCGGGCAAAACATGAAGTAGACTTTGATAAAAATCCTTTTAAATACTCAAAAAACATTTTCAAAGATCAAAAAGGTAAGCTTCTCTTGACCAACGAGCAAATTTTCGACCATTATAAAAGCACATACGAAGTGCCAGAAAACCAAAGACTATATGGGGATCCAAACGAACACAAACCTGAGACTCCTACTGAAGATTTTCAAGCCAACCCACCAACTTTGGAGGAAATCAATAAAATAATTAAAATGAAACCATCTAAGTCAGCACCAGGTCCGGATGGTATCCCTTATATAGTTTACAAAAAATGTCCGTCGCTCCATAAACATCTTTTAAATATATTCGGTAAAATCTGGTCAAGAAAGCAAATACCGGTATCGTTCGGAAAAGCCCTTTTTGTCCTCATTCCGAAAAACGACAATGTCAATAATCCCAAGGATACTAGACCGATAGCCCTAACAAATACAATTTCCAAAATATTTTTCTCTTTTTTACAAACTAAAATGACGCAATTCATGATTAACAATAGATATTTCAGGCCTAATCACCAGAAAGGGTTTTTGCCCGGAATTTCTGGATGCCTGGAACATAATACGTTAATATCGGAAAGCCTTAAAGATGCTAGAACTAGCGAGAGACAAATTACGGTTTGTTGGATAGACTTAGAAAACGCCTTTGGGTCGGTACGACATGAACTAATGATGTTCGCGCTTAAATGGTATAACTTTCCTATGGTTGTTCGCGACATTATTGCATCATATTATTCAAAATTAAAATTCTCAATAATTTTTAACGAAAACCATTCAAAACCACTTAATTATAACGTTGGTTTATTTCAGGGCTGTTGTATTTCTCCTATTATATTTAATATAGTTATTAATATTTTAATAGACAAATTAATTAGAAATGAAAAAAAGTGGGGCTATCGGTTTAAGTTCAACAACAAATACACAGAATCCATACTAGCTTTTGCAGATGATCTCGCGATACTGACACGTAATCCGAAACAATGTCAGGTACTTTTAAATGTAGTTGAGGATTTCTGTACGTGGACGGGCGGATTGAGGACAAAACCAAGTAAATGTTTTAGTCTGTGTCTGGGTAGACGGAATACCAAATATACCTCTTACGATCCGGGTCTTATAATAGGCGGTCAGTGCGTTAGTACGGTTACGGAAGCAGCTCCGTTTAAATTTTTAGGTAAAAAAATCGATTACCAAGGCCGTACTCCATCGTTGGATGTAATAGTCGATAGCTTTTTAAACGATCTCAAAAAGGTAGACAACCAACCAATAAGTAACGTCAAAAAAGCTTGGATTTACGATAATTATTTAACATCACGTCTAAATTGGCCTTTCCTCGTGTATGATATAAATAAAACCCTTTTGTCAAAGTTAGATGCAAGCGTCATAAAGACATTGAAGTTATGGCTCGGGTTAGCGCACTCAGCGGACTCTTCAACCTTATTTAGAGACCGTAACAACTTTGGATTAAAATTAAAGAAACCATCGGAGCTCTACAAACATCTAAGAGTTACCAAAAGACATATCATCGGAAAATCTAAAGATGATACTGTAACTTCTCTCCCAAAAGACAAAGTTGCCTCAGAGCTCGAGTCACGACTTCAATTCCATAAAAAGTTTATGATAGGTGCTCAAACAAATAAAGTAGGGCTAGGATCAAGTAGGAAAGTTCAAGACGTAGACATAACAAAATCTTTTATTCGACAAGACGAAAACGATAATTACCGACTCCACGCGATGAGCCTAGAAATTCAAAACGAATGGGTGACCATAGGAGATTTTTGTATTCCACTAGCTTTGAAGTGGCGCACCTTAATTTATGATTGGTCCCCAGCATTATTAAAATTCTATCTTAATGCATTCCAAATCACTCTCCCAGATCAAAGTAATTTAGTAAGATGGGGCAAAGCCACCGAAAAGTCTTGCAACATCTGTGGGGAGGCAATAGGAACCGCGAAACACCTATTAGTAGGGTGTAGGGTACTTCTAGATAAAGGTCAATACTCGCGTCGCCACGACAAGGTATTAGAAATTATACGGGAAGCGGTTAGTCTTTCAGTAGCAAGAGCGCGGAAGGGTATAACAACCACCGAACGATCTATAGAATTCGTAAAAGAAGGCTCCTCCAAAAAATCAAAAGCGAAGCCTTATTCAATATTAGGCGCGGCTCCTGATTGGATTCTCATGATGGACACGTATGAAAAGCATTATAAAATCCCTGGGGATGTTGGTGTTTCGTCATCCAGACCGGACTTATTCCTGTATTCGAAACATCTGAGGCGCGTGATACTTGTGGAGCTTACTGTTCCTTGGGAAACAAACATCCCAAGGGATCACACATTCAAGCTCAATAAGTATTACGAACTAACCAACGAACTGATCAGGAATAAATTTATAGTTAGTTTGTACGCGGTAGAAGTGGGAGCGAGAGGTATAACAGCAAAATCTCTCTATAGCCTACTTAAAGATCTTGGCCTTTCTAGAACAAGCATCGGTTCATTTCTAGAACGTACTTCAAAGGCGGCATTAGTAGGTTCTTTCCAAATTTGGTTAGGTAGGGAGAGGAGTGTGGAGGGTGAAGGTGAGCGTTTTTGCGCATAATAAAGGGGCCCCTTAAACCTACTCCTGGGTCGCAAGTCCCAGGCACTGCTTGCACTCCTCTCCTTGCAACGCGATGGGCCCGGCACCCGCACGGTGAAGCCATGGATTGCTAAGAAGCTTCGTCTCTCTGTCTTTTATGTCTAATTCTTGTAAAATATTAACTATTATATTTAACGATAACAATAAGAATTAAAAGCTTTTCGATGTCCTTAAAGAGGCTCCCGGCATGAGAACCCCTCCTCTTTAAACGCACAAAAACGATTTCAATAAATATGTACAATGTTAAACAAAAAAAATATTTTATACAATCGTTTATGAAATGTTTGCCTTTACAAACAAGTTAATTTTTTTTTTAAATTAAAAAAGTACTTGTCCCGCGAAATTAAGTTTATATAAATGTTTTGGAAAAGATTATACTTAGTTACTATCCAAAAACATTCTTTTAAATTAATTACGGGCCTTTTATTATACAGTTTTATTTGTAATTACTTGATCACCTCTTGCAGGTAGCCTCTTTATATCAATCCCAACAACATTAATATAACAATAGTTTTTAAAATTTAAATTTTCCTATACAAAATGCATTTGTTGTCTCTGAACTGACATTAACTCTTAGCGTCGGTATTGCGCCCGAACGTTGACCTTTTAAGTACTTCTTACAAAATACAGAGTAATAAGTAAGAGAGGGAACAAACATTTTTTTGTTTCGTTTTTCTGATAAATATCTTGTATGGAATATCTCAGAAATATCTTGTATGGAAGCTTAGCAATTTCTTTTATTTATTAATGTACAAAAAAATGCAGATACTGACTCACTATTCTTACTTTAGTATTTTATTGGCAGATGTGAGCAGAAGGACAATCATTTCGATAATACCATGAAAAGCATCCCACGCTTTTATTATTATTTTTTTTCGTTTTTATTTATTTTTTTAACAATTGTTTTTTTTTATTATACAGGGTTATTTTTAATTAGTTGAGCACCTTTTGCAGGCAGCCTCTCTACATCAATCCCAACAACATTTGTTCTACGACTTTTAAAAAATCTTGATAAATAACTCAGAATAAACGAACAAAAAAAATTTTTGCTCCCTCGATTATTTATTACTCTGTATTTTGTAAGCAGTCTAAAGTATAGGTCGCGGCAGGCTAGCGAAAGTCAGAAACTGTTAAATGCGCGCGCCAGCTTTTTTCGTATAGCTTCATCTCTTTTACACCATGTTGCTATGGAAATACTAAATAATCAAAATGACAAGTACCTATGTGGATTACAAAACACAATTTACATTTAACCAAAAATAAAATTATCGGATTAGAGTTTTATAATTAAATAATGAAATATAATTACATACTGGACAATACGATTTTATGGACTTGCTATTGAAACTAATAAATAAATTCAAGATTATAACATGAAGAAGAAATTATGAAATGTAATTTATAATATTTTTAAAATACATTGATTGTCTGAAATTGAAGAAGTAAGAATGAGAAATACGAGTTTTGGCTGAGAAATGGAGCATTGGGGTCCTGATCTTTACAAGGTCTGTTTTGCTATACCTAGAACGAACAACAATTCGAAACAGCAGAAACCATGATGAAGAATAATTTTATTTGTGATATAGTGACGATCCAACATGTTAAGAAGCCTAAAGTTATTATTTTTAAAGTGGATTGTGTACATTTATCTGTTTTTATGGTACTTATGTGTTTCTTCTATGAGAATATTATACGTCAGAAACAGTCGATTCACTTCTTACGTTTTAATTAAATAATATTAATAAAAATTATGACGTTTTTCTGTTACACGCCATCTTCAAGAAATTCGTAAGTAACTTATTGTTTTATTGTCATGATATAAATATTAACAAACGAGATAATATGATATGTATAAAGTAAGTTAAAGAGAAGTTATTGTTTTGTAAAAATAATATTTATTTGGTCTCGTTACAGTGCCCTTATTTCATAAAACAAATAAAAATATTGAGACATTCAACTTATGGACAACTTCTATTGGAGATTTTGTTTTTTCATTTGATTCTTAAACAGTTAGACAATATGTGTTTAGACTATTGTAGAAAATATTTTAATAAATAAAAGTGGAAAACGATGCTATTTTTTATTACACCTTAGAAAATGATCAAGTTCTAACGTGCATAGCCGCCGCTGCGTCACCCCGCCACCTCGCGCCCCGATGCACGTGACCTTGGCACATATTTTGACAAGTTGCGTGGCCTCTCTTAGCTCAAGTTTAATGCACGTTTAGAGGCAATAAATAAATTTTGTTTGGGAGAAACTAAATTTTTAAAACTATTAATTTTAAAAAGTCGTAGAACAAATGTTGTTAGGATTGATGTAGAGGGGCTGCCTGCAAAAGGTGCTCAACTAATTACAAATAACCCTGTATATAAAAGCGTAAATTTATTTGTTAATTTCATATTAATAGGTATGCAAGTGTAACAAATCAAATTAATCTGACAATTCAAAGTTAGTCAAAATCAAGTTCAAAATTGCCGGTACAAGAATACATCCGAAACTAATAAAAGCGTATTAATATCAAGCAACTATTCTTGATTGTCAACAAAAACTTGTTAAATTTGTCGAATTCAATCACCTTTCGATAAAATTTTGTATGATACCTATTATTATTTTTAGGAACAAACTAGTTAAAAAAAGCAATAGTAAAATTCTTTGTAAGATCTTTTCTTGTAGATATTCACATGTGTGCCAAAACTTTGGTTCATTAGATAAACAAAAGCTATCGTATTATAAGAAACAATTTTATTTTTCAGATATAAACATACTAGTGGTTTACAATCCATTTTGATAAGATATAAAACATATCATTATCTTCAAGAAAAATGTATTCCATTGAATGTTTCAGGAGTTCAATAAGAGCTTGTGCTTATGCAGGGTTCACGCTTCACTGGTTTCTTAACTACAAAATACACTCACGATGTGTCTTGAGTGCACTCAGCAGGAATCCCGAGCACTAACATTATTCCATGTTATAGAAAAATTATATTATTCTATGTAAAGTTATCAGAAGACAATTTTTTTTTTAATAATTTCAAGCCAGTTGAGATTGATAGTTCTTAATCTTTTGCATCAAACAAATGTATTGAGGTCCTCCTCAATGACAATGACGTTCAATTTTTTTTTATTTTTTTTATTTTTTTATACCACGATGGTGGCAAGAAAGCGCACGGCCCACCTGAGCCTTTACCGTGGCCTATGGACGCCTGCAACACCGGGGGTATCACATGCGCCTCGCCGACCCTTTAAAAACCTATTTACTCCTGTCTTGAAGAACTCCATATTGTAACCCACTGGAAAACCACGGCAGGCAGTTCGTTCCATAATCGGATGGTCCGTTGGAGGAAGTTTCTCTTAAACCGCACTGTACGGGACCATTCAGGTTTCAATGTATGAGCGTGGATTCCCTGTCGATTTTGAGTGGTAGAGCACGCACAAGGAGGCAAAATCTCTCCTTAGGCTTAAGGGCTCGATACCGCTCGTGAGTATAGTATCGTCGACAATTCGCAGAGCTCTTTTTTGGACCGAGTCAAAAGGCCCAAGCTGATATGCTGGCGCTCCTGCCCAGAGATGCGAACAGTACTCCATATGGGGACGGACTTGCGCTTTGTACAAAAGAAGTCTGTCCTTCGAGGAGAAGTACCGTTTCGCTCTGTTTAGTACACAATACAATTTGAAGAAATTCTTAACAATCTACACTCGATACCTCAAGAAGACCTATATGATTTAGTTTTGAATTTAAATTAGTCAAATAACCAATCAAAACTATTGGAATTTCGTTTAAAAGACAAGATTTTTTTAACATAAAGACTATATGGCATATCGCTGAAAAACTAAACATAATTTGTTCTATTACGCTCGTTCTATCTTCTACTTCAGCAAAAAGTAGAATGTCACATGTCTTTTACGAGAAAGGGGAGTTTAAAATAAAATTAAAAAGGGGCCAAGAACAAATTCTTGTTTTACATTTTTATATGATAACCAGCCGATTTAGAATTATTTACATCAAACATCTGGAATCTATGATTAAAGTAATTGCTAATATTGAAAATTTGTCACGAGAGCTGTGTTACAAGTCTAGTATTATGCAAAAATAAAAAGCCGCATTACGCAATTAGAGAGAGATTTGCGTTTTACGTAACGTTCTCTGTACAAAAGTTATAATATATTGGTTGCAATATATAGAAAAGTTTAAGAGCGTCTATTACTTAGATCTATTTAAAATACATCCTACAAGTCGCTAATATAAACCAATACTAGAAATTTTCTGAACTTATATTATGTATTATGAGTACCCTTATCCATTTTGTAAATAAAACCAGGTCACAGAATACATCGTCTGCGATAAAATTAAAGGTTAAGTACCTTTTAGATAAACAGTTTACAGAAATATAAATATTCGTTTAATATTATGATGATGTTTGTAGATATCACAAATATAATAAAAAAAATTGAACGATAACTTTCTTAACCAAATTAATCTTTACCGAAAGTAATTTTATTTAAATACTGCCTGTGTCTACTATAACACTATTCTGTATAGCATATATTCTATATTACATATAATATTCTACATATTCGTGAAAGATAAGCTTGCTTAAAAAAATCCTAATTAATAACTATTACTTTGGATTCTAATGGATTTGACATGACCAAAATAATTATTTAATTATTTTTAATTATTGAAAGTGATTCTAGAATATGAATATTAAAAATGAAAACAAACAATTTTTTTATGAAAAGTTCTTTAATACATTTACGGCATGTAAGTCTGTTCTTATTGCTAAAAAATTGAAGCTATTAGTTGTGGAAGCAAGGAACCTACTTAAGTTTTTTTTAGTAAGACTGCTGCTTTTAGCTTTAGAATAATATTTAAAAACTATAAAAAGACGTATAGATAGTTAGGATTCAGGTTTTTAAAAGTTTTTAGAAATTTAACAAAAATGGAATTTATGATGATTGTTGTTCATATCGCTGTTAATACATATTTATTTTATTTGCGGGATATGTAATATTTAACCTCAATCAATCAATTTCGCCAAATTAAATTATTTATTCTATTAGCGAATTAGCTTTTTATTCAAAATTGTAACGTTGTTTGACTTTATTTTATTTTAAGGCTTTTCTGCGGTGGATGTAATTTTAGGAACACGTATGTTTGGCGAATGTCATTTTATATGAAGTAAATTATGTCATGGATTATATTTACAAGAAATTATAAATATAATTTTAGTCGACGTTATAAGACGTATGTGACAACTATAAAGATTTTTGTAAATTCTAACCAATGACATCAAACTTGCGATAATATTTAATTAATGTTATTGTAAAGATATAACAATCGAATAATTTAAAAAATAAAGTCATATTATAATTATATACTCAATAAATATAAAATGAGAAGTCATCAACCGAAAAAAAAAAATATAATTAAATTTTTCAAGAAACTCGGCAGGCAGTTTAATAGTGTGTTTAAAGAGGAATTGAAAATATATTCAAAATGTAAGTCAACTCATAGTTCTCGGAAGCGAGATTTCTATATTATACACTACTACATCCAACATAATTAGTTAGAAGAATAATTATCCATACCTGCGAGTAAAACAGGTGTACAACAGCAATACTACAATGTGCACAACGAGCATTTGGAGCGAAAGCACACTCGTCTGTTGTAGTGGCTTTGTTACTTCCAGACTAGCAGGTTAATGCACTGCGCATTACCGCGACAACAGTTTGCTGAGTTTAAAATATCTGTCAGGAATGTCTAGTTTAAACTATTTCCCTATAAATAATAAACCATTAATATTATCATCATATTTTAGATTAAAATTTATATTTACGTAGTTTATAATCTACTAATCGTCTTGAAACATAATTAATTTCGATACTTTCCATGAATTATCTCAAATTATCTCTTGAATGATGTATAAATAAATAATGCCTCAAACGTAAACGAATTGATATAACATGTTGGTGTTAATATTGTTGAAAGAAAAATCATTTCTTTCTCTTTTTTCTATAAGCATTTTATCAACTAATACAAAAGTAAACCAAAACCAAAAATCAACCAAAGTTTGTTGATTTTAAATTAAATAAAATTTAATAACAGCATTATTAATAAAATAATCTTAATAGCTTTTAATAATTCGTAATTTTTATAATTTAATTTTTGTCTCATATATTCAATGTCTTATATAAACAATGTATGTCTTTAATGATATAATTAAAAATTACTTTAACATACGTGCTCGAGCTTCAAGGAATGAGAGTTCCAAGAGACAACTTGATATTTTATTGTAGACTGCAGTGTGAGGCTATAATTCATTTGTTAACGCTACCAGGAACAAGTGCAGGGCAGCCGTGTAGAGTGTGTTATATTTTAATACACCAATATGGATTATACAAAAAAAAAGGATATAAATCTATTACTTAATTGTGTTTTTAATAAGTTGTAAAAAGCACCTGTACCTTATTTTGTAAAAAGTAGTAGATCTCTATCTTTAACACACACATGCAAAGGAGGAAGGAGGACATATGAACAAAATAAAAGATGTACATTACATACAACTTTTGTTGCTGGTCCAGTGGCATATTCAGATCATTGACTTCTATTGAAACTTCTATTGGATTTGTAGGACGTATTCGCCTAAAGCAACAAGAGCGTGTGATAACTAAACAATTTTGCGATTTATTTAAATAGTTTATTTTATTACGGTTATACAAGTTTTATCTATCTATATATAAAAAAATTGGTTCCGCATTTCGTATTTTTAAATAATAGCTAATAATCGGCTAATTTTTAAAATGAGTTGCCGTAGTGGTGTCTATAGTTTTTGTTATACCACCACAATTCAATTCCGAACGAAAGTGAAAAATGAGTAAAACTGTTAACAAAAAGATAATTTTATAACTTTTTGAGTAAAAACTACTAATGTTCTGGTAATATTTAGTCCAGTCAATAAAGCCAAAAGTCAAAGAAAACTCCAAACATTGTGAAATTTTGAGGGTAAAATAACTTACCCTGTGATTTTGCAGTGCTATGGGGTGAACGGAAAGGGTTGAAAAGGGGTGAAAAGTGTATATTGTTAATAACATTGTTAAAAAAAATATTAACGCGCTGCAAATTTGGGATTAGCTTTTTGTTACCGTTCTGTAACATATATTAAATTTGCAGCGTTTTGCAACCTACGGAACATTGTTTATTATTAAAAAACAATGATATTTGTTAATATCATTGTTAGAACAATAATTAGAACATTGTTAGAACAATAATTAGAACACTGGCAACACTGACAACTAGTCGTCAGATAAATTCTCTGTACATTTTAATTTAAATTAAATTACTTTATGTATATTAATTAAGTGCAATTATCATATTTAGTGATAAAAAGTACAGTATTACTATCGTGCTATTGTTTGTACTTTGTTTTCGTGCTTAATTAAGAAAGAACAAAGGAATATACCGAGCTGTCAACTCAACGGATGACGAATTCAAATTTCTTCAATCCCGGGGAGTATTTTGTTTTACTTTTAATATAAATCACATACATTGAACTAAAAACTACTCATTATTTAGTGAGTAACGTCCATCCACACACTCAGGCACCGTTACTGACTCACTTTACTTGACTAGTTGGAAGTAAAGTTGAAGACAAAAACAATAGCCTCATACAAAACCATTACATTTATTTTACTTCACATACAATACATAAAATAAGTATTTTAAATACATACATACATAAAATAAGTATTTATCTTTCCCATTGATTCGAAGTGGTTATTTGTACCCAGGTTTAACTATGGAAAGAGTAATTGCCACCCGCAAGACCTCTGCAAAGGAGTTAGAGCAAAAATTGAAACTAGCTTTAGAAGAACTAAGATCTTCTAAAGATTTATGCAAGAAGCTACTGCAGGAAAGAGAGGACAGTGAAGAGGAAATTAAAAAAATTGTAGATAAAAATACTGATCTTAAAGGTAAGCTCGCTGAACTACATACCAATTATTTGGATATTGTGGCTCAGCGAGATCACTTAAAAAATATAGTGACTGCATTTGACCAGTGCAGCGATGAGCATGAGAGAGCACTAGATCACATTTCAGAGCTTGAGTCTGATTTGAGGCAGGCTAGGAAATCTATTTCAATCCTGGAAACCTGCAAATTAAATGTAGAAAGCCAGCATACCCATAGCTTATATGAGGAGCTGGTTGAATGCAACTCACAACCTACTCAATCAAATTTAATTGATGTTAATTCAACTGTAATTGATTTAACTAAAGATGAGTCCAGTATTGTGCACCCCATATACTTTTCAAGTCATAACAAATTAAAAAAGTATATAAAGGTTAACAAATTAATAAAAAAATGTAATAAACTCATTAACAACTAGTTCTCTGCAAAGAAAATAAATGATTTAAAAATGGAACGCACAAAGTTAATTAAAAAAGTTAGTATTTATAATAAGAAAATAATTGAGAGTAGGTCAATGTATGAGCGAGACACCCAAAACTTACAGGATGAAATTTCTCAATTAACTTGTTCATTGCAATCTATGAGTAAGAAATATGAATCTTCTCAGAATGAAATTAAGGAACATATTCATGCTACCAGTAATTTAGTTGATTTATGTAGTTATAACCTAGAGCGGTTTGAATCTTTAACTAATAATTATGGTAATTGTAACTGTTTAACTGAAAAATTAAATGTAATTTCAAAACTAAACTCTGAGGTGTTGGGTGATTCGGCTATACATATTGAAAATAATAATAAAAATGTAAATATTTTGAAAAAAAAACAAAAAATTAATAAGTCCTCTACTGTATCAGTCAAACATAATTACTTTGTTTTTTCTGACCAATTAGGTCAAGGTTTTGGATCTCTTTTAAGTAGTAAATTAAATAATGTTTATAATATATTCTCACCTGGAGCCAGTTACCAGCATAATCTAGACAAAATAATTAATTTTAACTTGACTGAAAACAGTACTATTGTACTATTACATGGAGATGGTTTGTCTGTCAAGAAAATTGAAATTATTAAAAATATAGAAAAATTATTAAAATTACATAATAGGAATAATTGTAAATTTGTAATTTGTACATTTCCTTATTCATCATCTTATTCGGACATACAAAACAAGTATATATATAATTTAAATTTGACATTGTATAATTTGACATACCGTCATAGTGACGCATTCTTTTACTTTGATGTAAATAAATTTATTTATAATAGGTTTAGGATGACAAAAGGTACAATGTATCTGCCTGTATATTATAAAAAACAGATTGCTACTTTAGTAGCATTTAATTTAAAAAACTTCGTTATAAGAGATATAACGAAAAATGATTGTAATTTAAATAGTGTAGTACTGACAAAACATAATCGTTCCACTTTAAACTAAATTTTAAGACAAAGCCTAAGCTGTTTACTATTGTCCATCAAAATATACAAGGCTTAGGTGGCAAGGAATCGGAAGTGGAACTGTTTGTTCAAAAATATAACATTAGTTTATTATGCATTACAGAGCACTGGTTGTTAAAGAATAACAATATTATAAATGTACAAAATTATAAATTGTCAAGTTCGTTCTGTAGAGAGAAAGCTATTCGCGGTGGCTCACTTATCTTAGCTCGTAACGATGTAGTTTTTAAGTCTCGATCAGACATAGTGGCGCTCTCTGTCGAGCGAATTATTGAACTATCCTGCATTGAGCTCAATGAACATATTATTTTATGCGTGTACCGACCTCCCTCTGGTGATTTTGATGAATTTGAAAACAAAATGGAGGATATTTTAACTAAACTTTGTCATAAAAACAAGTCCGTGATTGTGTGCGGTGACTTTAATGTAGATATATTACAAGTAACTTCGTCTAGTGTACGTTTATTAAATTTGTTTAAATCTTTTAACTTATTGAACGTATTTTTTGAACCTACTCGCATTACTAGTGTTTCCTCGACTTGTATTGATAATGTGTTCTGTCGCTGTAACATTTATGAAGAGACGATAATGACAAATTTAAGTTCAGACCACTGTGGTCAAAAATTTTCTATATTAATCAATCGTGAAAATGAAAAGCCCCATAAATTTACTTGCAGACCGATAACAAAAAACCGAACTAATACTTTTAAGAATATTGTTGCGCAAAAACTGCATAAAGTAGACATGAGCGATGGCAATCCCAATAATTTATATAATAAAGTTTTCGATTTTTTGTTACAAGAATTCAATAATATTTTTAAACCAAAAACTATAACTAAATACCTAAAACTTTAATTTAGTGATTGGGCTACCCCGGGAATATACAAAAGTAGAGAAAAATTATATGATTTGTATGGTGAGAGGCAATGGAATCATGATCCCGTGTTCTTTAATAAAGTTAGAAACTTCTCTAAAATATTTAAAAACGTTTGCGTACATGCCAAATCCATTTATATTAGAAATAAAATTTTAAACTCTGATGATAAGATAAAAGCAACGTGGTATGTTATATCTAGTGTTTCTGGGAAAACTATTTGATGCAATTGCGGAACTGACGAATAACGTAAGAGTCAGTGACAAATGTTTTGTTTTTAAACCTGTTTCATCAAATGAAATTGTTAAAACGTTTAGAAACCTAAATATGAAAAAAACAGGGGATCTCTGGGGTATGTCAGTTAAATTACTTACCACTGTTATAAATGACATTGCTCCCCAATTATCCTTAATTTTTAACAAATGTATTGAAACCGGTACATTCCCAGATTTAATGAAAAATAGTAAAATAGTTCCTTTGTTTAAAAGCGGCGATAGACTTGAACCGGGAAATTATAGGCCAATATCTATTTTGCCTACCTTAAGTAAAATCTTCGAAAAAATTATTCTCAACCAAATGACAGAATTCGTTTACAGCAATAAAATCATGCATAATAAACAATTTGGTTTCACCAAAGGCAAGTCATTAACTGATGCGGGTGCCACGCTTCTTAAGCACATTTACGACGCATGGGAGAAGTCACAGAATGCAATCGGGGTATTTTGTGATTTATCTAAAGCCTTTGATTGCGTAGACCATCAAACATTACTATGCAAACTTAACCACTATGGTGTGCGTAGTGCTGCGCTTGATCTTATTGCCTCTTACCTAAATCAAAGAGTTCAGACGGTTGATGTAAATAATTGTAAATCGGCTGGTTCTCACCTAAAGATGGGTGTTCCACAAGGATCTATTCTTGGCCCCTTTTTATTTTTACTATATATTAATGATTTGCCCTTTTATGTAAAAGGACTATGTGACATTGTACTTTTTGCTGATGATACCTCGCTTATTTTCAATGTTGATCGTAATAAAGCTAATTATGACGAAGTAAACAGTGCTCTGTCACGTATTCTTCATTGGTTCGAAATTAATAATTTGGTCTTAAATACTAAAAAAACTAAATGCATGGAATTTGCACTTCCTAATGTCAAAAGTCAAAATTGTAGTTTACGCCTTAACAATGAAGTGTTAGAACTGACTAACTCGACAACTTTCTTAGGTATAACTTTAGATAAAAAGCTCCAGTGGAACCCCCATCTCTCGACACTCGCAAGCAAACTTAGCTCAGCCGTCTTTGCAATTAAAAAAGTAAGACAATTAACAGACGCTAATACGGCTCGACTCGTTTATTTTAGTTATTTTCACAGTATATTGTCTTACGGTATCTTACTATGGGGCAGCGCTGCCGAAATTAATTCTATATTTATTTTACAAAAACGAGCTATACGGGCTATTTGTAACTTAAAAGCTAGAGACTTCCTAAGAGAAGTTTTTAAAGAAATCGGTATTCTTACGGTCGCTTCTCAATACATTTTTAATAACTTACTATATATACGCCAAAATTTAAATGACTATAAAAAAAACAGCGACAGACATACAATCAATACAAGAAATAAAAATAGGCTTGTAACGCCTAAATTTAGACTTCAAAAAGTTCAGAAATCCTTCATGGGCTTGAGTATACGCATATATAATAAGGTTCCACAAGATATCTTAGATCTTCCTTTTCTTGGTTTCAAATCTAAAATTAAAGGTATATTATTAAATAAATCTTACTATAACATTCAAGAGTTTTTGGTTGATCGAAATGTGTGGAACTTGGGTCATTGTATCATAAATCTTGGGTCATAAATCTGTATTATATTGCGAATAGCTAGTAATCTCCGCAATTTGTTTTTTGTTGTAAATTAATTTTGCTTTATCGACCTTCTGCATCACACCGATTCCTTAGAAGTCACTACTTGCGGTAGCATCGGGAGTCGGGTTGCCTCCCTCCCTCAAATATGTGCGAAGGGGGTGATGGCTGGCTCTTGTGTTATGCTCGTGAACGGGTGCTGCTTGCGGTGACTGGTTGTGTGGCAGGCCGAAGATTTGTGTGTGTGTATGTATATATGTGTATATATATATATATATATATATATATATATATATATATATATATATATTTACTGCTATTATTATTTAATTTTCGTTGCCTGAAATCATTGGGCTTCTTTTCCGATTGATTGCGACGGTTCTAGTTGTTCCAAAATTGCATTTAAGTTTATAAAATAAATAAAATTGACTCATTTGCAGGGTTCATGTTATAATTTATAAGTCAAACATTGTTAAATTTTATTTAAAAAGAGCAACTGTTGAGTTTCTGGCCAGCTCTTCTCAGCAGAACAGCATTCCGAGCTGGTGGTAGCTTACTCACAGACTGACTATACTGACCAATTTAATGTAATTGACGATTCAAAAGTGCGTGTAAATGCCTACTCGAATAAAGATATTTTGAATTTGAATTTGAATTTGAATAAAAGGGGTAAAAAAATTAGCAACACGCTGCAAACTTATAATTATCTTGTTCATAGCAATTTGGAACATCTGTTAAATTTGCAGCGTTTTGCAACATACGGAACATTGTTTATTACTAAAAATCAATTTTGTTAGTTAATAATTCGAATAAAAAAGTTAGTAAAAAGGTGCAATTTACACAACATGTTGTCGACACTTTTTCCAAACCATTTTTGAACTTTAAAAAACAATTTGTTGAAACAATTTTTTAACTTTGAAAAACAATTTTAAGAACAATTTTTCAATTTATCAACTCAATAAGAGTTTTGTTCCGGAAGTCAAAAACAATGATATTTGCTAATAAAAGGGGTAAAAAAATTAGCAACACGCTGCAAACTTATAATTATCTTGTTCATAGCAATTTGGAACATCTGTTAAATTTGCAGCGTTTTGCAACATACGGAACATTGTTTATTACTAAAAATCAATTTTGTTAGTTAATAATTCGAATAAAAAAGTTAGTAAAAAGGTGCAATTTACAACGTCGACAACATGTTGTCGATACTTTTTCAGAACGAATTAACGTTTGTATTTTGACATAACAGTTTTTTATTATATTCGACATTAACATTAGTTTATGCAATTTCAATGTGCAAATAGTTTAACCTTAAGTAAATGCAAAACATTAGGATAGTAACAAAATGAAAGGCAAATATGATATGATTATAATTACTAATGATAGAAGTACAGTAAAATAAAGAAAAATGAAATGAAACAATAGTGACGCATTGAAAATAATGAAAATTAGAATTATTTACACTAGAGCTTATTACAAATTTTACAAATAGAAGTCGTAGAATATGAATTTGATTCAAATTTCATATTTTTGTGGATGTTTAGCTCGTCTTCGTGTTCTGATCTATCAGGAACGACTGGAATTAGAGAGAAAAATATTACACATTTCGCAACGCATTAACTTTTAATATTGACGTTAGATTTTTAGTTTAATGATTTCAAGTATACTAACATCCTTCAAATTATGCATTTTCCAATATTCGCCTTTTTTTCCTGGTCCAGCTGCATGTTGCGGTTGAGCAACCTTTCTCGCATCTACATGACACAAGTTTCAGGACATCTGGTGGCGCAGCTTCCTGGGTCGTCAAAATTGGACTCAAGCCTTGCAATCCTCTGGTCCAACCCCATGATTTTGGAGGTAAATCGTTACCTATAACAGACCGAAATCGAAGAAATGTTTCAGAAAAAACTGATGAAAATTGTACAAAAAATATTAATAGAATTAACGAAATTAAAGGATTCTTCAGCTCACCCAACCATTGCTGAACTTGATGATATACGCGAAGAGAATGTTGACGTGCTGCAGTTTTTGTGGGTGGTAAACTGGAAAGATTGTACTTGCTCTTCGTTATAGACCGAGTGAATCCGTCGTAGCGTAACTTAGTCAGAGATTATGCCGACGTTCCTCCGTACATCTTGACCAAGATTTCTTCTCCTGCATCATCAAGGTCGTCTGGCTGTGCATTTGGTTTTGTGAAGCATTCAAGGGATTTCTGGATGTCCGAATCTTTGAGGGCAAGTTTGGTCAATTTCATTTTGCCTTGGTTGAACAGAGCTGAAGTTGTGTCACATCCGGTGAAAGCGTGACAAGTTAGAATAATAATATGTCCGGCTAAATTTTCTTTTTTCAGACTGTTCGAAGAAAAAATGGATGTTGCTACTTTTCCTTTTCCGACTTTCATGAAATAAACGTTACTGTGTCTGTCCTCTGCTATAGCGTTCAAGATGACGAGCAAATCGACGTCTTCTCCCACCATGATCACCCTCTGATAGTTTGCAGTGTCCTCCAGAGCAGTGTGGACGATCAATGTATCTGCATCTTCTTTGTGCTGTTTCACATCGTACCCAGCATTCAGCAGCTTTGACTTCAACGCAGTTATTAATTGGGCCTTGTTTTTGCCATTAGATAAAAACTTTTCTTGACTAGTCGTACATGGCATTGATTCCTCAAAAATAACATCCACCGAAGCAGGTTTCATTCGCCGTACCCTTTCAGAAGTTTTCGTACTCATATCTGCAGCAGCTTCAGGATAGCCATCAAAAACAACCTTCACTGAATCACCGTAATTTTTCCTGATGTAGTCGATGTAAGTGTTGCAAATTTGACTATACGTATCTCCCTTCTGCCAGACAACTTTATGCAACAAGTGACCACCGTCTATGACATACAGTACATCTCCTTCAGTTACATTTTCTTCAGTTGCAGTAAACAATTTGAACATCGCAGATTTTTTGCTTTTACGCATGCCAATTTCATCGAACAGAGATAAAGGATAGATACGGTGACAGTTCCCACCCGAAGAATGACTGCAATTGCTGCTGAGACTCCTTCAGGAAAGAAATTCGCTGATACAGTACAATCGGATCAACAGTAACGACTGTATCAAGAACCTTCAGTGATGATGTGACAGCTGATAGAGGCAGCACACGGTTTTTACGTGGGAAGGATATATCCGAAAATTGCTTTCCAATGACACGATTCAAGCTCTCCAGGCCAATCGATTGCGCTTTGTGGCAATTTATTTGCGGACCTCCAACAACATGTTGTGTAAATTGCACCTTTTTACTAACTTTTTTATTCGAATTATTAACTAACAAAATTGATTTTTAGTAATAAACAATGTTCCGTATGTTGCAAAACGCTGCAAATTTAACAGATGTTCCAAATTGCTATCAACAAGATAATTATAAGTTTGCAGCGTGTTGCTAATTTTTTTACCCCTTTTATTAGCAAATATCATTGTTTTTGACTTCCGGAACAAAACTCTTATTGAGTTGATAAATTGAAAAATTGTTCTTAAAATTGTTTTTCAAAGTTAAAAAATTGTTTCAACAAATTGTTTTTTAAAGTTCAAAAATGGTTTGGAAAAAGTGTCGACAACATGTTGTGTAAATTGCACCTTTTTACTAACTTTTTTATTCGAATTATTAACTAACAAAATTGATTTTTAGTAATAAACAATGTTCCGTATGTTGCAAAACGCTGCAAATTTAACAGATGTTCCAAATTGCTATGAACAAGATAATTATAAGTTTGCAGCGTGTTGCTAATTTTTTTACCCCTTTTATTAACAAATGTCATTGTTTTTTAATAATAAACAATGTTCCGTATGTTGCAAAACGCTGCAAATTTAATATATGTTACAGAACGGTAACAAAAAGCTAATCCCAAATTTGCAGCTCGTTAATATTTTTTTTAACAATGTTATTAACAATATACACTTTTCACCCCTTTTCAACCCTTATACCCATAGCACTGCAAAATCACAGGGTAAGTTATTTTACCCTCAAAATTTCACAATGTTTGGAGTTTTCTTTGACTTTTGGCTTTATTGACTGGAATAATTTGGCTTTGTAATGTTCTGGTAAACATTCCCGTAACCAACATAATTTGTTCAAATTCAAATACTTGTAGGTAGGACTATAATTAAATCAATATTATAAATCCAGAAGAATACTATTATATTACACACAGAGAGAATGATCCAAATTTATTTTAATGCTTCTTTAGTGGTAAAGGTATCTCATATTTTTCAAGGATACCATGAAATTGTCCGAAAGATATTTTGTGATTGTTACAAAACGAAATGAGTTTATTGCTGTATTTTTCCGTATTTTTAAAAATACATGTTAAAACAATTTATTATATTATATTATTGATGTAATATATACGTCGTAGATAAAGATTGTTATATCCAAACTTTTAACTCTCAATATTTACGAATATTATTGGACTCATTATGAGGAATAAAATAATGGTAATAAATATTATTATTTTATTTTAGAACCCGTGTCGATCCGTTGGCAGCGTCAGCATTTTGCTCTATTAACATTCCTTGATCTTGATTCTTATAAGCGGTTAATTGTAGCATGCTGGAGTGCTACACTTCATCTTCTGACCTAAATACAAATACAAATCCATTCAAAGAAAAAAATATTTATATATAAAGGTTTCATTATACTTTTCTTCCATTTTTGAAAATATCTTAAAGCATGTTTATAAAGATGATATTTTCAATTATAATCATTACTGCAAAGTTAGAAACATTGTTTAGGATTTTCGAAAAAAGCCTTATCAACGTCATCACCATCCCGATAAGGATTACTTAATACAGAATTCTCAATTCACCGAAGCGAAGAGCGATAAATTAGCTCAATTGGTAGAGCGACGACGGTTTTCCAGAGTAAGAAAGTTCAAATCTCCCGTATCGGTTTATTTTTATTCTAAATTTATTTAAAACTTTCTATTATATACAACTCTCTGACTGTAGTAGTCCTAATAAATTATCTCATATTTAAATCTTGTATGTATGATAAATCCATTACTTTTAGTATTAAATTCCCACCTACTTGTCAGTTTTTTATACTCTAAACGTCACCACTTTATACAAGAATAATAGTTATAAAACGGGTTTTACATCAATTTTAATACAAAAGTTCTTTTCTAGGAAGGTTTCATTTCAAGTTTGCTGAAATGTTAATAATAATACCGAAATCACGGACTAATTTTGCATTTTGTAGTATAGTTGTAGTATAGTATGATAAGTACACTGCACGGTCGATGTACTGACGATTACATGAAATGCATTCCTAAACTATTACTACTTTAAACTATAACTTATATATTTATAAATATAAAAATAACTTATACTATAAAGTAGTATATATATATATATACTACAGCCACATTACTCTTAAATGAAAAAGCGTCTCAATTACATATAAATGAAGAGAGCAGTAAAGTCTGTACTGTTATAATAAGCTGATTACGAAGCACTCAGAGTGCTTGCTATGTTATGCATACTTTTAAAGTCCAGGTTCTATAAAACATAAATATTTGTGTCGCAAACAGATATTTATGAAACAGAAAGCCAGTATACCTTACAACTAAAGTGTAGAAAGAATTAAGTTTTTATTGTCTGTTTACAAAGAAGTTTAGAGTGAATTTAAATAACACTAAACACATTTCTATAGTTATTTTTTTTTGTATATATACCAGAAGAAAAAGGAAACAAGTATTTTTATTTACAACATGGTTTCGAAATGTCAGTTTTAAAATTTAAATCCGAGCGAATAATCTGTTACCGGTTGGAATAATGTTTCTTCTAGCGTGGGCTTACACATCGCTATCCATATCATATTTTACCCTTTCGGTGATATTGGGTGTAAATTAAGGCAAAATATATTGGCAATGCTATAAATGTAAAATCAATATCTAAATAAATCTAATATTTGTATATTGTATATTGTGGTCGAGTAAACCAAACGACACATATATAAAATGTACTCCGAAGAAAGGTGTAACGGGAGGAATAACTTTTTAAACATTGAGTTATATTATTTTAAGTAAGTACTTAAAATTTTGCATAACATAAAGATTATTGAGTACAATACTACATCCTATTTTTTATATACTGTAATTTTGTCATGAATCAAATGAAACGAAATGCGGATGTGTGTGGTATGTATGAGTATTATATGTTTGCTTAGTAAAAAAGATGTTCAAGATACTTTGCATATTAACGATCTGCTGAAGCCCGGTATCTATAGGTATGCAGACGACAGCACAGTTATAGAAAAAAATCTGCCAAGTACTCAGGCTAATAAAGATAAAGTCCAGTCTGAAAGAGAAGCCATGGTGCAACGTTTGAATGACAAACTTCAGACAGTCTCCGCATGGGGCAATATCAATCTTGTCACATTCAACGCCACCAAAAAGCAGACGTGTTTGTTCACCTCCAAAAGGAGCCCTTTCACCTTGTCTCCTACTTACCAGAATGTATCCTTGGAATATAATGACCGGCTTCAGTTGTTAGGTTCAATTTTGACCGATACATTGAGTCCAGAGCAAGCGCAGCGGCAGGAAAGCTTGCCAATCTTGCGAAGGTCCTACAGTACTTTATACCGGGACAGCTACTTGTATTGTACAAGGCACAGATCCGGTCGTGTGTGCAGTACTGTGGTCACATATTTGCTGGTGCCGTCTCATCTCATCTCAAAGACTCATCTTGTGGTTCTGGACTCAATTGAGAGGCGAGCAAAGAGGCTTATTGGCGAACCTGAATTGGTTGACGCCAACCTCCACAGCCTTAAACACAGGCGTAGAATAGCTAGCCTCTCAGTATTCTATAGGAAACATTCTGGTGAGTGTGCGCAGGAATTACACGATTTAATTCCCCCGTCCCCGTTCCATCATCGGACGTTCCGACGCACGGCAGGTATCTATCCCTACGTTGTGGAAGTGTCCACAGTGAACAGGTGGAGTGCACCTGTCCGAACGAAGCGTTATGCTTCGTCTTTTTTAGTCCGTACAGCGAAGGACTGGAATAAGTTGTCTGCGTCGGTTTTTCCGGCCGAATACAATGTGGGTGTCTTCAAGAGAAGAGTGAATAGGTTGCTAGTTAAATGCGCCTTACCACCTTTGACTACGTCTCCATTGTCCATCAGTGGAATGTAGTCAAGGATTAACCTAGTTTGTAAAATCTTATACGGTGTAGAATTTAATTATTTTACTATCCTGATTAGACAATTAGTATTAGCAACATTACTCACTATACTCAAACACTACAGTGTTGTTCTTTTTAGACAAAATAAAAAAAAAAACTTGTCGCGCAATATGCTATAAGAACCTGTACACATAAAAAGATACATGACTTACATGCATTTTACATTTAAAATACAATAAGTAATCTATTGATATGTTCTAGACGTTTAATGTACAAATAAAATGTGGATCAGACTTTTGCACAAAGTTTGCTTTAAGATATATTAATATTAAAATAATAATAATTGGCTAAAAATCAATAGTTTTTAACAAGTTTTGAATATAATATTTCATTATGAAGTTACAAAATATCCGATTTGCTATACATAATTCCTTTGTCTTTAACCTCTGACCCAAAAAAAGGGGTATTATAAGTTTATATTGTTTGTATTATAAGTTTCCAATATCCTGCATATATCGGTCAACAAACACAAATCTGTGAATACTACGACCCATATGATGCAATAAAGTATTAAAAATAATAGAAAATTATGAGTTCTATAAATTAAAAAGTCGGGTATCGTTATTCCAACCCTACTAATCACGCTAATATTTTATTATGGGCCTTTAAATCGGTTATCGTACTAAGTAAAAATTCGGTTAGGAAACACTCTTTGCTTTTTAAGATTAACGACAAAAAGCGAGGTCGCGAAAACGTGTCTACAAGTGCGGAAATTGCCAAAACTTCGTGTCAAAGCCCAAAATTTTCTTGTCCTTAACGTCCTCGGAAATGAACGATGACTCTGTTAAAAGGGGTAAAGAAATTAAGAACTAACGTTTTTGGTATTACGAGTTTTATAACAACTGACAATTTTTTTTTACTTTTGGATTTACCTAAGAGTTTAGTTGACTATAGGACCTGTTACACATTGCCGTCATAAGTTCATTTGAATTTATATAATTGCAGTTTTCATGAAGCTATATCCTAACTAATTATTTTAGAAATTTCTGTTAGAAATTATTAAAAGATATTATATTAATATAAAAACCGTGGCTTATATTCACAAGTCTTTTCCAATACTGTAGTAATTAGTGCGTGCTGTTGACACTGTTGCATGTATTTTTAATTTGCGCCTGTCATAGATTGTAGGGTACCGTTCAATTCATTCGAGCATGCTCGTACACTACGTGACAAGCCTGACAACTTCCGAGATAAAAGATTAATAAAATCCTTTCTGATATTATAAGCGAAAATGCTATGTATTCATAAAAAAACTATTTGCATTTAAAATAGAAATATATCATTAAAATAATATCTCTAATGTTCATAAACTTACTGTTATAAATTAGTAAATATTATGAAGTTATTCTTTAGTTGCTCTTCACAAAGACGTAGCAAGTTTGCAATATGTTGGCTTCTAATCACTTAATCAAAAGATATGTTAATTTTTTGCATCTAATAAAATCAATAAAATAGTAAATTATGCTTACATTAGAAAAAAATACTTCATTTTATTTTATGTTTCAATTTTGCACGTAACAGTTTTCGTAAATGACGACCTCCGGCCCCCAATATATCTTTCGTAGCTAGAAGCAGAAATCACAGCGGTTCGTGCGCTTGATTAAGCTTTTTTTTCATTGCGCTCCATTAACAAAATAAGTTGCCATATGTACCAGGTACATTATGTCAGTAATTTTTCCTTGTCACCTTTAATAGGCCAGTTCCTCAAGGAGTCAAGACAATCTTTGCATTGAAATTGCTTATTCCATTAATGTTCACTTAAATGGTTAATTATTAAAGATTTTTTTTTATGCACCCTAAAAATCTTAAGAAATCAGAATGATGAGTCAATGCTGATACCATCTCTTTTTAAACATTGGGTGGTTTATTCTTAAAATCCTTAATTTTAAATCGGCATAAGAGGATTTTATAAACAGCGATTATAAAGTAAACGAGTGCAGGCACTCTGCTTCTAGACTACCATCTAATTAACGTAACTAATTATATTACCTTGGCTTCGAAGAAAATTGGCAAATTACTTATTTTGAACCATAATTACAATTACTGCTCGAAGTCTTCTTGGGCTACTAAATGACCCATGATTTTATAAAAAAACATGAGCTACCGTATCAGTTGGTAAAGCGACGGGACGGTTTCCCAGTAGTCGCGGGTTCGAAACCCTGCCCGTAACGGTTTATTTTTCATTCTATTTTTATTAACCCCCGACTAAAAAGAGGAGTGTTATAAGTTTGACCTGTGTATCTGTGTATCTGTGTATCTGTCTGTGGAAAATTTCCGGCCAAACGCGTGGACGGATTTGAATGCGGTTTTTTTTATTCGAAAGCTATTCTCGTCGAGATGGTTCTTATTCGTGTTTGATTGAAATAGAAATAGTCGTCTCCAAGATATTGACGTTTTACTCGTGCGGGGAGAGGTTCTTATGCAATAATTAGCTGTTTGCGGCCAAACGCGTAAACGGATTTGAATGCAGTTTTGTTTAATCGAAAGCTATGCTTGTCGAGATATTTCTTATCCATGTTTGATTGAAATAAAAATAGTCGTCTTCAAGATATTGACGTTTCATTCGTGCGGGAGAGAGGTTCTTATGCAATAATTAGCTGTTTGCGGCCAAACGCGTAGACGGATTTGGATGTGGTTTTTTTTAATTGAAAAATATGCTCGTCGAGATGGTTCTTATTAATGTTTGATTAAAATAAAAGTAGTCGTCTTCAAGATATTGACGTTTTATTCGTGCGGGGGAGAGGTTCTTATGCAATAATTAACTGTTATCAGTTGTTTCCCCCGCTATATAAGAAAAAAAGCCTTTTTATGAAGACCAAAAAGTTTTTACACTTACTTACTCAGGTAAAGTACTTTATTAGAGATAGCTGTTGCCCGTGACTGCGTCCACGTAGACTGTAAAAATATATTTATATGGCTATATTTATAACGCATTCAATAAGTACATAATAATATTATTTTTGTTCTTTTTAGAGGTCTTTTTGTATGGGGGGTTTTTTTAATTTTTAATATAAATTTAAATAAGCTTAATATGGCTATATATGTTTATATATATTTTCAAACATTTTCCTATCTTTTTCACTTTACTTTATCAGAGGTTTTTGTAGTTGCTTCTTTGATGATATATGATATATTCTTCCATTCAATCTTTCAAATATTCTTGAATGTTTCTTTCAACAACCTTTTTTTTTTTTTTTTTTTTTTTTTTTTTTTTTTTTTTTTTTAACGTCTGGAATCCTCATGGATACACACCTCCATCCAGGGGAAGATGGAAGCGGTTAAGTGAGACTCTTACTCACTAAACCAGACGGTCAACACCTCTCCGTCATAATGGAGCGCCACGGGAACGCTTGCGCACAAATCCGCGTTGCTCCGACGGAAGGCCGCGTGAGCGACCACCACCTCCATGGAGTGACGCGCCCGGTTGACTTGAGCGCGTCCCACTCCGGTGGCCGGCTTGTTGAATCGCGAAGGGCTCCCCTGCCCTCCACCCAAGCCGGCCGAGCCAAATCAGGACTCCCTCAACGAAGAAGATGTCCCGATCCGACTCAACCTCCCGGGGCCGGACCACGTCCGGAAACGGTCGTGGTCCGATCCCGAAGCCGCCACCAGCGGCTGGTGTGCGCCGCGGGTGACCCTCCGAAGAAGACCACCCCGACACACGGGGCCGGAAGAGGTACACACATCTGCGCCGCAATTTAAACTGCCACCTGCAGGCGACGCAGAATATGCGACCTCGACCGTCCCGCCACCCCGCTAACGGAGCCCTCCCTAGGAAAAGCTCCGCAGCCACCTCACCCGGACTAATCATCGTCAGGCGCTATTGTACCTGATGATGACTATTCCGGGCCACCACCCTATCAGCGCAACGGCCTCTACCTCAGCAAGGAAGAGACCGCCACGTACCCCCCACACAACCACGGGACCTCCCCACATTCCACTCTGCGTACAGAGAAGTACTAGGGGCGACCCCGCTGCTGTCCCCGGTAGAGAGGGCCTGCGCCCTCCCACCCTCAGTGCCCAGGCCAAAGGACCCGAGCCCACCCCGCAGACAGACTACCCCGAAAGGCAGCCTGGCCGCCGGCCAGCCATGAACCGGGCCCAAACCCCCATGACCGACCTCCACCGCGCCAGGTATCAGCCAGCGGGAGAACCCGAAGGTTCTCAGTAACCACTGTTGCCCAGGGTGCACCACGAGGAGGTTCCCGGCATCGCACCCCTTCTTTCAACAACCTTCACCTAACTTTCAATTTTTTGTAAACACGGTATGATAATTATTTCATGACTTTTGACCATAGAAAAATACAACTTTGAAGTACCTTATAGCTCCTTTTTAATTTTTTTTTTGCACACATGTCATACACACATATCATAGTACATATTATGTATGTACAATTATCAAGGCGTCAATGGTCAGGAATAGTGATGAAATATTGGAAGGCGCATAACAAGGAATTAATTACATTATTAGTATTCCAAGAAAACTGTAATTCATATCTTTAAAAGTTAATTGTTTAAAAAAGTTTAAAATACTAGAATTGCCCAATGTAAATCCCCACTTTTTTATAGTGAACGTCATGAACTACTAATGTTTTATTTTGAAAAATATTTAGAAGCACAATTTTTGAAACAAACCATTCATGAATCTCAATTTATAAAATACAGATTTTTTTTAAAGAAATTAATTTATTTTCATTGTAAAAATTTTAAGAAAATATTTTGGTTTATCCAATCCAGATCCAGAGCAAATAGGGATTAATTATCTATTCTCATAGCAACAGGCCAGTTTAAACGCAAACATAGTGTAGCAAAAGCAAAACCGCAATCCTCAAGAGATTCAATCTACTAACCCAGAACAGCTTTGGTCTTTTGTCACATCCTGAAAATTACTATTTTATATTGTATTGGACGCAGTATAATAAACTTAATGATATATCCGCAATTACAGAATTGACTCTGGCGATTTTTTTTAAATATATTGAATGTTTTTTTAAATTATAATTAAAACATATGAATAGTTTATAAGACAAAATATTAGAAGATCGATAACTCCGACCTCTAAATAAAAAAACAAAACACTATACAAGTAAATTACCAAGGCAAATAACGAAATAACGATATGAAATCGTATAGTCTATCTAAGTCCTCATTAATTAGTGGGGGGCCGTCACCGAGAACCTCCTCGTGTGCCCGTCTGTTTCCCTTGTTGCTCGGATTCGTCCGGTGGCATCGGAAGCGGTACGGGCCGGTGCTCCCTGGGCAACAACGGTTAATGTGATCCTTCGGGTTTGCATTAGCCGTTGGCTAATACTCGGCGCGGGGTGGGTCGGCCATGGGGGTTTGTGCCCGGTTCATGGCTGGCTGGCGGGCAGGCTGCCTTTCGGGGTGGTCTGTCTGCGGGGTGGGCTCGGGCCTTTTGGCCTGGGCAGTGAGGGTGGGAGGGCGCAGGCCCTCTCTACCGGGGACAGCAGCGGGGTCGCCCCTGGTACTTTTCTGTGCGCAGAGTGGACTGTGGGGCGGTCCCGTGGTTGTGTGGGGGGTACGTGGTGGTCTCTTCCTTGCTAAGGGGGAGGCCGTTGCGCTGATAGGGTGATGGCCCGGAATAGTCATCGTCAGGTACAATGGCGCTTGACGATGATTAGTCCGGGTGAGGTGGCGGCGGAGCTCTTCCTAGGGAGGGCTTCGTTGGCGGGGTGGCAAGACGGTCGAGGTCGCATATTCTGCGTCGTATGCAGGTGGCAGTTTAAATTGCGGCGCAGATGTGTTTACCTCTTCCGGCCCCGTGTGTCGGGGTGATCTTCTTCGGAGGGTCGCCTGCGATGCACACCAGCCGCTGGTGGCGGCTTCGGGTTCGGACCACGACCGTTTTCGGACGGGGTCCGGCCCTGGGAGGTTGAGTCGGATCGGGACACCTTCTTCGTTGAGGGAGTCCTGATTTGGCTCGGCCGGCTTGGGTGGGGAGGGCAGGGGAGTCCTTCGCGATTCAACAAGCCGGCCACCGGAGTGGGACGCGCTCAAGTCAACCGGGCGCGTCACTCCATGGAGGTGGTGGTCGCTCACGCGGCCTTCCGTCGGAGCAACGCGGATTTGTGCGCAAGCGTTCCCGTGGCGCTCCATTATGACGGAGAGGTGTTGACCGTCTGGTTTAGTGAGTAAGAGTCTCACATAACCGCTTCCATCTTCTCCTGGATGGAGGTGTGTATCCATGAGGATTCCAGACGTTAAAAAAAAAAAAAAAAAAGTCCTCATTAATTAGTACCGAAAACTTAGTGAAACAGACACCACATGCAACGGTCCCTCGACGCAATGACTTTAATAAGTACATAATAAAATTCTTTTTAGAGGTGTTTTTGAAAATGTTCATTTTTGACTACATATTGTGTGCCCTAAAAATTATGTTCATAAGCAAACCCATCCAGGAGTCTATTGAAATGAAGGGAGGTAGACAGCGATTTTATAAAATAAAATTTTATTATGACTGGATGTTGCCCGTGACTCCGTCTACGTAGACTGTAAAAATATTTTTTAATTTGGTTAGGAACATAAGGCACATAAATATTATTTTTACTGTCTATGTGGATGGAGTCACGAGTAACAGCTGAATTATAAGTATATATATATGAATTGATTTTAAAACCTAACCTACTACTAGAATTGTTATTGTTACCAGTTTGATTTATATTTCTGAGGACGATATAATACGCTCATTAATCCGTTCCTTTGGAATCGAAGATCTTACAAGAGCAAGATTAGTATACTTTATATCATAACAAATTAAAATGTTACGATCTTCTTAAATAATGTTTAAATTAATTATAAAAAACAATTACATACGACATTATCAATGAATAAATAAATTTATTAATGTTATATTACAATAGATAATATTTACAAATTTAGTAAACATACCGAATATGAATTTACTTTCATTCTGAAATTTCTCCGGAAACTAGCAATGTATTAAGTATAAAACGCCAAATTTTTAAGATTAATTTTGAAAATGATATTATGCAGACAAAGTCGCTAGCAACAACTAATTAAAGAAAAGTTTTTGAAGTTAAATTTAAGCGTTTAGCCATTAAATTTATTTTAATTATGGGGTTTTTTACACTAATAAATACAAAAATGTTCGTCTATTCTATTTTTAAAAATTAACTTAATTTGTTTTCGTATTCCGATATAAGAATCAGATCAGATCAGATATAGAATGCTTATTTCAGCGATACGGTAATTCAATTGATAGAACGACGGGGCTGTCCAGAGGTCGCGGGTTTGATACCCTGTCGGAATCGGTTTATTTTTCATTCTATATTTATTAAACCGTTAGAAAAGGTTAGATATTCTCAAATATTCGTGCTTATATATCTTTGAAAATAAATTTGTTTGAAGGTGATTGGAGAAGCGCTATTCATTATATTTGCAGAGTTACGGAAGTGAGTAAGAGGCAACTTTTAATAATGTAGGGTGGTTGGCAAGGATGCCATTTCCTTTCATTCATCTCTCCCCTTTCCGGTGGCCGCAATTAAAACGACGTCTTGTTCCGGCAATTAAAAATTTATAAAGTGTCGACAAACAACTCGAATCAGAATTTTTAGTATTGCATATTTAATAACTGGAATTAAAATTATGCACTTCTAATTATTGAAATTAATTATTAAAATTTAATTCTGAAAAACTTCCCTTTATTCAAGTTTATTGAAAGTAAAATCAGTCCTCCATGCGTCAAACGGTCATTTAAGAACTTGATAAGAATCGTAAGACGTCTAAAACAATTGCGTGTGCTTAACTTAATCACAACTATATTCAAAATCCATTACCGGTGCCTAATGGTCACATTTCATCAACATTGCTTTTATAATGCAAATAACACGTGGGGTGTAGCAAGGCAAATTGAGTGATAGCGCGTGCTGAGCACTACCACAGTTACAATGTTTTCGCTATTGAATACTGATGAAACCTTTGGGCTAGCGATATTATAACAGTTGCTGTAACAATGACTTAAGATAATTATCGCGCGCTCTTATATATTTTATTATTAAATTAAATATCATTATTGATTTTAAAAAGAATATAAATGCTAAATAAGCTTTGTAAGTAAAAATCTCCACCCACCAGCAATAAATCCACACATTATTCACTTTACTTAACGCTTTTCGCATTTTACTTTGTTGACTTCAATCATTATCCTCAATGGCAGACCTCTTCAACTCGAGAATGAATGATTTTCAACTACAGACAGAAGAGCTCTTCACTAGGAGAAATATGATTTTTGATGGCAGAATTTAATAGTTATAAACGTTTTATTTTAATCACTTTAAACAAAAGTTTACAAAAGCAAGTGGAGTTTCTAAGCCGTGAACTGGATCGCCAAGACATGCGCACGCATCGGAAGAGGTTATTAATTCACGGAGACCCGGAGGACAAAGGTGAATTTTTCACTTCTCAAATCATAAAAATTATGACAGACCACCTTAACCTGCGAAATTGTTCAAGTGCAAAAAAGTTTGGTTTGCAGAAACCAAGCTTAAACTTGTTTAACACGGTCACAGTTCCTTATAAAAACATTTTAATTCATAAGAAACAAATTTTAAATAAACATAATAATATTTTTTTTATAAATACTTTTAAGTTTTAACTGTTTGTATTTAATTTGCTTTGTTTTATTATAACCATTTATACGGTAGTTTAATGGTAGAGGGAAGGGGCCGGGCGGTTTCCCAGAGGCCGCAGTTTCGAATCCCAAATAGTAATCCTTCCCTCTTTGATTAATCTATTGTTTCTTCTGTTGATCACATCAAAGAGCAAGGACAATATTCTGCTTTTGAATTTTCTTATCACCACATTTTCCATCTCTTATACAAAATCAAAAGGTTCTGTAGGGCGGAAATTTTGGTGGAATGGATTTGGTACGGTTGCATAAGGATATGTCTAAGATTGATTGGTCCAATGTTTTAAGCTCTTGATAAATGGATGAAAAGGTACATCTACTAAATATTCACTGAACACTCTCTACGACATGCATATGCTCGTAGTTTGTTATAAACATCTACGTGCGCCTTAGCTTACACCTGTTATTAAAAACTACAAGAGAAGAAGCACAGGACAAAGGCAAATTATGTTCATGACCTGAGTGATAGCAATAAGGAGAAATACATTATAATTCAGAATCGATGAAATAAACTGTGTAGAGACAAACAACACCGCCATATTTATAAATCCGTCACAGAAGAGAAAGACTCCGTAAAAGATTGGCATTTACTTCAAGCAATCATTATTAAGAATAAACGACAAGTAAGTTATTATTAAGGTTAAGCTCTCAACAACTTAATGTTTTGTAGAAGAAATTTCTTAAAGAATTGTTTTATAGATAAATTATAGACATATAAAGATTGTTTTGAGAATTATACTGTAAACAGATTAAATAAGATATATTGTTTTGCGAATTATATTGTAGACAGATATATTATTTTAAGAATTGTATTGCGTAGTACGAATCAAATAGTATTTGATATTTTTTTATGATATTGGATATTCAGATTGCAGCGGTAAAGGAAACCAAATAAAAGCCTTTTATATTTTTGTAATATTATAGTAAACATTTACGTTTACCTATCAATCGGGATTTGATTATTTTTATAAGTTTTATATTTAATTATGTAAAAAAAACTACTTTATAAATGAACTGTGACAGAAGGACACGGGGTCGCATGTTTTGCAATTGCGCCATTATTTTTTTTTTTTATTTTTAGTTAGATGTAGAACTATCTTACAAACTAAAAATTTTTATAACATAGGTGTGTTTAATCGTAATTCATCAGTAGAAATGTAACAAATATATAACAATTTGTCTGATCATGTGTATATAGTATAGAATAATTTGCCAGTGATTTTTTTAACCTTTGGATTCGCTCATAAATGTGTTTAAGTGAAACTTAACATATAAGTTTCTCTTTTTTATTGATTTTTGCATGTGAAAACTGTAAATAGTTATTGTTTATTAAAACCTGTTGTTTATTAAACATTCTTACATCCACATTAGTACTGTTATTTTCTTGATAAAAACGGTTATGTAACGTTTAACTTGTAACGATTTTTTCCTTATATAATATTATATTTTTGACTGCCATTGACTTGCTCTTCATGTGCCTTTTACAAAAAAAGTAAGTTTTGCATTAAATTTCTCGGCGTAACATCGTCTTAAAGGTTTGACATACATAATTCCTCCTTTTTTTATTAATAATCATTTTAATTTAACATTTTACCTAAAATATAATTATTTTACAATTAAACTTCGTTTTGATTGGCTCTACATTTTTCTAAATTAAATTATCTACCTTTCCTACGTTTCTATAAGATATTTCAAAATTTTTATGTTTTACTTTTTGTAGAACGATAAAACGGTTATGATGGTAACGAACATCATCACACATGAACGTGTACTACTTCGAGTTACTGTAGTTAGCCTTAAACGATCTTGAAAGATAGAATATCAGATTTACAAGGGCAAACGGAAGGGATCAATTAATAGTATTTTTAAATTGTCTAGATAGGCGAACGTCTTGCACAGTAACCAAACCATTTCTTGACTTTCACGAATAGTTTAGCTAAAAATACTGTTCTATGTAATGTTAGACATGTATAGCCATTTTAAGCTTATTTATATATATATATATATATATATATATATATATATATATATATATATATATATATATATATATATATATATATATATATATATATATATCGTTATTGGTTTATTTTTCATTCTATATTTATATTAACTGTTTTAAGTATTTCTATATATATATAGTCGTATTTATACTTTCATATTTTATAATAAGACTACTTCAAAGAGAAGTGTTAATGTCCTGTTTTAAATGGTTTTCTTTTTTTTATTTATTTAATCAGAATAATACAAACATGTTACAATATAATAACTCCGCCATACTACAGAAATGTAAAGACCTCTTCTTAAGAATGTTTTTTGTTTTCTAGTATTTTTTATACATTCATTTTATATTTACTTTAGGCAGTGTAGATGATATTGATATTTGTTTATTATATTGTATAAACAAAGCCCAAATTATATGACACTTACTTTTTAAAATGCCATTGAAATAAATATCTTACCATAATAACTATTACATATTTCATGTAAAAATAATAATTTCCTGAGGACCTTATTAAAGTTAATGTTAAGCTTTGATAGGATATAATGGGATATTGTAGTTATAACATTTAACATTTATTTTATAATTTGGTTACATAAATTTTAGTTCCTATAAAGAAATATTCAGAGAGAGAAATTCAAGGATTCAGAGTAGATTCAGGTATTCATAGATATATATATACTCCGTTACACTTATATAAGTGTAACAGAGTTATCGTGTCGCTTGAGTTGAAGTAAAAGTGACTAAGATTTATTATATATATAAAAAAGATTAAAAACCTTATCACAAGTTTAGGTCAATTTAAGATTTTTGATGGAGTATATATACCAAAAGTGTACTGACATTTTGCCCGTGTATAGAGAATACTTTTTAAACAAAATATAATTGCTTTGTCATTAGTTCCTGACAAAGAACTCGAAACAATAGTTTATTAATTATTTTTTTTCTGCTTGCTATATGCTATATTTGTTTGTATGCTCTAACATAATGGAAGAATGATCAAATGGATTATCATATTAATAACACATTTCCCAGGCCTACATATAGATTGCTTTTTATCCCAGGTATAACAGGTAAACACAAAAACTAATTTTGGAACACAAAACATAAAACAATACCTTACAGACTTTAAAGAATTGAAGCAGAGTGTTTACCTATTATTAACTCCCGACTCAAAAAGAAGGGTGTTATAAGTTTGACCTGTCAATCTGTGTATCTGTATATCTGTGTGTCTGTGTATCTGTGTGTCTGTCTGTGGCAATGTAACAGCCAAACGCGTAGATGAATTTGATTGCGGTTTTTTTAGTCGAAAGCCTGGTTTGTCGAAATGATTCTTAGCTATGTTTGGTCAAAAGAGAAACAGTCGTCTCCAAGATATTGAGGTTTTATCGGTGCGGGTGAAAGATTCTAATGCAATATTAATAGAAATACTTAAACAAGTGAACATTTATGTGTCCGTAGGTTCATATGATACAATAACGAATAAGTAACATAACTTTAAAAACTAGAAAAAAAAATTAATAAACCCCCAATACAAAAGGAACTCTAAAAAGAATAAAAATAATAGTATTATGTACTTATTGAAAGAAGCAATTGAAATGCAAGTAAGTTACCAAGGCAAATAAAGAAATTACGATATCGAATCGTATAGTCTAATCTCTAGTAACTTCGTAAACTAGACACCATCGTCAACGTGCGTACAACGATATTCCGACGCAACTACTTCAATAAGTATATAATAATATTATTTTTATTCTTTTTAGAAGTCTGTCTGTATCAAGGGTTTTTTAATTTTAATTATTTTTTTTTCAATTCCAGTAAAAAAATCTTTTTATCCGGAATCTTCATTACATTTAAATGAAACCACGAAACATACTTTGAACTATAATAACAATTCATTAAAATTAATAGACAAATCTTATGAAATGTGTTGTGGTATTGGTTTATTATCCAAATCAATTTGTAGAATGCTTTTAACTACAAAAAAATCTCATTATTATGGGTAAACCCGAAAATTTATTTCGGTATAATTTAATTAGTTAGTGATTATAAATTATATGCAATCAATTAAAATTATTTTAATATCTGCTATAACAATATGCTTTTTATTAAAGTCTATCCATAAAAAAAATACAAACTCGAACAAAAATGCTCATAAAACTCATGTAAAACTTGAGGTTACAAAAGCTCGTAACGAGCTTTCAAGGTGTAAATATTTTCTTCTAACCCTCATTAACATTGACGTATTACGTATTATAAAGCAATTTACTCGCATTTTCATAAACAAAATGCCTTTTCCAAAGCTATTATGTCTTTTAACGTAAACGGTTACAGAAATAACTTAGAAAAGCTTCGTTTACGAAAATGTAATATGATATAATATGGTTATTGAAGTGTTTTTAAGCATTATGACATATTTTTAAGGCTATAAATATCATACTTTTTTATTGTATCAATTAAAAATACAAACATGGATTCGTGTTTTCTTCAAAAATAAAGTAATAATAAATTTATAACTAAATGTCCTGCAAAATTCAACTGTACCTCGATTTAACTCGCGTATAATTAAATTTTAAAGTTAATCCGACGTTTACAATTCTTAACAGATACTACATTAAACTAAGAAATATGTAGAAAGTCTGTGCCTAGTGCTATTTAAATTCATACAGTTGTGAATGGACAAATATCCTATTTGGATGATATCTCCTCAAAAGAGTTTTCCAAGAAAAAAACCTACAAAAGGCTTTTACAACAACAAACACCGTAACTACCGGGACACGCTGAAAAGCAATATATGAAAGATTTTGGGGTTTCTGCGATTATAATAAAAGAAACAGAAATTTCCAGAAATTCAAAAAAAATATTTACATTACTAAATATTTACTTATTTTCGGAAAACACCATCATGCTGTTAAATTTTGTATTTGAAAAGAATCTTTTAGCAATAACTATACTGACTGGAACTATTTACTAACAATTGCGCTATGCTATGCGCTAGCCCAGAGGTTCCCAAACTTCTTTCGTCCAACGACCACTTTGAGAGTCAGTTATTTTGTAACGCCCCCCAATTTTTTTCATCATAAAAACTTGAATAACAGACTAGATTTGTTTCCTTTAGTTTTCTTAAACCTATATTCTAATTAAGACTTATCTTACCAGAAAAAGCAATAATAATGCAACCTTACAATATTAAAAGTATTTTTGATTAAAAAATTACATTTAATATTGAGCAATAGTAACACAACTTTTCATAATAAAAAACATCTTTTATTAAAAAAATAATAACAGTTAAGATTGATCAATAGTAATACCACTTTTCACAGTTAAAAGTTTTCTTCTTCATCTTCCTGGTTTTCATCCTGACGTATATCAAGGTCTGTCTTCTTGATGAACCTAATCCACTTTGCACGATCTTCGACATCCATACAGTGCTTCCTTGTACGTCCGGGAGATCTTACTCCAGGAACAGATATATCAAGGCTTTCCATCCGACATATTTCATAGACGGGCGCAACGTGGCCATACCATCTCAGGCGTCGATCTTGGACTACTTCGAATGAATGTTTTACGTATGTGGTCAGACCGCGTAACGCCGCACATCCAATTCAGCATCATTTCCTCCCTCGTCATTCAGTCAGTCATTTCCGTGACTTGAATTTCCTTCCGAGATAGCATAACAGATGCAGGTTACCTGAACTTTTCCAATTTAACGGCTGGCTCAGGACCTATATGGATAGTATTCGAGTCTGGGCTCCTGCAAGCCATCTACTCGGTCTTCGATATATTAAGTTTAAGACCACCGTTCACAAGCGTACCCTTCCATAGGTTTAACTTACGCTCCAGCTTCTTTCGGTTCGTTCATTCTGCAACCCTTTATCTGCTGTACATTAGCGATCAGCTGAAGGCCGGTATCTATGGGTATGGGTATCAGATGAGAGCACAGTTGTAGAAAGATATCTGCCAAGTTCTCGAATTAGTAGAGATTAAGTACAGTCTGAAAGAGAAGATATGGTGCAACGTTTGAATGACAAACTTCAGGCAGTTTCCGTATCGGGCAATGCTAATCTTGTCAATTTCAATGCCACCAAAACGCAGACGTGTCTGTTCACCGCTATAAGGAGCCCTTTCACGTTGGCTCCTACTTTTCAGAATGTATCCTTGGAATAAAGTGAACGGCTTCAGTTGTAAGATTTGGAGAACTTCAACTTTGGTCGGTTCATTGAGTCCAGAGCAAAAGCAGCATCAGGAAAGCTTGCCGGTCTTGCGAAGGTCCGACAGTACTTTACACCGGGACAGCTATTTGTACTATAAAAAGCACAAATTTGGTAGTATGTGTAGAGCACTGTGGTCACATATATACTGCACATATATGCTGCAAAGTCTCATCTTGCGGTTCTGGACTCAATTTAGAGGCGAGCAAAGACGCTTATAGGCGACCCTGAATAAGTTAAGGCCAACCTCCACAGCCTTGAACACTGGCTTAGAATGACTATCGTCTTAGTATTCTATAGGATATATTTAGGTGAGTGTGCGCAGGAATTACACGACTTATTTTTTCCCATCCCCCTTCCTTCCTTCATCACCGGACGTTCCGATGAACGGTGGGTATCCATCCCTACTATGTGGACATTCTTTCTGCCTATACAAAGCGCTTTACTTCGTCTTTTTTAATTCGTACAGCGAAGGAATGGAACAACTTGCCTGCATCGGTATTTCCGTCCGAATATAATGTGGGTGTCTACTAGAGTGGAGTGAATAGGTTGCTAAGTTAATGCGCCTTACCATCTTTGACTACATTTCACTTACCATCAGGTGAAATGTAGTCAAGCAATAACTAAGTTTGTATAAAAAATAGGCCATTATTGGATTCTCATCAATGAGTGCTATTTCATCGGCATACATCATCAACCATGGAGACTGGTCTTGGATGTGAGCCGAAAGAGAATAAAAACGGACCAAGGGCTAAGCCCTGGTGAACCACTACTGTTATCTGGAAGGGTTTGGTGTCGCCAACGGAGGTCCTAACCATAGGAGTCGTGGTACATGTCTCTGATAGTCTCAATATAAGGATGGATGGATTTCTTAAAATCACAATGTCCACCAGATACACTGACGATGCACACAGCCAAAGGCCTACGGCAAATATAAAAAGGTTACGCACAGAGCTCTATTTTTTCTGTATACTTCCATCAGAGTTCTGAAGACAAAAATAGCGTCTATAGTATTCACACATTATATAGTCTATACACATTGATACTCAGAGACAGTGCACATGACACCAGCGCCCTCCAAATCTTTCTCGGTCTCTTACCGCCCCCCTCTAGGGTTCCAGCGCCCACAAGGGGGCGTTATCGCCCACTTTGGGAAAGACTGGGCTAGCCAAAGACTATAGGAAATGTTGTTTTACATACTTTTGTTCGGTAAATAATATAAGTTGATAAAAATACTCTCTTTGTACATGAGATAGATACTTGTTACATAGATTTTATACTAAAACAAATAAAAAATTCATAGCATTAAATTGTTTATTATAAATCATAATTATATATTTATATATTTTATTATAATATATTCAAGTAAAAAAATAACAGTGTGATGCTTTGATGTCTTATTAAATGTTAAGACTCTGTGCGACTTTCTTCATAAAATCTGTTCGTCGTATTGTCTGTTCTGGCCACTTTGAATTACTATAGGTGTGTTTTAAGTTTTTTTAGGCTTCTGTAACCAAATGTTTATAAAAAACTACCCAAAACCAATTACTAAGACTCTGCTGTTCGTTTGTCTGGCACCAGGCTGCATGCATCTCATGAACCGTGACGGCTAAAGAAGTTGTTAAACAACAAATACTAAAAACAGAATAAAATACATCAAATGCGTTTTTTTTGGTTGAAATTAATAACGCCAACAGATATACTTGAAATATTCAATGAAAATTTAGTTTAATATTCATTTTAAAAATAAACGACAAAATTATAATAAAATAAATATTTAAGTGAGCTCCCTTATAACAAACGTAATTATATACCAACAACAGGAAAAAGCTTGAAATATTTAGAATATGTTTTTATTTATATTCAGTTTAATTATTTATAATTCTGTTTACTTATAGGTAAGTCAGTCAGTTTAATTATAGGTAAAAAACTGGGTTATAATAAAAAAAATATTTATATTTTAAATATAAATAAAAAATATTTTAATAAAATGCAAGAAAATCTAGTATTAAATTTTCTAATATCCAGGTGAGTGTTAACTTTTAAATGAGATTCTACAAAGTGAAGTTCGTTTAGAAGGCTTAAGATTTTAATTACATTTTTTACTGTACACGCTTTTAGTGTTTCATGTGGTTATTATAAAAGAAATAGATTTTAACTAAACTTCAACTAATTTATATTTTGACTAAAAAATAGCCTACATAGAAATTTTTCATTTGATGTCAATTCATATTTTTAGTTTACTCACGATATTAATTATTGGGTTTCATATTTTAATTTAATTTTTAATCATTCAAAATTGTATTCTTAGTAAATGTAAACTTTTTAGTAAAAACTTGTTAGATATTACTCCGCATGCGGTGCACGTAGATTTCTCCAAATAGTAGTCTCGGTAACTTTTTCAATTTAAGAGGTAAGTAAGGACAAATCTTTGTTTTTTAAAATGTATTATTACTGTGAAATTCCTAATATATAATCTATTTTACATAAGCTGTTAAATATGGATATGTTTTTTCTAAACAAAATTTTCCCTTTTACATCAACCGTGGATCAAAATATTTAGTTTTTTTTAAGTGATTGACGCCAATTAACTTTAATTTAGAAATGACGCAAAGCAGCTTTGTTAGCAACAAAATAAAATATTATTAAAAACACTTTCACTGTACAAGATAAAGTACAATTGGTGGATTTAATGCTAGGGCATATAAATATAGAATAGCGATCACATATAATTAATCTGGCAATAAATACTGTTACAATTAAGAATAAAAAAATATTAAATTTGAATTTGGAATATGCCATTTTTATACGATTGTTAATGAACATTTTCAACAATGTTTTCTCATTTTGGCGCCAATACATTGTACAATATTTTGCGATATTAAAATGGAGTGGGGTGATAAAAAGAACAGATCAATTACATGGGCATTAAAACTGAGTGTGTTGTCCATACAAAGACCCAGATTACTTACTGACAGCGTGAAAGGTACGTTAACGCCCATTTTGTGCCCTTTTAACTTAGAACATTACATCTTATCTACTATTGACAATAAATTGATTCATTGTTAATTTAAACTATATTTATTTTTGTTAAAAAATATACAATCTTTTGCATGTTACTTTTTGATGTCTTTGTATAGTTGGAAAATTTGCTCTAAAAAAAAAATATTGAATCATTACTCTCGAACTTTGGTTGACGTCTATGCATAATTATACAAGTGAACACATAACATAAACGAGTAACATTTTTGTGATGGTACATTGTTTTTTCTTTTGCCAAAATATAAAATTGGTTCTATTATGTTCTGGTTCTATTGTTTATTTTAATATATATCAATATTATATGCATACCGAATATCTAATACAGTTCTATTATATAACGATTTCAATGAATGTATTTTAATATACTTAACTACGAGTAAAACGATTTTATAAGCATCTTATATCAATATTTTAAAAAAATCTTTTTCATTAATCTTTCAAAGTAAATCATTCTGCTAGACAATTTCCAGTGAGAAAATTATTTAATACTGACAATGGTGTGTCGGTGGACGGAAGTCTATTGTTGCTTCGGAAGCTATTATTGACATTTTTAAACTCCTATTAAAACATTTTTAATAATTATTTTATAACATTCTTCTAGAAAAATCTAGAAGCAGTTTATAATTTGCAGAAACTTATTTCATAGGATAAAATATATTCTATGTTTCCGTCCTTGTTTATTTAACTGAAAATTTACTTCACGTGATGTACTCGTATAATGAAACTTTTTCTAAAGTGCAATGTAATGTATTTTTTTGTTTTCTTTAATTGTCTTTGGAAAAGTCTTTAATATGTACAGGAAAAAAACACGTTTTTGTGTACAATAACTCCGATGGTTTTGTATAAATAAGAACATTTGTTGCAAAAACAAAATTATGTCAATAACTACGTTTCTATAAAAGGATTTTTTCTTACAATAAATCTAAAAACATAAGTATTTTTAAATATTTTGAATGTTTGATTGTAAATAACTGGCAATAAATATCAAATAAAGGATAATAATTATGAATTAACACTTAATAAAGTGAAATTGGAAATATGTAAAAATTATTACGTCCACAACTCCGGTCACAAAAATTGTTTCAAGCTTTCAGGTGGCAGACAAAAAATTACACGTACTCTGTAATTGTATCAGGTATTTCGATTCCTTCGCTCTTTAGAATTTCAAATTTATTGTGATGCCACGAAAATTAATAAGTTCTTTGATTTTTTGTAATTGTTGCTATATATTGGACCCATTTCTTTTCTTTTCTGTATTTTAGGCGGTATTTCAAAGTCTTACCATAGAATGGAGTTCTCCACATTACTTTTATGCTTTGATGCTTTGCTGACTACTAAATTATCGTCAGTTTTATTTTTTGCGACTGGTAAACTATTACTACAATGTCTGATGAAGAAACTTTTCTTCAATTTCTGTTGGATCATTAGGATTATTAATAGTATTTCAAGTTTTATTCATTTCATTCATTGTATTCCCACGAGTGAGGACGATATAAAAGGTCCCTTGAAGAGTCCTGATGGGTTCCTTGAAGGGCCTATTCCGTCAAGATGCTTTATACAACAAAGTTATCCAGGTCCGTTGAATTTGGCGCTATCAACTTGCAACCTGCAAACTATTCATCCTTTCGGCGTGTTTTTCACCTTAGTATAAGGGTGAGTTTTTAAAAAGGTTTTTTATTTCTTTTCAGGGATCGTAGAGCCAATGGCCCCGATTCTAAAATTTGACAATATAGTTGCCAGTTGTGGAGATCATTTTCGACACCCTACTTAACTTTCTTGTTACTTAACCCGGTTCAGCTTAGTTACCGCCACTTGAGATTCGACATCGTTGCTCTTTTAGAACCGTCCAGGGAAGACGTGTAGGGTAGAAGTTTGTAAGTCCTACCGAAGCGAGTAACTTTCTCCTCATAAAATGAAATGAAAGCATCTTTTCGCTCGGATTGTCGAATTTGACAAGAGCTTACTTGACGCTGGAATTGTATTCTTAATTAAAAACACCCGATTTAAAAAAATATCTAAGAAGAATAGAAATAATATTATAATGTACTTATTGAAGTCGTTGCGTCGGGGGACATAAAAAAGGCGGGCTAAATAAAGGAAGAATTCAAAATGCTAGTAAGTTACGAAGGCAAAATAAAAAATAACAACCTCAGATCGTATAATGTAAGTACTCATTCAATAACTCCGAAAATTTTGTAAAATAGGTGTCTATTTTACAAAATTTTCGGAAATTTCAAAAATTATCAACGTACGTACAACGATCCAGGACACAACGACTTCAATAAGTACATTATAATATTATTTTTATCCTTTTTAGACGTTTTTTTTTGTATCGGGGGTTTTTTTAATTATTGATATTTTATTTCTTTATTTTTTATTAATTGTGTTTGCGCACGTACAGTACATTTTGTTTTTAAAGTTGTTTAAAGTGTTTTCAATCACTAGATGGAGCACCGCTCTTAGAATAGAGTTTCTACAGTGATTTGCTACAAAACTTTCAGGTTTGGTGGCAATGTATTGTTAACCTTACTTTTTAGGTAGCCCCATAGGAAAAAATCAGCAGGTGTTAAATCAGGACTCCTAGGTCGCCAGTAGATGTCTCCTGAGCTACTTATCACTCTTCTAGGGAATAAATCGTGAAGAGCAGTTAATGAGTCTTTTGTAACATGACAAGTGGCTTCATCTTGCTGGAAAAAGGTATTGTGGTTGTAAACAGACTTTTTTTGCATTTCTGTAGCCAAACAAATCCGAATCATATGGTTATATCCATCAAAATTAACGATCTGAGCTCGACCTTAGTCATGTTTAACAAAATAAGGACCGATAATTCCTTGACTTGATATGGCAGCCCAAACAACCACTTTTGGCAAGTGCAAGGGCTTCTGATGCAGTTCTAGCGGATTTTCGGCGGTCCAGTAGCAGCAATTTTCTTTATTCACGTGACCGTTTATGTAAAAATTTTATTCGTCGGAGAAACAGATGTTATTGAAATTCCTAAAACGGTTTTTCATTGTTCTGCAAAATTCGACTCTTTTATCAGGATCGTCAGGCTTTATTTCTTGAACTATAACAGTTTTATAGAGGTGAAAATGTAAATCTTTCAAAATAGTGCGATGAACTCAATCTTAACTACTATCGTGGGTCGTCCATAACAGACTGGTAAACGCGGTAGACGTTCGTGCTCGTCCGTGATGCCCTTTTACGCCAAGACGATTTGTCCCGCATTGTATTCCAAGTCTCTTCAAACATTTGCACATGTTTTAAGCTTGTTAAATTAAGATGTCTCCTGTAGACACGACGAACAATAGTGTAGGAATTGTCGTTTTTTATAAAACATTATCATCATCAGTTTATAGTTTAATGTATGTATCAGTGGGGATCATCACGGTGCTTATTTCAGACTACGCATGCTGCAATAAAAGTAAGATAATGCATGTATTTCATGTTTTTGCTTTGCACAGTAGAATTACTTTCAGTTTGTACCTTTTAATTGATAACATTTTTAGAGTAATTATATTATAGTTTTTGTAGGTTCAATGTTTCTACAAATAAATTATATTCATTTGCAGAATACACCGGCTGTGAAATATAAAATAGTAATTCCATATACTTATATTTGATAAGTGATGGGATAACAAAACACAGCTGCACGAGTTAAACTAATTTTATCTCAACATGACAAGGGTATTAGCTGGGTCAAGACCCTTTTTATAACTCAGGTTACTTTCACAATGTAATATAAACACTCAGAAATATCGCAACTCAATATTATGTTGTTGTTGAAATAAAAATATGCATCGAATTGTAAAATAATACATACATATGAATTTAGGAAAAAATAAAATGTTTTAAAGTGACTTGACTTAAGGGACTCATCCAGTCACGGTGAGTGCGAAAGCGATCCCGTGGCGTCCCACTAAGGCGATGAGGTCAACCATTGATTTTTTAGTGGGTAGCCTTAAAAATGGCAGCGTCATCTATGCTGCAGGGTAGTCCCACATTCCCCCACGGCCACATATGACGATGGGTTATTATGGTTTACTTATGAGGATGGGTATAGCGATAGTGTCAAAAGCTTTAGTTAAATCTAAAAAGATGCTGATTGTTTTAAGCTTAAATTCCAAGTGGCTTATGATAGTGTTTGTTAGTGATAATATGTTTAATATATATCTTTTTTGTAGGCTCAGAATAGATATGTCTAAATTTAGGCACTCGTATTATTAGTGGGGACTACAGTTTGCACCCAACGTTAACGCGCGTAGCGCGCGGAGCCAGCGTTAATATTCATCTGCCCGTATTTTTTTAATTATGCATCCAAATAACATACTTCAAAAGTAAAGTTTATCTTTGTACTTGTCTTGATGATAAAGTTCATATTTTCATACGGGTCTATATGCCTTACTACATTATATTGTTTAATAATATCTTTTAATCTTTTTTAATTTTTTTAAAGCTTATTATTTTGGTTATACCACAAATAGATATATGGTGTTGCAGACTTATTTTTAGATCTACTTAAGAAGAATATTTTTTAGAACATTGCAGCAACGTATCGCCTACTATGATGCCAGTGCACCAAAAGAAAGCGGCCAGTATTCCTTTCTTCCAATTTACAATGTTTCCCGCGGGAATATTTATTCTTATTTATATTTTCATGCATTAAAAAGTAAACTATGACCTTTCTCAACGCCAAATCTATCTATTTATGCCAAATTTTATCAAAATCGGTTCAATCAATCAATTTATTCGGTAAAGCGTGAAATCGTAACAGACACACAGAGTTACTAACCAATTTATACTATTAATATGGATTGGGCTATTTTTTACTAAGCAGAGGAGTTTATCTATAACTTAGTGTAGTAGCACAATAGCCAAATAGACAGCAATGTACAACGTGGACACTTTCCGACTGTTCTTTTGGTTTTTTTATTTATTAAACAGTGAATACTAAATAAAATATTTTAAAAAGTAAATAATTTACTAATTATTTATTTTGATGACCTACATCTTTTGCAATAAAAAACAAAAGTGAAAACTTGATTTTTTTTTTTGGATAGACAGGAAATAATTTATTGTACAGGAATAGTTTTAAAAAAAGAGTTTTTGTAAATTTCTTACAAAAAACGAATACTAAAAAAAAACATTTTTCTTTTAATGCGCCATTGTACATGGAAAATAATGTTTATTATTTTACATAAAATAATGTCAATCTATTGCTTATCCATTACTAAGACATAAAATATGAAATTTAGTTAATTGGTATTCTTTAAAATGTATATACGAAGATATGTACTTATTTACTGAGGTTTCGACTACGGTAATAGTGTCAAAAGTTCAATGGTTTTTTTTCATCTCCAACGTGCCTAAAAAAGGTTTCACTTTAAGAAGTGCCATATTAAAACGATAATTTTGATGTTACTCAATCACGCCAAAATAACTTAAGAGATTTTAATGAAACTTAGCAATAATGCAGTTTATGTATCAAAATAACACATAGGTTATATAAATATTAATTTTTGCACCTGGTTTTCTCTGTGCTTTTTCTTACTCAATCACGGCAAACTGCTAAATGGATTTAGTAAGTAATATAATAATTTATATAAGTAAATATTTTTTTAAAAGATCTTAGAAAACTAATACGAAAATGTATTTAAGCGTATAAAATATAACGGTATATGAGATAATTTTATCCTACTAGTATGCCTAAATAACAAATATGCCTAAAAAAATAAAAAGTTTTATTTGACATAACACTTAACTATTTAAAATAATTGAATGTTGTACGGATGTTAATTTATTTTATTTTGCAACCTAATAGAAAGTGACACTTCTGTTCTAAGAACTTTATGACATATAATGTCATTTAAATGGGCTAATGGTTACTTTCTATTTAAAGTGGGAGTTTCCTTAGACAATCACAATACGCCGCCTCCGGCCATTGCAAACATAACATATGGGCGATTTCCTTCGTACAATGTTCTACCTACAGGCTATAACAGTTTTAAATTTTTTCTCAGAACTACAACATAAAATTAATTTTGAATAATCTATACTAATATTATAAAGCTGAAGAGTTTGTTTGTTTGAACGCGCTAATCTCTGGAACTACTCGCCCGAATTGAAAAATCCTTTTTGTGTTGAATAGTCCGTTTATTGAGGAAGGCTATAGGATATATGTCATCTCGCTGTAACTAATAGAAGTCAAGTAGCAATGAAAAATGCTGGAAAAACGGGAAAAGTTTTCTTTTTTGAGTGCTTTCCTCGCGTGCGCTGAGTAAACGGTGAAAGTTATCAAAAATATTTTATTATGAAATTGTTTCCCTTTAAAAGTTCTGAAAATAAGTCCGCGCCAGCATATATCTAGCTTTTAAGGTTGTACGTAGTGGTGTACTAGGAAAGGATTTTTAAATTCTACCCTTAAGGGTTTTAAATAGATGGATTTTGCAATTTTTTATGAAACTCGGCGGCAACACTAAAAACCGCGCGGACGAAGTCGCGGGCGACCCCTAGTATAATGAGATATTTCAAGATTTTCGCTTGAAGGTACTGCTTATTATTTGTATGTATAACTTTTGAAGCGTGGTTATTAAGATTAGTTCCTTTAGCATATTTATTTCTAAACCAACGTCAAGTGATATAACTGACATATTCCAAATAAAATGTTGTATTAGAAAAGGCGTCTAATCTGACTTTTTTATTGATAACCATATTATATTTAATCTAATAAATAAAAACGTTTTCTTAATACGAATTTATAAATACAAATATTGACAAATGAATAATGTTATGTTATACTTTTTATTTACTACATGACGGCAAACAAGCATTCTACCTAATATTTTATGTTACAACTATATAAATTATAAAGTAATGTTTCTAATTACTTATTAAGTATATAAATAATACTTAAATAAACTTCATTATTTTTCTTTATGTTTTTAGAGTTATATAATGCGCTCATTGGATATCATTTTGATTTAATAATATATCATGCATAATAATATAATATATGCACTGACCTAAAAACTTTGCACTAAATTTACTGTATGATTCTCTTTCTTAAGGATGTATCAATGTTACCTAGTTATAATATTGAAATATAATCTAATAGCCAATTTAGTATTCGAAAAAATAATATTATTGAATTGAATAATTATTATTTCTAAATATTTTTAATAAAAAATAGTATCAATCTTCTCCGATAAAAAATTGGTTTCTCTTCCTTAAAACTATTTTTTTTATAATATTATTATGAACAAGTAGGAATGAACAATGAACAGAATTAGGTAGGAATTTAGATTTGAACAATATTTTTAATTCAGCCGATTCCATAATCACCTCCTTTGTCATATATTTAAATAAAAATTATCAGTCGTTGAGTTTACAAAGCAAATCATTCTGGGAGCCATTTTCCAAGTGAGAGGATGCCTTTGTACGCCGACAATGGTCTGTCGGTGGACGGATATCTATTGTTGTTTCGGCAACTATTTTCGTTATTTTTTAAAAAACATTTAAAACATTTAAATAAAGATTTTTAAAACCTAACTATGTAATAAAATATCATGGAATTATAGTTTAAGAATTGAGGAATTTCATCTTGTTATAAGAAAAAATATATTTCTCTGCTCCCCTGCATCCATAGCAATATACACTAATTTTACCAAAATTATTTAAAAAACTTCAAGTTTAGAAGAACGAAACTGAGTTTTTAAACACTATCATGTAATAATGAATCGAAAGATAAGAAGAAATTGGAAAATCTAGAATTATATAAATACCAATCAAAATATGTTTTTCAGAATATCTAAAAACTAAATCGTTTCTTGTTGAAAAGAGTGTTTAGATACAAGTTTAAACCTATTAATGCCTATACAAGCTTACGATATAATAACAAAAACCTAGTAACGTATGGTTTTGTGTATATTTCAAGTGATGGTAGATAACTTACAAATTTTACCGGAGATGGAAAGAACGAAAAAGGAGGTTGGGAGTCAAATTAAATTGCTTGCAAGGTGGTGGAGGAAAAATAATATTTCTCACTTAATTAATTTTGATATTAATTCTGATACTAAGATGTTAAACCGACATAGAATATGGTAGGGTGCATCCTTTCAAGATTTAATTAGTATTCTAATTTTATATTATATTTTTATTTGTATTTATTTTATTTATAATTAAAGATAAGTAATTGTCCAATAATGTTTGTAATGCAAAAAAATACGAACAGGTCGTTTTTGTAAAAACTGCTTCTATGTTATTTATCAGACGATTAACTTTGCAATTAATGGGCGACATTGATATCATTTCAAGGTATCGAAACACAGTTGGGGTTGTCTAAACCAGTTATATTCCCATGCATCGCGGGGGCCGCTTAGCAAGCGATGCTGTAATATGTACATTCCATTGCATCAGAATCCGGGAATTATAACAATCAAAAAGCTAAATCTGCACTTCATACAAATATATTATTTAATTATAATTTTATAACAATCCTTAAGCTGAATCTGTACTTCGTATAATTGTATTTCATTATAATTAATTTTAAATATAATTGTCACTCGTGTTTTCTAATATCGAGCAAGCAGTCGTCATTTTAGTTATAACATAATTTGTAATTTTAAATAAAGTATTTTTATAATTTTGTTTTTTTTGGATCCTCGACTGCCACCGTACTTAATTAACCGATTATTCTTTTTATATTATTGTTGTTTTAGTGCTTGTAAATACCTTAAAAATGCTTTATATTTTCAGTTTTTATATCTTTAAATATAAAAAATATACCTTTAAATATAAAAAAAAATATTATATACCCTATAAACAAATGTAAGTAAGGCAATTTAAAAAAAAAAATATTTTATATTGTTTAATATAAATTTTGAAATATCTTAAATTATTTAAATATTTTTTTAAATAAATATAGTAAAAAATAAATGTTTTAAACAGAATTTAATAATTTATAATAACAATATAATACATATATTTATCAAATCAAGTAAGACATACAAATAAAAACTTTGCCAATCTACTGAGTAGTTTGTATATGAAAAAATATTAAGTTATTTACTCACTTGTTCATACTTTCAACTCTGTATGTATGTTGATTTTTCACTATCGTTACTCACGCTCACTCATACACTTAAAAGGGAAAGAAATTAAATGTAAGATATCATGATAAAATTATCAACACAATTATTATAATAACCGTTTAATAAGAATAGAAAATTAAAGTCATACAAATTCGTTTTATAAATATTTTCTCCCCGACATATACTCACGGAATTATTACAATAATGCTACAATGATGATAAACGACTTAATGGGGGGTTATGTTTGTTTTGTTATACCTGAGCAACAAAAATGCTACGGGTCATTTCTCTATGTCTCTCAGTAAAAACCTCAAGGGAATTTTAGTAAGTCAATGAGCTTTCTAAGTATTATGTATAAGTACGTAGGTTCTTTTATTTCATTACATATTGTTTTTGAAGAAACATTTACGTACGATCACGCGGCGTGCCACAAAGGTGATGAGGCCTTGGTTTTTTTACTGGTATAATCTTCAAAAATGGTCGTCAACTATGCTGCCGGGTAGGTCAACATAAACCCCGTTCACCACTGTCTTGGCCGACGGGTATCCGTAACGGATTTTAACAAAAAAAAAAATAAAAATATTGGTACTGAATAAACTACGCAATCGTCGCTTTTTCGACCTTTTCAAGAACAAATAAATCATAGATTTTTATCTTTCGTACAATTTTAACTTTTCACATCTGCCTTGGAAGCTCTCCAAATCCACAACTTTTAGCTAATTGATTAATGAATATGAAAATGTACGTTTAAAAAGTGAATCTTTTAAATATTTTGGCTAAAAGAGTTACGTTCTCTATTAATTAGATAATATAGATATAGTCTAATTTAATTACAAACTTTGAAACTGGACAAGAAATTTGACTAAGATGTATTTGGATTGTTGAGGTACATCTTGTGATATGACCTAACAAATGTTGACACAGTATAAGTACGGTTTATACTGAAAAAAAAATAAATTTTGGACGAATTAAAGATGAGGCTATAATTTTCCTTATACCTGTAATTTTGCATTAAATTGTGGAATCGTTTTTTTTATTATATAAAAGACTGCTTCTAATTATACATAATTTATATACCGTGATAACTTTTTTAGCCTGATGTTTTTCTACTATTTTTTAAAAGATCGATTTCTCACTTCTTTGATCTAATACTCAGTTTGAAGATACTGTTGGTAAGGTAAAGTGGTAGATGATAACATCGGGTCACCGGCAAAGTTATCACCTAAAGCCGCAAACCTCGACCTAGTCGTGTTCCGGCACGTTGCTCGATGAAGTCGTATGGGGAAAATGGGTCTGAACAGCGTTCCGTTGGCGAACCGGTTTGGCGTCGAATCATTGTTTGATGTGTCGGGTGCCTAGTCGAGGAGGGTAGAAATAAGTTACAAGAAAAGTAACTATGTTGGTATATTGTGAAAAAAAACATTGACATAATCTATAAGCAAGATTTCAGCATAAAAATGGTTTTGACGTACAGAGAAAGCCTATATCGTTTATTTCTAATAAAATAGAAATAATTAAGATGAATAAAAATTACTTCATTTAAATCTTAATCACAAATTTATTACAAGCTAAACATAGTGAAATATTTAACATTAATTAATAAAGTTTTTTTACAAACCTTTTATCACTTACTTACGAAAATTATACTTACAAAATTTTTATATGATCTTTTATATATAGTATTATTAATATTTTAATCTTATAAATTCATAATAAATTGTTTAATTTGGTGTCAACAAAATCTTATTTAATATAATATATCGTGACGACACGCAGTTCTACCGTAGCTACTAATAACCGTATTTATTTACAGTTAGTTATAAATATATTAGTATCGCTTTTACCAATAGCAAGGTTATATTTATGTTTAATCTCAATAATTAAATAGTAAACATTTATAGATATTATAAACAAAATAATTATCAAAATATTAATGATTCTAGTTGATCTTAGGCTTTAATTGTACTCATTTGAAAAAAAAAAATGTTTAATTTTGATAAGCTTACACTAGAATTTAATAATAATAGTTTCTATTCCCGTATCGGTAGTGTCATTTAAGGGCTGTACTATTTAAAGCTAGTTCATTAAGTCTAAGACGTGAGCACTTATGCCGAATTAGTGAGGAAGCTTGAAGCTACTTTGAAGAGAAGCGATGAAGTGTATGAGCCCCTATACTAACTTAACCTAATTTCATCTAAACGAGCTCACAGACACACATTAACCGAACGTGTTTGTACCTCCGTGTTATGTGTGTGCATCTGCGAATATTGGCTAGTCCATTGATTTCTAAAATGTATTCTTTTGGCTTTCTATGATTTTATTGATACAAGAAAAAACATTTTTTCAAAAACAAAAACACTAAACTTAAAATAATAATATAGTATTGGCTAAGTTAAAAAGAATTTTTTATGCAATTTTTGAAATGCAACGTTATACTTTTGAACAAAAGTTAACCTTTACAAGTCCGGTCAGCATTGTGCTCTCAGAAAGCGTTTAAAATAAAACATATCCGACAGAGCCGGCCGCGTAGCTACACAATAGCTCTTTATGTTTCCTAATACTGCAATTAGAACAAACAAAACCATTCAAAAGATTTTGCTTCCTTTATCAAAAACATTATGTAATTATTCTTTAGGACATTCTGTAAAAAAGTGTAAATGTTTATCGTTCGTACAACCAAATAAACCAGTATAGTATAAAATATAAATCAAGGATTTCTCACAAATATGCATAGGGTTTAGATAATAATTTAAGTAATAATATCAAGTATTAATGAATGAATAATTTCAGTAACGTTAGACGTGCCTTTAGACGATGTCATTAAGATAACAACGATAATAGAGAACTAAATCTAGAAATTAGGTCTCGAAAACATAATTGTGATCAATATCATTTTTTTAATACGTTTTGGAACGTAGTTCCTTATCGCGCGTTGTGAAAGGGGGCTAGATGGTAAAAATTCTTACCAAAAGTTGGCACGACATGTTTTGCTATCTCTCTCTCTCTTATAGAAAGCAAGCGAGATATTTTCATTGCTATCATTATTATTTTTTGTAATATATTAAATTGCTTAGTAGATCTTTATTATATATTTAATATTGGAGTTTGTTCTTTTAGAATCAATTTGCAAATAAGACAGTTTAAATGAAAATAATTATACAAATTTGTGATGAAATACTCGTAGTATTTTGTAACAACGCCATCTATTTATACCTTAGGGAAACATAACTACATCTGTTATATAAATATATCTGTACAAAGCTGGGTGGCAGGACAATAATTCATGGGTTTACTGATTAACACTTTTTAATTTATAGTCGGACTTTTAATAAAATTCCAGATTTGACAATTTCAGTGTTACCACGTAATGACAATTATTAAATAGTGACGATACGGAATTAATCGTCACGGATATGATATTTTTTTGAATCGATTCATTTCGTTTATACTAGTATCTAAACAACTACTACCTTAATCGAAACTAAGTAAATTGGGAATTTAAATATTTCTAAATCTTTTAATTTAGTTATGACTCTTTTATTATAAGTTTTGTTTTTAATCTCATTAAAAGAAAATAATAGTTTTTAATAAAATAAGTGGCGGTCACCAATTACTTACTAGTTATTATGAATAATAATGTATTTATTTTAATAAAAATATATCATTTATTATCTAATTGGCATACCAACATTATAATTATATAAACATAAAATCGCGATTGTTTATCGATTGTTGTGTCCATCACTATTAGGTTATGTATTGTATCATTATTTTACGAAGTGACAGTAGCTAAAGTCAAATCTGGAATCTAATTAAAAGTCCGACTATACTTATTCATTTTATTTACTTTTATTATAAATTATCGGCGATATATCATACAAAAATAGTAAACAAATATTATTAATTAGCATATAGCTTATATTAATAATTTAATATTTTATTATTACAATAAGTAATATTCATGTTTTTTTGACGTAAATTGATTATTTACCTCCCTATATCGTAGAAAAATATATAAATAGGCTTGAAAAGATTCTAGTTTTTTTTAAAGTGAAAATTAGAACATTAAGTAAATTTGAGCCGTTCAAACGCCGTCGTTTTGCGCGCGCCCTGCGTGACGTCAAATGACACGTCCAGTCAATGTTTACTATGAACTTTTTAATTTACTTAATACATATTTTAAGTTTTAAGTGCTTTACAAGTCATGAAAGAAGATAAAAACCATCTTACAAGTATTGTATAGTACCGGAGTGCAAAAATAGTATTAGAAAAGCACCGAAAATACAAAAACAATGGTCTATGGTAATTAAAAGGGATAATATATGTCTTAAATTGTATTTATATTGTTGTGAAGATCAATTTAACGTAAGTATACTTTATTTATAATAAGTTTTATTTAACAGTTTAAATTTATAGTAAATTGCATTAGCTATTGAACATTAGAAAAATTGAGTTTAAAATTAACTTAACAAAGTTTACAAAAGTTCAGTATAACTTTCTATAAAAACCGTATTCTTTTTTTGGTTTTACGAAATTTGTATGGTTGTCGATTTATTTTAGGTTCAGGAAGATACAGCTAATAATATTGAATATAATATGTTTAACGAAACAACAAGGAGAAAAATGTAATCTAAGTTTGAAGAAAGGAGTTGTTCCTCACATATTTTTGTGGCAAAACACTAGCTGATAGAATGAGAATGTGCGTAGTCAAAAGGCAAAGTTTGAAATCGGTTAATGAAGCCTTTTCAGAGTTAGCTATCAGAAGTAGTGTTTAAAAAAATTGGTGACCTTTACAAAGAAGTGGTATACTCAGTAAGTCCTAGTACTGCCCAAACAAATGTCTGAGATATTAATCAGCCAAGACTATATTAAATGTGATCACAAGGCAGAGCCTTGCTTTTCGCATATTAAAGATAAATTACCAAGTGACTAAGGTGTGCAAGTTAATATTAAACCGAAGTACAGAAATAAAGGTGTCAATGTAAATATACCTGCTGAAAAACAAAATGTAGCATTGTTACCATTTCCTCATTCAACACACAATACTTTTACTTTACTAGTAAAACTAACTATTATACATACTTTTACTCTACCAGTAAAACAAAAAAACAAAATTAAAAACAAAATTGTTTACTGAAAACACAGCTGATAATACTTCTAGCATATCTTCTATATCTGCTGATTATCAACAAAGTTATTTATCTGAGTCAAGTAAAGTGGAAAATGATTACCTAATCAATTGTATCATTTAATAAAACCTTTAAGCACGAAAATATAGGTTTAAATTATTTATTTTTCTCAGTAACACTAATACCACAGTATGAACTTCGACGCCGATAATTTGAATGGCGTGTCAACTGACGTCACATTTCCTTTCGAACAAAGGTGGCGCGTTTTGGAAGTTTAAATTTCGCTCCCTTAATTTACACTTTTCACAAATTATTTTATGGCCTTAAATGATTTGTAAATAAAAAAAATGCTTTTATTATAATAACATGAGAATAAGTATCCGAAAAAAAAGTGTTTGAAACCATTTTAAATTTTATGCATATTCCCTATTCCTTCAATAATTAATCGAAAGGAACTTCGTTCCATCCGGGTGTACCTTGACACCACATATTTTTTTTTCATGTTTTCTGAATTTAAAATAATAGGTTTTGATATTGTTATCTGATGGTGGAGTTATTTGTCTTTTTATTTACCTTTGTGTGTAGCTTATAGACAATTTTTTTTTAAATCTGGTATGGGTACTCAATGCTCAATGTATATATTACTTTTTACTATGAAAGTGTCTCTCATTTGCACACAAACCACTCTAAAATCTGATTTGCGATATAATATAAATATAACGTTAAAGTTAAAGTTGATGTTATCCTGCCTTCTTTAACGTATCTAATAAATTTTTCTTTATCCAACGGATGCTTTCCTCATTCATGGCGACGTGCACGTATACTTCCTTTACCTAAAGTTTCTAATCCCACAACCTGTAATGAATTCCGTCCTATTTCTATATTACCTTATCTCTCCAAAATTCTTGAAGCTATCGTCAATAAGCAACTTACTAAATTTATATTTAAAAATCATCTACTTAGTGACCTCCAGTCTGGCTTTCGCCCAGGACATAGCACTTGCACAGCTCTCCTAAAGGTTACTGACGATGTCCGGGAAGCGATGGAGTGTGGAAAATTAGCGGTATTAGTTCTCATTGACTTTTCTAACGCCTTTAATACTGTTGATCATGACATACTCATCGCTCTCTTAGTTCATCTTAATATTTCTTCCAAGGAGCTAGATTGGTTCTCATCTTACATTCGGGATCGCCAACAGGCCGTTAGCATCGATAATACATTATCAGAATGGTGCGACCTGAAAACTGGTGTGCCACAAGGTGGTATTCTGTCACCTATTCTATTCTCTTTATTCATTAATTTGATAACTTTTGGCCTCTCTTCCTCTTACCATCTATATGCTGACGATCTTCAGATCTATTCTCATGTCAATCCAAATTGTGTTAGCTCCGCCATTGCCGACATTAACAAAGACTTGAAGCACATTTTTGAATGGTGTTGCAAATTCGGTGTCAATGTCAACTCTAAAAAATGTCAAGCAATAGTGATTGGAAGCAAGCACAATTTGAGTAAATTTGATATCATTAATGCGCCACCGGTTAAATTTAATAACATCGACATTCCGTTTATGCCATCAGTTAAAAATCTAGGACTTCACATAGATACGACACTCAGCTGGAACATCCATATGGTTGAGGTAGCTCGTAAAGTAACGTATTCGTTACGTTCACTTTATCGACACAAAAATTTTTTACCCATTAGGACTAAAACTCTGTTAGTGCAGTCTCTCATCTTACCAATTATTGACTATGCTGATATATGTTACTCTAACATTTCCGAAGCCTTCTTAGACAAATTAGATCGTCTTTTAAACAGTTGTATTCGTTTTATCTTTAATCTCCGTAAATTTGATCACATTTCTCAATACCGTTCTAAGCTTAAATTGCTACCTATCCGCAAACGAAGACAACTGAGAACTCTATGTCAATTATTCTCAATCCTTAATGATCCATCTTCTCCTCAGTACTTGAAATCTAAATTCCATTTATTAAGTAACACCCACGATTTACAACTACGCTCTTCGTCTAACCTCAGTTTATGCATACCTTCACACCGCACTGGTTTTTTATCCAATTCTTTCACACTACACGCTATAAAACTCTGGAACGGCCTTCCTGATTCACTTCGACGAGCCCCCAATAGGGTTCTTTTTAAGAAACGTGTCCGCAAATACCTTCTTGAGATGGTATAATTTTAGTTATTTTTAATTTCACTTTGTTAGCGTAGATGTGTATATATGTGTATTTATATTATGTATATCAACATATATGTGTATGTATCTAGTATAAGTATATGTAAATGTATAAGTATAAGTATGTGTATTTAGTATAAGAATATAAATCCGTCCATATGGATAAATATATAAATATAAGTATGTATGTATATTATATTAGTAATTTGTATGTATTTATTGATATGTAGTATACTTTATTTCTATAGCATTGTTACATGTATTAGTTTGTATTGTGTACGTGCTAGTAAGTAGTTTTATGGATATTAATTCCATTATTTTAATTGTTTTTTAATTTTTAATATTATTTAGATTTTTAGATTTCATTTTTAGATTTCGGTTACTATGTCGGTTGACTGGTAGAGAATGCTTTAGCATTAAGTCCGCCATTTGTACGTTTTTTTGTGTGCAATAAAGATTTTAAATAAATAAATAAATAACGAAACCACAGATGAGAGTCCTATTAATAAAATTTGATATAGTGTTTGCTTATTATCGAAGTCAACTTATACCAATCTCTGAAACTAAGCCCACAGTTATAATAATAATCTACCATTGTTATAACAACACAGGCCTAGAATGATTATTGTTAAATACTGTTCCATGTTTATTTTTTTTCAAAGTCAAAATTAAGTCCAAGTTTTTTTTAATTTTAAATAGGCATACATTGCCCTTGAAACGTTAGACTCTAATTGCACGGTTCCAAAGGATAGGTCCATGGAGAAGAACCGCAAGAAACTCCATAAAAAATACCAATAATTTAAGATTTGATGTATTTTAGTATATTTTTATTAGAAGTTCGTTTAATTAAACTTATTAATCAATACGAAGTTCAACGCACTTGAAAAAATATATAAAACATATCGACGTATGTTTGAGTTATGTATCATATAAGCATACTTAACATCATTTTTTTTTATACTATTAAAGTTAATGCTTGTAGTCAAGCATTAACTTTAATACCTGATGTAAAGTAGAAATGTAGTCATAGATGGTAAGGCGCATTAACTTAGTAACCTATTCACTCTCCTCTTGAAGACACCCACACTACATAATTCCACTACATAAAGATGGATACCAATCATGCGTCGGAACGTCCGGCTAAGAAAGGGGGTTGAGGGAATTAAGTCGTGCAATTCCTGTGCACACTCACCAATATGTATCCTAGAGGATACTGATAGGCTAGCAATTCTACGTCTGTGTCCAAGGCTGTGGATGTTGGCTTCAACCAATTTAGGGTCGCCTAAACCCTCTTTGCTTGCCTCTCAATTGAGTTCAGAATCACAAGATGATACTTTGCGGAACCAGCAAATATCTGACAACAGTACTGTGCTTAAAACAAGTTTCTGTCTCAGTGTAAAGTACTGTACTGTAAGTTTACCTGCAGCTTCTCATGCTCTGGATTCAATGGAACCTCGAACCTCAACCTCGACCTCGAACCTCAACTCTGGTCGGTGACCAGAGTTGAGGTTCGAGGAAATCTCTAAGCTTAGATATCTTTCTACAACTGTGCTGTCTTCTGCATACCCGTAGATACCAGGCCTCAGCAGACCGTTAATGTGCAGCACAAAAAGAGTTGCCGAAAGAACGGATCCCTAGGGCACTCCGGCACTTATTGTCAAAGGTTCCGAGAAACACCCCTTCACAACTATTGGGAGAGATCTCTGGCTAAGAAAGTCCGTTACCAAGCCGATCAGACCAAGAGTACGGTATATACCGTACGTTGAAAGCTTGCTTAAAAGGCTCGCATGCTAGGCCCTGTGAAATGCCCTCCAGTTGTGTCCGTGTCAATATGGGAGACAACTCAGATGCGCCTGTTTTAAGCAGAATGGCTAGTATACCATTAGGACCACTAGCTTTATTCACATTTAAACAACACAATACTCTCCATACCTCTTTGTTCGTGATGCGGATTTCCGTCATTGAAATACCGTAGTGAAGAAGATGTGCTGGATAAGCATTTCCAGTGTCTAGATGCAAATTATAAGCAAAGCAAATACATTCACTTCCTCTGTCGCGAAAAAGGAAAAGAGGGAAGAGCAAAGAGGGATTTATCCTGCTTTTCAGCAGCAGCAGGCAGGCAGTGAAGGTTGGCAGAAATTCGTCTCGATCGCTTTTGACAACAGATCAAAAAGCTCAACTGCCAGTTGGTCTGACAGGGAGCTTTTCGCTATTTTTAGCGATACGATCGAAACGAGTCTTCCGCAATGCCTTTATATAGGACTTGGCAGCTTGGTTAAAGACTCTCTTATTTGAACTTACATCCAAAGTTTTGCGGCTTCAAACATCAGTAAAAGGTAGGTACGTCAGTAAAAGGAAGGAAATACTCCATTGCCAGATGCACAATATCAGTTATAGTATCCGTGCAACTGGACGGAGCCAAAAAAGAGAAGCAGACCTGCCGCCTAGAATAAGAAGCCAAAAAGTGTCCCAGCTCATCCTAGTCTGCTGCTTGTATTTCCATACTCGCCTAACACCATGTGTTTCGAGAGCTGGTGGGGAATATGTAAACACAGATTTTACCAGACAGTGATCGGAGGTTTTCAGCAGAAAGTCCAGGCTATTCTACATCTGGTACCCGTCGCTTGCTTCAACAGCTGAAAGAGATCCAAGGACAACGCAAACTTCCGCGCTTTTCTTCAAGCATGTTCGGTTTTCTGGTACGGAAACAGCCACTCCTGATGACAAGCATTAAAGTCTCTCAAAAAGACGAGCTGCGATAACGATGTAGAGCTATATCAGCAGCCTCACCGAGTTACTCAACTAATGAAGTTGTCTCCTGGTGCCCGCTGTGCGAACGGTAGACACAGGAATACAGGATGTTTTCGTTTCCTGTGTCCACTAAAATCCATAGGGAAGAAAAAGTGAGGTGTTCAAGCTGAGGAAGACGCAGGATGCCAAAGTCGTACCGCGCGTATATACAGACTCTGGCCCGTGAGCGAAATTTGTGCTTTAACGAGTAACCGGTATAATCTAAGTGAGTAGGGTTCAAAGGACATTGTATCTGCGTCTCTATCTTTATCTTTAAGTAAAAGAGCAAGTGCGGCTGCTCTGTCTCAAGGTGAAGGTGGACAGGTAAGAGATTAGAGTGCAAGCCCCTGATATTAGCAAGGTGCACTTTGATTGAGGAGGAGTGCAACCGCTGTAAAACTTTTCCGCCAGGGATCGCCATCGGGCTTTCTCGTCTGGTTGCCAACCAGCACGATAGAGCCACCGTAGGATTTTTTGCAGCTGGCTAGGCAGCCTTTCGTGAGTGGCTCACCCACTAATTGGGCCCTCAACTATCTGCGGACGGCCACCGCCCTCGCCTCCTTCAGTCCTATTACTTATGTATATAGCATCTCAACCTTATCAACCCTCTGGTTATAAAGGATTGAACCGCTATTCATGTGGTCAAGGTTTACCCCTGTCACATGGACCCTTATACGGCAGGTCTGACCTCCTAAGTCGTCCGACAACGGCACTATAAGACTAGTAAGCTCGCAAGGCTATTGGTCATAGACAAGTCCAATCGCGACCACCAAGCTACCTTTTCTCTATGAAAGGTTCCGGAGCTGTAAGGCTCGTTCACTTCCCGGGTGATTTCTCGCACTTGGAATTCACTTGCTAAGAATGTCAGAGAGGCTAACTACCAGTTTCCAGCTGGTGCCGGAGCTGTAAGGCACGCTCACTTCCCGACAGGCAGTCAGGCCGCAAGCCTACCCTACGATACAGTCGGGTGACCGGATAGATGCTAGCACATCCATCTAACCTCTAAGCGGGGGGCTACCCGAACTGCAGTGACCCCCGAAAGGATTTCTGTTTAAGGGCCGTTGCAAGCCCCGAAGTAAAAGACCGCAGCAGCTCTTCGCCTTAGGCTTGTCAATCACCTCTCGCTGCGCACAAGATCCGACGAGCCCCCGACAACTGTGGGGACCCAGACGAACACATTACCACTACGAATCCAACACCAAAACCGGTAACCCGGCAGTTTACACACGCAAGCGCATGCATCGCTGCCGGAGGGCTTAGGTACCGGGGTCCCGTAGTACCCTGATCTTAGCAGCTGACCCGTAGTTCAGCTGCAAACTATCTACCGCCGGGTGTCTCAGTAGATAGGGGAGCGGGCGGGAAAGCCGTCCCTTCGGATCCCGCTAACCTCCTCGACTAGACACCCAACAAAACAAACACCAACTCGACGTCAAATTGGTTAGCCAACGCACGGCAGTTGTTCAGACCCATTTCCCAGAAACGACTTCATCGAGCAACGTGCCGGAACACGACTAGGTCGCTTTGCGACACGACTTTGCCCTATGGGTGGTAACTTTGCCAGCGACTCTATGTTATGGGCTACCACCTACAAAATCTAATCTTTTTATTTATTTTAGATAAGTCGGAATTATTTAATAATATAATCTTAGAAATAATGTCTCAATAATATTTTTATTTAATAAAAAAATAATACACCTTATTGCATAATCAGGATTGATTTATTTAATATCCCGATAAAGACGATCACATATAGAATGCTTATTTCACCTAGACAGACTGCGATACGGTAGCTTAATTGGTGCAGCGACGGGACGGTTTTCTAGAGGTCGCGTGTTTGAATCCCTGCCCGTATCGGTTTATTTTTCATTCTATACTTATATAAATTTAAATAAACTTAACATGGCCATTCATATTTATAGATATTTTGAAACATTATTTAATATGGTTTAGCGGATTAAAGGTCTTAATTAGGGAAATATCATTAAGTCATTGCGACAATTTCGTCTTAATAAATACCACAAAATGCAGGAATATGCATTTCTCTTCAATAATTATTTATTTTAATTAATATTTATTATAAATAATATAACCACTAATAATGATCGATTAAAATAATTATTGATTATTGAACACTACTAACATAACATCTACCATTACTATTATTACTTAACATTCAATCATTAGATTTGTTCCTAAAAATCAAAGTTACATAACGGATAAATAATTCGTATTTGTTACATATAATGAAATAATAGCTCTTTTGTAGTTAGCTAAATATTCTCGACATTAAAGTAATATTCAAATTATTACGTAATCTTGAGTACGATTTACACTTGCCCCATATTTATGAATGTCTAAAACTATATGATGTATCTTATATATTATTTTTATTTAAAGTACATAGTTGCATATACATAGTTACATTTATGCGTTCACAATTCCTTTCATTTTAAGTGTTGTTACGAAAGCCTACGCAGCTGCTACGAACTAATACAAAAGTAAGTTTCAGTCGTTGTAATTCTACAAGGACTTTTTGGGCGCATTAACTTAGATCAATGAGCGCGTGACTTGCTTTATAATGTCATCTTTTCTGAAGCTACTGGCGTCTTTATTTACTTTTAAACGCGTTTTGATTTACTTCAAGCTTTAAATTGTTAAATACTTATGACATCATTTGATAATGACTTCATTATTTTATAGTACTAAACAGAACAAAAAAGCTACCTTGTGATAAACTTTTATGATTGTTTAGTATAACCTGCAACTAGCTGTCATATGAGTTGTAGTAACATGACTACTATTCCTAAGCTTTGTGTGTCTTAGTTTTATTTTAATTCAAGGTTTTAGTTAAGAATGATTTTCCTTACTGTTATTATTAATCAATCAATAATCAATTATATTACTAGAGAAATGTAAATATTTCGCTACTGAGTCACGAAATGGCTAAACCTGTAAAATAAATACCATGAAACAGAATGTATAGAAGAATCTGAAATCATTAAAAATCCTACACTCTAAGTTTGACTCGCCGTAATAAGTTTGAAGTAATAAATAGTATTTACCTATATTTCAAAATTAAAAACATTGGTTAGGATTTTCGAAAGAAGCCTAATAGATGTCACCACCGTCGCGATAAAGACTATCACATAAAAAATGCTTAATTCACCGAGACGGACAGCGATACAGTAGCTCAAATTATAGAGCGACGGAACGGCTTTCCAGAGGTCGCGAGTTCAAATCCCTGTCCGTATCGGTTTATTTGTCATTCTATATTTATGTTTATATAAATATATAGAATAAAAAAATAAGCTTAACATGGCTTTAATAATAATAATAATATATCGGGACAAATTACACACATTGATCTAACCCCTAAGTAAGCAAATTATTTGCTTGTGTTAAGGGTGTTAGACAACGATACTAATACATAGAAATACACATATAAATACTGAGAATATATTTAATAAACGACCAAACCCAGAAACACAGACATCTATGCTCATCACATAAATGCCTGTGCTCTGCCGGGAATCGAACCCGAGCCCCGTTGCGCCGTGACACGTTAGGCGTCTGCGCTAACCACTCGACCAACGGGGCTTTAAATGTTTATAGATATTTTCGAACATAAAAAAATCAGTTTGTACTTTTACCAATATTGGTATGTGGTAACATATATAATGTTAGTGGCTTACTTAAAATAAATGAAATCCCTAATTGCTAGTTATGTTCTGAGTAAAATTACAAAATTAAAAACATTTAAGAGATTTACAGATGTTTTCTAACCGTAGCATTCCAATATTTCTTAATAATTGTAATCTTTAATGAAATAAAAGTTAAGATTAATGAAATAAGTCAGTGATTCATGGTATTCCAACATTTATTTCATTTAAATCTTGATCATAAAGGTTAGAGTACACAAAAGATGTTCTAAATAAGAGTATCTGTAATGAAACTCAAATGTTAGAAAACAATCAAATTTCAATCAGGATTTTTAAGTTTTTTTTTTGAGGTAGTTAAATTATATAATGTTTTGAAAACAATAATTATGTAGGTTTTATAAAAAAACAATAATCTGGTTGAGTCCTAATGATACACTCTGCACATTTAAAAACCTTAGTTCCACCAGTCATACTAACAAAGGGAAACTGTGGCAAATATTTATCGTACTTGTTATGTCTAATCTAACATAAATAACCAAAATTAAGTAGAATCAAGCCTTCGTTAAATCAAGTGAGGTCGATGCTACAAATTAGCGTAAGTTCTGTGTCCCTAAGGTAATTAATATACCTTATATGTATAAAACATTATTAAATTAAGATGAGCAACCTTTTATCCTTAAACCTATTTAAGAATAACGACTATTGACCTAAACTATTTAAGTATAAATCTTTAACTTATATATTGATTTACGTAAAAACAATTTACTGAAAACCGGACTGATGAACACTTAATTAATGCTTAAGCATTAACATGGATCTGTTTAGCTGTACACCTTAATTGCGAGTCACATGGTGCGAGGTAATCATTGACTCGAGCCTGACTGCGTATGGCGCAATTATACTGCCTTTGATGGTTATGGGATGAATAGGATTCACTACACTCAGTTATGTACCCACTTTAAATAGCTATGCAAAATCAGTACTATAATTTTTAGTATTAATAAATCATAAGTACCTAATTAACTATTTAAATAATATTTTCCTATATTTATTTAAGTTATATGGTTTTTAATACGAAATTAAAAGTTGATAAAAACATTGAGAAAAAATGGTTATATGTATATATTTCTCAATTAATAAAACGTTTCTGGCTACTGGATTATATCAAATCTTTATATATATATTTCTTGTGTGCGTGTGTATGTCACTGAACTCCTCCTAAACGAATAGATCGATTTTTATGAAATTCTTTGTGTGTGTTCAAGGGGACTTGAGAATTGTTTAGATTCATAATTTGGTCCACTGGAAAATGGTTTTTTGATTAATTTTTAATGTGTAAGTAGGTGGTGATTTTGGAATGTTTCACATTGATTCCGACGGCCTGCGTTACCATGGCAATGTCAAATATTAAATAATATTATATTTTAATTATAGTCTGCCCTGACAGTTGGCGTTGCGATAGAAATTGGAACAAATTCATTTATACGACATAATCTTTAAGGACATAAAAGTTTTTGAATTTTCATCCGAACGGTTACGGTTACGGCTCAGCTAGTAATCTATAGATATAATAAAATTGTCACTGATCGATTTCTCTAAATGGAATATATTAAAAAAATATATAATGGGGGTCTTTCTATAAGCAAGAGAACCCAAAACAATGGTTTTTCATTTTGTTTATATGTCTGTATATCTGTATGTCTGTATGTTTGTGCACGCTAATCTCAAAAACGGCTTAACCAATTTATATACAGTTTTCAGTAATATATTGTAGTAGTCTTCACTTAACACTTAGTGTTTGTTTTTTTTAAATCGGTTAAAGAATAAAAAAATTATGTCTGTCTAAAATCTGTACATTTAAAATATTAAGATAATATGTAGCCCGGATGTGAACGGGTAATTAACAGAATCCATTTCTAACATTTTTGAAATTGAACGTCACTCTGAATAAAATTTACTTTTTGAATTTCCCTCCACACTATTCACTCTATCAAAAAATTTATATATATTTTAAGTAACCTGAGAAATATTCTTTTAGAAATGTTCTTTAAGTATTTTTATTCAAAAACCAGCTAGATTGCGTTTTCTTTAAAGAAATTACAGAGAGCGAGCAACGTAGCTTTATTTTGTAAATAGTAAATCAAAATTTATTACATTTATGGAATATACTATCCATTTGAGAGTTATAGTAAAAACACAATAAAGTGTTTAATTAACAAAATATCAGTTTTCATTATAAAATCATACATTTAAAATAGCCTCAGTATTCTCTGAGCAATAACAGTGAAGAGCTTAACTTTGTTATTCGTTTTTGTTACTTGTCTAGTGGAAAAAATAAAATTCTTAGTCAACGCAATCAAATGATACAACAGATTATGCTAAAAATTTATTAAACTCGCAATAGAGATTCAAAATGTACAGGGTACTTCCCGTGAACTCCCAAATTTTGAAATTTGGTATCAAGTAAAGTCTTATAGCACAGGAATAATTGCGTAGAGGAAAAATTGCGAAAACCGTAAATTTTTTGTTACATTATGTAATAAAAATATTTTAACAATTTTTAAAGTTACAAAACCCTTTCCTCATGAAAGCGTGATATGAGGTATTAAATTAAAATTCATATCAAATACTCAAATCCGTAATACCTTTAGCTGTAACAAAATCAAACTTCTATGTCAAAGCAATCAAAACAAACAGCAATTTAAGCCGCATATTTTCAAACTCGCATCTAATCGCTAGGGAACCAAAACCCAAAGGATACTTTCGACCTGTAATCTTGAAATTTGGGCATGAATTATATTATAGCATAATTTGGCATTAATTTATAGAAATGTAAAGAATAAAAATTAGAATACCTTAAATTTTTAGTAACATTACATATTTATTATATTTGAAAATGAAATTGAAAATGTTTATTCTAAATAACTTCCGAATTTAAAAATATCACATTTAAGCTAAAGGATAAGGATAGGCTTAAAGACAACCTTTAGTTTTTTTTTTAATTCAGATACTTTTATGTATTTTTTTACTTTTATATTTTTCTTTATTTTTATGTCTTTCTTTACTTTAACTATGTTCATCTAGTTTTTGAAACATTATTGAAAATCTAGAATTGAGTATGGGTATTCACTTTTAGTGTTTAATGATCTACTTTAGGTTTTAATTAAAATAATACTATTCTTTCGTAAATAACTTCTTTTTCAATAGTTAAGGTACATGAAGGTAATAAACCACATATTTTATATGTTTAAAGGTTTTTCCTCACTTCCTCTCGGTTAAATTCAAATCAAGTTTGTTCAATATTTACAAACCAAAAATATTTCTGATCAAATATGAAATTATTTGTCAACTATATCGATCACTTTACAACTAAAGGAAAGAACTCCGAAATTGTTTTGAGATTTGGAGTATTTCTAGTGCTGAGTGAACGAAACGTGTCTGAACAATCCCGAGGGATATCGAGGTAGTTAACTGGCTACATTCCTTCAAGCCCCCTCTAACAATTCGATCCCTATTTATTCGCTGACAAAGTTGAAACGTTTTCTATTTAATACAACGTTCTTAATAACAATTTAGGACTGTCACGTATTGCCCTTTTAATATTGAAATTTATCGAAGAAAGTTCGAAACGTATATAATAATATACAACTAACATATTATATATTAAAATAAACTTTTGTTCACAATTTTACGTAAATTCTCTCTCTCTCTCTTTTAATTTCTTTCTTTTAGAGTTTTTTAATCTAAAAGGCATTGCGTAAAAATAGGGCTTATTTAGTTAGTTATTATTAGAGGGTGTACTAAGAACACTGTAGCTGGTCCAAACCAATACACTCTTGTACCAATAAGCTGTTGTCGATCTCATACCTTTTCACAGCTAAACTACTAAACAGGGTTCTATAAAAATTTGCATAGTGGCTTACACTACACTTTCCAAGTTAGAGATATAAATTTCGATATTTTGGCTTTTCTTTTAAAAAAAGAACTATGTGTATATAAAACTTCTTGGCTATATATATATACAATATATATATATATATATAGTTTATATATTTAAATTTTATATGTAATGAATTAGGAACATACTATTCTTTTCATAACTTATAGGGAGTAGTGACATTATTAAATTGCATTCTTTTAGATAATAGAATTTGCTAAGAAGAAAATTATTCGTATGTATTCCGAATAATGGCATAGGGGGATTGCTAAAAGCTATATATTTTCTCATAGTGATGTATGGCGATTTTGCTAAAGGCGTAATGAGAAATTCCAATGTCACAGGTTTTAAATATCACGAGTGGGAGATCGTTTTTGAATACAATTTGTGAACAAGAGTTTACTAGAATTGTAGTAGTAATGTCAGTTCGTTACTTGTATAATAAATAAAATGTTCATTGTAAATATTTAACATATGCTTATGAAGCCATATTCATATTTTTTACTCTTACAATAAAATGCTTATTTTGAATTTTGTAGTCTTTTTGTGTTTAGTATTTATTCCTTTAAAAAGTTTTTTTAGATCAGTCGAACTAAATTTGTTTTGATGGTAAAAACATTTTCTTTATTAATTTAGACGGCAATAATTCCTTTGCTCTGTTTATCTAAACCAATTACGCTCATTGTCCCCAGATGGGGACACTACAATGAATCTGTCTTCTTTGACGAAATCATGAATATGATTATCGCGTTTTCAAACTTTTATGTATGCTCAAAACAAAGATAATAAAAGAAATAATTTGTACTCACATATTAACATTCATATTATTTTTATATCGTAGACTTCCAAGGGACAGTCTGAATAATAACGACCTAAGAGAAATATTTTACATAGGCGTCGATTCATCCATGGTAAAATATTTTAGGCTTCATCGTCAAAATTTTGTTAGCTCGATGGCTGAATTGTATACCTAATGAGAACTATGAGTTACAGTGTTCTCTCATTAAAAAAGTATACCTATCGCTAGAGATCAGTCGAGAAGAATAAAACAAGTTAGATATATCATAGGTATAATATAAATGACCCCTTATTTACCTAGCTAATAAAGGTTATTTAATTTATAATATTCTAAAACCAGTTTATTTATTATACTACTACATTTTTTCGTGACATTAATTCTTGAAAATACTACATACTCTTCCAGAGCACTTTTACATTTGTAAGAGATTTCTCATTGACGATTCAACCCTAGCGCGGTCTTGCAAACTGGATTAGCTGGGACTTGTTTCCCGCTGGGAAAATAAATTGATTTCTTTATTAATTATTCATAACATTTAATGGAAGTTATGTATTAATCTGCTAGATTACATTACCTTTTGAAAAATATATATTTTAATAACTTTTGGTGGCATAGTGTTTTGTGTGTGAGAATTTTATAAGTTGAAAAAAAAGCTTAAAAACCGACAGTTTTAAAGAACGTCACGAATCCGTTAAAAAAACAAGTTACATAAAGTATAATAATTTTAAACATGCTTTGCAAAGCAAAGGATTGATATGCAAATATTACGTAGTAATATACGTTATTCGGGTAGTATGATGCTGCAAAACATAATAATAATAATAACTGGGTAACTTCCACGATCTCGGTCTCGGTTGCGGCCGATTTCGGTGTACCTAAGGAACTTAGTTATTTTAAAGCTTATATCGATAAATTATTGTCAATTTATTTATTGGGATAATATTTATTTTTGACATTTTATTATTTTTAATAATATTAACGTATGTTATAACATAACCGTAAGGAATTTATTAACTTCCTTTCATTTCAATTCATTTTTATTATCTTTCATTTCTTAAAATATAAAATTATTAATACAATAACTAAATATTTATATTTAATTATTTTAATCGTACCATATTTTCTAAAGAACGATTTTTGTATTATTGAATTATAGAATTTTCTTATATTAATAAATAATTTAAAAGCGCAAGATAATATATATACATCTATTGTTTCTAGTAGATGTATATTAATTATTTCTAATAAAATAACACTGAAAAGATGTTATTGTTAGTTTGAAAGTATAAATCTTTAGAACTATGAAATAGAATAATAATGTTGTCTAGTTCTGATATCTATCCCAGGTAAAATTAATCATATGTAGGATAAATACATACCCCGAGTCCTTTCAGTACAGGCAAATGTGAGGCAATCTGAATATCTTATACAAAATTCTATGGTAATATGTAACAACAACCAATCCTCAATGACGCAGAGTGATTAGGTTAAGAACCCTGACCTTTCCTTGTAAGGTAGGCCTTTGCTCAATAGAGAAAAGGAATATGACAGGCTAATGAAAAAAGTTATCATAATTAATAATAAAATATAACAAAACTAATGCTCAACCAAAGCTAATATTTGAATATAAGCCTTAATTTATTCGGAATTCAGAATTTTTTTTCAAAAGTTTAGTTTATCATACAACTCTATCCTGTTTAAGTTTTATGAAAGTGGTATCTTGTCTGATACAGGTTTATGTACATACGTACATGTTTATGTATATGTGTACTGTGTGTTTATATGTTTACGTACATATGTACATTGGTTTATGTATAAAGCTGAAAACCGTTAGATGGTTTGATATTTTAAACTAAGCCGCGTCGTTATCCTGAAATCTCTAGGTCTGTTTTAGACGAGTCTTGCTATAACATTTTAATCGCAACACTCGTACTGATTTTACGAGTATCTATTATTGTTTTCTAATGTATTCTAATTATTGAATAAAAACACAAAAATCTCTTTCATTTATCCATTAACGTTTCGGGAGATCTATGAGATTTATAAAAATCGGTAGAAAAAAAAATAAAAAAAAAAGAATATTTATGGATAAGTATATTATAATATTATTTATTAAAATATCATTATATTATTGTCAATAATAATGTTAACTTTCCGTTGCAACTTAAACGTTAACGAATATATAAAACGAATAGAATAAATAACGAATTAAATATATGATTATGAAATTAAGTAAAAAGTGAAACAACTTTATAAAATGTCTTTTTAATATAAATCTGAAAAGTTAGAGTCACGAATTTTGCCAAGTTAGGCTTAAAATTCACTAAGCGCTTAATAACTCGCTTAATATTAATTAGTTTTCTGTGTAGTAAGACTATAGCATAGGAATTTGCTTAGTCAACCATAGCCATAATATCATATTCAATATTATCAATTCAGGATAATATATTATTCAGAAATATAGTTGAATATTCAATATTAGCACCTATTATTTTGCTTGCGATAATATTGGATAAATAAGGGAATTTAATTCTTACTAAGTCAGATCTTGTCAATTACTTTGAAACCTCTGTCTTGAGGTGTGTTCAGAGATTTGTTTTAGAGATTTGCTGTGTTAGGGCATAAATAATATTTGATAACAAACATATACAGTTTTATTCACTGTACATATATATAATTTATAGTTCTTCTAGTTTATTAACGTTTCTATAATTATTAGATTTAAACGAAAAGTTAGTTTACTTTGAGCAAAAAATGTACTAATAATATAAATACAATATTGTAATTTGTATAGTACCGTTAAAATTTAGGAAACAGTTAAAAAATATATCCGATCGAATGAATATCAGAATGTGAAGAATATATATCATCCTTTTGTTTTAGAAGTTCGGTTCTTTTCGGTTATATGCTAACTTTTTATTTTTCATATTTTATAAATGTGATAAAGATTTTGCTTACAATTTAGTCTTTTTTTCAATACTAACTCTCTCAACCCCGACTCCACGTAGTCTTGTCTGTCCTATTATATTATATTATATTATATTATATTATATTATATTATATTATATTATATTATATTATATTATATTATATTATATTATATTATATTATATTATATTATATTATATTATATTATATTATATTATATTATATTATATTATATTATATTATATTATATTATATTATATTATATTATATTATATTATATTATATTATATTATATTATATTATATTATATTATATTATATTATATTATATTATATTATATTATATTATATTATATTATATTATATTATATTATATTATATTATATTATATTATATTATATTATATTATATTATATTATATTATATTATATTATATTATATTATATTATATTATATTATATTATATTATATTATATTATATTATATTATATTATATTATATTATATTATATTATATTATATTATATTATATTATATTATATTATATTATATTATATTATATTATATTATATTATATTATATTATATTATATTATATTATATTATATTATATTATATTATATTATATTATATTATATTATATTATATTATATTATATTATATTATATTATATTATATTATATTATATTATATTATATTATATTATATTATATTATATTATATTATATTATATTATATTATATTATATTATATTATATTATATTATATTATATTATATTATATTATATTATATTATATTATATTATATTATATTATATTATATTATATTATATTATATTATATTATATTATATTATATTATATTATATTATATTATATTATATTATATTATATTATATTATATTATATTATATTATATTATATTATATTATATTATATTATATTATATTATATTATATTATATTATATTATATTATATTATATTATATTATATTATATTATATTATATTATATTATATTATATTATATTATATTATATTATATTATATTATATTATATTATATTATATTATATTATATTATATTATATTATATTATATTATATTATATTATATTATATTATATTATATTATATTATATTATATTATATTATATTATATTATATTATATTATATTATATTATATTATATTATATTATATTATATTATATTATATTATATTATATTATATTATATTATATTATATTATATTATATTATATTATATTATATTATATTATATTATATTATATTATATTATATTATATTATATTATATTATATTATATTATATTATATTATATTATATTATATTATATTATATTATATTATATTATATTATATTATATTATATTATATTATATTATATTATATTATATTATATTATATTATATTATATTATATTATATTATATTATATTATATTATATTATATTATATTATATTATATTATATTATATTATATTATATTATATTATATTATATTATATTATATTATATTATATTATATTATATTATATTATATTATATTATATTATATTATATTATATTATATTATATTATATTATATTATATTATATTATATTATATTATATTATATTATATTATATTATATTATATTATATTATATTATATTATATTATATTATATTATATTATATTATATTATATTATATTATATTATATTATATTATATTATATTATATTATATTATATTATATTATATTATATTATATTATATTATATTATATTATATTATATTATATTATATTATATTATATTATATTATATTATATTATATTATATTATATTATATTATATTATATTATATTATATTATATTATATTATATTATATTATATTATATTATATTATATTATATTATATTATATTATATTATATTATATTATATTATATTATATTATATTATATTATATTATATTATATTATATTATATTATATTATATTATATTATATTATATTATATTATATTATATTATATTATATTATATTATATTATATTATATTATATTATATTATATTATATTATATTATATTATATTATATTATATTATATTATATTATATTATATTATATTATATTATATTATATTATATTATATTATATTATATTATATTATATTATATTATATTATATTATATTATATTATATTATATTATATTATATTATATTATATTATATTATATTATATTATATTATATTATATTATATTATATTATATTATATTATATTATATTATATTATATTATATTATATTATATTATATTATATTATATTATATTATATTATATTATATTATATTATATTATATTATATTATATTATATTATATTATATTATATTATATTATATTATATTATATTATATTATATTATATTATATTATATTATATTATATTATATTATATTATATTATATTATATTATATTATATTATATTATATTATATTATATTATATTATATTATATTATATTATATTATATTATATTATATTATATTATATTATATTATATTATATTATATTATATTATATTATATTATATTATATTATATTATATTATATTATATTATATTATATTATATTATATTATATTATATTATATTATATTATATTATATTATATTATATTATATTATATTATATTATATTATATTATATTATATTATATTATATTATATTATATTATATTATATTATATTATATTATATTATATTATATTATATTATATTATATTATATTATATTATATTATATTATATTATATTATATTATATTATATTATATTATATTATATTATATTATATTATATTATATTATATTATATTATATTATATTATATTATATTATATTATATTATATTATATTATATTATATTATATTATATTATATTATATTATATTATATTATATTATATTATATTATATTATATTATATTATATTATATTATATTATATTATATTATATTATATTATATTATATTATATTATATTATATTATATTATATTATATTATATTATATTATATTATATTATATTATATTATATTATATTATATTATATTATATTATATTATATTATATTATATTATATTATATTATATTATATTATATTATATTATATTATATTATATTATATTATATTATATTATATTATATTATATTATATTATATTATATTATATTATATTATATTATATTATATTATATTATATTATATTATATTATATTATATTATATTATATTATATTATATTATATTATATTATATTATATTATATTATATTATATTATATTATATTATATTATATTATATTATATTATATTATATTATATTATATATATTATATGTCCTATTATATGATATTATTCTTTACAGTCATATATTCATAATAAAGCTAATAAATATTAACTAATATAATAGTCGTTCAAGCTATTGAGCACAACATAGGAAATTAAGATTTTCAAGTTCAGAGTTAACGGTTTCAAGAATCATATGACATATTTTTTATAACGTATTTGATATATTATGTATGTTAATAATATTGTCGTCATCAAAAAGGTATGAAGTGACCCAGCATTAAAGTCATATTTTGGACAGGGCGTGATAGATTGCCGCGTGACACGGCAGCCGCCTTTTTTATTAAATACCAAGCCACTCTGCAAAAGCTTACATACAATACATATTTTTTGTTTTCAAGTACACTTTAATATTAAATTTAGAAAAATGCCTTTTGTACTATTTTGAAATATATAAATGACTTTCTATAAAAGATACTTTATTCTTCTTACTTTTTCTCTTATCCTACTTATTATTTTAACATAACTTCTTGATGTCAAATAATATTAAATAACAAAAGATATTTATACAAGTGCAAACACAAAAAAAACAATAGTAATAAAAATTTAAATAACAAAAGATATTTATACAAGTGCAAACACAAAAAAAACAATAGTAATAAAAATAATGATATATTTTTGAACTATAAAAAGATTAGACAATATTCAAAATTCAAAAATTCAAAATTCAAAATATCTTTATTCAAGTAGGCATTTACACGCACTTTTGAATCGTCAATTACATTAAATTGGTCAGTATAGTCAGTCTGTGAGTAAGCTACCACCAGCTCGGAATGCTGTTCTGCTGAGAAGAGCTGGCCAGAAACTCAACAGTTGCTCTTTTTAAATAAAATTTAACAATGTTTGACTTATAAATTATAACATCAACCCTGCAAATGAGTCAATGACCCAAGTTCCACACATTTCGATCAACCAAAAACTCTTGAATGTTATAGTAAGATTTATTTAATAATATACCTTTAATTTTAGATTTGAAACCAAGAAAAGGAAGGTCTAAGATATCTTGTGGAACCTTATTATATATGCGTACACTCAAGCCCATGAAGGATTTCTTAACTTTTTGAAGTCGAAATTTAGGCGTTACGAGCTTATTTTTATTTCTTGTATTGATTGTATGTCTGTCGCTGTTTTTTTTATAGTCATTTAAATTTTGGCGTATATATAGTAAGTTATTAAAAATGTATTGAGAAGCGACCGTAAGAATACCGATTTCTTTAAAAACTTCCCTTAGGGAGTCTCTAGCTTTTAAGTTACAAATAGCCCGTATAGCTCGTTTTTGTAAAATAAATATAGAATTAATTTCGGCAGCGCTGCCCCATAGTAAGATACCGTAAGACAATATACTATGAAAATAACTAAAATAAACGAGTCGAGCCGTATTAACGTCTGTTAATTGTCTTACTTTTTTAATTGCAAAGACGGCTGAGCTAAGTTTGCTTGCGAGTGTCGAGAGATGGGGGTTCCACTGGAGCTTTTTATCTAAAGTTATACCTAAGAAAGTTGTCGAGTCAGTCAGTTCTAACACTTCATTGTTAAGGAATAAACTACAATCTTGACTTTTTACATTAGGAAGTGTAAATTCCATGCATTTAGTTTTTTTAGTATTTAATGCCAAATTATTAATTTCAAACCAATGAAGAACACGTGACAGAGCACAGTTAACTTTGTCAAAATTAGCATTATTACGATCAACTTTAAAAATAAGTGAGGTATCATCAGCAAAAAGTACAATGTCACATAGTTCTTTTACGTAAAAAGGCAAATCATTAATATAGAGTAAAAATAAGAAAGGGCCTAGAATAGATCCTTGTGGAACACCCATTTTTAGATGAGATCCAACCGATTTACAATTATTTACATCAACCGTCTGAACTCTTTGATTCAAGTAAGAGGCAATAAGATCAAGCGCAGCACTACGCACACCATAGTGATTAAGTTTGCAAAGTAGTGTTTGATGGTCCACGCAATCAAAGGCTTTAGATAAATCACAAAACACTCCGATTGCATTCTGTGACTTTTCCCATGCGTCGTAAATGTGCTTAAGAAGCGCGGCACCCGCATCAGTTGTTGATTTGCCTTTGGTGAAACCATATTGTTCACTATGCATGATTTCATTGCTACAAACAAATTCTGACATTTGGTTTAGTATAATTTTTTCGAAGATTTTACTTAAAATAGGTAAAATAGAGATAGGTCTATAATTTCCGGGTTCTAGTTTATCGCCACTTTTGAACAAAGGAACTACTTTACTATTTTTCATTAAATCTGGGAAAGTACCGGTTTCAATACATTTGTTAAAAATTAAGGATAATTGTGGAGCAATATCATTTATAATATTTATTATTAATTTTACTGACATACCCCAAAGATCACCGGTTTTTTTCATATTTAGATATCTAAAAGTTTTAACAATTTCATATGATGTAACAGGTTTAAAAACAAAACATTTATTACTGACTCTTACGTTATTCGTCAATTCGACGATTGCATCACATGGTGAAGAATTTAAATTACGCGTGACTGTTAAAGGAATTTCGTTAAAAAAAGTCTCAAAAATTGCCGCCACAGTTGAATTTGAATTTATTTCAATATTATCAATTTTTAACTTAATAGGTCCATTAGCAGCCCTATTTTTCCCAGAGACACTAGACAAAACATCCCAAGTTGCCTTTATTTTATTTTCTGAGTTTAAGATTTTATTTCTTATGTAAATCGACTTAGCTTGTATGCAAACGGTCTTAAATATTTTAGAAAAAATCCTAACTTTATTCAAGAATACCGGATCTTGATTCCATTGCCTCTCACTATATAAATCATATAACTTATCTCTACTTTTATATATTCCCACGGTAGCCCAATCACTAAATTTAAGTTTTAGGTATTTAGTCATAGTTTTTGGCTTAAAAACATTATTAAATTCTTGTAACAAAAAACCGAAAATGTTATTATATAAATTATTTGGATTATCATCGCTCATGTCTACTTTACCCACTTTTTGCTGAACAGTATTCTTAAATGTTAGGACCCGGTTTTTTGTAATTGGTCTACAAGTAAACTTTTGGGGCTTTTCACTTTCGTGATTAATTAATAGAGAAAATTTTAGACCACAGTGGTCTGAACTTAAATTCGTCATTACTGTTTCTTCATAAATGTTACAGCGACAGAACACATTATCAATACAAGTCGCGGAAATACTAGTAATACGAGTAGGTTCAAAAAAGACGTTCAGTAAGTTAAAAGATTTAAACAAATTTAATAAACGTATACTAGACGAAGTTTCTTGTAATATATCTACATTGAAGTCACCGCAAACAATCACGGACTTGTTTTTATGACAAAGCTTAGTTAAAATATCCTCCATTTTGTTTTCAAATTCATCAAAGTCACTAGAGGGGGGTCGGTACACGCACAAAATAATATGTTCATTGAGCTCAATGCAGGATAGTTCAATAATTCGCTCGACAGAGAGCGCCACTATGTCTGATCGAGACTTTAACACTACATCATTACGAGCTTAGATAAGTGAGCCACCGCGAATAGCTTTCTCTCTACAGAACGAACTTGACAATTTATAATTTTCTACATTTATAATATTGTTATACTTTGATAACCAGTGCTCTGTAATGCACAATAAACTTATATCATATTTTTGAACAAAGAGTTCCACTTCCAATTCCTTGCCACCTAAGCCTTGTATATTTTGATGGACAATATTTAACAACTTAGGCTTTGTCTTATCCATTAGTTTAAAGTGGAACGCTTATGTTCTGTCAGTAATACATTATTTAAAGTACATTTATTTTTCGTTATATCTGTTATAACGAAGTTTTTTAAATTAAATGCTACTAAAGTAGCAATTTGTTTTTTATAATATAAAGGCAGATACATTGTACCTTTTGTCATCCTAAACCTATTATAAATAAATTTATTTACATCAAAGTAAAAGAATGCATCACTATGACGGTATGTCAAATTATATAATGTCAAATTTAAATTATATATATATATTTATTTTGTTTGTCTGAATAAGAAGATGAATATGGAAATGCACAAATTACAATTTTACACTTATTCTTATTATGTAATTTCAATAATTTTTCAATATTACTAATTATTTCAATTTTCTTAATCGACAAACCATCTCCATGTAATAGTACAATAGTACTGTTTTCAGTCAACTTTGAGTCAAAATTAATTATTTTATCTAAATTGTGCTGGTAACTAGCACCAGGTGAGCACATATTATGTACATTATTTAATTCCCTACTTAAAAGAGACCCAAAGCCCTGACCCAATTGGTCAGAAAAAACAAAGTAATTATGGTTGTGCATAACAGAGGACCTATTATTAATTGGATTTTTATTCATTATATTTATGTTTTTATTATTACTTTTAGTATGTATAGCCGAATCACCCAACACCTCAGAGTTTAGTTTAGAAACAACATTTAATTTTTCACTTAAACATTATATAGATGTATACATAAATGCGTCATTGTGTGTGTTAAATTGTTTTTCGTTAATCAAAGCTAAATAATGTAAGCAATTTAAAAAATCAATCTTGTGATATCTTTGTTCAAAATTTTAAATTTTGAAATTTTATATATGACAGTGAAAATATTTTATACATACTAAGAGTCCGTTTGGTTAATAATGCCCTATAATCTTTTTATATATTTAATCTAGAATAATAAATATATTAAGGCTTATTTATTTATATTATGAATCCATAAAAACATTAACGATTAACGTAACGTAACGATTGCAAGTTTTTCAAGTATAAAAAAAAATGAAATGTTGTGGAAGAGAGTATTTCATTATTAATTTTGATAAAAATCAGTAAATTTATTGAACGTGGTTGGAATTCTTATACCTTTTAACCGGATCGCTGTCAAAGCCGAAATTAAATTCTTGTGTGACTTTATAAAAGTCCACTTTTTGATGCTCTGCTAACGTTATAACAAAAAACATACGTGTAATACTTAGTAGCAACAAATTGTTGAGCTGCTTATAATATTTATATTGGTATTAATAGTCTCCTTATTATTACGATTTGAATTGATGAATAAATAAAGAAACATACCTACTTATCTATGATAATGATAATGATGATGATGATCAGTTTGAAATTATGTATTTTAATCAAACCGTGAATTATAATTATGATGATTGAATTTGTAAAATTTTTGCTTATTTAATTTTTAAATTATATTATATAATAATCTGTACAAGTTTAAGAAATATTTAAATTTTGTAATAAAAATAAACATCATTACATAGTATAAAGCAAAGACGCTTTTCGCATCTGTCCCTATTTCTATATGTAGGCTTAGATATTTAAAACTACACAACGGATTTTGATGCAGTTTTTTTTTTATAGATAGTGATTCAAGAGGAATGTTTATATGTATAATAACATGCGTATTATATTAGAGAACCACTGATAAATTCAAGATTTTTAATGCGAAGTCTTAAACAAAAAAAATTTTTGCGCTTACATTGCAAACGCTGGCTGAACTCTACGCCACCAAGATACCCACAATAGCCAATTTTTATCCTTTACTTTTTTACAAGAAATAATAAAACTTGTCGGCTGAAACTTGTCTGTTTTGAAGGTCATCTAAAGAATTAAATCCTCGCATTCTGCAGTTCCGTCTCTATTATATGAGACACCAAATTTTAATTAGTCGTAAAGTCATCTCATGTTAGTTTGAAAATAAAATCTCAAGAATTATTTAATATTAACACTAGTCTTTGAAACTTTATAAAAATATTTACTACATCTGTATTTATTTTTTAGCCTCAGTACCTACCTACTTGTTTATCTCAACATCTGTTTTATCTGTTATATACCACTTTTCAAATTTAAACAATCTATATTTAATGCATTGCATAATAGAATCCCTATTTTGTATGTATCATTTAAATGTTAAATAGACATTTTCAAAGTAATCGAATTATTGTGTGATTCCATGTCATTGGAGAGCAAATATAAAAACAAAGCCAACGTTAATATTGATAGAGTACACCGACAATGAATATTTAATAATGTTATATTGTCAATACAACATTTGGTTTATCGACGGAGTAACAATGTTCAGTTGCACGATGGATTTTAACTGTATTTTAACATAACATTGATATAACTTGGGTGTGTGTATACCGTGTTCAGTATAAGTGAAAAAATAATCATTTCATTTGTGATGTTAAATATAAGACATCAATTATATTTTTAAAGGTATATTAAACTACTATTTATATTATATTTTTTATTTATATTTTATCATATTATACTTTTATAATTCATTATATTAAATATTCAGTTAATTTAATTTAACCGATTTAAACGACAAGTACTCTTCTTAAACAATTAAACCACTAGTCGGACTTACCTAAAATTTAATCAGATCATATCAGCGTTACGTCAAATCTATACACTGACATTTGTCCAAGGTTTAAAGCTCTAGAAAAAGGTTCGTTAATTATAATTCTCACAGATATGCTGGCAACATCAGAAACTCTCCGTTTCTGTTAGACAAGCTGTTAAAAATAATAACATCAAAAATGCTTTTTGCAGGTATTAATTGCATATTACAAACCTGAGATTATTAGTATTACCATGTTTATTGTACAGCATAATCTAATTAACAAGTACACAGAATACAATTAATGTATTATAACAAACTGGGTAGTTCGATAAGTCGCAATTTGTTACAGACAATGGTATAAATGTAGATGTAGATAAAGAAATAAGATAAAAAAGGAAGTATTATAGGTCTCTTAGAATTATCGAGAAAAATATCTAGATTTTTAATAAATAATATCAAAAAATGCCACTAGCTGCTATAAAAATTTAATGCAAAAACTATTTTCTTAGCACCTTTTCAGAAACTTGGATTTTATTATTTTCAGTTATATTCAGTTTGCATTATATTCTTTTTATTTAAATTATAAGTAATTAATAATTATATTATAATTATTAAGCCAATACGAAAATTTTGAAAATTACTTATCATTTGAATATTTTTAAGAGGAATTTTAAAGTATCCTCTGAGCAATTTCCGTGATTTTTGACAAACTATCCGAAAATAAATCAACGTGCGTTAAGATTACATTCAGCATCCGCAAAGCTTGCGACATTTAAATGATGGTAAGTAGAATAGTTCAGGTCGATGCCTCGCGTCCACCTTAGGTATATGAAAATGCATTAGGCGTATTATGTCTGGTTGGTGTATCCAGCTGCGTAATCCGCAAACCACATATTTAATGAGAGCAACGTTTTTTCGCATACATTATAACTCATAAGTTCACACTTCACAAAATTACTAAGCAACAACACCGACAAGCAGATACCCAAATAAAGTAACAAACAGATAATCTGACAAAAATTATTATTAATAAAACCATAATAACAGATAAACTATAACAATACGTTCTATTGACCTAAACTCACATTTTAGTAGGGGAAACCCGGGCAGCGTAAATACCTTAAGGTTTACTTGATTATTGTCGTTTGGTTATAAGTGGAGAAATTGAGAGAAATGTTTATAATCATTCTTCATTTAATGAACTTACATAATGCAATAACAGTTATCTTTAATATGAATTAAATTACATAAGTTAAGTTATCAATAACGGCACAAATATTCACTTCGCCCAGGACCCGGGTAAAGTGCACCAATTCTACTTACAACAAGGAACGTGTCACAAGTATTATTATAGTTTTAAACGAAACACTTATCTCTGTAAATCAATATTTTTTCCCAAAAACTCAATTTGTCCGCTTACTAGCGCCACGCGAGAATAACTCGTCCTGACATGTTTGTCGCGCAAGAATCGGCCACTGACCTGACCATTGTCATGACAAGCGCTTGCCAGTCAATAAACAATTTGGGAGTTATGGGCAATATTCGCTTTGCCCGGGTTTTCCTACATGACCGACATTTTTACATTTTTATTATGTTTATAGATAATATGAATAATCTGCTATATTGTAGTATATAAAAAAAAACATTGTTATAGCTGGGAAAAAAAATAAAGCACTAGTATATGTATGTAGCTTAGTAGTATAATATAAATTTAAAAGTAAACTTTGAAGACACCCAACTTAGGAATCTTTACTTTAGGACCAAGGTCAAAATCAAATGCTTTATTATTAGACTGAAATATGTTTTGTCTGTTAACAATATTTTCATCAGTAAAAAGATATGTAGTGACCCACAATAAAGTCAAATTTTTGGGCAAACGCCTTTTCATAAGCTTTATTCCAATTTCCAATAATTATTATAAATTATAGTATACAACAATATATCATAATGTTTAGAGCTATATGTTAAATTTAAAATATGTACTCTTATGCGTACTTTTTCTATCACGAACTTAAAACCTAAACAACATTTTCCATAATACTATCTTTATTGTTTTTACATCAATTGAAACAGCCATCAATAAATTATAAAAATATAAATTAAACCAATTACAAAACAAACAAAAGCTTTAAGAAGTAAAAATAGTTTGTCTTGTGTAAGGCATTACTATTGAATGTAAGAATCAATTCTTTATAATATAACTAGCGGGTCCGACAGACTTTGTCTTGTACACGCGTCTTTAATTTAAAAAATCAAACTTAGAAAAATATATTAGAAAGTTATCACAATGTCTAACATCATTACATGTACATTTATCATACTTCGACTTGTTCCAATATATTTTTTTAATTTTCACTTTTTACGTAGGGAGGCAATCGGGCCGCTAGTACTAAAATATTTTTCTTATTTCTATCGCAACGCCAACTGTCAGGGCAGACTACAATTAAAATATAATATTATTTAATATTTGACATTGCCATGGTAACGCAGTCCGCCGGAACCAATGTGAAACATTCCAAAATCACCATCTACTTACACATTAAAAATTAATCAAAAAAGCATTTTCCAATGGACCAAATTGTGAATCTAAACAATACTCAAGTCCCCTTGAACACACACAAAGAATTTCATAAAAATCGGTCCAGTCGTTTGGGAGGAGTTCAGTGACATACACACGAACACAAGAAATATATATATATAAAAATATGTAAACGATACAGTGCATGAGTATTTGATTTTATTTTTTATTATACTTCGTGATAGCTTTTAAACAACCGAGACTTATTAAAGTAATATTTGTTCCTATATATATTTGCCAAAGAAACTCTACAAACTCAGTGCAATCGTTAAAACTGTTTGTAGAAAAGTTATATCTATTAGGCTACAAAATTATTACCTACTGTGCTGTAATTTTAGTAGTTATTGGATTTATAATAATTTACTTGTTCAATTGATAAATATCGACATAAGCGTTCAGCAAATGTTTTAAGATACCAATATCAAATCAGTTCCTTCTACTCCATTTTCTATGATCTATCAGTTCCACTTGCCTGCATTACAAAAACAGAAGGCCGTGGAAAAGCGATATTAATAATACGTTATGAAAGTTTAGTGTAATTCTGAATAACATCAAGCACACAGATGAAACAGACGTTTTAAGATGTGTTTCGAAGTTAGGCCCCCTTTTACTTGCTGTCTAAAACGAATAATGTATATTAAATCATCCTGAACATGTGTGTTATATTCCCATAGATCGTGGGATCGCTAAATAGACATTTTATATATTCCCATGCATCGTGGAATCGCTGATTAGACGATGGTGCAATATATCAAGCATTCTTCATAAGAATCCAAGAGCGGAACCCTAAGATATCTGAAACCTTTGTTTGTCCCGCTTATTATTCTGTAATTCTTTTAATTATAATTTCAATTATTTAAATCAGTCTTGTCTCCAACTTTGAGCAAGTCACACGTAGCTTTGTAAATTAGTTATACTTATTCTTGGTGGTAGATCATAACATCCGGTCGCCGGCAAAGTTACCACCCATCGGGCAGAATCGTGCCGCAAAGCGACCTAGTCGTGTTCCGGCACGTTGCTCGATGAAGCCGTTTATGGGAAATGGGTCTGAACAGTTGCGGTGCGTTGGCGAACCGGTCTGACGTCGGGTTGGTGTTTGTTTTGTCGGGTGTCTAGTCGAGGAGGGTAGCGGGATCCGAAGCGACGGCTTTCCGCTGGCCGCCCGCAGATAGTTGGGGGCCCAATTAGTGGGATAGCCAACCACGAAAGGCTGCCCCGCCAGCTGTGAAAAATCCCAGGGTGGCTCCATCGTGCTGGTTGGCGACCAGACGAGGAGGCCCGATGGCGATCCCTGGGGGGGTTCGGGCGTCCCCGCAGTCTCCAGACTAGCCTCCCAGTGGCAAGACATCACCAATTTCGACGTCGGGTTCGATACGTGCCGTCTCGTTCAACTGCCATTTCCCATCCCTATTCACTTTTATATATATTTTTTTTTTTATGAAAAAGTTAAGAAAAAGGAACAAGGTTACACAGCGGTTGCACTCCTCCTCATATAAAGTGCACCTCACTAATATCAGGGGCTTGCACTCAAATCTTTTAGCTGTCCACCACCACCTGGAGACAGAGCAGCCGCACTTGCTCTTTTTGACGGAGACGCAGATACAATGTCCTTTGAGCGCTGCATACTTGGATTATCCCGGTTACTCGTTAGAGCACAACTTTCGCTCACGGGCCGGAGTCAGTGTGTACGCGCGGAACGACCTCTGTATTCAGCGTCTCCGTCACCTTGAAGACCCCACTTTTTCTTCCCTATGGGTTTTAGTGGACACAGGAAACGAAAAAATCCTGTATTCCTGTGTCTACCGTTCGCACAGCGGTGACCAGGAGACAACTCGTTTATTTGAGTATCTCAGTGAGGCTGCAGATATGGCTCTGTATCAGTACCCTTCGGCGCAGCTCGTCTTTCTGGGGGACTTTAATGCCTGTCATCAGGACTGGCTGTTCCCGTACCAGAAGACCGACCATGCTGGAAGAGAAGCGCGGAACTTTGCGTTGTCCTTAGACCTCTTTCAGCTGGTGAGGCAAGCGACAAGGGTACCAGATGTGGTAGGCCATACAGCAAATTGCCTGGACCTTCTGCTGACAACTGATCCGGACAGGTATCGTGTAGAGGTCACGTCCCCCTTGGGAACCTCCGATCACTGTCTGGTGAAATCTGTATTTACATATTCCCCACCAGCTTTCGAACCACATGGTGTTAGGCGAGTATGGAAATACAAGTCAGCAGATTGGGATGAGATGCGGCACTTTTTTGCGTCTTATCCTTGGCGGCAGGTCTGCTTCTCTTCTTTGGATCCGTCGAGTTGCGCGGATGCTATAACCGATGTGGTGCATCAGGCAATGGAGTATTTTATTCCTTTTGCTGACGTACCCATCCATTCCACTCGCCCATGGTTTAATGCCGAATGTCGTCATGCACATGACCGAAAACATTCGGCATACCTCATTTGGGCTGATGCTCGAAGCCGCAAAACTCCGGATGTAAGTACAAAGAAGAGAGCCTTTAACCAAGCTGCCAAGTCCTATAAAAAGGCATTGCGGAAGGCTCGTCTTGATCGGATCGTTAAGAATGGCGAAAAGCTCTCTGTCAGACCAACTGGCAGTCGAGCTTTCTGGTCTCTTGCCAAAGCGATCGAGTCGAACTTCTGCCAACCCTCACTGCCTGCTCTGCTGAAGCCGGATGGATCCCTGGCCCACACAGCAACAGAGAAAGCGAATGTATTTGCTTCTCTGTTTGCTGAGAATTCGCATCTAGACACTGGCAATGCTTCTCCAGAACATCTTCCTCACTGCGGTATTTCGATGCCTGAAATCCGCATCACTAACAAAGAGGTATGGAGAACATTGTGTCGTTTGGATGTGAATAAAGCCAGTGGTCCTGATGGTATACCAGCCATTCTGCTCAAGACATGTGCAGCTGAGTTGTCTCCTGTATTGACACGTCTGTATCGCCTCTCTTTCAAGACTGGAAAAGTGCCGGAATCCTGGAAGCTTGCCAACGTGCAACCCGTGCCCAAAAAAGGCAGCCGTGCCGATCCTGCCAATTATAGGCCCATTTCAATCACCTCCATACTCTGCAAGATTATGGAGCGTGTATTGAACTCGCGGCTTCTAGCGTACGTAGAAGGTAACGATCTCCTCAGTGACCGACAGTACGGATTTCGCCGAAATAGGTCCACTGGGGACCTTCTAGCGTACGCAATACACATTTTAGGCGAAGCCATCGAGAGGAACGGAGAAGCGGTCGCCGTCTCTCTGGACGTCTCGAAGGCTTTTGACAGGGTCTGGCATGTGAGCCTTTTAAGCAAGCTTTCAGCGTACGGTATATCTCCTGGTCTGATTGGCTGGATAACGGACTTTTTGAGCCGGAGATCTCTCCGTGTTGTTGTCGACGGGTGTTCTTCGGAACCCTTGACAATAAATTCCGGAGTACCTCAGGGGTCCGTTCTTTCTGCAACTCTTTTTCTGCTGCACATTAACGATCTGCTGAAGCCCGGTATCTATGGGTATGCAGACGACAGCACAGTTGTAGAAAGATATCTGCCAAGTTCTCGGGCTAGTAGAGATGAAGTACAATCTGAAAGAGAAGCCATGGTGCAACGTTTGAATGACAAACTTCAGGCAGTCTCCGCATGGGGCAATGCCAATCTTGTCAAATTCAACGCCACCAAAACGCAGACGTGTTTGTTCACCGCCAAAAGGAGCCCCTTCACCTTGGCTCCTACTTTCCAGAATGTATCCTTGGAATACAGTGACTGGCTTCAGTTGTTAGGCTTAGAGATCTCCTCGAACCTCAACTTTGGTCGGTACATTGAGTCCAGAGCAAGAGCAGCTGCAGGAAAGCTTGCCGTACTTGCGAAGGTGCGACAGTACTTTACACCGGGACAGCTTCTTGTATTATACAAAGCACAGATCCGGTCGTGTGTAGAGTATTGTGGCCACATATTTGCTGGTGCCGCAAAGACTCATCTTGCGGTTCTGGACTCAACCGAGAGGCGAGCAAAGAGGCTTATTGGCGACCCTAAATTGGTTGACGCCAAACTCCACAGCCTTGAACACAGGCGTAGAATTGCCAGCCTCTCAGTATTCTATAGGATACATTTTGGTGAGTGTGCGCAGGAATTGCACGACCTAATTCCCCCATCCCCCTTCCATCACCGGACGACCCGACGCACGGCAGGTTTTCATCCTTTTGTTGTGGACATTCCACCTGTCCGAACGAAGCGCTATGCTTCATCTTTTTTAGTGCGTACAGCGAAGGACTGGAACAATCTGCCGGCGTCGGTATTTCCGGCAAAATATAATGTGGGTGTCTTCAAGAGGAGAGTGAATAGGCTTCTAGGTTAATGCGCTTTACCACCTAAGACTACATTTCACTTTCCATCAGGTGGAATGTAGTCAAGCATTAACCTAGTTTTGTATAAAAAAAAAAAAAAAAAAAAAAATTAAATTTTAAGTCAAGAAGTTGTATTATTTTGGATCCTCCGGTTGTGACCGTCGTAATTGGCGCAGTCGGTAGGATAGCCGTAAATTAAAGTCAGTGAATCGATCAAGGACGTCGGCTATCTGGAACCTACACCGTGTTGCAGCAGGAGGAGTTTCCAAAAATTGAAACACCAAAGGTACGATTTTTTATAAGTACTTTAGAATCTTTCTGAAGTTGCTTCCATTTAATTCCTAAGTTATTCCTTATAATTATCCAAGATTTTCCATCCACGGCAATCTGGGACCCCTAGGTTAGATAATCATAGGAGAAATCATATTTTAGATCTTAATAGAGATTTAAATTATAGTAGTGTAGACAATATGGCTGATTTAGAGAATATATATAAAGCTATTCGATTGATCCCGGAATTTGACGGGAACCCTAATATTTTGACCCGATTTATAAGAATTTGTGACCAATTAGTTAACGATTTTATTAGTACTGAGCCCGGTCAGCAATTAAGAAACCTAGCATTAATAAATGGCATTCTAAATAAAGTTACGGGGCCCGCCGCCCGAATGATTAATTCCAACGGTATTCCGGAAAATTGGGCAGGTATCCGTAATGCTTTAATAAATAATTTCGCGGACCAGAGAGATGAGACCTCATTATATAACGATTTAGCTCTGTTAGTTCAAGGTTCAGCAACACCTCAGGAGTATTATGAAAAATGTCAAAATTTATTTAGCACTATAATGACCTTTGTCAGTTTGCATGAAACCGTACCTAGCACAGTAGATTCAAAACGAAAACTATATCAAAAATTAACTTTAAAATCCTTTTTACGTGGCCTTCGCGATCCTCTAGGATCTAGAATACGGTGCATGCGACCTGACACAATTGAAAAAGCTTTAGAATTCGTTCATGAAGAGATGAATACATTATATTTACAGCAGCGTAACGAAAATGTTCCTGAAAAGAGATCATTCCAGCCTAATCATCAGGTTAGTGTATTTCCTAAATTTTCTTTTGGCCATATGCAACCGCCTTTTTCAATGGGAGCCTCAAGACCGAATTTTGCACCCCCTAAACCTTTTAATATGCAAGCGTATTCAAGGCAAATAGTTCCACAAAATCAACCTGTACCGATCTGGCGTTCTCAGGCACCTCAATACCGTGGGCCTACTAGAACTCAACAGATATTTGGTGCCCCTCCACCAAATTATAGACCCCAAAGTAATGTATTTAAAATTGCACCCCCGAAAAATTCTTTTAATAACAATAATTCACCACAGGCCATGAGTGGTATAAGCCATTATGTACCGAAACAAATACCGAATCGCCAACCCTGGGATTGGTCCAAATCAGGCAATCCGTCTCCTTCAAATTATTTTAAAACTAGAGAGGTAAATTTTAATGAGTCCTACGACCCCTATAATGAATATTATCAAAATGACTACTACAATGACTACCCCTCTACTGACTATTATACTGAGTATTATTATGAACCACCTCAATGTACAGAAACTTATACGATAGAAGAGACAGACAATACTAGCCCCAACGAAGCCATCCCATCCAATGAGGATTTTCAGGAGGACCCCAAATCAGACACATTAAAATAGAACTTAACCTACAGACACAAAGACATTTACCGTATATACAAATATCAAACCCGCCTCTGAGATTATTAGTAGATACAGGAGCTAACCAGTCTTTTATTAGTCCTGAAACTGTGCAACGTTTCTATTCACATTTAACTTGTAATTATGATCCATTTGAAGTAACGAATATACATGCGACTACACGAAATGAATATTCCATTACTATACCTTGTTTTCAGGAATTTAATGAAAATGATGATTTAACTTTATATATATATAAATTCCATGAATATTTCGATGGTCTAATTGGTTATGATTTACTTGAAAAACTAGAATCTAATATTGACTTGAAAAATAAAATGTTAATAACTCGAAACTCTAAAAATCCTTTAATAATGTATGACTCTCGAAATTGTAATTTATATGAGGATATTATTCCTGCAAATTCATCAAAATTGGTTCGAATTCCTATAAATTACCATGATGGCGATGTTTTAATTACAGAACAATACATTTCAGGTTGTGTTATTGCTGATTGTATTACCACAGTGAGCGATAACCGCGGTATTTTACAAGTGACAAATCCCACTCGTCATGATTTAGTTTTTTCTATGGACCGACCTGTAGACGCGGAGTTATTTAATATTCAGTGCACGCGTACTAAACAACTACCTAATCGAGTTAAGGAGGTGTTGTCACGTTTACGCATGGATCACTTAAATGTAGAAGAAAGAGCTAACTTAGAGTCATTATGTTCACAATACGCTGACGTTTTTTATATAGAAGGAGAGCCACTTACATTTACAAATCAAATTAAACATACAATAAAAACTACTGACGAACAACCAATTTATACTAAAAGCTATAGGTATCCATTTATACATAGGCAAGAGGTCCAAGACCAAATATCAAAAATGTTAGAACAGGGTATCATCCGCCCTTCTGTATCACCATGGAGCTCCCCTATTTGGGTTGTTCCTAAGAAAAAAGATGCATCAGGTAAAACAAAATGGCGCATAGTTGTTGACTTTAGAAAACTTAACGAGAAGACAGTCGACGATAAGTATCCTATCCCTAATATAAACGACGTGCTAGATAAATTAGGTAACTGCCATTATTTCACTACTTTAGATCTTGCAAGCGGATTCTACCAGGTTGAGATGAATCGTGAAGATATTTCTAAGACAGCATTCAATGTAGAGCACGGACACTTTGAATTCTTACGTATGCCAATGGGCTTAAAAAATTCACCGTCTACATTTCAACGTGTGATGGATAATGTACTCAGAGGTCTTCAAAACGTTGTTTGCCTCGTATATCTTGATGATATAATTGTTTTTAGTGTCTCATTGCAAGAACATATAGTAAATTTAAAGAAAGTATTTCAAAGATTACGAGAATCAAATTTTAAAATACAAATGGACAAATCGGAATTTTTAAAGCTAGAGACGTCATACCTCGGGCATATAATTAGTAAAGACGGCATTAAACCTAATCCTGACAAGATTAAAGCTATAGAAAAATTTCCTATACCAAAAACTGTTACAGAAATTAAACGTTTTATTGGTCTTTTAGGTTACTATCGTAAGTTCATCCCTGACTTCGCTCGTTTGATAAAACCTATGACTCAATCACTAAAAAAAGGATCAAAAATAAATATAAATAATGACGACTACATTAATTGCTTTGAAAAGTGCAAGACTTTACTCAGTAACGCACCGATACTTCAATATCCCGACTTTAATAAGGATTTTATATTAACTACGGACGCCTCTAACTTTGCTATTGCTGGAGTACTTTCTCAGGGACAAATAGGAAGTGACAAGCCTATAGCGTACGCATCTCGAACCCTAAATACTAGTGAAATAAATTATAGTACGATTGAAAAAGAGCTTTTAGCTATCGTTTGGGCAACTAAATACTTTCGCCCTTATCTCTATGGTCGTAATTTTAAGGTCGTAACCGATCACAGACCACTTCAATGGGTAATGAATTTAAAGGAGCCTAACTCACGTCTTACCCGGTGGCGACTTAAATTAAGTGAGTACAATTTTACTACAGTTTACAAGCCAGGCAAATTAAATACCAATGCGGACGCCCTCTCTCGAATAGAAATTAATATTGAAGACGTTAGTTCTATCGTGGTTAACCCTTCTGAAAAACCACCCTCGTTAGACGGATCCTCCACTGAAACAGCCCATAGTACGTCTACTGAAACAGCCCATAGTACATCTACTGAAACAGTCCATACCAGTGTCGAGCACCCCATCTTAGAAGTTCCAATTTCTGACGAGCCCTTGAATAAGTTTAGCCGACAAATATGTTTTGTAGTAGTGGGAGATATAAAAAAACGCCCGACAGTAACAAAGCCCTTTGAAACGCACACTAGGACGACTATACAATTATCAGAATCTAACCTTGGAAATGACGTAATTAATGCTGTTAGAGAATACATTAACCCTAAATTTAAAACCGGTATTCTAATAAACCCTTTTCTTGCTATGTACAAAATAATTCCAATTATTCAAGATACATTTAAAAATTCTGCTATGAATTTAGTCCTTACAAAAAATGAAATTGAAAATGTTAAAGAGTTTTTAAAACAGCAAGATATAATAAAAAAATACCACGAAGGTAAAACAAATCACCGTGGCATTAATGAATGCTACCGCGCCCTTTCCGTTAAATACTATTGGCCAAAAATGAAAGATCATGTAACAAAATATATCAATGAATGTAGTATCTGTGGGCAGGCTAAATATGATCGGAATCCCATTAGACAGCAATTTTCTCTAGTTCCACCCCCAACTAAACCTTTTGAAATCATTCATATGGACCTTTTTACTGTACAAAATGAAAAGTTTCTTACCCTCGTTGATGCTTTTTCAAAATATTCACAAGCTTATTATCTTCGAGATGGTACCGCTCTTAGTGTGATTCAGGCATTTTTAAAATTTTGCACTCATCACGGCGTTCCATTCACCGTTGTTACTGATCAGGGAACGGAATTTACAAACGCTCTTTTTTCTGAATTTACCCGACTTCATAAAATACAGCATCACAAAATTCTAGCACACACCCCTAATGAAAATGGCATTGTAGAAAGATTTCATTCTACAATACTTGAACATTTAAGAATTTTAAAAATAGAAAATAAAAATGAATCTATTATTAATTTAATGCTATATGCATTATTAGCCTATAACAGTTCTATACATAGTTTCACAAATTGTAGACCTATAGACTTAATTACAGGACATTTTGACCCTCGTGACCCTGTAAACGTTAACATGACTGAACATTTACTACAACAATACATTCAAGACCATAGACAGAGAATGATTAAAGTATACGATCTTATAAATGGGACTTCTTTACAACAGCGGACTATACTTACTGAAAATCGCAATAAGAATCGTGAGCCTGAAAGGGAATACACCCCTAATGAACAAATATTCGTTCGAAATCCTATGGCGAGTAGGCAAAAATTAGCTCCACGTTACACACAGGACGCTGTCCTTGCTGACCTTCCTATACACATATACACTAAAAAGAAACGCGGTCCGGTAGCTAAATCACGCCTAAAAAGAAACCCTAAAGAACCCGTATTGTTACAGGATACTAATAACGTCTCTACTCCAACTGACACGAGGACAAGAAGTAACGATTAACTCATTAGAATCCGGTCCTGGCTTACTCCCGTTTAAACTTGGCGAAACAAAAATCATATCTCATTATCATTCATTTTTAAATAACATTGACCTTGATGATGTTAACAACCAAACCTTATTAGTTAAATTTCAAATATCTAAAGTTAAATCAAATTTAAGTAAAATAACATCTCTTTATGAACCTCACCTTGATTACCTTAATACTAAATTAGATAATTTAATTGCCCTGCTTAAAACCTTTGAGCATAATCGTAGTAAACGAGGACTCATTGATGGCCTTGGTTCCGTTATTAAAAGTATATCCGGTAATCTAGATTATACTGATGCCATTAAATATAATAAAGCAATACAAGCTCTTCAGAATAACGAATTAAAATTACAATCGAAACTCAACGAACATATTAGTTTAAGTAAAGAATGGTCATTATCTTATTCAAAAGTCTTAGACAGCATAGTAAAAAACCAGGATAATATCACTAGAGTACTAAACTCTGTTATTAATAACGTTTACAGTAAGGAAAATTATGCCCATATGGCCCAATATCTTATGATATTAGGCGATAATATAGATATTCTATCGGAAGAACTGCATAAGCTAGAAAATTCTCTCGCTTTTATACGTGCATTGAGCACACCTCATTCTATAATTAGCTTAGTAGAATTAGACAAAATATTAAGAAAGCTAAGGATTTTATATTCAAAGGATGAAATCCTAAGTTTAGAACTTAGAAGTTATTACGATATAATTAGAATAGGTTATTTCTATATAGGTAACCAAATAGTTATAGTTTTAAAAGTACCCATTGCCGTACCCTTATCCTATGACCTCTACCGATTATCAATTGCCCCTAATAAATTTAACCAGGTCCTTTTACCCAAACTACCCTTTATAGCAATTTCTAGTAAGAATTCTATGTACATAGAGGCTGAATGCCCGAAGATAAACTCTCTGTATCTTTGTGAAGAAAATACTAACTATATAACTCGAGATGAACCTGACTGCATCCGCAACCTGATCGAGAAACAAGAACTTGATTCAACCTGTAAATTAACATCTGTTATCCTAAAGAATGAAGCACTGGAGCAATTGGACGAGAAACACTACATCTTAAGTTTTCCCACTCCAATGAAAATTAAGATATCTTGTGGTCAAGAAATATATAAGACACTTCAAGGGAGTTTCCTAGTATTAATCCCTATTAACTGCTATGTCAAGACATCTTCATTCACCGTTGTCAATTCAAACGACTACATAAAAGGATACGCTTTAAGGATAATAGACTTACCTAATCTTGTAGATCAAGAAGAAACCAATATTTCTCCTGTAACATTAAATTCAATTAATCTTCAAACACTTCACTCAATTAATTCAAGAATATCCGAACAAACTCCAGTCAGACTTACTTCACTTCAAGATAACAGCATGATCTATCATACAACGATTCCTGTATACTTAATGCTAATCGGAGCAATCATTTGCTGTATGGGTCTGGCGTACAAAAGATATTATTGGAAACATTCTAAAGGAAACAATCCCCCTGAACAAAAGAATACTGAAGTCAAAAACGAAGTTCATCCCCACGAGATAAGAGTGGACCACGGCAACATCTCAGCAACTCTATCGAGGAATAGTTGCTGATCTGCGGAGGGAGGTGTTATATTCCCATAGATCGTGGGATCGCTAAATAGACATTTTATATATTCCCATGCATCGTGGAATCGCTGATTAGACGATGGTGCAATATATCAAGCATTCTTCATAAGAATCCAAGAGCGGAACCCTAAGATATCTGAAACCTTTGTTTGTCCCGCTTATTATTCTGTAATTCTTTTAATTATAATTTCAATTATTTAAATCAGTCTTGTCTCCAACTTTGAGCAAGTCACACGTAGCTTTGTAAATTAGTTATACTTATTAAATTTTAAGTCAAGAAGTTGTATTATTTTGGATCCTCCGGTTGTGACCGTCGTAATTTGTGAAAAAATATTTTAGCATTAAGATGTTTTTATTGATAAGTTATTAAAAAATATTGGTCAACTGCAATTCTGACTCGCGCAAGAAGGGTTTTGTATCAAATATGTTTTATAACGATAAAGTTTTCGGAGTTTTTCCTTTATATGTGTTATATAACATTGGTTCCTGTCAAGTTTCAAGATTCTAGGTCGAATTGAAGTATCCTTTAAGTTTTGATTCTCTTGCGAGTAGATGCGAGTTTGAAAATATTTATTTTTTCATTTATTTAATCTTTATTGTCCAAAAGGAATTAAATGTAATAGATAAGAAGGCATTATTTACCAGTCAACTGAATTTCAATTTAATATTTCTAAACGTTCATGAGGACTTATAAATATAACTTTAAAAATATAAAAAATATTTTTATGATAAATGGTGTAACTATAAATTTACGGTTTTCATAACTTTTCTTTTATCTGTTACATTGCTTGGGTACCAAATTTCAAGATTCTGAGTTCACAGAAAGTATCCTGTACATTTTCATTCCCTAGCTAGTTTTAAAAATTTGCGACATAATCAAAAATGATTTTGTTGGTTTAGAAGTAACATTTTTCACAAATCCAAGGGACAGCAGACTTGAGTATTTAATATACATTTTAGCTTGATACCTCCCCGCGTTCCTGAGAGAAAGGGTCTTGACCAACGTACGGATGGACGGACAAAAAATAATCCTATTAGGGTTTCGTTTTTTTTTCTATAGAAGTAAGGAACCCTAACGAGCTATTTTCCCATATATTAACTACAAACTTTTTCTTGGCACGCACTGAAGTAATGCTAAATGAAAAAAATTTAGGACCTAGAAACTTATGAAACAAGTATTTTTTAAATTTGTGGTAGTATTACTCATAAGTCCTATTCAATTATCATCAGATCATTAAAATGTTAAGCATTTTGTGAAAAAATCTTTCAATTATCCGTATTATTACTTTTAACTAATATACGAAGAGCAGTGGTACAAATAACGGAATAATATAATAATATATTTATTATACACTGCACAACAATGTCTTCCTTCGATATGCCGACTAGACCATTCCGCATGGCTTGGCTCCTGCCAAGTTGCGCTCATCGAGCCGTGAGAGCTGTGTACCAAACGATATTTTTCGTCAAGGACCGGTTATTTTTATCTTCACTATTTATTAATTTTCGCTACAAATATTTTATTTTTTCCTTGTGTTATTTTTTCCGAGAAATAATGTTATAACTATTATTATGCTTTTATTTATGTAACTTTATTATGAAACAAGATTTTGTTTTACTTATATTGATTGAGTTGATTTCTTAATGCAGAACTATTTTAAAATTATTTAAAAATATGTTATCTTCTGATGGTTAATAAGTCACGGTCATATTGGAAGTATAAGATCAAATAAGACTTTAAGTTGAGCGTGGTACATAAAATACCCCCATTGAAATCTTCTCAAGAAAAAAGTAATTTTTAAATTTAAGTAAAATAATATTAATAACTGTAAAATAATATAAATAATATTACTTTAGAAATGGTTACAGTAAAGCTACGTTAGCAGAATTGATATCTTATATATTTTTGTAAATTTATTTTATAGCATGCGTATTTTTTGATCACGCAACGTAACACTTTTTAACATAGTATCATACTTTTTTTTCCTCTAATTATATCCTTTATCTTGAAAAGTATAGTATTTATTTCACTTTTTTTGAAATCCCAAATCCTTAACTGGTAGAGACTGACTAAAAGATTTTCTTCATCATTTACCATCCCTGGAGAGGACAGAAAAGTCACTTAAAATTTAGCAATTTAAAATTTAATTATACTCGTGTTAAATCATAAAAATAGTTTTATTTCAATATGTATAAAACGTAGGTATGTTCTACATGATATTAAATTCCAAACCAATATCTACCTTATAATCTTATTGATTGTATATTACCGAAAATATTTTAGTCTCTGTTGTTTCAAAGTCTACCGGAGTTCTATTCTTACTCATATTCATTAAATTGTCATTCTATATATATATATATATATATATATATATATATATATATATATATTCTATTCGTGCACTTCCTTGAGGCAGATCTCTTCTATTATAATTGTTGGTGGAATAACCGCCAATATTTGGGTTTGAAGAAGATCAAATGTTATGTACTCCTAATTGCCTAAATAGACACGCCAGCCTTAAATAAACTTATAAATTCCTATTTTTGAAAACATCTTAAGTTTTCAAATAGGACAGCACAATATTTGGAATTAGTATTTGAAAATTTGTCTTTTAATTTTCCTTTAAAGTGTTAAAATGCTAAACTATTGTTCGAAGACGCCGCTTGAGCCTCACATGACAATAAAAATCCTTTTGCGGCCATTTGGGTAGCAATTGTTAGTTGTAAGTTTTTAATAATTGTTAAATTATAAAGAAAATATATAAATAAAGATCTTTTTTTCTGAATCATCAACAACGTCAATTCTAGTTTAATATTAGTTCTATTTTAGGATTTTTTTAAATCTTAAGCTTTAAAATTAACAACCATAACATAACATAAAAATAAAAATAAAAGTTTTTATACTTTAAACCTTAATATACAATAAAGCACGTCCATAGCATCCAAAACACAATTTGTAAAAGAGATGGATACCTTTGTACGCAGCTATCTATCATGCCTTGTCATAAAAAATATTTTAATACTAGGTTTCTTCAATGCTAAAGGCTAAATGCTAAAAGCTAAATGCTAAGGGCTAAATGAAGTATATGCTTAATCTCCAGTTCTTTTTTATTTCGGTTTATTTTAGTTGAGTTAATTTAAATAAGCTTAACATAGCTATATATGTATAAATATAATATTTGTTTGAAAATATAAATGTTTGAAAATATAAATATTTTTAAACATCTCATATTTCACATACAAAAGATAAACAAAATCACACTTATTATGCAAATACTTGACACAAAAAATAAAAACGTTGCCCAAAGAAACTATCAAATGCGAACAAAGTAGCGGATAAAAATAAGTTTTAGTATAAATAACTCTGACAGAATGTATTAAGATTTTTTAATTTACATATGCACCAACCCGCACTGGACCAGCGTGGTGGGTCATGGTCCAAACCCCCTCAAACATGGATAGACACAACATACTAAGGCCCCAAGTCTCCGGCGACCCCAGTGGCTGTGCGGGCGGTGACGGGCGCCTTGCCGGCCCTGGAGTCAGGGGTGCTAAGAATCTCCGGATGCGATCCCACCGTCAAACGACCACGGCACATGCTTTAACGGACTCCGATTCGCTAAACGTACTTACATATAATGTAAGAACGTTATTGAAAGAAGATCGTTTGATCGAACTAGAAAGCGCTCTTAAAGACCTTAAATGGGACATCGTCGGTCTTGCAGAAGTTAGGAGAGAGGGAGAGAGCACCATAGAAAGAGAAGATAATATATTCTCCCACTTCGGAGAAACCAGCGGAAAGCACGGAGTTGGGTTCCTGGTGGCAAAGAAATGGAAGAATAATATAATCGAGTTTAAGGGCTACTCGGAACGCATCGCAGTACTCAAATTCCGGTTAACAACTAACACCACTTTGACACTAATACAGATCTACGCACCAACATCTGCGTACTGCGACGAAGACGTAGAACAATTATCTTCTAAACAGGGCCTTTGACGAAAATCGGGGCACCTGGAATAAGATCCTCGGCGACTTTAATGCCAAAGTAGGTGCAAAACAAGCAATGGACTTTGGTGCTACAATTGGACAATTTGGCTCTGGATTACGCAACGATCGTGGCACCAGGTTGATCCAATTCGCATTTGGGCAACGAATGTCTATTGCCAACACATTTTACCAGAAGAAGGCTCACAGACGATGGACCTGGATTACACCTAATGGTCAAACCCGTAACGAAATTGATTTTATACTCTCTTCTGATCATCAAATAATTAAAGACGTAACTGTTATCAACAAAATCAATTTTAGTTCAGACCATAGACCAGTGCGAGCAAGATTACGTTTTAATTTCAAAATTCAAAGATACAGACAATTTAATAAAAAACCTAAAAGGCATTCACATCTCGCACTTTACAAAAACTTAGATAACTTTAACTTATTATTAGAAAATCAATTTAAAATACTTAAAATCGATGAAACAGAAGAAGTAGAAAAACAGTACAATATATTGAAAAAAGCAATCGATGTTAGTTGTAAAACCATCAAAAGTGAAAATAAAAGCAAGGCCAAACTCTCACAAAATACGAAGACTTTAATTGCCGAAAGGGAAAGTAAACAAATGTGCACAGCAGCATACAGAACCGCTGATAGAAAAGTTAAACGTAGCATCAGAACAGACATAAGAACATTTCAAGTAGAATCGATGAAAGCTGCTATAGAAAACCACACATCACTCAGAACCGCACAACAAGGCTTTACCAGATCAAAGTATTGGATAAATTGCTTGAAAGACGAAAATGGCCAAAAACAAAATAGCCAAGATAAAATAATGACCATCTGCACAAACTTCTACAGAGCATTATATTCAGATGCTTCCGGCCATAGTGAAGACGTGAAGTACTCCCGTCCCGATTCCATCCCATACTTCACTGAGAAAGAGGTGCATTATGCCATCAAAACCATGAAGTACGATAGGAGTCCAGGAAGTGATGGCATCACAACAGAAGCACTCAAAATAGGATTACCCCGGTTGCTACCCCACATCACTAATTTGTTCAACTTGATTTTAAGTTCCGGCCAGATTCCGAAACAGATGTGTCACTCAGATATCACGCTTCTATTTAAAAAAGGTTGCAAGTCCAATATTGGCAATTACAGGCCCATTAGTTTAGTCTCACATATTTATAAAGCATTTATCAAATGCATACAAAATCGCATTGCAGGTTTACTTGACCAACACCAACCTCCCGAACAGGCTGGTTTTCGTCCCGGTTTCTCCACTACAGATCATCTTCTTACCCTTAATCAACTCATTGAAAAATCAACAAAATACCATACACCTCTTTATTTAGCATTTGTTGATTACCAAAAAGCTTTCGATACAGTGAAACACCCAGCAATATTTCAAGCTCTAAAAAACCAACATATAGAACCAACTTACATAAATTTATTAAAATTAATGTACCGTAATAGTTCAGCCAATATAAAATTAAACACCACTGGCGAAACATTCAGAATAGAGAAAGGAGTCAAGCAGGGTGATCCCCTTTCCCCAATCCTGTTTACAGCAGTGCTCCAAGAAATGTTTAAAAAGCTTTCGAATAAGTGGACGACAAAGGGCATCGACGTCGGTGGCAAACGCCTAAACAATTTGCGTTTTGCAGACGATATTGTCCTTTTCGCCACCACAGCAGAAGAAATCCAGGAGATGCTAAGGGAATTGAGCGCAGTAGGTCATGAGGTTGGACTTCAAATGAACTGGGCTAAAACCAAAATCATGTCAAATAGCACGAAACGCAGGGTCGAGGTAGATGGGCAGGTCATACAATATGTCGACAATTACATCTATTTAGGTCAGATAGCGAGCTTCGAAAACAGGCAAGACACCGAGATTGGTCGTCGGATCGACAACGCCTGGAAGAGCTACTGGTCCATTAAAGCGCACATGAAGGGCAGCCTTCCTCTGTCACTCAAACGGAAACTTTTCGACATGTGTATCCTGCCTGTCCTAACCTACGGTGCACAGACATGGTCACTGACAGAGCTACAGAAGTCCAAGCTAAAAATTTGCCAGAGGGCGATGAAACGCAGCATCCTCGGACTAAAGCGAGTCGACCGAGTGCGTAACACCGAGCTGCGTTCAGGCACCGGCATCACAGATGTCGGCACCAAGACCACCCGGCTCAAATGGGAGTGGGCGGGACATGTATCACGGATGAACCCCGAGCGCTGGGCCCACATTACCACCCAGTGGGTTCCGGAAGGAGCGCGACACCGCGGCAGGCCACGGAAACGCTGGCAGCGGATGGTGGGAGTCCGCGAGGGACAGAGATTCCTGGAAACGTTTGGGGGAGACCTTTGCCCAGCAGTGGGACGATACAGGTTAAAAAAAAAAAAAAAAAAAAAATTACATATACAAATATGTAAAGTTTTTACCTATTTAAAGTGCTATATATAAAAAAATCTTCAAATTAAAAAACTAAATCGGGATGTGGTATTATAACACAATAGTCTTAAGCAATAAATTTATGGCTAAATAGTTATTAAATTATTTAATCTTTTTTTCTAATAAAAGCTAATAATAATAATAGTAATAATAACAGATATTTTGACATTTTCTTGGATTAAAAACATCCATACATGGGTTTTTTTAAAACTAAAATTGTCTATGCATATACAAAAAAAATATTCTTACCTCTTCTTTATTTTATCATATCCTATTTTGAAATAAATAATAAAGGATATCTGAAAACCACCTTCTTGATAACAATATTTTTTTTTACACGAAGCACCGTGTAAAAAAAACAAGTATAAAAAATTATGTCATTGCTCAGATTTATATAAATAAATATCTGCATCTTCCGATACATATAGTTTGTGAATTTAATGTATGTAGTATATCTTCTATAGATATCTATCTCTTTAGAATAAATTATTATGATGATATAATGAAAAAACCTTTTTTTTTATTATATCATTATAATAGGGTAAATATGTATGTAAGTAAGGTTAATATAAATTCTGAGATTATATTTGATTTATGCGAAAGGGTCATTTCTTTGTGTAGTTTAATGAAAGCTCTGGAAAATCTTTTAAATCTCAGTAAGTCAAAGAGATGTTTATAAAAAGAAGCGAGATACTTGGTAGCCAGTATTTAGAAACTAAAAAAACTACGTCTATAAGTACAAAGGAATTCATCAAGAAAGTAATTAGGAGTTTAAAAATAATATATAATTAAATTTGATTTTTAAGATAAAATTATATTTATATATGATTTCCAGTATTAGCTTTAAATAAAATAGCCATTAAACTCGTATGCCTCAGAATAAACAAGATGAAACGTTCGTGTGGTAAAATATTTATTGTTTTTGTGCCAGGTGGAAGGTTTTTATTATAAAAGGATATTTTTGGGATAAATCTCATTTGAGGGCGATTATTATTTTCGTAATGGGAATTTAATTTTTACTCTGTATCGCGATTTTTCATAGCTCATTGTAGTCACTCATCTATAGATATTGAATTAATTTAAATTAGTAGTATATTAGTTCTAGGTAAGAGCAGTAAATAGACTGTGAGAATAATCATTATTATCATCATATCAAAAATATTTACCTTTTTTGAACTTCATAAGAATTATAACGATGTTTTTGTTTACTATTTTGCCTAAGTACTTGTTCCTAGCAAACATATGTTCCTTTCATAATTTACTACTTCACTAAAACACAAAAAATTGCACTATCAGAAACTTATTTTCAAGGTTAATTGTTAATTACAACGATCTCGGAAGTTTATTGCCCTCAAGGTAAATAAAAAATACAAAATAAAAACCTAATATAACCGAAATCGTAAAGGTTGTGATATAAATTATTTGATAGCCTTGCATAATGTTATCAAACAACATCAAATGATTGTGTTATTCTCATAGAATTATGTATAATATCTCTATGGTAATTCTACGTCTTTTAAGAATAAACTGAAACATAAAGCCAATGTACACATTGAGTATATTGACACTGAATATATAATTAAGTATAATTATATAATAATCATAATTTCTATTGAGAACCAGAAAGATAAAAATAACCCCCGGCCACGCGTTGCTGTGGTTGCTAAAGTTTTGGATATACCTATTACATTGTAGTAAACTATTTAAGAAGTCACGGTATTAGAAAAAATAAAATAAAAATTTGAAAAACCCCCGACCGCTAAGTAAAGGAAAAATTCAAAATGCAAGTAAATTTATCAAGGCCAATAACGAAATAACAATATTTTGATATTATCGTATAGTCAAAGACCTCATTCATTAGCTCCGAAAATTTTGTAAAATAGACTTCAATACATAATAATATTATTATCCTTTTTAGATGTCATCTAGTATCGGGGTTTATTTTTTTTTTTGTGTTTTTTAAATTATTTCACTTTTTTCTGTTGTACTAAATGAACCTATGAATACATTCATTTCCCCTGTTTAGGTTTTTACTATCAATATTGTAAAAAACCTTTCGCCAGCACCAATAAAATTCTTCTTTTTCGCAATTCGTATTCGGCCAAACTATTCGGTCTTGATGCCGAATATATTCGGTTCGAGTATTTCTATTTATTTGGCTACACTACGCTATACTATACGACACTATACCGCTATACGTTAGGCGTCTGCGCTCCACTACTTGACCAATAGGGTGGTTGCAACATTGAAATTATTATTTACCAAAGAAGACGAAAATGTTAAAGCCGGTCTAAAACTTCGCCGGATTGGACGATTGATCAAAATTATCGTGCAGTTGAGGTATTTAATTTTAAATTAAATTATTATTATTTTATTTAAGATGGTAACAAATGAGTACACTACAAATTTATAAATAAGGTATGTAGGGCAGATTGTTTTAATTTTTTTTAAATAATATTTGTTACTTTAAATTATTAATAATTTAATTTTTAATTTAATGTTGCACTTATCGGTGCACAATATTTTTGGTTGACCCGTCTCACATAAATAGATTCAACGAAGGAGCAGGTATAATTTGACTGTATTATGTTCATTATAATATGAGTTTATATATACTTCAGTCTAAAAATTAACTCATATATTCTCATTTATTCTCAGCATCGCGTGTTGGTTATGATGTTAAATTGTATATGAAACATTTGTAATTTTAACATTACGCCATCTGTTGAACACTAACTCAATCCAGTCAACAGATAAACGTCATCTGTTAAACTTGTTTGGATTCACAGATTGAATTGTAAAGAAATAATTTGCAATAAAATAATATTGCGACTAAAAATTAAGATATAAGTTATCCTATGTTTCAAGTTGGATCAAACTGCACACGGTGTGCAAATTTGATTAAAATCGGTTAAGTAGTTTAGGAGTCCATCGCGGACAAACAACGTGACACGTAATTTATATATATTAAGATGAACTAAAATTACATGTAAGGTATACAATAAAGCTACCCAAAATATAATATTACTTAATTGTTTTTAATAATCTTATTAAATATGGCAATTCTTACAAATAACCTCTGTCAAAATTGTCGAATTCAAGTGAGTATATAATAATATTATTTCTTTAAAGCAATTTTCTCTTGAGGTTAATGACGCTTGTGAATTATATAATTACAAAACCCAAACTTTTTGTTCAGAGATGTATTGTGTACACCAATTAGTGATGTTTTCTAAACTTCTTAACAACTTTACTACGGTTTTTCTTTGAGAATGCTTTTGGGATAAGTAATCCGTGTTTGAAGTTATTATGATAAACAATATAAACATGTGTTCAGAATTGTACATGTAAATTATAAAATATTATTATGCTTTTATAAAAATAAATTATCTCTTCTATTTCATGTCTTTATGTTGTTTTGTTTTCAATAATATCGTAAAATTAAGTATCACGGACAAAAATACAGAAAATCAATAACTGTATTAATTTAATTATTTTTTTAGAAAATTATATAAAATAAATAAATATTTATTTCGAATTCAAATTACCTAATAACAACAATTTAATATAAATATGGTATTTACAAAGTATTGTTTCTAATTTAAGAAGATTGAAGTTAAAAATTTATTCATATATGTTGTTGCCATGAAAACGCAACAAAAAATTCAAAGTAAAAAAATATATATATCGGTTCCCATATTTAAAAAGATTACATGTATTTTTCAAAATGTAATAATAAATGAAATTCCAAAATGCCAGATCCATTCAAACACCTAAATACAAATGTTTAAACAAATACATAATACTGTATATATTTGCACTTTATAAATTTTAGATTCTTATCATAATTATTAAAAAAGTACTTTCTTTGTTTAATTTTATCTGGCATAAAATAATTGTAATATATAGCTTTATTACAGACATGTATTCATTTATATGAATATCAATAACACAAAAAAATATCTAGTTGGTTAAAATAGAAAAATAGAGCCTTACAAATGAATAAGCCAATGTTCTAAGTATAAATAAATTATTTTTTGTATCTTCTTGCAACTCATTTGTTTAGCCCTTTTATGTTCTACTTTTATAACAAGTTTATTTTGAATGTTTAATTAGTATTCATTTTCTTTCTAATTTTCATTACTTTACTATCATTGTCATTGGATTCATATTTATCAATTTACTTAACTTACAATATATATTAAAATATCCGTGAATCGTTAAAATCACATTGAACTATAATTATTTGTTATTGCGACTGTAAATTTCCTCGTTTATGATAGGAACTTATTTATTCTTTGATCTGATTACGTGTTTGTCGCAACATCTGTTTCTTCAATAATTTAGTACTTCACTGCGACATTACAATTTTAAAGGATAAGAAACGGAGGTTAATGGTTGCTTCTTAATTAAAACGACCTGAGACATTTATTGCCCTCGAGGTGTAAATTAAGAATTCGAAGTAAAAACTTAATTTAACTAACGGTGTTACAAATTATATGACACATTTCCACAATTGAACCGCTATTTTATATGTACTACCATTTAAACGTAAATGCAAGTTAATGAAAGTTAATGAAAATTATCTTACTGGGTGGTCCCTCGTAACAAACAGAGTACACCGATACTAAGTGTCTGATCTGGCTAATATATAATAGCGATTGTCTGGATGTTTGAATAGATCGTTATGTTTAGGCATATACATTCAAGTCATACCAATTATCGTACAACATCTGTAGGAGTTGATGAAACTTGCCCACAGAAAAAAAATCCAATATAAGAGTACAGCAACATTTCGATTACAATGGTACATAAAAAAAGCTCCTTTTTTATCTAAATCTGGCCACGCCATAGGTACACCTTCAGTGTTGCAAGAGACCATGGACGTTGGTAATCAATTACCATTAGATTCCCGTTCTACATGTTTGGTGTTAAACCAACATTAAGTTAAGTTGCAGTAAGATGCTGTGACAATATTTATGACAATACACTATACACTTCCTAACAATTCTTCCTTCTCAATGCCAACTTCTTCGAAAGCGACATAGACCCGACATTTGGTAGTTTTACCTGAAAAGTTTTCCGAGAGTTTGAAAATTGGCTATTATATGTATTTCGGTATATACTCTTTTCGAATGTTTGAAAATATCTTTAAACATGTATAGTCATGTTAAGCTTATTTAAATTTATATAAATATAGAATGAAAAACTCTTTTCGAATTTTAACTTTGCCACCTTTTATCTCTGCCGTTCGTTTTCAATATGGTGTCGCGAGCGGCGGAAATACGAGGTGGCAAAGTTGAAATTCGAAAAGAGCATACCGAAATCCTTACTATCGTGTAATGACTTAAGATCCTATATCTTTGACATAAGTGAAATGACTAAACATAACGTTCAAGGTATATAATTGTGATACCATTCAAATGTGTAAGTCACGGACACAAACTTAAGACATTTGTGACTCTAGACCCTTTCTATACTTTTTAAGTAATCAATTAAAAAAACCGAATAAGTAAAGGAATTTTAGCATGAATGTGTATACTACTATGTACTAAGTGTTTTTTTTATTTGTTCAAAATTCCCGGAAAACTTTCCATCTAACCCCCCTTTTGACAAAGCTGGTATGAAATAATGATTCAAAAATATTGTTTTTAAAATGTCCATGCCGTGTATTGAGAACAAAAAAAAAACAAGTTTCCAAAGACAAAGTTTAAAAAGTTATGTTACATAATTAATGAAAGGAAATGGTAGGCTTGCAAACTAACAACTAAACATTAATAAATTGAAATTTGATTATAAATTGATTATAAATTGAACTGCTTCTAAATGTACCTGTTTAATAGTTTGTGATTTTGTTAAAGTATATTCCTTTTACTAATAACAATTAACATGCTTAACTAATCTGAATAGATTGTATAACATATGCTTATATTAAAAAAATAAATTTGTTATGCAACGAATATTTATTTCTAAACAGATATCATATAAATTCGGAGAAGTATAGTTTTAAAGTTTGATATAATATTTCAGTTCAATAATATTACAGGTAAAGGAATCACTTCTTACTGCATTTATACCCTTACCTAATTGGATCACAGTAGCTTAAAATTCAAGTAGGTACTTTTACAATGTTTCAATTTTAGGGCAACTAGTATCCCAAAATAGTAATAAACACTCTAAATCAAAACAAAGCAATATTGTAATAAAAAGTAAAATAATCTGGCCGTAAGTCACTCTTTGTAATCTTGGGTCACAAAACGAAAAGGTCTCTGAGAGCATAAAATAATCACCCTTGGAGACGTCAATCACACGGTGGACTAAAACCAAGGATAAGGGCAAAGGGTATGATTATAAGGGTTTAATTCTCCTGAATGTCATCAATCAGAGGATGATAGACTTATTTTCCGGAGATATTTAATATATCGGTTTGTTTATAATTTTAGAACACATTATAAGTGAATTTAAGTTTAATAAAAGTTAACTGTCTAATTCTAAATGTAAAATATATTTACCGACAACTTTGTAGTGCAAGAGCAAAGCAAGTGGAAAGCAAGAGTAGGTAATATGCTGACACTTTTATTGGATTTGTATTTATGGATCATAACTAGCGCTATATTTCAAAGTACCGGGTATTTGAAATATTGAACTTGCTTCCTGGCAGTAATTCATAAAATAAATTATGTGGATTAATAACAATTATTAAATCTAGTTCAAGCTTAGGGAAAAAAATATACAATTGAAAAAACTTATATTTTAATATACAGAGAAAATTATGTATAATTTAGATTAGTATTAGCATTAAGTACTTATATAATCATAATATTTTAACTACATGGTTTTAGTATTATGATTATATAGTTATTTAATTAAAACTATATTAATATAACTATTAAACTATAAGTTATCAATTTCTTATTACCATTTATTTCAGAGATATTTCGCGGTATGTATTGAAAATCAGGCGTGTAATGAAATAAATAAATATTTATTTATTTTCAGACAAAAACTTGGTAAATGAATGTAAATGCGTTTGATATTGCCGAGCGTTGCTGAGGAAATTGTATAATATAAGCCTTTCGTCGTTAATTAAAAATATGAATAGCAAATCGAACAAAAAATATTTTATAAAAATATTCAAGTGATATTCGTCTAACGAACTGTTTACTTGTTCTTATTTTTGCTTTGTTAAAATGCCGGCATAGTTTCGATCAATAAATTTAATTATTCAAGCGGTTGGTTATGAATCCAACGTTCGTTGTTGTGATTATCATTAAATAAAAATTAGCACATGCTTATGTTGTTGGATGTTGGACAGTAATATGAAAAAATAATTATAAAAAAAAAGTAATCCATAAGGTTTCGGGATCTGGAAAACGATGTCCCCTTCCGGGCATTTATCCTAATAAAGTTCACGTTTATGTATTCTATGCATAAGTATAGATATACTTAAAAGGGGGGTACCCAATAATATATAATAAAGAAGTGTACTACTTTAAATGAAAGCAAATAAATGTTTAAATGTTTAATGAGTTATTTATATTCAAGACAAAGGAACATTTTAAAGGAACGTACAAACAAGGAGCTACTCGTTTGAATCTCTTGAGGGTGGCTTGAATTCGCAACAATATGTTGATGCTGCAACTTGGCTATTGCTATGGGAAAGGGCCGGAGACTTGAAATGACAAAGCACTGATAGCGTAAAGTTTTACTTTGGTATCGTTTCTGTCTCTAGTCAGTGAAAATGTATCAATATATAATTCAGTATTTATGCAATACTTTTTATGTACTTAATTTATTTGTAAAATCCCACTAATCAATTCTCACTACTCTAATAATTTGATATATGATACAAACACTTCCACAAACAAGTATTTAGCTTTTTTTGTAAGGAGTATTTCATAACCCATTTTTAATTATTTTCTTTCATATTTCATGGCATTATGGAAGCCGCTTTAGAATGTGAATAATAATGAACCAATTGTGCTGTTTCGTTTTATGCAAAGTGAAACCTTGCCGTTTTATATTTAAGAAATTATTGCTTGTGAACTCTATGCATATCTGACTCTTCATTTATAATTGTTAAATAAAACATGTTTATGATCCCATATTAAATTGAAGGCATTAAAGCTTTAGTAGAATTCATAAGGATGTTTAAATAAAGATCAAACTTATAACATTAAAAAATATCAATAATGATAATTTTCATGGCCTACAATTTGTTAATATTACTAGTGATTATGACATAGTTTTTTTATATATTTTTGATTACATGTCAATATAATCTTATGTTATTTTACGACAATTCCATTTCTTATCTATTTTCATTTTGCAATTTTGGAAAATTTTGAGTTGCCAAAAGTTCTATTCTAGAACCAGATTTCATCAATCACTTTATCATTAACCGATTTTCATTTGCACAGCATGTTATATACACCTCGTGGTGTTCTTTCAAGCAGAACTAAATTTTAATTCAATCTATGAGATCATATTTCCCATTAATGTTATTTTAAAATCACTCTCAGTTAAGTACTTAACAAATTATGAAATGTTAAAAAAGTAAATTAAATAATTAAGCATTTTGAACATAATATACATGCTCATATTATTAAAATATCACAGAGTAAATCACGAACTGCCTCCGCATAAATTAGGATAATATTAAGACTCATTATACCTAAAACAAAAACAGTTGAAGGTAAATGACAAAAAATATCAGAAGGGTTTTTCTTCAGTTTGGATTTGATTTAAATCATATTTTACCTTTTTCTTATAACAATTAAGAAAAAGGTAAAACATGATTTATTATAAAGTTCATCATATTTGTTTGAACTCTACTGTTTTTTTCAAAAAACAGCATTTTTGAAAAAACAGTTGCTTAGTACTAACTAAGCAATGTATTACAATACCTTATAAAATGATCATAAAATATGATATTTTTTTATTATAGCTTTAATATCTAAATATATATTAAAGCAATCAGCCATCTTTAACTTACCGCAATCGGTATCACGAAAATGTATCATTAACCTTAAATTTATCGTTTAATCTGAGATAAAAAATAGCCGCCATAATTATACATATTTAAGAATTCAGTAATAAGAGTATATAAAAAAGTTTAATGTGTACATAAAGTTATACTTCTATATTTACGGTCAAACATAATATATTGTCGATTAGTCATTAATAAAGTAATCAGTGAAACGAATTACTATTTTAAATTAATATAATTTATTTTAATCATTAATCCATTATCCATTTTGATTATATTGTTGCAACACTATTGTAAAATGTCATTTGAAATAATAATAATAATAATATCAGGACAAATTACACAAATTGATCTAACCCCTAAGTAAGCAAATTATTTGCTTGTGTTAAGGATGTTAGACAACGTTACAAATACATATAAATACACATATAAATACTGAGAATACATTTAATAAACGACCAAACCCAGAAACACAGACATCTATGCTCATCACATAAATGCCTGTCTCTGCCGGGAATCGAACCCGAGCCCCATTGAGCCGTGATACGTTAGGCGTCTGGGCTAACCACTCGACCAACAGGGCCGTAAATAAGTAAGTAATGTATATTTGAATGTTTCAAATTCTAAGACTAAGATAACAATACTCTAGAACTAAGAGGCAGTTTTTTAAATAAATAAATCCATTAACATCTTGCAAAACTGATATATATGAAATTATCCTAAAATTACGAAGTTATATTTTAAGAGTAGTATTTTTTTATAAACAGTTTACTAATTATATTATATGAGCGTATATAATTATAAACTGAAAAACCACGTACTGTTTCATAATACGGGTTAAGACAAATTGCTCATATAATTTTCCTCGTACACATGGCATCCTGAAAGTAAGGGGAGAAAGCTATTTTGTTAATGGAGCACAATGGAAAAGAAAACTCAATCAAGCGCACGAAATGTTGTGATTTCTTCGCCTAACTACGAGAGATATATTGTAGGCCAGAGGTCGTAATTAGCAGAAAATGTTACCCGCAAACCCGAAATTCTCCTAAATATCCACAACCTCATTTTTCAAATGAATGTTAGCGTTATTTACGGCACGTATTATGTATAATTTTTAATTTTGGAAATAATATAAATAAAATTAACTATTTAATATAAACCTTTTGAATACTTTTAAAAGGGGTTTTTAAGAGGAATCATTTCAAAATAATTTGAAGTAGTAGGTAAGTATTTTTTTAACATTTTTAGAGTATCATCAGACTACCACTTAAAGAATTTACTATTGAATGAATGATTGATTGGGATTTTTTTAGTTCTACTGCCAATGGTAAGATTGTGAATATATTTACAGTCAAACCTTAAATATATATCAATATAGAATGAAAAACAAACCGATACGGGCAAGGATTCGAACCCTCGACCTCAGGGATTTATTTTTTGAAATCGTCTCCCATTTGAATTGAAATACTGTATCGCTGCCCATCTAGGTGAATTAAGGATTCTATATGTGATCGTCTTTATCGGGACGGTGGTGACAGAGGTCGTGGGTTCGAATCCCTGGCGGTATCGGTTTATTTTTCATTCTATATTTATATACATTTATACATATTATACATTCTATATTTATATATATTGAAAACTTTATGTATTACATGGCACTGGCACAAGTACAAAATATATCCCGCAGTGTGAACAGCCTGAATGAATTAGACGAGACGAAGCTTCTTAGCATTTCATGGATTCACCGTGCGGGTGCCGGGCCCATCGCTTTGCAAGGAGGGGAGTGCAAGCAGTTCCTGGGACTTGCGACCCAGGAGTAGGTCGATAATATGGTAAATCTTACGAATATGGGGTACAGGCAACACAAAACTCCACTTTACAATTGTAACAAACATAATACTACTTAAAATACGTAAATTTCGATATTATTAATAATTCAAAAGATTTATTTTTCATTTGGTTAAAGATTTAGATCGAAAAAGTTTCTCGCTTCGATGCGAAATGTTGGTACTTCTCGGTATTAATCTTAGAAACAAAAAGTCGATGAGTTATTATAGTAACAGTGTAAGACGACAGGTTTAAATTGGCCATTAAGTTGAATGAAATATTGGCGTGATTATTAGGGTTGGAATAAAGGTAACTGACCTCTTAATTTATAGATATTTTTTAATTTTTAATAGGTTTTAATAACAATATTATATATTTTTTCCTATATTACTTTATTATTACTAATATATATTTCTTTTTTTTTATTCATACTTTTTTGATTTTTTTCCTTTCCTCTTATCTCTTTCACAATTCATGCAACCCAAGTCTTGATTGGACTACCAAGCTATAGCAAAATTATTTCCTTAAATACTTATTAAAATGTTGCGTACATATTACTTTGTTTTAATAACTGTCATTGTTTTTACTTTTACATAATCTATATCAGTTTTATACATTATCGTTTTTTTTTTGAGAAGCCGTGAATGAATCAGCGATGTAGAGTCGACGAAGAACCATTAAGGATAAGATAATAAGTTTTTATTGTGCATAGTCAAATGTATTTAGAACTCTACAAAAACAGTTAGTACTAGTGTAAGACGCACATTAACAAAGCAATGTTGAACAAATATGGACATGATCGGGGATTCCGAATTGGTTCGAAAGTAGTCGAGACATTTTTTAATTAATTTAGGTAAACATAGGCCTATAAATATATATTTAATGTTAGTATATACTTGAGGTGATAAGATAATAAAAATATTTTGAATATATAACGCCGTAATGCATGATATAATATAATATTATGACTTATATCTACTGATACTAAAAAAATTGCAAACAGGTTAATGGAACACAATGAAAAAGAAAAATAACTAGCTTTTATGAATGATACTCATCATGAATGTTTATCCTATTACCTAACCTATCAAAGCATATAGTAGCATATTTTGGTAAATTTCGTTACATTCAAATAAAGTACAAACCTGTTTGATATTATAACTTTCTTAAAGAACACTTTCTTTATTAAAGATCTGATTACATATAGCGTCATTCACAGGAACACTTAATGTTTTTATCATATAAAATAGCAAATGATTCGTGAAATTTCGTGTCTCTCAGTCTCAGGCCATCGCAAGCGCTTCACACGAATCATTTGCTGAAATCAATCACAAAGGTCTTACGCCTATATCAGTTATGAAATCTTACTTAGTCTTTACTTTATATGAAAGTGCAGAAACTATAAATGAAGAATTTTATGTTTTACTATTAAGTTATTTATTACATGTTTATTTACATTAATTCCATCCTATATGTCATTAATATCAATTTTTATTTAATATTTATACTGTTAATATCATAGATTACATTTAAGAACGTGGTAACTTTATGTAAAGTCGTAAATTACTTTTCAATTTGTATCCTACCAACATTGAAATAGCGAAGGTGTTTCCTTTTAGAAATAATAATTAGGACACTGTCATAAACTATTCAGGAATTGTACCCGAGGGATGAGTACGCAATGCGGCAGTAGAAAATCGGAATAATACACATTTCAGCTCAACCCATATTAGCCTAAATTCACAATACTTCACACATTAGAGCTTACAAGTGGGCTACATTTTCTATGAAAGAGTTTCTCACTTTAAGATTGCTGTTTTTAATTTTGTATTTCATTGAATTTTTATTGGAAATCTGTAAATCTGTTATAAAAAATAAACCTAAAACACTCGTGTGAACCCAAAGAAACAGCAAGCATGTAACGCTCAAAAGTTTATTCAAAAGTAAGTTGTGTATATGTATATATTTATGTCTTAAACATAGCCCAGATTTAACCATTGTCAATTATTAGACTATACAATTCTTTTTCAAGAAATAGTTTTTAAATTGAATTTAGCAACCATTTATTGCATTGAATCGGTGTAATTTAGATTAAAATTTAAGTTCTAGTATCTGTGATAGAAGTTGAGGGTATTTCAGAGCAATAGGTGGGGATTTACAGCTATCAATTAATAAACAAGTGTTAAGTTTAATAAGACTTATTGTGTCATACTCACTTAAGAGCGGAAGAGCGGAGCGGAAGTAGGTGTGATGGTTATTGACAGAATGATCTTGAGTACCTTACTTTTCTTTATAACTGTGTTCTATTTGTTCTCGTTAATCAATAATAATAATAAACTAATTACATAAAAAAAATGGATCCCACGCCAAGTCGCAGAATCTGTTTCGTTTATTTAGATATCATTAATTATTTTATTGTTTTATTTGTTACTTTTATTTCAGCTTTAGTATGGAAGAGACGTTTTGATTTTTGTAAATCTTAAAATAAATAATCAATTTTTAAAAATTCTTTTACTCGTTGTCCGAACATTGATGAAATGTTCTTGTGTAAATTGCTAGTTTCGTTTACCAATTTGCAACGCAGGTTAGGTGAAGATTATTATAGTTATTTGGTTTGATGAGAAATTTTATAGCTCTTGTTATTAATTAGCTTTGGCAAGAGAATTCGTCTGCAAAATTAAAAATATTTAATATTACTTAGTCTTAATAACGACTGTAACAATGTAAATAATTCATAAAAAAATAAATAATCATCGGGTTAACGAAGTCAAATAAAAGTTTAATTTCTTCTACGAAAAAACGTATCACCTCTGGCCTTACTTGTATTTACATAATAAGCTGGAATCATAGTTCAACTATTTAGAAAATGCATAATCGTTTGTTGCTGAACTGATTGGCTTTAGCTTAACTAGAAACATTGTTAACCTTACATATAATAGAAAAAGAACGTTATACTATCCAAATATTATAAGTGTATATTTATACTTGTTAATTACATTCAACACAGAAAAAGTAATAAAAATATTGAATTAAACGCTTTGTTTTTTAAATACAAGCTGAATATGTAACTAAGCAAACTAATGTAGGTATATAAAGTTGGATATTAAATATTTGAGTGTCGAAAAACTCAATAAACTGAAAATAAAACTACGAATAACGAGGGTCTGCGAGCAAAGGATATTTTATCAGTTTTGGTGGATAAAAGCTATCAAGTACACCTGAGTCTTATTTTATGCCCCGCGAGGAAATATTTCGATTAGGTAAAATATGAATACCTGGAAGGTTTTAAAATATATTATAATGAACATTTCTGAAAAGTGTATTTTTAAAATATTATTTGTATATTACTAGACAGCAAGCACTCTAAAAAACCAAATAACTATTACATATAAATGCTATAGACAATACTAAATTTTTTGAGATTATTTTCCTAAGAAAATTAAATTAGGTTTAAAGTTCATGTAAAATAAATAAAAGTATAGTAAAAATAAATGAAAGTTTATATTTTTTTAAAGTAAATTGTTTAAACATCGATATTCAGCTCACTGGATAGAAAATAAAAAAACTGTTTTCCAATATTTTTGGGCCATCAATGCCCAAGGAAATAAAATGGATGTATCGGTTTCTGTGAAAATCAATATTTATGAAAGTTATTGAAGTGAAGTATTGGGATTTATTTTCAGATTAAAAAAAAAATTACGTTATTTCAGTGTTTCTGAATAAGCTATCCCTAATAAAATGTTCTCGACTGTTTTTAAAAATTCAAAAATTAGACGTATGTTCTTTGTACATATTTACGTACGTCTAAGGAGACGTACGTACGACGTGATAGACTCATTTGGTACACGTAGCGATAAGTCGGTTTAAATATGTCTTTTTAACCCCCGACCCAAAAAGAGTTGTGTTATGCGTTTGACGTATTCCGTGTATCTGTCTATGGCATCATAGCACTGAAACGAGTGAAAGGATTTAATTGCGGTTTTTATTTATCGAAAGTGTGGTCCGTCGAGATGGTTCTTAGCCATGTTTGTTCAAAATAAAAGATGTCGTCTCCAAGATATTGGGCTTGTATTGGTTCTGTTGAAAGGTTTTTATGCAATTTTGAAAGTAAAAAAGTTAAAAAAGTAAAAAATTTTATATTCGTAAGTTCATTTTGATACAATACAGAAACCGGTAAAATAACTTTAAAAGCAGAAAAAATAATTAAAAAATCCCCTATACAAAAATATCTTGTAATAATATTTATATTATATGGATGTCGTTATAAAAATTAACAACAATTAACATTGAGCAATACTAATGCAACTTTTCATAATTAAAAGTCTTCCTCTTCTTCTTTCTGTCATTTATGCCGACGTATGTCGGGGTCTGCCTTCCTGATTAACCTACTCCATTTTGCACCGTTTTTGGTTAAACTACGCTTTTATATCTATATTTGATCTAGGCATCGCTTATCCGGCCTTGGACATCGTAATCGCTGCCTTCAAACTTGTGCATAACGGATCCAGTTTACCTGAACTTTTCCGACTTAACGGCTGGCTCAGGACTTATATGGATGGAGGGCGATCGCCGGAAACCTCCTCGTGTGCCTGTCCGGTGGCAACGGAAGCGGTACGGGCCGGTGCTCCCTGGGCAACGGTTAACTAGTTCCTTCGGGTTCTCGTTAACCGTTGGCCAATACTCGGCGCGCTGGGGGTCAGCCATGGGGGTGTCAGTGCCCGATCTATGGCCGACACGGGGGGAAATACGGGGCCCGCTTCTTCCGTGGAGGAGCGCCCCAGGGGGAGTTGGGGTTTGTGTTGTCTTCGTCTTGTTTTGTTGTTTCTTCTTCGTGTCTCTTTGTCCCCTTTTAGCTGTTTTGTGTCGGACCGGCGGTTCGGCGTTTGCCAATAGACCGGGTAAGGACGAGAGCGCCCAAATGTAATGAAATGAGTGATTCCGAAAATGGTCTCCAGGCGGGTGCTCCATCCTGCACGGCCGCTGCTCCCGTCTGCACCTCGTACTCTGGGGGGTAAGATCCACTCGCGTACAGGAGTCCCTGCCCTGGTCGACACCACACCGACTAGGTTAAACAAAAATAGTGTGGTGTAGTGGTGGTGGTGTAGAGGATGAGGTCGTCATGGAGCTCACAGACTCCGATGACCTGACGGATTCGCAACCTACGTTTGGTAGGAAGCGGAGCCATGGGGTGATCCGGTCCCTCTCTCGCCATTGCATAGGTCTATGACGTAGAGGTATCCTTATCAGGGGGTTCCGCCGAGGCGTCGCGGTGAGTGCTTACACGATCCCGTGGCGTCTCATTGTAGCGATGAGGGCAACCGTTGGTTTTTTAGTGGGGTGCCTTAAAAATGGCAGCGTTTTATATGGTGCCGCACATACCATCCGGCCATCGCCTTCCTGGGTGGTGTGACGATGCGGAAACGCATTTTTTCCTAATAAAAAAATAAATAAATAAAAAATTGGACTTATATGGACAGAATTCGAGTCTGGGCTCCCGCAAGCCATGTAGTCGATCTTCAACATATTTAGTTTAATTGCTACGGTTAGGTTTTTTGTTTTATAGTTGCGCAGGAATTACACGTATTAATTCCCCCGTTCCCCTTCCATTACCAGATGTTTCGATGCACGGCAGGTATGGATTCCTACGTTATGGACATTCCACCTATCCGGAGCGCTTTGATTCGTCCTTTTTAGTTCGTACAGCGAAGGTATGGAACAGTTTGCTTGCGTCGGTATTTCCGTTCGAATATAATGTAGGTATCTGCAAGAGTAGGTTGCAAAGTTATTAAGCCTTACCACCTATGACTAAATTTCCACTTTCCATCCGGTTGAATGTAGTCAAGCATTAACTAAGTTTGTATAAAAAAAGGCCCATTAGTGGATTCTCATCAATAAATGCTATCTCATCGGCATACATCATCAATCGTAGAGGCTGGTCTTGAATGTGATCCGAGAGAATATCGAGAACAACATTGAATAAAAACGGACCACGGGCTGAGCCCTGGTGAAACACTACTGTATTCTGGAAGGGTTTGGTGTCGCCACCGGCAGTCCTAACCATAGGAGTCGTAGTACATGTCTCTGATAGTCTCACTATAAGCCTCATGGATTCCGTTGTATTACAATGCCCAACAGATATACTGACGAGGCACCAGCGGCGGACTAGCCCCGTCAGAGGCCCGGGGCTGCATATTTGAATGAGGTCCAGTAGTGTTAAAAGATTTTTTATAACTACATATTTCTATGTAACACTGAGTATGTACCTATGATTATTTGATTCACTTTTTGTAATTGTCATCTGTATAAGACTTTCATAAGCAGTTAGGAAAATAAAAAACGTTTTTCATAACCATAAACGATAATAAACCATATTTCTTATCAGTTCCAAAAATTACAGCAGTTTCGACAATTTTGGTTCCTTCGGTCAATTATTCATTCAACCAAAGCCGTTTTTGTATATTGTATATATTTTAGAACCGAATGAACTTCCTTCAGTATGAAGAGCCAAAATCTTATAACGGTAAATAAGGTAAAATCACAAATAGCCGTCAATAGCAAGCTGCCTCCTGATTTTATATCTAAATTTGCTTGTGTAGGATCTTGAAAATTTTTAAGCATATTCAAAATTGTCTTCATGTTCCAGAGAGTATCAGATTTTATTTTTTGATTTTCCAAATTTTTCGTTAAGCAATTGTTACACTGCGTAGAAGAAAAAAATAAATATATTTTTTTCACTGTACCATAACATGTGACACTAGAAGGAACGCATGAAAATTAAAAAAAAATCTTTTAGAAAACATTTAATATTATTTCACCAGCTTGTTCTGTTAAGACATTAGTACTAAAAATTAATCTTCTAACATTGCAATTGAACATTCGATTGAATTGTTATTTTGCCTTTCACATTATGCTCTAATGAAAATGTGAAATGTTTTCTAGTATTAAATAAAAATAAATATGTCACTTACTACTTATTTAAAATTTGGCTATAATATAATTCTAAACTCGTTATATTTTATACCTCGGTTCGAGTTCGTCATAAAGCTAAAATAAAAACTTTAAACTTGCTTTAGAATTTTCCTAAGAGTCGATGGATGACATGCAAAACTTGTAAAAACTTTGCCTATAAATCATAAAAATTTACCATAATATAAAATATAAGGTGCACAGACGAAATATTAATCCACTTTTGCATTAAAAACTCGAAGAGAGACTAACTTTATAACAAGGAGTTTGAGATATATGATCCTGAACGTTACGAAGGAAATTAAACATATCTTTAAATAAATAATATTATATTATCTAAAAATAATAAGTATTATATGTAGAAGAATAAAATTATCAAAGTATTTTGGTTTCAAATACAAGTGTATTAGTCACTTCAATTCTTATTACATTATAAGATAATATTAATTTAATAACATTGTTTTACAATTTATTATTCAGAATTGTATTAAATTGTCATTATAATAATAATGTAAGACAGACTCTTTTCCTGATATTACAAAACAAATCTAATATCCAAAGAAGTAACGTCTACCTCACAACTCTCCGTAAGAGGATGCTTTCTACTACTACTCACTGGCCCAGAAGTTGTTTAACAAGAAAATCACACACACAAAAGCTCGAACAAACAAAACATTAACCAAACTAATAATAACGCCACTTCCTTGCACCATGGATTCTGGATGCACCCTCAATCAAAGAACTGGCACCAATTAGACCTCGCCCTTACTAGAATGAGGGACCTGTGGCAAACGCTCTATATACGAATTCTACATACAGTCCACATACAGTAACTAAAATTCAGATTTGACTAAGAGACTTCACTCTTCTAAGCTGCTAGATCTTAAAAAGATCAATCTTTCTAACACCTAAGATCTGGATCCTTTCTGAGCCCTAGTTGGAGAAGAAGTTGCTACCTGGGATTGTTAACTAACTAACCATGAGGGGCTTTATCCCGCCGGTAAACAGCTTAAAAGTGGAAAGAGTCCGGGCCAAGACGTAATTCTCGCAGAGATCGTCAAACTTAAGTGCATTTTGCCCTATAGTTAAAACCAACTCGTCCAAATTCATGGATAAAGGTCACACACACACCAAAGCAGAGGCACTGTGACTGCAACAATTATCTCGGAACATTCCTTCTCCGTTCTTCAACCAAGGGCTCAAGAACTGCTTTGATTAAATTACAAAACCTTGCCGACTGCATATACCCGGAGGCACAATGTGGATTTCGGTTTCAACGGTCGTCTGTCGACCTGGTATTTTCGTTACGACAATAGGAAGAAAAATTTAGGGAGAAACAAATATTAAAGTCATCGCATTTGTAAACCACAACAAGGTCTTTGGCCACGTTAAGAAGAGAAGGACTGTATTCGGTCCTTGTAAACAATGGTTGCCCCTAAAACTCTTGAAGATTGTATAGTCTTTCCACGAAGGTATGGAAGCGGCAATTCTGCACAATGGCGAAACATCTGCTTCCTTTGACATATACCATAGTAAACGTTAAAGTTGTGCCCTGGCACTAACCCAGTTTGGAATATTTTCTTACAGTGCTCTTGAAAGTTGCTTTCGGTGATAATCAATAGGGCATTCACCTACATACACGAGTAGGTAGGCTGTCCAACTTATGGATGCTTAAATATAAGCATCACAAAAAGAATATATTTTTAATAAAACTTGGGTTTTTCCCAAACATGTCACGTTAAAAACTAACTAAATCAATAAACTATATTTCTTGTAATATTCATTGACATCTAATTGGTTTAAAGGTATTTTAAATACTGTGAAGGTAAATATTTATTTTAAATATTATTTTATTTTTGATCTTACTAAAAGAGTAATACGAAAAAAAACTGAGAAAAAGCAAATCAAGAAAACGAATCAAGTTTTTCTTTACTCCCCAAATAAACGACAAACAGCGCACTTATACATTTCTGTTTCAAACTCAAAGGTACAGGAATTACCTCTCTTTGTAATGCTAATTTTAAAACCAAGGAATTCATTTTTTATTCATAAGTTTTTATGCTCCAGGTAGCTCGTCTGTGATGAGTTTGAAGTTAAACGTTTTTGTATTTAGTATATTATGTATTCATATAAAAAGTTATGTAAATTAATGTAATCAGAAATTGTTTTAGAAGTAGTTTCGTAAATTCAAATAATTTTAATTTTTTAGAAGCAATTACCGATACGATACTTAAGTTCATAGGACAGGTTTTTTAGTTTTTATTTATTTGAAAATCTTTTTTTCCTCTATTTATTCCACTGTAGTATTTTTTATTTTAAAAAGTCTATAGCTCACTTTTACTCACGACTGTATGGATTAAACTTTTCCTCATTGAAAATCATTATAGTCTTAAAAACCAGATTAACCAAAACATATTTTCCGGTTGAATGTATATATTCGTTTAACTAAATAGTTATACAATTTTTTTTATAACTTAAAATAATTACATTATACGAAAGGCTTAACGATTTATATTTGGTTCATTATATATTATTAAAGAAATTTTTTTTTTTGAAGAATTGTTTTTTTTTTATTATAGAATTTTGAGTAACATGGCTAAAAATTTATGGCAGTAGAAACATGAAACCTATTAACATTTTTTTATTATTTATTATCCGTCTATTTGTTTTTTTCTACTTTTTGCTTAAGAACAATATCTTTAAACATAAAACGAAGAATAGACAGTAAGTCCCAGATTTTTTAAAGTTTTTAAAACATTAACAAAAATGGAACTCGAATATTTTTTCAATATCGCTTTTAATATACACTTCTCTATTTAAACGATACTTAACGAGTTTATTAGTACTTTAATGTTCTACTTCAACCATTAACCATTTCTAAATAGTACTAGAAATGCTGGCATCCATATATTTCGTGAAATTAAATTATTAATTCTATTAGCGAATGAGATTATTTTGCAAAATCATAACGTTGTTTGACTTTAATTAATTTGAGGCTTGTCAGCGGTGAATGTAATTTCAGGAATGCGTATGTTTGAGGAATGTTTCATGTTCCCGTAATCGGTAACGTTTATTCATACTTTACAAGATATTCATTCTATTAATATTATAAATGCGAATGTAAGTTTTTTTTGTTCCACGCGAAAACTACTAAACCGATTAATATGAACCTTTGTACACATACTTTTGGAGGTATTAGAATAACATAGGATACTTTTTATTAAAAAAAAAGTGTACTCAGCTGAAAGTTAAAAATAAATTTGAAAGATATTGTTTGTCAATAAACACTTGGACGGAGTAGCGGGCACCAGCTAGTGTGTAATATGTTATACAATTACAAGTAAGTAAAAACATGTAATTTTGAGAATATTTTGGTACTGAAAACAATGTAAAAACAATGAAGTAATCCTCCACGAATACTTTAATTGAAAAGTACAAGTGCTTGTTTTGGCCTTTTGTATTTGACAAATTTCCTAGTCAATATTAAAGAAAACCCACATTTTTTACCTGTGAATTCCTAATATGTTCAAAATTGATGTTCGTGATGTATGATGAATGGATTTATTCTTGATGCTTTCCAATACCACTAATCTGATTGCTATGAAACTATAGTTAATAATTATTCTCAATATCTAACCAAGCTTAAAAATAGGTTCAATTATTTTACAATTTATTATAATACCCGAGAGTGCATTTGACATGCAAGCCTTTTAATCAAGCTTTCAGCGTACGGTATATCACCTGTTCTGATCAGCTGGGTAACGGATTCTGACCCAAAGATCTCTCCGAATCTTCGAAGATCTTTCCAGCAGCTGGAAAGCTTGCCGTTCTTGTGAAAGTCCGCCATCACTTTACATCGGGACAGCTTCTTGTATTATACAAAACACAGATTCGGCCGTGTGTTGAGTACTGTGATCACATATTTGCTAGTGCGGCAAAATCTCAGAGTGTGGCAAAGATTATTAGTATAAAAGAGAAATTATGCATATCGTGTGATCTGCGAGGAGTAACAGGCTACTACAAAGTGCGCAACGTGAATTTGGAGCGATCGAATTCTGTACTGGCGTTGTTATTTACAAACTAGAATTTTAAATAGTGCATTACCGCGACAACAATTACTCAGACTTTTAACCGATCGATAATAGAAAAATGTTTCATTTGGTTTTTTTTTATATAAATATAGAATGAAAAAATAAAAAATGAATAAAAAAAAAGAATGAATAAATAGAATAAAATAAATTTAAATAAGCTTAACATGGCTATACATCTTTATAGATATTTTCAAACATTAATTTCGGTAGTGGCATCTTTTCAATGTTTATCTATACTGCAAAGTTAGAAACATTGGTTAGGACTTTCGAAAGAAACCTAATAGATGTTACCACCGTCCCGATAAAGACGATCACATATAGAATGCTTAATTCACCGAGACGGACAGCGATACGGTAGCTCAGTTGGTAGAGCGACGGGACGGTTTCCCAGTAGTCGCGGGTTCGAATCCCTGCCCGTATCGGTTTATTTTTCATTCTATATTTATATAAATTTAAATAAGCTTAACATGGCTATACATGTTTATAGATATTTTCAAACGTTTCATTTGGTTATTTATGAAATATTTTTTTTTTGTTCTGAACTTTTTATGTTAATTATTAACAACCTTTTTTACCTTTAGACTTACAAGCATGAAGTTATTGTTATTTTCGTATATATTTTTTTTAATAGAGTCTTATATTTTATTTTAACTATGCCCTCCATCGTATACAAAAGATTCCTTTAAGAGATGTACCAGCTAGGAATTGCAATCCGGAAACCCGATCCGGTAATCCGGCGGATCCGGCATCATTTGGAGCTTAGGTACCAATTTACCGGATCCGGCGACCGGATCCGGCAACCGGAATCAGTGGGTAATTTTAAAATTCGTTGCGCGTGGTTACGCGTACGTGTCGTTGGACACAGTAGCGTCGAATATGAAAGAAATGATTGACAGTTTGCAGCCATTAAAATTAGGCTGTAGAAGCCCTATGCAGAAGAGATTCGACCCTATTAACAGCAGAAACAACACTAAAATTCGTATTAGAGAAGTTGCTCCGTCATAACACAATGAACTGATGATATATTTACTATGCCAAAAAAGAAAATCATACGATTGGAAATGAGAAAAATCTTAGATAGAGTTATTCAAGATGATAATTCTAAAGAAAACTTGGGAGAAATGACAAAAGAGAACTTAGATTCACCATCACCAAATAAAGACTTGACATTACAGGAAGAATTACAATTCCAAATCCAGCAAGAAACCTAAACTGTGTTATACTAAACAAAATAAAAAAGAAAAAGATTATGACAAAATACTCAAAAAGGTAATGGCTACATTCGAAAGTGACGGAGTCCGAGGAAAATACCTGTCTGCTTTTAATAATTATTTGCTGACAATGAAACGGACAAGTGTAGATAGAAGCTGAAAGTGCCTTTTCGGCCGCAGGTTACATTTGCAGCTCTATTAGAAGTCGATTAGCAGATGAGATAATTAACACTATCTGTTTTCTACGATCGTTTTTTAAAATGAAAATTGATTTTCCCATAATATATAATAAATAAGAATAAGACAATTATAACTTAAAAATTTCACTTAAAATAATATTTTATCATTGGTTATTGATAAGTTGATTAAACTAAAGAGTTATAATTATAATACCAACTCATTATTGTGATAATTGTGCCATTACTTAAACAGACTCATCAAAAGACAGACAGACCAAATCGGTCTGTCATAAATATGAGACTAGTTTGTACTTTTTTACCATTTTCAAATACTTTTATAATTATTGAGTTGTAAATTGTGATCTTATTCAAGTAAATTAAGATTACTTTCGATTAGTTATATTAGATTTTAAAAAGTTATTTACTAAAATTGTACTCTTTGTGGAATTGAAATCTAGGAAGACTGAGCTACACGTTATAATAATGTTAAAATTTTACTAGTTATGTTACTTTCATTATTTATCAACTACAACTACTATATTTAGTACAAAATCACTTAATTAAAATAATAACGGTTCATTTTGATTTTAATTAATAACATATAAGCGGAAATCATGCTGACCTATACGTACTATCAATATGTACTACAATTTGTACTATAAATACGTACTATCAATATGTACTATAAATACGTACTATCAATATGGACTATCAATTTGTACTATCAATGTGTACTATCGATACGTAATATCAATGTGTTCTATCGATACGTACTATCGATACGTACTATCAATACGTACTATCGATACGTACTATCAATACGTACTATCGATACGTACTATCAATACGTATTATCAATTTGTACTATCAATACGTACTACCGATACGTACTATCAATACGTACTATCAATTTGTACTATCTATATGTACTATTAATACGTACTACCGATACGCACTATCGATTAGTACTACCGATACGTACTATTAATACGTACTATCAATTTGTATTATCAATGTGTACTATCAATACGTACTACTGATACGTACTATCAATATGTACTACCGATGCGTACTATCAATACGTACTATCAAATTGTACTATCAATTTGTACTATCAAGGTGTACTATCAATACGTACCATCGATACGTACTACCGATACGCACTACCGATACGTACTATCAATACGTACTATCAATTTGTACTATCAATTTGTACTACCGATACGTACTACCGATACGTACTATCAATATGTACTATCAATTTGTACTATCAATGTGTACTATCAATACGTACTATCGATTAGTACTACCGGTACGTACTATCAACTACCAGCTGAGTTAGATTTATCTGATATAAAAGAAGGTGAAGAGGATACCGCAACCGACGACTAGAACACATACCATGTCTATTTGGTCCCACCGCATGCATTAGTCTGTAGTCGTAACTGCAACTCCCTTGTGGGGTATTTAAGGTATCCTGAAGCACCGGAGACTTCAGAAAAGTTCTAATGACTTTATATTTTAGGTTAGTTTTTATCTGAAAATCAGTATATCTCTAGAACTAAAAAAATCTTCACGATATAAATGGAGTCAGGGGATAGGGTTCAGATTTCACCTCCTCTCCTCTTCCTACAAATCCAATGACACTAAAGTGAAAATTACCTTATATTTGTATAAATATAATGTTGTAACAGCCTCATTACTCTTAAATAAAAAATGTCTTCATTACCCATGAAATAAATGTTAGCTTTTATACATGCAGTAGTTTGGTTTTGACTAAAAATAAAGATATAAGTTGTTGATTTGACTAAAACAATTGAATCTCTGTATAGAAGTTTAATTGATAAAATAAATGTAATATTGGATACTGATTTGACTAAGAATAAGAAGTATATAAATCGCAGGTCGGTTAAGAAAAGGCATTGTTAAATTAGGAGTACAAGTTAATTTAGGAGTACAAGTTGTGTGGTGGTGCTATTGTGATAAAAGTGTAACAGTTATAATAAACCGCTGAGTGTGTGATCGAGAGACTAAGTTGTGTAACAGTGATAGTTGAGAGTTTAAATGATAAACAGTTTAGTGTATTTGTGAACAGTGTCATAAAGTGCTATAAAGAATAGAATGACCGTCGTTGGCGATTCTTTGCGGTAAGAAAGATCTAATATAAAGAGCACAGTGAAGTCTGTAGTGTTTATAGAAAAATAATAAGTAGTCTATGCAGTGTTTTGCATACTTATAAAGCTCAGGTACTATAAAATTTAAATTCTAGTATCACAATTCAAGAAACAGAAAATCAATTTATCTCACAACTACTCTTTAATAAAAGAAATGAATTCTTATTGTCTGTTTACAAAGGATACTTTAAGGTGAATATAAATATCATAAAAGACATTTATACACATCATTGTCTTATGTTTTATTACTACACCACAAGAAAATATAAGATTTTTTTTTTAATTTAACCCTGATTATGAAATATAGTTCTAGAATTTTAATCGGAGCAAATAATTTTTAATCAGTTGGAATGAAGGTTCTAGCAGTGTTAACTTTCCCGATCGCTATCCATAACATATTTTATCTGTCTACGTGATGTTTTTTATAAATTGTAAGGCAAAATATACAGGCTACATGATATTGAATCGAATATTTGTTATTATTCATTTAAAATAATTTTGTAAGTAGATCTAATATACAAGATGTAGAGTTAACTAAATGAACGATATATAAAATGTACATCCGAGAAACGTGCAACGGTGGGATAAGACCTTAAAATCTTATTACATAATTTTAGTATACCAGATATATAATTTTAGTATACCAATATTTGCATAATATTTTAATTGTTATGCATTATGATTGTGTTTTAAACGGAATAAAATCAACAACGAATGAGAAAAAAATATGCTTTAACTGCATATACGAATGAGACACAGCGACATAGCTATTCGTTAGTGTCAATTACATTTAATTACGTTACGTTAATTGTTTATCACTCTACACAATCTCATACATCAATCTCAGGAAATCACAACTACAACTATCATATGTACATAATAATATTATTTTTATTATTTTTAGAGAATTTCTTGTATCGGGGCTATTTTTAAATTTTTGATTAGATTTTTTTCTTATTATTCGTTTTACCAACGTTATTATAACTAGTCTTTAATATACAGTAAAACATAAGAAAGCAAGGACAAATGATTTAGGTTTAATAATTAAAAATCTTATTAAAACATGCTAATCTAAATATTAACCATATTCGAAATATAACAGTTGTATAACCAAACAATCATTATAAATTTTATTAAAAATTTAAGCATTGTTAAGAATTATAAACATACAACCAATTGTAACAATTTCTAATATAACAATAATATTTAGCATCGCGAGCGCGGGGTGGGTGCAGGACTAGTTGGACAATCTTTTGGCTTCCTCATATTTCTCCAAATTCGCCAAAATGCTCTGCACATCCCAATATCATTAAAGATAAGGTAAAATAACCCTCCCAGCATGAGGACAGTTAATACGTAAACAAAACCCATAGCAATTTTTGGAATCATAGGACCAAATAGTAGCACTCTAATATATTCCACCATAATTGCTTCCATGCCCCTAGAGAACAAAAAACAAATCATATTAATATCAATATCTAGCAAATATTTGAAAAAACTTGCAAATATAACAACGCTGATTTATTTGACTTCCATTAAACTGCAACTTTTTATATCTACTGAGAAGTGGAAGTAAACCCTAAGTCTTAAAATAAATTAAGTTTAAACTTATAGATACAGTAATATTATTTAAATAACATTACTATGAGAAAGTTATTTAGTCTCACCAAAAAGCATGTGCTGTTATAAGAATTGCTAAGACAGAGTCAAAGATCCTGTTAGGAATTAAAAGTCCAAATGGAATGAGAACTACTAGAAGAGCCGCTGTTCCCTTTTCAATGACCCAAAGCCTGGCATGGTCATGAGCTTTTTCCTCTTGAAACCGAATCATAGATGTACTGAATGATTTTACCTAAAAATCTGGATTGTTATATAAAATAACCAAATCGATGATATAATATTAGTTATATTAATCGGGTAATTTTGCGTAGGGTAATATAATTACAACAAATAGTAATAAAATATATAAATATTTTATTACTATTTGTTGTAATTATCATAAATAAAAAACATATTTTTTTCAAGAATATCGTAAAATTCATATAGTTATGTACATAATTTCGCAGAATGACTTACAGATTTATAAAATGGTAATCCTGGAGGCTTCATCACATTATTGTTATGTAATTGGACACCGGCCATAGCACTGTTAGATCTTAAGACAGCTGCTACATTCAGTGGCATCATTTGATGTCGGATCAACGGTTTTACTGCCGCTGTAAATATCATAAATATTTACGGTGAATTATTTCAACTGAATCAAACAATCACATGTTCTAATTTTAATATAGATTGATCAAACCATTTTTGAGTCATAGAAGGTCATTAACAAAAGAAAAAGTGAGGTATGAAACGAATATTCATGACAAAAATATCGAAAAAATATATTTACAGAAAAAACTTAAACCTTAATATATTTATAAAGGTGTTTCTTGAGCAATTAGATTAATATAAAAAATTAAGAACAACTGCAACACACGTCTTGAAAAGTATTTTTAGTTAAGTTGTAAGTATTAAATATATTTATCGAGTATAAAATTTTAATAAATTTCATTTTTATCTTAAAGCAATTAAAAATGTATATTTTATAGTTCATATTAAAACCTAAATACAAGTATGTTCTAAAAATTAAATCATTAATATGTTCTGCTTAAAGCCACAGAAAGTCGCAAATTAAATTTTAGAAGACTAAATTAACAGACTTCATTTTTTTCAGAAATTACACACTCAAAATGTTATTCTTCAAAATATCATTAAATAGGACAATTAATAGTTATAATTTATATAAATGATTACCTGGCCTCCAGAAAAGAAAAGAGAGATTCATATTTAATAACATTTTTCCAAGTATGTACAAAAAATAAATGTTAAATATGAGCTTGTCAAAGTCAAAGGAAGAAAAATATTTAAAAAGAAATTTCGAAAAGGTTTTGTCTATTATATTTGTTTTTGCTCATCTTGAAAAACTTGATATTAACTAACATATTATCTGGTTTCTAGATTTTCGTTTGCGTGAAAGTTTTAGATGTTGACTTCGAAATTATAGTTTATCAACATTTTTTAAACATCACTTAAATAATTCACATTTTTTTAAATTATAGTTAGGTCACTAGCTGTGCCTGCGACTTCGTACGCATAGATTTCAATTTTGATAAAACATACCGTTTGTAGTTACCAATGTAGTTAAAAACTATAAACCTTCAAAATGATAAGCAGCAATGATACGACAATGAGATATTATTAACTTCTTTATTTGTTAACCGATTGTTAAAAAAAAAACAAAATATAAAATGAATTCCATGACAATATATTCCCGAAAACTGCATCCAAATCGATTATTCCGTTTCTGAGATTAGCGTGCAGAAAAATATACAGACGGACGAACAGACAAAATGAAAAAAACATTGTTTTGGATTCTCTTGCATATATAAACGTCCCCCTGTATGAATTTTTGAAAACATTTTTTTTTTCGTGATGTGTGCACAACTAAAATACAAACAATAAACGGGCAAAGATTTTTAAAATGCTGAAAATGGATTCTGTTAGTTATCATTTCACATCCTGGTGTATTTTTTTTTACATTTCAATGTACTAATACTACTCCTCTACAGATTTATTACATGTATAGAAGAAGATTTGCATGTGATTGACATAAATTGACATAACTTTTTTAAATCTTCACTGACTTAGATAAAATAAACACTAAATGTTAAATGAAGAATATCACAATATGTTCTTGAAAACTGCATTCAAATTGAATAAGCCGTTTCTGACATTAGCATGCAAAAACATAGAGACAAACATACAAACTGAAAAACCATTGTTTTGGGTTCTCTTGCTCTTATAAAGGCTATGATGTTTTTTTTTTATATTTTCCATGGACAGAAATGGATCAGTAACAATTTTATTATATTTATAGATATAGGTTCATGTTCAATATTTATTTCGGGTTTTGTCGGGTAGGGTAATAAGGATTCTTGCAACTATTTAACTAAGATCACTATGTCTATGTTCTTGCCTTTTTTTTTTGCTATATTATTTATGCGAATTATGTTTTCTATTTTCATTTATGTATTGTTTATATTTAAACTTTCGTGAACCATGATGATTATTAGATATATGTTTATTGCTTATGCGTATGTTTAATTTTGCCCGATTACTTTGCCCGCGAGTCCGCCATGCTTTGAGCTCATGAATAGGAACCCCGAATGGGTTCGAATCTAGTCGGGTAAAATTTCCGATTAATACTACATGATTATAGCCGGGTAAATATGTATATTGTTTATATGTTCTTGTTAAGTATTTTTTTTTACTTTGTATAGGTCACTTAAGGCTTTTGCAAAATAAATAGTTATGTTATTAAATAAATAGTTAAATTGTTTTATATTGACGTTCATAGTGTACTTTATTTTGTAAGATTGAAATCTATAATATAAATTATAAACGAATAGTTAATAAGTGTAAGCCTTGTATTCTAAATTTAGTTATATTATAGAATTGTATTTTAAAATCAAAGTCAAATCTTTTTAAATCATTCAATCAATCAAAGTTCTTTAAATAATTCACGCTTTGGGTCAGCTAAGTGTAGATTTTTATTTTGTAATAAATGTATATATATATATATATATATATATATATATATATATATATATATATATATATATATATATATATATATATATATATTAAGTTCCTCTACCTCGGATATATATCCAACTTGTGAATGAATAAAAATAATGTCCGTGGATAGTGTTCTAGAGCTCGCAGATTGAAGTCCTGACTAACGAGTATTGGTGAATTTTGAATTATATATTCATTATAAATTAGAAGTTTTATATAATTCAAATGACGCAGAATGATAATCTATTTTACATATTTATTTATTATTATTATCCATACCAACTAACTTCAAAGCTATCAAAATCAACGTTTATAGCATTCTGTTTACTTTTGTTTTATACAATACTGTAAACACAATCTAAATTACAAATCTTATAATACCTATTTCGATTATTATTTTATGATTTATAATAAAAAAATATATTATTATATAATGTCATTCTGACGTCGATTTATATTGTAACGTAGTGATTACTAACTCTGTATTATATATTTTCACAAATCATAGATTGTTGATTAATCCAATCAAGATGATGAAAATGACTAATCTAGTAAAGGTACTAAATACTTGTTATATTTTGTAAATGGTCAAAAATAATTTATCAAACACTTTAAAATCATGTGACTATATTTTTAAATGATTTTATTCAAAAATATTACTTATGAAAATAGCTAACTAATATAACTCAGCTATTTGTAATAATTACTAATTTAATAGTTTAATCGACTATGTATATTATGCTAAATATAAATGTTACGATGATATTTACCAGATATCCAAATTTAAGAGGAACATGTCGACTTCAGGATGGTTTTGTAGTGGAGAGCTATTTGTACACAGAGACAGTGAACAAAACAACCCAGATACACCATTTGACTTTTCTCAAGCAAATTTTAAGGTACTCTTTAATTATACAAAAATAGTCTACAAACCTTCAAGGCTGTCAGCCTACAGTGCTTTTCTTTTTATTTTCTTCTTTTTTGAGGATATTTTGTCAATGATTATTTTGCAACGAGCATTATACAATTGCAGATTCCTCTAAAAAAAATATTAAAAACAATTTTAATATATCTCTGATATTTCAAATAACAGTGACGTTTCAGAGACTTTCAGCAATTATACAGAATTATCCCAAAGAAGCGCAGCACTCAGCGATCAGTGCAGCAATGGATATTGTTCAAAGGCAAATCGGATGGATTCCTATCTCAGCTATGCACAAAGTAGCTGAAGTCCTCAGTATGCCTCGCATGAGAGTTTACGAATGGGCTACATTCTATTCCATGAATAAAAGGTTTAATTTTGTTCTAGCATATTATGTCCATTAATTTTTGAAAAATTTTATATGCCATTTAAATATGTTTTTCAAAAAAAAACATTCTAGTGAAAAAAAATAATTCATGATCAACCTTTTAAATATTTACGAAATAAAGTCCGTTGATTCCATGATCAACTCGTCTATGATTATTTTATTGTCGCAGGAGGTTCAGAGGAAAGTTTAATGTAAAAGTTTGTGTCACAACTCCCTGCATGCTCCGCGGTTCTGACACTATTCTTGCTATGGTGGAGGAACTAACATGTTGCTGTGCGGGTGGAGTGTCCAGTGACGGCATGTTTGGTGTCGACATCGTTCAATGTCAGGGAGCGTGTGCCAATGCACCAGTCGTTGTTGTAGATGATGATTATTACGTAATACACGCTCACATGTTATAATACTTAGCTTTTAAAGTTCATGTTAGGCCAGCGGCTCATGGAAGTACGATATTTTCGTTGTTAGTTTATAGTATACAAACTTACTTACTTAAAATCCTAACGAAAATGTCTTAAGGGCTTTTTTGTAACTTTTTGTAGTGACTCTATTTAAGTATAAGACAATATAAGACAAGATTTAAGTACAAACGATTTAAATACAAGACAAACAATTTTAGTATAAGCTGCTTATTACTTATGGAATTCCATATTTTTTTGTTGATTATAAAATGAAAGCGATACAATATAAAGAATTTTATTTAATTTTATGAATATTACAATATTATATTTCACATTTTAAAATAACCGGGTGGATCGCCGGGGTCCCCCTCGTCGGGCGTACATCTCCGTCCAGGGTGCGCGGGTGGCGGTGAAGGCCCAGATGAAGTATCTGGGCCTCACCCTGGACGGAAGATGGAACTTCGGGGCTCACTTCTCTCTGCTGGCCCCGAAGTTAATCTCCACTGCAGTCGCCTTGAGTAGGCTTCTACCCAACGCCGGAGGGCCGCAGGCTCCTTGCCGCCGGTTATATGCCGGAGTGGTGAGGAGCATGGCCCTGTACGGTGCTCCCATATGGTCGGGAGCCCTCACCGCGAAGTCCAGGGCCCTTTTGCGTCGAACGCAAAGGGTCCTAGCGGTGAGGGTGATCAGGGGGTACCGTACGGTGTCATACACTGCGGCCACACTCCTGGCGAGCGATCCGCCCTGGGAGCTACAGGCGCGGGTCCTTGCCGGAGTGTATTGGCACCGGGTAGAAGCCCGGGTCGGGCGGGTTAGGCTCGAGGCGGATCGGATCAGGGCTCTAGCTCACCGAGCCCTGATCCGACAGTGGAGTAGGGACTTAGAGTCCCCGTCGGCCGGTCTTGCGACGGTGGGGGCTATTTCCCCCCATCTCGATCGTTGGATCGGCCGGCGGCACGGGACTCTAACGTTCCGTCTTGTGCAGGTGCTCACGGGGCATGGGTGCTTCGGTGAGTACCTGCACAAGATCGCACGCAGAGAGGCGGCCCCCTCCTGCCACCACTGTGACGAGCCCGTGGACACGGCTCGTCACACCTTGGCGGAGTGCGCAGCCTGGGACCGTCAGCGTACTGAGCTGACGGCCGTGGTTGGCAGCGACCTCTCGTTGCCGAGCGTTGTTTCCGCGATGCTCGACGACGAGAGGTCCTGGGTCGCTATGGCCTCCTTCTGCGAGCAAGTCATTGCCGCGAAGGAGGCCGCGGAGCGGGACAGAGAGGCAGCCTCCTCTGAACCGCTCCGCAGGGGTAGGCTGGGTCGAAGGAGGCGGGATTACGCCAACAGCCTCCTTCCCCAGCTGTAGTGCCTGGACGGGAGAGGGGGGTGACCTCTCCCGCCCGTTATAGGCCTACGAGGTGAGGGTGTCCCTAAGTTGATCGGGGCCCCTCGCAGGGGGTTCCGCCGGGGCGTCACGGTGAGTGCGAAAGCGATCCCGTGGCGCCCCACTAAGGCGATGAGGTCAACCGTTGGTTTTTTAGTGGGTAGCCTTAAAAATGGCAGCGTCCTCTATGCTGCCGGGTAGTCCCACATACCCCCTCGGTCATCACCTTCCTGGCCGCAGGGATGATGCGTAACGCATTTTTCCAACGATAAAAAAAAAAAAAAAAAAAGTAGTCAGACCTACTAAACTAACAGGTTGTCGTCGTCGTCATTATTATGAGAGTTATAATCTTAATTATTTTTCCCTTAGGAAGATGTCAACGTCTCTAACGTGCATAATATTATTCAGACTTTAAAATGCGGAAACATACCACCTTGGGGACCTCAGTAAGTATTAAAAAAAATCTTTATAGTATTACATATATCTATTTCAAATATTAATAGAAAAAATATTATATTTATCCCATTTTGGACTTGAAATTAAACTGACTGACTGACCATGTATATGATATATGACATGAATATACGATGCAATGCTATGAGATATGAAACGACACAACATGATATGGTATAATAACGACATAATCATTTATGCAAAGAAATAAAAACAAAAACAATAACACAAATAAGCAGTACAACATGCGGCTTTTTTGCTAAAAAGCTTAAAAAAGTTAACATACATACATCTATAATATAAATAGTAAATAATAATTTATAAATACACAAAATATTACATACATATGTCTTCATATAACATATATGCCATATATACACCCAAAAATAATATTATTATTTAAAAGTAACATTTTGGCGACTTGGACAGCAACCCTGTGAAGGAAAAACAGGGCTTAGTAAGAGTTAAGCGAGTCAAGATAGAATAGTTGTGCTTACATTATTCGATCCTTTATGTATTATACCGTAAATTGTTTTGTATATTTTTATATTTACTTATTTTAAATCCTCATATATCAACCTTGTCTTAACGTAGCAATTAATTAAAACTGATTTTCAGATCGGGTAGATTTTCATGTGAACCAATAACAGGTCAGACAACTTTATTGGAAAACCCACCGCCCCCAGGCTATGGTCTGCAGTCAGCTCTATTTGTTAAATCTGGTGTCGCTTAATATTTGTACAAATTTGTTAAATATAATTCCCAATATAAATTATAGCTTTAAATTGGCCTCAGATCATAACTTATAATAACTTCTTACATACCTTAAAAATACATTTCAATACGTTCAAAGCTTTTAAATGTCAAATTAGCGTATTTAGATTTTAGACAAATTTTCATTGTTATTATAATTTCAGTAAGATAACTTGATGAGTTCCTTAACGGAATATTCAAAATTTCCTATTATAAAGTTTCTAATTTTCAGCATGGCTTGTCATTCTTAAAATTCGATAGACCTGTCATTATTTACACGAAATGCTATAGATAAGAGTCATAACACATATAATTAATAATTCAAAAGAAATAGTATAGTAGTACAATATGAATATATTTTTAAAATTTCGTTAAACAATAATTATTTAACAATGATTACGTGCTGAGTGCGAGCGATAGACAATTTTTATCCTTGTCAACTTACTCCAGAAGCTTTAACTAATAATAAACGTTGACATTTAGCTATACTAACTTTTTAAATGTTTAGAAAGTAGTGTAAAATTATTTTATTCATGATAATAATTAATACCTCGGATAGATCAGAAAAAATGCACAAACGATAACTTGATATTTTTTTAATTTTAATCTTATTCGGCAACGAAGATATAAAGTATATAAAGATTGAAATGAGATTGCCTACGAATTTTTCGCATAATTAATGTTTTCCATTTGAAACTTCTGAAATAGGAAAAAGTGAAAGCCCACTGATCCGTTGTGTTTATAGAACAAAGATTAATAGGATATTCTTCTCTATTTTATCCCCGTAAACGGTCAAATTCTTGTCATAGGTAATACAGAAACTTGGAAAAAGGCAATATTTTTATATTGAAAGTTCAACTTTCCAGTTGATAAACGATGTGTAGTGGCGTGATTATAAAAATAAGCTTACTCTATGACTAAGTATACTGTTATGCAATCTATGGAGTACAGCTGCCATGTGTAACATATAATTTTTTTTGAAGATAATATATCCTACCTTCCTACCTTCGCGGTCGCTGGCAGAGAATTTGTACCGATGAGGAAAACTCTGACTGGGCAGCTATCTCTGCCGGTGTTCCACAAGGCGGCTTGTTATCTCCTCTTCTATTCTCTTTATTTATCAACGAAATCTCAAAAGTAATTTCTTGTCACTACCACACCTATGCAGATGATTTGCTGATTTATCGACATACAACTATCGACGACCTTGCCGCTACTATAGACGCACTAAATAGTGATCTCAAGAGGATTAAGCAGTGGGCTGATGAATACGGTCTTCTTGTAAATCCGTTGAAATCACAAGCGTTGATCATTGGTAGCAAACAATTGCGCAATAAAATTAATAATGTAAATTTACCCACTTTGTTTTATGATACTATTCCCATACCATTTGCAGACAAATCGAAAACCCTTGGCATCATTCTCGATTGTAATCTTTCTTGGTCAGAGCGAGTTAATGATGTTAACAGAAAGCTGCATTACTCCCTTCATTCACTTAGGCGGTTGCAGAATTTCCTTCTTCTAAGCACAAAAATAATGTTAACACAAACTCTTTTACTTCCTATTCTTGATTACGCCGACGTTTGCTACTTTCTCTGAGGACTTACTTAATAATCTTGATCGACTTCAAAATTTGTTTATTCGTTTTATCTACGGATTGCGCAAATACGATCATGTGTCCGAAAACCGAAAAAAATTAAAGTGGCTCCCTATTCGTCTTCGCCGGAATGTAAATATTCTATCCCTGATCTTTAAAATCTTTAGAACTTCTTCTCCTTCTTACTTACGTGAACCTTTTCAACTTTCAATTCCACGAACGAGACCTCTTCGTTCGTGTGTCTCACTAAGTTCTCTGGAAGTACCTTCTTACAATACCACTTTCTATTCGAACTCTTTTACTATTGTTGCAGCTCGCCTTTGGAACTCTCTTCCAAAAAATATTTTTGAAAGAAATCCATCTGTTAAACTAGAGTTAAAGATCACTATCTCTCTTCAATAACTTAAATTCTTATTAATATATGATGAAGTATGTAGGTATGTATGTATCTATGTATGTATATTTGTATGTAAATATGTAACATTAATATATTTACAATTATTATTATTATTATTATTATACATAACGTATATATTTTATGTAGTATGTAAGATTTATATATTAAAAATATCATTAAAATTATTTTTGTTTATCTACGTGCCCGACCGCATATTTATAATGTTTTTATTCTATTTTGGAGGATAACTGGGAGAGATCTCTTAAAGAGATAAGTTGATCCTTTGTACATGTTTTTTTTTTCTTTGTATATGTTCATATTTTGTAAGTTTTGATGGTACATAAATAAATAAATAAAAAAAATAAAATATAGATAAGGTTAAGAGCGAGACCAATCATATTTATTTATACGACCTTTTTAACTGGAACCTCTTGCCAACTGTCATCGTATACCTATATATTATGTATACTGGATTATAATTTCTTCTGCGGTGCAATGGTCGTATTCTATTAAAAACTAAACAATTTCAAAAGTATTTGTAAAAATAGTAATTCATAAGAATTGTTCATATTGTCTGGCACAAAAATATAAGAATCAAAATAATATTAAGTGCATATGGGACTCCGTTAACAGCGGGAAAACTATATGGATCCCGGAATCTTGTATTGTATATTAAATTTGAACGATAACATAAAACTAAAAAAAACTTTAACAAGATCAAGACCAATAAGAAAACAAAACATGTTATTAAGCTTACAAAGTAATCTTGAGAATAAAATTGAATAAATAGGAATATATACGTATTGATACGGGGTACGCCATCTCTGGACCTACAGAGTGAACATGCCATCCACCGACGATTTCGTTCTTCACAACACACACCCACATTCAATAAGAATAAAACAAAGATTAAATACAAGTCTTCTAAAATAGTAAAACAAAATATTTATTACATTGCCCTAAAATAAATAATTAAGTTTGCCGCATTTTTTTTATTGAGTTATAATGATATTTTACAAACACAAATCCTATAATAGAATTCTCAACGTCGCACTCCAGCAGATTTAGATTTAGAACTTATAGTGAAATGAAATCTGATGGAATTTAGGAGAGATGATCATAAAAATAATAGAAAGTTAATATTTTTGTAAGTTTTTGCTGAAATTGCGGACTATTTAATTTAAAGAAGTTTTTTCTTTTAATGTTTTTCTTTAATATAAATTAAGAACAATTCATGTATGAAATAAGGTTATTCTTATTTTATTTTTATTACTTTAAGCCGCAACAAATAAACATCTATATCTTGATTAGACAATAAGTACATTTTTATTCGACCCAGTTGAGTTCTCTTAAAATTATGTCCAAATAGGCAAACAAAAAAATGAAAATCAAATGACGTATAAAATACGCAAATATTGAAACATTATAAAAGTGATTGAATTTGTTAAGAAACCCATATAATATTATAAATACAATATTTGTTAGTGTTTCTATTTTATAAATTCTACGGCAAAAGATACACGATAATTCCTATTCGATTGAAGTTACCTTTCTAGGATATCCAGTTTTAATTATCATTTAATATTCTAGTTCCTTTAACTACCTACCTACGGCGATAACGAGCATCACGAATTTCTGTTGTCAATCTATACCTATTTCTATGACAAAGGTCCTTAAATAGAACTCATTAGTACTAGTTCAAAGTGGTGTAATCTAAATCTGTTCGTTTAATGTTTTCGAACTAATCGGATAGAAGTAAAGCTATTTTACATAAAATGTAAATTTTACTTATTTCTGCTATAGAAAAATAATATTAATTTAAATAAATATACTTATGATACTTTTCATTACACAGTTTTAGATGTTCCATTTCACTTTGGAGTTACTAAGATTAATTTATTTTGAGGATATTTTGCCTGCATAGTGTTAAACAAATTTAAACATAAAAATGTAAATATTATTTCGTAATGGCATGCATACTACGTACATACATATTATTTTCAGAATGTAAATAATGCATAGCGATGCGTTGCAAGCGATGCCCATTTAAATTTACTTCGTCAACAAATAGGTAATTTTTAATACATATAGAAGTATTTTACTGTTATTAAAACCAATTCACATTTTTAATAAGAATAATATATATGTCGCAGATCACGATAATTTAACGATAATTAGTAACTTAATTGATATCATTGTAACAGTGGGGTGTGAACGCCGTGACGTATTGAGTCACGTGATCGGAATCGTTTGGAGGGGCACCGCAGACATTTTAAATATCCGAGAGCATCGAGACGAGAGGATTATTGATTAGTGTGAGCCTTACAGTCCGGACCCCCCAAACGGGACCGGTGGTTCACGAAACTCTGATAATTACCTACTGAGTAATTTGTGATTACCTACATTTAATACAAGTAATTGTCATATTGTGTCTGTGTGGTTTAATTGCCTGAGACCTACGCTTCGGATCCTGTACCAGAAGACTCCATCAATACAGAATAAGCCACTAATATGCCTCTAATCTCCGACATATATATATATTTTTAAAAGTGCTTCTTAGAAAACTATATTTTTATTAAAATTTATAAATATTATAAACAGTATATGTCATATTTGTAGATGTGTAAATAGGTATTGCATATGAAAATGTTAGAAGATATTTTGAAATATTTTACGCTTAAAAAATTCGAAAAAAGTCTTCTACCTACTTTAAAATATTTGTTTATAAAATTAAACAAGCCTTGACAATTTATAATCAGATTAACTATGAGGAGTTATTAATAGATCGAGGAAGAAGTGTTTTTGCATATAGTACCTATGTATGAATTTGTAATAAAACATTTTGGTTGTACATTTGTATCTGACTGCTTCTGATGACATTAGAATAGTTATATTAAAAAAATAAAATAATGAAGTAAAGTTGTTACTCGACATTTTTCATTTGTTTTTCTTTCTGTCAAAATGAGAGAATCTAATAAAAAATTCGATATAATTCAAAGTTTATTACAAAAAAAGGAAAAGATGCGAAGCCGCGTAAAAAAATTGTGACCTAATGCAGTGCTATCAGACTAGCACAAAATTGGTTTAAGCGTTTTCTATCCGGGAATTTTGATGTCAAAGATGCAACTCGCTCTGGTCGCCCTGTTACAAATAAAGTGGACGCATTTTTTTAAAAAGTGCACCAAGATCGGCATGTCAGTACGTCATAATTACTGACATGCCGATCTTGAAAGATGAAGAACTGGAAATCGATCACAAATCAGTTTTGACCCACCTAAAAAACCTTGGTACACCAAAAGCTCGATATTTGGGTGCCATACGGGGAAACTAATGAATTTAGGATACATTTGCGATTCTTTACTGAGATGTAATGAAATTGACCCATTTATAAAGAGATGGTGATGAAAAATGGATCACATATGATGAGAACGTACGAAAAATCCTGGTCATGATCATGGCTTCACAGACTATAGCTTAACCTTGTTAACTCACAATAAGGTGAAGCTGTTTGTATGTTGCGACTAGAAGACCATTGGTCATTTTGAGGTTTTACCCCCAGGCAGCACCACGTTTCATCACGATAACGCGAGACTACACATATCTTTAGCCACTCAGCAACAATTAAGATAGTTTGGGTGGGAGGTTTTGATACATTTTCCGTATAGTCCCGAGCTTGCAACTTCAGATTTCTACCTGCTTCGGTCTTTTTTTAGGCTCTGTTAACCTGAAAATTAAGAGAGGCCTGCCAAAACTACTTGTCTCGTTTTTTTTATCATAAGTCCATCTACAGCAATGAGATTATGTCACTAGCTACAAGATGGGAAAAAGTTATTGTAGAAAATGGCACATGTATATTTTAGGTTAATATAAATAATCTTAAAAAAAGAATTGACTGTTTATATAAAATGCTAAGAAACTTTTTCTCCCCTCCTTTACTTAAATAGTAAATTCTCAACAAACCATTTTTATGTTAAAAGATGTATAACGTTTCTTTAAAAAATAACAACGAAGACAGTTTTAATTAAATTGCTAGGTATTTGTATTTTTCAAAATATTGATTGTGCGGGAAGATGTCGATAAAATAATAAATTTTTATGCATGTATTTTATACTAAACTCCTTCTTTCCAAAAGGAAAACTGCATTATATTATATTTTATATTTTTCTATGTAGCGTTTACTCTCATATTTTTAAAACAGTGTTCAGACTTCAGGCGAGCTTATACGACGGTTAATGGAGTGTCGCTGCAGCGTTAAAAGTCTGAACGACTTCCATAACCCGTTCTAAGATTTATATACCTTAACTTTGACATATTCATAATTCGACATATTCATAATTCGAAAAATTATTGACGGTTTTTTTACTGTGCCTGAAAATTGCGCATATTGGAAATTTATATCTTATTTTACAGCCTACATTTATGAAAATAAAATGTATTATATTTTTGATAATGAATCTCTTTTATTATTAGACTTCTGATATAACAGTTAGAAGTTTAGAAATGTTTAACAATACTTCAGTAAACTATAAACTTCGTTCGTTAAGTTGTCAAGATATTTAATTTAAAATATTTTTAATAAGGATTTAATTCTATTATCTCCAATTTTATACTTTACTTTGGGGTAATTAAATCTTAATTATTCTATTTCCTCACTGACGATATTTTTCGGTTTCCTTTTTATTTCAGTATAATAATCTAAAAATAACCTAACTTAACCCTTACCTTTACTTTAATGTATTGCATTATATAAATTTTATAATTAGTAAAAATATAATTTTTTAGTAAGTTTATTACTTTTTTGTTGTTAAAATATATATATTTTTTTAAATAACAAGATTTTAGTGTTTAATGTTACCAGTATTTTTAGTAAGTTTTATGTTGTGTCTACACTACATACAACGTACTGATAACAGTAGTGTGAGGATTTACAATGAGTATTGAAAGCGGTCTGTTACCTTCTAAATATATTTTTTTGAATACCCATATAGGTTTTACAGTTCACTCAATACGAGACCGATATGTACATGTTATTGTAAATAGATAATGTTCGGTCATATTACTTAAGTATTTAGAGAACGTTGCCCTTGTAATCGATATGTTAAAAAATTTTAATTTTTCGGTGCATGTGTAGGCACTTATATCTAACGCGGATTAAAATTGGTTTCTATTACAATTTTTAAAACACTGAGTTTTCGTAGTTAGTAAGATTGTTTGAGTAAGTAGAAAACAAAGTAATTACGACAATAGACATTTTTATCTTTTCTATTACAAGAAAGCAATATTTATAAGGCTAAGATACCTTTGACTCACTCGAGTGCAATAAAATGTATCATAATAAAAATAGGAGTATCTGTATTTCTAGTTAAATCAATATGTAAATAATTTATGTTAAATGTCTTATACATTTTTAAATTTCTTTTAATAAATACTTCTTCTTTTATTCTTGAAATTGAAATGGCATCTACGATAAAATGAAAATTATAAGATAAAATGAAAATTATAATTATAAAAAAATATACAAAAATTTCTATTTATTTATATAAATGTGTAACACTTATACCATAATCGATTTTAAAAATATGTCAAAAAATATTCAAAAGTAATAAACTCAAATAAATATAATTACTTATAAGATAACTAAAAGGTTAAACATATAAATATGTTAATATATTAATTTATTTTTTATGAAGTTATTTTATTTAAATTCTATTCATGATCAGAACTACGGAAACGTTTCGAAATTAGTTATTTTTTTTTAAGAATAGTTTGTTTATTAATTCCTATCGACCATTAATTTAACTAGACCTTAAATACAGAAAAAGCTACATGCTGTTTATAATAACTACCATACCTATCTACGAGTTGGAATATATACTATAGCAAAAAATAAATGCTTAAATCAGTCCGTCGGAAGTCGGTTAATATTACAAACTATGGTATGTAATAAAATATGTATATATTGTAGGAAATATTATATTGTATAATGACAAACTATAAAAATATACTCGTGCTAAATTATGCTCATTACACATTAGTTATATCTTCTTTGCTAGTACCTACGTAATAACTACGTAATGATTATAAAAATAAAAGTAACAATGTTAATTAATATAAGATAAGCATTATATTTCTTACAAGAGAGAAAAATATTAATATCACAATGTACATAAAGCATTGTTTTTGCAGTCTGTCAGGTTTGCTTTTATCTACAACATTAACGAGCTTTACATTTGTTTTTAAAAGAACTTTTTTTTAAAACGTTGGTTATTTTATAATTAAAACAAGTGCTTTTTATTTAAAAAAAATGTGGGTATGAAACAATGTGTCCTATACATTAAGATCTCAGCTACCATTATTCCAACCCTAATAATCACGGTGATATTTCATTGTGGGCCAATTAGAGTTGACCATTTAAATCTGTCGTCTTACACTGTTACTGTAACAATTCAGTAGAGAAAGTCTTTTTGTTCTTTAGATTAACGACAAAGTGCGAGGTCACAAAAAGTGTCGCCAAGTGCGGAAATTGCCAAAACTTCGTGTCAAAGCCCGAAATTTTCTTGTTCTAAATGACCTCGTAAATGAATGATGGCTCTCTTAAAAACGGTAAAGAAATTAGGAACAGACGTTTTTGGTGTTATGAGTTTTATAACAACTTAAGCGTTGATTTTTTCTAACAGTCTAACAGTTAAGTTCACTATTGATAATTTAATCATTAACTAATTTCAGTCTTGAGTTAAATGGTATTCACGAAGCTATTATCCAACTAACTAATTTTGAACCTGTCGTAATAAATAATAAAAAGATTAATAAAAAAACTGTGGCCTATATATATCCACAAGTTTTTTCCAATACTGTAGTAATTAGTGCGTGCTGTTGACACTACAGCATGTATTTTTAATTATTTTTTAATTTGCGCTTATGTCATGGGAACCGTTCAATTCACTAGAGCACGCTCGTACACTACGTGACGGGTCTTCGAGATAAAGTATTTATAAAATTGTGTTTGGTTGATAATGTTATGTATTTAAAAGAAAACCATATGCATTTAAAATTTAAAGTACAAAATACATACAAAACATACAAAAGTAGTACTTAAAATTACTTATGATTATAAAATGACAGCTGTAAATTACATAATATCTTTATAATAATAATAATACAGGTAAAATTACACACATTGAACTAACCCCTAAAATGAAAATTATTTGCTTGTGTTAAACAACGATACAAATACATATAAATACACATTAGAAATACTGTGTACGTTATTGTGTAGTTACGTCTCATAGAAACGTAAAAGTCAATATTTTGAATTTAAATCATTTTATCAAAATATATTTTAAAAGTTTGCAGTGAATAAACTCGTATGTAAATACATATAAAAAAAATGGTTGGGGTTATTTCGTATTTGAGTGTTGCACGTAATTTATTTTCTTAGCGACGACTTTAGGCCCAAAATATATCTCTTTTAGTTAGGGCTAGAAATCACGCCAGTTTTCGAGCTTGAATAAGTTTTTTCTTCAATTGTACTCCATTAACAAAATAGGTTGCCATATGTACGCGGAAAATTACATCAGTTATTTTTCTTTGTCGCCTTAATACGCAAGTTGACGTAGTTTCTAGGTAAACGCTTATATCGAACATTTTTAGCATAAGGTTATAAGAAAGTATAAATCATAATGAATTATGACTTTCATCAAAGTTCATCAAATAACTTAAATTTATTTATTCCTCCTTAATATGCTAATTTTATGTTTAATTATTTTAATTTCTTCTAATATACAGTTATACTTCGACAGTTATACTCCCAATCGACAAGTATTTAAGGAACATGTCAGAAAATATTCTTATGAAAATATTTTTTTTTATTTTTGTTTCGAGCCTTAAAAGTCCATTATTGCTTAAGGTGTATTTATTAATAATTTATGTACTTAGTTTATTTTACAGTGAATTATAACAGTTAAGATATTACAGCGTTAGTGATATTCGTAGTATTAAATGTTTTTCTGTTAATTAATTTGTACCCTCATTGTTATATTTTTCTGTTAGATGACTGGTAGAAATCACTTTAGCATTAGGTCCGCCTATTTACCTTGTTCGATTATTTTAATTATTATTTTATTTACTGAAACTTCATTGTTTTACAATTTAATAAGGACAAGAAAATTAATAATTAATTAAGAAGAAAGTCTCATAGTTCAATAATTTTCTTAATGATCATTTAAGCTGTTAATTATCAAAATAATATGGGTTTTAATTTTTGCCTCTTAAAAAACTTTTAAAAAAGGAGTATTGCTAAGTCAATGCTGACACCACCTTTTTAAATATTAGCCCGTTATTCTTAATCTTCTAAAATTTTTATTTGGCTTTTAAGTAACCGTGGCTTTAACTGATATAATTACTAAATTACTTATGACGAACCATAATTACATTACTGCTTGAAGTCGCATAGTTTTATGATAAAACTAATTTAATCGTATCAAAGTAATAGATTAATCAAGTTAATTGAAAAAATATAATGTTTTGATATAGGACACATTTTAGGAAAATATTTAGATTTATTTAATCACGATAGCAAATAGTGATTAATTATTTATTCTTATAGTCAGACAAGCTAAAGCGCAAACATAGTGTAATAATTGCAAACAGCGACCCTCAAGAGATTCCATCTACTCACCTAGAACAGCTTTGTTCCTTTGTCTTATCCTGTATGTAACTATTTTATATTATATCGAATGCAATATATATTCTAACATATCAGTGTTTTGAGAACTACCTTTGGCGACAAGTACACGTACGAAAACCTGACGAATTACACTATTGCAATATAAAGATTAGGGATCTTAAATTACATACTTTATTTATTGGAACTGATTCCTTCTGTTAAAAACTATAGTAGAAACATAACTGTAATATTTAAAATAATATCATTATTATATATAATTTATGAACATACGACTGAAATGTGTGTTAAATGTAAAGGCTTCTTTTGGTAAAACGAATAACTAATTACAATAATGCATTAAATTATTTATCTATAAAAATAAATATTTTATTTATTTGTTAGCTTTTAAACATGTAGTAGTTTGGTTTTGACTAAAACTAAAGATATAAGTTGTTGATTTGACTAAAACAATTGAATCCCTGTATAGAAGTTTAATTGATAAAATAAATGTAATATTGGATACTGATTTGATTAAGAATAAGAAGTATATAAATCGCAGCTCGGTTAAGAGAAGGCATTTGTGAAATTGGGAGTACAAGTTGTGTGGTGGTGCAAGTGGGGGTACAAGTTGTGTGGTGGTGCTATTTTGACAAAAGTGTAACAGTTATAATAAACCGCTGAGTTTGAGATCGAGAGACTAAGTTGTGTAACAGTGATAGTTAAGAGTTTAAATGGTAAACAGTTTAGTGTATTTGTGAACAGTGTTATAAAATGCTTTAAAGAATAGAACGAATGTCGTTGGCGATTCTTTGCGGTAAGTGAGCTATAATATATTATTTACTAGCTTTTGCCCGCGGCTTCGCACGCCTTAAATTCGTGGTAAAATAATTCCCACTTCCCTTTTTTGTATTGGCTTTTATATTACTTATTTTAAGTGATATAATCATAATTACGACATCAGCAGACATCGCTCACTGTCAAAAGTATATTTAAAGTTTTTAATAAGGATACAATATTAGGTTCTGCAATTATTTTTATACCTCTCTTGTTTTTACTTAAATGTCCATTTAAATACTTCTTAAACAGAGTACTTAATAACCATTTTAACCATATATCACACTTACAGATTTTCATTGAACATAATCAAAATATTACCATGTAAACTTGAGGCATTCTGAGCTACACAATCGACGTTATTTTCACCATCAACTTGCAGGTCCCCTATGATGTTTTTTTATTTTAATTCCATGTACATGAATGGATCAGTGACAATTTTATTATATGTATAGATTAATGATCTTATGGACGTTAAATTATTTATGTTAAATATGTAGAAGGGAAGATTTTAAAACAACACGGACACTTAGATATTCGAATTTTCTTTAATTAATTGGATATAAATTAAATGGATTTGTAATTCATATTCTAACGACGAAGGCCTTTATAATATTTTTTTTTTCAGGGAGATTTGATAATATCGTTTCTTTTTATTTACATAATAATTCCTTGAAAGAATTGTATTATTTTTGTTCTACTTTAATTTTAAAAAATCATTACATTGAAATATCTATGAAATGTTCTAAATTTTTCAGATTATATTCTCATGGTATAATATTAAAAAAACCTTGTAAAGTGTTTTATAATAATACGATTCCGTAGTAATAATTTATTCTATAGTATTAAAGTTAGTTTTAAATGTCCATTGAAAATTAAACAAAAATAAAGTGATATATAACTTTACACAATAAATGCTTTTATTTTATAAAATTACTTGTTTTCATCATCATCTTTATATATATATATTTCTTGTGTGTGTGTGGTTGTATGTCACTGAACTCCTCCTAAACGACTGGACCGATTTTTATGAAATTCTTTGTGTGTGTTCAAGGTGACTTGAGAATTGTTTAGATTCACAATTTGGTCCACTGGAAAATGGTTTTTTGATTAATTTTTAATGTGTAAGTAGGTGGTGATTTTGGAATGTTTCACATTGGTTCGGACTGGAACTGCGTTACCATGGCAATGTCAAATATTAAATAATATTATATTTTAATTATAGTCTGCCCTGACAGTTGGCGTTGCGATAGAATTAATAAAAAATATTTTATTGTTGTGTTATTTTCATCCACGTGCTGAATTAAATATTAAATCAAGAAGTACTGAGTACTGAGTTTGTAAAGAGCTTTGAATTGTGCATAAACAATTATACATTTTGCAAATTTATTACGGATCGAAGTAAGTATATTTCTTTTATTTTTTTTTATTATTTGTTGTTTTTTTTTTACAAAAAACAATTAATCGCTATGTAAAAAGTGAAATTTAATAAAACATATTGGAACATAAAATTCATTAGTTCAAACAAAAAATCATTATTTACATATATCATACGGTATCGATTGGTCGAATTATGATAAATGTACATGTAATGACGTTAGATATTGTAATAACTTTTTAATATACTTTTTTTCAAGTTTGATTTTTTAAATTAAAGACGCGTGAATAAGACAACGTCTGTTGGGTCCGCTAGTTAATATATATGTCGTAGATCACGATAATTTAACGATAATTAGTAACTCAGTTGATATCATTGTAACAGTGGGGTGTGAACATCGTGACGTAACGAGTCACGTGACCGGAATCGTTTGGAGGGGCACCGGAGACATTTTAAATATTGGGGAGCTTTGAGTCGAGGAGGAATTGATTAGTGAGAGCCTTACACTTCGGACCCCCAGGCGGGATCGGTAGTTCACGCAATTCTGATAATTGTATACCTACTAAGTAATTTGTGAGAATTGATTACCTAAATTTAATACAAGAATTGTCATATTGCGTGTGTGGTTTAATTGCCTGAAACCTACGTCTCGGATCCTGTACCAGAATATTCCATCAAGAACGAGCAAGTCGCTAATATGCATCTAGCTCCGAAATATATAATTTTGATTACCATGTCGGAGAACGATGTCACATGCTCTATCAATTATATCTCGGCAGCCTAATGTTTTCATCTTAAGAAAGATCTTTTAATTTACTAATAGACTCCTTTTTGTGCATGTTATCTCAAAATTCCACAATTAATCTGACAAAGACAGACTAAATGTGAAAAGTGCACAGGCGACGTGTCCGTGGATAGAAGTAAAAATTAATATAAAAGAAATTCCATCTTCTTTTTTCAGGTTAATTAAAAAAAAGGTAAATAGGAATATTACTACCTACGTTGTTGAAATAATAATTTTATCTAAGTTGTGTGTTATTGGAGGAAGTACATAATTTCATTTCTTAATTAACATTTAAAACCACCAAAATCACATGGTGTTATGCGAGTATGGAAATACAAATCAGCAGATTGGGATGAGATGCGGCACTTTTTTGCGTCTTATCCTTGGTGGCAGGTCTGCTTCTCTTCTTTGGATTCGTCGAGTTGCGCAGATTCTATAACCGATGTGGTGCAACAGGCAATGGAGTATTTTATTCCTTTTGCTGAAGTTCCCATCGGTGGTAAAGCTCGCCCATGGTTTAATGCCGAATGTGGTCATGTTCAAGACCAAAAACATTCGGCATACCTCTATTAGGCTGATGCTCGAAGCCGCAAATGCCGCAATGCTTCTCCAGCACATCTTCCTCACTGCGGTATTTCGATGCCTGAAATCCGCATCATTAATAAAGTGCTATGGAGAACATTGTGTCTTTTAGATGTGAATAAAGCCAGTGGTCCTGATGGTATACCAGCCATTCTGCTCAAGACATGTGCAGCTGAGTTGTCTCCTGTACTGACACGTTTGTATCGCCTCTCTTTCAAGACTGGAATAGTGTCGAAATCTTGGAAGCTTGGCAACTTGGAACTCGTGCCCAAAAAAGGCAGCCGTGCCGATCCTGGTAATTACAGACCGATTTCGATCACCTCCATACTCTGCAAGATTATGAAGCGTGTATTGAACTCTCGCCTTCTAGCATACCTAGAAGGTAACGATCTTCTCAGTGACCGGCTGGGGACCTCCTAGTGTATGCTACATACATTTTAGGCGAAGCCATCGAGAAGAACGGAGAAGTGGTCGCTGTCTCTCTGGACGTCTGGAGGGCATTTGACAGGGTCTGACTTACGAGCCTTATAAGCAAGCTTTTAGCGTAGGGTATATGTTCTGGTCTGATCGGCTGGGTAACGGACTTTCTGAGCCAAAGATCTCTTCGAGTAGTTGTCGACGGGTGTTCCTCTGAATCCTTGACAATAAATGCCGGAGTGCCTCAGGGATCCGTTCTTTCTGCAACTCTTTTTCTGCTGCACATTAAAGATCTGCTGACCCCCAAATTACAGAATCTTATAGAAGTCTGTATTTCAATCGTTAAAATTTCATCATTTCTTTTATTGGAAGATGTCTCAGGAAAATGGTCAGAAGCCTCCGACCGTTTATCACTAGGCTGATTCACTCCTTATATCTTCTTGTAATTGCGAATAGGCTTACAAGCCATTTTATAAAAAAAAAAGCAAATTAAGTACGATCTCGGCATAGAATAGTAAAAATTAATCTACATAGGCTAAATGAATAAATACATAAAGGTTCACTTTTCGGGTAGTGGTTTTAACGATTACGCCGTGACAAAACAAAAGTAATTTTTACACCACGTGACATGTACACGGGGGATTAGGGCTCGTCCAATTGAAGGGTAATGTTGAAGTTTTTTTTTGAAAATTTACAGTCTTTGATATTCTGTGCTGTCATAAACATTTAAACAAGCATAAATTATATTTTTATAATAATTTAGTTTACATGTCCTTAATATGTAAATAAATCACACATCTTTCATTCATATATTCTAATTCCTTCTACCATATTTACCTTATGTCTCCTTTATTTTTAAAAGGTCAATTAAATTCAAATTTATTGTTATATAGACGGCTAATTTCGATAGCTTAGACAGATACTAAAAACTTTTACCTAGCTAAAACGGACATTTTGTCAAAATGTATATAAGTAGCCGTTCCCGAATCAACTACGTGTTCCAGTATAACTTTCCAGATTTTTAACACTAAAAAGTAGTAAAAGATTTATTACTCTTAAAATCGTTATAACTAAATGATACAATAATAATACAATGTTATCATTATTATTTAAACGAAAACGTTTTATATCTTTTATTTTAAATTGATTCCTTTTACTGCCATGAAAATGTTCCAGATTATTTTAATTAACAGTCAACCATTAATCCTCTTTTCTTATTAAAACAAAAAAAAATATGTAGCACTGAACTAGTAAATTATTACTGGAAAGGATATTGCGAAGTGGTTATAATAAAGAATGCACAGAACCGACGTTGTTTTAGAAGGACTAAGGCAATTGTTTTTTTTTTATATAATTCTCTTAATGGTAGAAATGTTAAGATCGAAGTCAGTTTTTTTTTTGTTTCAATTATAGTTAGTGGATTGTCAATATATTAAGCGGTCAAATTTATATTACTAAATATAAAAAAGTTACATATAAATAATATATAAAGGTAGTTAATTAGATAAATATATATAACTAGCTGAAATGGTTAAGTGGCGATGAAAACTTTTTATTCTAACCGAAATTTCAAAACTCTTCGAAAAGTCTAAAAGGTTTTTGCAATAACACAATAGTATTTTAACAAGGTATGATATGTAAAGTTTCTTACTGAATTCCGCGTTCATGAATTCTATTCTCTCAAAAACCTATTCCTATCTAAGAGACAAAGAGAAATGGCCCGTCTCATTTTTGTTGGTGAGACCAACTATAGCACATAAAACCGTTTATCTTTATTATATCTTTATAATAATAAATCGGTGTGCATATTTCTATGAAGATATTTATAAAGTGAATTAGTGTCACTTCACAGTGTACGGTATAATTGGTTAAATTGTGACTACATACTGAAATCATTGCGATTATAGTAAATAATTTTCAATCTTAAACAAATTAAGGTCAGTAAAATAAAGGGAAGTGTTATATAGAAACGAATACTATTTGTATACTACAAATAGTATTCGTTATGATGAAAAAAAACCGAACCTATAACCGAAAGAAACTTTTGACAGATGGCTGAAAAATAGACAATGAATTAACAGTAACGGAACAAGGCGAGAGCTAAAAAAGTTGGAGTTCGAAGTGGCAAGAATAAAACGAGTTTTTTGAAAATGATTGTGGACGTCAAAGAGGCAAAAGAGTTGTATCAGGACAAAGAGAAATATCGCTCTATATTCTCTGCCTAGTCCTCTTATAGGACAAAGACGTGAGCTATGTATGTATCGAACTAGGAGGGACCGCTTTAACCGCCCTATCAGTCAAACTGCGTTTGCTTAACACGGTTCTGTTAAACCCTTGACTGTTAAATTGACTGTTTTGGTTTACGTTATTTAAAGAACGTTATAATTTGACATAGTTGGATTTATTTTTTGTTTTTTTTTTTTACATAAATTCCCATAATTGAAAATTGTAACCTTGACCTATTAATTTTAAGTTAGTAATATTTCAGATTTTATAGTTATTAGTCACTGTACATCAATAATAAAAACTGATAATAAAAATAAATATAAATGATTTGTATATTATTATAATAAAGTTCGATTACTCTATTCATTTTACTACTATAACAAAAAATCATTTGTAGTAATTTATTAAAAAAACTGAAAATTTAAGGATTTTTTAACCTGCATATGTAAAAGCCATAAAACATCCGGCAGCGTCATAAAAGACCGTTAAAGAGTGAAAAATTTTAGTTGGAGCACCGTTTAAACATGCCCCAAAAAGCGTTGCGATACTCGAACATCACATCAATGTCGCCCATTTATTGCAAAATTAATCGGTTTTTATATATGAAACCTGACCCCAATCTTGAAACCCATAACTACTGACATGCTGATCTTTATCCACTTTGTTTCCACTTTGATTCACTTGTTTGCTTGTGTGGACTCTAACTCTCTAGCAGTCTAAAAAACTCAACTAGGTCTTACATAATTGTGCTTGTTTCAATATGTAGATATTGATTTTTATTACTTGCGGCTTAAAAAAAATAATAAATCTGCAAGACCTAATTTTATACACGAGTTACAATTTCAACAAACACCTACAAAAATATTAATTTTAATATTTACGATCCTCCATATTGCCATGCTAAATCTAAATCTGTCAGCTAAGGAAGTGCATCGTTGCGACTTCTATTATAGCAATTGTGTTTGCAAAATATTATTTAGAACTCAATAAAAAAATGAGGAATACTACATATTTTTTTTGTTGCACTATTTTAGGATACTTGTATTCGTATCTATAATCTTTGTTTTATTCTTATTAATTTTGTTTAAAACAACAAGGAACAATTATTTAATCTAAAGTCTATATAGGTATAAATGTGGGAGTGTGTTATGAAAAACGAAATCTTCGGTGGATGGCTTGTTCACTCTGTTGGTTTAGAAATGGCGTGCCCAGTATCAAATGATGTAAACATTCCTATTTCTTCTATTTTATTCGCAATGTTATTTTGTAAGCTTCACAATATAATATCTTGTTTCGTATTGATCCTGACCTTGTTAAAATTTTTTTTTAGTTTTAAGTTATCGTTCAAATTTAATATACAGATCTGTATAGGCCACTGATAAGATACCGGTATCCATACAATTTTCTCGCTGTTAATGCAGTCCATAGCAGAAAATTTTATATGCACTTTATATTATTTTGGTTCTTATATTTTTATGTTATGTACATCAGACAATATGAACAATTCTTATGAATTACTATACTATATTTAATATTCTATAGGTATTAACAAATATTTTTGAAATTGTTTGATTTTTAAAATAATACGACTATTGCACCGCATAAGATATTTTAATCTGCTTTACATAATATTATGTATACGACAGTTGGCAACAGGTCCCAGTTTCGAAAGCTGATCGTATAAACCAATATGATTGGTCTCGTTCTTCTTGGTCATTAAAAACATATTAGAGAATCGTAGATATCTTCAAAATAAATATAAATAAATAAGTATAAATAAATATAAACATTTCTAGTTTAAAATACAATGATTTTAAACTAGAAATCTGACGTTTCAATAAAATTTCCACGTTTATACATTACCAACGGTATAGATATTTTATTAAGGACAAGGACTTGACGCTTATGTGGATGAAATAAAGAAGAATATTCTATAAATGGAAACGCAACGGGTCAGTGAGCTTTCACTTTTTTCCCATTTCAGTTGAGTTCTTGATAAATGAATATGAATAAAGCAGGCATAGAAGTTTCAAATGAAAAAAAAATCGATAATGCAAAAAATTTTTAGGCACTCTCATTTCATTCGTTAAATATTTTATAACTTCGTTGCAAAATAAGATTCCAATTAAAACCTAATCCCAAATAATGTTTATTTTTATTGAGTTAACGTTATGTTGCATTCTTATATTTTTTATCTTTTTCTTCCGAATATATGCTACCCGGTGATAGAGATGGCCAATTATCAAGTTGCTAGAAATAATTATGGTTTTTATTATATTAAACTCATGCGGAATATATTAAGCTTTTCTTTTTATATCAGTAATTTTAGGCACAAACTATTTTTGAGACACGGACCTCGGCTCGGGGCGTCGTTAGTCAGGAGGGAAGTTAAGGAAATTTGGACACTAGCATCCTCCGACGGCAGAACGCCGGAGCAACGGATCCCTTACTCAGTTGGGACCTCGTCTATACCGGTATAGACTCTGTGTGTTTGTATTTTGTGTGGTGTCTATTATGCTTACGCGTACGTTATTACCTACTGTGAACGCGTCGTCGGGGTTCTTTTTTTATAGTTCGCGCGTGTACCTCCGCGTGGGTGGGCGGAGTCAGTATTCAGGCAAGAATAAGTTTTTCGGTGTGTTTTGTTTATTATCTTTGATGTGGTGTGTAAAGATTATGTTGTGCTTATTGAATTTAAGGTGATGCAGTTTTGCTTACAGTTTACTTATTTAGTTACAGGTTTCTTTCTTACTATATAATAATATCTATCTATCTTATATTTAATCCTATTTTTAGCCTATTTAATTTACAGGTTCCGTCAGGTGCGGTGATTAAGGTAGGTTATGTACCGTTTAGGTACTTTTAGTTTTCTACATTATTACATTAATATTTAATATCTATTTACAGGTTTTATCATGTGCAGTGAATGCAGGTACGCTTTATTCCTTATACATGTGTTTTTTAATTACAGGTTTCTTACAACTTATTTACTTTATTATTTAATTGTTTAATTACAGGTTTCAGGTAAGTTATGTACCATTTAGGTTATTTTAGTTTTAATAACATTAATATTTCATTTTATTTACAGTCATGTGCAGTAAATGCAGTAATCGTTGGCTTTATACAATAATATTTTTATCTAGCCTTTATACATTAATATTTAATATCTATTTACTATACTATCTTACTTACTACAATCTATTTACAGGGTCATCATGCGCAGTAATTGCAGATAAGTTATGTACCTTTTGGGTACATCTAGTTATAGTACATTAATGTTAAGTGTATTTACAGATTGCATCGTGGTACAGTTGTCCTGGACCATAGGACAGGCAAGTATTTTTTTTTTATTTATTTATTTATTTATTTTTATTATTTTTATTTTTTTATTTTTTTTAAATAATTATTTCAGTGTTCACCTGTGGCCATGCCAGGGCCACATTGGCACAATGTGGCCTACATCCAGATGGTTCCTCGACTTCTGTGTTGTCACTCTCGTTTGCGGTGCAGTGATTGTTGGGCTGGCATTGAAAGATGCTGCCCAATCAGGTGTTGTTCCTGGGTTGCCCTACTTCCACCATGTGCAACCATATGGGGTTAAGGCCTATTGCTGATCGGTTTATTTGTGGGTTCTGTTTTAGTCGTGTTCAAGTCTCCAGTTTCCATCCGGTTGTCCGGAATGGCTGCGGTGTCTCGTCCAATGATTGTCATATCCAGATATGTTTTTACGCCCCAGGTCCAGAGCATCTGATGCGTAAAGTCCGTTAGTCAGTCAGGTCCTGTCGTACCCTGTCTAGTTGTTTTCCTTTCTTCAATGACGATTCCTTCAACATATTTGCAATATTCCATAAATATTTATAGTTTGTCGGGGTTTTCCATGATTGCCGAAATGTTTTCTTTGTTAATGGTCATGTCGATCTCATTTTCCGTGTCTTGTCTTTTGCTTTGGAACCTGGGACATTCGGTAATTAAGTGTAAGATGTCTTCTTCCGTAGAGTCATCGCATTTACAGGTCGGGTCGTCGTTCAGCTTGAATCTGTACAAATATGACGCAAATCCCCCGTGTCCGGTTAGGATTTGCGCAGTCAGGGAGTCTAGGTCAAGTCGAGTCATGATTTTTACTGCAGTTCTGACGTCCGGCATGAAAGTTCTAGTGACTGCCGCGGTGTCGCCCGATATGTACCTTGACTGCCACGTCTGGACAGTCTCCTCTCTTAGTTGGCGTTTGGCGAAGGATATCAGGAAACGGTCTGTTACATCCCTAGACTGTACCCCTTTCTGCCTCCTCAGCATCCAATCTGATGATCACACATTCCTATCCACATGACTCTAACCAAGTATCACCCTGACAGTCAGTCGCTTCCCAACCTTCCTGTCGTGTACTTCTCTCTCCCGTGAATCACTCGCATATAAAACTAAATTAAATCTAATAATAAAATATATTATTCTCGTGTGTGAATTTTGTTTCTTTTTTAAAAAGACTCTTGAAAAGTGAATTCTAACATTAGTGGCAGCGTAAAGGGATTGAAAAATCCTCGGTTCCTCGTGAGTGTAGTGAATTAAATAACACAGAGAAGTACCAAATCGATCCTGAGCCAAAAGCGACTCGGAAACGTTGAAGTATACCCAGTCCACTGTGCAGTAAGTGGCAAGCCCAGCACCGACCAGGTCTACGACGATCCAGGCTCCAGACCGCAGCAATCACGAACAGTTCCAGTTGTTCCAGTTTTTCCAGTTGCATGTACCTAGTGAGCATCATGAAATACGTGTGCATCGTGATTCTGTGAGTCGTTTCAAGTATAAATAATTCAATCACAGTGTTTCTAAAAATACAAACCAACTCTCAACAACGTCTTATCTCACCTGTGAATGTTTAGACTAGACGTCCGACGCTCGACTCTTATCGTCAGTTCTACGAATTTATATTCTTACATCGTGTTGATGAATTATTAATATTTCCAGGGTTTGCTTGTAATTTTATTTTATTATTTTGTTTTGAATATTTTATTTTATTGTGTTCTATTTTCCATTGTAAAATGTCTAAAGATTCAAAGAATGTTAAAGAGGAGTCCAAAGAACAAGTTTCTTTAGAAGTAATTCTTAAATTCATTAAACGATTTGACGGAAGTCGTGAAAAATTAAACCCTTTTCTTAACAACTGCGATAATGCAATTTCTTTAGCCTCCTCACACCAAGAAAACATCGTTTTTAAATATATTTTGAGCCAATTAGATGGCAAAGCCGAAATAGCATGTTCTATAAAAGATTTCGATTCTTGGCCATTACTTCGTGAATTCTTACAGAACCAATTCGGTGAAAGAAAACATTATGCCCATTTATTAACAGACCTTCAAGATTGTAGACAGGGTGCCCAGGAGAATGTAAATCAATTTTCCCTTCGAGTCGAAACCTGTCTATCAAAACTACTGACAGAAATATCTATAACTAATCATAAGAAAAGCGAACTGTCAGGTAGAGTAGCCGCAATGGAGGATCTTGCCCTCCATACATTCACTATGGGTCTAACTCCTCGTATTTCAAATATTATTAGATGTAGAGACCCGAAACATCTAAATGAGGCCATTAACTACGCGATATCGGAAGAAAAAATCCAACAATATACATTTAAACAAAACATGATCCCAAGTTCGAGAACGCAACCTCGTCGTTATGATATTAATAAAACCAGTTTCAAAACGAGTAATTCAAATAATAACAGTTACTCAAACCATCAAAAACCATCCTTTTTCGATCTATTCTGCAGATATTGTAAAAAACCTGGTCATTTGTTAGAGAGTTGCAAATTACGTGATCATAATAACAAAAGATTTGAAACGAATAACAAATTCAGTAACCAGAATGCACAACCAAGTACATCTGGTTTTAAACCGAAAATAGAATTTAAACCTCAAATTAATTTTGTTAATGAAGAGGAAAGCTACGATACCGTAGACTCGGACCTCAATTTAAACTAAAAAATGTCCCGGTTAGGTGCCGCACGGGACAGGCCCTCTCTTTAATAGACGACACCAATATTCCTGTAAAACTAACTGATGTAAAGACCTACGGACATGGTAACCAGCCCAAAAATCAAGGTCTCTCCAATAGAGTCAAGCAACCGGGTAACCAGCCCCAAACTGTAGACCCTATTTCAATTTGTAGAGTCAAGCAACCGGGTAACCAGCCCCAAACTGTAGACCCTATTTCAATTCGTAGAGTCAAGCAACCGGGTAACCAGCCCCAAACCGTAGACTCGATCCCGTCACAACCTGAACAATCAGTTAAAGAAAACATCACCAGTCATAAAGTTTACCAATTTACATCCTGTATATCCAATAAATATTTACCACACGTGAAAGTAAATTCTCCTGTATCCCCTAATCATTTATCCTTTCTCGTTGATACTGGCGCAGCCATAAGCATAATAAAGAAATCCTCAATAATCAATATGCCTTATATTAATAAATCAATTAAATTTAAAATTCAAGGCATAGACTCAAAAGACGAATGTCCCACATTAACTCTAGGTCAAATCCCTATATCAATATTAACACCTAATAAAGTGCATGATAATTGCGAACATCTCACACATACATTTAACCTAGTCGACGACATTAATCTGCCCTACGATGGAATAATAGGTAACGATTTACTTAACATCATGGAAAGCCAAATTAATTATGTTCAAGGCACATTAAAATTAAAAAATATAACACTTCATATGTCTTTCAACAATCCTGTTTACACTATTGCACCGCGTAGCGAAACAATAATAGAATGCACAGTAGCAAATCCCGACATTAAAGAAGGTTTAATAATAAACCAACATTTATCTGAAGATTTGTTGGTAGCAAATTGTATTGTTCAAGTAAAAACGAATAACCGAGTAAATATCTCAGTCGTCAATACCTCAGAAAAATCCGCAATTATTGCATCCGATCTTCAATTAAAGCTTGAACCTTTTAAAACAAATTCGTCTCTTCCAATAGCCACTGTAACAGAATCCAACACTCTAGAACGCACCGAAGAAGTCCTGAAACTCCTTCGTGTGTCCCACCTTAACTCTGAAGAAACAGAAGCCTTATACTCCGTTTGTTCTCAATTTTCAGATATTTTCCATTTACCCAACGACCAGCTAACATCCACTAATGCAATCCAACATGAAATAAAAACCACATCAGATAATCCTATTAATGTAAAAACATATCGATTTCCCGAATGTCATAAAAAGGAAGTTGAATCCCAAGTAGATAAAATGCTACAACAAGGCATTATCAAATCCTCCATATCCCCATGGTCTTCTCCGATCTGGGTTGTACCCAAGAAGCTTGATGCTTCAGGTCAAAGAAAATGGCGAGTAGTAATTGACTACCGCAAGTTAAACGATATAACTATCGGAGATTCCTACCCTATTCCTAACATATCCGAAATATTAGACCAACTAGGTAAATGTAAATACTTCAGTACATTAGATTTAGCCTCCGGCTTTCATCAGATCAATATGAGTTTAAACGATTCCCCCAAAACCGCGTTTTCAGTCCCTACAGGACACTACGAGTTCACACGAATGCCTTTTGGACTCAAAAACGCTCCGTCGACCTTCCAAAGATTAATGAATTCGGCACTATCTGGTCTTCAAGGGATACAATGCTTCGTGTATCTCGATGATATCGTGATCTACTCATTCGATATTCAATCCCATGTCAATAGCTTATCCAAAATATTCCACAGACTACGTCAATTCCAATTAAAACTACAACCAAATAAATGCGAATTCCTGCATAAGGAAGTCTCATATCTCGGGCATGTGATTACAGACAAGGGTGTAAAACCTAATCCCGAAAAATTAAGAGCAGTACATGAATTCCCTATACCTAAGTCTCCCAAAGATGTTAAATCATTCCTTGGTTTTGTCTCCTATTACAGAAGGTTCATACCTGACTTTTCAAATATAGCAAAACCTCTAACTAGTTTACTTAAAAAAGACACTGACTTCATTTGGCTAAATGAACACCAACTCTCATTTGAAACTTTAAAAATAAATTAACTGCAGCACCTTTACTTGCTTATCCTGACTTTTCCAAACAATTCCTACTCACCTGTGATGCATCCAACTATGCAATAAGTGCTATTCTCTCCCAAGGAGAAATAGGGAAAAACAGACCAATTTCTTATGCATCACGTACACTCAACAAAAGCGAGTGCAATTACAGCACCACAGAAAAAGAATTACTTGCAATTCTCTACGGTTGTAAAACCTTCCGTCCATATCTTTATGGCAGGAAATTTACCATAATTACTGATCATCGCCCTCTGCGTTGGCTATTCAACCACACTGATCCCAGTAGTAAGCTCCAAAGATGGCGACTAAAAATGGAAGAATATGAGTATGAAATAATCTACCGTAAAGGAAAACTTAATAACGCCGCAGATGCACTATCGCGATATCCTCCGACAACGCTTGTGAATCCTATAGAACCAATACCTGATTCTTCTAACCAAGATCAATACTCACCTGATGCTAATGCACTATTAAATCCAAATTCTTCCCCAATCATACCTCCGAATGATTTAATCCAACTTGAAGATATTATAAATCCTCTTTCTCCCACTTCAAATTTACCAGAATTAGGTAATCTTGATGACATAGATAATTTCATAAATCAAAATGAAAACTCAAATTCACCCGTGGTTGACCCCCCAAATCCTGCAACTCCTATAAACATTCCAAGCCCAGATGCCCAAAATGGTAACTATTCAGAATTCCTCAAACTCACTTCTAAAAATTTTAATTCTAACGCAACTATTATAGAACATCAAGAAAGTTTGTGCAAAACTAATAAAAAGCATATTATCATTCCAACGTCCATAGATATGGATGAATCCAATCCCTACATATATGAAATTACATCTAATTTTCCTAATCAAAACGAATTTATGTCACTAGAAAGAACACTATATTCATTTCTTAAATACGAAATCGAAAATAAAACCTATTACTTTATCTTTACCAAAGTAAATCATTTCGATACTTGCTCATATGAGGACATCTACAAATGCCTAAAATCCGTTAGAAATGAATTATTAATTACCATATCAGGCCAAGATAATGCGGAAATAGCTATATCCGATTTCAACAATCCGTTTGATACTCACCAGTATACTAAATTATATAATATAATACTATATTTATTCCACAACTCTGAAATTACTGTACACATCTATAAAAACCTTATTATCTACCCGTCACTAAGTGAAATACAAAAAATTTTAAAGGAAAATCATGACATTCCAATAGCTGGTCATCTAGGCTCTTCTAGAATGCTTAAACGCGTTCAAGAGAAGTACTATTGGAAAAACATGCGTTCAGACGTCGAACACTACGTAAAAAAATGTCCACAATGCCAAACTAATAAAGCTCTCAGACAAATTAACCGTGCTCCTATGCAAATCACATCTCTTTCCACTCGACCTTTTGAACGCGTAGCTTTTGATATAGTAGGTCCATTGCCCGAAGCCGGTAACGATAAATTTAAATATATCCTCACACTTCAAGACGATTTAACTAAATTTTCAGCAGCTTATCCTATTTGCAACACCACGGCTGAGGAAACCACCGAATGTCTAGTTCATTTCATTACATTGTTTGGTATCCCCAAAACCATCCTCACCGATCAAGGCACAAATTTTACCGCCGAACTATTCAAGCAGACTTGTAACCTTCTTAAAATCAAACAATTGTGGTCCACCCCATATCATCCTCAGACCCAAGGCGCTCTCGAAAGAAGCCATTCTACACTAAAAGAATATCTAAAATCGTATGTAAACGAGCAACAGGATAACTGGCATCGTTTCGTCTACACAGCCATGCTCGCATATAATTCAGCTATCCACTCCACTACTCACTACTCACCTTACGAACTCGTTTTCGGACATAAACCATTCATACCTGATTCCATTTATAATGAAGTCCCAAGAGCTACCTATCCTGAGTATGTTCGTCTCCTTCAAAATAGACTTGAATTTTCTAGAAAAAAGCAATAGAACATATCCAGAGATCAAAAGAGCACTCGAAATCGTATTACGATACACATTCTCGACCAGTAAAGTATAAAGTAGGAGATCTAGTATATCTAAAAAACCATTTACGCCTAAGAAAAGCTCTCTCGCCCATATGGAAAGGTCCTTTTAAAATAGTCAAAATCCATGGAAATAATACTGCGTCTCTCTTAATAAACAGACGCCATGTTAAACACCACTTCGATGAATTCAAACTAGCTACTACTACGACAGATATATAATACCTTAGTATAAATAATAATGTACATTTACTTCCATTCCAGACTCGGTTTCATTTATTCTACCTCGGCAACTAATAATCCGGAATATATCTAGCCAGCATCAAACGTCGCCGGTATATATTTCGATCCCATTGGTTCTGTAAAAATCACTGACGACACACTAGATGTTATTATTCCAATTGACATTTCATTCGTTCAACCACACTTAGAAAATATTAATCATATTTTAGGAACTTCTAAATTTCTATGTAAACAGAGCAATGCTTTTTACGAAAGCGAATGTCACCATATATTCCAAATATTGTCGTCTCGTTACTCTGATATAGTCGGAGATTTTAATTCAATTTCTCATCTTATATCCAAAAAGGTCAAAAGAACAGCTTGGTTTGGTGGTATCGGTACTGTGATAAAACATATATTTGGTAACATGGACGAAAATGACGCTATAAAATTCAGTGATGCTATTCAAATTATAGGAAAAGATCAAACCAAATTAGCGACTCTGATGAAAGATAACATGATGGTAACAATGTCAACATTAACATCCTTCAAAGACACAATTAATAAAATCAATACAAATGAGCAGAAACTTAATTCTGTCATTGAAACTATAAATAATAATGTAGATAACCTAACAATAGCTTCTGATAAATTATACATGAAATCTAAGATATCAGAACTATCTAACATCTTAGAAAGCGATCTGTTAATGTTATCTTTTAAGTTAGAAGATATTGTAAACGCTATAATGTTCAGCAAATCAAATATTTTGTATCCTTCTATTATTACTCCTGAACAACTATTTTCCGATCTTGTAAATAATTATAGGTTTCTTCCTAGCTCTAAGCAATTACCCATTCCATTAGTCTTAGACAACATACATATTTTAGAAAATGTGTCCGATGTTTCATCCTATTATATGAATAACAAAATCGTATTTGTTTTACAAATACCACTAGTAAATAATAAGGAATTTGATTTATATCGCATCATACCCTATCCGGTGAATCTTAAAACTGTAAACAATACATTGTATTCTAGTATAATACCTTCAACTAAATATTTAGGCATGACTAGAGATAAGTCGTTTTATTTTAAGTTAGATACACTATCAAATTGTAAGGTGATGAATACACAGTACTATGTTTGTGAAATACCTAATGTCTATCCTGCATCAGCCATACCTTTATGTGAAACTGAAATAATCTCGAAAGCTTTAACTTCTGTTCCACCAATTTGTAAAACAGAATTTATTAATGGTAACTTTGAAACCTTTCATAAATTGCACAATAACCAATGGATTTATATTATTAGCCAAGAATCCAAAATAATTATAGAATGCCCAAATAATGATTTAACAGAATTATTTATATCCGGAACTGGTATATTGACATTACCTGATCAATGCATAGCATTTTGTAAAGATAATAAACTTATACCTAAACACCACATGGAAATTAATGTTAAACCAGTAATATTGCACTTTGAATTACTTAATGATACCTGCTGTAGTCCGGTAACATATTTAGAAAACAAAATAAAAGCTCCTTTTGTAGATTTAAAGAATATAGATAACTTGGATTCTCTTATTGTTAATTATGATAAAACTACCGAACATATTAAAACAAACCTTAAAAAGATAATTGAAAAACCTCATATTGTATTGTATGGTAATTTCTATTCTTATACTACTATTGTACTAGTTTTAATTATTATATTAACTGTATTTTATAAGGTGTTCAAATATTATAAGTCAATTAAAGTACATGCATGTAACCCCAATCCAGAAGAACCTATAGAAATGACATCCTCAGATCTAGATGACGATGTTCCCGCTCCTAGACTCCGAAGGACCTAACCTTTCACATTTCATCGTCAACTTCCCTCTCACCCGTAAGTTTCCTCTTATCCGGGGGGCTGTTACATCCCTAGACTGTACCCCTTTCTGCCTCCTCAGCATCCAATCTGATGATCACACATTCCTATCCACATGACTCTAACCAAGTATCACCCTGACAGTCAGTCGCTTCCCAACCTTCCTGTCGTGTACTTCTCTCTCCCGTGAATCACTCGCATATTGTAAAACTTAATTAAATCTAATAATAAAATATATTATTCTCGTGTGTGAATTTTGTTTCTTTTTTAAAAAGACTCTTGAAAAGTGAATTCTAACAGGTCGTAGGATGTTTTGCGCTTTGTGTTCATAACTGCATCTTTTGCCAATTCGTCCGCTCGTTCATTCCCCGGTACCCCTGCGTGCGCCTTCACCCAGAACAGTCTCACCCTATATCCCTTCCTCGCTATCTTCTGGAGATTCCTTAATATCTTGAGCGCCAGGGGGTGCACTACCGGGTTCACGCTTAAGGCATCGAGGCAGGACCTGGAGTCAGTCAGTATGTTGGCCTCAGTCCAGTTCCTCTTTTCAAGGAGGTCAGTTGCGGTGGTGATTGCCAACTTTTCCGCTTGAAAGACGGTGCAATGGTCCGCTAGTCTGAGCTTCCTGTAGTGCATTTCCCTTACGCTATCCCATACCGGGAGCGCCGCGCCTACCCACTCATCTATTTTGCTACTATCAGTATATATGAACTTCCCGGTGATGTCGTGCTCTCGTATGGAATCGGAGATTAGCGCATCCAGGCATGCATAGTCCAATTTATGATGTTCCGCAGGGTGATCCAGCTCCGTGTGTTCCACTCTGTTCTCAAGTTCGAATTCGTCCGACACGTGTTCGAAGGGGCGCCCCCTCTTGGTCTCATAAGTTGTTGCGTACTCCCTTATTTGTAGGTCGAGTGGGAGGAGCCTCGCCAGGATCATGGCCGCGTGTTTAGAGACAGTTCGGTGCGTCCGGCCAATCTTCTGGGCAAAACCCCTCTGCACGGCTGACAGCTGCTTTTGGACGTATATTTTCCTCGTCTCCGATGCCCAGACACCAGCCCCATAGGACAGGATGGGCACGATCACACACATCACGTCGTCGGGGTCAACGAGTACCGACTTGGGTCTTCTTTTTCTGACTAAAGTAGTCTTAAGTGGTCTATACTCTGCGGCGTCAGCCACCAACGGGTTCGGGTGTCGCTCAGCACGTTCAAAGTACTTTTGGGAAAGCCCCTTGAAGTACTGAGTGATGGTCTGAAAATCTAAGTCTCTGGAGACCGATGTTGCGTACGATCCACGGCGCCCCGGTTGCAATCCGTGTAAACCTGTTCTGAATCACCTGAAGGGGTTTCAAATTAGCGTCCGCAAAAGCGGGGCTCGCATAGGACATGACGGAACGTATGCAAGCTTTGTAAAGTGTCACCTTATTGCGAAGGGACATTTTACTCCGCTTGCCTAATAGCGGATATAAACGACCTAATATGTAGGCCGCTCTGCTACGAACGGTCCTAATATGCGCAGTGAAAACTAACTTTCTATCTAACTTTACTCCTAGGTATTTTGCCTCGTCTTTCCAAGGTATCGGTTTATCAAAGAGTTTGATTCGCGGGAGGATCCTTGGGGGGCCCGTTCGAAGAGCACCGAAACGCTCTTCGGGTTTACCTTAATCCGCCATTTCCGCGGCCAACTTTCGAGAGAGTCGACTGCGGATTGGAGACGTTAGTATATCTCCCAGTGATCCTTAGAGGACGTGAAAAGCGCGGTATCGTCCGCGTACATGGCAAGATGCACTTTAGATCGCGGCCTAGGAATGTTGCTAGCGTAAATGAAGTAGAGGATGGGCGAGAGAACTGAACCCTGGGGGACACCCGCCCTGATGGGGCGAGGGGTTGACAAAACGCCTTCCACTCTGTAGCGAAAGGAGCGATTCGACAGGTAGTCCCGTATGATGAGTACGAGTCTATCCGACACCTTGAACTGGTATAGGTTGTACACCAGTCCATTGTTCCAGACCCTGTCGAACGCCTTAGCTACATCGAGGAAGAGCGCTCCTGTCCTATGCTTCTTGGCCCTCACAGTGGCCCCTATCAGTATGTGCTCCGTGAGGCGTTGCACCTGATGGGAACATAAATGGTTGGCTCTAAAGCCGAACTGATTATTTTGATGATTTTGAGTCTCTCCACTGCCGATCTAAGTCTACAGAGGATGTTTCTCTCATATACTTTCCCTAAGGAACTAAGAAGACTAATGGGATGGTAACTACTAGGCAGATGCTGGGGTTTGTCCGGCTTATGGAACCCTATCCCTAACCCTATTAACATGGTAATCAATAGGTAAATAAAAGGAGGCGGAAGGAGCTTTATCACTTTATTAGTGATCCTATCGGGACCTGTCGATTTCCTGGCCTGAAGCGCTCTAACTATGGACGTCACCTCGTCTAGGTTCGTTTCCTTGATTGGTGGACCGACCAGTGGCTGAAAACACATTATATTGACCAATTTGTCGACTATTTCGACATGATTGCGATCAACCGATTGAGCAGACAGACGGCACCGGCTCTCTAGACTGTCGGCTAAGCTTTGTCAAGGTCGTCAAACGCAATGGCGGAGTTAGGTCCAACTAAGGGAGGCATATCTGAGACATTGTCCGCTTTCAACGCTCTCTGCAACCGCCAGAATGCCTGGTGTGTTGGAGAGAGCGCCGCAAGCGTCCTATCCCAGCCGCTATCTCTGAAGTCGTAGAGAGCTTGTCTCGACTCCTTCTGGAGACGGCGCAGCCTCCGTCGGTTGTCATCTGTCGGGTATCGGTCATGGGCTCTAATAGCGGCTTTTTTAAGGTTGATGAGAAGTCTAATGTCCGCAGGGAGTGCTCGGTAACCCTCGAAGTTCACTCGGACCTCCCTCGAGGACTTTCCTATGCTATCTACCAAATGTTCTATGAAATTAGTCGCGGCTGAAACAGCGTCATCGACCGATGTAAGCTGGTCAGGAATTTTGTCGAGGTGCGCTGATACGAGGAAATCTAGTTGCTCTTGAAACTTCGTCCAGTTAATAATTGTTTTTGTCACGGGTTCCTTAGAGGGGGAGGTCTTAGCTGAATAAGGACCGGTCGATGGTCAGGTACAAACTAATATGTCATTTTAATGCCTGTTTGTTGCCAAAATAAATAAAAAAGGAGAACGGTCCCCTTATTTTTAAATTAAAACTATTTTTACGGATTAAGCTCGCGTATAAATTAAATAACTTTAACATTAAATTTTAAAATGAATGACACTTTCATCTCGTCTTACCGTGAACAAGATTGCTGTAAACAATTTGAAACGTCTAGTTAAATTCAAAATGTAATTTTAAAATATAATTACTTATACGTGAGTTAAATACGTAAAAATATTTTTATTTTAATGTGTTGTACTCGTGAAGGCCTCAGAAAATACTAAATCCCCTTAACGCCAAATTCATCACAGACTACTTAAATACTTCGATGCTGGTTATGACACAGTAACACTTATGAATAAAATTAGCATTACAAAGAGATTATTACATTTCATAGATCGTAGTTTAAGTTTGAGTTTAAAAATAATTGTATAAGTAAACTTCTATGTTTTTTTGTAAAAAAAAGCATGATTTCCTTTTTTTGTGTTAAAAATTCTTCAAGTGAATTGTTGAAGATATTCACCATAACATTTAATAAAATAGCTATCTTTGCCAATTAATCTGCAAGAAGGGTCAATAAGCATTGTTATTTCTTACTCTTAAGAAAATATATTTATTAAGTTAGAAAAGAAAATAAGATGTGTTTAAAAGTAATTAGAGAAAATAGAAAATACCTGTATAAAAGGCGACATCATAAAGCAAGGCACGCGTTCTGGGATCTAATTTAATGTTCCTAAAAAGTCCTTGTAAAATTACATCTACTAAAGTTACTTGTAGTATACATTCCTAAATATCTCGCAGCAGCTTTGTAAGAAAGTAACGCTTACTGTAAACAAATAAATATCAACGCTCTTACGATATTTATTTGAGTTTTTATTTTATTTTTTTCAGAATTTTTACTATACGTAAAGCCTGGTCAATATTTTTAGCCTTTAAAATATGTACCGCAACAGAAAAAAACTGTACCAAAGCTTTGCTATAATTTGCTATATATTTAATTTTAATTACAGTAAATAGTTAAAGATTCATGGCAGACTTTGGCAGCTGCTTAAGGACGTCACGTTTACGGAGTCTCGTTACTGTATTCTAGAAGCAATAACTACATTCAATTAATTTCAAGTATTTACCGCCAATACCAGACATCCCCGCTGGCAATGGCTTCATATAATTTCGTTCATTAAATTCTGATGCGATGGGTGGAATGGGATTAAATGGACGGGTGATGGATTATTTAAAGTTGTTTCTATATATTTGTTTGCTACTAAAGTGTAGAATGATCTGAAATATATATATTTTTTTACAATACTATTAAAGAGCAAAAATTATCATAATTTTTAAACCTATGTCTCCTCGAAAAAACTATAATTTACTGCTTGTGATTTGGTCGAAAATTATTTAATTTCACTTTGATTTTCTTGAGGATTTCTTATGTTCTGGAAAATGTTTAGATTCTATGCGTTTTTCTATTACAAGGACTTCCAAATAGATCTTTGAAGAGCTTTCATAAAACAACGACTGTTAAAAAAACTATTTGATTGAATTTCTCATTGAATGAATCATCGTCCTTCGTTTATTTTATTAATAGTATTCATTTTCATATACTTATAAAAAAATCTATATCCTGCCGAATGTTCAATATATTTAACGCTACCAATACTTCAATGATGTTTGCACGTTTTAATGGGATTGAAGATATTTATTATTTCATATATATTCGCTATAAGATATATTGAATATATACGAAATATTTCGATATAAGAGAATCGGGCAGAATCGGGCTGTAATAAAAAAATGTTTATAACCATTTTGGCACTTAAGTTTTAATTATTAAGTCCTTACATATGAAATTGGTGTTTTTCATACTGGACACTTTAATCACAAATTTGTCCTCTTTGGTAAGGAATTCCAAATTCAAATTTTACAGCTATTCCACGTGTATTTATTATTGTTTCGTTGACAATTTTTTTTTTTCCCTTAATTTTTCTGTTTGTGTTACTCAGATTACAAAATGGAAAACTTAAAATATCGCTTACGAGTACGAGTTCCGCCGTGGCACCAGTGTTGCGGAAACGACTCGAAGGGTTAAGTCAGAGTGACTTTGAGTTTTAGCTTTCAAGAGTAATGTACAAAGGATTTCGTGTTACTGGTATTTTATTATATTTGTAATGTTATGTTTACAGCATTGTAAAGGTTGTACACACATGTAAATAAAAACAAGGTTGTTACCGAATGTCTATACTTTACAAATATCATTACAGACTTTCTCTTATTTCAGATTGCATCCAAATAAGTTGTGTAGTAAGAAAAAAAATATCATACATGGACATACTATGTGTTATGGTATCTATAAATAATGGTTATGCAATAACCGGTTTATGGTGTTATTTGAGTTTATAATAGTGATTATTGCGTAGTTGTTTTGTATGTCAATTGTTTTCTTAATGTTATTATTCAAAAATGTTGTGTAAGTTTTTTAATATCTATTTTTATCTTTAATATCTATTTCTCCCTAAAAATTTACAAATATTTTTGTATTGCTAGTTTAAACAATTATTTTGTAAAAAATAAAGATATTTTTATTTTATGTAATGTCTTAGATACATCGCAAACTTTGAAGATTACAAAGTTAGTCTCTCCTTTAATTTTTACAGCAAAATTGGATTAGGATTTCATCCGTGCATATAATACTATATATTATGTTGGGTTCGTATGATTTATAGACTAAGTTTGGAAAGTTTTGCGTGTCATCCACGGGCTCTTAGGAAAATTCTAAAGAGAGTTTAAAATTTTACGTTAGCTTGATGACGAACTCTAACCGAGTTACATAGTGTACCTTCTTTTTAAACAGCCATTTTTAATTTGCAAGTGCTCTATACGCCAGAGGCAATACCAATAAGATTTATTAACAAACGCGCAATGGCAATTATATATTATATTAAATATGTTTATAACTACAGAGATACAAATGGCCTGAAACTATAACCCGTTAAAGATTATTGAGGAAGAATCATAATTGGAATTATGATTTTTCTACCAAACATTGTCAGCAAACACTATTATCAGTAAATAATTGAATAGATAAAGTTTAGTCTAGAAGATTAGTTTGGATATTCTTCCTTCAACTGCAACGCATTATATTTTTGACACATTTTTTAGTTTTCGGAATAAAATATTCTAGTCGATCTGAAATAAACGAAAACAAAATTAAAATAAATAAAGAATATATAAAATCACCAAAAATAACCCTTTTTTAATCTTAAATACCTACCTATATATTACTTGTAAGTACAATATTTGATTGCATTTATTATAACGTTTTTAAAAAAGCAGCTACAATACTCATTAATAGACATTTGATTTTCTTGAAGGGATCAATATTTCAAAATATATTTTCATACACTATTTTATTAATCTTACTAGAATTTTTTATATTATTTCGTCAAACTCTCTTTTAATTTTAATCTTTCAAAACATTTTACTTAAAAGAGATAAATGAGCCACATTAACACAATATCTGTTTGAAAAAACGTGACAATTATATTAATCGCTCAGGGGAAAGAAAGAACTTGTTTCTGTTAATGTGCTAGCAATTTAGATTTAAGTACAAAGATGTTTGTTAACACACTGTATTATGACATGATGTACTCAAGAAATACAGAGAACATTTTCAAATGTAAAAATCGTTTTCACCTATAATGTAATTAGGTAATATTTATTAAAATATTCAAGGGGAGAAGAAACAGTAAGTACCTTATGATTATTATTGATTGAAACTGCAACGAAATATTAACTTCATAATTTCATAATTTTGAAATAATAACTCAATAGTAATTTCGAAATAGTAATTTAACAGTATTTTAATGAAGAAGGCGGTAAAGGTTTTAGACACGCTGTAGCGTGTTAAGACATGTTCATGCTAACAAAACTGGCGAGCAGCACTGTGTATAATATTACATGAACTTCCATACTTACAGACGTACCACAGACAAATAAATAGCCAGCACCCTGTTTTCACGATTAGCGGGGCAGTGGATCATAATAATTAATTACCATAAACATAATCTGCTACACTATAAGTTTAAGAGCTAGAACCCTAATATCAAGTCCGATAATAATATCTTCATTTTGTATAAAAACACAATTGATTGAAATCAGTAATAACACGTTACTTAAATACACATTGAGACTTAGGTCAAGTGAGGTTAAGAGGGAAGAGATTTTCTAAGGTTATCACTCTTTTACTTATATAATTTAATAACATTTTATTACACTTAATCATTAGTAAACTTTTAACAATTATAACTGAAACCATCTGTTCAATAGAGGAAAGATTTCTAAACAAGAAAACCTTCAATAAAAAAAAAATGAATAAAGCCGAAGGAAATTTTTCTTCCTTCCGCTTTATTCATTTTTTTTATGATGCTTTTCATGATGTAATTAATCATTTTATAAAAGCAATGTAATCAAAATAAACTAAAAAACTGATTTCCAATATAAATCGAATATGGTACCTATTTCACATTTTAGTGACTGACAATTATAATTTGTCGTGATATTAAACGACAATACTAGACATAACATATACTAAAAAGGTACATAATTAAATGAAGCGCCTAATGTTTTAGGTAAGGAAGTTTAAATAATGGGATGAAAGGAATAATACATCATTATTTTACTACGAAAACTTTCCCGATATTCTCGTGTTTTGAACATAATAATGTTCGTTTTACGAAACGACAATATTTTATATAAATCATTTTTCTGGAATTGCTTTAATATCTGTTGTAGATAATATTTTCTGATCATAGTGATACTAATTGAGGCATTATTATAAATTTCGCAAATCTTCGTCTCCTAAAAAATTTTTGAATCTATCAAGGTATATATATATGACGGCGCTTCAATAAATCGTTTGTCACTTACATTTAATTTAAGAATGTCAGATGGGTCTGTCAATGTCAAAGTCAATGTCTTAATGTTACATCTGACATTCTTGACACAACTCTGAAGACTGGAGCGCGATGAGTAAGACAACAAAGAACAAGGGCGGCCATTACCGAAAGGGAATCGGCTCGCATCGCTCGTGCGCACCACGTGTTCGGTGGAGTGTCGTATTCTGAGTTTAGATTACTTTTATAAGTGTCCAATTAATATTGTATTTGATTGTATTTGAGTGATTAATAATTAATATTGAAAATTAGACAATTTATATGATAATTGTGATTTTATTCTTCTCGCCCGCTAACTCACGCATTGTTACGTTTTATAATGGATTTGACAGCTAGTAATGAAGAAGGGCAAATCCCGTCATCAGAAGTGGGATGCGGAGGGCAAATGCCGGAGGAGAATACGTGTAAAAGCGAGGAGCAGCCTAAAGCGAAATCCAATCTATTAGAAAATATGGAAATGTTATTAGCTCGTCTGCTAGCCACGTCTCAACCACAAACCTCAAATTCTAATACTACATTACGGCTGATTCGGTTCGATCCTGATGATACTGATGCAAACATCGAAGATTGGTGCAAAGTAACTGAAATAGTGGTGCAAAGTCGGAAGCTTGATGGTGCGGAATTATTGCTTGCTCTCACGCATGCGCTACGGGGAAGAGCTGCTACTTGCCTAACTAAACTTCAAGATTCCCAACTTACATGGTCTCGAGTTAAAGAATTACTGATAGCCAAATTCGCGAAGCCTATGCTAGCCCAAGACTATTTCGACGAAATATTCAGATTCCAGATATCATCAAAGGAAAGTGCTAGTGAAGCGGCAGTGCGCCTGTGGAATTTAATAGAGCGCATACCGCGCACGGATATGGCCAAAGATGTTATGACAGGTTTTGCAGCATCGGTATTGTCTCAAAAGGACAGTGTGATCCGTAGAGAGCTACATTCGCACACTGTAATAACAAGGGCCCAACTACTACGTATCCTCAATGGGATTTCGCTTAAACGCAGAAATGATAACATTGAAGGCCACGATGGTAACATTAAAAGATCGCGTCCCTCAGATACGCGATTCTCGGGCACCTGTCGCCGTTGTGGTAAGCCAGGGCATAAGTCAATTGACTGCCGCAGGCGGAGGGAGGACTCCTCGAGCCGAGTTAAAATGTCGGATCGATCGGCTCGAACTCCAGACAAGACCCGAGTTACCTGTTACGTTTGCGGACAACTGGGACATCTTTCAACAACTTGCCCAGACCGAAAAGGAAGAAATGAAGCAGCAGTAGTGAAGGATGTCCACATCTGCGAACGTAAATCGACGAGGAGCACGCTGAACACATCATCTGGTGAGCACGTTCCCCTTCTGTTTGATAGTGGGTCTGCCTGTTCATTGGTAACGTTCAGCTTCGCCAAAATGTTCCCGGGTACTTTACGTAGCGACGTAGTTTATCTCGCAGGCATAGGTAAAGAAAATGTTAAATGTAGCTCGCAAATTATGAGCCGTGTGACGATACAAAACATTACGCTATACTTGTTGTTACACATAGTGCCCGATGATACAATCACCGAACCGGTAATTATAGGTAGGGATTTATTAGATAATGGTATTCATGTACAAATCGACAGTGACCAAATAGTATTTTCGCGGCGTAAAGAAGTTAATGTCACAGAAAAGCCTAATCATTACAATTTTAGCACAATTGACACTGATTTACATGGTAAAGATAGATTAGCGTTAGTGAGAATATTACAAAAATATAGCGAATTCTTTATTGACGGCATACCTACACGTCGAGTAACGACAGGTGTTTTACGCATCAACCCTATTGATCCAAATAAAACAGTTCAGAGACGCCCATATAGGTTATCACCTGCAGAAAAAGAAATTGTTAAAGATAAAGTGGAAGCGTTGCTAAAAGCAGGCGTCATCTGCGGAAGCTCATCCCCGTTCGCCAGCCCCATTCTGCTAGTAAAAAAGAAAGATAATACGGATAGGATGTGTGTAGACTACAGGGAACTGAATTCAAACACACGTCCCGAACATTTTCCATTACCTAGGATAGAGGAACAAATTGATCGTCTTTACGGGGCTCATTGTTTCAAAAATGAAATAGATTATCTTGGGTATGTAATAAGAGCAGGAGAAATTACTCCGAACCCTAGAAAGATACAAGCTTTGGTAGAGGCACCCACTCCAAAAACCGCAACTCAAGTTAGGCAGTTCTTAGGTCTTGCATCTTATTTTAGGAGATTTATACCGAAATATACTCGTATTGTAGGACCACTTTACCCCCTAACCAAATTAAAAGGGCCGATAAAGTGGACAAACATTCATAATGATATTCACAAAAAAGTAGTTGAGATTCTTACATCAGAACCAGTTCTGTCAATATTTGATCGTGACTCTCCCATAGAACTTCACACAGATGCAAGTTCTGAGGGATATGGAGCAATATTAATTCAGAGAAAACATAACGTTCCTCATGTAGTATCCTACTTCAGCCGACGGACGACTGATACAGAATCACGATACCACTCCTACGAGCTGGAGACTCTAGCCGTCGTCCGAGCTGTCGAAAACTTTAGGCATTACCTGTACGGGCAGCATTTTACGGTATATACTGACTGCAACTCTCTCAAAGCGTCCAAATCTAAAACTGACCTTACTCCACGTGTCCATCGGTGGTGGGCCTTTTTACAGGCCTACGATTTCGACATAGTACATAAACAGGGAATCAATATGGGACATGCCGATTTTCTTTCCAGAAATCCTATCCCAGAATTAGTACACGAAACCTATAAGTCACTTCCACACGCCAACAAAAATAAAATCGTTCAGTTTATCGAATTACATCAGGGGTGGCTTGCGGTAGAACAGAGACGTGACACCGAGATTCAGGACCTTATCAATAAACACAACAACAAAGAGATTCCAGAAGCACTCGCTCACACTTACGACGTTCGTAAAGGGGTGTTATATAGGAAAATTGAACGTAATAAAAATAGTTTATGGCTTCCAATAGTACCCAGGTCATTAACGTGGACCTTAATTAATCATGTGCATACTGAAATTAAGCACCTTGGTGCAGATAAAACTCTAGATAAGATATACGAACAATATTGGTTCCCTGAAATGGCCAAGCAAGTGCGTAAATTTATAGACTCATGCATCGTATGCAAGGCATCTAAAGGCTGTTCCGGCGCTCAACAAATACAACTCCACCCAATTCCCAAAGTGTCTACACCTTGGCATACTATACATATAGACATCACGGGTAAGCTAAGTGGTAAAAGTGACCGAAAAGAATATTCGTCTGTCATAATTGATTCTTTTACCAAATATGTCCTATTGGAATATACGTCCTCTCTAGATGCAACTAGCGCAATTAGAGCATTAAAAAAGGCCGTTTGTCTTTTCGGTGCCCCTACACGAATTATTTCAGACCAAGGAAGATGTTACATAAGTGCTGAATTTAAGCAATTCTGTAATGAGCATAGCATAGAACTACATCTTGTCGCCACCGGATCTAGCAGGGCCAATGGTCAGGTAGAGCGAGTAATGCGTACACTGAAATGCCTACTTACTATTGTAGAGAACGACCCTAATAAAACTTGGCGGGATGAACTGCTCGAAGTTCAGCTAGCGTTAAATAGCACACGATCTAGAGTAACAGGTTACACACCAACAGAACTTATGTTTGGCATAAGAGCACACTCTTTAGGTCTGGCTAGTATAAGTTCACATTCCGAAACGGAACCTCGTTTAGATATAGATAAAATTCGCGACATAGCTTCTGAAAACATAAAGAAAGCAGCAGCATCAGAGGTAGAACGTTTTAACCGGGGTAGGGCAACAGTGAGACCGTTTTCAAAGGGCGATTTTGTGTTTATAAAATGTAGCGAAAGGAATCAAACAAAATTAAATAGGAAGTTCAAGGGTCCATTTATCATAACTAGCGTACTAGATAATGACAGATATGAGCTTAGAAACATTAACGAGTCCAGCAGAACTTATAAATACGCTCATGAACATCTGCGTGCTGTACCCGGGGGCTTAGAGGGCTTATTAGATGTAGCTACCATCTTTAGCAATAATATAGAGGAGGCCGAGACGGCGATCCACAATCAGGAGAAGGGAGGGGTATCAGCTGATGATGACAGTGATACAATATCAAGTTGTAGTACACGTACTTTGACTGCCAGTTCAGAAACTCTTTCAGCTTCAGAGCATGAACAAACTGTAATCGAAGGTAACTGTAATACATTTCGTGTGACATAAATTATATAGGCCCATTGTAGGTACTTGAGACAAAAGCATAGATTGAAGTTCTAATGTAACTTGCGAGCGCGAAGGTCTATAGGGACCGGTCGGGTGATCTAAGGTAATGGCTTAGAAAGACAGAGGGCCTGCGAGGCCATGTTGATGATGTTGGTGACTGTCCGAAGAGACGCTGACGGGTTGTCCGGTCCATGTTGTCATGAAAGATGACAGCTGGTCGAAGGGACGCCTGGTCTGGTTCATTTCATGATGCTGATAATGATCGAAGGGACGCTGGTGGGTTGTCCGGTCCACGTTATCACTGCGATTGATAGCTGGTCGAAGGGACGCTTATGTCAGTTGTCCGGTTCAGTGCGATTGGTTCGGGATCCTAGTATGTTCACAGGACGTTCACAGATGCTCATTTTGGTCGACTAAACCGAAATGTATAATGTACTTTGTGTCAGAGATGGACGAGCGTGCATAGGTAGTGTATCTACCAGTTACCTTCTTTGTTTTTTTTACAGATTAATGAGAGAACGACGCAAGAGGAAGAGACGCACGAGGACGTGCGAGCGTCAGTATGGCCGTGACGGCGCTTCAATAAATCGTTTGTCACTTACATTTAATTTAAGAATGTCAGATGGGTCTGTCAATGTCAAAGTCATTGTCTTAATGTTACATCTGACATTCTTGACACAACTCCGAAGACTGGAGCGCGATGAGTAAGACAACAAAGCACAAGGGCGGCCATTACCGAAAGGGAATCGGCTCGCATCGCTCGTGCGCACCACGTGTTCGGTGGAGTGTCGTATTCTGAGTTTAGATTACTTTTATAAGTGTCCAATTAATATTGTATTTGATTGTATTTGAGTGATTAATAAGTAATATTGAAAATTAGACAATTTATATGATAATTGTGATTTTATTCTTCTCGCCCGCTAACTCACGCATTGTTACGTTTTATAATGGATTTGACAGCTAGTAATGAAGAAGGGCAAATCCCGTCATATATATATATATATATATATATATATATATATATATATATATATATATATATATATATATATATATACACCTTGGTCGAATTGTATAAACTGTTTTAAAAATAAACACTTTTTTCGTTTGAATTAATTAATTTCTTAAATTAATCGTAGTGGCCAGTTATGAAAAGCAACATTTTAAAGATATACCTAAGAGACTTTTTAAAATATATTTGTAAAAAAAAAATCTTGTTTGGGTTTTAAGAATAGAAAGTAAAATGAATGTAAAAAGTTAATATGTTAAACAAAACTGGGCAAATGTACAAGACATACGATATTGAAGTAAAATGTTGGAGAGAAAACCAATTTACACCATTTTTTTTACTAATATAACCTTTTTTACTATAATATACTAATGAAATACAGGATTTCAATACATTTATGATTTAGAACTTTTATCTCAGTCAATAATATCTGACATTCTTCTTTTGGAAATGTTCGTTTAAGCCACCTTAATTTAATTATTACTGTACAAATGCCGTCCTCGAATGTTTTTTTTCAAATTCGAAAAGAAGGAATAATCGATAGGAGCCAGCGCTAGACTGTATGTAGGATAGGTGATTTAATTCTTGGAATCCTGTCTCAGTGTGAACACGCCTTGCAACACGTGCACTAGGGACGGACGAGTTGTCTTGCAAAGATTCCCTTCGCTAGTTTTCGCTAGTTCGCTAGTTTAGTTAACAGATTTGTACCAACAATGTAGCTAATAGTATCCTTTCATTAAGTAATTTTCCAAAAAATAATCGACAGTAAAAAATCTTTCCGATCCGAAGAAACAGCTGCATAACATGGGAATGAGCATGAGCTTGGTGGCTGATTTCCACTTTGAACTTACATGGCGACTTGTATCCCTTTTCTATCCACTGCATTGACTTCTGTTTTGACTCCGGATCAATTTGTTCAGATCATATTATCCATGTTTTATTGATAATAATAACGCGAGAAAAAGCATTATCAGATGTCCAAAAACTCCTATAAAGTTGTGACTCGATGCTGCTTGTACACCGGCGTGAGCATTTTTGGCACCTATCGGATACACAACTTTTTCATCTGCAGATGTTTATACAAAATGTCGACGATTTATTCCATACCAATGTTAATAGCTTTAGTTAACTGCTACAAATTAATTCAGCTATCTTAAAGAACAGTTTTTTTCCTTTTTGAATGTTTTCTTGGGTAGCGGCTGTGTTTGGTCGTCTTAAACTCAAATCATTATTTAAGAAGCTCGTTGTACTATGAAACAGATAGTTTTACCTGTAATTAAAGCCAACTGGCCACGTTACATCGTCTGTGATTGTGCAGCTTAATTAAGGACCAGGGCAGTCCCTTGGGGGAATCGGGGCTTCGGCTTTAGAGTAGCTTCAAAGATTTACTGCTCTTAACCCCATTTCAGCTAAGTCTTTATGCGTGTAATTAAGTAACGTGTAATTCAAATTAAAGTAAGATGATTTGTGTGTTTTTCTAGGATTTGAAATTATTGTTCTTGTGTTTATAAACCTTATAGTGTAGCAGATTATTATTATCGTAAAATAATATTTTAATTACTACAAATTATATATGGTCACGGCGGAGGGTGCAAAAGAAAATAAGACATGCTTAAAAATAATTTATTTTGTAATTAAATTACATTTTATGTGATTCTACAGCTTCGCCAACGGTAGGTCGCTATCCGAATGAATTAAATGAATTATAAAATTCGTTCACACGCTTTGACAGCGTCAGCAATACAAGCTGGTAACATTCCAGACTTGATTCTTATAAACGCTAAATTGTTACAAGCCGGAGCGCTAGAATATAACAAACATATAAATATAACATTTTATATAAATACAAATAGAAATAAACTAAAATATAAATTTTATATTTAAATTATATTTTATATTTATCTTATATAAATACAAATGGAACTAAAATACACTAAACTAAACTTAAAATTATAGCTTTAACCATTTAAACATTTAGCAAAAGTTTTTGTTAACATAACTTTTTGTGATTTCATCTACGTCTGGGTAACGATGAATAACACTTTAGGTGAATAATATTACTGTTGTTATTATAGAGATAACAAATAGAAACAATATTTTTGTTTGGAAGGCAAATTTTATCGTCTTTATTTTTATGTTATAAAAGGGCGGCAAGAAAAGTAACAACTTATATAGAAAACAATATATATATATATAAAGTATTAGTAAACATTATAGTCATAATATACAAAATATGATAAATAAACATATTGTAGCTAATCGTTTTCTTAAACTTATGTTGTCCATAATGCATAAGTTTCATATAATTAAAAAACTACGAGGTGTCAAGGGACACCCGGATGGAATGAAGTTCCTTTCGATTAATTATTAAAGGAATTGTAATAAAAAATATAAAAAATATATTAATATAAGCTAATATGCTAATGAATAATATTTGTATACTATTTTTGTATGATATTTCGCCGATAGTTTATAAAAAATGTAAATAAAATGAATAACTAAATTGAAAAGTGTTAATCAATAAACCCATGAGTTATTGTCCCGCCACCTAGCGGTTTCACTTTGTACTGATATGTTTATAACTTACTTCACTTTGTACTGATAACATTACGAGTATATTTGATCACAAATTTGTATTATTATTTTCATTTAAACTGTCTTATTTGCAAATTGATTTTAAAAGAACAAACTCCAATATCAAATAAATAATATTTATTATTATTATATTCTTTATTGCACTTTATAAAAAAAAACAATACAAACATGGTTTTAAAAAATGTTGGCAAGGGCGAACTTATCTCTATAAGAGATTTCTGCCAGTCAACCCCATGGTAGAGAGAAACATGGTATCGCGGGTCATATTAGTGCAAAAATTAAAAACAGTAAGGAAAAATATAGTACTTAAATTTAAAAATGCGTTAAAAAAAAAAAACATTAAATGAAAATACCTAATCATACACATACATAAACATATACATATATAAAAATAAAAAATAATATATATATATATATATATATATATATATATATAAACATACATATAGACATACATATATATAAACATACATACACATATACATACATAAAATGAGCAGTTATGAGAGGTTTGTCACTTCGGAGCAAAGATGATTTCTAAGCTTGTCCTTGAAAGCATAAATTGAAGTGCTTTCCTGGACCGCTTTCGGTAATCGATTCCAAAGCTTTGCAGCACGTACTGTAAAGGAGTGGAGTAGGAAATGGGTGTTGTGTCTTGGGACTTCAAGCATCGAAGTGATGCAAGATCTCTTAGAGCGTGTAGGAGTAGGAAGATGATGGAAACGAGACTGAAGGTAGATAGGAGAGTTATTGTTATAGAGTATGTTATAGAGAAAAGAAAGGATGTGCATATCACGGCGAAGGTGGATAGGGAGCCATTTTAGTTGAGTACGAAATTGGGATATGTGATCATATTTACGTAAGCCGAAGATGAAGCGTATCGCAAGATTTTGTAGACGCTCTAGTTTGTTAAGTAGCTCCTTCGAGACATCTAAATAGCACACATCTGCATAGTCGAGGATAGGTAGAAGAAGTGATTGCGCAAGCAGAATTTTGGTTTTAAATGGAAGAAAGTATTGAAAACGTTTAAGATAATGGAAGGTGCAGTGCATCTTCCTGCTTACTTCGGTGACGTGAGGTATCCAAGATAAGTTTTTATCCAAAATTAAGCCTAGATTTCTCACTTTGTCGAAGTAAGGTATCGGTGTTCCACAGTACAAGGTAGGAGGTACAGTTTCCCAGACAACGCGGCTTCTTAGACGGCTACTACCGATAATGATTGCCTGCGATTTAACAGGGTTAATAATAATTCCAAACGATTTGGACCATGCGTGGATTGCAGCAAGATCTTTGTTAAGGAGGTCGATAGTCTCATGCAGCTCAGTCAGCCCAAAATGACGATATATTTGTAAATCATCTGCATACAGGTGAAAGGGAGAAGATATAGAACTTGAGATATTGTTAATGAAAATAGAGAAGAGTAACGGAGAAAGTACGCCACCTTGGGGGATACCAGCAGCAAGAGTCAACCAATTCGATGAGTCATAATCGGTCTTTACAGACTGCTGACGTCCAGAAACATATGAGAGAAACCAGTCAATGCAAGTAGGTGAGACGTTAACTGCACGAAGAGTACCAAGAAGTATGTCATGGTCTACAGAGTTGAAAGCGCTACTGAAGTCCAACAAAATCATTGCAGTGAGCTTGGTGTTATCCATAGCAGACCGAATATCCTCCGTCACATTCAATAGCGCTCCAACAGTGCTGTGGGAAGGGCGGAAACCGGACTGGTAAGGGCCTAGGAGAGAGGAAGAAATGAGGTAAGAATAAAGTTGTTGGTGAACTATAGATTCCAGCACTTTGGATAAAATCACTACCAATGGCCTTGGTGGAGATAGACCGGACACACTTCTTTACCACATCTACATTTACTGAGAAATTTTATTCATATTACTCGCATTTTGAAACATTTTTTATTTAGTGTTTACTAATTATAACAGACGTAAATAAATAATAAATGCACAACAACACATCAAATATGATATAGTTTATGATATAAATATTTTCATAAATTAATGTTTTGTTTGTTATAGACAAACTATTATTTACAAAAACTAAACTAAACTAACTTAAATCCCAAATAAAAGTATCCTACCAAATTTCACAAAATACCGAAGAAGGTTAGGTATCTACTAAAACTATCTCACTAAGCCCGAGACGTGAGCACTTATCTCGAATGAGTAAGTGTGCTCTGGATAACTATGAATCCTTATACACATAAGATCCTACATGGTACCTTAAACCAATCCCATCAGAATAAACGCTCTGGATTATTAACAATTTTTTTATACCCTCTGCACAGCGTCTCAGCTATACGATTGTTAATTTTGTTCTTTAAAGTTACAATTACAAGGACTAACTTAATAATTTGAGGACTTCAGATTACTTTTCATGTCCAAGATTGTTACCAAATAAAGGACGGTATGGTGCTACAAAACTCTTTTTTGGGTTGACTCGTCTTAAGCCGGTATTTTTATTTACTCTCGACCATTATTTGACAGGACAATTTTTTTCGTAAAAATGTGCATCTTAAAAAAATATTACCGTTTAAAAGGATAGACCACATGATCACATGTAAACATTATAATATATTAGACGCAAAAAAGTAAATTACATATACAGTATCATTACACAAACTTGCAGCCTCCCAAAAAATTGAAATTCTTGACGCATTTTTAAATTTGGGAATAAATAAAATTTAAAAAGCATAGTTTAAATAGCGTAGCGAGATTAATTAGTGGTTTAACTTTGTAATGACCTCATTCTACCATGACTTATAAAAACTGGTTCTCTTATCTAATTTAATATAAAGGTTTCTAAGCAATTACTTAAACATTGTTCTAGTTCAAAAATATTTACATAGTTAAACATAAGTAGTTAATGAATATTGAGCTGCTTAGTTTAATTAGATTCTAATAAAAACTTATTTACATCAATAACTTTTAAGAATAGTTAACCATAATGATGTACATCTTTGTATACTTTTATATCATTAATATGTTACATTTTGAATTCCTAAATGAAAATATTAAGAATTACATTTAGAAATTGGATTTATGATAGAATTTAATTAGTCGTCTCTTTTTTCCATTATTTTTTTGTTTGAAGTTGAAAAAGATCTTCCATTTTTTACTAATGGATTGAAATTAATATTCAATTCGTTCAATGGTCAGTAACTATTGGCCGTCGCCATGCACTCTATCGCCTCACGCAAATTCCTCAATGTAATTTGTTATCATAATAAAACTTATTACATATATAATAAAGTGGTAAAGGAACATACTCGAAAAAAAAAATGATACATAAAAGGTACATAAAAAAGCATTAATAATGTTCAAGAATTACCTAAAAAGCACGAAAGAGTCGAAAGCCTGCGCAAGTGCTACGAATTAATATTACGAATTACTAGTTAGTTTCAAAAGTCGTAAGCCTACAAGAACTTTTTGGTAACCTTAAATTACGTTGGTGATATCGGGTAGATCGGGTCTGTGGATCGTGATGTGCTTCTTGATGTCACTATTCCCAAAGCTACCGACTTGGCTATTTACTTTTAAATTTGTCTCATTGTATTACCTAGCTTCAAAATAAACGGCTGATTATATTTCCTGACGGTGAGAAAGAACTACGCTTCTGTAACAATAACGTATAATGTGAGACGAAATCTACTATTTTATCTAATACAATAGAATATATATAAAACAATTCATTTTTCCCCGTGGAAATAATATTTTTAGGACAAGTTTAAGAAAATATGTAATAGTGATGTATGATATTATGGAACGAAATAAATACAAACATAAAAAAATAATAATATGCATAATTAAAAAGTCACTGCTACAAAATGTATCAGTAACGGTTTGAATAGTGGATGTGTCTGTTGTAAATGTAAGTTAGACACGCTGACAATTTGACCTTAAAATGCCCTCGCTAATTACGAGTCACACCTCGCAATGAATCATTGACACGAGCCTGATTGCGTATAGCGCCATTATATAACTGGTGCCTTTGATGTTTTATTTTATACACTTATATAACACTTTAAATAACAGAGTTATTTATTATTACTATTTCATAAGCAAAAACAATGTTCAAATGTTACTACACACTCCCAAACAACCATACAAGACAGACGCTTGAAATAACCACAAAATATTCAGTCATATATTTACTTTAACAAATAAATAATTAAATCAAAATAAAATAATAAAATAAAATATCTATACAACACACCTGATATTTACGGTTTTATATATTATAATGGTACGAAACCCTTCATTTTTTCTTATCTCATTGCAATTTTGCACAAGCCGTGATGAGAATGCCACTGTTACAGGGTTTTACATACAATTTGTGAACAAGAAAGAAATTAATGTTGTTAATTTTGTTGTTTTTTATTGAAGTTGAAATCCTCCTTTCAAATGTTCGCTAACGATTATAGAATCATTAACTATCATTAAATGGTTTTATCTTCGTCGAATCACAAATGACTTCTAGGAGTTCTTTAGAAGAGCTATTTTTGATTCAGAAACAATTATTTATGATATGAATTTAAAATATATTTGACATCATAAACAACGACATGTTTATTCATAAAAATACACCTTCTTTTATATTTAAAAAATTATAACAAAAATATAGATTAAAACTAACAACACTACTCCAACAATGATGAACCAGCCTTCTATAGGAAGATTAAACAGTCTTCTCCGATCGTTATGTAAGCGGTCTTATAAAATTTTGAACTATATTTTTAAACTTGTAGACAGATAGGTACCTCAAGATCACACCACCACCCAATCCAGTTAGCTATCGTTGGCAAATCTTTGTTTCAGAGAGCACAACATATTTGTGACGCTGAACACCTAGACGGCGAGCTGCAGCATGTCAAGCATGCCTTGTACAACAACCATCTGCCCTTTCCTCGCCGGCGTCGCAGAAACCACATCAAGCCACCCACAGTTGAGCTTCAACGGGTCCTACTACCATATTATACTAAAACAATAAAACTTTATTAGTTACTTGTTCATACTCTCTCAATTTTTTAAGAAAATTATAAGGATAAGGATATTATATAAAATAATAAAAATACTTGAATCAAAGTTAATTACTCCACTTTATGTATAATTTTCTAGTGCAAGTTATCGTTAATGTTCATAATCAAAATATTCAACATTAAAAAAAAAATCTTCAAACATATTCTTAAATTTAGTTGATTAATTAATTAAAACACGTAATTGTTTTGTAATTAATGCTTTGATTTAAGTGTTAGAAATCTTACATCGCTATTAATATCTTGTAATGTAATTTTAAAGACTAAAATGCTAACCTTTAGAGAAAAGCCGGTGCCTAATTTAAAATTCAATATGGTGTAACTAAGTCATGTCATGTCTATGTTTTTAATGTTTAAAAGTAAATCATAGGGTTTTTCTCCACGACGACATTTTAGGCTATATAAAAGTGGTTACTTTTGTAGGCAAGAAAGGACGCAAAAAGTCATTTTAAATTATGATATTTTTTTTTATTTAGTATTTAAGTGAAATTATATTTTACAAAAGTAATTTTAATTTAATCTACGGCATACATTTACAAACAATAATCTTTTAGGGTCATACTAGATTTTAACTGAGCCCCTTTGTGAGAACAATATCACAAACCTAATGGATATAAGGCTCCGTTGCCTTTTGGGTCACAAGGAACAGAACGGATTAATGCTTATTTACCTTTCAGAAACAGGTCACGCAATACGTATATTAAATAACATATCTCATTGTTTATCCGACAAAACAAGAAAACGACAAACCATAAATTTGTTATTTTATAACTTAAAAAAAATATGATTAACTTTACTATTCTAATACACTCATGAGAAACAATGTAGAAGCATTAGTCGTCGCTATGAAAAGGTCAGAGTTTTGTCGTTTAAAAAAACCATAGAATAAACCTTATTCCGATTCGTACTTATTAATTTATTTAACTTTTTTCTATTGCGGTATTCAGTTATTCAAATAATACCCATAAAACCAAACTACTTCACTAAGAAGGGCAATCAGCCATAAATATACTTAAATAAATAAAACTGTTAGATATAAGTGCTGAGAAAATCTTCAGCGGAACTATTATGATATTAAAAGAGTATACATTTTTGATTCACACTTCATTAACTTACACATTTAACACTCCCTATTGCAAAGAATAGATAAGAAAGAATTAATAATTAAATAATTAATTATATTCTTAATTAATTTCTTTATCTTCTCTTATTATTTTTTAAGAAGTTAAGTTCACAATACTACGACGTACTCCATTTTATATTTCAGACTGACGATATTTTGTTTATCTTGTTCTGTCCTTCCATTTGGTATTGTTACTCTCGCCATATTTAGATGAATTCTCTATGCTCATCTAATAATGTCATTTTGTATATAGTGGCATCCTTGTAAAACCATTTAATTAGATACCCATGTCGTAATGTCGCTATTTTAATTTTCAATTCATTTTAATAATTAATATTTCTTTTTATACAATGTAAATGTTATGGTTTTACTTCGTTGTATTTAGAGGTACGTTGTGATCAAAATATATCGTGTACATCACATAATATTTAAATATCAATAGGTTGCTTATAAACAAAATTTTCCTTTTAAGAACTGCCGTGGATCAAAATAAGCTTAAATAATGTAATATATTTTGTTAAATATGAGAGTTTATTATTTTTATATGAGACGTGGCTTTTAAACATTCCATAGAAACAGCAAAAAAAAAATTAAATAAGGAACTACATTCCAACAACCTCTAAAAAGTATAAAAAAAATATTATTATTTACTTATTGAAGTTCTTGCGTCGAGGGAACGTTGTACGTATATTGACAACAGTAACTATTTTACGAAGTTTTCGGAGGACTTTTCTGAGGACTTAGACTATACAATTTGATATTCTAATTTAGTTATTTCCCTTGGTAACTTAATTGCATTAGAATTTTTTCCTTTATTTATCTTAGTTGTAAAAATTACTCAAAAAATAGTAAAATTTTTATTAAATATTGATGGTCAAAATTTTATACAATTGGGCATATGTTTCAAACAATGCCATTATTCTCAAATTTATATCAATACTTTTTCATATTCTGAACTATGACGATTCCATAAATATCTTTTTTTTAGTTTTCAGCACCGTCTTTCATATATTAATAGCAACAAATATCTCACATTTCTATCTTGTTAAATTTACAAAACTAACATTCTGAAACCCATTTACTAGTGTGATGAGTCCATTGAATGCTGACAATTGCTTCGGACATTTTTAAAACTTCTATTACAATATTTTAAACAATGGCTGTATAACGATCTCCTATAAGATCTGTAAGTGATTGGTCGTTTGCAGAAACTAACTTAATAAGTAATTAAGGTAACACTAATGTAAAACTAATTTAATAGGAAATTTAAGGTACCATTTCCATGTCTTTGTTTTTTTATTATGTGTTCTTTATTTCTGTCCTTGTTTACTTAATTGAAATTACACTTCACAAGGTGGGTTCGTATAATGTAATTGTTTGTAATTTACCATTTAATGTAAACGGCATAAAGCCGTACATAAAATATTGTTTTGTTTTAACAAAAAAATATTGATGAGTAAACAGTACAATTAAAAAATATATTAAAATTGTCTACTTATTTGTTTGTTTGTTGGCTTGTTCTTACATCACGTAAAATATCGAACCTTATGGAATTGCATGTAATTTTGTTATGATTATAGGTTATATGCTCCGCTAATCCTAATATCCTACGATTTAGAGAAACAACCTTTTTCTCTTCTTTTTTTTATATTCTGCATATTGAAAATCTGTTTTTTTATTATTATTACAGTACTACAAAAGTAGCAGTTTTGTATAAATGTGGCAATTGTATGCGAATACAAGCAGAAGTTGTTTATTATCTACGAATTTAGATGGATGACTTATCAAATTAAAGCGCTGGCAAGAGCTAATGAATAATATTTATTATTTCACTAAACTAAGTTTGGCTAAACTCACTACAGTCTTTTTATTATTATTTATTTATTATATTGAGATATTTTCTCGATATACTATATGGTAGCGTAAAAAAAAATCTTTCCACAATAAAGCATAATTTCAAGATATAGATGAATGTTCTAATATTAAGCTATTAATCATATTTTTGTTCGAGTACCGCAACGCAGTTAAGGCGATTTAAACGGTGGTCTGTCTATGCTTTTAGTGCACGGTTGTGACCTTCTCGTGGTTTTATAGCTTGTATGTAAGCTGTTAAAAGTGTTTTTTTTAATAAATATAGCTATAGCTGATATTATTATTACAGTAGTAGATACCCAATTTTGATGTAACAGTATAACATGTATGTTTTATTTTTGTCGTCAAAAATATATAAAATAAATATTTTCAATGGCTATTTAATCTGAGAATAGCATTTTTAATTAAATAGTATAATATCTAAAACTTAACACTTGATTTTAATATTATCATAGACTTATGAATAGTTTTTATTTGAATATAAGATATGATATTTATATTAGGCATTATATTCAACAATATTGTAAGGTAATAGTATCACAATTGTGGGTATTTAAAGAAAAAACATTTTAAATTACACATTTATAAAACATTATTCAAATTGTGTAGAACTAAGCAGCAAATTTGGCAATCAATGGGTTTTAGAGAGCCGTGTTAAGCTATCGGAGTGTGGCTAATAGAGCGGTTTAAACAGTGTCACGTAGTTCGGTCGCTGTTAGCTCTTTGTTTATTTTTCCACAGCCTTTGATAAGAATCCCTTTTAGTTAGAGGTACGCTATTTCATTTTAAAAAGATGGATAATTTATTGTAGCTGTGGTTATGCAATATTAGTACTACTTATATAATAATAGTCAGACTATAAGTAAAGATTTCAAATTTAAGAACAAAGAAATATTTTAAAATATAGTCCGAGACAGGTTTTTCATAGAAAATACATCCCAATAAAAATAATTGTATTCTCTTAAAGTATTCAACTTTATTTAAAAGTTCATATTTAATTTTTCTAAAGGCAGAAATAAGTAATAATGAAATAATGAAACCGTTGGAGGTAGATAACTAATTAACTGACTTACTGACAGACATCTTCATCTCGTCTTACCATGAACACGATTACTGCAAAGCATTCGAAACGTCGCGTCGGCTTAGATTTAAACTGTAAATTTAAAATTTAATTCAATATACGCGAGTTAAATCATTAAAAATAGTTTTATTTCAGTAATAACGAATTTTAAACGTCGCACTAGACAAAAGTTTCAGATTCTCGTAAAACTAAATATACGCTGTTTTTGTGGATTTTCCAAATATATAAACCTGATCTGTATGATAAAAAACTAAGAAAGTTAATTAAAGAAATAGCGGTTTTCTAAATTTATTTATATAGATTCTGTAAAATTTAAGTTTTGGAACACTGTACGTTGATTTATGATTATTAAATAGCGTTCTTGTTGCTTTATCCATTTAACCATAGTTTACCCCTCGTTAACCTTTTTGAATGAATGCGGCTTCAACAGCACATTTTTCTTAATTAGATAGGGTTTATCATTTAGGGTGGTAGCTATTGTTTTTATTTGAAACATTATAATATTGTTTATAGTTTTTGAAGAACAAAACCCGCTAATTACAATTTGCTTTATTTCTTTATCTTTGTCTAAATATATGTATCTTATAATATAAGATAAGTAATATATATACTATTTTGATCTTATATTTATCTTACACAAAGATAAAAAAATAAAGCAAATTGTGATTAGCCGGTATTTATATACCTACTTATATAATAGGTCGGGGAAAAGTATTTTGGCATATAGTAAGTACCTATGTATAAACTGATAATACAAATTTTTGACTGAACTATTTGTTTCTGGTTGGATTTAATAACATTAAAACGGTTACATTTTACAAAAGGAAACAATTAAGTAAAATGTTGTTTCCCGCCATTTTTCATTTGTTTTTCTTTCTGTCAAAATGTGTAAAACTAATGAAGAAATTCGAAATATTTTAAATGAATCAATTACTGATTTTACTTATATAATAAGAACCAATTAGGTCTAATTATTTAAATCATTGTTTTATTAACTTAACTAGTGATATTTAGAATTGTTATGTTAAGAAATTGTTTTTTTTATAAGCTTATAGTAGTTTATTTGACAAGGATTATTATTTATGTGACGAGAAACATTTGCTTAATAAACAAAATAGTTAATTAATAAATTTAATTGTCAAAAACTATTAAGATTTCATTATTAAAACTATAATTTAGTACCGTGTTTAGCGATGCTTACAATTGATATTTTATTATTTATAGTATCGTACAAGTATCTTGTTGTTATTTTTTAAAGAAATAACAACGACTTTAGTTTGTAAACAAGGGTATATAAACTACGCTCAGGACTACATTCTTGAGTCAAGCTATTGTATAGTGCCAGGAAGGAATTAAATACAAGTAATTAAAAGTAAAGTGTTTATAGTAGATCTCAAATACTATCCCTGACATTTATTATACATATATTATTTGTAATGTCCAATGTATATTAAAGGTAAAAGCCATTACGAAACCTGCATGCCATATAATAATCGAGATAATGTGTTATAGCGAGAACAGAATTCGTAGCCAACGTAGGATGAAATAAGTAAAAATATGTAATTACTTTGTACATTGTATGTTATTTGAATACTATTATGATTCATATTGTGAAAAATATATCTTTTAATAATTAAAAAAAAATTATCATTTTTCATTTGATTTTATAATTAAAAAAACTTTAACCTTCACTAACACAATGATAAGCGCTTGAGAATTTGGTAATAATATTTTTACTATTAATGGTATAAGAGAATATAAAAAATATTATTAACATCCAGAGATCTTTGTAAAGCTACGTCGGTTCTATCTGTTTTATTATTTGGTCTACGCACTTGTTTGTCGCAACATCTGTTCCACTAATAATGTACCTACTACTTCACTGCTACATAAAAAAAATCCCCGAGAAGGAACAAAGATTAACGGTTAAAGGTAACGGTCTTAATTAAAACGGTCTGGAACATTTATTGCAGCGAAAGTGTTTATTAAGATCGGAGCTGTAAGTTATTTAAAATAAAATCTATGAAAGTTTTTACATTACATAAAAGAATAGCTTCACGGTATGTACTATAAAATTGTAAAAAAAGAACTCAATTTATCTAAATATATCATATTATTTTTAGGTTAAATTGAATTATGGATTAAATATGAGCCTATATATATGTTAATATTATAATATATTTTTCTGTACAGAAAAATCTTCTGATATATTTATATATTATTATTCTTTACTAGTAGGTAATTACTTTATACTCGTGAGTTTTAACTCCCGGAGCAATAAATTATTCATTGCTATAGTGTCATCGTTACAAGTTTTACAAGTTCTCACATTGTAGCTTTTTGTTTCACTATGAAAGGCTTCAGAGAAAAGTTATTTCGACTATCCTATATACGTAGAAAGAAACCAGGAACATACATGAATATAATTCCATTATAGTCCCTGGAGTAAATGGAAACTAAATAGTTTTAGGTAGGAAGCAAAAGCAGGTATTTTATATTTTTAAATCCAAACCAACTGTTCTACTTTCAGTTTTTTTATTAATATAAAACTTTATAATGACCAAAATATATTAATTCTACTAATATGTTTACTACCTATTACATGAAAAACACGGCAAATTCTGTACATGCAATATTTTTAAATATAACAATTCCTGCTTGTTAGGTACATGGCACAAACCAAAAGTATTTTTTTATATTTTGGTTTGTTACTATGTTTATCTGTTTGTTAGTTTCAGTTATACGAAAAAGTTTTTGTTGGATTTTAATGAAATTTGATGTAGTGGTAGCTTGTTATCTGAGTCAACATACAAAGTGTACTTTTACCCAGAAAAAATCTCTCATAGTGATGGGAAACAAAATAATGGTAATGTTTATCTTTTATGTTTATTATTTTGATTCGGTAAGAAAAAAAACGAATCCATAGGTAACATATAGTTATTCATAGATTTTATATTCTTAATAAGTGTCGAGTTAAAATTCTTCTTAAAAAAAATGTTTGAAAATACTATTAGCGTCGATTTTATTATAAAGGAATGTTGTTATTTTTTATATCTACAATACAAGGTAGAATATTTATTATAAAGAATAGCAACGTTTCTATTGTAAAGTAACTATAAATAGACATTTCAATATATAGACAATAGACAAATTTTAGTTCCACATAAATACAGAGATAATAATAAATAAAATTTAATTTTGCCGTTAGTAACGCCTGTGATTAATAACTTCAGAAAGTAGTGACTTTTAGTGCAGTGTTAAATCTGTATTACAATGTTAAAATGTACTTTGTGTAAAATCTTTAGGTAAATATACCCAAATATCTTAGTAATTTCATATTAGTACTTAACCTGTTTCAATTTTTTTATAAGTACTATCTAGTTTTAGATCAATAATTTATTGAGATATTTTCAATTCAATTAGATTTTAGACCGTGTAGGCAAGATTTTCTTTAAAATTAGTTTAAATAAACCCTCAGACAGCATTAAATACTAGTTTAATTAAACATAAGTAGTAGTAAGTAAAATCACTGTTATATATTTTGAATTCCAGTTTTTAGTTTGTCGTAAAAAATTATGTCTTTATATTTTATATTTTTGGGCTGTCTATATTTTAGAGTTTTTAAGTTGTAGAACAAGCTTTCGTATTAATCTCGCCAGCCGGATAAGAGAGAGATAAATGAAAACGTCATTTTTGCCACATTAATTATTAAAACTTACCTTTTTTTTTCACTTTTGTAACTTTGCAAGTGAACCTTTACTAATGAACTTCACACAAATTCGTTTTGAAGGCCATTGAAGCCAAACTCTTTACAATATCTAACCCCTCCAATTTTCATATCTAAAACTTATAAATTGAATATAAAAAAAGACCTTGGATATACGACCTTGAATAGACATTACTTACATGTATATTAACTAGAAGAAAGAGAGCTAGAAAACTATCGCAACGAAGCGACCATCTAAATTAAAGATGTGGTCCTCTGCGTTAGTTCGAGCAGAGCATCTCAAGAATGTTTACTAGTATGTGAAGTATACACGAGCATCTTTGCGGTTAGTATAACTGACCTCTTTATTACATTACATTTATTCATCAAGCTTAAGTGAATAATCTGAGTAACCACAAGTGTTATGGTCTGAAGTAGTAGAAGTAGTAAAGTAGGAATCGTATAGTAAAAGGTTCTTTATACAAACCAGTTTTCGAAGTCAAAGCTACGACAAGCTCTGAAAGCTATTTGTCACCTGTAAAACTGAAATACATAAATACATTATAATATTTTTTTTTTTTGTATTTGGAATCCAATAACAATGATTCCAAATGTGTTTTTATTGGGATCCAGATTTATATAAGAATAATAGATTCTAAATAATTTATGTAGTTACGCTATTAATGGACCGACATCGTATATTATTTTTCAATATAATATTTCTCGAGAAAAAATATTGTTAAGCAGATGTTACTGATAATTAATGGTGGCAGTAAACTAACGATAATAAGTTCTAATTGCAGAACAAAGTTCCAACGTAATATATTGTTTCGTTCACATTTGATTATATTGAATGTTGTATGTGTGTTTACAAAATTTATTAGTTGATAAATTTATTAATTTAACAAATTCTAAATATTTATATACTTTTTATTATTAATATTATAAACGTGATAATTGATTATGATAACATTTTAATTTGCTCAATGAAATATACTGTTGAATTAAATAAATCTTTAACAAAAATTTTCATCCTTTGCAATTTTCCGATATAAGTGACAATTAAAAAGTGTATATCATTATTAATCTTATCATTATTAATAATAAAATTCAAATAATCTGCTTCTAACGAATATCAATATTATTACGATTGAGAATAAACTAATTTTATCTTTGATCTCTTTAGAATATTGTGTGTGTACACATTATTATTTGTTTTATTTTAAGTTTTTTTTTTTTGTGTTATTTTAATTATTTATATATTTTGTTTTATTTTATTATTATTATATCCATTTATTAATTTATTTTTTATAAAATTTATTTTATACATATATACTTTATATATACACATAATGTCTTTTGTCGATGACAGTTATACTTTTTTATCTCTTTCTTCTGATGGGCATTCCAGTGATACTAGTTACCACAGTGCAAATTCTCCTCTATTTAATATTACTTTAGAAAATATTTTTTCCAAACTTGATAAAAATTTCAATGTAGTGCATCTAAATACCCAAAGCATTCCGGCACATTTTTCAGAAATGCTTGCGTCGTTTGAGTCAAAAAATATTCACGCTATCCTTGTTTCTGAATCCTGGCTTAAACCTTGCTTAACCTCTTTTTCTTATTCCCTACCAGGATATCGTCTTATTCGCAATGACCGCATAGGCAGAGGTGGAGGGGGAGTTGCGATTTATCTTCGCACTTCTATACCTTTCACTGTGATAAATTGTTCTACTCAGCCCACCTCCAGCTGATGCAGCCGAGCACCTGTTTATTGAAATCACCTTATCACATCACAAACTTCTTCTCGGTGTACTCTATAGCCCTTCCCTCCATGTAGATTACTTCTCTTCTTTTGAACGTTTATTAGAGGACATTACTCCATTATATAGTCACTCTATTATAATGGGAGACTTTAACACATGTCTGTTAAAGCGTGACAACCGAGCTAATAAGCTTCTGTCTTTAGTTGAGAGTTGTAATCTACATACTTTTGCAGCGTATGGACCTTATTCGGCTATGTGACGATGCACGCAAAATAAACTGGTCTAATGTCTATACTGCTGGAAATTTGGACTCTAAAGTTAAAACATTCAACACGTTGTTAATCCAGCTTTATGACATTCATGCTCCAATAAAACCAGTTAAAATTAAACACTTGCCTGCGCCGTGGCTTACAAAAGATTTAAAAGAGCTAATTCTCAAGAAATGTCTTGCAAAATCTAAATACAAAGCAAATATCTCCGATACAAATCTTTTAAAGTATAAAAACCTGAGAAATCGCTGTAATACACTGTGTAGGGATGCACAACGACGCCATATTCATAAACATGTCGAGAACGGCGACGCAGTACGTACATGGAAATTTCTTAAATCTCTAGGAGTAGGGAAGTCGTCAAAACAAGCTTCCCCTAATAATATCGATCTAGAAGGTCTCAACATTTCATTCTCCAGGACAGGTAATACTTTGGACAATATTTTAAAAACTAATACTCTAAATTCCATCGCAGCACTTCCCACTTCTGATTCTCCACCGTTTACTTTTGATCAATTTACTGAATGTGATGTTAGGGGAGGCATATTGTCCGTTTCTTCTAATGCCGTTGGTAGTGATTCTATCAGTCGTAATATGATTGTCCCTATTTTAGATACCTTGATTCCCGTGATAACCCATATCCTTAATCATTCCATATTAACTGGTGAGTTCCCTACTTTATGGAAAGATGCCCACATTATACCCCTTCCTAAAAAACCTCACCCCTCCTCTTTCTCCGATTACCGACCTATTTCTATCTTACCCCTCCTTTCAAAAATTTTGGAAAAATTAGTATTTAAACAATTCAACTCCTTTATCGATAAAAATAACTTGTTAAATACATTTCAGTCTGGGTTTCGAAGAGGCCACAGTACTACATCTGCATTAATCAAAGTTACTGACGACATTAGAATGGGAATGGATAATAAACAACTTACAGTATTAACCTTGCTCGATTTTAGTAATGCGTTTAATAACGTTGACTTTGACATCATACTTAGTCTGTTAGCCTCTCTTAATATATCTCCATTAGTAATTGATTGGTTTCGTAGTTACCTGAGTGGACGCCGACAATGCATTCGTATTGATCAATTATTTTCCTCTTGGTGCAGTGTAAATGCCGGTGTCCCTCAGGGAGGCGTGTTGTCACCATTACTAATCTCCATCTTTATTAATACCATTACTCACAATATTTCTTCTCTATATAACATGTATGCAGACGATTTACAAATTTACTCTCATTCAACTTTGGCAGACCTGTCTAGCGCTGTTGCTCGACTTAATAATGATCTTTGCTCTATTTTCAACTGGAGTTTATCTTACGGCATAAAAGTGAATGCAACCAAGTGTCAGGCTATAATAATTGGATCCCCAAGCATGATCGCTAAACTTGATAGTACAAACCTGCCTCCGATTTTATTTGATGGTGCCATAATATCTTATAGCCGTAATATAAAAAATCTTGGATTGCGTATGGACAACACTTTATCGTGGACCTATCAAATAAATGAGGTTAGTAGGAAATCCTTTGCTGCATTTTGTTCACTACGACGGTTACAAAATTTTCTTCCCATACCTACCAAAATTATGTTAGCACAATCTCTCCTTCTTTCTATACTCGACTACGCCGATGCAAGCTATCCTGATCTAACTGAGGCACAACTTAATAAGCTTGAGAGACTTCAAAATCTCGGTATTCGGTTCATATTTGGCTTGCGCAAATATGATCATGTATCTCAGTTTCGGTCTCAACTTCAGTGGTTGCCTATCCGTGCTCGCCGGAATTTACATATTGTCTCACTTCTGCACTGTGTGTTGTACAACCCTTCATCTCAAAAAATAAATTTGAACAAAAAATAAATTTGAACTCCTAGGTACTCATAGTCAGATACTTAGGTCCTCCGAAAATCTGACTCTTCGTTTACCACCTTATTCTTCTTCCTTCTTCAAAAAGTCTTTTACTATACAAGCAGTTTCGCTTTGGAATGCTCTGCCAGTAGCCATCAGACGTGTCAAATCCTTGACTACTTTCAAGAAGCTAGTCAAAAATCACTATCTTGAACCTTGTCCCTAAATCTATGCTAAACATGTATATATAATTATATTTCTATGCTAAATATGTTATTAATATTTGTTACTTTTTCTCTTGTCCTTACTATAACATGATATTTTATGTATATTTATTTCTTAGTATCACTACATATAAATATGTATATTTAATTATATTTGTAAGTGTAATAAATCTTACATGTATTTAAATTTGATATATATTTTATGCACCACTCTGTACTCTCTTTCTTCATTCCCACCAGTATAAGGTTGTCTGGAAGAGATCGCTATTTAGCGATAAGACCGCCTTGTTGTATTACCAATACCTCTTATAAAGAATTTATATGTAACGTTTCTGTATGTGGTGTGCAATAAAGAGTATTATTATTATTAATATTGGAACACAAAGAAATGATATTAAGACATGTCTAACATTCATCTTTAGCGATATCAATCTTTTACAAAATCCAAAAAAAAAAAAAAAAAATATATATATATATATATATATTTCAGACCAGGAATTAAATATAAGATAGAATAAATTAAGTTAAATAAAAAATGCGCTCGATATTTTCAAATCTTCCTGAAGAAATTGTTTTATTTAGGCCTTCAGTTGTTAATTTAGATCATGAATTGCAAATCGTGAAAAAAATATTAAATTTATATCAAATAATTTAAGCCAAACTTGAATTACAAGCTTCTGAAATTACGTCATGGTTAAAATACATAAGTAAGTCGTTATAAGAATTTAATTTATTTTTACGATACATAAATAATGTAAAACACTTTAAGAATTAATATTTCCAAACTACAGTTGCCTAAAAAAATTTTGTTAAACCGTCCCGATAAAGACGATCACATATAGAATGCTTAATTCACCGAGACGGACAGCGAAACCGTAGCACAATTGGTAAAGAGGTCACGGGTTCGAAGCCCGTATCGGTTTATTTTTCATTCTATATTTAGATTGTATTTCTGAATTTTTAATTTGGGTAATATAATTTGTAATTAAAATATTTTACAAACTTGCAATGGCACTTCAAGAGTGCCGACAAATGTGAGAACTTGAACAATTATGTGTGTATAATTACGTGTGTATTTTTTCAATCATCAGGGAATATTTCATTGAGCAGGAAATACTTTGAAAGAGAGTTTTTGATATTTATTATAATAAACTGCTACAACCAAAAAATAAATATTACAGTTTTCCTTTTATGAGCTATTGTATATGAAAAATAAAGTATATTATTTTACATAAAAAATGTCAATCTATTGTCTAAAATAAAAATATTTAATTAATAATTGTTATTCTTTGAAATTATTATCAATATACAAAGTTATTTATAAAGGTTTTGGTGACAGTAACAATGTCCCAAATTCTATGTTTTCTCCCCATCTTAAAGAAAATAAAATTAAAAATTTTAATAACCCCCGATACAGAAAGACCTCTAAAAAGAATAAAAATAATATTATTATGTACTTATTGAAGTCGTTGCGTCGGAGGACCGTTGTATTATTGCATTTTAATTTCTTCCTTTATTACTTTTTATTTTATTATTTTACTAGTTTCTGAATTGTACTAAATGAACCGACAGACACACAAATTTTTCAATTGTTTAAGTATTTCTATGAATCTATCCTAATATTATAAGGAGGAAAGATTTATTTTTTTGTTTGAATTAAATAGGCTCCGAAAGTACAGGACCGATTTTAAAAAATCTTTTATTATTAGAATCCTACATTAACCTTGATGCACATTAGCTTTATTTTATAATCATCATCATCATCATCAGGAAATTGCTAAAAAATATAACTAAAAATGTTTATGTATCTCTTCTTTTTATAGGCTCATATATCGAGGCTTGGTCCACACTGAAACAATTTTTACTGCCTCTGCGATCATAAGTAAGTGTTTTGTGGGATGTTTCGTGCAATAATATAATTATGGCCTTTATAATTTTACTAAAAAAATAAATTGTATTAATTCGTAGACTTATATGAAAATGTTTTTAAGAATATTAAGGGATTTCCAAAAATATTAGCCTAATAGGATGTTACTACTAACTAATAAGAAATAATAAGAAATGCATATAAAGTAAGAAGTTTGTGAGATTTATTTAACCTAAAACTTAAAAATAATTCAAACATTTGAACAATCAATTTAGCTTTAAATTGTTGAGTATGAGAGTTTTTTAGGTTTAGCCAAAATGTAAGTGAAGGCCACTGCGACTGCCACTGCCACTGCCACTGGGACTACGACTGAAGCTCCTTAACGTAAGCGTAAATCTAAATGTGTAACCAATTGCAGGTAAGCACAGCATACATAATAACTTATACAACTACTTATGCAACTACATCGGTTCTCCTGAAGAAAAATAAGAGAAAAAAAGAAAAATAACCAAACATAACTGTAGTGGCTATGATTGCTTTTCGGAAAGTAAAATACCTATGTACTTAAGGCATTTCTAAAATAAATAACATATGCGCGTAACCACACATTTAAAACTCACTGCCGTTCTGCATTAAGGTAAAGATTAATGAGTTTTCTAGGTATACCTAGGAAATGACTTATACCTAGGAAATGTGACGTGAAAATCTTGAAGGAGCATTATAATTTATCACACTCATAAAGGGTAGTCATAGTAGGAATCGATTTAATCATTTGGAACCTTATAAGATTCAAATACTTTCTGCAAATTGGGAGTAATATCATATGAAAATGTGTAAGTCTCTGATTACAGGACTTGATCTTTTTATGAATATCTACAGAAGCCAAGTGCCATAAAAATCGTTTAAGAATTCGTTCTAATCGCATTAAAATGTTTAGTATGAATGTAGTTTGGTTGGTGTAATATAGGTGTACGTTTAACCAACCCAATCTTATCGAGCGGCAATAGAGAACAAAGTCCAGATGTAATAACCAAGTCCATATTCAAAAGGAGTAAGTGAAGTAGTGAAGGCGAACCGTCATAAACAATAGGGCCTCCTTGTTTACGACGTAGAACGTACGTACGTTGACGATGGTGACTATTTTACGAAGTGAGTCATTCAGGACTTAGACTGTATGATTCAATATCGTAATTTCTTTATTTGCCTTAGTAACTTACTTGCGTTTTAATTTCTTCCTTTACTAAGCAGTCCCCCGTCGCAATGACTTCAATAAGTACGTAATAATATTATTTGTATTCTTTTTAGAGGTCTGTTTGTATTGGGGGTTTTTTAAATTTTAAATTAAATTTTATTTTCTGCTTTTTAAAGTTATGTCACTGTTTTCTTTATTGTACTAAATTAACCTACAGACACTCAAATTTTCAGTTGTTTAAGTGTTTGTATTAATCTATCCTAATATTATGAAGAGGAAAGATTTGTTCGTTTGTAGAAATTGAAAAGGCTCAAAAACTGCTCGACAAATTTAAAAAATTCTTTCAGCATTAAAATTCTACATTATCCCTCTGATGAACATAGGTTTTATTTAATATGAGAAATAATTAAGGATCCGCGTAAAAATTTCGACAATGTAATAAATTATAAATGTATTAAGTAACATAATTCAAGACTTTTTCATATAAGTATATACGAATATTAATCTATATAAACATTTAGAGTTAAAATAATTTACAATCACTTATGACACTATGATAAAGGTATTTATATAATCACTAGCTGTTGCCTGTTATAAGTAAAGCCATGTTATAAGTAGAGCCTGTAGAACAAACATTCTTTAATAACATAGAAACACTATTTTCAATAACCAGCTAACAGTTTGTTAAGTACGCACTATACATAGAATGTGCAGATTAAGTAAAGTACATTATATTTAAGAACGAGGATTGCATCAGCCCGGTAACAATGAAGCAATGCTGACTCCGCAAGTAGTGACGCGTGAGAACGAGCTACGCTTTTATTCCATAAATTGTATCACTTTTGATTCTAACGTCGAACAATTGTCACCTATTCAGTTGTAATTAATAATTGTAATTAATTAATAAATTTCTGCTTCAGTAACATCGTTTTTTTTGAGTCCTGCCTGTCGGCCTGACTTAATTAGTTCGTAACAATAATAATAATAAATAATAATAATAATAGAAGTTTGGAGTGTGTATCTGTATGTCTGTCTGTGGCCTAACAGCAGCCCAGCGAGTGGACGGATTAGATTGAGGTTCTTTTTATTCGAAAGCCTGGTTTCTTGGTGCTGGTGAAAGATTCTTATGCAATATTGGTAGTCAATATTTGAACAAGTAAAAATAAGTGTGTTCGTAAGTTTATATCGTATAATATAAAATTAAGTAACATAACTTTAAAAAGCACAAAAAAATATATATAAAGCCCCCGACATAAAAAGACCTCTAATAAGGAAAAAATAAAAATAATATTATTATGTACTTAATGAAGTCCTTGCGTCGGGGGACCTTTAAACAAACCAAAACATAAATAAGTTTCCAAGGCAAATAACGAAATAACAATATCTAATCACACACTAAACAAATACTCAAGTATTTCAAATGTAAGTAGGAATTTGTATAAATTTTCAGTGATGATAGATGACTTACCATTTGGCCAGGAGATAGAAGGGAAGAGTAGATTCTAATTAAGTCACTAGCAAATGTGAAGGATATTTATTATTTCCCACTTAATTAATTTTGATATTAATTTAGACGCTTAGATATTTACTCGACATATAATATCAGTATCAATATTATATGGTAACTGTCATTAAGGTCGTTACACAAAGAAGCATAGTTTTAAAATTAAATTAGTATCCTGATTTCTTATTATTATTTAAAATTTTTAAATATTTTTATATAAGTGTATTTGTTTTATTTAAATTAATAGATCAGCAATTTTTTACAAAATTATATGTAGGATTGCGGGTTTTTCTACCTGCCTAAAGATATAATTAAACTATTTAAAACGGAAGGACTATTTATTTATTACTTTACTAACTGTTAGCTGGTTATTGGAAATAATGTTTCTATGTTATTAAAGAATGTTTGGTCTACAGGCTTTATTTATAACATGATTCTTTGCAACGAATGGGCGTCGTTCATGTCATGTTCGGGTACCTATCGCAACGCAATTTGGGGCAGTTTAAACGGTGCCCCAATTCTTCTTTTTTAAAGGTCTTATATAACGCTGCTAGTTTTTTATAGCTTATACATGTGCATTTTAAAAATTCCTTATGTAATCAGTTTTTTTAATAAATTACTACAGATTAATTTTTACTATAGTAGTAAAACGAGTAGGGTACGATTACCAACGTTGATATAATGTAATTTATATTTTATTTTATCATCAGTCTTATATTTAAAAATGATGATAACTATATAATCTTAAATAGAATAATTCAAAATTAATAAGATATTAATATGATTGACAGTTATAAGAATTTATGTCAACAACTCAAAACGAACTATCCAAGTAAATCTTATTAAAACGTTGTTTAAATGACGTATACCTAAGCAGCCAATTTAACAATCAATGGAGTCAAGACGACCGCCTTAAACGGGGTTTGGTTGATAGAGCGGTTAAAGCGGTCTCGCCTAGTTTGATACACACAAAGCTCACGAATTGTCCTACGAGAGGTACATCCTACGGTAGACAGAACTATGGAGCACCACTTCTCTTTGTCCTGATACAACTCTTTCGCCTCTTTTAGGTCCACAATCATTATCATACAACTCCGTGTATTCTTCCACTTCGAACTCCAGCTCTTTTACGTATCATCTAGTGTCGTTGTTGTTAACTCATTGATTTTTTAATGATAAATACAACAAATAGTATTTATTAGGTTAAAGTATTTACTGTTACTAAAACGTCACTTTAATTATTAGCGCTCAAATGGTTTAGGACTGAATTTTTTTTACTGTAATCGCCATGATTTTAACATACAGTCACCTTTTTACCAACTATAACATATATATGTGTGTATATAAATATTCATTGCCACTTAAAATCTTTTAAACTATCACGTTTCATAATATAATATCATTATGTTTGAAAATATCTTTAAATATGTAGAACCACGTTAAGTATATTTAAATTTATTTTATGTTCGAAAGAAGCGTAATAGATGTCACTAGCGACCCAATAAAGACGACCATATGCAGAATGCTTAATTCACCGCGACGGGTTGCGATACGTTAGCTCAATTGGTAGAGCGACGGCACAGTTTCCCAGAGGTCACGGTTTTGAATCCCTGCCAGTATCGGTTTACATCGTACATTTACATTAACATCGAATTTGAGACTTGAAAAAAAAAACATTTTAATGTTGTTTTTGACACTTTACTTCATACTTCATATTTGATCTTCATAAGACCTAGTTGGTTTTACGTACCTACGTCTAATATCGTAATGTAACCAGATAAGTTGTAATTAGTTAATTTTATCACGAATCGAAAATGATTAACTACAAACATATTTAAATACCTTTTAAATAATGTAACATTGATCTCAATAGAAATTATAAATAAATATATTGTATGTTTTATATTATTTTATTAATAATATGTAATATCTTTTTTATATTAATATTTAAATATCTTAAAAATAGATATAATATATACGGATAATTATACATGTTTGAACAAAATGAAGATATAAATATATAATAATGATTATATAATTTATTATACTTATTAGTTTATCTTTTCGTCTCTGTATCGGTGTCGATTCTACATTATACCACGCACATATAAAATGAATAAAAATACTTTTTAACATCATGATAGATATACCAAAACAATTATGTTTTTAACAATTATAATTATATTATAATAATGATATAAGAAAGATAAACCGTTTTATGTGCTACAGTAGGTCTCACCAACAAAAATGAGACGGGCCATTTCTCTTTGTCTCTTAGTAAATATCTCTAGAGAATTTTATGAATCTCAGTAAGACCAAAAGCCTTCCATGTTTTATATATACTCATATAGCGAAAATGAATACTTATTCAGGTATGTAGATTTAATTTGATTTGCAATTTAAAATGTGTAGGAACTTATTTATTCATTCATATTCATGAATATAATAAATAAATGAATCAATTAAAAGAAAAAAAATCCGTACAAACTGATTTATCTTTCTCTAAGTTCAGAATAAGATATATATGTGTGTGTGGTCTAACACTAACTTTAAAGATAAAAGCCATTACTAAGCCCGTATGCCTCATTATTAAAGAGATAAAGCGTTTTTGGGAGAATAGAATTCATGAACGCGGAATTCAGTAAGAAACTTTACATATCATACTTGTTAAAATACTATTGTGTTATTGCAAAAACCTTTAACACTTTTCGTAGAGTTTTGAAATTATGATTAGATTCAAAAGTTTTCATCGACTCTTAAATATTTCAGCTAGTTACATATATTTATCTAATTAACTCACTTTATATGTTATCTATATATAACTTTTTATATTTAGTAATATAAATTTGACTGCTTAAAATATTGACAAACAACAAACTATACTTGAAACAAAAATAACTGACTTCGCTCTTAACATTTCTACCGTTAAGAGTTAATTATATAAAAAAAAATTGCCTTAGTCCTTCTAAAACAACTTCGGTTCTGTATGTGCATTCTTTATTCTAACCACTTCACAACATTCGTTCCAGTAATAATTTACTAGTTCAGTGCTACATACATTTTTTTGGTTAATAAGAAACGTAGATTAATGGGTGACTCTTAATTAAAATTATCTGGAATTTTTGCATAGCAGTAAAAGAAAGGAATTCAAAATAAAAGCTATGAAAGTTTTTTCCTTTTTATATTAAAGATAATTTTGTATTATTTGATTTGCGTTATAAAATCACAGCAGTCATTGTACCATTTAACCATAAAGATTTCAAGCGTATTTTTTTTTTAATTCGTATATGACGAAGAGTTAAAATCTTTACAGTAATGGCTCATAAATGGAAAATAAACCGATACAGGTATGAATTCGAACCAGTGACCTCTAGGAAGCCTCTAGGAAAACTTCTTTTTTATTCCCTAATTATTTAAAATTAAAAGAATAAGCTTAACATGTTTACACATTTACAGAGATATTAAAAGAAACAAATTTCCGCTGTGGAATCTTTTCTATATTTATCATTATATAATTAGAATATGTAATATAACACCGAAAAATGAAAATGATTTACTTACATGTTGAATGTAAACTAAATAGTTATAAAAATAATTATTCATGCTTGTCAAGTACGTGAAACGCACCTCAGTACAACCAACCTATTTTAAATATGCAATAAAAAATTCTAATGCATATTGTCTGTCTATATTTCAGAAGATGTCAAGTGCCGGAACAAGACGTCGTTTTAATTGCGGCGGCAACCGGAAAGGGGAGAGATAAATGGAAGGAAACGGAATCCTACCACCCTACTTTAATAAAACCTGCCTTTTACTTCTGTAACTCTAGCACAAAAAAAACTAAGCACAAAAAGTATCGCTTCTTCAATTTTTTTTTATTTATATATAACTTTGCGAAAGCATAAAATATCTAGAACTGTCAGTTTTCATATCAAAACCTCAACATTACCGTTCAAGCAGGCGCGAAACGTAGAATCGATCGTTCTTAAAACGTGTTCTTTTATAATTCCTAATATTTTCGTTACAATTCTTTCTTACCTTAAGTAAACTTTTCTAAGTTTTTTGTAACCAAAACGAGCCGTATATCTCCCTCTCAACCTGTCACGTGATGTAAAAATAACAAATCTTTTGAGTTTGTCACGGTCTAATCGTCGAAACCACTATGCGAAAAGTTTACGTGTAACTTTGTATAGCTATTCATTTAGCCTTTTTTTTACTATTCTAATCCGAGATCGAATTTTATTTTTATATAAAATGTCTTGTGAGCCTTTTCGCAATTACTTACACAAGAAGAAGATTACATAAACAAGAAGATGATATAGGAAGTGAATTAGCTTAGTGATGTAGGGTTGGAGGTTTCCGAATTTCTGAGAAATGTTCCTGAAAAAGAAATGACAAAATTTGAACTAATTGAAAAACAGACTATTTAAGTTAAAAAAAAAATGTACCCTTAGCACAGATAAATACGTTTATAAGGCCATTTATTATCATTATATTGTTAAATATATTACTGAAGAAATCGTCACTCTTACAAAGAAAGTCTTTTCGTACAGCAAACTTTATAATTTTACATTGCTATCCCTTTCCTTATACCTACTAAGCTGATTGTTTTAACCTTAATAATAATGATTCTGTAATTATTTGGGTTTTAAATCTCTTTAATATCCTATTATTTTTTTAGTTCAGGTACAAATGACTTGTTTTTAAAACACCAGATTTTAGATAATCATTACTTACAGTTAACTAGAATTACTAAGAAAAAAAGGAACAAGAAAAGGAACGTGAGACCCTTAAAATTAAAGTTAGGGAGTGAAATATTGTAACTTACTTCCTCTAATAACACACAACTTAGATAAGTTTATTAGTTCAACAACGTATTCATATTCCTATTTACCTTTTTATTAATTACTATAAACCTGATTATAGATAATAATAACATTTATATTACGCTACTGAATTATAATTATAGCCATCATACTTAATTCCTTTATATCCTATGGAATTATATTATTTAATTCTTCTGTTTGTTGTTTAAGTTGACTGGTAGAAAATGCTTTAGCATTAAGTTCGCAAATTGTACATAATCTTGTACAGTGAAGTATTAAATAAATAAATAAATATTTTATACTTAGAATAAATTTCGTTCTTTAAGGAAGTTGAATACTTTTACAAAATAAGAATTAAAAAGAACTTTTTAAACGATATCGATTATTTATATATTAATATTAATAATATATAATATTTGTAGCACACAATGACTGTGGTAGGTAATTGAAATGGAAGAATAATGAGCTTATAACATTTGCTTATATAAACTTGTCAGTTAATTTTTACATTGAACATTTATCAAAATAAAACATGGGCATATTAAAACTTTATAAGGTTTTATAATATAATACCAAGGGAATATAATCTGAAAAATTCTATTTTAAAACATTTCAAAGCTATTTCAATGTAGTGATTTTTTTAACTAACAGAACAACATTCAATACAATAAATTCAACAAATACAATTCCGACAAGGAATTATTACGTAAATTAAAAAAACTATAAAATCAAAATTCTCTGAAGAAATAATATTATTAAGGCCCTCGTCGTTAGAATATGAATTGCAAATCCAGCTTATGATTGAATTTATATACAATTATTCAAAGAAAATTCGACTATCGAAATGTCTGTGTTTTTTCTTACTTTTCCCTGCTAAATTTTAGTTATACTTAAGATAATAAAATCAACGTCGATTATATTATTATGAAGTCATAATAAAGATAATTATTTCAAATTATTTTATTCATTTTTTTAATAGAATTTTTCTTTTACGAAAAGAATATATATATTTTACACACATACGTTTAAGTTGCATGAACATAAAGTGTATGTAATGATGATATTTTTATCCTATATATATTACAATGTTTCAACAATATATTTTAACACCTTTCTGTTCCAGTAAATAAGGTATGTTTAATGAACGTTATTTAAGATCCCTAAGTTTTTATATTGTAATGGTGTAACTAATCAGACTTAAGTTAAAGAATAATACAAAGTTTTGAAAATACCTACATATAAAGTATCGCCAAAGACAGTTATCAAATTGTTGATAAGTAAGAATATGTTATGCTGCTTTTGAGATAATATAAAATAGTTACATTCAGGATAAGACAAAGAAAGCGGTTCTGGGTGAGTAGATTGAATCTCTTGAGGGTCGTATTTTTGCATTTGTTACACTATGTTTGCGTTTTGACTTACCTCCTGCTATAAGAATACGATTTTCAGAATTATGAGAATTTTATAAGTAATTTGGTAATTTTCTCCGCTGAAGCCAACGTAATATAATTATTTACGTTAATTAGGACCACCTAATTAAACTACCAAGTTTAGAAGAGCGTTCTGATTTAATTTACTTCATAAACGCTGTATACTATATCTACCTCTAATACTAATTAAGCTGATTTAAAATTTTAGAAGGTTAAGAAAAACAGGCCAACATTTTAAAAAAGATGGTCTCAGCATTGACCTAGCAATGGTTATTTTTAAAAGGATTTTAAGGTTTTAACTACAACGACTTTCTCCTTAATTATTAGTTCCCTTCTCATAATATTTTTTATTTATATAATTTATTTATTTAAAAAAAATATATATATATAATGAAACTTCATCGTTCAAAACAAGCCGAAACTTGTGGGCTTAATGTTAAAGTATTTCCTACCAGTCAACTAATATACAGCTTATAAAAAAAATAAACAATAGGGAAAACATATTAATTAAAATGAAAAAAAAACTAAAACTACGAATATCAATAATACTATAATAATCTCAACTAAAATAATTTTGCAATAAACATACATCACATAACAATAAAAAAGACTAAGTATATTAATTAATATAATATAATTAATAAGTATATAAAAACTAAATAAATTAATATAATATAATTAATAAGTATATAAATTTCAGAACAAAAATAATACTATAGTCATTCATGAAGATATTTTTTGATACGTTGTTAAATACTATATTGGGAGTACGTCGAAATATATATATGTGTACTGTGATGGAGTTAGACGTAAAATCAGTATATTATAAAGGAATAAATAAATAAAATTCGTTGATGAACGGAGATGAAAATCATGATTCGTGATGATTGATGGAGAAAACGTAATTTCTTATAAACTCTTGCTGAGAAAGTACGATATAAGCGTTGACAAATAAATAACGTAGAAACTACGTCCAATGTAGTATTTAGGAGACAATGAAGAATTACTGATATTATAATTTTGCTGAAATATTGACTTCTACATTTTTATGAGACTAAACAATACTAATATAAGGTAATTTACAGCTAAAATATTATGATCAAAAGTAATCTTAAATATGGATTTTAATGCTATGTTTATATTATATATGCATATGTTTTTTTTAATAAATAGCATTATCGTTTATCAAACCGAGACAATTTTCAAAATTATTTATCTCGTAGGTTGTTAGGTTTGTCAAGAGCAGCAAGAGCAAGAGTGTAAGAGCGTGTTGGAATGAAATGGACGGTACTATCCAATATACCATGACATAAGCGCAAATTAAAAAATAATAAAAAATTATGCTGTAGTTTCAACAGCACGCACTAATTACTGCAATATTGGAAAAAACTTGTGAATATAGGCCACAGTTTTTATATTATTCATTTAATAATTTATTACGACGGATTACAAAATTTGTTAGTTGGATAATAACTTCGTGAATACCGTTTTTTGACATTTCCTAAGGGACCCAAGATGGAATTGAGTGAATGAGGTAATTTCCAATAGTAAAATTGCTACACTGTTAGAAAAAATTAACGCTTAAGTTGTTATAAAGCTCATAACACCAAAAAAGGGCTGTTCCTAATTTCTTTACCGTTTTTAAGAGAGCCATCATTCATTTACGAGGTCATTTAGAACAAGAAAATTTCGGGCTTTGACACGAAGTTTTGGCAATTTCCGCACTTGGCGACACTTTTTGTGACCTCGCACTTTGTCGTTAATCTTAAGAACAAACAAACAGACTTTCTCCATTGAATTGTTACAGTAACAGTGTAAGACGACAGATTTAAATGGTCAACTCTAATTGGCCCACAATGAAATATTGCCGTGGAGTGCCGTGGTTAGGGTTGGAATAATGGCAGCTCAGTTCTTAATTTATTGGACACATTGTTTCATACCCACTTTTTTAAATAAAAAGCACTTATTTTAATTATAAAATAACCAACGTTTTAAAAAAAAGATCTTTTAAAAATAAATGTAAAGCTCGTTAATGTTGTAGATAAAAGCAAACCTGACAGACTGCAAAAACAATGCTTTATGTATATTGTGATATTAATATTTTTTCTCTTTTGTAAGAAATATAATATTTATCTTATATTAATTAACATTGTTACTTTTATTTTTATTATTATAACGTAGGTTGCGCGTTTACCACTAAGAAAACCCCATTTGTCGTATCAATGCTCTTCGAGAGCACTCCCCTCATTGCCTCGCCAAGTATCAGAATACTGGGTCTCGACATTTCGAGCGATTGTCAGTTTCGTGGTCATCTAGAGAGCAAGGCCAAATTGGCCTCGAAGAAATTGGGAGTGATTAATAGAGCGAGGCAGTATTTCAAACCTGGCCAAAGACTTGCGCTCTATAAGGCGCAGGTCCGGCCACACATGGAGTACTGTTCTCATCTCTGGTCCGGATCACCCCAATATCAGCTTCTACCATTTGACCGCGTACAACGGAGAGCCGTTCGGATTGTCGGGGACCCGGTGCTCTGCGAACGGCTGGACTCTTTGGCATTGCGTAGAGACGTGGCTTCTTTGTGCGTCTTCTACCGCATTTACAACGGGGAATGTTCCGAAGAACTATTCGATCTGATGCCTGCCGCCGAATTTCATCACCGCACAGCGCGCCATCGCCTCCAATACCATCCTTACCACCTGGATGCGTGGCGATCCTCTACTGTGCGGTTTTCAAGGACATTTTCCGGCAACACTCCTGTAAATCCTCGGATGTTGCAAGAGTTCATGGGCGGCGGTGATCACAAGTCATCTGTGACCCACCAGCTCGTTTGCCCTCCTCTTACATAAAAAAAAAATAATAAAAATAGGTACTAGCAAAACACATATAACTAACGTATAATGTGCATAATTTAGCGGGAATATATTTTTATGATTTTTCATTACACAATATTAATATAGTTATAAATATTTTATTGCATAGCGTGGTTTGGAATATTAACACTGATTTAAACTTACGTTCCTTATAGCCTTTGCAATTATTAGCGTTACGTTAAACATCAAGCCAATTTTTTAAACTCTGCGTCCTTTTGGTTGGTATAACTCTCAGTCTCTTCACCTGCCTCATCTTATCATGTCTCGAGACCTGCACTCTATAAGACACGCACTGGTTTAAAGAAAATAGGTTAGTCGAATCCAAACAATTTAGTTTGGATTCGCACAAATGTTCTCACTTTCTATTAATCATAGGCGTACTAAGGGCAAAAGTAATTTTGATGAAGAATAAGCACGTTTGTTGAAACTTGTGCGATAATTAAAGACAAAATTATATTTAATTTGTTATTATTTCTGTAGATATGAAAAATAATATCATCTCTAATACCTTTTTAGGCAATTAAAAAGAAAGTAATTTTGGTGCGCACTTTTTAAGAATATTGAATTTGTGAAAAAACAATCTATATATTCGTCTGCTCCCTATCCCCATTAAAATAATCAGTAAAAAAGTTTACATTCTTTTATACTTATTATTATATACTTTTTTATATCATACTTTTTTTTAGTTGTATTGTAATTATAATCCAAACCGGTTATTTTGTTTCCCCATCACAATGAGAGATGTTTTCGGGGGTACAAATACATTTTGTATGGTAACTCATTTAACAAACTACCGTTAGATAAAATGTCATTAAAATCCAACGAGAACTCTTCTTATAACTGGAACTAATTAACAGATAAGAATAGTATCAAACCAAAATTAAAAATAAGTACTTTAGGTATGTGCCATATACCTAACAAGCAGAAAGTTTTATATTTAAAATGTTTTCATATAAAAATTTTGCCTTGTTACTAAATAATATATGTAGTAAAATATATTAGTAGAATTAGTATACTTTGCTTACTATGTAGTTTTAGTATTGATCAAAATAAAATTAAGGAAAAATAGTTGATTTAGTATTAAAAATATAAAATAGTTTTAGCGTCTTCAGCCTTCTGCTTCCTACCTAATTCTATTTAGTTTCCATGTACTCCTGGGACTATAATAGGATTATATTCATGTATATTTTTGGCTTCTTCATATATTGGATAGTCTGTGTAGCTTTAGTCTGAAGCCTTTCATAATGAAACAAAAAGTTACAATGTGAGAACTTGTAACGATGACACTATAGCAAGAAATAATTTATTACTGGAATGAAAACTTAAGAGTATAAAGTTATTACATAGGGGTGAAAAAAAAATTAAGACTCTTACAAGCCTGTTTAAAAAATTCTGTTACAGTTTTATTTTCCTTTAAGAATGTCTTAAATTCTTTATTGAAAGTGGAATTGTGTTTGTTGTTCACTTATTTTATTTTATTTTGTACAATCAATGCAAAAAAACGAAAGAATTTTAAAATATTTTAGAATATTTCTCTATTAGACAGGATTCTATTTTCACACAATTTATATACAAACAATTGAACGAAATCGTAATTTATGAGATTTTATTATAAGGTTCTTAAAAAAAATATCCAATTAAATACCTTATTGATGCCTTACCTTACCCTTCAAATATTTTTTTAATGTTTAAAAGTATGTTTTACAATTCGATGCATATCTTTATTCCTATAACAACATAATATTTAGTTGAGACATTTTTAGGAGCTTACATTACATTGTGTAAGTAACCTGAGTTATAAAAAGGGTCTTGACCCTTAATAGAGCTAATACCCTTGTCATGTTGAGATAAAATTAGTTCAACTCGAGCAGCTGTGTCTTGTTATCCCATAACTTATCAAAATTTAAGTATATGAAATTATTATATTATATTTTCTACTTGTGTATTCTTAATGTCTATATTTAATTTATAATTCTTAATTAATTTACTTAATTAATTCAAAATAATTCTACTTTGAATTTCTTTTCAATTGAATGGTACATACCGATTCTATTATGCAAAGTAAACACTACTATATTATTAGTACTATATATATATATATAATTCGACCCATTCATAGTTTCTATTTTGAATAACTTACAGCTCAGATCTTAATAAACACTTTCGCTGCAATTAATGTTCCCGACCGTTTTAATTAAGAGGCTACCGTTAATCTTAGTTCCTCATCGGGTAAAAATTTTTCGTAGCAGTGAAGTAGTAAATTATTACTGGAACAGATGTTGTGACAAACAAGTGCGTAGACCAAAGAATAAAACAGATAGAGCGGACTTAGTTTTAGAAAGATCGATAGATATTAATATATTTTTTTTGTATACTCTTATAACGATAACAGTGTAAATGTTATTATCAAAGTTATCATTGTATAAGAGAATGTTAAAGTTTTTTTTATTATGAAATGTACTGAAATATTTTAGTATTGTTAAAAACTTTTGAATCATAACAAGAAATATTTTTTCACAATGTGAATCATAATAGTATTCAAACGACATATTAAATAAACATGTACAAAGTAATTAAATAGTTTTACTTAGCAGGAGCTTTGACCATGAATTCTGTGCTTGCTATATTACTTTATCTCGTTTATTATAATATGGCATACGGGCTTCGTAATGGCTTTTACCTTTAATAGACGTATGTATATATATAATATTTAACTTTGGCAAAGATAAAGAGATAAATCAAATTATAACTATCCTTTTTTTATGAAAATTCAAATCGTAATATATTTTCAAGATATTTGAGCTGGTTTTAATTTCTACATTAACATGTAACCTGTTGGTTTTATACATACGATACAACATTAATAAAAAATTTTGAAATTTTTAAAATGTTGAATATCTTAAGTTAAAATCTAAGCATCTACACACTTACATATAAAGCATAGAAAGTTCTTGGACTTACTGAGATTCATAAATTTTCCCAGAGATTTTACTAAGAAACAAAGAAAAATGTCCTGTCACATTTTTGTTGCAGAGGTTATCGTATTTTTAAATGTAAACAAAATAAAATTAGAAGTAAAAAATTACTTTTTTGGATTTAATGAAACTTAGCAATATTGTAGCTACCAAATTACCCATAGGCTATAGAAATGACTAACTATAGCATAACTTTTGCACGTGGTTTTGTCTGTGACATAACATAGATTGTAGCGCGATAACTAAATGCCACGGGAGGTCCTGTTTTTAATAGTTTGTTTTCCTGAATTTTATATAAATATTTGTGAAATTCCTTCTTATTATTCGACGACTACAGAAAGATTGTTATGTTATTTATATATACGTATGTTAATAGAAATATATCCAATTATGATATCTTTACTTTGCCTGCGGATTAAAGAATTTTGACGTATGAGGTATCGGTAGACACGTCAAAAATAATAGATAATAATATTTTATGGCTTGTGTTCCTAGTCATAAAAATATTATTTTTACAGTCTATGTGGAAGATGTCACCGGCAACAGCTAGGTAATAATAAGCATTACGTACTTGAAGTAATAAAAATATATTACTCTTAACTACACAAAATACTGCATAAAGTGTAAATTATCAAATTTGGTTTTAGTAACATCTTTGATTCAGTATAAACATCTTTATCAACATTTATTTATGCATAATATTTATTTTTAAGCATATTATACTATGCCAACTATTTATTATTATATTATATTATGCCAACTAGTGATCTTACGATCTTACACCGACTGAGTTCTTTTAAAACGTATTTAAAACGTAAATGAAACAAACCTTATTTAAATACATTATAACTATGTGTGCATGTGTATATCTACAGGTACGTGAAAAATATTAAAATAATAATAATAATATCAGGACAAATTACACACATTGATCTAACCCCTAAGTAAGCAAATTATTTGCTTGTGTTAAGGGTGTTAGAATGTTAAAATGTTCAATATATTTTTTGAAATATTATGTAAGGTATAGTTTTTTCACATCGTTTTAGTTGAATATATGTTTTAATTATTATTTTTAACAAATAAAAAATAATTTATAATTATTTTTAAAAAATAATATGTATATTTTTTTAACTTTATCGTTTTCGACATAAATGCAAATGCATCTTTAATAATCGTCTAAGTTATCTAAATAAAGCTTCCTTGGTTACTTCGCGAAAAAAAGTCAAACCAGTTCTGACGGATGCGAATATAAATTTATACTTAGGTAGGTACTTAAATGAAATTTTATAATTTCAAAAGATGTTTGATATGTATTTATTATAATTAGATTTTGATATGAATGTATAAATATATATTTTAATATTCAAATAATTTTAAATTTTAGTTGAAGACCCTAATTCTATCGAAAACAAGTTATTTAATTTCACATTTACGTACTTACGACCAAGGTAGGATAATAAGATAATAAATTGCGAATTAGTGACAAAACAATTAAAGGCAAAAAGTTTTTATATGATATCAAATTTAGAAAGTGTAGTAACATTATGTTTCAATCAATAACAAAAGCAACCTCCTTAAATTATAAGCCCTATCATATTAGGAAAAATATACTGCTGAAGGCGCATTCAATCAAGTCGGTTTACGAGGAGTAAACAACGGTTTAATTAAAAAATCAATCAAGAACAATATTTAATAAGTAACATACTGAGTTCTATAGCCTTAAGTTTACTAAATCTATATAAATATATTTAAAAACCTGATATTTCTCTGTTTTATTTTGTGTTTTTTATTGTTAACCTCAGATTTATATATTTAAAAAGTTCTCAAAAATAGCGTCAATTTAATTGTATAATTAAAAGTAAACATTTTTCTAGGGTGAATTTTAAGATTTATTATTAAATAAGTATGTACCTATATCAGCTGTATTTGAGTATAGGGAATATTGCCGCCTTCGTGATATGTATAACATATATATACATATAAATTGAAAACTATTTACCTATTTAAGTCTTAGGTTTAGTTAAATACTTTAAGAAAACAGTATTTATATTTTTTATGATGCAGGAACAGTCTTGGACTATATCTTAAAACTACTACCTTGCTTGAATCTGACGTCTTTACTAATTGTGCTATAAAATAGTAGTACTAATATAGCATAACCATAGCTTATTTAGTTATTAGCCAGCTATTTATAACTTTCCGACTTACTACTTTTGATATTTTTATACAAAGTAGTAAACAATTAATAATCTTTCTGCTCAAAATGCAATAGCTTACCTCTAACTAAAGGGATTCTTATTAAAGCCTGTGGAAAAATAAACAAAGAGCTAACAGCGACCGAACTACGTGACACCGTTCAAACCGCTCTATTAGCCACACTCCGATAGCTTAACACGGCTCTCTAAAACCCATTGATTGCCAAATTTGCTTCTTAGTTCTACACAATTTGAATAATGTTTTATAGATGTGTAGTTTAAAATGTTTTTTTTTACTTAAATACCCACAAGTGTGATATATTATCTTACAATATTGTTGAATATAATGCCTAATATAAATATCATATCTTATATTCAAATAAAAACTATTCATAAGTCTATGATAATATTCAAATCAAGTGTTAAGCTTTAGATATTATATCCAATCTTTCCAATTAATAATGCTATTCTCAGATTAAATAGCAATTGAAAATATTTATTTTATATATTTTTGACCACAAAAATAAAACATACATGTTATACTGTTACATCAACATTGTATATCTACTACTGTAATAAGAATATCAGCTATAGCTACATTTTTGCTTGAAAAGAACTTTTAACAGCTTATATACAAGCTATAAGACCACGAGAAGCGTCACAACCGTGCACTAAAAGCATAGACAGAGCACCGTTTAATCGCCTTAACTGCGTTGCGGTACTCCAACAAAAATATGATTAATAGCCTAATACTAGAACATTCATCTATATCTTGAAATTATGCTTTATTGTGGAAAGATTTTTTCACGCTACGATATAGTATATCGAGAAAATATCTCAATATAATAAATAAATAATAATAAAAAAAACTGTAGTGAGTTTAGCCAAACTTAGTTTAGTGAAATAATAATTATTCCTCATTAGCTCTTGCCAGCGCTTTAATTTGATAATGTTTACGTTTTTAGGTTTGTTTTTATTATAGCGAATATATATGACGGCGCACAAGACTGTTCCGGTGTGACACGTGATCCGGTGGAATGTTATAATCGAATTTAATAGTGAGAGCCTTACAGTTCGGACCCCTTAACGGGACCGGTAGTTCAGGCAGCTCTGATAATTGTATACCTGCTAAGTAATTTGTTATAATTGATTACCTACATTTAATACAAGAATTGTCATATTGTGATTGTGTGGTTTAATTGCCTGAGACCTACGCCTCGGATCCTGTACCAGGAGACGTCATCAATACCGAATAAGCATCTAATATACCTCCGATCTCCGACATATATTAGCTATTAATTTTGGATAAAAGTTAAAGAACTTTCCTTATGTAAAAGCATCGTAGGTAATAAATAACTTGTGCTTGTTTCCGCATACAATTTCCACATTCATACAAAACCGCGAGTTCTAAACTAAATAAGAAAAAACATATTTTCAATAAGCTGAATATAAAAAAAAAGAGAAAAAGGTTGTTTTTCTAAATCTTAGGATATTAGGTATAGCGGAGTATAACCTATAATCATAATAAAGTTCGATATTTTACCTGACGCAAGAACAAGGCAACAAACAAACAAATAAGCAGAAAATTTTTTTTTTTTTGGTTAATTTTGTACTGAATACAACAATACATTTTTTGTTAAAAAAAAACAATATTTTATGTACAGGTTTTATCCCGTATACATTAAATGGTAAATTAGAAACAGTTTCACTATACGAGCTCAGCTTGTGAAGTGTACCTGCGATTAAGTAAATAAGGACAGAAATAAAGAAAACATTATAAAAACAAAAAGCCATGCAAGTGTTACCTTACCTTAAATTACCTATTAAATTAGTTTTACATTAGTGTTACCTTAAATTACTTATTAAATTAGTTTCTGCAAACGACAAATCACTTATTGATTTTCTAGGATATTGTTCTAAAGCCATTATTTAAAATGTTTTAATAAGAGTTTAAAAATGTCAACAATAGCTTCTGAAGTAACAATAGACTTCCGTCTACCGACAGACACCTTTGTCAGCACTCAATGGATTCCTGTGACTGGAAAATGGGTCCCAGATTAATAATTTTGTAAACTAATGAGGAATTTGGCTTATTAATGCTATAATTATTTGTAAAGGGTGAATGATTATGGAATTATCTTAGTTCAAAATATGAAAATCTATAGAATAAAATTTGAGAAAAAATGGTGTGAAGTACCTATATTGTTTGCATTTTATTTTGTTGTACATTAAAACAGTATTATAAAAAAATCTTATAAATAAGTCGTATTAGAAAATTTTAATATTCGATTTTTTTATTTATATATACAGTAGGTATTGGCTATATTTATATAATATTCAAACATTGTTTTATCATTGTCATATATTTCTATGTTAGCGTTAATATCTCTTGGTATTTTACGATAATCAAATTTTTAATCCCGAAAATGTTATTTTTAAAAACAGCTTATTTAAACATTTTATTAGTGAAATAATGAATCTAAAAAGTGAATCAGCAACACAATATCTTCAATGGCTTTACACGTTTTTTTTTGGCTTCAGTGACTAGATTGTAGCAAATCAACCAATCTTTTATTCATGGCAATCTATCATATCTATATATGAATTTCGGCAGCAAACCGCCCTTATACTTAAAGTTGTCACACAAATGCTTCACATTTAATAAAACATAAAGAGGTGTAGTAGCAGCCAGCAATATGTCACAGCGTCAGTATCGGAAGCTTCGTAGATTCCTAGATTTTTGTAACGTAACCAAAAGACAAGTCATTCCATACATATATATTATACTATTCTACATTACTATGTTCGACTTTTAATGTTGAAATTATTTAAATTTATATAAGCTTAACATGGCTATACATGTTTAAAGATATTTTCAAAATTGAAATTATTTGTTGAAATTTAGGTGAGCAATAATCGTAAAGAATATTTTTCCTACAGCATACACTTAATAAACTTATTTTCGTAAAAATGCACATCTTCCTTTTTATAACAGACTTATGATATAAAGGTAATTTAAAGGTTTTTGTAATATTATATAATGTTTGTACGTTTGTTGTTATTTTCTTAGTTTTATTAAAACTGGAATAAAAAGGTTCAGGATAGGATAATAAGGACATAAGACAATTATAAATGATATTGCTCCACAATTATCCTTAATTTTTAACAAATGTATTGAAACCGGAACTTTCCAGGATTTAATGAAAAATAGTAAAGTAGTTCCTTTATTCAAAAGTGGCGATAGACTAGAACCCGGAAATTATAGACCTATCTCTATTTTACCTACTTTAAGTAAAATTTTCGAAAAAATTATACTAAACCAAATGTCAGAATTTGTTTATAGCAATGAAATCATGCATAGTGAACAATATGTTTCACCAAAGACAAATCAACAACTGATGCGGGTGCTGCGCTTCTTAAGCACATTTACGATGCATGGGAAAAGTCACAGAATGCAAAAAATGTTTTGTGATTTATCTAAAGCCTTTGATTGCGTGGACCATCAAACATTACTTTGCAAACTTAATCACTATGGTGTGGGTAGTTCTGCGCTTGATCTCATTGCCTCTTACTTGAATCAAAGAGTTCAGACGGTTGATGTAAATAATTGTAAATCAGTTGGATCTCACCTAAAAATGGGTGTTCCACAAGGATCTATTCTAGGCCCTTTATTATTTTTACACTATATTAATGATTTGCCTTTTTACGTAAAAGGACTATGTGACATTGTACTTTTTGCTGATGATACCTCACTTATTTTTAAAGTTGATCGTAATAAAGCTAATTTTGACAAAGTTAACTGTGCTCTGTCACGTGTTCTTCATTGATTTAAAATTAATAATTTGGTATTAAATACTAAGAAAACTAAATGCATGGAATTTACGCTTCCTAATGTAAAAAGTCAAGATTGTAGTTTATTCCTTAACAATGAAGTGTTAGAACTGACTGACTCGACAACTTCCTTAGGTATAACTTTAGATAAAAAGCTCCAGTGGAACCCCCATCTCTCGACACTCGCAAGCAAACTTAGCTCAGCCGTCTTTGCAATTAAAAAAGTAAGACAATTAACAGACGTAAATACGGCTCGACTCGTTTATTTTAGTTATTTTCATAGTATATTGTCTTACGGTATCTTACTATGGGGCAGCGCTGCCGAAATTAATTCTATATTTATTTTACAAAAACGAGCTATACGGGCTATTTGTAACTTAAAAGCTAGAGACTCCCTAAGATAAGTTTTTAAAGACATCGGTATTCTTACGGTCGCTTATCAATACATTTTTAATAAACTACTATATATACGCCAAAATTTAAATGATTATAAAAAAACAGCGACAGACATACTATCAATACAAGAAATAAAAACAGGTTCGTAACGCCTAAATTTCGACTTCAAAAAGTTAAGAAATCCTTCATGGGCTTGAGTATACGCATATATAATAAGGTTCCACAAGATATCTTGGTTTTCAGGAAAAGGATTTCTTGGTTTTAAATCTAAAATTAAAGGTATATTATTAAATAAATCTTACTATAACATTCAAGAGTTTTTGGTTGATCGAAATGTGTGGAACTTGGGTCATTGACTCATTTTGCAGGGTTGATGTTATAATGTATAAGTCAAACATTATTAAATTTCATTTAAAAAGAGCAACTGTTGAGTTTCTGACCAGCTCTTCTCAGCAGAACAGCATTCCGAGCTGGTGGTAGCTTACTCACAGACTGATTATACTGACCAATTTAATGTAATTGACGATTCAAAAGTGCGTGCGTGTAAATGAATACTACTTGAATAAAGATATTTTGAATTTGAATTTGAATTATATTTACATGTGTTTTGAGATAGTTAAGTTATTGTTCAGTAATTAAGTATATTTCAAAAATTCTGATAATAACAGCGTTAAAAATATTATTTCTGTTTCCTACATTTTTAAACAGTTTACGTTAACATAAATAATAGTACCGGAAAAGGCATTTTCTTTGTGAAAATGCGAGTAAATTGCTTTATAATACGTCGATGTTAATGAGGGTTAGAAAAAATAATATACACCTTAAAAGCTCGTAACGAGCTTTTGTAAGCTTGAGTTTTATCAGCTTTTTTGTTTGAGTATTTTATTTTATTTTTAATAGACTTTCACAATTAATATATTTTTTCACAATTAATATATATAGCGTAACAGATAATAAAATTATTTTAATTAGTTTTATATTTTTTTATTTCAGTGTAATTTTAGTGTAGAATAATTATCGGGTTTTCCCATGAGAATAAGATTTTATTTTATTTATTGGAGCTAAAAGCATTCTCCAAATTGACTTAGGATAATAAACCAACAACACAAGACATTTTATAAGATTTGTCTAGTAGATTTGTTAGTTCGTTATTACAGTTCAAAATTTGATTCCATAAAAAATTTAAAAAAAAATTCGGAGGTAAAACAGAAAATTATTTTAACGTTGCATAATAAATAGACCACAACTTGAAGTTTAATAAAATCTGTCCTGTTATTTTTTATTTTGTAATTACATCCAAAATCAGTTTTTGTGTTAACCATACTGATGATTCTATATTAATTTATGGGATGAAAAGCAATCTATGTGTTGGTCGTTTAAATGTGCTATTCGTATCAAAATCGATTTGGTCTTTCTTCCAGGATATCTGAAAAAACAAACAGAATAAACAAGCAAACGGAAAAAATAAAAACCTATCGCTTGGAGTTCCTTGTCAGGAACGGAAGATCAAGCCATTATTTATGTTTAATAGTATTCTGTACACAGAGGCATAATCTCGGTGCAATTTTGTAAAACTTATAGATGTTCCATAATCATTTATAAATAAACTTAAAGTTGTCATAAAATTCTTAATTAAAGTTGTCATAAATTAAAACATTCTACTAACATTTACTTTGGTGATTGTATGGTACTCGTATTATGCTACAATACAAGAATTCCGTTTTCAAATTTATTGTATTTATAATAAGAAATAAAAAACAGATAGGTATATCATATATATTTATTGCTGAAGCTACCATTTACATTTTAGTGTTTTACAAGTAAGTTCTGAACCCTGTCGGTATAGACAAGTCTATTTTTGTTGAAATAATAAAAATACATTAGCAATTTTACATTTTTATGGTTGAGTGAAACAGTTTGTTCCTTTTGAGTATATTTTACATCTCCGCTAGGATTACCTGAACATTTAAATACTATATCCCTTACAATATATATAGAACTAGCCACGAGTATCTTCCACTTTAAGCATTCTCATGTGAGTGCAGTCTATTCTAATATAATGAAATATTTTTGACAATATTGATTTAGCAAGTCGCCTGAATATTCCAGTAACAGACTGGTGAAATAACTTATGAATGTGTGCAGCATCACCTTGTATCTGAAATACATAAGAAGGATATAAGTTCTGGTATTGTAAATATACCAGAACTTATATCCTTCTTACATTTCTATTTCCAAAATTCTATAAAAAATGATTAATGTCTTACTCGATTGCGGCCCCGATCTCTTAATGCTATTAATATCTGAAGCAGTGAAGATAAGTCAACTCCCCGTTTATTCACTGTTGTTTCCCCATTAAACAATCAATTTAAAAATAAGACGACGTCTTTGGAAAACCGATATTTTACGCGAAACTCTTCAATCATCGTAGATATCAAAATGGATTTTCTCTTATTTTTAATATTTTGGTTTTTCACCCAGACTTGTTGGCATTTGAAAAATCAAATTATTTACTTCTTCAACAAGGTTGTTGAAGAAGTAAATAATGTGATATTGGGTTAAAAGCCATTTTATTTTTTAGTTTACACTCTGATATTTGTAAATTCTATGGAATCTAGAATATGGAGAATATATGACGTTAGTAAAAAGTGTTATTTGCTTGCTTTGTTACGATGGTTATATAGAACTTTAACTACTCACTCTAGTTAAAGTTGGTATGATGACCTATCTTATCCATCTTAGGTCTACGCGGTGAGGGTATCCCTAAGTTGTTCGGAGCCCCTCGCAAGGGGTTCCGCCGGGGCGCCACGGTGAGTGCGAAAGCGATCTCGTGGCGTCCCACTAAGGCGATGAGGTCAACCGTTGGTTTTTTAGTGGGTAGCCTTAAAAATGGCAGCGTTTTCTATGCTGCCGTGTAATCCCACATAACCCCTCGGTCATCACCTTCCTGGTTGACGGGACGTTGTGTAACGCATTTTTTCAACGAGGGTGAGATTTGCTATAACGATGTTTTAAATTTGTTAGCATGGGTGCTTCGGTGAGTACCTGCACAAGATTGCACGCAGAGAGGCGGCCCCCTCCTGTCACCACTGTGACGAGTCTGTCGATACGGCTCGTCACAGTGACGGCACACCATGGCGGAGTGCGCAGCCTGGGACCGCCAGCGTACTGAGCTGACGGCCGTGGTTGGCAGCGACCTCTTGTTGCCGAGCGTTGTATCCGCGATGCTCGACGACGAGAGGTGCTAGGTCGCTATAGCCTCCTTCTGCGAGCAAGTCATTGTCGCGAAGGAGGCCGCGGAGTGGGACAGAGAGGCAGCCTCTTCTGATCCACTCCCTCCTTCCCAAGCTGTAGTGCCTGGACGTGAGAGGAAGGTGGCCTCTCCCGCCCATTATAGACCTACGATGTGGGGCCGTCTCACTATATAACCTCACATGACGTGGGGAAACTCCGTCATCCGAATAGATCTGTTATATTTTGTTAACTAAATCATTTAACCAAATTAGAAACACTAGCAGACCCGGCCTAGCGTTGCTGTGGTTGCTAAAGTTTTTTGATATAACATTACATAGCACTATTTAAGGAGTAACGGTATTAGAAAAATGGTGATGCGGACATGTTTCTGTACATAGCTGCAATTTATTAAAAAAAAACCACTATGACTAATTTTCTACTAACATTACAATAATATAATAAAAATTAGAGATTCGCCGAATATTCGGTATTCGGTATAATCACCATCTTTTTTGCCATTATTCGGATTATTCGGTTTTGGTGCCGAATGTGTTCAGTTCGAGTAATTCTATTTTTTGGCTACACACACAGTAAAGAACTAAAAGACAAAATTTAGATTCATGTCATATTATAAGCAAAATCCTATAAATAATGTGTTGAATAGAGCTTAATAATATAAGGCGATATAGTTTCAAATCAATGTTGATTTGAAGATAAATTGATTGATTTGAAGCTAAATAAATGTTTATTTCGAAACATATCAAGTCAACATATTAAGTTTATTATTGCTAACCTACAAATAGTATTTAGTATAGCCAACATTTATTTTGAAACTTTAATCAGAATGTATTTTAAGTCGCTAAAACGAATAGTTCGGCCGAATATTCGGTTCGGTAAAGGTTAAAACGAATAGCATTCGGTATTCGGATATTCAGCCAGACTACTATTTGGCACATCTCTGATAATAATATCAGGACAAATTTCACATATTGATCTAGCCCCTAAGTAAGCATATTATTCGCTTGTGTTAAGGGTGTTAGACAACGATACAAATACATAGAAACACACATTATAAACGACCAGACCCAGAAATTAAGACCTCTATACTCATCACATACATGCTATCCCCGTCGGGAATCGAATCCATCACCTTTACGCTGTATCGTACCTACTTATCAAGCAAAATAATTATTTTTAAATTTTATTATTTTATTTATTCAAGGTAGTAACAGATGAGTACATTGCAAAGTTATAAATTACGTAGATAGGGCAGATACTTTTAATGTATAGCAATAATATTTATTATATTAAAAATAATATAATTTTAATTTAATTTTGCACTATTCGGTGCACAATATTTTTGGTTAACACGTGGCCGGCTATACTAACAATAACTTACAATTTAGTCTCAGAATCGCGTGGCGGTTATGGTGTTAAATTGTATATGAATCATTTGTTCTTTTAACATTACGCCATCTGTTAAACACTATCTCAATCCAGTCAATAAAACCTTTAATAAAATTAAATAGATACCTATAAAAGTTACTTCAGTGATTAAAATTTATGCTCGTTTGCGTTTCTTTAGAATTTTTAGTAATAAAAAAAAGATCAAGAGGGTGATAAGTAATAAATCTTTTAAACCACTCTTAAGTAAAGGTAACAGTATTCCTTCGAGATAGTCCTCTTTCTTAATTCTCAGGGCCAGCAGAGCCGATGATTAGAAAACTGAAATTACAAATAACACTATCATATAAAAAATAAATACTCGATGAGTATTGTTGATAAATGTAAATACAAAAGTATTACAAAGTATTACAAAAGTATTAGAATATGAAATTATATTTTAAATTTTAATTAAATTTTGTCACAAAACAATAACTTTATAACGTGTCACTAAGCGCTTGTGGTAAAATAATATTTTAATAATAATAATATCAGAACAAATTACACAAATTGATCTAACCCCTAAGTAAGCAAATTATTTGCTTGTGTTAAGGTTGTTAGACAACGATACAAATACACAGAAATAAACAATATAAATACAGGAAATATATTTAATAAACGACAAAACCCATAAATACAGAAATCTATGTTCATCACATATATGCCTGTCCCTGTCGGGAATCGAACACGAGTCCCATTAAGTCGCTATACGTTAGACGTCTGCGTTAACCAATCGACCAACGCGACGCGACGGGGCGGTTAAAAGACACGATAAAGCGCCACCGGACGTCGCGGCTTTATCGTTATTACTTCAAACAACCCCCAAGATATTAAAACACAATGAGGATAATAATATGAGTAACAAAAAGATATTAAACTGTAGACATTATTAAGATTTTTCAATTTGTTCTCAGCAGTTTTCGTTTTTTTTAATATTTAAGACCATAGAGTAAAATTTTAAAAACTTCTTATGAATTATACCAATTAAATTTCGTATTTTTATAGAATTAAGTTTACTGTATCAGTATATGCTTGTATATTTTTATACTACTATTATCATTTATAATTGTTATGCTTATTTTTTTATTTTTATTAAAATATTTACATTTCGCTTATTAATCAATTGCTATATTAAGACCTACAAAAATATCGGTTAGAAACCATGTCTATTTTGTATAAGAATCAAAAAACTAAATATAAAAGAAAAAATAATTTAGTTTTTTTGTTTATCAGTTTATGTAAATAAAGTTTGTCTCTTTTCTTTAAGTCCTAGAATAGCACTTTCGTTTGTAGTTTAATAGAATTCAATTAATAATAATTAAAGAAATAAACAAACTCAAAGATGTTTTTTTGTTCCCATCATCATGAAAGCCTGTATCGTAAATGGAAACTTCATTATGTCAAATCAGTCTGACAATAAATCTTTTTATTTGTGTGAAGAGATGAAAGAAATAAGAGAACACTCAAGTTAATATTTATATACTTAAGTCTAACTTTAGTTTTTCTATTAAGCCAGGGTATCGTTGAGTAATTCAGATTGTTGTATGACCAACGCCATTTTGCTCCCTGTCTTCATCTTTTTTCTTTACTTTTCTTTAATAATATTTGGATTTTAATTAATTAAACAGGATAAAAATATTTTTAAAGATGGCAATTTATTATATTTTAATAACCAGAATAAATTACTTAAAAGACTAGTTCAAAAACATTTTGACATTTTAACTAGATATTTTATAAAATTTTATTTACTTATTAAGTTACAAATTATTTATCAAGTTACAAATATTTAAATTTTATTTATCAAGTTGTAAATAGTTTTAATTACCAATTCTGGCTTATTCTATTTTTTTTTCAAAACTATTATCTGTAAAAGCTTCATAAATATTATATATTTATAATTATTCATAAACTAGCCATCTTATAACTGCACTGCATTGCACTTTTAATTTTTTTTTTTAGGGATTTATCTCTCGTCGTATTTACCTGAAATGGTCGATTTATATGTCAGAAACAAGAAAGTCCAGGGAACACATTGCCACATTTTCCATATGTTTGAGTAATGCTGATAAGATAAGAATGATTGAGTAATAGGCCTATTATTATCCAATCTTCTCTTTATAATCAATGCAGTCAACAAGGCTAATGAAAATAACAACTTCCAAATTTAATTACAAAAAACGGTTGGAGACTATATATAAAATTATAATAATATAATATAAAAGTCCATGTCTGTGACCGCGCTGTTGGACCTCAGGAGACTGCTAGTACGATATTGTGCCCGGAAACCAAGACCATTAGTTACTCTATGTTTAGTAGATATAGAAATCAATTGGTCACAACCAAAGATCAACCGGAATCAATAACGTGCATTTAATATTTAAATAAGTATTGCAATGCATAATTATACTTATATAATATTTACAACATAATAAGATTTTTTCTTATTATCATTATTACGAAAGTAGTATATAATTCCATAAGAGAACATAAGAGACATTTACAGGTATCTAAATAGATACCTGTATCACTTACAATACAAGTACTATATATAGTTTATTTAACAATTTTACGTGAATGAACATCTTACTTGAATTCATTGAACGTCTAGGATTTGGAAATGAAACAATTTTGATTTTTGTTGTTTATGTTATCATTATTTAAAAATGGGTATTACTTATGTTCCCAAAATCTAAGAAAAAACACCAGTATCAGTTATTCAAAGTCAAGGTGTCGATATAATATTAAATTCTATAAATCTTATGTGTAATATTTTTTGTAAGTAATATGTATATTAACAGTTTTACATATAGAGATTGATTTACTAATTAGGTACTATAATATGTGCATTTTAAAAATATACATACTATTAAAATGTAAAAATTAAGACGTTTGAAAATTTAAAAACGTTTCATATACCTAATACAGAAAAAAATATAATTGACAAAATTTTATTGATTTTCCATTGGTTTGTTAATTTCAAAATTACTCAGTGGCACAAGGAGTTCCTAGAATTATCTTGGAACATAAGAATGTTGACGTGCTTGTCAGTGATACCTGGCTAAGACTCAGATTGTACCTATAAATTGTTTCCGTCTTACATAGATCTTATCCGCACACACCGACTACCAAGATAAAATAGATGTGAATGCTTAGGGATGACAAAATAGGTTGATACATTTACTCGTCTCCTGGTTATGGATAACCATATTCCCTCTTTGCTGGATCAACGCACTCCTAGGTTCGTCTGAACATTTATTGGAGTGCCCATTAAACGCAAATGTTATACAAAATGGAAGATGCGACGTGTCTGGGACTACAAGGCCAAGGCCAAGTTAGATTTGAAGAAACTGCGAGTGATCATCAGAAAGAGGTAGTACTTCTCGCCGAACTAGAGGATTGCGCTTTATAAAGTCCGGCACACATTAACTACTGTTCTCATGTCTGGTGAGAATCACCCCAGTATCAGATTCTAACATTTTACCGCTTCCAACGATTTGCTACTCGAATTGTCAGAATCCCAGTGCTTTGTGATAATATATAATAATAATAATAATATTGGGACAAATTACACACATTGATCTAACCCCTAAGTAAGCAAATTATTTGCTTGTGTTAAGGGTGTTAGGCAACGATACTAATACATAGAAATACACATATAAATACTGAGAATATATTTAATAAACGACCAAACCCAGAAACACAGACATCTATGCTTATCACATAAATGCCTGTGCTCTGCCGGGAATCGAACCCGAGCCCCGTTGCGCCGTGACACGTTAGGCGTCTGCGCTAACCACTCGACCAACGGGGCGGTCAATGTGATATGTTTGATCCTTTGGCGTTGCAAAGGAATATCACATCTTTATGCGTTTTGTACACCATTTATCACGGAGAGTGTTCCGAGAAGTTATAACATCTAATTCTTGCCGCTGGTTTCCTTTATCACATTGCATTGCAGGCCACCACCTAAAATTCCATGCCTGCCTGAATGCATGATATTTCTTAAAAGTCGGGTTCTCAAGGTACTTTCTACAACGAATCAACTAGATATGGTTTTTTGTATACCATCCAAGTTAATGCTAGATGCATTCCAAATGAAACTGGAAATACATATATATATATATATATATATATATATATATATATATATATATATCATACATCCTTTGTTTGTTGGTTTGATGTTATATATATATTTTTAAAACAAATAAGAATTGTGTAGTTGAAATAGTTTTGAGAAAAAAGTGATATAATATCATCTGTGATTCTATGTCACTACTTAATTGCGAGACTGAAAGGTCTGAAGAGGGGATCGAGCTTCGGTTGGAGAGTGACTTACTGAGGATTTACTATTCTGGTCCCCACTTGATTGAGATATCAATGCGTGTCCTTACACAAAGTATATTTATAGGGCTAAATCTCTTGTGATGAGCAGTTTAATGTAAAGGCTTACTTAGAAATATTATAGTGAGTGTTAATATGTAAAAGTTCTAAAATTGTGTATCAAAAATTTAAACTGCTTTAAAATATAAAATATATATAAAATTCTATAGCGGACTATTATAGTCCGCTATAGAATTTTTCAATGCTTATGTCTAACATTTTTTTAAATATATTTTATACACCTTTATTATACAACTTATATTTTATTATACACCTTATATTATATATTTTATATATTTTATACACCTTTATTATACACCTTATATTATATACCTTTGTTATTGGAGTTGTTTGGTTTGGTTTTGGTTTTAATTGATTAGATTTAATACCTCAATAAAAAAAAATGAAACAGCTTGCTCACTCTACGCACAGGAGTAAAGTTTCTTCTAGGTTGTTTTCCGGACGAAAAACTCTGAACTCTTCCGAGCGATGACTAATGCTTCTACATTGTTTTTCATGGATGTATGCCAGAAATAAAGTAAGAAAATATAATGATCCCTAATAATTTGTGTATAAAAATAAAACAAGCATATTTTTTTTAAGTTGTAGCTAGAACAAAATAATAAATTGTTCTAAAATTAAAGTAATTTGGGCGGCGAAGCTTTCATTGTCGGGTAAACAATGAGATATGTAATTTAATACACGACAGCGAAAACCAATTCTTGAGAGTTAAGTGTGATGTAACGACAGACTGAATATTAAACGTCAGCTGTCATTTGTCATTCACTCTGATGTATCACCGAGCGCTAGCAAGGGGAAAGGACTGAGAGCCGCCATTAAGACTTAGGACAGCAATTGGTTCGCATCGTTAATAAGTGCTAAGTGTTAGGTGGAACGTTATCAGATTTAGAGGGTGTAACTATTGTAGATGATATACGATACTGATTATATTTTGTACTGAACTGTGATAATTTATTCTCCTCGCCCGACTACCTACGCTTACCTACGCTTACAAATGGAACCGGAAGATTCATCTGACTACCCTCGCTACCCGTTATATATGTATTGCGTGAACCGTTTCTGAATAGAAAATAAGCATTAATCCATTCTATTCGTTATGACCCAAAAGGCAATGGCATAAGCAATTATATCCATTAGTTTTGTGACATTGTCTTCTCAAAACAGCCTAGTTAAAATCTAGTATGACCCTAAAAGATTCTTGTTTATAAATGTATGCCGTAGATTAAACTAATGTTAGTGGTGTAAAATATAACTACACTTAAATACTTAACAAAAAGATTCTTCTTATCGTGTTTTATAATTATTTCTTTTATGACACAAAACACTTTTTATAACATAAAATGTAAATGAGGAGAAAAATCATATGATTAAACTATTAGTGTTACTTTTAGTTTTATTATGAGAAATAAATTATAAAACATGAATAATTACTTGACTTATATACTATTTATATATCTCTCTTTTTGGTTTAATGTCATAAAACAGCTGATGGTACTACCTACATTCACTTGTCTTTGGATTAACTCACCTTACAAAATATAACTTATATTAGTTATTTTAATCAACGACAATCTTTACTTTGTAATTAATTTACACGAAAAGATAAAAAAACATAGTCAAAAAAATAATCTTAATAATCTTAATATTTCCGGAGAAAACCTTATCTTGCAGCATAAACTATATAACTGGGAAGGCAGAACTTTAAGGACGAAGATAAATCCTCTGCCAAATTCACACTGTAAAGAATCTGAAATAGTTAGTATGCCAGTGTGTTGAATTAAATGTCATTGCGAGAATGTTAGGAATAAAGTGTAATTGTTAGAGAAATTCAAGCTCAAATCCATATACCCCATACACAAAAAAAACTCCTAGTTTCGAAGCAATTGCCTTCACTGAGCAAACTAAATGAAGGCAGTGGCTTTGAATATGGTTCATTAGTGTATGCTTCTGGGTTTTTTTACCGATTTTTATGTTTACTTTTTTAATTTAAATATTTATCCTAAGGTGGTTCCTCATTAGTGTCTCATCATTGTATAATAAAACAAAATTTTTGTTTTGTGGTCTTTCGTATACAGAACTCTATATTAATATGGATATAAATATTAAACATAACAAATTAAAAAACCAAAGAGCCAAAGATTCAATTCAAGAATTCAAGATCCTTATTCAAATCAATCATTCAATCAATTATTTAAAATGTTCTATTGTTCAAAATATACAGGAATATATTTTAAACGAAATTTGTAATACCATTTTGTCATTTAATAAATGCTTAAAAACTTTTATAACAACAATACAAAGAAAGTGATATTTTTTTATGAATTTTTCTAAAACTTAAGAGCTTCAGGTCATTTTACTAAAATAACTTTAATCTAAAAGAAAGTTCAAGAAATTATTTAATTAATAAAAATAATAAATGTTGTTGTTGTTGTTATTTATATAAGTTAAGATACTCTTTTTTAATAATTCTTCGGTAAAGATTATTGAACAATTAATTATTATTAAATGGATTTTATCTCCTTCGTATCAAAAATATCGTCTAGAAGTTCTTTACAAAGAGCTATATTTTTCAATCTAAGTGACAAAGTGCACCTACGTCGGTTTCCCCTATACTAAAACTTTCTGTTTCAGTCTTCCGCAAATTCAAGAGTAACATTCTTTTTTTTTGGGCTACTGGTATAAGACGAAGCTTCTTAGCAATCCATGGATTCACCGTGCGGGTGCCGGGCCCATCGCGTTGCAAGGAGAGGAGTGCAAGCAGTGCCTGGGACTTGCGACCCAGGAGTAGGTTTAAGGGGCCCCTTTATTATGCGCAAAAACGCTCACCTTCACCCTCCACACTCCTCTCCCTACCTAACCAAATTTGGAAAGAACCTACTAATGCCGCCTTTGAAGTACGTTCTAGAAATGAACCGATGCTTGTTCTAGAAAGGCCAAGATCTTTAAGTAGGCTATAGAGAGATTTTGCTGTTATACCTCTCGCTCCCACTTCTACCGCGTACAAACTAACTATAAATTTATTCCTGATCAGTTCGTTGGTTAGTTCGTAATACTTATTGAGCTTGAATGTGTGATCCCTTGGGATGTTTGTTTCCCAAGGAACAGTAAGCTCCACAAGTATCACGCGCCTCAGATGTTTCGAATACAGGAATAAGTCCGGTCTGGATGACGAAACACCAACATCCCCAGGGATTTTGTAATGCTTTTCATACGTGTCCATCATGAGAATCCAATCAGGAGCAGCGCCTAATATTGAATAAGGCTTCGCTTTTGATTTTTTGGAGGAGCCTTCTTTTACGAATTCTATAGATCGTTCGGTGGTTGTTATACCCTTCCGCGCTCTTGCTACTGAAAGACTAACCGCTTCCCGTATAATTTCTAATACCTTGTCGTGGCGACGCGAGTATTGACCTTTATCTAGAAGTACCCTACACCCTACTAATAGGTGTTTCGCGGTTCCTATTGCCTCCCCACAGATGTTGCAAGACTTTTCGGTGGCTTTGCCCCATCTTACTAAATTACTTTGATCTGGGAGAGTCATTTGGAATGCATTAAGATAGAATTTTAATAATGCTGGGGACCAATCATAAATTAAGGTGCGCCACTTCAAAGCTAGTGGAATACAAAAATCTCCTATGGTCACCCATTCGTTTTGAATTTCTAGGCTCATCGCGTGGAGTCGGTAATTATCGTTTTCGTCTTGTCGAATAAAAGATTTTGTTATGTCTATGTCTTGAACTTTCCTACTTGATCCTAGCCCTACTTTATTTGTTTGAGCACCTATCATAAACTTTTTATGGAATTGAAGTCGTGACTCGAGCTCTGAGACAACTTTGTCTTTTGGGAGAGAAATTACAGTATCATCTTTAGATTTTCCGATGATATGTCTTTTGGTAACTCTTAGATGTTTGTAGAGCTCCGATGGTTTCTTTAATTTTAATCCAAAGTTGTTACGGTCTCTAAATAAGGTTGAAGAGTCCGCTGAGTGCGCTAACCCGAGCCATAACTTCAATGTCTTTATGACGCTTGCATCTAACTTTGACAAAAGGGTTTTTTTTATATCATACACGAGGAAAGGCCAATTTAGACGTGATGTTAAATAATTATCGTAAATCCAAGCTTTTTTGACGTTACTTATTGGTTGGTTGTCTACCTTTTTGAGATCGTTTAAAAAGCTATCGACTATTACATCCAACGATGGAGTACGGCCTTGGTAATCGATTTTTTTACCTAAAAATTTAAACGGAGCTGCTTCCGTAACCGTACTAACGCACTGACCGCCTATTATAAGACCCGGATCGTAAGAGGTATATTTGGTATTCCGTCTACCCAGACACAGACTAAAACATTTACTTGGTTTTGTCCTCAATCCGCCCGTCCACGTACAGAAATCCTCAACTACATTTAAAAGTACCTGACATTGTTTCGGATTACGTGTCAGTATCGCGAGATCATCTGCAAAAGCTAGTATGGATTCTGTGTATTTATTGTTGAACTTAAACCGATAGCCCCACTTTTTTTCATTTCTAATTAATTTGTCTATTAAAATATTAATAACTATATTAAATATAATAGGAGAAATACAACAGCCCTGAAATAAACCAACGTTATAATTAAGTGATTTTGAATGGTTTTCATTAAAAATTATTGAGAATTTTAATTTTGAATAATATGATGCAATAATGTCGCGAACTACCATAGGAAAGTTATACCATTTAAGCGCGAACATCATTAGTTCATGTCGTACCGACCCAAAGGCGTTTTCTAAGTCTATCCAACAAACCGTAATTTGTCTCTCGCTAGTTCTAGCATCTTTAAGGCTTTCCGATATTAACGTATTATGTTCCAGGCATCCAGAAATTCCGGGCAAAAACCCTTTCTGGTGATTAGGCCTGAAATATCTATTGTTAATCATGAATTGCGTCATTTTAGTTTGTAAAAAAGAGAAAAATATTTTGGAAATTGTATTTGTTAGGGCTATCGGTCTAGTATCCTTGGGATTATTGACATTGTCGTTTTTCGGAATGAGGACAAAAAGGGCTTTTCCGAACGATACCGGTATTTGCTTTCTTGACCAGATTTTACCGAATATATTTAAAAGATGTTTATGGAGCGACGGACATTTTTTGTAAACTATATAAGGGATACCATCCGGACCTGGTGCTGACTTAGATGGTTTCATTTTAATTATTTTATTGATTTCCTCCAAAGTTGGTGGGTTGGCTTGAAAATCTTCAGTAGGAGTCTCAGGTTTGTGTTCGTTTGGATCCCCATATAGTCTTTGGTTTTCTGGCACTTCGTATGTGCTTTTATAATGGTCGAAAATTTGCTCGTTGGTCAAGAGAAGTTTACCTTTTTGATCTTTGAAAATGTTTTTTGAGTACTTAAAAGGATTTTTATCAAAGTCTACTTCATGTTTTGCCCGATCAAAGCTATCACGATTTTTCGTTATTTGATTTGTTATACCTTGGATAAGTTTAAGAATTGATCGCAATGCCCTAGACAGTTGGTGACTAAGTTGATTATCGCCTAAGGCTTTGGCTATACGAAGTTTCTTTATAAGATCTCTTTTTTTCCTCCTCATTTTCAATTTAAAACCGTTTTCTTTATTTTTGTGAGCATAACGATTCGTAGGTGGATAGTGCTCATTAAAGTAGTCGTAAATAGTATTTTGGAAAGTCTCTACTTGCGCATCGAGTACCTGATTTGAGCCCGGGTGCTCTAACAGGGCCGCTATATTTTGGTCATGTACTTTCCAGGTCGATTGTTTAGTATTTGGAATGCTAAGACGCGTCCGGATGGTCATGGACTCCTGGTAGTTTTCATTCAATGGCTCACCATGAGATATATGAGGGTAAACTCTATCCGTAGTGAAAACTGAAGATCTTACCGACGGTTGCCGCACTTCAGCCCCATTGTGTGTTTTAAGATGTTTAATAAACCAGGCTCGTCTTTTGTAATTTTTCCCGCACGTAGGGCATATCAATTCCGTTATCGCGCCGTTTTCGCCGTAATTGTCAACCGGTGGACAGTTCTTCCGCCCCCCCCTCTCGGACTGTCCTAGGGGTATATATATTATATTAAGATTTTTTTTCCTACTTATAAAATTAAAAAGATAATTGATTTCTAGATTGGTTTTAATTGCACTAATAAAACACTCCATTTTAAACTTTATATGATTCATCTTAATCTTTATAATAAATAATATAATAAATATCAATATTTTAATAATTATTTATATAATGTAGCAATTTTTAATTTGAAAAAATATTTTTAAGGTCCACTCGATTATTCAACACCTTCGGGAGCTTGGATAGTAACAGTATCTATTTTGATTTGTATCCTATTATGTCAAGTGACAATCAACACTCTACCACTATTTGACATCAGACTAATACCCAATGATTTTCACAGAGTAAACTTAAGCACTCAAGTAATGTAAGTTTTGTTTGAACGTAGCACTTTCGAGTACTCACATCATGAATTTTGAAATAAGATAAATAAAGATTTTATTATTTAATAAACATATTCCTTTTCTAAACATTGACTTTTTGTACTTGTATTTCATATTTAAAATATAATATATAGGTAACTCAAAATATAATAAAAAACTTGTCTTGTAATTTTGGAGCGCAGTATATCGACAAATAGTATGTTTTCTCAAATAATATTTTAAAGAAAAACAGATTATTTTTAATATATGTGTAATGTTTTATGGGTTATGAAATAGCAGAGTTATTTAAAGTGTTACATAAGTGTATTAAACATCAAAGGCATGTTAAGTAATGACGCTGGACGCAATCAGGCTCGTGTCAACGATTCATTGCGAGGTGTGACTCATAATTAGCGTAGACATTTTAAGGTTGAATTGTCCGCGCGTTTTACTTACATTTACAACAGACAAAGTCATTGTTCAAGCGGTTACGGTTTGTAGCAGTGACTTTTAATTATGCAAATTGCATTTTGTATGTTTTATATCTTTTTCATTCTATAATATCTTACTCCACTATTACATACTTGCTTAAATTTTTCCAAAAAATATTATTCCCACGGGGAAAATAAATTGTTTTATATATAATACACTATTGTAGTACATAAATAGTAGATTTCGTCTCACATTATACATTATTGTTACAGAAGCGTAGCTCTTTCTCACCTTCAGGAAATATAATAAGCCGTTTATTTTCAAGTTAGGCAATACAATAAGACAAATTTAAGAGTAAATAGCCAAGTCGGCTTTGGGAATAGTGACATCAATAAGCACATAACGATCCACAGACCCGATCTACCCGATATCACCAACGTAATTTAAGGTTACCAAAAAATTCTTGTAGGCTTACGACTTTTGAAACTAACTAGTAATATTAATTCGTAGCACTTGCGTAGGTAAACGTACGTTTCGTCTTGTAACGTAACCTTGTAAACTAGTAACGCTAGCGACATTGTTAATGGTTTTTTATGTTCTTTATTATTATATTTTTTAAGGGCATTCGATTGCCACTATATAATATATGTAATATTTATAATAACAAATTATTTATAATTATACATAATTAATAATTCCTCAATTATTAAGACATATCAAGCGTGCACAGCAGCAGTGACAGTGACTGATAATTAAACGAAACACGGAAAATAAAAATTATTGCAAATCACAATCCATTAATAATGAGCAATTTGAGTGTATAAGGCCCTTAAAATATTTTTCTCTATTTATATTTATATAAAATATTAATATTTACATGTAGGTTACATTCTATCGCTCTGGCTTGCAATAATTTAGCGCTCATAAGAAAAAGTTTATGGAATGTTACATTGCTTGTTATTACAATGTTATATTGCTGATGCTGTCAAAGCATGGGAACGATTTTATTATCATTTATTTCATTCGGATTATGACCTATCGTTGACGAAGTTTTAGAATCAAATAGAATGTAATTTTATTATAAAATAATATAACATGAATTTATTTCGCACCCTCCGCTGCGACTATATATAATTTGTAGTTATTAAAATATTATCTTACGATAGCAAAAAACTCCTACACTGTAAGACTTATAAGCACTAGAACAATAATTTCAAATCTTAGAATAACACACATAGCCACTTCGATTAATTTGAAATCACAATTTATTATAATCTGTAATTACAGGCTACTTCATTACACGCATAGAGACTTAGCTGAAATGGGGTTAAGAGTAGTAAATCTTTGAAGCTACTCTAGAGCCGAAGCTCCGATTCCCTCAAGGGACTGCTCTGTTCCTTAGTGAAGTTACAAAATCACCGACAATGTAATGTGGCCAATAAGCTTTATTTACAGGTAAAAGAAAACTATCTATTTCTTAGAACAACGAGGTTCTTAAGTAAATATTAAAAGCATTTTGTACACAGATCCCCTTATATTGCTATTATTTTTTATAGAATTTTAAAATAACATACATTTATATTTTATTATCAATAGGCTTAATTTAAAATATGTCCACAACTTTTTCATACAATCAGTTTTCCTCAATAAAACCTGGCATCTTAAAACTCTTGTTAACAAACTAGAATATGTTTTTTGTGTATAAGTGTAACACCAAGTATATCAGAGTATAAAATGTACATAATGCTTAATTAGTATTTTTTTATTGAATATTTTGCCTTGCCTAAATAAAATCTTACTTTGTTCTTACCGATTAAAAAAATATTGTTTTTAAATTTTCACAATGAGTGATAAATCTTTAATATTTTTTAGAAATAAGTAAACTAAATTATTATTTTTTCCAGTTACTGTGGTGAAAGCGGCATCACAAAGCGAGACACGTGCTCACCGATCTAATTTAACGTTCCCAAAAGGTCCTTGAAGACCTAAAACAGTCGAAACTAACTTGTTGTAATAAATCGTAGCTGCTACGAGTTATACCTAGTGATAAAGTAAGGTAGTAAATTAAGCCAGCGTTATAATAATTATAAATGATTTTAAAGGTTTATGTTTTTTCTTTTCTCTTACCTTTTTTACTAAGAGTACTTTTACCATGGTCTGTTTGAATTTTTTAACTGTAATGATTTATTAATGCGGTAATTTTCACTGTTAAATCTGTGTGGGGTCAAAGATCCCTTAATTCCTCTTCCTAATTCCTTTTTTAAAGGTTTTCGGATGGACCTTTTTTATTAGAATTTCTGTACAATGACGAGTAAAAAACTAGGTGAAAGAATTATCAGATTTTGTGACGCATCGTCGTACGAGGACGGTAGACCTTTTTTCACAATCTTTTTCTCGCTTTATTACTATCAATGAAACATAAATAGTGTGATCCAGACAATATGATCTGAACGGACACTATTATTGTACGGACTTTTGCTTACCGCATTGTAAACAAAAGTGCGTCAAGTGGTTGTTGGGAAAAGGAGAGGCAAACTAGCAAAAGGAATCTCGTTTTTGCAACACAACGCGTCCGTCCCCATTGCGCGAGTGTCGACGCGTGCCTTCATTGAGACAGGATTCCAAAGAAATAAACCACCCACAACTACAGTTTACACCTGGCTTCTACGAAAATTATAATTATGCCTCAATTAGTATCACTGTGCTCAGAAGATAAATACACCATCTACAACAAATATTAAAAATATTCCAAAAAAAAGCATATAAAATAATGTCGTTGCGTATACTGACAGTCATTATTTACATAACACGAGAATAACGTGAAAGTTTTCGTAGTAAAATAATGATGTATTATTTCTTTCATCCCATTATTTAAACTTCCATACCTAAAACATTAGGCGCTTTACTTAATTATGTACCTTTAAAGCATATATATTGGAAAGTAGTTGTGAAAGGGGGCTAGACGGTAAAAATTCTTACCAAAAGTTGGCACGACATGTTTTGCTATCTCTCTCTCTTATAGAAAGCAAGCGAGATATTTTCATTTCTATCATTATTATTTTTTGTATTATATTAAATTGCTTAGTAGTTCTTTATTATTTATTTGATATTGGAGTTTGTTCTTTTAAAATCAATTTTCAAGTAAGACTGTTTAAATAAAAATAATAACAAAAATTTGTGATCAAATATACTCGTAATGTTGTGTAACAACGCCATCTATTTATACCTTAAGGAAATATAACTACATCTATTATATAAACATATCAGTACAAAGTGAAACCGCTAGGTAGCGGGACAATAACTCATGGGTTTATTGATTTACACTTTTTAATTTAGTTATTCATTTTATTTACATTTATTATAAATTATCGGCGAAATATCATACAAAAATAGTACGATATACACTTATTATTCATTAGCATATTAGCTTATATTAATAATTTAATACCATAAAAATTAGAAATGTATCGTTCCCTATATGGAAATATAAGTCTTTACTTACCTACATTACAAATAATGAATATTTTAGGTTTTAATTAATTATTTTCATTATTATTTTTTGTATTATATTAAATTGCTTAGTAGTTCTTTATTATTTATTTGATATTGGAGTTTGTTGCAATTAGTAACAATTGTTACTAAAATTGAGCCTACCGATTAAGTTTTTAAGTTTATATTTAATAATAAAAAATTTAATAATAAAAAGAATAAATATTATTATAACTTAAAAAAACAAAAATTATTACAATTCCTTCAATAATTGATCGAAAGGAACTTCGTTCCATCCGGGTGTCCCTTGACACCTTTCAGTTTTTTTATTTATAGTATTGTGATTAAATATTGGGACAACATTGTGATACAGGTACACATGAACATATTATATTTATACAATATATAGGTATTTATATATTTTTTTTTATTATGTTATTGTTTATTACGATAAGATAGTTTTTATTACATAATCAATTAGATCATGTAATCTAAGTTATTTTGTTTTGTTTTTTATGTAAAATGTATATAAATATAGAATGAAAAATAAACCGACATGGGCAGGGATTCGAACCCGTGACCTCTGTAAAACCGTGCCGTCGCTCTACCAATTGTGCTACCGTATCGCTGGACGGTAGACGATATCTAACAACAACTTAAAATTTAATTTATTTTCATAACTTTGGATAATATATTGAAACCTAAGACCCGACTAAGCCAGTTCTTTCACATTTAACATTTATGTTTTTGATAAAGTATCATTATTTAACGTAAGTACATAAATTATTATTAGTAAATTATTAATCATGAAATAATACCCGATTGTTTTTGACATTTTACCGTATTTTCCTAATTTTACGATTTTTTATAATTGCATCGTGGTCCGAAGAGCCTATTATTTAATTATTTATAAGAAATGATCTCATACTATAGATGTACACTAAATATTGAAATGATAATGAATGTTACATTCTACATTATAACGTAATAAATTACGATTAAACACAATTTTTACTTTCTTGTACAAAGTTCCACTTTATTTAAATATGTGATACAATTTTATATGCGACCGGTTTCGTACATCATCATCAGGCGACTACAATTAATTAGAGTGCCGGTGGATAGGATCGGAAGTATTAATATCTACCTACATAATACAAAATAAAAATATAATAACGTTACAATGTCTCTAAGGTTCAAATTAATGTCAATATACAAATATAATTATGTCAAAAGAATAAATAAATAAATAAATAAATAAATAAATTTCTAGTTATTTAAATAAAATTAAATGTCCTTAAAATACAATAATAAGGGTGAATTGGACAGGTGGTCTTGTTCGTTTAGAAGCATTTCTGGTTTATCCTTATGCTTATTCACTTCAAGTGCTTCTAGGGAATTTAATTTTCTGCCTTTATTGCATACATGTAATATTTTAAAATTCTTATCCGGATCAAAGTTATGGTTCTCTTCTAATAAATGATTTGCGAATGTTGAGTTGTTGCGAATGTTGCGAATGTTGATTTGCGAATGTTGAATGTTGAGACTTTTTATTTTTCCAACAAGAGGTATGTTCCTTTATTCGGGTTTCAAATTTTCTTCCGGTTTGACCAATATGCACGGCCTGACATGTATTACAATTTAGTTTATATATTCCGGATTGGTGTTTGACTGGAATCTTATCTTTATTATTAGTCAATAAACTTTTAAGTGATCTGGTGGTATAAAAAACTGTATGTCTGTCTGTATTATCCAAAATGTTTTTAAGTTTTTGTGATATTGGTCCGAGATAAGATATTTTTTTATAGGTGACGTTATTACCACTGTACACTAGTTTTAATGCAAGTTTTTTGCGCTTACGTCGTAAGATGTTTTGTACAAGTTTTTTACTGTAACCGTTATTAAATGCAATGTTTGTTATGGTACTGAGCTCCTTGTCGAAATCTTCTTTGTGCATGGGAATACTAAGTAACCTGTGTATAAGAGAATGAAATATTGCATGTTTATGGTTATCTGGGTGTCTTGATGTGGCTGGTATAATGTTGTCACTGTATGTTGGTTTTCTGTAAACCTTATATAGATGTTTCCCCGTAGATATGTCTATAGTTAAGTCTAGAAACAACAAGGAGAACTCAACATATTTGGTTTAATAGTCAGTGTAAAAAACGAGGTGTAATACCCAGTTATATCAAATTTTAATGTGGTGGATATGATCAACAGAAAATGCTAAACTTAGTTAAAGAACTTAAAAATAAGTGGTTGAATAGTGAAATACATTCGCTGTACAAAGAAAGGGACAACATAGGGCACCATTTAAAAGTGATTCATACCGAACTCGCTACAAGACTTCATCCGTTGGAATTTGACATTCTTCAAAACGAGGTACATGAATTTATTATATATACTATTCAACACATATACGAAAAACAGTCTAGGTAATTAATTAAGTTGACAGAAGCCAAGTTATGAACAAATGACTATCGTGAAATCGACAAGACATTTTATGAAAGGTGAATAAATAACACCACAGTGCAGTTTAATTCGGACCAACAAAATTTATTACTTAAAGGTCTCAAATATTGTCCTTATCTACCATATACTGCAAAAGACTTTGACAATCTGACAATTGACGTTGATATTTTTACATACATTTAAAGATGACTGCGTAAAGCACAGGTGTACTTTTCACATAAAACAAGAATTAAAAAACAGAAAGTTTGATATTAAATCCTATGAAGAAGATAAAATAATAAACAATATCCGCAAAAAAACTTGTTACCAATAACTTAGTTTTAACTAAAGCCGATAAGGGCAATACTGTGTCATTTTAACTAAAGGGGAATATAATAGCAAAATAAACAATTTTTTGCAGGGTAGTAAATTAAAAACTTTACCTAAAGACCCAACGTTGAAATATAATTCCGAGATAAGACAACTAGTATCTTCTTGCAACAGCCTTACCAATGTGTCAAAGATAGGTTTATCAATTGAAATGAACCCACAGGCACCGAGATTACACGGATACTATAAATTACACAAAGAAGGTCATCCGATTCGTCCTGTAGTATCCTATACATGTGCACCAGCTTCAAATTAGCAAACATAACGAATAGCATATACAAATCATGTGTTAAATATGTTCCTCAATTCAGCATTAAAAACAGCTTACACTTGATAGATAAAATAAATAATATTAAAATTCCAGAGCATGAGCAGTTAGTGTCATTTGATGTCTGTAACTTGTTTCCCAAATAGAGTGTCCCAAATAGAGAATGTTTAAATATATTAAGCGAACACTTATACGAATCTAATCTTGAAGGTCAGCATATGATTGACTTAGAAGCCATTCTAAAGACTTGCATATCGCAAAACTATTTTAAATATAATGAAAAATACTACCTACAAACTGATGGCTTAGCTATGGGCAGCCCACTATCACCTCTGTGCGCTTAATTATATATGGACAGTTTAGAAAAAATTATAATGTTTTCTCAATTTAAAAAAATAATATTGTATTGGTATAGATATGTTGACGATATACTATGTTTATGGACTGGTACAAATTTAGTATTAAATAATTTTTTAAAATACATTAACGGAATTAACCAGAACATTCATTTTACAATGGAACAAGGGAATAAAACAATTAATTTTCTAGATTAAACAATAGACATATCTACGGGAAAACATCTATATAAGGTTTACAGAAAACCAACATACAGTGACAACATTATACCAGCCACATCAAGACACCCAGATAACCATAAACATGCAATATTTCATTCTCTTATACACAGGTTACTTAGTATTCCCATGCACAAAGAAGATTTCGACAAGGAGCTCAGTACCATAACAAACATTGCATTTAATAACGGTTACAGTAAAAAACTTGTACAAAACATCTTACGACGTAAGCGCAAAAAACTTGCATTAAAACTAGTGTACAGTGGTAATAACGTCACCTATAAAAAAATATCTTATCTCGGACCAATATCACAAAAACTTTTTTTTTTTATTTTTTTTTTTATACAAAACTAGGTTAATGCTTGACTACATTCCACCTGATGGAAAGTGAAATGTAGTCTTAGGTGGTAAAGCGCATTAACCTAGCAGCCTATTCACTCTCCTCTTGAAGACACCCACATTATATTTTGCCGGAAATACCGACGCAGGCAGATTGTTCCAGTCCTTCGCTGTACGCACTAAAAAAGATGAAGCATAGCGCTTCGTTCGGACAGGTGGAATGTCCACAACGTAGGGATGGATACCCGCCGTGCGTCGGGACGTCCGGCAAAAGAACGGGGATGGGGGAATTAGGTCGTGCAATTCCTGCGCACACTCACCAAAATGTATCCTATAGAATACTGAGAGGCTAGCAATTCTACGCCTGTGTTCAAGGCTGTGGAGTTTGGCGTCAACCAATTCAGGGTCGCCAATAAGCCTCTTTGCTCGCCTCTCAATTGAGTCCAGAACCGCAAGATGAGTCTTTGCGGCACCAGCAAATATATGGCCACAGTACTCTACACACGACCGGATCTGTGCTTTGTATAATACAAGAAGCTGTCCCGGTGTAAAGTACTGTCGCACCTTCGCAAGTACGGCAAGCTTTCCCGCAGCTGCTCTTGCTCTGGACTCAATGTACCGACCAAAGTTGAGGTTCGAGGAGATCTCTAAGCCTAACTAGCCTAAGCCAGTCACTGTATTCCAAGGATACATTCTGGAAAGTAGGAGCCAAGGTGAAGGGGCTCCTTTTGGCGGTGAACAAACACGTCTGCGTTTTGGTGGCGTTGAATTTGACAAGATTGGCATTGCCCCATGCGGAGACTGCCTGAAGTTTGTCATTCAAACGTTGCACCATGGCTTCTCTTTCAGACTGTACTTGATCTCGACTAGCCCGAGAACTTGGCAGATATCTTTCTACAACTGTGCTGTCGTCTGCATACCCATAGATACCGGGCTTCAGCAGATCGTTAATGTGCAGCAGAAAAAGAGTTGCAGAAAGAACGGACCCCTGAGGTACTCCGGCATTTATTGTCAAGGGTTCCGAAGAACACCCGTCGACAACAACACGGAGAGATCTCTGGCTCAAAAAGTCCGTTATCCAGCCAATCAGACCAGGAGATATACCGTACGCTGAAAGCTTGCTTAAAAGGCTCACATGCCAGACCCTGTCAAAAGCCTTCGAGACGTCCAGAGTGACGGCGACCGCTGCTCCGTTCCTCTCGATGGCTTCACCTAAAATGTGTGTTGCGTACGCTAGAAGGTCCCCAGTGGACCTATTTCGGCGAAATCCGTACTGTCGGTCACTGAGGAGATCGTTACCTTCTACGTACGCTAGAAGCCGCGAGTTCAATACACGCTCCATAATCTTGCAGAGTATGGAGGTGATTGAAATGGGCCTATAATTGGCAGGATCGGCACGGCTGCCTTTTTTGGGCACGGGTTGCACGTTGGCAAGCTTCCAGGATTCCGGCACTTTTCCAGTCTTGAAAGAGAGGCGATACAGACGTGTCAATACAGGAGACAACTCACCTGCGCATGTCTTGAGCAGAATGGCTGGTATACCATCAGGACCACTGGCTTTATTCACATCTAAACGACACAATGTTCTCCATACCTCTTTGTTAGTGATGCGGATTTCAGGTATCGAAACACCGCAGTGAGGAAGATGTGCTGGAGAAGCATTGCCAGTGTCTAGAAGCGAATTCTCAGCAAACAGAGAAGCAAATACATTCGCTTTCTCTGTTGCTGTGTGGGCCAGGGATCCATCAGGCTTCAGCAGAGCAGGCAGTGAGGGTTGGCAGAAGTTCGACTCGATCGCTTTGGCAAGAGACCAGAAAGCTCGACTGCCAGTTGGTCTGACAGAGAGCTTTTCGCCATTCTTAACGATCCGATCAAGACGAGCCTTCCGCAATGCCTTTTTATAGGACTTGGCAGCTTGGTTAAAGGCTCTCTTCTTTGTACTTACATCCGGAGTTTTGCGGCTTCGAGCATCAGCCCAAATGAGGTATGCCGAATGTTTACGGTCATGTGCATGACGACATTCGGCATTAAACCATGGGCGAGCTTTACCACCGATGGGAACTTCAGCAATAGGAATAAAATACTCCATTGCCTGATGCACCACATCGGTTATAGCATCCGCGCAACTGGACGGATCCAAAGAAGAGAAGCAGACCTGCCGCCAAGGAAAAGACGCAAAAAAGTGCCGCATCTCATCCCAATCTGCTGACTTGTATTTCCATACTCGCCTAACACCATGTGGTTCGAAAGCTGGTGGGGAATATGTAAATACAGATTTCACCAGACAGTGATCGGAGGTTCCCAAAGGGGACGTGACCTCTACACGATACCTGTCCGGATCAGTTGTCAGCAGAAGGTCCAGGCAATTGGCTGTATGGCCTTCCACATCTGGTACCCTTGTCGCTTGCCTCACCAGCTGAAAGAGGTCCAAGGACAACGCAAAGTTCCGCGCTTCTCTTCCAGCATGGTCGGTCTTCTGGTACGGGAACAGCCAGTCCTGATGACAGGCATTAAAGTCCCCCAGAAAGACGAGCTGCGCCGAAGGGTACTGATACAGAGCCATATCTGCAGCCTCACTAAGATACTCAAATAAACGAGTTGTCTCCTGGTCACCGCTGTGCGAACGGTAGACACAGGAATACAGGATTTTTTCGTTTCCTGTGTCCACTAAAACCCATAGGGAAGAAAAAGTGGGGTCTTCAAGGTGACGGAGACGCTGAACACAGAGGTCGTTCCGCGCGTACACACTGACTCCGGCCCGTGAGCGAAAGTTGTGCTCTAACGAGTAACCGGGATAATCCAAGTATGCAGCGCTCAAAGGACATTGTATCTGCGTCTCCGTCAAAAAGAGCAAGTGCGGCTGCTCTGTCTCCAGGTGGTGGTGGACAGCTAAAAGATTTGAGTGCAAACCCCTGATATTAGTAAGGTGCACTTTATATGAGGAGGAGTGCAACTGCTGTGTAACCTTGTTCTTTTTTCTTAACTTTTTCATAAAAAAATAAATAAATGTAAAAGTGAATAGGGATGGGAAATGGCAGTTGAACGAGACGGTACGTATCGAACCCGACGTCGAAATTGGTGATGTCTTGCCACTGGGAGGCTAGTCTGGAGACTGCGGGGACGCCCGAACCCCCCCAGGGATCGCCATCGGGCCTCCTCGTCTGGTCGCCAACCAGCACGATGGAGCCACCCTGGGATTTTTCACAGCTGGCGGGGCAGCCTTTCGTGGTTGGCTATCCCACTAATTGGGCCCCCAACTATCTGCGGGCGGCCAGCAGAAAGCCGTCGCTTCGGATCCCGCTACCCTCCTCGACTAGACACCCGACAAAACAAACACCAACCCGACGTCAGACCGGTTCGCCAACGCACCGCAACTGTTCAGACCCATTTCCCATAAACGGCTTCATCGAGCAACGTGCCGGAACACGACTAGGTCGTTTTGCGGCACGACTCTGCCCGATGGGTGGTAACTTTGCCGGCGACCGGATGTTATGGTCTACCACCAAGATTAAAAACATTTTGGATAATACAGACAGACATACAGTTTTTTATACCACCAGATCACTTAAAAGTTTATTGACTAATAATAAAGATAAGATTCCAGTCAAACACCAATCCGGAATATATAAACTAAATTGTAATACATGTCAGGCCGTGTATATTGGTCAAACCGGAAGAAAATTTTAAACCCGAATAAAGGAACATACCTCTTGTTGGAAAAATAAAAAGTCTAACTCAACATTCGCAAATCATTTATTAGAAGAGAACCATAACTTTGATCCGGATAAGAATTTTAAAATATTACATGTATGCAATAAAGGCAGAAAATTAAATTCCCTAGAAGCACTTGAAGTGAATAAGCATAAGGATAAACCAGAAATGCTTCTAAACGAACAAGACCACCTGTCCAATTCACCCTTATTATTGTATTTTAATGACATTTAATTTTATTTTAATAACTAGAAATTTATTTATTTATTTATTTATTTATTCTTTTGACATAATTATATTTGTATATTGACATTAATTTGAACCTTAGAGACATTGTAACGTTATTATATTTTTATTTTGTATTATGTAGGTAGATATTAATACTTCCGATCCTATCCACCGGCACTCTAATTAATTGTAGTCGCCTGATGATGATGTACGAAACCGGTCGCATATAAAATTGTATCACATATTTAAATAAAGTGGAACTTTGTACAAGAAAGTAAAAATTGTGTTTAATCGTAATTAAAAATGCAGTTCCATCAAGAATTTACAACATATTCTATAAATTAACGTAATAAATGTGAAAGGGTATAGTTAATAAGTATTTGTAAGTACTAAAACTGATATAAGGGGATTAAAAATTTAGACTGTTATTCTACGCTGGTACACTTTATATATTCAAGTGAAAGCCTTAAAATCGATTTAAAAGCCCTCTGACATCAATTTTGATTGCTGATTCCTATATACGGACACCAAAAGTAAGTGTTTTTAACAGAATCAATAAATTTAAATATTATAAAAGAATTATAAAAAATTAATTGTTTCTGATTTATACTTTTTATTTATATAAAAAGTATCTATATACTTTTTAATTAACCAAATACCTATTTTAATGCTAAATTTGAACATTCATCTTCTTCATTAGAATACTAAGAAATTATAATTTTTAAGATTGTAAATAAATAACAATTTTCCGTTTCTGTTCTTCTTCTAAAAAATATTTAATACTTTTAAAAATACAAATATTTGAATTATAACAACGTTGATTTATGAAAAAAAAACATAGGTAATTAGGATTTTTACAATTTAAAATGTTCGTTATATTTCTTAAGAACATCATGTCATAACACAGTGTGTTAACAAACATCTTTGTACTAAATTAACTAAATTGCTAGCACATTAGCAGAAACAAGTTCCTTCTTCCCCTGAGTGATTAATATAATTGTCACGTTTTTTCAAACAGAAATTGTGTTAATGTGGTTCATTTATCTCTTTTACGTGAAATGTTTTGAGAAGATCGAAAAACAGAGTCGTTTTTACATTTTAATATAAAAAATATGAGCAAGATTAATAAAATAGTATATAAAAGTTTAATATATTTTTAAACTATTTATCCCTTCAAATGTATGTGTCAGTAAGTACTGTAGCTGATTTTTAAGTAAATTATAAACTATATTTTGTTAATTATATTTTGTTATTTATTAATATACTCTATTTGTATAAAAGTTACTCTATAGAGTCAAAATGTTACACTATATAACTCGGTTAGAGTTCGTCACCAAACTAACGTAAAAAGTTTAAACTAAGAGTTTAGAATTTCCCTAAGAGCCCGTGGATGACACGCAAAACTTTCCAAACATTAACTATAAATCATACGATGCCAACATAATATATAGTATTAGTTGCACGGATGACATCTTAATCCACTTTTGATGTAAAAATTCAAAGAGGGACTAATTTTCTTATCTTCTTTCTTTGAAATGCATCTGAGACATTGCATAAAATAAAAAAATATATATTTTAACTAAAGAATTTTTTATTTACGCAATCCAATAATCCAATTTTATGGCAAAATCGAAAAAAAAAACTAAAAATATAATAAACTTACACACCATTTTTGAAGTAACTACTTACATAATACTATATAAAATATCTAAAATACCCCCGATACAGATATACCTCTGAAAAGGATAATAATAATATTATTACTTACTTATTGAAGTCGTTGCGTCGGGGAGCATTGTACATACATACACAGACACAAATAGAAACAGATACACAAATAAACGCAATTAAATATTACCCAAAACACCGGTTATTGCACAAATATCATTTATAGAGAGTATAAAATATAGCATGTATCTGTTTGATTATTCCTAATTTTATTTTTTCTACACAATTTATTTGGATGCGATATGTCATAAGATAAAGTCTGTAACAATATTTGTAAAAAAAAGTGACATTATAATAAGGTTTTTTATTTACATGTTATTTATAGACAATCTTTATAATACTGTAAAAAGTAACACAAACATGATAAAATACCAATAATATAAAACAACAAAGAAAAAACTCAAAGTCAGTCAGACTAAAAGTAATTTTAAAGGCATTGTTTAAATAGAGTAGTGAAATTAATTAGAGATCTTGCTTTATGGTGTCCGACTTACACTAGCTGGGGAAAGGAACTAGTTTTCTTATCTTAATTAATAGAAATAATTTACACTGAAAGTTAACTTGCAATTACTTAAACATAGTTAAAGTTTTAAATATACACATGTAGTAAATGAAAATTAATATAGTTTTCTTAATTAAGTTGGAAAATTACTTCCATTTCAAAACACATTTAAAAGGAAAAGAAAATTAGAGGTGTTCACTTTTTAATACTTGAATATTTTTGTTTTTTATGCACATGTTAAAACATTATATATTAAATTTTGAGACGTATTGATAAAAATAAGATTTTTTGAAACATTGTTTTTTCAACTTTTTGGTTTAAAGATATAAAAAAAAATAAAAGGTTATATGATTAGCCCCTTAATATAGGTTTCGTCATATAACCTTCTAATTATAACTGACATAATTTTGTTGTATCATTTTATATTAAAGAAAATGTCGCTATATAATTATTATCTACCTTAGACTTCGTTCGTTTACTCATACTTAGTTTATAGCACTTCCTTTATATCTACTACGAACTTTAATACTACCAGACGATTATCAAATCCTATTTTTTTTATAAAGTAAAGATTATTTACTCTTAAACATTTTTGAATTAAAAATTTTGACGATAAGTAATTATTATTGGTATACATTTCTGTAAAGGTAAAATCCAGCCTTTTAATTTAACTGACTACAATATTCCTAATTGTAAATACACCTTATTTTACTGTATTAATGTTTTTAATACATCGAAGTCAGGGTAACAAACTATAATAAAGAATGTGAGTAGTTTCTGTGACTCTATATTGGACAAACTAACATTAACTAAAAAGAAACGACAGAACGGAAAGAAATGTCCGTAAACAGTAGTATACCTACTTTATAAAAAAAATCAAATTACTTACGAAATATTATACTAACAAACTTTGAAACGGCTTCAGAAATTCCGGCAATAGGAATTATGATTATTCTAAGATATTTAACCAGCTAGGCCCATATTGAAACATTACATACTCAATAAAATGTAGAAGAAATAGTCGATTTTTTAAGGGTTATTCCTTTATAAGTATAAAGGATGAGAAATTGCTTTAAGGAATAGTTTCCCATCGTAGTGTATTTTGATTTTAGAGAAACCATAATGAAACTTTTAGTATCACGAGCGAGGGTATGATACAATTACTTACTTGTGCAAAATAAAAGTATAAAAAAACATATTTTAAATTTTGGGTTGTAGAAGAGGAACTTATATATAGGGGAAGATGGATAACTGACGCTCGCTTAAGGACAAACCCAGTATTTTTTATAATATTGCTTTTTGAAATAAAACTATTTTTACGGATTTAACTCGCGTATATTGAATTAAATTTTAAATTTACATTTTAAATCTAACCCGACGTTTCGAATGCTTTGCAGCAATTGTGTTCACGGAAAGACGAGATGGAGGTGTCTGTCAGTAAGTCAGTTAATTAGTCATCTACCTCCAACGGTTCTTGAGACTTATCAAAAGTAATATTCCTCTACAATGTGCTGGAGTATATAAACTTGACTGCGATTGTGGCTTGTCATACATAGGTCAAACAAAGAGGAGCATCGGTAAAAGAGTTAAGGAACATATATCGGATATCAAGCATAGGCGTACATCGAAGTCTGCAGTGTGTGAACATACCATAGACAAGCCCAATCATTATATAAGATTTAATAAACCTAAAATCCTCGCTAAAGAACAACGTTACATTCCAAGAATGGTTCGTGAGGCTATTGAAATTAAAAATCATCCTAATTTTAATAGAGAAGATGGTTGGGGATTATCTAACACCTGGGATTTTATATTTTTCAAAAGTGGGTACTTTTGAAAAATATAAAATCCCATGTCTGTGACCGCACTGTAAGACCTCAAGATACTGTTAGTGCGTTTTGTGTGAATCCTGAACTGTATGCCCGGAAGCTTAGAAACCGTTGGAGGTAGATGACTAATTAACTGACTTACTGACAGACACCTCCATCTCGTCTTTCCGTGAACACGATTGCTGCAAAGCATTCGAAACGTCGGGTTAGATTTAAAATGTAAATTTAAATTTAAATTTAATTCAATATACGCGAGTTAAATCCGTAAAAATAGTTTTATTTCAATGTGTAGTACTCGTGAAAACCTTAGAAAACACTATATTGCTTTTTCATTATAATTATGAACACTATATTAGTGTATAATTATTTAGTTATCAATAATTTAACATAAAACTTAATCATCTTTGACCTATTGAAAGTAATAATGTTTTTAAAAAAGCAGGTTTTAGCGTAAGCAAATCCCTTATCAAATTTGGAGCATATTTATTTTTTGATGGGATGAGAAAGAGAATGTATATCCTAAAATTACAGGTTCATCACAAATCATAGACATATCTTTTTAAAACTTTCTAGTTCAAAAATTTGTCGACATTTTTAATGTTCTATGCCTTCCAACCATGATGAAAATCTCTGTATCAAAAAAAACATTTGGCTCAAAGGGATATATTCCAGTGACTTGAGATCCACCTTCTTCCTTGTTCATATTGGCAAGGAATATGTTTTATTCTTCAATAAATGTCTTTTCAGACATACTAGGTATATCGTTAGAAGTTATTTTAGACAAAATAGTAAATGGCATGTTATGTTAACATGCTTTAATGGCTGTCCTTAGGTAATTTCTCGACATGTCCTTAAAAAAAGTACAAAAGTAATAGATTAATAACTAAATAACATTAATAAGTAATAAACGATCACTTGAGCGGTTTTACCCCAAATTATAGTTTTTGGTTCGAATTCAATTTAAAAAACACAATGAAATAGTTTTCAAAAGTCGTTTACTTTATCATTAATTAGAAAGTTTAAGTATGTAGAAAAGTAATAACAATAATAAATAAGTACTAAAGTTAGGTGTTGACTTACCGCCACAAACGCCAAATTAGATCACCACAGCCGAAAACAAAGAAACAAGCTTCACTTAGTTGACGTGTCACTGCTTTTAAAAACATACCAACCCCCGCGCCTAAGGATGTAATATAGTATGATTCTGTTGTTTGTTGTTATCGAGTTATAGAGGTGAGCGGCAATAACCGGTAATCTTCAATGTGCCTGTTTACTCTACTAGCGTCTAGTCTTTTCTAAAAAAAACATATAAATAAATTTATGGAAGTTACCAAAAAAATACTTCTTTTAATTATATGAAATATGAATAATGATTTTTCATTATTTTAATATTACCTGTTTTTTTCTACAAGTAACGACATAAAAAGCTCATTTATACATTTATTTTTCGAACTCAAAGAAATGTAGTAATGTAATGCTCTCTTTGTAATGCAAATTTAAAAATCAAGAAATTCATTTTTTATTCATAAGCTTTTTCACCCCAAAGTTAGCATCGGAGAATTTAGCTAGTCTATAATAAGTTATAAATAATAAGATTTTTTTTTATTCATGTTAATATTTATTTAGCCGAAATAATATCATTTCTAAAATTCCTAATCACAATTATTTTGTACTACCTGTTGCCTCCGACTTCGATGCTGACTATGAAATATGGCTAAAGTCCTAAACAAAATTATGTAGCGGCATAAAAGTGAAGAAAACAACGAGGAAACATTATGCGCCATACAGTATGCATATTACTGAAAGGTCTTCAGGAAAATGTTGAACATCTTTCTTAGTTTCTATAGGCCATATCTATGGTCTTTTGCTAAACTTGTACTAGCAATAAGCTTATTGTACAAGCTAAGCTAAATTTTAATAGTAATGTTACGTTATATACCAATAAAAGGAATGTGGAATAGTAGACCCATCACATTGTTGCACATCAAAGTTTGCATCGAGAAATTTTGGACCACTCGCCTTACAGCGAAGTCAATTGTTACATTTGTGGTTTACAGGCTGACTTATGTCCAAATAGGATGTTTTTTGTACATACCTGTTGATACATACCTTTTTTTTGAAGTGAAACTTCTTTATCAGGGTTGGAAAAAAATTTAGTGTTAACATTTTTTCGTTACGGTGAAATTCCCTTACGCACCAGCTTTTTTCGTATAGCTTCATCTCTTTTACACCATGTTGCTATGGAAATACTAAATAATCAAAATGACAAGTATGTGGATTATAAAACACAATTTACATTTACCAAAAAAAAAATTATCGGATTAGAGTTTTATAATTAAATAATGAATTGTAATTACATACTGGACAATACGATTTTATGGACTTGCTATTGAAACTAATAAATAAATTAAGATTATAACATGAAGAAGAAATTATGAAATATAATTTATAATATTTTTAAAATACATTGATTGTCTGAAATAGAAGAAGAAAGAATGAAAAGAAATACGAGTTTTGGCTGAGAAATGGAGCATTGGGGTCCTGATCTTTACAAGGTCTGTTTTGCTATACCTAGAATGAACAACAACTCGAAACAGCAGAAACCATGATGAAAAATAATTTTATTTGTGATATAGTGACGATCCAACATGTTAAGAAGTCTAAATATGTTTACATTTACATAAATGGTTAAAGGTTAAATTAAAATAGTATGAAGAACTACATAATCAATATACAGAACATTGTAGGTATTCATTATGGTATAAAACACCTACTCCTACAAAACCCATATTTGCAACAGCTGCAGCCGTTGCAATTGCAAAGCTAATAAAACCGAGAAATACAAACTTTTTTAATGTCATGTATTCATACAATACTATAATAATTTTAGTTCTCTAAAACAATGTCTCCAGTATTAAAAAAAATATATTAAAAAAGATATGATCATTAATATGCATAATATATAAGATAGTATAAAAATAATAAATACGTCGAACAAACAGCCAGAAGATGTCATATTTGTCCAAGAGCCAGAGACAGAAAAACTATGGCTGTCTGAACTTAATGCCAAGAAAAAGTGTACAATGACTACATGATTGTTTACTGCCGAAATTTCGACACCAAACGACTTATATTTTGTATATGGTTATTACAGATTTTATAAATCCGCTTCGTTGAATTAAAAGCATTAAGCATAACACACAATACAATGCGATACGCAACTCACTCTTCTTCTTTGTTTATGTTAACATTATCAATGTCAAAAATGTTTCATATCTAGGTGACAACGAGTTTATTAAAATTTGTATTGAAATATATTTTTTTATTATTTTCGCTTATTCAAAATTTAAATTTAACTTTAAAGCCACTGCTTGAAGCTTTATGTTTGATGATTTATTCCAAATACTTAATGCTTCATGCTTAGTGCTTATCCCTTAATGTTTGGCGCTTAATAATTGATGATTAATGCTTAATGATTGATGATTGACGCTTAATGGTTGACGCTTAATAATTGACGCTTAAAGATTGATGATTTACGCTTAATTATTAATGTTTTATTGATGCTTAATGATTGACGCTTAATAATTGACGCTTAAAGTTCGATGATTGACGCTTAATTTTTGATGCTTAATTGACGCTTAATTATTGATGCTTAATTGACGCTTAATGATTATGGTTTAAAAGTTTATGATTGACGCTTAATTATTGATGCTTAATTAAAGCCTAATAATTGATAATTGACGCTTATTGAATAACGTTTAAAGGTTGATGATTGATGAAAGGTTGATGACGATTGACGCTGAATGATTGGCGCTTAATGATTGACGCTTATTGATTGATGCTTTATGCTTATATTTTGAACCTTGCATGCTTAATGCTTAACGCGAAACGCTTAACGCTTAATGCTTTATGTTTAATAATTGATGCTTGACATCTTACGCTTATTGCTTATGCTTTATGCTTATTTCCTGACGCTTAATACTTATTGCCTCACGTTTAACGCTTGACGCTTAATGATTAATGCTTGACGCTTAATGATTAATGCTTGACGCTTAATGATTGACGCTTTTTACTTAATACTTAACGTTTAATGCTTAACGCATATCATGTCTGTGACCGCACTGTAAGACCTTAAGATACTGTTAGTGCGTTTTTTGTGAATCCTGAACTGTACGTCCGGAAGCTTAGAAACTGTTGGAGGTAGATGACTAATTAACTGACTTACTGACAGACACCTCCATCTCGTCTTACCGTGAACACGATTTCTGCAAAGCATTCGAGACGTCGGGTTAGATTTAAAATGTAAATTTAAAATTTAATTCAATATACGCGAGTTAAATCCGTAAGAATAATTTTATTTCAATTTGACAGATATTTGTGTACCGGGCTATTAATAGGTAAAATGAGACTACAATACAGTAAGGGAAATAATTCGAAGAAATTCTGTCTGAAAGCAAAAAAAAAATATCTCGGGAACTGAAGATAGCGCTAGAATGGTTTTACATCATTCAAGTGTATATCATTCAAGCGTCAAGCAACAATCATTAATCGTCAAGCGTTAAACGTGAGGCAATAAGTATTAAGCGTTAGGAAATAAGCATAAAGCATAACCAATAAGCGTAAGATGTCAAGCATCAATTATTAAACACAAAGCGTTTCGCGTTAAGCATTAAGCATTATGCAATAGATGTCAAGAGGGATATAGCATTAAGCATGCAAGGTTCAAAATATAAACATAAAGCGTCAATTAATAATCGTCAACCATTAAGCATCAATCATTTAGCGTCAATCATTAAGCGTCAATCATTAAGCGTCAATCATTAAGCGTCAATCATTAAGCGTCAATCATTAAGCGCCAATGATTCAGCGTCAATCGTCATCAACCTTTTATCAATCATCAACCTTTGAACGTTATTCAATAAGTGTCAATTATCAATTATTAAGCTTTAATTAAGCATCAATAATTAAGCGTCAATCATAAACTTTTAAACCATAATCATTAAGCGTCAATTAAGCATCAATAATTAAGCGTCAATTAAGCATCAAAAATTAAGCGTCAATCATCGAACTTTAAGCGTCAATTATTAAGCGTCAATCATTAAGCATCAATAAAACATTAATAATTAAGCGTAAATCATCAATCTTTAAGCGTCAATTATTAAGCGTCAACCATTAAGCGTCAATCATCAATCATTAAGCATTAATCATCAATTATTAAGCGCCAAACATTAAGGGATAAGCACTAAGCATGAAGCATTAAGTATTTGGAATAAATCATCAAACATAAAGCTTCAAGCAGTGGCTTTAAAGTTAAATTTAAATTTTGAATAAGCGAAAATAATAAAAAAATATATTTCAATACAAATTTTAATAAACTCGTTGTCACCTAGATATGAAACATTTTTGACATTGATAATGTTAACATAAACAAAGAAGAAGAGTGAGTTGCGTATCGCATTGTATTGTGTGTTATGCTTAATGCTTTTAATTCAACGAAGCGGATTTATAAAATCTGTAATAACCATATACAAAATATAAGTCGTTTGGTGTCGAAATTTCGGCAGTAAACAATCATGTAGTCATTGTACACTTTTTCTTGGCATTAAGTTCAGACAGCCATAGTTTTTCTGTCTCTGGCTCTTGGACAAATATGACATCTTCTGGCTGTTTGTTCGACGTATTTATTATTTTTATACTATCTTATATATTATGCATATTAATGATCATATCTTTTTTAATATATTTTTTTTAATACTGGAGACATTGTTTTAGAGAACTAAAATTATTATAGTATTGTATGAATACATGACATTAAAAAAGTTTGTATTTCTCGGTTTTATTAGCTTTGCAATTGCAACGGCTGCAGCTGTTGCAAATATGGGTTTTGTAGGAGTAGGTGTTTTATACCATAATGAGTACCTGCAATGTTCTGTATATTGATTATGTAGTTCTTCATACTATTTTAATTTAATCTTTAACCATTTATGTAAATGTAAACATATTTTATAGATTTTTAATAAAAAATATGTTATAATGAGAAAACTACCTCCTTTCTTTAGATTTAGGACCAGGAACACCAATATTATAACGGCTTGCTAGAGGTGTGATTACTATCAGATAAGGATATATTTCTTAGTACTCGTATGTGTGCGAGTTAGAGTTTCGACCGTTACAGAAACGGCTAAAAAGGATTCAAAAACTTGATACTTCATTCATCCATAAATTATCTTATACGGCTATCGAGTTTCCAAAATACAAGAAGATGTCATATATGTTAACAATAAAGTTAACAAGAAATAATATATTTATTAACTTACAAAATATAAATCCAAATGAAAGTGTTCCTCATGGCTATCAACTCTGTCTTATAAAGAGACTGAGTCTTTGATTTTAAATCTTATTAAATAACTTAATGACCTGGTGACAAAAATTACACTACATAACACACCAACACACCTACACTCAAACACGTACAAATACATACAAATACATACACACATATTTACACACGCAATAATACACCAATTTTGTTTTGTTTCGGGTTTATATTTATAATGAAAAACTAATCTATTTCTAATGTCAGCGCATTAGCGATTTTTTGCATTATATTCCTTTATTTGGGCAATACTGCACATTATTAAGTGGGCGTTGACGCTGCGCTACAGTTTATAACTTTTGCAGTTGTCAACTTGTCTCTTGTTTATGTAATACATATTTGTTATTTTGTTTCAAATAAAAATTATTATTATAAATTATTATTATTATGTTCAAGAACCGAGGACAGTAAAACCAAGACTGTAAATGCCAAGAAAATGTGTAAAATTACTACATGATTAACGTCTGCTGAAATTACGACCAAAAAAAACTAATATTTTTGAAGTGAAACTTCTTTATCGGGGTTGGAAAAAAATTTAGTGTAACATTTTTTCGTTACGCGTCACATTTTTCCGTTACGCGCCATCTTTTTGAAGTGAAACTTCTTTATCGACAGATGGGATAAAATTTTATAGCAATGTCAAAAAATTATGACGTTTTTCTGTTACGCGCCATCTTTATTTCTAAGTCACATTTCACCGTTACGCGTCATATTTGAAGTGAAACTTTTTTATCGAGGGATGGGAGAAGTTTTATAGCAATGTCAAAAAATTGTAACGTTTTTCTGTTACGCGACATCTTTATTTTTGCTTAAACTTTATCTAATTTAGCTTAATTAGCCATTCCTGTAAAGTTGTAATTAGTGAATCATTTTTCAAAAAATTATGTCACAAAGAAGTTTCACTTCTTACATGTGTACTCTAATACACACACACATATTTTTTTTCTTTTTTTTTTTCCGTTGGAAAAAATGCGTTTCCACATCGTCACACCAGCCAGGAAGGCGATGGCCGGGTGGTATGTGCGGCACCCGGCAACTGCCATTTTTAAGGCACCCCACTAAAAAACCAACGGTTGCCATCATCGCTACAATGAGACGCCACGGGATCGCGTAAGCATTCACCGCGACGCCTCAGCGGAACCCCCTTGATAAGGGTACCCCGGGCAACCGTAGTACCCCTACGTCATAGACCTGTGCAATGACGAGAGAGGTCGCCCCCCTCTCACCTAGGCCTACGGCTGGGAAGGAATGGGCTGAACCCTTCTACTTCCCAACCTCCCGCGCTGTATACGCACCCCTAAACCTTATACATACATACCTATAATATCTTCTTGTAGATACAGAAAAAAAAGGTGGCTTTCGAACATTTTTAGCATTATCTTAGGTTGATTTTAATTACGACATATCATGCAAAGGTACACATCGGAATTTATTGTAACCGTAACTTTGACATAATTTTTAACTGAGACATAACTTTTATAATTAAGAAATATCGTAAAAGGCAATCTTATCTGGGTATCAAAAACAGGATCCAAATTATATGTTGTATAAATATATGATGTCAAAAATTAGACCGATAATTAATACAACAAAGTACACACACAACAACAATAGTACACACACACACGTACAGCAAACAAGACCCACCCGCCCCGGTGACGCTGTAATAGCCAACAGGGCAACAGCATAGACAGACATAAAAAAAAAATAAAGTAAGAATAAAAAAATATATTACAGCTTATAAAGTAACAATATATAATATTATTATATTATTATTACAGATTCTTATTTATTTTACGAACACAAGAATATATCAAAATACAATAAGCTATGAAATTCAAAAAGAAGATTTTATGTAGGTCCTAGTGGTCGCTGAGATAAACCGATACTAGAAATACGTTGAACGTAATATGAATGCAAAATAATATATTACTTTCGCATTACGAATATATTTTGTGCAATCCAAGTATCGTGTAAATAAAATACCATGAGTATCGAACATTTTATAACCTCTTAAATTGTCAGATTTGTGAAAGATTTATTATTATTATACAATACATAATATAATACAAATTTTATAATATATAATTATTGAAATGATGTCAAAAAACCTTTTCATTTTATGTGATCAAAAGGATATTATATATAGTTTGCAAAACAAAGTTCTAGTATAATCGGTATAAAGGATACAAGATGTCAATGTTTTATAACTACAATGCTTAATTTGCAACTAACAATTTGGATTTAAGCGATGTTGGAGTCAGGGATCATCTCTTTGTTTAATCTGTAACACTGATCATTCTTTGTTTAATTTGTAGCACTGATATTCTTTGTTTCATTTGGTAAGCACTGTACAACTTCTTCATTTTATATTGTCTTAATCATCCAGTGGTTCTTTTAAGCAAAGTCGTATCAATCTATTAGGCACATTTACAATTAACTTCTCTGCAAAATGCAATAAATTATATTCTATGATGTTTTGCAACAGAAATAATTTTGCAAAATGGTAACGTGGTTTGACTTTAAATAATTCGAGGCTTTTTTATGTCGTAATAGATTTGGTTTGTTCTTATACTTTTTTAAATGACTTGGTTTTCATTTGATGTATTATTTGTGAGATATATTAATAATATTAAAACAATACATAATAAGAATATTAATTTATTAATTGTCATTATCAAACATGCTGCAATAAATTTATTTAGAGGATGTTTGATATTGATTTTGAAATTTAGTTGTTATTTAACAACGCTTATTGTTTTTGTAGAGCCTCAGTTTTATATATTTTGATGCGAAATTATTCCACACAGACGTACGTGTGATTGTATGTGCAGAAATATCGCGGTATATTATATACCTATACACTCTCTCATATTCGTTCGCTATAGTTCACTAAAAACAGGCTGACACAATTCTTTGCATATAATAATATCAATATTAATAAATTCACATGCTTAGCTGTCTTTTTGGTGATTTCACAAAACCCTGAACCCGTAAAATACTTTTTAACGATAAGAATAGGTTTTAGTCTAAGCTTACCTGATTTTGAATGTTAAAAACTTTTTTACCTTAACTTTTTTCAAATTGTATTACAAATCATTGAAAATAATGTTTTATTTTCATTTTAACAGATATCTTATTATAACATACTAATTATTAATAGGTAAGTTATTCTTTTCAAAACAATTTTTGATAACTATTTTCGAACAGCTACCAAGTCATAATTCAAGCCGTAGTTTATCATGAACAAAAAATAATCAAATACAGCAAGGGCGTTAGAGCAATATTTTATACTGAACCAGTGTTCCGGACACGAAAATAAATTGATTCATACAAATCTGATTTTAAAAATATTGTTATCTCGACACCCACGTACGTATTTAAATCGAACAATACGAGTAGAGATAAGAAAAGAAAGCGAAGTTATCTTTAGCATACCTAACACCATCAAAGACTTGTATACCATTTAATTTTCAAAAACATTATGTAATTGTAATAATGGAAAAAACGTTTTTTTATGTATGGGGATATAAATTTTTATTCTTAAAAATATAACTTTTATCAAAATAATTTTAAATCATATAATTAATAATTGGATGTAGTTATTTTTTTCTATAATACTGCAATTAAAGTTGTACTCAAAGTTGCCGTTATATAGGTATTAGGTACATACTAAGGCTACCTGCCTTAGTAAACTTAAATCTAATAAAAGCTTGTTAAAATGGTCTGAAAGAACTGTAAATGTTGTTATTGTAGATGACAAGGCAATACCCCAAAAAGTCTACTCACTTTATCTAGTCAAAAAGGTTAATTGTAGACCTAAAAATCTAACAATATAATTTTGTTTTTAAATTGTCTATTTGTGTATTTAGTTTGATTCATCTTAAACAAGTGAGTTATGATGAAAGATTCAATTGATCTTTTAACAATTGTTGATCTATTGTTACTTGAATAATAATTTTTAAAAAATATATAAAAATCTAAAAGTTTTTGTTATTTTAAAAATAGGTTATAGTATTATAAGAAGTAGTTACAATAGACAAAAAAATATTAACTTTAATACAAAGAATTTCTATTCAAACAATTGTATACTAATGTCAAAAGACTTGCCAGTGTCAAAATTATCTTACCTAGGTGCCATCTTGACAATGTTCCCGATAATATTATATTAGGTCAATAACGAATATCCTCGTATTATCATATTCTCATGTGATCGTAATTTGGAGCGCTTTTATAGGACCGAACGTCAGCATTGCATCCAACTTATATTAGTGGCACTTGATCCTAGAATATACCCCATATTACCATCTTTTTCCAATATTAGAGAATACTGAGTTGATCCACGCAAAACTTTCATATAGTCGCCAACTGTCGGGTTATCATAACCGAAGCTGTCTTTAACTTTAACTATTGATCAAATTTTCTAACGTATTATAATTTATTTTAAAGGTTATTATAATTTGTACAAAATATTCTGAAATAATTATACATACATTATTTCAATTCGTAAAATTTGTTTAATATTCATTAGAAAGTTACTAAATACCACAACAAAATAATATTTTTTTGTTTTACATTTGAGTAAATTAAAAACCAACCAAACTAAAGTTTGTTATTAAATACCAAGCCCTTTTGTCCTTAAACAATTTGATGTGAAGGATAAAACAGGTTTGCCAAAAAAGATACTTCCATTATTTATACTTTGGGATGTTTTGTTAAGGACTATACTTTATATAAGTATAGAATGAAAAATAAACCTATACGGCAGGGGTTCCAACCCGCGACCTCTAGGAAACCGTCCCGTCGCTCTATCAATTGAGCTACCGTATCGCTGTCCGTTACGGGAATATATTGTTATATTCTTTACTTACATACACTAGGAGATCCCCAGTAGACCTATTACCGTGAAACCCGTACTGTCGGTCACTGAGGAGATCGTTACCTTCTAGGTATGCTAGAAGGCGCGAGTTCAATACACGCTCCATAATCTTGCAGAGTATGGAGGTGATTGAAATCGGTCTGTAGTTGACAGGATCGGCACGGCTGCCTTTTTTGGGCACGGGTTGCACGTTGGCAAGCTGCCAGGATTTCGGCACTATTCCAGTCTTGAAAGAGAGGCGATATAGACGTGTCAGTACAGGAGACAACTCAGCTGCACATGTCTTGAGCAGAATTGCTGGTATACCATCAGGACCACTGGTTTTATTCACATCTAAACAACACAATGTTCTCCATACATCTTTGTTAGTGATGCGGATTTCATGCATCGAAATACCGCAGTGAGGGAGATGTGCTGGAGAAGCATTGCCAGTGACTAGATGCGAATTATCAGCAAACAGAGAAACAAATACATTCGCTTTCTCTGTTGCTGTGTGGGCCAGGGATCCATCCGGCTTCAGCAGAGGAGGCAGTGAGGGTTGACAGAAATTTTGACTCGATCGCTTTCGCAAGAGACCAGACAGACCAGACCAGAAAGCTCGACTGCCAGTTGGTCTGACAGAGAGCTTTTCACCATTCTTAGCTATTCGATCGAGACGAGCCTTCCGCAATGCCTTTTTGTAGGACTTGGTAGCTAGGTTAAAGGCTCTCTTCTTTTACTTACATCCGGAGTTTTGCGGCTTCGAGCATCAGCCCAAATGAGGTATGCCAAATATTTTCGGTCTTGAGCATGACTACATTCGGCATTAAATCATGGTTGAGCTTTGACACCTACGGGAACTTCAGCAAAAGGAATAAAATACTCCATTGCTTGATGCACCACATCGGTTATAGCATCTGCGCAAATCGACGGATCCAAAGAAGAGAAGCAGACCTGCCGCCAAGAATAAGACGCAAAAAAGTGCCGCATCTCATCTCAATCTGCTGACTTGTATTTTCATACTCGCCTAACACCATGTGGTTCGAGAGCTGGTGAGGAATATGTAAACACAGATTTCAACAGATACTAATTCAATTTCTAGAATGGATTTCCAAAAGATTCATTAGTCGGTTCTTTCAAAATTTGGTTAGGTAGGGAGAGGAGTGTGAACTGTGAGGGTAAAGGTGTTTGGCCTTCATAAAGGGGCTGTTAAACCTACTCCTGGGTCGCAAATCCCAGGCGTTGTTTGCACTACCCTCCATGCAACGCGATGGCACGGTGAATCCATGGAATGCTAAGAAGCTTCGTCTCCTTTCAATTAAAAAGCAAACCTTATTTTAAGAGCTTTGTTTAATTAGAGTTGTGGGATTAATAAGCGGTTTTACTTTGTGGTCTGCATCTTGCCTCAGCCCGGACTAAAGGAGCTAGTTATCTTATCTTTATAAGAAGAAAGATTTTGTGCTGTAAGTTAACAAGCAATTACTTAAATAATGTTTTAACATTCCTTAATGGAATGAGACCAATATTTCATAAACTAAATAAAATGTAATACTCCAAGACTTTATTTAGTATATGAAAAATTGTTTAATTTATAAAATATATTTATTATTATCTTTATAAATATTATTTCATGATCCCCGCTAATACGTTCAGATTAATCATATTATGTACATGCAATAAATATTTCATTTTCTTTTAAAATGTGCCAATGTAGTTAATTCATATAATAAAATTAGTCACTCAGTTTTACTTATGATTGTACTTACAATCATAAATAAAACTGACTGACTAATAATAGTACAATACTAATACTAATTATATTAATTACTTAATTAAGAAGACAGCAGCAATCAATTGATAAATCATTGTTAATATATCTTGAAACATATTTATTGCGTGATTATTTGAGGCTGAGACAAGTAAGAAATATTTAAAAATTAAATAATAATTGAAAGCTCACCAGAACAAAAATGACAATACAAATTCAACAATATTTTTCAGAAGTTTCGTTTTATTTTTTTGCTGAAAAAAAGTTGCTGAAACTTACGTTATTAGATTCTTTTGAATCAATGCTTTTTTTTTCTTATGCCCATGAAAATCTATTCAAACTTTTTTATCGTTATCAAGATGGGTCTACAAAATTTGAATTCAGTAAAAATTTACTTGTACATTCTTTATACATTTTTAGAAAAACCTTGGTATGTTTTTACTAGTCAAATTCTAATAAGAATTTAAATTTTAAAAATAAATATATATACAAAATACAGCAATATGGCTTGAGACTCGAACCAGCGACCCCTGGAAAACCTTCCTGTCGTTTTACTAATCGAGCCACCGTATCGCTGAGTGTAGTAGGGTGCCAATCCCGTCAGGTAGGGTATTTATTTATCTACCTATATTTGTTTCAAATTTAAAAATGGCTAACATGGCTGTGTAGAATTTTTATAAAAAGAAAACGATTTACCAAGAAATTTTAAACCTGAAACTTTTGTTTTAGAATAAATAACTTAATTTTGTAAGGTAAGTTGCACTTATCTATTTAAAAGTATATTTGACTTAAATTCCAAAGACAAAAATGTATATTAACAATTTTTTCCTGTCAGAAAGGTATAATAATATAATTTTAAAAGCTATAAAAAACGATTTGTAAATATGGAATAAAAACGAATATACTAAAATAAATAAACACGATATAGTCATTTGTTATTTTCGTTACAGTTTAGTATTGTTTTGGATTATTCAAACAACTGTCAAAGTGACAGTTAATTACAAATATTTCATGTAGCGTTAGTCGTTGCAATCAAATCTAATGCGATTTTATTTTAAGAATTATTGATATTAATGGATTTGTATTCAAACTTCTTCATTCAAAATTCTAAATTTGTTAAACGTTATTTAATAACAATCATAAAAAGAATATTTTAAAAATAATACTTTATATTTATAACTTAATATTTAATTAACCAGGAATGCCAGGAATGGCAGGTTAATTAATAGGAGAGTAATGAGATGAAACCCTAGAATTTGCAGGTTAATAAATTAAATACACTTATCGTTCTATAGTTATTTAAAATTTGAGTAAACATGAATGTCCTACATGTTTATAAATAGTTTTATACTCAAAAACAATACTTATAGGAAAATTGTGAAATGAATTTATATTTTCACAATACCGTTCTTGTTATGAGTACGTGCTATTGAAACTGCAATTTCACTATTCCAAAGTAAACAACAATTTAAAAGAAGTTTACGTAATATACAAAAGGAATTTGCTATGAGACTAACATAAAAGTTTACTACTAGAAGTTCTGCGCCACTATCGTATTATAGCTAGGTAAAATGTAGCATTTGTGGCTACGAGGCTAACCCATTTCTAAGTAAAATATCGAAACTTATTCTCCTAGAATCCAGTCAGCAGATTCTTTATTTCATTTTATTTGCATTAATATTTTTTTATAAATAGTACATATAGTAAATATTGTCCATAAAATAGTGAAAACCAGAAAATTAAAAACCCTTTTCTAACTAAAATATCGAAACATTCTTTTAGAATCGAGCAAGCAGACTCTTTATTTTTGTATTGTATTAATATCGTTATAAATAGTACAGATGGTAAGCATTGTCAATAATAACATTAAAAATTATAAATTGAAAATATTACTATGAGATAATATAAGAAGTTCAAGACCAATATTAAAATATTGATATAGATTTATGACATCTTTTATATAAAAAGGATAAAAATTGCTTAAACACAGTATGGATATCTAAGAATATCTAAGATTATTTTAAAATGTAGACATATAATAATACATAGAATGGAAGTGTTGTAAAATAATTATTAACTTTAATTCTCAGCTTTAAGTTAAAATATTTACCATGAATATTACAATAAGGTTTCATAAAAGGATTTTTAATAAAACGCAACGCAAAAAAATATAACGTAATTTTACAATTTATATAATATGTAACATATAGTTTCATATACTTTTATAATTATTTATATATAAAAAATATTTTCAAAATGATTCAATCACATACCTAAAAATAGTAAATAATCTTAAATTTGTATATTAAAACAAACCAACCGACCTAACTTTCAATCTTAACACTTTATTTTTCGCAACAAGCGAAATCCCCAATTACTCTGATAAACGGAAAGAAAAATAATAGCGTTTGTTTCTTTTAAATACTTGATAACTTTTATTATAATAATACAAATAGGCCTGCTTGAATTTGTTTTATGAAAACCGTGATGAATTTCTCATGAACTTTTAATGGTTAAGAATTTTTACGAAATTCTAAACTAACAAAGTATTCATCTGAGACATTAGTCACAGACATATATATGTCGCAGATCGCGATGATGTAACGATAATTAGTAACTCAATTGATATCATTGTAACAGTGGGGTGTGAACGCTGTGACGTACCGAGTCACGTGATCGGAATCGTTTGGAGGGGCACCTTAGATATTTTAAATATCCGAGAGTATTGAGACGAGATGATTTTGATTAGTGTGAGACTTACAGTCCGGACCCCCCAAACAGGACTGGTGGTTCACGCAACTCTGATAATTGTATACCTACTAAGTAATTTGTGATATCTGATTACCTACATTTAATAAAAGAATTGTCATATTGTCATATTGTGTAGTTTAAATGTGTGTACCAGAAGACTCCATTAATACCGAACAAGCCACTAATATACCTCTATCTCCGACATATATATGAAAATTATAGTGGTTTTCATAAGCAAAACTGCGCAGAAGTTACTTGAAATTTAATAACAACTGGAATTTAATATGTTAGTCATTAAATTTATATAAATATAGAATGTAAAAACGGGACGGTTTCCAAGTAGTCGCGGGTTCGAATCCCTGCCCGTATCGGTTTTTTACATTCTATATTTATATAAATTTAAATAAGCTTAACATGGCTATACATGTTTAAAGATATTTTCAAACATGTTAGTCATTAATTATTTTTTTACGACAAGTATTAGCTTTAACTTAAATACTGCATACTTTTATAAACAATAATCTTTCTGGACTATACAACATTTTAATTTAGTTTTGTTATGACGAGAATACCAGCAAACTAATGAATATAAGGCCCCATTTGTTTTTGGGTCACACAGAACGGAACGGATAGATGCTTACACACCTTTTAGAAACGGGTCACGCAACACACATATTAAATTACATATTTTATTATTTACCCGACAAAAGTAATTTTTACGATAAACATGACTTTAATGGCAGAACTATTTATTGTTTTGCTCTAGTTATAACAATTTGTTTTACTGATAGATTTTTCATATTATACTTCACTGTACTCATATTTATTTATGCATGTATTTCTAACAAATTTATAAAAAGTTTAAGTCGGGTTTAGGACATAAAGCATTTAAACGAAAATACAAAAAACCCAACCTAATCTGGTAAACCATTTCCTTTATTTATTTCACAAACTGTTAAATAAGAGATCAGCCTGCGTCGATTTAGACACTGATGACTGTTAATGTGGACATTGTTTATCAAACAGCGTATTAGGATTGTAACATTGTTAATTTTATGCCATTTAGACGAATGAAGTTTATTCTTTTCAATATAATTTAGTACAGCTCGTACCATGAATAACATTCGGTCCTTATGACTTAGACTTTCCAAAAAAATATTCATATTGAATACCAAAATATTATTTTAATCAGTAAGCGGATCATTTTGGCTATGATTTATGTACTACATATTAGTTTGTGTAAGTGTTCGTCATTAAATTTTATTCGACATTTCAAGTCCATTAATTTAATTCCTACTTATTTATTCCGTAACTTGGGAGGGTCAAATAAAGTATAAATAAGTTTCCCTTATAGGTCCAGGAGGCGCGTGACTTGATTGCATTATTAATGTTTAGCTGATAAATACGATAAGCTTTTCACTTAATTTATTAAAAAAACTACATTCATTTAAAAAGAAACGTACCGAACGTAAATGCAACGTTAAAGAAGAGAAAACTTATCTTTTGCTAAAAAGAGAAAAAAGGTTTAATTTAAATACATCTTATTTCTTATAAAATTTATTATTTAAAGGAGTTCAAATCCAATTACACTTTTAAGGTTTCAATGTTCGTCAACACGCCACAGTGGTCTTTGACGTTATGATTCATATAAACGACTTCCTTAAAGCGGTTTTCGGTAACTTTATAATATAAATGGTTTTAAATCTCACCGTTCTTATTTAATAAGTATATTACTTATAAGTGTAAATTTTATGATGTGATGATAACGATATTTAGGAAAAAAAGCCTTGTTATGAAGGCCAAAAGGTTTTTACACTTACTTACTCAGGTAAAGCACTTTATTAGGGATAGCTGTTGCCCGTGACTTCGTCCACGTAGACTGTAAAAATATATTTATATGGCTTATGATCGTAGTCATAAAGAATCACGGGCTACAGCTAGTGATTCCTTCATCATAGTGTTATAAGTGATTGTAAATCATTTTAACTCTAAATGTTTATATTTATTAATATTCGTATTATAAGGGCCACGTCCAATTATATTGTTTCACAGGTTTTACTTCTCACTCTTCAATTTTATGTACTTGTATTTAATCCTTCCTTCGTACTATCCAGCAATGTCTGTCCCGAATATCGTCCTAACCGCAGTTTATATACCCTTCTTTATTAACTCCCTCTTCACATAAATAATAATCATAGTCAAATCATCTACTTTAAACGTACAAAAATAACAACTACTCGTAAATGAACAATTGTAAGTATAGGTAAACACGGTATTAAATACTGGATTTAATTATGAAGTCTTAATGGTTCCCACTTTTCTAGCTTATTCAAGTATTTACTAATCAAGCAAATGTCGCTCCTCAAATAAGTAATAATCTTAGTCAAATAAACTACTTTAAGCATACGAAAATAACCATTACTTGACATAACAGTTCTAAATATTACTATTTAAGTTAATAAAACAACGATTTAAATAATTACACCTTATTGGTTCTTCTTATTACAGTAAAATTAGTAATTCATTAATTTATATGGATCAATACAGGGACCATCAAAACATTGAAACGAATCAAAACATTACGGATTATTATAAAATAGTCGTTTAACAATAATGTAACCTTACAGCTTATATGAAACCTACCTATCTACCTAACCATATGAAAAAGTCTTGAATCATGTTACTTAATACATTTATAATTTATTACATTGTCGAAACTTTCACGTGGATCCTTATTTTATTAATTAAAATATATATTTCTCGTATTAAATATAACCTTTGTACATCATAATATAGGGTTCTAATGTAAAAGATTTTTTTTCAATCAGTCCCGTAGTTTCAGAGCCTATTCAAAACAAACAAACAAACAAATCTTTCCTACTTAAACAATTGAAAATTGTGTGTGTCTGTAGGTTCATTTAGTACAATTCAAAAACTAGTTACAAAAGTATAAAAAGCAAAAAAAAAAAAATTTTTAATTAAAAATACCCCCGATACAAAAAGACCTCTAAAAAGAATAAAAATAATATTATTATGTACTTATTGAATTCGTTGCGTCGGGGGACCGTTTAGTAAAGGAAGAAATAAAAATGCAAGTAAGTTAACAAGGCAATAAAGAAATTACGATATCGAATCGTATTGTCTAAGTCCTCAATGATTGACTTCGTTATATATACACTATCAACGTACGTACAACGGTCCCCCGACGTAACGACTTCAATAAGTACATAATAATATTATTTTTAATCTTTTTAGAGGTCTTTTTGTATCGGTGGCTTTTTAAATTTTAAATTTAATTGAAAGTGGAGTTACTCATACCAAGTGTACGGAGAGTTTTAAAAATTGCATTTGATACTTATTTTGTGTAATGCAATCACAGGGTTTTTTTATATTTATCACCCCACTCCATTTTAATATCGCAAAATATTATACAATGTATTGGCTCCAAAATGAAATAACACAGTGTGAACAATCGTATAAAAATGACAGATTCCAAATTCAAATGTATTTTTTTTTTAATTTAATTATAACAGTATTTATGGCCAGACTAAGTATATAAAAAATATCTTAGTGACTTAAAGTATTGAAAAATAGTAATAATATGCAATGAATTGATTTATTGCCATACATATCTTAAAATATAAATGATTGTAAAAGTCTGTTAACAAATTAAATTACATTCTTATCAAAACTTTTATAAAACTCATGTTGTTACCCGTATTTAATTTTTGTATTAGGTTGAAGGTGTATTACATTGTAATCCTTTTTAAATTAAAATGTCATATAAAGGAAATGACTTTTCTAACACCATTATTTTTGTTCAGGTAATCGATTTTCTAAAACACAACAGATTTCATTTATGAGAAAATAGAACATTGACGCCATAAAGTATTATCCATATTTCCGTTCTTTTTGATATTCCGTACTTTTATTTAATCAGACTTTCTTGGGCCTAGCACACTAATGATTGAGAAGGGGTTACTGAAGACAGTAGACAAGGTATGAAAAATGCGCATGCGATATACGCTTGAAGATATTTTTTGGGTAGAACTGGAACTTATTAAAATATAATAAATAAATATTTTTAGTTCAGTCTTATTACTTTATCATTATAAATTACATATTCAGTAATTTAATTATTTAGTTAGAGTGTTAACTTAAGCTTTTGTAAATTTATATAATTCAAAACATATTATTTTCTGATTTATATATATTTTTATCGATAGAAGATTTTTTATACAAAACAATATTCATGGAACAATAGTATTAAAAATTGTTAATTATATGTTATTGCAGTAGGTATAACATTTCTGAAAAATATATAATATACATTACATACATACATTTTTCTAAAAACAATATTAGTAATAAAAAATAAACTTAATGTCACCATTTCCGATAATTATAAGTATCAGTAACAGACCATTAAATTGAAATAGGAGTAGTGTGTAGTAGTGAAATTTTCAAAAATATCAGGGATTTTCTGGCAAACAAATTTTGAAACAACTTCAAATAATTATATATATAGGTTTTTCCATCCATCCATTTATCGTATCAGAATTTAATAAACAAAACGGTATGAAGCCATTGTCGTTAAAAAGCAGGGGTAACCTGGTATTGGCGGTAAATACTTGAAATTAATTAAAAGTATTGCTATTGAATACTTCTAAGAAAACAGTAACGAGGCTTCGTAAACGTGACATCCTTACGAAGCTGCTGAAGTGAATGAGCTTTTTCGTTTTCTGAAACTAAAATTAAATACAAAGTCCTATAACTTTTGAACGGTTTTTTTTTGTTTCGAAAAACATTTTCAAGGTTATAAAATATTTACCGGACAATAATACGAGATATAACATAAATTCTGCTAACAAATAAAAATTAATAAATATAATAAAAAAAACAAATTTATAATGTTTTTTCGATGTCATTCAACTCACATCGTTCACTTTATATTTTTTATTCCCTTAGCTACTCCTAAGTTTTAAAATATCAAGTAATACTATTCTCTTGGATTTTTTTACCATTAGTACTTTAGTAGGTCATATTAATAATTCACGTAAAGTAAAGATTCCGAAAAACAAATAAAATAAAAATATCCAAACAGTGTTTATGTTTTTTTTATACAATAAGCATTACTTTATTACGAAGCTGCTGCGAAATTTCTACGAATGAATACTACAAGTAACTTTGGTAGATGTAATTTTACAAGGACTTTTTAGGAACATTAAATTAGATCAGAACACGTGCCTTGCTTTATGATGTCGCCTTTACTACAGGTATTTTCGAGTTTTTCTATTTACTTTTAGACATGTCTTATTGTCTTTTCTAACATAATATATATATTTTCTTAAGAGTAAGAAATAACAATGCCTATTGTCCCATCTTTCAGATTAATTGGCAAAGATAATACTTTTATGAAATGTAATAGTGGACATACTCTACATGTCACTTAATGCACTTTTAACACAAATTAATGAAATTTGTTGTTTCTACAAAATGTCAAGATTTTTTGTAAAAACACATAAAAGTTTATTTATACATTTATTTTTCCAACTCCAACTGCGAGCAACGAAATGTAATGCTCTCTTTGTAATGCTAATTTTAAAATCAAGGAGTTCATTTTTTATTCATAAGTGTTACTGCGTCAAAACCAGCATCGAAGTATTTACTAGTCTGTGATGAATTTGAAGTTAGCGTTTTGTATTATTTTTTTTAATTTGGCAACAGTCATTAAAGTTACCTATTTTATTCACCAAGTGAGAACTTACTTTGCTAAGAAAAATTGTGACTAAAATTACTTATATAAAAATTAAAACTTAAGAAATACCGGATAAGTTTAAACTCATAAAAACAATAATGAATTGTAGATACTTGATAATTTGCCATTCCTATCACTGGGTAGAATATACACAGCATAACAAGATAAAAAATATATAATTATGAAACATCATGAAAACTTGCTTAGGTATACTGGTATAGTAGTTCGTTCTAGAATGTGTTTTGCTTTCAAAAAATTTTAAAAATATTTATAAAATCTTTATCAACGTAAAAATTACCAAAAATAACATGTAATTATGGCCAACGCTGCCTCTTAAATTAATAATAAACAAACAAAAATCTACGCATATTTTAAAAACCGAAGAAATAAGTTAAGTGAAGTATTTTTATCCAATTAACGTTGCCCGTTCAGGAAGAATTCAATTTAAGACATTATTTATTTTTATCAAGAAATTTCATGGTGTTTTATTTGACAGCATTTTTTCAAATTCATTACATATAATGATATAATTATGACCGATTACATATTCTTTATTACATCGTTAAATATATCCACTATCCACTTAAATAATTTATTAAATTATTGATATTTGATATTTTTTTTAAGTTTTATATTTTATTAAATCTGGCACCACATTCTGGTATTAATTCTGAATCTATCCCAATCTGCTGAAATGTAGTGACAGACGGACAGAATTGCGGATGTTGTACAACATGGACGTTTTTTGGCATTACACTCCGTACCGAACAATGGACCTACAATCCCAAGGGAATGTCGACATTTACCTGCTATTTTTTGGAATATGTAGTCAGCAGAAGATATGTGGGTATCAATTGGGACAGATCATTCGCCGTTGCAAAGTCAAATAAAGGTCTTCCTGTACGTGACCCAAGCCGATCAGTATGGTGCGCAATGACGTCACTGAAGTATATGATTTTGACAAAGAGGTATCTGTTATAGTACGTCATCAATTGACATTTTCACGGGGTTCATAAGACGATCTGTTTATATATAAAACTGTTGTCAGTAACTTTTTCTATTCTATGTGAATAAAAGGAAGTTACATATAACGAGTGAATATAGTGAAAATAAACTTTATAAGATCAGTGAAAGGAAAAATGTCGAAGTCTATGACTGTGACGCTAAAAATATTATTAACATTATGAAACAAATAAATATTCTCGACCTAGCAACTTTATCTTTCTTCTATACATCACTTTAAAAACTTAAAGAAGTTAAAAAGTTATAATAATACAAATAAGATAAATATTAGGAGATGATTGGTCAAATAGCTTTTACCAGCTGTATAAATAAGGCTTGATGTTTCCGATTGCTCTTAAATCTAATAGAAGACGCTCACAGTTTAAAAGCGTGTACAAAGTGTTTTGCTTTTTTGTTTTATAAACTTCGACATTTAGGAACACTGTCTGTCTCTTACAAAACTTAAACTTTTCCATTAAAACTTTATAGTTTAGTAACATTAAACAAACTGTAGTAATAGGTACTATCATTTATACCATCAGTTTTATTTTTATTATTCATATACTTATATAGAGCATTACAGACAGATAATATCTATATCTAACTCTATTTTAGCTACCGGATATAGTTTTAGATTTTGGCACTTCACTCTTAGGTATTGTAAACGTACATTCGTCAAATAAAACATATTTTTACCCAACCATCTGACCAACTAATCCCTCTTGCTTCTGTGTCTTTGTACGGAGCGGATGTGTGCTCGGAACTGTGTCAATAAAGTTTAAAATCACATAAAAAGTGAAAATAAATTTGCGATAAGCTGTGATTTATGTACTGCTATCCCTTTTCCGCACCGCATCTATCTTCCGCGGAAAGATCAGAGATCAAAGATATAATGAGAACAAAAAAACCCAACGCTGAGAAAAGTACAATAATGGTTGATTTGAGCAACATATTTGCGAAAACAGATTTACTAAAAGCAACAAAGGCTTATAACTATAAAAATAAAAACAATAAATTGTCCGCCAGATTATTGGGAATAAATGAAAATTCTGAGACCGCAATATATGTATCAGAACACTTAACACCGAAGGCTTCAAGATTGTATTTTCTAGCGAGAGATTTTAGAATATCAAATAACTACAAATACTGCTGGACCAACTATGGAAAAGTGTATCTAAAACAAGATGATGGTACTGCTAATATAACAATCACAAACGAAGCACAATTCCAACATCTTGTTAAAAAGTGACTAGTCGTAATTATGTTAATATTTTGTATTTTCCTACGTTGTGATTTGTTATCTAGTTTTTATATCTTAAGTATTACACCAATCATAATTATTATTTCCAAACACAATAACACTAAAAACAAATACAGTAACACTAACTACAAAGGTAGTTATGTTAGCTCAAGGTATGAGAACGGTAGAAGTAAACGCTTGATCAGCATTATAAGAATGTAATACGAATCGTCTTATACCCTGGGAACATATTTAATGTGAACAAATATTATAATTTTAATTTCAATTGATTGTTGCATGCGCTTCTGCACGGTCATTTCTTAAGTTCGTAATTAAAGTAAATTTTAATGTAATTTTAATTTCTTTATTTCTTTTAAAAAATCCACTCGCGTTCCCGTAAACTTGTCTGGCGCAGCCGGTAGGATAGTTCTACTATAAATTATAGTCTTCATTTGTAAGTTCGGCGTCAAAATTCGCTAGAAGGACTCGAAGGACTATAAGGAACTATCCTGAACCAAATAAATAAGACAGTGAGTGAGGAGCCTGGAGCCGATGTTGCTGATTGCCGGTTGGTGAGTACGACTTTTCACCTCCTTACATCCATCATCAATCCCTGTTATAAATAGGATAAGACTTTTCCTTTTATGACGTATTCTGGTTTTCTTAGGTTAGAATATTTTAGAAATATAATTGTGTACCGAAATTAAATAAAAAATAAATTTGTAAGTGAATAATTAAATAGAATAGAATGAAATAAATAAGATATCTTACATATTAACATTTGTTAAGAAATTATTTGAGATAAATAAGTTAATAAAATTATATTTAAAATTCTATTAAAATTATATTAAAATTATATTTCGATTCAAAATCATTGAAATATTGTAGTTTTAATTTAATTTTTCTTTACGCATTGTTTCAATTCCAAATCATTGAAATAAATCACCTTAGTTAAATTAAATATTAAATTTTATTTTGTTCATATTATAATTAACTATAATAAAATAAAATGGAACATATATCTTTAATTCCTAATGAAATTTTAACATTAATTCCGCTTTTTGGTGGCGATAAACGCCAATTAAACTTATTTTTAAGAAAATGTGAATATGTGATTGAGAAATTTCAACGTGGTGATTCACAAAATATCTATTTAATGCATGCTATTACTAGTCGTTTAGTCGACAGGGCCGCTGCCCTTATCAGTGAACGTGAGGATATTGTTTCATGGTTAGACTTTAAGGAATTGTTGATTCAACATTTTGGAGACCCACGTAGTGAGGAATGTATTGCCATAGAGTTGGAAAATTTAAAAATAAAATCCGGAGAAAGTTACCTCGATTTTTGTAATAGGATACAATCAGTACGTTCGGTTCTATTGTCTAAGGTCAATCAAATTTTAAATGAGGAAATAAAACAAAGTAAAATAATTATTTACAATAATATATCGTTAAATGTGTTTTTATATAATTTACCTGAGAGTATGGTACGAATAGTGAGATTAAAAAACCCCAAAAATTTAGAATCTGCATTAAGTATAGTGTTAGAAGAAGTAAATTTCCAAGAACAATATAACCAACGCAGTAAAAACTTTTTAAAACAGAATAATTCATCTACACCTTCAGCTCAAATTAAGCCACAAAATTATTCCGATTTTTATTCGAAACCACATAATTATAATTCCCAGAGAGTATTTCATCAATCTGGTCAGCAACCCCCATTTAAATTCGGAATGCCACAAGTATCAAATAACCCACCTACGGGACTTTGACCAAATTTGTCACCATATAGGTTCGGTATTCCTAAAGGACCTTACATACCACAACCGAGAGTAAATCCTTATTATGGACATCGTCCAGTTCAGCAGGTAGGTTATCGTCCACAATTTAACGCTACTAATTATAAACCCCCGACACAATTTGGAAATAAGCCCAATCTTGATAAAAATATACCTTATCAGAATGACATTTCTATGAGAAGCGTTCTACCTAATAAGCCACATTTTCCAGTAAATGAAATACATACAAATGACCATTACTATTGTGACAGTTATGAGAATAATTATTATCCAGAACACATGACATATGACCCGGAGTGTAGTCCCTATTATTATGACCATGAAGACATTTTAAATCAGGATGAAGAGGAAAATAACTTTATTAACGAAGAAAATAACAGTGATCATGACCAACAGAGTAATGTAGAAAATTTTTTCATACGTGCCTCAAATCTAAAGAAAAAATAGAGTTAAATTACGAAAAAGATTTAAGATTACCTTATGTGTATATTCCCGAAATTGATGCAAAATTTATGATCGATACCGGAAGTACCCGTTCATTTTTAAGTCCAAAAAAAGCTGATTTTTACTTTAGAAATTACATTTCTTACGAACCATTCGAAGTTATTAGTACACATGCAAGTAGTTCGCATAATCAAGTAGTTAAAATCCCCTTGATGCCTACATTTAATTGTAATAATATACAAAAATTTTACGTGTATAATGTGGATTCAAAATATGATGGATTAATTGGTAACGATCTTTTAAAACAATTAGAGGCAGTAATTGATTTAAAACATAAAATATTAAAAACAAAATACTCAAAAATTCCTATAATATATAACGATTCGGAATATATCATAGTTTTACCATCGCGTTGTGAACTAAGAGTATCCATACCAACAAATCAACATTCTGGAGATGCTATTCTCAATTTTATAGAATTTTGCAAGGGTGTGAGAATGCCAAGTGCTATAGTAAAATGTGTAAATGGTTATGCGAAAACAATTATTCAAAATACATTAGATAAATCTATGGAACTTAATATTAAGTCTCCATTTAAGGTAGAAAAATATCTTACATCCGAGTGCAAAGCTAATACTATAACAGATAAAAGAATAATAGAAGTAGAACAACTTCTAATACAAAATTTAGATAAATTAAGATTAGGACACATGAATAGGGAGGAAAGGGATAAAATATATAGTTTATGTCAGGAATATAAAGACATATTTTACAGTGACAAACTACCCTTGACTTTCACAAATGATGTAAAACATTTTATTAGAACTAAGAACGAGGATCCCGTATATATAAAACCATATAGACAAGCACCTGTTCAAAGTGAAGAAATTAAGTGTCAAGTGGAAAAACTTTTAAATGACAATGTAATCCAAGAATCTTTCTCACCTTGGAGCGCCCCAGTTCATCTCGTCCCTAAAAAGATGGATGCTTCTGGAGAAGTAAAATACAGAATGGTTGTAGATTATAGACGACTCAATGAAATGACGGTCGATGACAAATACCCTCTTCCTAATATCACTGACCTTTTTGACAAACTAGGGAAAAGCACATACTTTACAACTTTGGACTTAGCTAGCGGATATCACCAAATAGAGATCAATGAATCAGACCGACAAAAAACTGCCTTTAGTACTCAATCCGGACATTTCGAATTTTTAAGAATGCCTTTTGGATTAAAAACTGCTCCAGCTACGTTCCAAAGAATGATGGATAACGTCCTTAGAGGGTTGCAAGGTATTCATTGTATGGTGTATCTTGATGATATAATTATATTCTCACCCAGTTTGGAAGATCACATCAAAAGCCTTAAAATTGTTTTTGATAGATTACGCAAAACTAATTTAAAGATACAGCTTGATAAATCAGAATTTTTACGCAAGGAAGTTCTGTATTTAGGGCATAATATTACTAAAGATGGTTTAAAACCGAACAATGACAAAATTAAAGCAGTTTTAGATTTTCCACTACCAAAAACTGTAACAGAAATAAAAAGTTTTCTAGGGTTGATAGGATATTACAGACGTTTTATAAAAGATTTCGCTCGAATTACCCAACCCCTAACAGCTTGTTTAAAAAAACGAAATAAAATCACACTTGATGAAAAATACCTAGAAGCATTTCAGAAATGCAAAGAATTATTAACTAATGCACCCCTCCTGCAATACCCAGACTATGAAAAACCGTTTATTCTGACTACAGACGCTTCAGTCAAAGCTCTAGGAGCGGTATTATCTCAAGGATCAATTGGTAATGATCGTCCTGTTGCTTATGCTAGCAGAACCCTTAGCGAAACGGAAACACGTTATAGTACAATAGAACGAGAATTACTAGCAATCATTTGGGCCGTAAAACACTTTAGACCCTATTTATATGGTCGTAAGTTTACCATTTATACTGATCACCGTCCCTTAGCATGGTTATATTCTCTTAAGGAACCAAATAGTAAGCTTACGCGTTGGCGATTACGTTTACAGGAATATGATTTTGAAGTCATTTATAAAAAGGGAAAACAAAACACAAACGCCGACGCACTTTCGCGAATAAAGTTAAATGCTATAGATTCAGACCGAAATTCATCTCTAGCAGTCAATGTTGATGAAAAAGAATCCCGACTTCAAGACCATTTACAAGAAATCACTGATGAAATTGTAAGACTGAGTACTAGACAAAACTCAAACTCTGACGAATCTGGAACTGTTACATTATCTGACTCTGAAGCGACAATAACAGCTAGTCCTAGAGATTTATCAGACAATGATCCTGAATATCCTATTCCGCCTATTGCTACTAGTTCTGCTAGTGAAACGATTCATTCGAACGTAGAATGTGATACATCAAGCATTCCAATTTTGCATGAAGCCATTGATACAAAGCCAAATCAAATCTTAATATTTTCTTGGCTCAGAAATGAGATGCAAGTTAAAGACTTATCTAGGCCTAGAGAGAAAATTCTTGAAGTATTTTTACTCTTAAATAATTTAGACCTAATTAAACAATTTCTTAAAGAATATATTCGTCCAAAGATTAAATATTTTATCTATTTCGAAAATCCTGAACACAGAAAAGATTTTGCAAATACAATAATAGCTTTATTTAAGAAAGACATGATAGACATTAAAGAGTGTACAGAAAGAGTAGTTTTTATAGAAGATGAAGGAGAACAAAAGGCGATTATATTAAAATACCACCAGGGCAAGACATGTCATAGAGGCATTAAAGAAACGATGACTAGAATGAAGCGTAATTATTTTTGGCACGATATGCAGGAAACTATTTCGGCAGTTATAAATTCTTGTGAGTCGTGTAAAAAAATGAAATATGATAGGAGACCAATTAAATCAGTATTGCAACTAACTCAAACTCAAGAAGCCCCTTTTCAAGAAATATTTATAGATACTTTTAGTATAGAAGGAAATTATTATTTAACTTTAGTAGACGCTTTCAGTAAATTAGGTCAAGCGATAAAAATTAGTAATCGTTCCACCCCTGAAATAGTACGCGCTTTGATTAAATACTTTTCTAATTATGGAGTTCCAAGGAAAATCACTGCAGATCCAGGAACAGAGTTCAATAACGAGTTAATGAGAGAGCTATCAGATATGTACAAACTTACTCTTCATATTACCACTCCAAATAATCCTAACTCAACAGGAATCGTAGAAAGGTTTCATTCCACCTTAATAGAAATTTATAGATTAGATAAATACGAACAAAAATTTACAGACGCAGCTTCAGTTATGACTTATTCTATTATGGCTTACAATCATACTATACATAGTGCTACTGGTTTGACACCATTTGAAGTAGTTTTCGGTCATACCGATTCCAATGACGCATTTAATATAGATTTTCAAAAATTGTATTTACAACAATTACTTAAAGATCACTCAAAACGCACAAAATATCTGTATCAATATATTTCAAATAAATTACGTGAAAATAAAGAAAAATCGATAAATTCGAGAGGTGGTGAACAAGAGATAGAATTAGGGTTAGGTAGAACTATTTTTACCAAAGCAGTTAATACGAGAAGAAGTAAAGATAAGCCTCCTTATCAAAAGGCATGTATAGATGGAGAGATTAACAGAAACATAGTCCCAGTAAAAATTAGAGATCGTAAAACAAAAGTTCCTATTAAAAATATAAAACGACCTCCACAGGTGGTACTTGATCATCCTGGTGATGACGAAGGAGACCCAATCCCTTCGACTTCAAAAAATTGAGGACAATCCGGGATTATTACCTGTCAAGCAAGGTCAGGCTTATAAGCAAGAAAGTAAATGGATTATTATTAAAACATTAGATTTAACTATAGTTTTTAGAGATCTAGAGTTTAATATAAATAGATATAATCAATTTGATAAACTAATAGATATCGACAAACCTTACTTACATGAATTTACTAATTTAAAATCGCAAGTAGAATATTTAAGAGATAATACTATTGAAAAAATAAGACAAATAGTACCGATAAAAAAATTCAAAAGAGGGTTGTTTAATCCCTTAGGTTCATTTGTAAAGGCGATATCTGGTAACTTAGATAACGACGACGCAATACATTATGATAATCTGATCAATGACTTGTATGGTAAACAAAATTTAATCAAAAATAAAGTCACATTGGTTTCCAAAATGATGGATTATAATATTAACAGTACAGAAATTTTATACAACAATTCGCTTATTATGAATGAGCGTCTCAAACGCGTAGAACAAATGATAAAAGATATAGCAACAAAAGAGAATAATTCTATTTATTCGACTTATGTTCTAGGCGCATACAGCATGTTCATTAATAATTTTCGTTCAATATATATAAAATTAAATGAAATAGAATAAAATTAAATAAACTCGACAGAATTGTTTAATATATTATTAGGAATAGAAAAATTTCATAGATTAATATGTCCTGTAATAGAAAATAATTTAGTTAAAATAGAGCAAACTATGACTGTAAAAGCATATGTTAAAGGAAACCAGGTTATATTCATAATGGAATTGCCTCTCACAGATAATAATACGTATAACTATTATAAAATTTATTCGTTACCTATTTTTAATAAAGTCAAAAATGAAACTTCCATCATTATCCCTGAATATCCCTTCCTTATGGTGAAAGGTTCGAAATACTTGCCGGTTTCAGCGCCGTGTCAACAACTATCTGGTGATAACCAGTACATTTGTACCGAACATAATGTAGTGCCATATGCAACTACAACTTGCACGGAACAGTTGATGCAGTTTCAATATAATTTATCACATTGTACCCGACATACAGTACATATTGAGAAAATTAAAGCACAACGACTTTCAACTGCCCGCTGGATAATATATTCGCAAAATAATGAAGTTGTGACTTACAAATGTGGTAATGATTTATCAAAAACATCTATATCAGGAACCTATTTATTAACAATTGATTCTGGCTGTGAAATTCTTCTTGGTGAACTTCGTCTAAGCTATTTTCCGCATATAATGGAAAGAGAGGAATATAAGGTCACACCAATCATTAAGTTACCGGAAATCGACAATAGAAATACTTCAATCTTCTCTCCGATTGACATCAAAGGAATTAATCTCGATGACGTGAAATATCTGTCTACAGTTCTAAAGACAAAAAGTGTTAGTGAAAGTGAAAGTGAAATAGAGCCAATAATAAAAATCAATAGTGTCAGTGTCGGTACCATAGTTTTATATGTAATATTAGTTATTTTACTTTTTATTTTTATTTCAAAGAAATTTAAAACTTAAATATTCACTCTTGCTCGAAACCCTCAGAATCAAAAATTATCTGATGGCTTCGAAGTTAAGGAGGGAGGAGTTATGTTAGCTCAAGGTATGAGAACGGTAGAAGTAAACGCTTGATCAGCATTATAAGAATGTAATACGAATCGTCTTATACCCTGGGAACATATTTAATGTGAACAAATATTATAATTTTAATTTCAATTGATTGTTGCATGCGCTTCTGCACGGTCATTTCTTAAGTTCGTAATTAAAGTAAATTTTAATGTAATTTTAATTTCTTTATTTCTTTTAAAAAATCCACTCGCGTTCCCGTAAACTTGTCTAGGTAAAAATAATATTTACAAATACAATAACACTATTTACAAACACAAAAACACAAACTATATAATAAATACATTTTTAATGTATAACCCGAGCTATAGAACATCTAATAATATACGTGAACATTTTAATAATTTAATATCAATTGTAAACGAGAGTTATACTAACTTTTACTTTAAAATATTATCTCATAAGATTTCCTATCACTCAGAGATATTAAAAACCACAAACTATAATAACACTTTTGAAACTAATGAAATTAGGATACGTGAAAACCTTAGATATGAAAAAAACATTATGCAATATATATACATTTTCTTAAACATCTTGCAAAAAGCATTTTTCTGTGGTATTTATACTATACAATCGTTATCAAATTTAATTGGCACATTCTATATATCAATATCTGACTATGGATAGTACAAACACCGTGTTACATGAATTAGACAATATAAACAACATTAGATGCGTGAATTGTTCAATAAGTGACCTACCAAATCATTTGCCAAGCGACAAACCGCAGCTCACAGTAATTATACAAAATATTAGAAGTGTCCACAAACGGTCGAACATTGACGACTTAGATATTAATTTAAGTTTCTTAAAAGATGAAAGCGACGTGATTTTCTTGACTGAATGTAGAATTAATTCTTTAAAACAGTTACCTATGAAACCTGGATACCTAACCTACTGTTCTACCAAAAAAACAAACCAAAATGACGGCGTTGTAGCTTTTATTAAAAAAACTATTATGCACTCAGTGAAAGAAATAACACTGTTTCGAGCCTCATGCTTAGAAATAAAAACCCTAATCTCTACATTAATATGCATCTACCGCTCACCATCAGAAACAAACCCTGAAAAATTTATAAAATCACTGGATAACTATTTAAAAGCACCACATTTAAAAATAAACACTACACTTATGGGTGACATTAACATCAACATACTAAATTTAAATAAAACAAACTTGCATTCAAATGTATACCTTGACATGTTGGCAACACATAACCTGTCCGCTGGTCACCGTTTTGACACCAGATTAAATAGCTGTCTAGATCATATATTCACCAATACTGAACGTGCAAAATTTAAAACAGTAATAGCAATCTTAGATACTACAGTAACAGATCACAAAATGGGATTAATACATTTTTATAAAACGACAACGACACCAATCACAAAGTGTTACAAAACGTACACAAATTATTCCGAAGCACTACAAACTTTAAACAACAATAAAAACTTTAAAGATTTACTCCTATTACAGAACCCAAATGAACTATGCAGTGAATTGATAAATACTATCTTGGATTGTATTAAACAACAAACTATTACAACCAAAATCCCATGTAATAAAATAATAGTCAAGCCATGGATTACCCCCGGTATAGTAAAATGTATTAAACATAGAAATAAGTTACAAAAACAACTAACTAGGGACCAAACAAATGAAATTCTAAAAATAACCTACAGACGATACCGAAATCACTGCAATAATTTAATAAAGAGATTAAAAAGACAATATGAAAGGGAGCTTCTAAACAAGGCTAAAAATAATACTAAAACATTGTGGAACTGTATTAAAACTTTAACGTTTACAAAAAAAGTAAAAAGCATAAATAAAGAATTAATGAATCTTAAAAATACTCCTAAAGAATCTGCAAATTACATTAACAATCTTTGCTTGCATAAAGGCATATTCCCTATAGATCTAAAACGGGCAATAATACATCCAGTTTATAAAGGTGGAGATAAAGACGATATTAACAATTATAGACCTATCTCAGTACTTACAGTTATGTCAAAAATATTAGAAAAAGTAATAAACTCTCGCCTAAAAACATTCTTTGAAAAATATAATATTTTGTCTAAATCTCAATATGGTTTTCGCTCGAAGAGAAGCACTGAAGATGCAGTATTAGATATAACTACTAATATTACTAAGTATTTAGATAATAAAAAAAAATCCCTTTGCATTTTCCTTGATCTTAAAAAGGCGTTCGATACTGTTCCTGTTAAAATCCTACTCTATAAATTAGAAAGACTTGGCATTAGAGGGAACCTACTTTCTTTACTCACCAGCTACCTAAAAGATCGAACACAACGGATCAAGTTAGAAAATGACACGCTAAGTACAGATGAGGCAACATCGATTTTTGGGGTTCCCCAAGGCAGTGTCTTAGGCCCAACCCTGTTTCTGGCATATATTAACGATTTGACAAATATGAAATTAACAAACGGGACTGTATTCTCATATGCTGACGATACAGCACTCCTGTTTCACGGTGAAACTTGGAAAGAAGTTTACAATACAGCAGAAAAAGAACTTCAAAAAGTTATAAACTGGTTAAATTTAAATCTACTCTCCCTTAACATACTAAAAACTAACTACATAATATTCTCAATTAGAAACTCTCAACAACCCGATCCTAGATTAGAACTAAAAGCGCATTACTGTGGATCGAATACTAACACTTGCAACTGCTTAATTATAAATAAAGTGAACCACACCAAATACTTAGGCGTTATTCTAGATCAAAATCTTTCATGGTACCCACAGCTAGAACTAGTCTCCAGCAGAGCTCGAAAATTGATCTGGATATTTAAATATCTTAGAAAGATATCAGATAAACAACTTTTAACATACGTTTATTTAACTCTTATCCAATCAATACTTCTGTATTGCATATCAGTCTGGGGAGGCACATATAAAACCAATTTTATGAGCATTGAGCGCACGCAAAGGATCATATTGAAAATAATGTTATCTAAAAAAAGACAATTCAGCACTCACAGTTTATATCGCGAAGCAAACGTCTTAACAGTCAGACAAATATATATATTAAAATGTATTCTTAGGACACACGGAAAAATCTCCATGGACTCAATTGCAAAAGGAAAACGAACGCAACGATCAATGATAACGTACCCGGTGACAAGAACCGTATTTGCATTAAAACAATACGGCTCTCGTTCAGGACGGTTATATAACGTTATAAATAAAAAACTAAATATATTTAAACTGACGCTTCTGCAATGTAAAACAAAAGTTTCAGCATGGTTGAAAACGCTTTCCTACGAAGAAACTGAAGAACTACTAAAATAAAAAGACACACTTGAAAACACACGCTCACACACACACATACACACGCACACATACACACGCACACACACACACACACACACACACACACACACACACACACACACACACACACACACACACACACACATTCATATTTACTTCTTTTATTTTTTTCTTTTTATATTATATTTATTATTTTTATTAAAAGTTTAAAAGTTTAGTCTAAAACATTAAAAGTTTATTTCTTTCAACTATTACATTGTCATAAAGTCACAGACAAGAGGGGACTCTTCTAACACAGGTTTTTGTAAACTTAACAGAAGAGCTCCCGCACCATGTATAGTAAAACCCATGTAATTGTTGAAAATAAAACATTTTGATTTTTTTTTTTGATTTTGAACTAAACTTCATCTCTAATAAAATTATAATATTTTAATCTTTATTACACTCGCCTGTTTAAATTTAATTAATAAAACGACAATTCCTTTTTTTACAACAAAAATCCTAAAATGTCATTATACGTAACAAAACTAGGTAATTTAAATTTAACAGAGTACATCTAAATCTTTTTTGTTGCTTTTGTGTTTAATAGATTCAAATATTAAGTTCAGTCTCGAACAAAAAAACAGAACCGAATAACCGACTTGCATGAATGAATTTACTTTTACGTCCGCAACACTTATTTGTTGAACTATATCGCCCTAACGCAACATTGTTTGACCTAACATCACAAATATTAAACTAAATATCAACCTAAATACAGAAATTCGACACTGAAGTTGACTATTCTTTTATAAATAAAATAATCAATATAATGCCTTGATAATATAATTATAATGGTTCTGTCATAGGTGTTGCACTTACTAAATCTTAAAATATATCCATTTAAATTAGAAAAATGTGTAGAGATTGATCGATGTCACGTGGTTTAAGAAACTAATAGACATAAACCATTAGTGTAGGCAACATAAAATTTATACATTTTAATCATATATGTCTTTTAATTAAGAATAAAATCCATATTTTAAAGAATTCGGTAGTTTGACAGCTACTCTGTAATCAATAAATTATCAAAACATAATTAAAGAGATTTAATCCAGTACTATAATATATCTCAATATATAGACAGCTTAAAACAGTATTTTTTTTACAAAAAACACATTTTACTAACAATTTATTTTACAAATGGTTAAGGAATGTGATTTCAATCAGGTGATTACATTCATCTGATTCAGATCAGATTCAGGTAAGGTAAACATGTAAGGTTCAGACATAAAGATGTTTATAATTAAATAAATTACCTCATATATGTCATATTATTCTAATCAAATAAAAAAAATCCTGTAGAATAAATATTATATCTAGAAAATTGTTTATCCTTAAATAAACATGTCCACACTCACTCCACCTATCAATCTCTGATTATTATTATTATTATTATTTTATATAATCAAGGGCAATGCTAGACCACAGTTCAGTTCAGTTCAAGGAACAACCAGTCTCGATGACAGGCATAAAAGTCCCCCAAAAAGACGAGCTGCGCTGAAGGGTACTGATGTATAGCCATATCAGCAGCCTCACCGAGATACTCAAATAATCTAGTTGTCTCCTGATCACCGCTGTGCGAACGGTAGATACAGAAATACAGGATTTTTGTTTTCGTGTCTACTAAAACCCATAGAGAAGAAAAATTGGGGTCTTCAAGGTGACTGCGACGCCGTATACAGAGGTCGTTCAGCGCGTACACGCACACTCCAGCACGTGAGCAAAAGTTGTGCTCTAACGTGTATCCGGGATAATCCAGGTGCGCAGGTGGTTTAAAGGCGCTTAAGGTGTAGTTGCTCTATCTCGAGGTGGTGATGGACAGGTAAGATATTAGAGGTCGAAGTAAGTTAAGTGGTGCCACTAGGAGGCTAGCCTGGAAACTGCGGGGACGCCCGAACCCCCCCAGGGATCGCCACCGGGCCTCCTCGTCTGGTCGCCAACCAGCACGATGGAGCCACCCTGGGATTTTTTGCAGCTGGCAGCCTTTCGTGGGTGGCTAAGCCACTAATTGGGCCGCCAACTATCTGCGGGCGGCCACCGCCCTCGCCTCCTTGAGTCCTAATACTTATGTTTATAGCATCTCAACCCCACCAACCCTCCAATTATAAAGGTTGAGCTATTCATGTGGCTATTCATGTGGTCAAGATTTACCCCTGTCACAGGGACCCTTATACGGCAGGTCTGACCTCCGAAGTCGTCCGAGAACAGCACTATAAGACTGGTAAGCTCGCAAGGCTATCGGTCATAAACAAGTCCAATCGCGACCACCAAGCTTTCTTTTCTCCATGAAAGATTCCGGAGCTGTAAAGCACGCTCACTTCCCGACAGGCAGTCAGGCCGCAAGCCTATCCTACGATACAGTCGGGTGACCGGATAGATGCTAGCACACCCATCTAACCTCTAAACAGGGGGCTACCCGAAGTGCAGTGACCCCCGAAAGGATCTCTACTTAAGAGCCGTTCAAAGCCCCGAAGTAAAAAATTGCAGTAGCCCTTCGCCTTAGGCTGGTCAATCACCTCTCGCTACGCATAAGATCCAACGAGCCCCCGACAACCGTGGGTACCCAGACGAACAGCGCCGAATCTCTGCACCTAACCACATTACCACTAAGAATCCAACACCAAAACCCCAAGTTTACACACGCTTAGGTCCGGAGTCCCGTAGTACCCTGATCTTAGTAGCTGACCCGTAGTTCATCTGCAAACCTATCTACCGCCGGGTGTCTCAGGGCGGCCAGCGGAAAGCCGTTGCTTCGGATCCCGCTACTCTCCTCGACTAGAAACCCGACAAAACAAACACCAACTTGATGTCAAACCGGTTCGCCAACGCACCGCACCAGTTCAGACCCATTTCCCATAAACGACTTCATCGAGCAACGTGCCGGAACACGCCTAGGTCGCTTTAAGGCACGACTTTGCCCGATGGGTGGTAACTTTGCCGGCGACCGGACGTTATGGTCTACCACCTAGAAATATAAAAAATATATGTTGAGAGCTTTTTTTAAAGGTTTCAAATCACGTTTATAAAATAAATTACGTTTACATAAATTGCTCCAAAATATTCGAAATATCGAATTAACAACAAAATGAAATATAAACGAGTCGTTGAATTGTGCTGTATAATCCGTTAAAAATATTTTTATTTAAAGGTGTAATAGTTTGAAAAGCGTTTCAGTTTATGTTTATTTTAATTTTAAACTATTAATAACTATTATATCTATATGTTATGAAATAAACTTAATAATTGATGATAATTATGATTTATAATAATAATGTAAAATATACCTATACTGATAAAATAAAAACATTTTCATCGTTTGAGAAATTAGTGCATTTATTTTAAGGTAGAAATTTTTCCTCTTAGTTAGTCGAAATAAATTTTGCATGACTCGTCTGTCGGGTAAGATAACGCTGAAAATGTCAATCTCGGGAGGTCTCTTTAAATCTAAGGAAAAAATAAAGGGAAGAGATTATAAAGGTCTAAAATAAGCTTGTATAGGGCTTTCATCTGTAATATTTGATGATGAAGTAATGTGTTCGCTTGCTGGATTAGCTCTAGGGTGTCAGATAATAAGCCTTTAGTACGCTGGATTACTTTAGGTCTTTATTTACTATTGTTACTTTATTTATTAAAAAACTTAATTCTTATATATTGTAACATTATAATAATAATATTAGACTAGCTCTTACCTTAGATTACATCACCTAAGTATGAGGTTATATGGCGTGATACAATAACCCTTTTAATTAGTATCAGGTATTTTTTTTTACTTTACATAGTAAAGTATAAAGTTAGATAAGATTATATAATTGCGGGTAATATTTTTTCCTTCAAGGGTTGGTCATTACTTAAGAACTAATGTTTCTTTGTGTTACTTATGTAAAATATAAATCTTTATATATATATTTATTGTGTGCGTGTGTATGTCACTGAACTCCTTCTAAACGACTAAACCGATTTTTATGAAATTCTTTGTGTGTGTTCAAGGGGACTTGAGAATTGTTTAGATTCACAATTTGGTCCACTGGAAAATGGTATTTTGATTAATTTTTAAAGTGTAAGTAGGTGGTGATTTTGGAATGTTTCACATTGGTTCCGACGGACTGCGTTACCATGGCAATGTCCAATATTAAATAATATTATATTTTAATTATAGTCTGCTCTGATAGTTGGTCAGTTGACCTTGCGATAGAAATAAGAAAAATATTTTAGATACGTGCTTCGCTACGTGAAAAGTGAAATTTAAAAAAATATATTGGGACATCAAACAAAAAATCTTTATATACATATTCATACGGTATTGATTTATTGATTGGTCGAATTATGATAAATGTACATGTAATGACGTTAGATATTGTGATAACTTTTTAATATATATTTTTTAAGTTTGAATTTATTAAATTAAAGACGCGTGTACAAGACAACGTCTGTTGGGTCCGCTTGTATATGTATAAATATTTGGATATTATTTGTTCAATATTAATAAAATATGTATTTTATATTTTATTTGGGACCCTCAACAGACAAGTAATGAGCTGTAACTCTTTGGAATTGGACTATAATAACTAATTATTATAGGTTATTATAGTATATTATAGTAGTATTATAACCTATAATTAATTACATTGTCTATGTATCATAATCAGTTTTATAACATACATCTAGATTTTGCAAAAAGTAAGTTAATTTAAAAATAAATAAAATGCCTTTCTACATTCTGGTGAATAAACGCATGTTAAAACATTTCCTATGGTTTTTTAAGCCTCTTCCAAAATTTAAAAGAGCTTATAAAGAAATATGTTTCTTTTATGAAAATGTGATATAAATGCTTCATAACACGTGAACTATTAACGAGGGCCAGAGGAATACTCAAAGGATATTTCTTTTATATAACCCTTAATGAGAACGTTAATCTCCTACGAGATAAAGTACATGTACATCTTTTTTGAATCAGAATTATAATAAAATATTGATCATTTACCTAAATTACAGTAGTGATATATATTCTATACTAGCTATTGCCCGCGACTCCGTTCACGTGTTTATTGACAAACAATGTTTTTGTCTTTCTACATTTTTTTAACATCCAGCATTTTTTTTTACTTAAAAGTATCCTATGTTACTTCTAATACCTCCAAAAATATAGTGTACAAAGTTTCATAATTATCGGTTGAGTAGTTTTCGCATAACAGCGTAACAAACAAACTTACTTTCTCATTTATAATATTAGTAGGATGTTGAAGCTAAAACTTATTACGGACAATTGAAACTTGTAAATATAGTAAGTTTAGAGTTATTTTCTACTGTAGGTAATCTGCTTGTTACATATTTATATTATTAGGAACACCATCCCCGGTATCAAAATTACTTTTGAAATCTCTTAGAGATATTATTTTATTGGAATGATTGTGACCATTGTATCCACTGTATATCAAGCAATCACAGATAATATTGCGTTGGCGGTAAACTTTGATTACAAATTTAGGAGAATAATCAGTATTTCTGAATTTGGATAATAATATCACTGCCATGTATTGCTAAAGATATATGATGAAATCGCTATTTACCGTTTATGTAAACTATTTTTTGTGAAAATTCAGCATTCAAATTTCTTTACCCTTCCTCTAAACTCTTAAATCATTACTCATTATATACAACTACATAAAATACAATATTATTACAATAATATATTATATTATATTATATTATATAATACAATATACTTATTACATACCACTTATGAACATCATATAATCAAATATATAAGTCTCATCGTCTTTTGTAATAAGGTTATAACTGAAGTGATATATATTCTACAAAAAAAAGAATTACTTTGGTCAGATTAAGCTATATTACTTCAGAGGAGAAACGGCTTAGTACTTAATCAAATGTATGAAAAGATTATATCAAAATAAATTGGACTATAGAGGCCACTTCTAGACATTTATAGGTGGAGGTGTAATCTTTGATATTATATTTTATATCTATTGGCGTAAAAATGTAAAAAGGTCGTTGACATTTCCCCTTCCTGCCATATCATTACTATTAAAATAACTGTACGAGGATCAGTTTAAAAAATTATATTCCTAACAATTTTCATATACAAAGTTTCAATGAGTTGGATATCCCCTTAGATAAAATTAAAGATATTGTCTGATTTGTTCTTATACTTGAGTTCGAATGATATAATGTTTTTTTATTATTATTTAAACTTTTGTGAACCGTGGTGACAATTATATAGATATTTATCCGGTTATATTCACGTAAATGTTTTTAGTCGACTAGTAAATTAAAACTAGTCCGGAAAAAATCCGATTAATTTATGTGAACATGACCGGGTCTCTATATATTTAACTATGGAAAAAGGCCACGAGAACCTAATATTGAAAAACAAAGTAAGCCAGAAGGAGAAATAAAAGCTGATTGAACCGTTGCAGATCGTATCAAACGTAACTGGCTAAAATCAAAATATATACTGATATTGGTTTCATTTCAGCGTTACTTCTAACAAAAATAAGCTGCCAAATAGAATCAATAGTTGTTAGGTTTTTGTAAAATTGCAAAAAGGTCAATTTTCTTAAAAGAAAGGACGCTTAACAATATTAAGTTTTTTCCATTACTTGTGTATTTGTTTTATGTTTTAGTAATTACTACTATAATAAATTACTTTCCTTGTCATTTTTTTTGTCAATAGTAGATAGATGATAAATATACAATACTTCTTTTCGGAGCCTTTAGTTTAAAATTTTATATTTTTGTTAAATATGTCTACACATATGAAGATTTGGCTAAATAAATCAATAACATATTTAAAATTAGTATCGGTTAGAACTCCAGCACTATGTACATCAGTGATAATTTTTTCATATTTAAATTATGTCGTTCACCTGTTATTTACCTAAGTTTATTTATTGATTACACAAAACAGAAACTTAAATTTCACTACGGAAGATGACACCTGATAATGTTAAACAACACATACTACCCATTAAATCTGATGATATATATTGGAATGGAATAAACACTCTGATGATTTAGTAAACGTTAGATGCTATTGTTCATATCACATCTTATACTAAACTTATCTTAAAGTAAATCTTGGTGCTTTACAATGGTATCATTTATATCTATGTGATATATCTTCTTATATAAATAAGCTTTGATCAATAACACCCTATTGTTAGCTTTATATAATTGGGGGGTAGATTTTGATAAAAAAATATATATATTAATCAGTTGATGATGTGACTAAAACATAGAATGTTTGTATAGAAGTCTAATTGGCTGAATAAATAATTGTAATATTGGATACTGATTTGATTAAGAGTAGTGAATATATAAAACGTCCCCCACTTAAGTGAAGGTAGTGTATGTATACTAATTTGGGTAACAGAACTAGTATAACAAAGTGAAGTAATAGTAGAGAGTTTAAAAAGTAAACAGTTTAGTGTGTTTATAATCAGTGTCATAAAATGTTTTAAGGAATGAAATTACTGTCATTGGTGATTCTTTGCAGTAAAAGAGTTCTAATACTTTAAACTACAATCAACTTACACAAATCTTTGTACATTCGTTAATTAAATATTAGTAATCCAAATTAAAACGAAAAAAGCTTCAAACTCAACGCTTCCTTGAAAATAAAAGTAATGCGAGGGGAAACATTTTCTTATATGAAAATGCGTTATAATTACTTCATAACATGTTGACTCTTGACGAGGGTCAGCGACGTTTGTATTTAGCATGATACTTGTAAAGAAATTATCGTGTACCGGTTTTTTTTTTTGTTTTTTATTCAATGTTCAACCCGTTATATATTAAGACTTTATAAAAGCTGTTTTATTAAATTTTCTTGATAAAGCAAAACGAAAAGCAATAAGTATGTTATATTAAACTACAACATTTTTTTTTATTATTTATTTGGTAAAAAATTGTAACATCAAATAATTAATAAAGATTCTAAAAACCCAACTTCTCTATAAGCAGAGATATTTAATAAGTAAATTAAAAAAAAAAGCGACTCGGACTCGCGCACGAAGGGTTCCATGCCATTAAATATAAATCTTACTTACTATTATATATTTTTGGAGCTTCCTGAAATATTTATTACTTATCACTAAATATTTATATTAATATTATTTATCACTAAATATTTAATGGATATTTCAAGCGGCTACGTGTTGCTGTTATTAAAATGAAGCAAAAAAAATATCCTGCCATAAGAAATGTCAATTTTTTACTTATTGGAATATTTGTACAGCGTCGTCTACGTCTAACTTAGCCCGGCCCTATTAAAAAATACAACAAATAAAAAATGTCTAAAAACTATCGGATTGTAATTAAACATCCACATCAAATAGATAGGCATATTTAACTATATCAAATATTTAGCTTTAAGCAACAGATTTGGATCTGTAATTATTATACTTTAGGTCGTTATCGAAAGTACATTTACTGAGACATTCAAAGCGGAGTCAAGAGGCGTCAATATTGGAAGTCACTTAAGAATGTCATCGATATACTCATCCTACTCTCCAGCTCTTCTTAGCAATTAGTAGCTCAAATAAAATTAGTTCGTAAATATGAGATACCTGTTTATATATGTTATACATTTATGTATAGAATACCTGTATAAAAACATTTGTTAGATATTTATATTAAAATAATTATCCATATAACATATAACATTCACGTGCCTGAAATTACATTTAATGTTAAGCCTCGAACTTAGTAAGTCAAATAGCGTTACCATTTTGCAAAGTGATCTCCTGCTCAAATAGTATGAAAAATATTATGAGATTAATTTAAGTTTGCCTAGCTTGGAAAGTAAATATTTTCGGTTCAGAGCATAGAAGATAAAAAAGATGTGTGGTTATAATTTTACTAACAAATCAGTGCTGCAAATTAGTCAAACTATTATAATGCTCAAAATAAGATGAGATAAAAGAGAGATAATAGGAATCCAAATCGTGTCATGTAAATTAAAACTTATGTATTTCAAATATCCAAAATGTTACGCGGATGATGATCTTTATGTTTACAGGATGGCAGATCCCTGAACACAATTGCCCGTTGTTTCTATCGAAATGTTACAAACGGGATGGAATAAAAATATGAATAACAACATATATATATATATATATATATATATATATATATATATATATATATATATATATATATATATATATATATATATATATATATATATATATATATATATATATATATATATATATATATATATATATATATATATATATATATATATAAATTAGACAAACAACAAACAAACGCACAGTTCAGATTGTTTTGGTATTATCTAAATAGTATTTGTACGGTATGTGACCTCATTTTCCTCATTTTCCACAATAAAGGGAAAAGTTTACTGGCAACATTCAAATGCTACATATTATAAAAAAATATATTATATTGTACAAGTTTTACAACTTAAATAATTCAATAAGGTATTCCGAACAAGTCATATTATATTTACATAATACATACTTGGATACAAAATACATTCGTGATGCGAAAGTAATATATTTTACATTCATATTACGTTCGCCGCATTTCTAGTATCGGTTTATCTCAGCGACCGTTCGGACTTTAACAAAATCTATTTTCTTTTTGAATTTCACCGCCTTGTGTATTTTGATATATTCTTTTATTCGTGAAAGAAATGAAAGTCAAATGTCACCTTATACAATTCAATGAAAGAAGTACTCTTTAATATTATTATAATTAATTATATTTATATAAAATATAATATTTAGAAATACATAATATGTTGTATGATTTAGGTAACATATTGACTTATACATACATAACATATTAGAAGGAATGTTATATATCCGTATAGTTATCATAGAGATTGTATATTAATTCTATGATAGTTACAGTTAGTCTGTACTAAGTAACATTTTAAACAAATGACAATCATTGTGATTTATATTTGAGTGATTGAATTTCTTCTTTACATTAAATTCATTCATATCTAGGTATAGATGTAAAGTTTTTATTAAAAATTTCGTTGATATTTCGTATGGAATAATTTAAAATATGTTTTAAATATTTGTTTTTTACGCTTTATGTTGTATACTTTGGTTAAATTTTGGAACGAGATGATTCTATAAAAAAAAGATTTCATCCTTCTCATAATAGCTGTACGAGATTTTATTGCAGTGCGGACTATACAGCATCACTGTATATATAAGTAGAGTTGCCACGGTAGAGTATTTAAAATTAACTGCCACTGCGAGCGGTGCTCGGTTAAATAAAAACAATACCGAATCGTTTATTGCAAAGGACATTTAATTGGTAAATCGTTTTTATTTACTTGAGCACATTCCTTGGCTGTCAAACGATTAAGTTCAAAAAGCTTTTAACGTAAAATTAATTTAAAGATTTCTATAATAATATTTTATTGTTGAATATTTTATTTTTTTTTTAAATAAAGGGTGAAGTTATTGGAATACTTAAGATAGTCGTTATTCTTATTAAAAACTTCTAATGTTTTCTAGTAACAATTTTAAAGTAATAATCAGTAGAAACGAATAACAGCTTCATAAACTCATACAAAATAATAGGAAACATCATGGTCATTTCATCTCCCAATTTTTGGTAAAAATTTTATATGAAACCAGGTAAAGAACTTCAAATGGTATGCTTATGAATTCTTTGCTATTTGAAATTAATTGAAAATCTTTTTGATAATTTTGAGGGAAAGATTTTTAAAACACTTGATGGTCGAAAATATTTGTAATAAATTTGAAATAGATTTTTATAGGTTCCTACGAGATCCCTATCCCTATTTCCTATGGGAGATATTTCAGTCTTCTTCTGGTCACATATCCAACGACACTCATATATTGATATACATGGTGGTAGACCATAACATCGGGTCGCCGGCAAAGTTACCACCCATCGGGCAAAGTCGTGCCGCAAAGCGACATAGTCGTGTTCCGGCACGTTGCTCGATGAAGCCGTTTATGGGAAATGGGTCTGAACAGCTGCGGTACGTTGGCGAACCGGTTGACGTCGAGTTGGTGTTTGTTTTGTCGGGTGTCTAGTCGAGGAGGGTAGCGGGATCCGAAGCGACGGCTTTCCGCTGGCCGCCCGCAGATAGTTGGGGGCCCAATTAGTGGGTTAGCCACCCACGAAAGGCTGCCCCGCCAGCTGCGAAAAATCCCAGGGTGGCTCCATCGTGCTGGTTGGCGACCAGGCGAGCAGGCCCGATGGCGATCCCTGGGGGGGTTCGGGCGTCCCCGCAGTCTCCAGGCTAGCCTCCCAGCGACAAGACATCACTAATTTCGAAGTCGGGTTTGATACGTACCGCCTCGTTCACCTGCCATTTCCCATCCCTATTCACTTTTATTTATTTTTTATTATGAAAAAGGTAAAAAAAAGAAACAAGTTGACACAGCGGTTGCACTCCTCCTCATACAAAGTGCACCTCACTAATATAAGGGGTTTGCACTCAAATCTTTTAGCTGTCCACCACCACCTGGAGAAAGAGCAGCCGCACTTGCTCTTTTTGACGGAAACGCAGATACAATGTCCTTTGAGCGCTACATACTTGGATTATCCCGGTTACTCGTTGGAGCACAACTTTCGCTCACGGGCCGGAGTCAGTATGTACGCGCGGAACGACCTCTGTATCCAGCGTCTCCGTCACCTTGAAGACCCCACTTTTTCTTCCCTATGGGTTTTAGTGGAAACAGGAAACGAAAAAATCCTGTATTCCTGTGTCAGCGGTGACCAGGAGACAACTTGTTTATTTGAGTATCTCAGTGAGGCTGCAGATATGGCTCTGTATCAGTACCCTTCGGCGCAGCTCGTCTTTCTGGGGGACTTTAATGCCTGTCATCAGGACTGGCTGTTCCCGTACCAGAAGACCGACCATGCTGGAAGAGAAGCGCGGAACTTTGCGTTGTCCTTGGACCTCTTTCAGCTGGTGAAGCAAGCGACAAGGGTACCAGATGTGGTAGGCCATACAGCCAATTGCCTGGACCTTCTGCTGACAACTGATCCGGACAGGTATCGTGTAGAAGTCACCTCCCCCTTGGGAACCTCCGATCACTGTCTGGTGAAATCTGTGTTTATATATTCCCCACCAGCTTTCGAACCTCATGGTGTTAGGCGAGTATGGAAATACAAGTCAGCAGATTGGGATGAGATGCGACACTTTTTTGCGTCTTATCCTTGGCGGCAGGTCTGCTTCTCTACTTTGGATCCGTCGAGTTGCGCGGATGCTATAACCGATGTGGTGCATCAGGCAATGGAGTATTTTATTCCTTTTGCTGACGTACCCATCGGTGGCAAAGCTCGCCCATGGTTTAATGCCGAATGTGGTCATGCTCAAGACCGAAAACATTCGGCATATCTTATTTGGGCTGATGCTCGAACCCGCAAAACTCCGGATGTAAGTTTGAAGAAGAGAGCCTTTAACCAAGCTGCCAAGTCCTACAAAAAGGCATTGCGGAAGGCTCGTCTCGATCGAATCGCTAAGAATGGCGAAAAGCTCTCTATCAGACCAACTGGCAGTCGAGCTTTCTGGTCTCTTGCGAAAGCGATCGAGTCGAATTTCTGCCAACCCTCACTGCCTGCTCTGCTGAAGCCGGATAGATCCCTGGCCCACACAGCAACAGAGAAAGCGAATGTATTTGCTTCTCTGTTTGCTGATAATTCACATCTAGACACTGGCAATGCTTCTCCAGCACATCTTCCTCACTGCGGTATTTCGATGCCTGAAATCCGCATCACTAACAAAGAGGTATGGAGAACATTGTGTCGTTTAGATGTGAATAAAGCCAGTGGTCCTGATGGTATACCAGCCATTCTGCTCAAGACATGCGCAGCTGAGTTGTCTCCTGTACTGACACGTCTGTATCGCCTCTCTTTCATGACCGGAATAGTGCCGAAATCCTGGAAGCTTGCTAATGTGCAACCCGTGCCCAAAAAAGGCAGCCGTGCCGACCCTGTCAATTACAGACCGATTTCAATCACCTCCATACTCTGCAAGATAATGGAGCGTGTATTGAACTCGCGCCTACTAGCATACCTAGAAGGTAACGATCTCCTCAGTGACCGACAGTACGGGTTTCGCCGTAATAGGTCTACTGGGGACCTCCTAGTGTATGCTACTCACATTTTAGGCGAGGCCATCGAGAAGAACGGAGAAGCGGTCGCCGTCTCTCTGGACGTCTCGAGGGCATTTGACAGGGTCTGGCATGCGAGCCTTATATGCAAGCTTTCAGCGTACGGTATATCTCCTGGTCTGATCGGCTGGGTAACGGACTTTCTGAGCCACAGATCTCTCCGAGTAGTTGTCGACGGGTGTTCCTCGGAAGCCTTGACAATAAATGCCGGAGTGCCTCAGGGGTCCGTTCTTTCTGCAACTCTGTTTCTGCTGCACATTAATGATCTGTTGAAGCCCGGTATCTATGGGTATGCAGACGACAGCACAGTTGTAGAAAGATATCTGCCGAGTACTCGGGCTAGTCGAGATCAAGTACAGTCTGAAAGAGAAGCCATGGTGCAACGTTTGAATGACAAACTTCAGGCAGTCTCTGCATGGAGCAATGCCAATCTTGTCAAGTTCAACGCCACCAAAACGCAGACGTGTCTATTCACCGCCAAAAGGAGCCCTTTCACCTTGGCTCCTACTTTCCAGAATGTACCCTTGGAATACAGTGACCGGCTTCGGTTGTTAGGCTTAGAGATTTCCTCGAACCTCAACTTTGGTCGGTTCATTGAGTCCAGAGCAAGAGCAGCAGCAGCAAAGCTTGCCGTTCTTGCGAAGGTTCGGCAGTACTTTACACCGGGACAGCTTCTTGTTTTATACAAAGCACAGATCCGGTCGCGTGTAGAGTACTGTGGACACATATTTGATGGTGCCGCAAAGTCTCATCTTGCGGTTCTGGACTCAATTGAGAGGCGAGCAAAGAGGCTTATAGGCGATCCCGAATTGGTCGAAGCCGACCTCCAAAGCCTTGAACACAGGCGTAAAATTGCTAGCCTCTCAGTATTCTATAGGATACATTTTGGTGAGTGTGCGCAGGAATTACACGAGTTAATTCCCCCGTCCCCCTTCCATCACCGGACGTCCAGACCATATAAGAATTTATAATTATCTCTCTTATATTCTAAATATCCATTAAACATGCTATTAGTGATAAGTAGGAATATTGTCTCAGCTCTGTTTTAAATTACGCTTGCAAGTAGCCTTAGTTGACCGAGCCATCCAATAACACCCCGATTCGGAATAGAATCGTTTTTATTACATATTTTTTATTCTTTTATTTTATATTTAAACAAAAATTCATTACTAAAACTACTAAAACACTGACTTTTAAAGTATCGCGTATAATTATATATCAATTTACGATTTCTTAAATAATAATACTAAAACACTGATTGGATATTGGGATATTTCAAATCAAATCAAATAAAAAAAAACTTTATTTGGACAACATATAAAACAAAAAAGAAAAAATAAAATCAATAACAAAATTAAAAATAAAAAGGACATAACTCTTAACGTAAAACAATTAAATTAAACATGATCATAATAAAAATATAAATCAAAACCGCTCAGACAAAAAGAAAAGCCGCTGAAAACATCTAAACAAAGCGAGTATTACTCAAAAGTTTTAATATTAGCCGTATGTTTTAATAAAAAGTTGGTTAATTGTCACATAATATACCTTCGTTATGGGGACAGATGCTACAGATATTAGCTTTCTTTAAAAAAAATACCTATATAAATACTTCATTCTGCAGTAAAGAAAATATTGAAAGTATGCGATATTAATGTATCAAACTGGCTGTAAGCTTTTATTTAAAATTAATAAAACATATAACGCTAGATTCATTGCGGAATGTCGCAAGTTCGAGTCCTGTCTGTGTCGAAGAGTTTTATTCTAAATTTTATTCAAAAGACATATATTTATTAAAAAACGTATCGAGATCTTGTATTTAACAAAAGGAATGGTAATTTTTTAAATAGGATGGGACATTTTACGCGTTCGAGCAGATTTCTCCAATACTTTGTAGTGAACTTGCGAAAATTTATAAAGGGTAACAAATAATAGTATATTATAGTAGGTATTAGTAGAAGGCAGAATGTTAGTGTGGCATGGTTACAGATAGGTGGCTCAACTTTCAAAACTTCCTAAAACTTAGTCACCTTATTCCCGGGATCCTAACAACCACTACCGCTTTTCGAAAGTCACTGGGTTGGTAAAGAGGGCTAGTTGATTTATGGTGTCCTCATTTGGAGTGATGTCTATATCGATTATTAGACGGTACAAGTAGGCATACTATACAAAATGCCCATAATAATAAAAAATTGAAATTCAAGTTAAAAAATCGTAACCAAATATTGTTATTATAATAAAGAAATATTATTTTATATTCATTATTTCATTTTTATAGTTGAATGAAATTGTTATCCGATAATTAGCCTTCTTTCAACAAAGGTGCTATTAACAACCCGTTGAGTTATTGAAATGCCGCGTGTTTTCTATACATTAGTATTTAGGCATATTTTGAATGAGTAAACCAGTCTACTCATAATTCTTATTGGTATGTACTTTATGAAACAAAATAACATCATGAGATATTTGTGGCCGTTCACAATCTGTTTACAGATACAGAGACTAAACAAGAAAAAAGGAAAATTTAATTATCGTTGAATGAAGAACACAACTATTGTAAAGTTTTTCAATTGACTTTTAAAACATAAGTGTAAAATTGAAAAAACCTACAACTCATTGAAATTATTCATACATCCTAGCAGCATAAATTTAAAATTAAGTATTTATAACACTATGTATAAATGATAAACTTCGGGTTATGACAGCGTGAAGTTACAGGAGACTATTTTACGTTAACAGTATATTGGGTAATTAGGCTTTATATGTTACGCGTAGCTATTTGTTCATCTTGTGCATAAAGTATGTTGCTTTCTGATATATCTGTAAAATTAAATTAGACTCATCATAGTGTACGAGGGTCCCGTTAATCCAGAACACTTTTAATTTTATTTCACATCGAATTCAGATAATAATAAAAAAATATAACCGGGAGTTATGTTCGGACGATCAGGAAAAGTCTTTTTAAAAATTATTTATTTAATTAAAATTACAATTATAATAAAACGTCTTTTCCTAACTAAAGCTGAGACAAAAGTGACAAATTAAATAATGAATTAATTAATAATGAAATAACCAAATAAGCAAAATGGATTCCACGACTCGGCGTGGGATCTGCAATTCAGCAACTTTACGGCGATGGGGTCCTGGTAACGCCTCCCCCCTTAAGAAGGAAGCTCATCTTGGAGATTCCTCCAGCGTCCTCGCTGATCTCTTATCTTGGCTTGGTCCATTTTCTTTTCATATAATGAAACAGTTTCCAAGTTATGAAAATAAGGCCAATAGCATATAGAACTAAAGTTGTCCAGCTAGGAGTTGCCATAACAAGAGGCCAATTGACTTCCTCCGTATCTTTCAGCTTCTGAGCCTGGTTCACTAGGTTACGAATGTTGTCAAGCGGTATGTCTTCCAGCTGCAATGTATATTCAACTGGATTTTCAAATTTAGAGTTCTTTAAATTTGGTAGTGGTATAATTTCGTTGATGTTTAATGTTTTTCTATGTGTTTAAAGTGTTACATTCATGATGGTTATTTTACAACCTTCTGTAATGGTTATTAAATGGGGTTTTTCTATTTTCTGGTACTGAGTTCTTCCCTTACATATCTTCCTTAATAGTTCTTCTTTAGCTGGTAGTACTATCCAGGTGTTATCGTTGATCTTCTGGATTTTTCCTCTTCTCAAGACCATCCTAGCTCTTACACAACTGGCAGGTTGATGTTGTATCATAGCGACGATACAGTCTTCAGAGTCTTTCGTAGATACTTCGTCTAGTTGACTGCAGAGAAGATTCTTCTCAGAGATGTGTCGACATCCGTCGTTGAGGTAAGAGTACACTTCACTCCCAAGTACAAGGTATTTGGATTTGGGAATTATAGTAAGGTTTTGCTTATCAGGAATGGAATAGATATGGACAAGGTCATATATATTAAGATCAATAGAGGGAATTTCTAGTACAAAATTAAGTGTATGCTTTGTACTGTAGGCCTTGACCACCACAGATTTTTCTATGTTTTCTATTTCATTAATACCTATTTCCGAAATAGGGTTAAAAATATAATTTTGTTTTATAGTTAACAATTCGGTAATTAAATTTTGCCCGTTTATTATACTAGGGTGCATGATTCCCATTCGAGAGAATGTAATTGCGTTTTCCAATATCTTCAGCTTATCTAAAATTAACTGCAAACTAAAACTTATCTGTACGTATATATCTAGAAAATGTAATTGATTATAAACTACATTACTACTATTAGTAACATTATAAACCAAGGCCGATAGTTTTAATTGATTATTGTTTATTTTGTCTAAAACTGATGTAAATTCTTTAATAGTGTTTTCTGCTAAGATAATAGTTTTTTCTTGCTTATTATTAATATTACTTAATTTATTTTGAATATAAGAAATTTCTCGCTCTATCCTTTCTGCATCATCATTATCTAAATTGCCTGTAACTGCTTTAACTATCGATCCTAGACCATTTATTAGTCCTCGCTTAACTCTGTTACTATTACTTAAAGATCTAAATAAACTAAGCTTTTTATCAATTAGGCTAAACGAATATTCTAATTGATCTTTATAATTCTTATGTAAATCTTTATGTACTGTATATACTTCTGTTGATTTTGTATATAAGAAAAGTGTTAATAGTTTTAAAGAGAATATATCAAGTTCTGTAATATTGTATACACATACAAGATTAAAGGAATCTACTTGCTTAAAGACTTGCCCTTCTTTAATGAGCAAAATACCATTAGTATTATCTATGGGGTCTATAACTATATCTGCTTCTGCGTAGAGCACGAGGGCTCCTGCGATGAAGGTCCTGTAACAAGATGAGGCCTTCTAATGAGTTTGTAATGAACTCTAATAGATTTGGAATTAGGGTGACTACCTATGATTTCAGCTATATTATTAGGGTGTAAATGAATGATTTTATACGGACCTTTATATGCTGGTTTGGTCTTGTCGTTTCGTGCTGTCTTAGCAACCTGCTTATATACCATCTCACCTACCTTAAAGCCTATTTCTTCTGCTGCTTGATTTCGTTTACTTATTATTTGCTCTTTATTCTTAGATAAATGAGCTGCTACACATTCTTGTACTGCTTCGGCATTATTTTTATGTTTTAGAACATAGTTTTGATAGTACTCTTTAGGGTAATAAAGTTCTAGGGGATTTCTAGATGCTGTATGACCAAACATTAACTCGTGTGGTGTATAACTAGTACTAGAATAGATTGCATTATTATACGCGATTACTGCATATTTCATTAATAAGGGAATAGGATCCTCTGTATTGGTCATTCTTTGTATTCTTATTATTTCACTAATAGTTGAGTGAAACCGTTCGATAGGAGAATTAGAATTGGGATTATATGGGGTTGTAAAATGAATATTAATATCATGCAAAGAAAATAATTCTTTTATAAGATCGTTTTCAAATTTAGTATCAGAATCGGTAGTTATTTTCAGTGGCAAACCGAATACTGAAAATATTTGTAATAACGCATCTGCTACGTGTATACTACTAGATGCAGTTAAATGAATAGCTTGTGCGAATTTGGAAAAATTGTCTATGATTGTTAGAAAGGTTGCTCCTCCTGTAGAATATAAATTCATAAAAAGATGTTCCATGGGCTTATTAGGGGTGTCTGTCAAAGCTAAGGGTGGTTTAAGAGGGTTTCTTTCATATTTAGCTCGTAAACAAACATCACATTGATTAATATATTTTTGAATGCTAAGTAACATATTTTGCCAATGGTATTTTCTACGAAGTTGTTTATAAGTTTCTTGAATACCTCTATGAATAGATTTCCCTATATGATAGTTCTTAATTAATTCTTCCTGTTCTATTTTACTTTCTACTGTAATTACACGAGATGTACATTTGAATAATTTAGGGCCTCTTTCATTAAATACTGTGGTATACACGCGTAAAAAAGCTAAATATAAATCTTCATTATGAAAATAACAATGAAACACACGATCTGCTATAGTATGTTCTTTTAGGAATTTAATAATTTCTTCTTCGGTATTGTTTACAGGAATAAAAACATCTTTTATAATTTGCCTAGAATTTGTTGATCTATCCTCTACACGATAAGTTGATCCCGGTGTAGATCTTACGTGAAATTGCTTTTGTTGCCTATCAATAGCATCTGATATTATAGGTATGCCTGTATTCTCGTTATCTGGCTGAGTGTGGTTAGTAGATATTAATTCTTCCTGATTATTGTCTACTGATGTACCACATTCAGTTTCAGGTAATACTGATTGCACATCTTCATTTATTACTATGTTTTCAGTTGGAGGTTCTACCTCTTGTTGCCTGCGTACATTATCAAAAATTCTATCTATTATTTCGTCATCATCATTATCATCAAAATTTACAGCTAAAGACTCTGCACTATTATGAAAAACTTTAATTCTAGATAATGTGTCTGCGTTTGTGTTTTGACTTCCCTTTTTGTATATTATTTGGTAATCGTACTCAGCTAATTTTAAACGCCATCTTGTTAATTTTGAATTAGGATCTTTTAAAGACATTAACCATATTAATGGGCGATGGTCAGTGTATATGGTAAACTTTTTACCGTATAAGTATGGTCTAAAATATTTAACTGCCCATACTATTGCTGACAATTCTTTTTCTATTGTCAAATATCTTATTTCAGTTTCTGAAAGTGTTCGGGATGCATATGCTACCGGTTTATCTGAACCAATGCGACCTTGTGATAGTACAGCTCCAAGGGCGATATCAGACGCATCCGTTGTTAAAATAAATGGTTCGTCAAAATTAGGGTATTGTAATAGGGGTGCATTTGTTAAAATTTCTTTACACTTATTAAATGCATCTATGAACTCAGTTGAATGTATTACTTTATGGTTTTTCTTTAAACATATGGTCATTGGTTTTGTTAGCTTTGCGAAGTCCTTTATAAATTTCCTGTAATAACCTACCAATCCTAGAAATGATTTAATTTCTTTTTGAGTTTTCGGGAGTGGAAAATGTAATACAGCTTTAATTTTATCTTTATTAGGTTTTAAACCTTGGTCAGTAAGTTCATGACCTAAGAAGTTAACTTGTTTTTGAAGAAATTCTGATTTATCTAATTGTATTTTAAGATTATGTAATTTAAAGCGTTGAAAAACTTGCTGTAATTTTTGTATATGTTCCTGTAATGACGTAGATGCTACAATTACGTCATCAAGATAAGTGAATACATTGGTTATACCGCGTAATATATGATCCATGAGACGCTGAAAAGTACTGGGTGCGTTTTTAAGACCAAAAGGCATCCTAAGAAATTCATAGTGCCCTCGTTCAGTAGTGAACGCTGTCTTTTCTACATCATCTGGATGCATTTCAATTTGGTGGTAGCCGCTAGCCAAATGTATTGTAGTAAAATATTGTGCTCTACCTAAACGGTCTAATATATCGTGGATGTTTGGAAGTGGATATTTATCTTCTATTATTCGATCGTTAAGTCTCCTATAGTCTATAACGAGTCTCCACTTTACTTTTCCTGAAGCATCTGGTTTTTTTGGAACTATGTGAACAGAGCATGACCACGGGGAAATGCTTTCACGGATTATTCCTTGTTTCAGAAGATTATCTACTTGCTCTCGAATTTGTTTACGTTGTTCTATTGATTGTCTGTAACTTCTAATAAATATAGGAGTATTGTCTGTCAATCTAAGTTGATGTTTTACTGAATTGGTAAATGATAAGGGAATATTTTTCGAATAGAAAAGCTCTCCATACTGATAACATATACGCATTATTTCTCTCTTTTCTTCTTCGTGAATATGGTCTGTTCTAATTTTACCTAAATTATTACAAAGTTCTTTATCAAAATCTGTTCTAGTTGTCATTGAGTTTAATTGACACTGCGTTTCCTCAGTTTCCAATTTATTAGAATAACGGTCTAGCTCAAATGGTGCCGGAATGGTTACATATTTTTTATTTGTATTAAAATTTAAAATAGATGTATAAAAGTAACCATTTCTAACGCTTACAATAGCAGCGGGGGAAATTACATCTTTATTCCAAGAGTAATCATCATGTGAATATTCACCCTCCAAATAGTGTGTTTTTATTTTAATTATCTTTTCACATCTTGGTTCAATGCAAATCTTTTTATTAGGATAATCAAAACAAATAGATATCTTAGCATTTGTTGTACATAGTAATTTATTTTTTATATCAATGTTACTTGATAATACTTTCAATAGATCTAACCCTATAAGACCTCTGTATTTAGGATCAAAATCGAATAATAAAAATTTATGATATATTTCGTTATTAAAAATTGGTGGTAATGGTAAATGAGCAACTAAATCATGACGTGTACTACCATGGGCTGTTTTTACCTCGAATGGTTCATGTTCTATGCAATATTCGAAAATAGTACCTACTATTGCATCGGGAGAAATCATAGAGCGGGATGCTCCTGTATCTATAAGAAACTTACCTTTATATTCGGATATTTCAATATAAGGTAAATGATCTTTATAATGATTAAGTTTTATTATTTGTCTATTTCTTTGAGGTTCACATTGTGAAAATCCTGCTCCTTATTTTCATCAATTAATTGATTTTCACATGTACTACCAATGTCGTCAGAGGGTTGTTGTTCCTTGAAATATTGTTCTTCGCTATTTTCATAAGGGTAGCTTACCTGATAATAATCCTCTGGGGTCTAAAAAAGCTCTTCAGAGACAAACTGTGGTTTTTCTGGTTTATTAACAGATCTCATACTTACGTCTGAAACTTTCTGGGGTTGATTTATTTGTTGTTGGGGTACATTGGGTTGTCTAAAATTATTACTATTATTACCTGAAGGTCTGAAGTTTCCTTGAGGAGTATTTTTCCAGGGCAACATGTTATTCACCCATTGCTGTCGTTATTGTGGTGTCCAATTATTACGTTGGGGCACAAAATTTGGGGTTATAAATCGTGAGGGGTTGTTATTAAATGAACGTGAAAAATTAATAGGTTGAAAAGACCTAGGTTGTTCAAATTTAGGTTTTATTTGTGAAGTAGATACAGTACTTGCACTTGGATTTGCTTGTTTATAGTATATAAGTTTAGCCTCCTCTTGTCTAGCTGATACAATAGCTAACTCTAAGGTTGCTGGTTTCATAATTCTATATAATGTTTCATATTTCATAATCCTGCGTTGAAATCTAATTGACTTATATAATGTTCAATGATCATAGAATCGTAATAAGTTTTATCGGAATGTTTACCTACTGTATATAACGTATCTAATATATCTCTAAGTCGCTTGCCAAAAGATTCAGGATCCTCCGATTTTAGGCGACGCATCCTTGTAAGCTCTTGCATAACCTGAATCTCATTCCTAGTTTCACCTAACCGTCTTAATAAAGCCTGCTTAACCTGGTTCCACGTATCAAGCGAATTTTCGTAAGCGATAGCTTCTATAGCCGCGCCACTAAGCTTGCTTTTTATTAAACTTATTAATAGGGGATGAGATTGCCAATTAACATCGATTAAATTAATAACATTCTCTACCTCCCTTATATAGTAATTTAATATTTTTGGATTACCGTCATATCTCGGACTTAAGTCTCCAATAGATTTAATAACATTATCACAATCTTTAAGCGACATATTAACGCTTTAACTGTACTAATACTTTATAATAAGAATGGATAACAATAGAGTAATATGATACCCTATTGTAATCATACAATTACGGTGTGAATGCTGTGGCGATTTTAGCCTAACTACAATGCACACAATATAAATATTCAAATTGATTTTAAATTGGAATATTATATTTATAATATTTAAATATAATTAATATTATATAAATAACGACAGGAAATAGAGCAGAGGAACTTGGGAGTAAAAGAGTACTTACCACAAGCTCTGCATCTCTTGCCGGACCTTGACTCAGCACAGGATCTCCTTATTTCCGGAATTTCCCGTAGATTAATCGTCTTCACAGGTTCTATGTAATAGATCGCGGTTTCTACGATTAGAACCGTACACTTGAGTTTGAAAGTGCCGCGATCCTACCGACTGCGCCAGTTATGTTCGGACGATCAGGAAAAGTCTTTTTAAAAATTATTTATTTAATTAAAATTACAATTATAATAAAACGTCTTTTCCTAACTAAAGCTGAGACAAAAGTGACAAATTAAATAATGAATTAATTAATAATGAAATAACTAAATAAGCAAAATGGATTCCGCGACTCGGCGTGGGATCTGCAATTCAGCAACTTTACGGCGATGGGGTCCTGGTAACGCGGGTAAATGATTTTTTAATAATACTTAATAAATACCTTAACTTGAATAAATACCTCGATGCTAGGACCGTAACTGGGTTCCGTATGTAATAAATAAAAGTGATGCGTGCCGCAATACTTCCGTTTATTCTCATTCAAATTGTCATAAAATACACTTTTCAATTACCCGGTACCATTTATTTTATAAAATATTCGATTTTATATGTTTAACATTTCGTCTATTTACTTTGAATTTCACTATGATAAGTTCGTATGATTTAAATAAGCTATTAAATCAAGAATTTAATTTAAATAAATCAAGAATTCTTGTTTGAATCTTTTGAAGATTTAGCCTTAGAGACAAATCGTATAGTCACGCTTAGTTGATTTTCTTTTACGACAAAATGCACTCACGCCTCTACGGGATCCTGCTCTGCCCGAGCACTTACTAGTGCATTTACATATTGATCTCAAATCACAGCACTACTATATATGGATTAGTATTTTCAAAGTAGAAAACAAACTTCACTGTTTTTCATATTGGTCATTTGTTAGCTTTTATACATGTTTGGTTTGGTTTTGACTAAAAATAAAGATATAAGTTGTTGATTTGACTAAAACAATTGAATCTCTGTATAGAAGTTTAATTGATAAAATAAATGTAATATGGGATACTGATTTGACTAAGAATAAGAAGTATATAAATCGCAGCTCGGTTAAGAGAAGGCATTGTGAAATTGGGAGTACAAGTTGTGTGCTGTGTGTTGTGTGGTGCTATTGTGATAAAAGTGTAACAATTATATTCATGTCCTATGCGAGTCCCGCTTTTGCGCACGCTAATCTGAACCCCTTCAGGTGATTCAGAACAGGTTTACACGGATTGCAACCGGGGCGCCGTGGTTCGTACGCAACATCGATCTCCATAGAGACTTAGACCTTCCGACCATCGCTCAGTACTTCAAGGCTTTCCCAAAAGTACTTTAAACGTGGTGAGCGACACCCGAACCCACTGGTAGCTGACGCCGCAGAGTATAAACCACGTAAAACTACTTTAGTCCGACATAGAAGACCCAAGTCGGTACTCGTTGACCCCGACGACGCGATCACAATAGGCAATAACGTACGCGTAGGCATAAGTGACACCACACAACATACAGACACACACCGTCTATACCGGTATAGACGAGGTCCCAACTGAGTAAGTGCTCCGTTGCTCCGGCGTTCTGCCGTCAGAGGACGCTAGTGTCCAAATTTCCTTAGCTTCCCTCCTGACTACCGACACTTCGAGCCAAGGTCCGTGTCTCAATTTGAGACGCCCTTGGGACCCATGGGGGCCCATCTGGACCCCCCTTTTTAAGGGTGGGTCTGCAGTCCCACCCGCTCCCCCGGTGACGCTGTAATAGCCAACAGGGCTAACAGTATAGACAGACAAATAAAAAAAAAACAAAAAAAAACTGTAACAGTTATAATAAACCGCTGAGTGTGTGATTGAGAGACTAAATTGTCTAACATAAATAGTATAATCAACTGTTACAGTGATAGTAAAGAGTTTAAATAGTAAACAGTTTAGTGTATTTGTGAGCAGTGCCAGTAAAGTATTTTAAATAATAGAACGACTGTCATTGGTGATTCTTCGCGGTAAGAGAGCTCTAATACGTTGAATCTAATCTTACTTCAATAAACTAAAAAAATATTTAAACAAATAATATTCAAAAATAATAATATAATTAGTTTTTCTCCACTTAGACTTCAGGTTAAAGTCTTTTTTTTAATTTAATAAAATATTACTATAAAGAAATATAGAAGTAGAAAAAGAGAGATTACAAGTATTTAGAACTGTTTATCTTACCAAGTGGTATAACATAAGGGCTGTTTAAAAAGTCTTCAAAACATGAATAAATAGTAATATTTATTTTGTATATACGTATGAAGAGATTTTTTTTTTATATTCGATACCGGGTCGAAATGAAATACTGCAAATATGTAATTATCACCGGTCAAACTTAATCAATTTAAAAACTTACCAAAATAATAAATCTATAAAATAAATATTCTAAGAATGAATTTTGAAACAGAAATATATTTTCGTAAATAAATAACGGCTAACCCAAAAGTAAAGTTGTCAATAGATACAGATTTCATAAAGATAGATTTCTGTTTTTTTCTGTTTTTTTTTATAATTTTTATAAATATTTTTAATAAAAAGACTACCTACCTTTTTTCAATAGTTTAACATAATTTATTAAGACCGATGACGTACATATTTAAAAATTAATTAGCAAAAATACAATGAAATGCCTACTTTAATTATTAAGATGCGTAAATAAACATAATAAAAAAACAATTCAATCTTAATATTAATACTAGCTAGCTTGTATTGAACAAAGAAAAACAAAAAAATAAAAACTTACGAAAATGTGTTCAACAAAATCCTATCCTAAATGGCTTGGCACCAACTTCAAACCTATTAGTAAATAGGACATATAAATAATACGTAGTATATAATTAATATTAAATCTTCATTATTTTTTACTTATTAGTTTTAAAGTCCGTTTTTTTACGTAGGTATTTTTTATAATAACCTTAATGAAGAATGTTGTCAGTTTTTATTGACGGCAACGTTTTCAGAAACTTCATGAAACGCTATCGGCATCGTTGCCGAGTTTGACGGATAACGACAATATCGCAATTCGTTTTCGTTATTTGCGTTACCGGCAACTCGATATTGGGAAAAGTTGCCCATGAAAACGTTATAAGCAATGGTTGACAATAGCGTAATAGTTGCAGGTCATTTTTTTTACAACTTTAAGGAATTTTGAAAGTAACGGAGACAATTTAAAAAAAAAGTATAACTAAGTCTAGATTAGTCTAGAAGATTTTAGTAGTACCTTACATTGTTAACTCGTACTAAAACTTATCATGTTGTTGTATCAAAATTGTTTTTTATTCGGTTTCTTCATAAGATGTACATAAACAATCTAAATAAAATGTATTCGAAGTTATTGTCGCATTTTAAAGACTAAGTATCTATTTAAATTAGACGGTTTCTAGCTTAACAAATAATTAAACTTGAAAATAAGTTATGTAAGTAATTATGAAAGCGGAGTTATCACTGCTCCGCCAAGTTCTTGACAATAGTTAAATAATTATTTTTATCACAGAAATTCTATGTTTATGTGGCCTTGATAATTTATAAGCAATTTGCTAGAGTAGAGAATATGGTATAAAAAGAAACTATTAAAAAAATAGGAAAAGTTAAATCAAAATTCACAAATCACATCAATCACATATCAACACTACTTACATTCTACAAACGTACCTACATTATCAGTATGATATATATGATAACCCCATATACTCGTATGTGATTGAGATGACATACTGAAATAGATAGTCTTGTATTCCACCAGACGTTGTGTTGTCTAGTACTATTAAGAGAGGATTTGTAGTCACTAGATCCGGGGTATTTCAACATTTGAAAGGTAAATTGAGCCGGGATAATAACACCTATCAAAATTCGATAGTTTTAAATTAATGTTGATCTTATCTCAACATTCAACATCATCTTGTGGTTTTTCGTGCGGGAGTGGTTAAAGTTACTGCATTACAGTATTCATTTTTTTTTCACAATAATAAATAGTTCATTAAGAATCATTTTAATTGTTAAGGTCCTAATGGATGAGAATCTTAAGTATTTTATTTCAAGTATGTTTGTCCTTTCAACTATTTAAATTAAATAACTATCTTTGAACTTATCTCACGTGATAAATAATTATGGTAGTGATCTAATAAGTATTGTAAAAATAATATTTTTTTAAAATAATTTTCTTTATTTTATTTTAAAAACGGTTTAATTTAAATTTATTTACGGACAGATCTAGGACTTTGGGAGTTTATTGTAAAAAACTATTTTAATTCCGTGTATAAAGTAAGATAAGTTTATCATTTATTTTAATATAACACTTTATTGGACACAAAAATTTGTAAAAAACCAAATTAGTGGAAACCTTCTTTTTTTTGTTCGTTCTTGTTTTTATTTACGTCCTATCACCAAAGTGGTCACTCTTGGTGATAGGATGTAAATAAAATTGCCAATAAGAGGTCTCTTATTGGCAACCTACAATTACAATTTTATTACTAAGGAAGTGCATAAAATAATTAAGTAAAACTAAGTACGTACCTACATACATAAAAGTATTGTATATAACTATACAATACTTTTACATATACTAATTCTATGCAACATAGTATACTATTACACACAATTCTATACGTATTACAAATATATAATATATAAATTAAATAAATATTTTGTATTATAAAACATAAAGAGTTGCCAAATTAAATTTCGAGTTCTTTGGCAAATTATAAAATCTCAGACTGACGCACTTGTTTATTTTTTTTAATTAGTATTACAAAATTAAGAAAAGTGTTTCCATTTAGTTATAGCTCCAAAGAAAAATAAACTTGTTTAACTGGTTATTTAAAAGTAAATAAGTCTTAAGTTCATTATGGATTATTCTTAATAATGTTATAAGAATTTTCTTGTATTTTTTTACATAATGACCGATACAGAAGAAGTCAAATGAAAAAACAACCCAAAAGTTATCGTACTTCGATATTTCGAACCTTTTAATGCAAAAGCATCTAAGGAGCGCATCTAAGGAGGCTGAGCAGAAATAATTTACGCATCATAACTAGAACGCTTACAGGGCACTGTTGTCTGAATAAGCACCTAGCGACCCTCAAATTAAGAGGATAGAAAAGTGTGCAGGTATTGCCATGAGGTGAATCCCCGATCCATCTTCTATGCGAGTGGATAGAGATGCGTAAAAACAGTGATACCCTGGGGAGACACATCCTCGACCCAGTAAATGTCCGACACCTCACTGCAAAGGAAATTCTGCATTACCTCAGAGTGGCAGACCTATGCAGTGAACTGTCGGCAGTGGCGATCACAATAGATCTTTTAGATCGCAGTGATACTGGGCTCTCTTATGCACAGCCGCGCTCTCAGATAATAATAATAATAATGATAATAATAATAATAATAACTCTCTTTCAGGGATTTATGTAATATAAGACTAGAAATAGTAACGGCTTTAGTCATAATCATTAAAAAGAGAAGAGTGTGGAGGTTGCCATTTCTATAACTATCTTCATCGTTTCTTCGGTTATTTAAGACTAAAGTGAAACATGAATTTTATTTTTTTTGTAATATTGTTGATTTCATGTTTAAATTTCTTATATTATCTTTAATTTTCTAAATCTTTAATTGATTTACGAAACATCAAATAGTAAATAGCATTACAACCCTTTAGGCTATACCTACAAGAACATAACATTTTTATTATTATATATTATACAGTATACACATATAGATCTATTTATAAAAAAAACAATTTTTTAAAGAAAATAGGCTGTTTAAAAGTCTCATAAAAATATTTAGAAAAAAAGATGATTTAGTATCTAAGCAGAAACAAAAATCGTTTAGAGATTATATTATATAAAAATACAGTTCCTAATTATTGCCTTCCTACCTTCCCTTCACTTCCTGGTTTATCAAATTGTAGTTTTAGATTGATTAATTTACATTTAGTTATGTATTTATGATTATATGCAGTAACTTTGAGAGAGACAAAGCTTCTTAGCAATCCATGGATTCACCGTGCGGGTGCCGGGCCCATCGCGTTGCAAGGAGAGGAGTGCAAGCAGTGCCTGGGACTTGCGACCCTGGAGTAGGTTTAAGGGGCCCCTTTATTATGCTCAAAAACGCTCACCTTCACCCTCCACACTCCTCTCCCTACCTAACCAAATTTGGAAAGAACCTACTAATGCCGCCTTTGAAATACGTTCTAGAAATGAACCGATGCTTGTTCTAGAAAGGCCAAGGTCTTTAAGTAGGCTATAGAGAGATTTTGCTGTTATACCTCTCGCTTCCACTTCTACCGCGTACAAACTAACTATAAATTTATTCCTGATCAGTTCGTCGGTCAGTTCGTAATACTTATTGAGCTTGAATGTGTGATCCCTTGGGATGTTTGTTTCCCAAGGAACAGTAAGCTCCACAAGTATCACGCGCCACAGATGTTTCGAATACAGGAATAAGTCCGGTCTGGATGACGAAACACCAACATCCCCAGGGATTTTGTAATGCTTTTCATACGTGTCCATCATGAGAATCCAATCAGGAGCCGCGCCTAATATTGAATAAGGCTTCGCTTTTGATTTTTTGGAGGAGCCTTCTTTTACGAATTCTACAAATCGTTTGGTGGTTGTTATACCCTTTCGCGCTCTTGCCACCGAAAGACTAACCGCTTTGCGTATAATTTCTAATACCTTGTCGTGGCGACGCGAGTATTGACCTTTATCTAGAAGTACTCTACACCCCACCAATAGGTGTTTCGCGGTACCTATTGACTCCCCACAGATGTTGCAAGACTTTTCGGTGGCTTTGCCCCATCTTATTAAATTACTTTGATCTGGGAGAGTCATTTGGAATGCATTAAGATAGAATTTAAATAATGCTGGGGACCAATCATAAATTAAGGTACGCCACTTCAAAGCTAGTTGAATACAAATATCTCCTATGGTCACCCATTCGTTTTGAATTTCTAGGCTCATCGCGTGGAGTCGATAATTATCGTTTTCGTCTTGTCGAATAAAAGAGCGTTGTTATAATCGGACGTATATATGTAAGTTGTAAGATATAAAGTTATGGAAACATGAGTATAGTAGCCTCTTTGAAAACAGTTTTAAGGGACTCCCGTATACCCATATTTTATATGGCTTACATTGCTCTCTTGTTTAAAATAAAAATAGTTTGTACATCTACTTCTGATCCCCAGACCGGAATGCTGTAAGACATAGTATCATGGACACAACATATATATAAATATATATATATATATAAATATATATATATATATAAATATATATATATATATATATATATATATATATATATATATATATATATATATATATATATATATATATATATATATATATATATATATATATATATGTCGGAGAAGCATCATTTGTAGCAGTTTTTGTGGGCGTCATTGGGATAAAGTGTAAGCACAAAAGACAAGATCACAATGTTAGACGTTTATTTAACAAATAGTATTGTTCACATTTAATTTTGAACCGAGCAGCGGGTTCGGGGCACCGATCTTGATTATTTTATAATAATCCAAATCAACCACTCCGTCAATATCTGACCACTTCCAAACGTATCGGAAACCCAACAGACGCCCAGCATTGGTCGTTTTGAAAATACTTTTTAATAAACTTATAATCTTTTCTTAAATTGTAAAATAATGAAATAAAACAAATAAAGAGGTTTGAAAGCAATTGGAATTTAAACAAATAAAATAATATTCTCATATGTTCTAATAATAATCAATTCTATTGAATTGACTCGCTCCGACACGGCCGTCCTGACATATCACACGTCCTCGTGTGACGATGAAGGCAGCGGTTCTCCGTTAGCTGCAAGAAAAACATATTTTGTACAGTTCGGCCAGTCCTGACCAAGGACCTTATATACGTTATAACATTTTATTTTCAGCACAACCACCCAAAATCTTTTTTTTAATTTTTATTAATATTGATTATAAGATATGTCACCCCCAATATTATGCTTAACCTTCACTTTCAAATCTAAATATTCATAAACTCCACTACGAACCAAGTTAAAGAGGTAAAATCAAAACAGCCACCTCGCCGTTTATCACTTTACATATTTCAGAAATCATATCCAAACATCAACCTGGCACACCAGTGGCCAACTCGCCCTTATATGACCAACTCGCCCTTCAGTGGCCTCCTCGCCACTTTTTTAATAACATTAAGCATTAAGCATAAGCATTTAAAATAAGCATTTAAAATAAGCATAAAGCATAAGCATTAAGCATAAATATTTAAAATAAGGTTTTAAAATAAGCATTAAGAAAAAGCATAAAGCTTTTAAAATAAGCATTTAAAATAAGCATTAAGAAAAAGCATTAAGCATGAGCATTTAAAATAAGCTTAAAGCATAAGCATTTAAAATAAGCTTTTAAAATAAGCATCAAGAAAAAGCATTAAGCATAAGCATTTAAAATAAGCATTAAGAAAAAGTATTAAGCATAGTTATTTAAAAAAAGCTTTTAAAATAAGCATTAAGAAAAAGCAATAAGCATAATCATTTAAAATAAGCATTAAGCATAAGCAATTAAAATAAGCTTTTTAAATAAGCATTAAGAAAAAGCATAAGCATTAAGCATAAATAATTACAATAAGCTTTTAAAATAAGCATTGAGAAAAAGCATTAAGCATAAGCATTTAAAATAAGCTTTTAAAATAAGCATTAAGAAAAAGCATTAAGCATAAGCATTTAAAACAAGCTTTTAAAATAAGCATTAAGCATAAGCATTGAGCAGCAAGCCTCATGTCTAAAGCATCAAGAATTTATAATTAAGCATTGAGCATTGAACATCAAGCATAACATCCAGCATCGAGCATAGTACCAAAAATCGAGCATATCATCGAGGATCATGCATGTGTATTCGATTTTAATTTGTCAGTGGCGCATCGGATTTCTTGTTTTACAATTTATATAAAATTTCAAATTTAGTATATCATCTTAAATAATCCACCGCTGAATCTAGCTGGCATAATTTTAGGCATTTACCTAATTTTATTTTACTTTTTTCATAATAAAGGTCAATGTTGTTTACATTAAATCAATAAATTATTTTGAGCAGAAAAGCTAAATTACCTTTTTTTTAAATAAGCTTTAAACATGAAGCATTTAGCATTAAGCATAAGCATAAGTATAAAGGAGAAGCATTAAGCATAGGCATTTAGCATAAGCATTCAGAATAAGCATAAGTATAAAGCATAAGCATTAGACATCAAGCACTAAGCATTAAGCATAAGCATTAAGCATAAGCATTAAGCATAAGCATTAAGCATAAGCATTAAGCATAAGCATTAAGCATTAAGCATAAATATTTAAAATAAGCTTTTAAAATAAGCTTTTTTAATAAGCATTAAGAAAAAGCATTAAGCATTTAAAATAAGCATTTAAAATCAGCATTTAGAAAAAGCATTAAGCATTTTAAATAAGCATTAAGAAAAAGCAATAAGCATTTAAAATAAGCTTTTAAAATAAGCTTTTAAAATAAGATTTTAAAATAAGCATTAAGAAAAAGAATCAGGCATAAGCATTTAAAATAAGCTTTTTAAATAAGCATTAAGCATAAGCATTTAAAATAAGCAAAAACATTAAGCATAAATAATTAAAATAAGCTTTTAAAATAAGCATTAAAAAAAAGCATTAAGCATTTAAAATAAGCATGAAGAAAAAGCAATAAGCATTTAAAATAAGCTATTAAAATAAGCATTAAAAAAAGCATTAAGCATAAGCATTTAAAATAAGCTTTTTAAATAAGCATTAAGCATAAGTATTAAAAATAAGCTTTTTAATAAGCATAAAGCATAAGCACTAAGCATAAGCAAAAGCATTAAGCATTTATAAAAAGCATTAAGCATTTAAAATAAGCATTAAGCATAAGCGGCAGAAGAAATCAAAGAGGAGAAAAACTTGTACAATATGCACTTAAACACAAATTAACAATTATTAACACAATTTTCAAGAAAAACAAAAATAATCTATGGACATGGATTTCACCGGACCAACAGAACAAAAATCAAATAGATTACATTTTATGTAACAACCCAAAACTATTCACCAACATAGAAATCATAAACAAAATGTCCTTCCCTAGTGACCACAGACTCCTAAGAGGAACAATTACATCAGCCAAAATAAAGAAAACCAGAAGTACATTTGATCAATTCCCAGTAAACAATCTCAATAATACGAAATCGCAAGAAATATACACAACTACCCTTACTACGAAATTAGAGCAGCTGTGTTGGGAAGATGATGAGAACTTAGAGTCCTATTATTGCAAGATAGAGTGGATTAAATTATCTTAAATAGTCTAACACCCATAAAAACCAAGAAGGAAATACTAACTGAAAAAACTAAGAAACTAATTAAAAAGCGTAGCATGCTACAGCAGAAATCCTCAAAAAATAAAAATGAAAAAAGAGAGCTCTCACAACTGTACAAAACCACAAACAAACTATTTAAAAGAGACTATGAAAACCACAGATTGGCAATAATTGAAAAACATCTATTAACTACAGGGAGCCAAAAGAGAGCATTTAAACAGTTAAAAACAGAAAAAACATGGATACCTACTTTAAAGTCACAAAAAAAGGGACAAGAAAAGACTTAGTAAAAATTGCTACTGAATTTTACAAGAAACTGTACGAATATAAATCTATTAATAACAATTGTTACAAAAAGTTATCAGAGTCAAATACGAATACAAAAATTCAACCCTTCAATAGTGACGAAATAATGTCAAAAATTAAAAAAACTAAAGAAAGAAAAGAGTCCAGGCGAAGATAATATCCCAAACGAAGCTTTGATATTTGGAAGCCGCAAACTGATCGAAACTTTAACTAACTTATTCAATAAAATACTAGAAAAGCAGGAAGTGCCTTCAAAATGGACGAAGTCACGAATTATACTTATTTATAAAAAAGGAGATCCAGAAGATATAAATAACTACCGACCAATTAGTATACTGCCAACCATTTATAAATTGTTTGCAATGTGTTTAGAAAAAAGGATAGAGTCAACTCTAGAAAAATGTCAACCAGTGGAACAGGCTGGCTTTCGGCAAGGTTACTCAACTATCGACCAAATTTACACCTTAGAACTAGTAATAGAAAAATACGAGGAATTTAAGAAGGATCTCTACCTCGCATATGTAGACTACGCGAAAGCGTTCGACTCCATCTCACATAAGAGTATATGGGAGGCACTGGAACATCAGAGTATACCACACACATACATAAATATAATTAAAAACATTTACAAGAACAGCACAAGCCGCGTAAAATTAGACAGACTAGGCACAGAATTTAATATTCGTAGAGGCGTAAAACAAGGAGACCCTCTATCACCTAGACTTTTCATATCTGTACTACAATATATAATGAAAAATTTAAACTGGGACAGAAAAGGAATATGCGTTAATGGAAAATACCTCAGTAACCTCAGATTCGCCGATGATATTGTTCTTTTTGCTACAACATCAAAGCAACTAGAAATTATGCTAACCGAACTAAACGATGTTAGTAAAAATATAGGCTTACAACTTAACACCTCAAAAACTAAATTATCCACCAACGGAAAGAAAACTCCTGTTACAATAAATGATACACCTGTTGAATATGTGGAGAGCTATATATATCTTGGCAAACAAATTTCATTTAAAAAGTCCAGGCATACCGAAGAACTGGACAGACGAATTAACATGATCTGGAAGAAATACTGGAGCTTCAAAGAAATTCTGAAGTCAAAGCTTTCTCTACCACTAAAGAAAATAGTAATGCCAGCCTATTACCCTGCCTATCCTACGGAGCTCAAACATGGATTTTTAATAATAAAAACATGTCTAAAATCCGTTCGTGTCGGCGCGCTATGGAAAGGAGCATCCTTGGTGTAAAACTCTCGGATAAAATTAACAGCACTAAGATTCGTCAGAATACCCAAGTACTAGACGCATTGCAACACACACAACGCCTGAAGTGGAGATGGGCTGGACATATGGCCCGTTACAGTGAGGACAGATGGCCAAATCGCGTCACCAACTGGCAAGGTCCTGGAGGGACCAGACAAAAGTGTAGACCAAGAGCTCGCTGGGACGACGATCTGAATAAATATGTAGGAGACTGGACGAAAAGTGCAAAGAATAGACAAATATGGAGACAGCTGGAGGAGGCCTATACCCGAAAGGGGCCATAACATAACATTAAGCATAAGCATTAAGCATTAAGCATAAGCATTAAGCATAAGCATTAAGCAGCAAGCCTCATGTCTAAAGCATCAAGAATTTATAATTAAGCATTGAGCATTGAACATCAAGCATAACATCCAGCATCGAGCATAGTACCAAAAATCGAGCATATCATCGAGGATCATGCATGTGTATTCGCTTTTAATTTGTCAGTGGCGCATCGGATTTCTTGTTTTACAATTTATATAAAATTTCAAATTTAATGTATCATCTTAAATAATCCACCGCTGAATCTAGCTGGCATAATTTTAGGCATTTACCTAATTTTATTTTACTTTTTTCATAATAAAGGTCAATGTTGTTTATATTAAATCAATAAATTATTTTGAGCAGAAAAGCTAAATTACCTTTTTTTTAAATAAGCTTTAAACATGAAGCATTTAGCATTAAGCATAAGCATAAGTATAAAGGAGAAGCATTAAGCATTAGCATTTAGCATAAGCATTCAGAATAAGCATAAGTATAAAGCATAAGCATTAGGCATCAAGCACTAAGCATTAACCATAAGCATTAAGCATAAGCATTAAGCATTAAGCATAAATATTTAAAATAAGCTTTTAAAATAAGCTTTTTTAATAAGCATTAAGAAAAAGCATTAAGCATTTAAAATAAGCATTTAAAATCAGCATTTAGAAAAAGCATTAAGCATTTTAAATAAGCATTAAGAAAAAGCATTTAGCATAAGCATTTAAAATAAGCTTTTAAATAAGCATTAAGAAAAAGCATTTAAAATAAGCTTTTAAATAAGCATTAAGAAAAGCATTAAGCATTTGAAATAAGCTTTTAAAATAAGCATTAAGAAAAAGCATTAAGCATTTGAAATAAGCTTTTAAAATAAGCATTAAGAAAAAGCATTAAGCATAGGCATTTAGCATAAGCATTTAGAATAAGCATAAATATAAAGCATAAGCACTAAGCATTAAGCATAAGCATTAAGCATAAGCATTAAGCATTAAGCATAAGCATTAAGCATAAGCATTAAGCATAAGCATTAAGCATAAGCATTAAGCATAAGCATTAAGCATAAGCATTAAGCATAAGCATTAAGCATAAGCATTAAGCATAAGCATTAAGCATAAGCATTAAGCATAAGCATTAAGCATAAGCATTAAGCATAAGCATTAAGCATAAGCATTAAGCATAAGCATTAAGCATAAGCATTAAGCATAAGCATTAAGCATAAGCATTAAGCATAAGCATTAAGCATAAGCATTAAGCATAAGCATTAAGCATAAGCATTAAGCATAAGCATTAAGCAGCAAGCCTCATGTCTAAAGCATCAAGAATTTATAATTAAGCATTGAGCATTGAACATCAAGCATAACATCCAGCATCGAGCATAGTACCAAAAATCGAGCATATCATCGAGGATCATGCATGTGTATTCGCTTTTAATTTGTCAGTGGCGCATCGGATTTCTTGTTTTACAATTTATATAAAATTTCAAATTTAATGTATCATCTTAAATAATCCACCGCTGAATCTAGCTGGCATAATTTTAGGCATTTACCTAATTTTATTTTACTTTTTTCATAATAAAGGTCAATGTTGTTTATATTAAATCAATAAATTATTTTGAGCAGAAAAGCTAAATTACTTTTTTTTAAATAAGCTTTAAACATGAAGCATTTAGCATTAAGCATAAGCATAAGTATAAAGCATAAGCATTAAGCATAGGCATTTAGCATAAGCATTTAGAATAAGCATAAGTATAAAGCATAAGCATTAAGCATAAGCTTTTAAAATAAGCAATTAGAAAAGGCATTAAGCATTTTAAATAAGCATTAAGAGAAAGCAATAAGCATTTAAAATAAGCATAAAGCATAAGCATTAAGCATAAGCATTTAAAATAAGCTTTTTAAATAAGCATTAAGAAAAAGCATTAAGCATAAGCATTAAGCATAAGCTTTTGAAATAAGCAATTAGAAAAATCATTAAGCATTTTAAATAAGCTTTTTAAATAATCATTAAGAAAAAGCAATAAGCATTTAAAATAAGCTTTTAAAATAAGCTTTTAAAATAAGCTTTTAAAATAGGATTTTAAAATAAGCATTAGGAAAAAGAATCAGGCATAAGCATTTAAAATAAGCTTTTTAAATAAGCATTAAGCATAAGCATTTAAAAGAAGCAAAAACATTAAGCATAAATAATTAAAATAAGCTTTTAAAATAAGCATGAAGAAAAAGCAATAAGCATTTAAAATAAGCTATTAAAATAAGCATTAAAAAAAAGCATTAAGCATAAGCATTTAAAATAAGCTTTTTAAATAAGCATTAAGCATAAGTATTAAAAATAAGCTTTTTAATAAGCATAAAGCATAAGCACTAAGCATAAGCATTAAGCATAAATAATTAAAATAAGCTTTTAAAATAAGCATTAAGAAAAAGCATTATGCATAAGCGTTTAAAACAAGCTTTTAAAATAAGCATTAAGCATAAGCATTAAGCAGCAAGCCTCATGTCTAAAGCATCAAGAATTTATAATTAAGCATTGAGCATTGAACATCAAGCATAACATCCAGCATCGAGCATAGTACCAAAAATCGAGCATATCATCGAGGATCATGCATGTGTATTCGCTTTTAATTTGTCAGTGGCGCATCGGATTTCTTGTTTTACAATTTATATAAAATTTCAAATTTAATGTATCATCTTAAATAATCCACCGCTGAATCTAGCTGGCATAATTTTAGGCATTTACCTAATTTTATTTTACTTTTTTCATAATAAAGGTCAATGTTGTTTATATTAAATCAATAAATTATTTGAGCACAATAGCTAAATTTGGTTTATTATAAAATATCAAATGCAGAGGTTTGAAAGCAATGGGAATTTCAACAAATAAAATAATATTCTGGTATGTTCTAATAATAATCAATTCTATTGAATTGACTCGCTCCGACATATATATATATTTATGTATATATATATATATATATGTATATATATATATATATATATATATATATATATATATATATATATATATATATATATATATATATATATATATATATATATATATATATATATATATATATATATATATATATATATATATATATATATATATATATATATATATATATATATATATATATATATATAAATATATATATATATATATATATATATATATATATATATATATATATATATATATATATATATATATATATAAATATATATATATATATATATATATATGTCGGTTATGTCATGAGTACAGGACATCAGATGACATCGAAACACAAGTGTGAAGTTGGCGCACTTCGGCAGAGTCTAAGTCTAAACTCAGTCGGTTTGATTCCGATAAAAGGGGTTATCATCATGGTCAGACCTCTCAGATAATTCGGACCTCGAGCTGACAACAAGTGCTTAGAAACTGCCTCACGTTTCGTTGTACAAAGATAATTAGATAGTTACTAATTTCAATGGACAATACCCAAGACTCAAGTTCAAGAAGATCTCTACCTCCGACATCAGAAGTGGGATTCACTCGGGCATAAAATCACCAACTACCCTCGGAAGTGAATTGCGGATAATGTTTGAACTCCAACAACAGAAACTTGAAGTTTATTGAAGCTATAAAAGCACGTCAAGCAAGAAATGAAGTCATTTTATTATTTGAATTTAAATGCACACTACAAGTTAATAACAATGAAATGTCGGAATCAATCAATCAATCAACCGTTCATAATCAATCAATCAAAATAAATTTATGTTATCTCGAAACTTCAAAATTGAAATCTACCCACATATAAAAAAAATCTAGTGGGGTTTTTATGAAAGAAGAAATCGATGCTGATGAACAAAGAAAAGAAATGAGAAATTATGGCGGTGACTACGCGGTGCGAATGGCGGTAATGGCGCGGTGCAGGTGCCGGTGATGGCACGGAGCAGATGGCTGTTACGGCACGGCGCGGTTGATGGTGATGGCGCGGCGCGGATGGCGACGACGGCGCAGCGCGGATGTCTACGACGGCGCAGCGCGGATGTCTACGACGGCTCAGCGCGGATGGCTTCGACGGTGCATCGCGAATGGCTACGACGGCGCAGCGCGGATGGCGCTGATGGTGCCGAGGTTGCTGATGGTGGTGACGGCGGTCGTGGCGATGGCAACTATGGCAGCGGATCTGGTAAAGTGCGGTGTGAGCAACGCGTTGAGGTTTGCGCAATTTATCCACCATCGGATACGTCACAGCATAAAGGTGAATTCGTTACGATTTACTTCCAATTTTTGCGTTAGATACTCGTTAAAGAAAATTAAGCGATCAAATATAGTGGTAAGCACTTTATTATTGTTATTGCGATGACTGGTACTGAGATTAGCGATTAATCCCATCTAGTTTTTGATAAATTTTACTGAAAATTATTTCACTTTAACTTAACGTAACTTTGCTACGTATTATGATAAGGCGAGAAATTATTTCATCCCGGATTGTCGTAAACGTGAGTGCTACGGATGTTTCATTTGACAAAGATCTTTGTTTTAAATTCGGTTAACAATGGTAACGCGATAGCTCTAAAGATTTCAACCTGTAAAAACAAAAAAAATAATTGTAATTCGATTTTTGGAAATATTTAATTTGTTGTCTACCTATATGTGTAGTAATCACGGGCGAACTTACAATTATTAATTAATCGTATAATGCAAATGTGTATTATTGCCGATCAAGGCCCGTAAATGCTGTAAAATAAAGCGGTTAGTTAATTTAGCAAAAGTAAGAACTTATTATTTACGTCTTGTAAATGTTTTCCGCAATAGAGACTAGCAATATTCGATCGGGGTAAGATGCCATAGATGAAGTACAACTCGCGACAAATTGTACAATGACCAGGGTTGCAAAAGTTTCATTTTTAGAGCTTATGATAGAGAAAATTAAAAAACCTTTGTTTGTGATATATAGCGATGCCAGAGGGTTAAGTACCACTTGAAATAGAGCTTGTAGTAAAAGCGATTGAGTAAAAGTGATAGTAGTGAATCTTAGTTCAATTGGGAGTGCGTGGGACTCGGAATTGAAAGCAATACCATGAAACAAACAGGAGGTTTGTTGGTAGGGCTTAGTGAAAAGCCATATGTGACGAATAAGATTCATGCTTTGTGTTTTATGATGTTTTTAGAATACATTTTTGGTTTAAAATATAATGAAAAGTAGTGCTTAGTTGCTTTAGGCTTTAGTTGAGTGGGCATTTATTTCCAATTATGATGTTCAACTTATTATAACTGATTTTTCCTTTTTCAATAAGTTGTAAAGGCGACAGGTGCAACAGGGGTTCGAGTAGTTTCGATACAGTGCCAGAGAATCAGAGTATTACCGATGAAATTGATGAATTAAATGAGGAATTACTTCATGGAACTGAATGTAATAAAAATTAAGTTTGCATGGTGATTGAACTGACTTGGAAGTTGATTTGTAGCCGTAGCTCGATAGAAACCGGTATCTACTGGAAACAGTAGTCCGTGAGTACGCGGTAGGCAGTCAACTCTGGTTTAAGTTGGGATTTCAAAAGAAATCATAGAGTCCTTGGAGAGGGCTCGGCTATCCTGTGGGGATGTGCAAGTAGATTACTGAGTAACTGAAGGTTACTAGTTAATCGAGAATCACATGTAGAACTTGATGTCTGATTTCGTTTACGTTTAAATAGTTTAGTCAGTCATGCTCTGATTTCTCTGATTTTAATAGTATAGCTATAAGAAAGTCTATTGTTATCATGTTTCTTTACTTAAGTTTTAAAAACTTGAGACCTCATACCTGACTTGGTCAAGAAGTGACCGAGTTTTGTGATACTTTGCGAGATACATTTTGTTACAGATTAACACACAGAGACGTGTGTCCTGTAGGATGGCCGTGTCGGTTATGTCATGAGTACAGGACATCAGATGACATCGAAACACAAGTGTGAAGTTGGCGCACTTCGGCAGAGTCTAAACTCAGTCGGTTTGATTCCGATAAAAGGGGTTATCATCATGGTCAGACCTCTCAGATAATTCGGACCTCGAGCTGACAACAAGTGCTTAGAAACTGCCTCACGTTTCGTTGTACAAAGATAATTAGATAGTAACTAATTTCAATGGACAATACCCAAGACTCAAGTTCAAGAAGATCTCTACCTCCGACATATATTTATAGTTTATTCTGGGTATTTCAACGTTTGTAAAACCACCGTAACACATGATTTTATTTATTTTAATGCTTGAGTTGTTAAATGTATTTATTTTATTTATTGATAAATATTACTATTTATTTTATTATTTTATTTATTGAAAAAATATAATAAATAAGTATTCTAATATTTCATAAAATATATCTCATTATATGTATATATATATATATATATATATAATGAGATATATTTTATGAATATATATATATATATATATATTTTATGAATCAATAAATAAAATAAATACATTTAACAACTCAAGCATTAAAATAAATAAAATCATGTGTTACGGGGGTTTTACAAACGTTGAAATACACAGAATAAACTAAAACAACAATCAATAAATTAATCAAGAATACAATAAAATTTTCCGTGGTGATATCGAACCCAATCAAAGTCAAAATCAAAATCAAAATCAAAGTCAAAATCTTTGACTTATCAGTCTGGGTCACTAACCAGTAAACAAACACCCCATGAGTTTAATTATTATATAAAAAGCTTATCTTTTGTCTGATTTACTCAACCAAAAGATACCTACACTAATGAAGAACTGTATAGGAGAAAAAAACGAGTAGGATACCAGATACGGTAAAGGAGAGTGTTTAGCATCCGGCTCTATCCAATTTATATCTTGATGTTTCAAAATGCAGTAGGATAACTTCACAAAAAATATTACCATTATGGATAGCACCAACTTTTGTTGAAATAATATTGGATACATACATATACATATACCATATATATACATAATACATACATATACATAATACATACATATACCTACATAATTAATTATTTATATGTCACAATTACACATATAGTTCCATTGTAATTTTAAATTGTATACATGTCAAAATTTTATAAAATTAATTAAAGATAGACATTTTTGAAATGAAACTTCTTTAGAATCGTTGTGATTTCATACCTGATGCAACGGAAAAAACGACAGGTAAGAGACACAAATACAAAAATGTGTAGAATGAAGCCGGTAAAGAATGAGACAGAAATATACACACTATTTTACACTGTATGCGGCTGCGTATTACACTTTTTAGTAAGATGTCAGCGTGGTTTGTTATTCTTTAACAGTGTGCTTGTCAGTATTTTTATATCTTGTTGTGCTAAATAATAAATTTTATAAGATGCCCAAAACTAATGCCGAAATGTGTCGTCAATATCGACGCAAAAAAAATGAAAATAAAATTAAAATTAAATTATGACAAAATTCCGATGATTTTAAGTGGGGATTTTAACATAAATTTTGCATCAGATACAGCGCTTCCTTTGATTGAGTTTCTCGATACAACATTTAATTTAAAAATGTGTAACAATCGCACTCAATCAACTACGAGATCAAAAACGGTAATAGATGCAGTATTCCAAAGATATATCAACCAAATTGAAACTAAAATATTTGTATCGTATTTTAGTTATCATAAGCCTCTTGTATCATTTGTTGAAACTGAAAATATGGAACTTGAGCAATAAATTATGTAACATATGTTAAATAAAATATCTTTTAAAATTAATCAAAATACTTTCATTTTTAAACGAATAAACTTTGTAATTATCCTACCCTTGGTATATATATTCATCTCATTCTTTTCTCGATTTACTGAAGTTTCACTTCTATCGTGTGTGAATCGCACACACACCTTTTTTTTATTTTTTATTGTACCTACATAATGTTAGCATGTAAATTTCTATAAACAATCTCTTAACCATTTAAAAGGCAGATTCTTAGAAGGCACCGTCCATTGTCTTAAATATTCTGGTACACAGAGGATTGTCTGAGTTTCATCCATAATAACTCAAGCAAAATAATCTTTGCTAAGGGATCCTTAAAAGGTACAAATGAAATCCTATTAGCATATATTTAAATAGATAATAACAATCTACATTTAATTTGTAAAGAAATAAAAAGGTTACAAACGATTATTCAAATTTACTTTAATTATTGTGAGTTGTGATAATAAATTTGTATTATATAATATTTTAGTGTTTTTGTTTTAGTTGCACACTTAAATTTAATAAAACTAATCTATTGGTCTTTGTATCTTGTAGCAATAGGATGTCAAATAAATGGCTTTTCTCAGAATAATGTCCATAATAGCTAATTTTAAAACCGATTACTATAATGGTACCATAAGGGTAAAAAAAACCGATTGGCAAAACATAGATAAGACGTAAAACTGGAGAAAAGTTTATGCTATTCTACATGGAATATAATTGTTTCTTTAAGAAAGCCTTTTACATTCGTTATCGCTGAAAGTAGAATAAACTTATTTAATTAATTATTATGAACTATTTAATTACTTCTAAATATATTATTTTTTTGTCATATTTTATAAAGTTATACATTCTTTCTAATTTTTTAAGGTATATTTCTGTTTTCTATATTGAACTAGTTGAACCTACGAAAACACTGATTTTGTGTTGTTCAGTAATACTGTATATTGAACCTGTCACCAGCCCCATAAAAGCCCAATATGTTGGAAACAACTGTTTTTATATAAACTAAACAGCTAAGAACCATCTTAACGGACAAAATTTTTGATTAAAAAACCCGCAATCAAATAAGTTCATTCATTTGGCTGTTACGATGCCACAGATAGACACAGGTATACAGATACAAACATGAAACTTATAGAACCTCTCGTTTTTAGGCCGATATGGGCGTGTATGGGCCGAACGATATCCATTATGATTGATTCATAGAAAAGAAAGTATGTACATTTTATAATTGTAAAATATTATATTATATTAAACTTACTAAAATACAAATGAAGCGTGAAGACCTTTTTTTTCATATTTCTTACTTTTTCATTTAGAATAGAAAAATGTTAAGTATAATATCTCTCGATAGTTCAATCCTTGCCCATGTGGATAAATTTGTATTTCTATATTCTTATATTATTGTAAAAAAAACTTATTAATTAACTTAACTATTGAATTATTTTCACGAATGAGGAGAGCATGAAATTATTTTTAATGATATTAGCCTTGTTTCTAATTAATTATTGTTTAATAGTAGGTTTGTATCTAAATATAAAATAAACAATATTTAGATACAAACACTTTTTTTTTATTTACGTATTAATACAATGATTATAAAATAATATAATAAACCAAACTCAAACTTAGACTGCTGCTGAGGTTCAATATGTATATGCACTAGTAAGTGCACATTCGAAAACAGGATCCCGTAGAGGCGTGCGTGCATTTTGTTGTAAAAGAAAATCAAATATCGTGACTGTGTGATCTATCTCAAATCTATGTGCATTTACTTTTATAGTAAGAATGTTGTTTTACGATCTCCTCATTATTTTTTTATTTGAAGATCTATGATGATTGAATATCCATGTATTTCCAGATATATATAGATCATGTAAAAAAAATGTAAGAGATAGATCTCTTACATATTTTTACCCAGCTGTAATAACGTTATATCGGAATTGGACCTGTAGTTTCAAACCTTTCTGGATTCTTCAGCATGCTTAACCGAACTCTGTTCACGCCACGACTTCGCCAACCTTCTTGCTCATGATGAAGAATCTGGAATCGTTTCGAGACAAGTCTTGCAGGTTGTGATATAATTTACGTGTTAAAGCTCTGTAAATATATATAAATCTTCTCATCAAATAAATTTATGAACTCAGGCTAAAGTATTGTTTGATTTGATTTGGTTGAATATTTAAAAATGAGTAATTTTGTAAATATATAATAAATTTTAACTTCTTAGGAAATAACTACACAAAGCTCATTTTTTCTATTAAGTTTAAGGCTAATTATTTGGTAAAACTTTTTTTAAACACAATATAATTTACATTTATTTATCATTAAAAGTTATACGATATTTTTTAAAATAATTAATTTCATTCGAGAGTATAATTAAAAAAAAAATTAACCGTATATAACAATCATATTTATGTAAATAGTTTGTTAATAAATGCTTTCAACGATGGTTAAAGATTTTATAAGTGATCTAGCCTCAAACGAAACTCGTCAGCAATGGTAAACCTAATAACTTTTCTTTGTTGAATCAGAACCTACGAAATTTTGTGTACGTGCTGAACAAATAGCTATCCGTAGTACAAATAGCCATAGACTAGATCTTCTGTTGAACTACTATTAAGTAGTTTGTATCATTTTTATAATAGTCCACACACTACCCAGCCTTGGTTGGTCTTGGAGTTATCATTACAGGAAAGAGGTAGGAATAGTTAGTATATTTATTATGTCATACATACGTAACATTTATTTAAATTTTATTTAGTAACTGTCCACTTAGATCTTGAATTCAAGAATTGGACATTTTTGCAGTCACATCACAAATTTTGTGTAGGTCACATTCTTTTTAACCGAATTCTTCAAAAAGGAGGAGGTTCTCAATTTGGTTGGTTTTTTTTTATGTATGTACACCGATTTCTCCGCGATTTCTGAACCGATTTACGTAATGCTTTTTTTGTTTGATGCGGAATAGTTTCGAATTGGTCCCATACAAATTTGATTCAGGTAGGCCCATTAGTTTTTATTTTATGAGCATTTTAATCCAAGTTTTGAACTAACTTCTCCGGAAGGAAATCAAAACGTGCTGTTTGACGTAATGACATCTGTTGTTTTGTATATGTGAAGTCTTTAATAGTCTCACAAGAACGTGAAATTGTGTTTCAAAGAGATTTTTTATTGAGAAGACTATGGAGATTAAGACTATTTATTGAGATCTATATTTTTTAAGGCGCTCAGCACCTTTTGTAGGTCTACCCATGGCTTATTGATAATGTAGCAATAAACTAAAAACTATTAAATAAAAATAACTACGTTAAAAAAACCGACTTTAAAACTAAAAAGTAATAAATAATGAAGATTTAATATTTATTATATACTACCTATTATTTATATGTCCTATTTACTAATAGGTTTGAAGTCGGTGCCAAGCATTAAACAAATAATTATATTTAACCACTTTAATGAATACGAGCAAATTAATACTCTAATGAAATGCCTACTTTAAGGATTAAGATACGTAAATAAACATAATAAATAGCAATTAAACGTTATTATTAAAAACAGCTCAATCTTCATATGATTACTAGCTTAAATCGATACGAAGAAAAACAAAAAAATAAATAATTACGGTAATGTATTCAACCGATTTCTAATACTAAATAGCTTGGCATCGACTTCAAACCTTTTAGTAAATAGGACATATAAATAATAGGTAGTATATAATAAATATTAAATCTTCATTATTTATTACTTTTTAGTTTAAAAGTCGTTTTTTTTTAACCTAGTTATTTTTATTGTTTTTATTCTTGTTAAACGTTTTCATGTTAAAAAAAGCATTTGGGATAAGCAATTTGTAATAAGCAATAACTTGCTTTCTATATTAAAGTCACACCATAAAAGAATCGTCGTAAACGTCACCTTATATTCTTTTGTATGCAAATTAAGGTTTTGATAATCAGGAATAACTTATCTTTAAGACACTAACTTTTTTATTTAAATAGACATACACCACGTCGTATTATAGGAGCTTAACCTATAGTAAATTATATATATCTTATATAAATGTGATAATAAACAAAAAAATAAAATAAATTTGTGAATTGAACAGTCGGTCCTAAGAAAAAAGAAGGCGTGTATAATTATATATTTGTTTGAAATTTAATTATTTTTTTTATTCAAAGAAAATGAAAAGACAAAAATATTTCCTGTATATTATTACCTATCCACTTTTATGAATCTGAGTGAAATGACAGCTAGAATGATTAATTAACATTGGGCGGCACCTTTTTATTACTATCACCAATCTTTATTACTATCACAGCTAAATCATAAAGCTAATATACCAATAATAATAATAATAATAAATAATTTATACAAGCTAAAAGTATAGGGGGCGTGCCATAAAGACACTTTGCTACGACGTAGACATTTTGCTACACACTATGGTACAATTCTAGTCAAGCAGGTCCATTTCCTATTATTAGGCATTAGAAGTAATCTGAAGTTTATGCATACTTCTATTATAAGGGTGGTAGTTATATATTTATATTGTTTTTTCACAGTTGAAATGATCTAATAGTAATCAGTATTTATGAAAAACAATTCAACTGCAAAGTTAACACTTTACTTTCAAATGTTTAATAACTGATTCCACACAAAACTAAGACATCTTTATTGATTAACCTAAAAAACCGTAAATATTGAAAATACACCAAACTTTTTACACAACATTTATAAATATGAACCGTTCCCAATTAATGTATATAAAAAATACCTGTCTATTTTTTTTCACAATCCTGTTAAATTACGCTCCTTTTATTAAGAAGAATTAATATTCCTTTACCTAATGGTAAAAGTATAAATGCAGTATGCAATTTGCACCAAAGTTAAAAGAAAGAAATGTTTTCTTCTTACGCTGGTGATTAATGGTTGCCGCGTTGAGGATTGTTCGACCGAGATGAATGCTAAAGCAGCATCCACCGCCCGTGAAATTAACTTTCGTTTTCGAACTGTTGGTTTAGTCGCACAAGTTTTTGTGACATGTTATCTAACATATTAAAAATATTAAAGAATTGAAGGTTAACTAAATAAAAATAATAAAATTTACAATCAATATGTATTAAGAGAGTGAACGTGTAGTAAGTAAGTGAAGTGTTTACTTATCTCAAACGACTATTAGATAAAATAAATTCATAACATTTATTAGTTATGTTGAATAATTTTATGACATTTCATGGTCACGGAAGCGGAAGGCCTATGTGAAGATAACTCGCTCTGCCATAGTACATTTCACCGCTAATGGATGTTAAACACGCCACCTTCTTATTATTGATGTGAATCAATAATTCTTCGGCTTTCATCAATAAATAATAATATAGAAAGAACAATTATTAACCGATGATAATTACCCACTATGATATCGATTTAAGTTAGATTAACTTTCAAACATCACACTTATTGTTTTTTAACCCCCGACCCAAAAAGAGAGGTGTTTGAACTGTGTATCTGTATATGTGTGTCTCTTTGTGGCATCCTAGCAGCCAAATGCGTTAACGGATTTGATCGCAGATGTTTTTAATCAAAAGCCTGGTCCGTCAAAATGCTTCTTAGCTATATTTGATCGAAAAAAAAGCAAGCAAAAGGTTTCCAAGAGAGCTTTTGCTAGTTATTCTTTTTAGAGATGTTTTTGTATCGGAAGTTTTTTAAATTCTTAATGATTTTTTTTTATTTGACAATACTTGACTACTTGAGTTGTGCAACTTACCTACGTGTTGAAGTCCCGGAGACATACATATGGCCTTAAGAATTTTTTAATGTTGAAAAAAAGGTTAGTTCCTAAGAATAACATACGAACAATATTATTAGCCATCGTTTGAATTAAAGATCCTCTTTTACTATCCAATGTATAGGTATTATTATATATTTTTTTGTACCGGTTAAGTAGTCGTTTATAACAATATACAATAACTGAGTATACAATATGTATATCTGTGATAACGAAGGTCTACATTGTCAGGAATGATAATATCTAAGAATTTTAGGTCTCTATTATAAGGGCCACGTCCAATTTTATTGTTTCACAGATTTTACTATTCACACTTCACTTTTATATACTTGTATTTAACCCTTCCTTGGTACTATACAGCAGCGTCTGTCCCGAATATCGTCCTAACCGCAGTTTATATACCCTTCTTTATTAACTCCCTCTTCACATAAACAATAATCATAGTCAAATCATCTACTTTAAACGTGGAAAAATAACAAATACTCGTAAAAGAACAATTGAAAGTATCGGTAAAAGCGGTATTAAATACTGGTTTTAATTATGAAGTCTTAATGGTTCCCACTTTTCTAGCTTATTCAAGTATTTACTAATTAAGCAAATATCCCTCCTCACATAAATAATAATCTTAGTCAAATAAACTACTTTAAGCATACGAAAATAAACAATACTTGACATAGCAATTCTAGATATTACTATTTAAGTTAATAAAACAACGATTTAAATAATTACACCTTATTGGTTCTTCTTATTACAGTGAAATTAGTAATTCATCGATTTATATGGATCAATACAGTGACCAACAAAACATTGAAATGAATCAAAACATTACGGATTATTATAAAATAGTCGTTTAACAATAATGTAACCTTACAGCTCGGCCGTCCTGCTCTAAGCAAGTCCCTTTGCTTATAAAATGTAAATAACGAAAACAATCGATAATTATTCGTATTTTCTAAAGCGGTTGAAAAACGTCACTTAAATCTGAAGTTTCTAGGACGGGCTGTCTTTTCCCCGCCTTAAAGGTTTGTAGGTCCTTTCTCTCCTCATTTTCTATTTTGACACCGTATGACGAGGCTTCTGTTTGGGATTCCATCCATATAGCTACCCAAACTACATAGCGTGCTAGGCTTACTCTCGTCCGTAATTGCAATTAGTCCTTCCTTTCGGCTGATTAAATATAATAAACACCTGAGATCCCAGGTGTTCACATTGCGTAACAGTCCTTTCCCTTAACTGATAGAACTATAGCTAAAAAGCCTCCGCTTTCGGTTCAGTCAGTCCTTTGGTTATCCAGACCCTTATCCTTGGGCTTCCCTGACCCTTATCCTTGGGCTTCCCTGACCCTTATCCTTGGGCTTCCCTGACCCTTATCCTTGGGCTTCCCTGACCCTTATCCTTGGGCTTCCCTGACCCTTATCCTTGGGTTTCCCTGACCCTTATCCTTGGGCTTCCGTGACCCTTATCCTTGGGTTTCCCTGACCCTTATCCTTGGGTTTCCCTTAACCCTTATCCTTGGGTTTCCCTTAACCCTTATCCTTGGGTTTCCCTTAACCCTTATCCTTGGGTTTCCCTTAACCCTTATCCTTGGGTTTCCCTTAACCCTTATCCTTATGTTTCCCTTAACCCTTATCCTTGGGTTTCCCTTAACCCTTATCCTTGGGTTTCCCTTAACCCTTATCCTTGGGTTTCCCTTAACCCTTATCCTTGGGTTTCCCTTAACCCTTATCCTTGGGTTTCCCTTAACCCTTATCCTTGGGTTTCCCTTAACCCTTATCCTTGGGTTTCCCTTAACCCTTATCCTTGGGTTTCCCTTAACCCTTATCCTTGGGTTTCCCTTAACCCTTATCCTTGGGTTTCCCTTAACCCTTATCCTTGGGTTTCCCTTAACCCTTATCCTTGGGTTTCCCTTAACCCTTATCCTTGGTTTTCCCTTAACCCTTATCCTTGGGTTTCCCTTAACCCTTATCCTTGGGTTTCCCTTAACCCTTATCCTTGGGTTTCCCTTAACCCTTATCCTTGGGTTTCCCTTAACCCTTATCCTTGGGTTTCCCTTAACCCTTATCCTTGGGTTTCACTTAACCCTTATCCTTGGGTTTCCCTTAACCCTTATCCTTGGGTTTCCCTTAACCCTTATCCTTGGGTTTCCCTTAACCCTTATCCTTGGGTTTCCCTTAACCCTTATCCTTGGGTTTCCCTTAACCCTTATCCTTGGGTTTCCCTTAACCCTTATCCTTGGGTTTCCCTTTTCTATCCTTGGGTTTCCCTTTTCTACCCTTGGGTTTCCCTTTTCTACCCTTGGGTTTCCCTTTTCTACCCTTGGGTTTCCCTTTTCTACCCTTGGGTTTCCCTTATCTACCCTTGGGTTTCCCTTATCTACCCTTGGGTTTCCCTTATCTACCCTTGGGTTTCCCTTATCTACCCTTCATCTATCTATCTATCTATCCCTCCATCTATCTATCTATCTATCCCTCCATCTATCTATCTATCCCTCCATCTATCTATCTATCCCTCCATCTATCTATCTATCTATCCCTCCATCTATCTATCTATCTATCCCTCCATCTATCTATCTATCTATCCCTCCATCTATCTATCTATCCCTCCATCTATCTATCCCTCCATCTATCCATCTATCTATCCCTCCATCTATCTATCTATCCCTCTATCTATCTATCTATCCCTCTATCTATCTATCTATCTATCCCTCTATCTATCCCTCTATCTATCCCTCTATCTATCTATCTATCTATCTATCCCTCTATCTATCCCTCTATCTATCTCTCTATCTATCCCTCTATCTATCTATCTATCCATCTATCTATCTATCTCTCAATATCGTTCAAAGCTTAAATAGTTACCTATACGCAAGCGAAGACCTTCTTGATATTTGTGCAAGTCGTTCTCTATAGATCCTGTCTCATCAGTATTTAAAATGTATGTTTCAATTACTAGGAAGTACTCACGACCTTCATCTTTGCTCTTCCTCCAATCATAATTGTTTTATTCCTTCGCATTATACGGAGTCCATCTCAAGTTCTTTCACAATGCACGCTACCAAACTCATATATGTGTTTTGCTGAAGTTGAGGTCAATCTAGGTGGCGGAGATTTCTTCTAATAAACACAGTTCCTCTTTTGAATCATAGTTTTCCTCGTTCGCTATGATGAATCAATTCATAATCTACCTGTTAAGTTAGCGAGTCAATATAAATGGTTCTACTGTCACTTTATTTTGCATTTGCATGTCTTAGTTTTCATTACGATCATTAACGAGATGGATCTAAAATAACAGAGGAAAGAGTAACGAATGACAGAAGATAAATAATATCGAATGTTTGTCAGGTAATGTACCTAGATAAAATATTCCATTAACTTCTAGATTTCCGACTGCTAATTTTATAAAACATTTATTTAAAAATAAGAACGCAACTAATCTGAATGTCGCTTAGTATGTACATAACGTAGCCGTACCTTTTAATTTAATATAGTTCACTATATGATAACGATATTTTTTCATGTCTACATTAAAATTTGTACGGTCTAATCCGACCTTGCTCGACAACATTTTGTGTGGGTATTTTGAAATATTTACTTCAATATAAAATTCTATATACAATAAAACGAAACTTATCAAATATGAATTTAGCCATTAATTTTATTTTTTTTTAAATATGTAGGTACCCAAATAATAGTTTACGAAGTTTTAAATTGTATGTAAATTACCTTACAAACAACTAGATAAATCGAATCGACTTAATCCATAATTCATACCGAGGTCCACTACACCGCGCACTCAAAAGTTAACGTCAGTGGGACTAATTAACTCTGTCTCGTCATATGAACTCGTTTTTAAGAGGAACAAATTTATGGGACAAGTCATCTCAAAACATAAGATAAAGAAATTACGGAAGAATAACTTACATTTTCAGGATCCCTTAAGATACCTTAGCTCCAAGTAACATATGTCCCTACACCAAAGGCGTATCCCGGTCATCCACGTCTGGAACTTCACTGCAGGCATCTGCAGCGCGATAGGTCCGATATTTCTGATGTCAGTCCGAAGAACAATCAAACTCTAAAATCAAGCTCAATCAATAGAACAATTATCCTTTCTGCCGTTTATCTTTCTGCCACTAATATTCAAAGCCTTTGTATTCAGTTCTGCCAAATATATAGAAATTGTAAAATTAGTCTTCCTTCTGCACACCGATGTAGTCGCACCAGTCCAACAAAGTTTTATCGCCATCGGGATTGCACGCTGTATTTAGTACTTCCATTTGCTATCACCAATATCTTTGTACACTGTAAATTAACTACAATAAATTAAGCTATAAGTGGTGGATATTACAATGCTATTTTACGGCAGATCCCAATAAATTAAACCACCAACCATCAGCAATCGTTAGCTCCTCAACAGAATAATAACACTCCGACAACAGTAACACAAATAATAACATTATATTCAATAAGTAATTCGAATAAAAACTTTGCTATAAATAATGATACCACTACAAAAGATTTGAGAGGAAACTATTCTCGTCTGAAAAAAAGTTTTACATTTATTTGCACCATGTCTACCCTCACCAAGATAAGTCACATCTATCGCAATATTGGATATGGCACATTAACCTCCTGTAAAAACTCTAAAAAAATAATATATTGGTATATTTACTACCCTCACAAAATTTTATGCAAATTTCACTTCATATAAAACAAAAATATAATATAATAAATAAGACAGTAACACTTACATTATTCCCAATAATGGGCGCGGAGCCAGAAAATGAGAGTTTTCTCTGGGTATCCCACTTCTGAATTATAAGGGCCACGTCCAATTTTATTGTTTCACAGATTTTACTATTCACACTTCACTTTTATATACTTGTATTTAACCCTTCCTTGGTACTATACAGCAGCGTCTGTCCCGAATATCGTCCTAACCGCAGTTTATATACCCTTCTTTATTAACTCCCTCTTCACATAAACAATAATCATAGTCAAATCATCTACTTTAAACGTGGAAAAATAACAAATACTCGTAAAAGAACAATTGAAAGTATCGGTAAAAGCGGTATTAAATACTGGTTTTAATTATGAAGTCTTAATGGTTCCCACTTTTCTAGCTTATTCAAGTATTTACTAATTAAGCAAATATCCCTCCTCACATAAATAATAATCTTAGTCAAATAAACTACTTTAAGCATACGAAAATAAACAATACTTGACATAGCAATTCTAGATATTACTATTTAAGTTAATAAAACAACGATTTAAATAATTACACCTTATTGGTTCTTCTTATTACAGTGAAATTAGTAATTCATCGATTTATATGGATCAATACAGTGACCAACAAAACATTGAAATGAATCAAAACATTACGGATTATTATAAAATAGTCGTTTAACAATAATGTAACCTTACACTATGGACTACATCTTACTAGTTCCAGCAATTTTCAGGTCTGATTTCAGCTTCCGGTTACATTTGAAGGGTTCCTTAAATGTTTATTTATTTTTTATTTATTTATGTACCATAAAAATTTACAAAATATAAAAGATCTCTTTAAGAGATATCTCCCAGTTTCATCATCATAGTATCATCTTCCAAAGTAAGATAAAACATTATAAATATGCAGTCGGCCACGTTGTATAATAAAAACATAAAAATTGATTTAATTATATTTTTAATATATAAATTAAATAGACTACATCAAATATATACATAACATAATTGTGAATATATTAATGTTAGATATTTACATACATACATACATACATACTTCATCGTTTATTAATAATAATTGAAGTTATTGAAGAGAAATAATACTCTTTAACTCTTATGTTAAAGGTTGGATTTCCAACAACTGGATTTCCTCAAAAATATGTTTCTGAAGAGAGTTCCAAAGGCGAGCAACAACTATTGTAAGAGAGTTTCAATAAAAAGTAGTATTGTAAGAAGGCGTTTATTTAGAGTAGAATAATTATATTACCGTTAGTTAGATATTTCGAGTTAACAAAATATAATATGTAGTATAAAGATTTATTAAATTCATCAAATAGTTTGTACAAAGTTTAGCTTAGTATGGGTTCATGAAGCCTGTGCGGTAATATGACTGCGTGTGAAGCTTGTCAAGGTATCCGGAAAATTGGAACTCACTGACCTCATATCAGAGTTTTTGAACGGTTACCTTGTATCTCTTTAGTTATCTTGGGTGATATTTGATGCGGTCCGGATGATAGCTCAAAATGCGACTACGCGGCTGATGAACTCCTATTTATATTAGAGAGTCCACCGTCTAACTCGTCTTAGAGAATGTAGTGAGTAAGAGGAGAGTTGGGATAAGAAGGATATATTGATAGTGTATACGTAGTTATTAAGATAGAAAATCCGATGCGAACTTGTTTCATAAACATGAATAGGACGCAACCACAACGACATTTTGTAGCATGTGATCACACGCACTAACTAATAACTAATTGGTAATAAAAAACAATTTAAAACTTAAGTCATTACTAACTACTTTTATACGTGTCTAAAATATGTATTTAAAATTAAATTTCTTCCAAAATCGAAAATAACAATACAAATTTTAAAACGTAGTTACTTTAAAACAGAAAAAATATTTATTCATAATTTACTGGATTATCAAGCTTTTCTTTTTAATAAAAGTCGAACTTTAAAAGTCAAGTCTTTATTATATACATAAACATATGTTTCAAATGAAAAGACACTACTTTGTGTAGATGGTGTCGCAGCTACACAGAAGCAGTTTGACCTGTTCCCTAATTTTGTAAAAAAAACACACAAAATATTAAACCAATCGAAAGAATTAGCTTTCCAATAATAGAGTAAACTATTTTATTGCTGTTTAGAACTTCAATAGTACTTGTCAAAATTATTTGTAACAGTGTAATCCAGGTATTGTATTCTCGCACCTCAGGAATAAGTCAACATTTATTGTAAAATAATTTTAAATCATAACACCGAGGACTTTTTTTTCTTATTGTTAGTTAACTGTTTTGGTATTTTGGTCACCGAAGTCTTCATTTTAATAGAATAAATTTTTCTGTTTCTTATTTTTTTTGCCACTATTATTTAAAATACATACCTTATAATTTCAATACAAGGTAAATGTTTTGTATGTAACTACACCGTGATAATAGTTATCGCGTCGAATGAAGCCGCGAAACATAATTACCAGTGATTTGGCCTAAAGCGAAACTCGACAATGATGCTAAACCTAATTAACAACAATTGAAAAGCTTAACAGTAATTGTGTTCATTCAGCGACGCAGGTATCCCTTTTGTCTCCATTAGTGTATGTTTGACAAAAAAATACAGTAAAATGTCTTATAATTTGAAATGAGTGAACACAGTTAATGAAAATATAGTGACATGATAGCAAACGATAGAAATTGGAAAGATCTTGATGTATGCTTTCAAAATATTTAAAATAAAACTATTTAGCAGATTATGTTTAGTATGCATTTTGAACACTGTATAAATAAGCAAAGGATATTAAATATATATTTACCCGGCTATAACCATGTCATTTAATCGGAATTTTGCCCGACTAGTTTCGAATTCATTGGGGGTTCCTGTTCATGAGCTCGAAGCATGGCGGACTCGCGGCTTTTACACCGCTGATTATAGCCGGATAAATACATATTAAATAATCATCACGGTCCACGAGAGTTTAATTACAAAAAAAAGCATAGGATAGTAAAGACGTTAAGCAAGTTATAAATTATGTAAGTAGCCATACCTTTCAGGCTACAAAGTACAAAATGTTAGCATATAAAAAAGGGAAAAAAATAATTATAGAAATTTAAATAAAATAAGCATAGTATAAGCTAGTAATAAAAATAAGCAATTAGCTAAGATATGTTATAATATTGAAAACCATATATAAAAAAAAAACCAAAATCTGATAAAACTTATTTACCAAAAATAAAATTGAAATAAGAGAGTCCCACACATACAAGTGCAAATGGTCCTGGATGAAAAAAGATACGGAATGAAGAAATAAATTTCGAGAGGAACAATTCTGAAAACAGGTATAAAAGAGTAACTAAGACAAATTAAGACTCTAATCATATGTATCTCATAATATAAAACTTCAACATTCATGATGTTATAATAATAATATGTATAATATGTATGTATTTAGATACGTGTATACGTTTGTTCAATTTATGTATCAGTATATATATATGTATCAGTGTGTAAGTGTATATAGATAGATATATAGTATATATTTAATATTTATCATGTCCTTTTTTTCTAATTTATTTTTATTTTATTTTTAAACGCCTACCACAATTGTTCACCATACACAGAGGTTAAATGGGAGAGAATGCCATTAGGCATTAAGTTCGCCTTTTGTTAATTCAATAAAGTGTAAATATATAAATAAATAAATAATCACGTTAGGAGTCCAGAAATTAACTAAATTAAAAATTAACAATACAAAGTCAAGTTCTCATCTCAAAAAAAAAATACATGCTGTCGTCATGAAACATCATACTCAAAGCTAAATTAATATTTAAAAGTAAACGTTGCAATACGATATTATTCTTTGGTAATATGATCTTACACAAAAAAAAATCAAATCATCAAAATAGACACAATTAAATTAAATCATGGTAAAAACCAAAGATAGTTTCGGCATAGTTTTCTAGGATTGTCAAACTTATCTTTAAACTCAAAATTGTAGTTTACAAGCCAAGTCTGCATTGGAAATACTAACAGACCTGTTCAGCAACACAATAGCTTCACCCTTTTTTCCCTAATAAGGTAATTACTGTAATAAGCAACACAAAAAACACCTTGAAAGGAAAGACTTTAATATAGGAATCTATTTTATTACCCCTTAGAATTTCAGAAAATATTCTATAAAATAAAGCAAGCAGCTCTGAATATAGTTTTCATGGCACTAATAAAATATAAAACAAAAATAAACTCAATAATATTAATGGGTTAACAGACTTTACCCTATTAAATGTTTTTTTAAAATAACAAAAATCAGGTTTGTTTGATGCAATCTTACACTTGGCGTGTTGTTCAAAGGTAAGTAGACAAAATTTAAAATTCAACTAATAAATGTATAGTCTAATATTCTATAACCAACACTAAATGATACCAGGTAATTGTAAAGTGTGCGGTATTGTTTTAAATATTTAATTCTATTCCTATTTCTTTTGGATAAGCTTACATTGACTTATGAAAAAGTCTGCCTAGAGAACAGTAGAAGTACTATTATAGTTTCTGCGGTTAGTTGGCTTTGGTGAAATAATGTTTATCGAAAGGTGCTTTTTTTATGAAGATTCTACGACCCTTAATGATCTGATCGTCCTTGTAATATAGTTCATAGACAAAGTAAGATTATCTTTTTTTTTATAAAACGACCAGACGACCCACCCATTTGGTAATCATTGCTTAATAATTTTAGCCACATTACAATTCTTAAAGCTCAATTTTGACATAACATATAAGATTTTAAAGAGTAAATTTTTCAACACCGGGTTGATAGCAGATGTTAGAATTTGATATTTTAGTACATTATTAAGAAATGTTTCTCTCCATATCTACATAGAAAAAATTCATTTTGAAAAAAAAAAAATACTTTACTTGATTTTGGTCTATATTCTTGTCTTTCGAAAGGTTAAGTCCCCCATACACAACAAAAGAAAGATACTTTCGAATTCCAGATTTTCAATTGCCTTCTCGTATTATTCTGATGTTCCTGATAGTGACCTATGACGAAGTTTAGTGCAGTATATTCTGAGGCATCAAAGTCTGTTGACTGGAATGACGCCTCAAAATATTGAATATGTCAAGTATTATGACATTATAATTGTTTATAGAACTTGTTTTTTTACGACAGTTTGAGTGAGAATAGGAACCGAAAAAAGTCTAATTTATTATTTCATATGAGTCAGCAAGCTACAAAATTTGTGCACAAGCTAAACAGATATCTGCGAGTAACATATAAGAGCTAGCTACCCAATAAACGGTTCACCGCATACTATAAAGATATAATAGTCACTTGTAACTTCATGTTGCCATGACCCGAAGTTTATCATTATATACAGGGTTATGAATACTTAAGTGTAAATTTGTTCTGCTAAAATGTATGAAACATTTCAATGCGTTGTAGGTATCGTCAATTTAACACTTTTACAATAATAGTCAACAATTGGAAAACTTTACAATAGTTACGTTCATTAAATTAATCTTTTTTCTTGTTTCGTCTCTGTATCTGTAAACAGTCTATAAATTTCCACATTGTGGAAATTTAAATTGTTTCTCATGATTTTACTTTGTTTTATAAAGTGTTTAGGTTTATGTACAAACAAAAAAATATACAATACTATTATGTGTTGACTGGTCTACTCATCCAAAAAAAGTCTAACCACTAATGTACAGATAACACGCATTGTGACCGTATTTCAATAACTCAACGGCTCTTAATAGCACCTTTGTTGAAAGTAGGCCAATTGCTATCGGATAGCAATTATATTCAACACTGGATAGACAGTTATGATAATAACTAAGAAGATCATTAGAATGAAATTAGTTAAAATATAATAACATGTATTTTTGATTTAGAAATTTAATATTAAAATATTTTTTTATTATTTTATATATTAAGATATATTTATTTAAAATTTAATAATTCAAATTTCATTTTTTTATTGTATTGCATACATACGTGTACTTATAATCGATGAAGACATCACTCCAAATGAGGACACCATAAATCAACCAGTACTCTTTACCGGCCCAGTGACTTTCGAAAAGCGGTAGCGGTGGTTAGGATCCCGGGAATAAGGTGACTAAGTTTAAGGAAGTTCAGTTAACTTTTGGAAGTTGAGCCACCTGTTTGTAATTATGCCACACTAACATTCTGCCTTCTACTAATACTGTTACATATTATGTGCTATTATTTGTTACCTCTTAGTAATCGAGAAACCTAGCACATCCTTTGTACATTGTAAAATACAAGATTTAGATACGTTTTTTGTTAAATGTATGACTTTTTAATTAAATACAGAAATTAAACTTTCGACACGGGCAGAACTAGAATTTTGCGACATTCCACGTTTAATCTAGAGTTATACGTATTATTATTAATAATACTATTTTAATTTTAAATAAATGCTTACAAACACTTTTGACACATTAATTTAGTTTACTTAGAATAACACTCAATACTGGAGATTTAACTTTGGGTAGAATTTTCAAAAGAAACCTAATAGATATAGCTTGTGTCCCCATAAGGACCGTTGTATTTCCGTAAAATTTGTTAAAATATACGGGTAATACTCCATATCAACGCTGTTTAGATGTTTTAGTGGCTTTTAATTTCTGAGCGGTGAAATTCATATGTATATCATATATCCCAATATCTAATCAGTTTAAGAAATTAACAGGTTTAGCTAAAGTAGAACAAGTGTTTTAGGAGAATTCTTGCCGTAAACATTTCAAGTATTCTAACTTTCAATTAATATTTTTTTTTTTTTGTCAAATCTTTGGTGAAAAATAAGAAAATACTTTTAATAAAAAATTTTTTGGAGGCACTTCGAAGCAAATTACGGAGGCTGGTCCAAAATTTAATAGCGTGTACTGTGAAAGAGTTAGAAAAGCAATATGTTGTGAAGGTACAAGAAAATTATTCAATAACAAGACACAGATTATATAAATAATTTTTAAACTAATGTTAACTTTAAAATGTATTATAATCGTTAGATAAATCTGAACTAACTATACGAATGCTAGATAGTTTACGTGATTCAATCAATATAGCCGATATAAATGACTTTGTCTATCCCACAAAATAGTAACAGAAGGACACAAACTTTTATTTGTCCATAGAAGAGTGTGATTAGTGGCTTTGTGGTACTAGGAGTGTATATGATCCGCTGCAAAATAAACATCGTCCATATCAATAATATTTAAAAAAATATATATATTACGGCAACGATATGAATATCATTTTATTTTATTAGTATTTTATATGAGTTTATCATTCATAAATAATTAACTTGGTTTAAGTTTAGCAAATAAAATAGTTAAAAATGTGGTCCAAGTGGAAAATGGAATGATATTGAATAAATAATATAGAAAACTTAGTTTGTTATGTATCATGTGGCTCAAACATATTTCTATGAAATTATTACTTAAACTTAAAAAGCATTATACTCTTATAAGTTTATATTTTTTAATTAATGTTAAAAATAATAAAATCATGTTCAACTATTATTAATTTCATGAGCAAAACAAAACACGAAACAAAATAATAATAAATAATAGTTTCACCTATTTGTACTTAAAAAATCAATATTTTCGTTGTCGCATTTTGATTACATATATAAACCTAGACGTTTATAATTGATTGTTAAATAAAAAAAAATACGTAAAAATTTGTATGTTCAATGTAAGGAAAACCATATATTCCTAGCAAAGTTCACTAATTATTCTATTGAATTGTTGAAAAGAACGAAGCCCAAAAACAATTGCTATGAACTATCAGTGAGAGTAGAAACAACTTGGATGAATAATTTGAAGTTAACTAGTAATGTGCCGACTACACGCTCAGTCTTGCCATCAAAGTTATAATTGTATTGAAAATTTAGAAATAAATGGAATATGGGACAGTCTCCACCTACTTCATAATATGAGTTTTTTTAATAAATTAATTATTGTATTGGTCTAACAGATTCGTTTAAAATTGTTTTATTTTTTTTAAATATAACAAATACTCTTTTACTAGATAACTCTAGTACATCATTCATATAAAACGGTAATCTGATAATAATAATAATAAAATAAACATATTTCTATTTCAAGGAATATAAATTGGTTTTTGTGTGTAAGTATTAAATAATTATTATAAAATCTTTAACATACTATTACAAAATACTATTTTTCTAATACATATACAATACACACATTTAAATACATATAGGTTTAACGGTTATCTTAAACAATTATTCAAGCGAAATGAGTTTTGAAACATTCTCGTCTGTCAGTAAAATTAACGTTGTTTTCTTCTTCTTTTCGGTTCTTCAACAAGTTTTTATTATGTTCTATCTCAAATATTATTGTATATTTTACTGAAGATTATTAAAGTAATTAATAAGTATATCACACATTTTAATAAGGCTTTTTATACATTAAATATTAAAAAAAAATAACAATAATTGGGTTTGAGACCCAAAAATCATGTTTCTATAATTTAATGTTAAATGTTTAAAATGACCTGTTAACTTCAGTTGCGTGACGAATTAATACAACTATTTAAGTAAGAAATAATCCTTAACAACCTTTTTATAAATTAAGTTAAGGTAACTAATTTCCCAAAAATTTTAACATATTATATACTAACTGTTGCACGCGATTCCGTCCACGTGAACTGTAAAAATAATATTTATATAGCTTATACACCTAGTTGTGACCCGTGAGTTAGAGAGTTGTGAAGTAAAATTTTGAAGTGTATAAGTAAAAACTGCGGAATGATCAAAATGTCGACGATGGTGACTATGAAACGTTGCAGAAGTACTTGTGTGTGTGGCAAAATGATGATATTATATATATTCCTATATTATAATTTGTTGTATTCATTCTATATTAAAACATTTGAAAGTGGGACAGTAATAAAAATAATAAATCGCTTAGTATATAAATATTCCAAAAAAACTATAATTGATTATTAATTATCGTTTTACTCTCACTATATTCACTCTGGAAGTTATTGTATCACGCCTGTGGTTTTTAACTCAATCAAAATTTAATATTGAGGTACCCATATAAATGATAACATTTTATAAAATATTTCATTAACTGCCTTTAAAAATTGTTCTAAAAGAAAGAGAATATAAATTATATTTGAATTGGTTTTTTAATTAACCAGAGAACTTTTTTCGCCTATTTATTTTTATTTGAAAAATTAAATACGATATATCTCTAGGAGGTTTTATTGTTGCTATGGTACATAAAGTAGGTGAGCCAAATGCATTTTTTTGTTATTCTCCATCAGCTGTGTATAAAAGAATATTTGAATATTTGTACTAGTCAATTAATAGCTATAATAATACCTCTTCTGTATGGAATAGTACAGAACTTCTCTGTTCACGTAGTATTTGTACGAAAGAGATAATTATACCAGTGAAGGAAATAATTTGACGAAATCTTAATCGAAAGCAAAAGACTTTATCTCGGAGTCTCTTTGAACTCTTATTGAATCAAAAAGTTTCAGTTCCTAAATTTTTAAATATATAAATTTGTTTTTCATAAATAATAACAAAATAATTGCAATAGTTATTTGCAAGTTTTGTTTGTAAGTCTTTACCATACAACGTAAAAATACTCTATTTTTTTAGGAAGTTACTAATTGCTTTTGCTAATATTAAATATGTTGTATCACTTCGCTAAAAAAATATAAATTAACAACGACACATTTAAAAATAATTAATTATACATGTTTACTTATTTAAAAACCTTTATGTTTAACAATACAGAGATTGAGCTACGATGATTAGTTAAAAGTAAACCGGTGATAATCAAAAATTCAAATTACTAGATGATAATTAAAAAATAAAACACTAGTTGATTTCGAGACGTCTGCTTCCGCTTCTCTCTCTTCCGACTAAATCATGACCTTACAAAAATAGTATTAGAATAACACCCGATTCCAAGAGATGCGAAAATACAAAAACAATGGTGTAATGGTAAACAATTAATTAAAAGGCATAATATATTTCTTAAATCGTGTTTATATTGTTGTGAAGATCAATTTAACGTAAGTATACTTTATTTATATAGAAATACTTTAGTGAAACAAAAGGAAAAATGAAATCTAAGTTTGAAGAAAGAAGTTATGGCTTAAAACAACACCAGCCGAGAAAATGAGAATGTGCGTAGTCGCAAACATTTACACCGGGTAATGAAGCCCTTTCAGAGTTGCTATCAAAAGTAGTAATTTTTAAAAAATTGTGAACCTTCACAAAGAAGTGATCCCTAAGCAAGTCCTAGTACTGCCCATACCAATATCCAGATATCCAGATATAAATCAACCAGGAATCAGTACTTCTCCTATTAAATGTGATAATCAAAAGGCAGAGCTTTGCTTTTCACATATTGAAGATAAATTACCAAATGACTACACTGTGTGTGTACCAAGTCAAAATTAACCCGAAGTATAGAAGTAAAGGTGTCAATTTAAATATACCTGCTGAAAAATAAAATGTAGCATTGTCACCATTTCCTCATTCAACAATATTGGAACTTTAGCAGTAAAACTATCTGTTCTAAAAAGAAAATTATTTACTGAAAATACAGCTGCTAGTTCTTCTATAGCATCTTATTCTTATTCTATATCTGCTGATTATTAACCTAGTTATTTATCTAAGTCAAGTGAAGTAGAAAATGGTTCAAAGGGAGAAACATTTTAAAAATGTAATTTGTAGTAGCATGCTTACTGCTATTGAAAAATAAATTTGTAGTTGTTCTGTTAGAGTTGTTTGGTATTAAGAAAATGCTTTTAGGATTACCTAAACGATCGTATCATTTAATAAAACTTTTATGCCCAAAAATATAGGTTTAAATTATTTATTTTTCTCAGAAACACTAATACTACTGTATGAACTTCGACGCCGATAATTTGAATGGCTTGTCAGATGTCGTCACATTTCCTTTCGACGAATGGTGGCCCGTTTTGGAAGCTTGAATTTCGCTCTCTTAATTTACACATTTCACAAATTATTCTATGGCTTTAAATAATTAGTAAATAAAAAAAATATATAATAAGATGATAAGAAGTATTCGAGAAAGAATATTTGAAACCATTTTAAATTTTATAAATACTCCCTATTAACAACTGACAAATTTTACAGATCATAAAGATTCTATTATAATTATTTAAATTAATAAATCTGCTAAGGATAGATCAAGTACTTCAGTTTCATATTATAATATATATCACCACATATTCATATTCAAATGTAAAGAGATATTGGCATTTAATTCAATTAGTAAATGCCGTAACAACTAAAAAAATTTTCATAAAAGAATATTTTAAAAGAATATATCGGTTTTTACATTGTACTTTTATATTGAATAAAAAAACTATTTTTGAATGTATTACTAAGAAACTGAAACAATTACCTTGAAATAATAAGATTTCTCTATTACAAAAATAAGAAAAATAAGATTTCTGTAATATTAACATAGTGTTTTTTAAATTTTGCATTAAAGATAAGATTTGCATTAAAGATCTTATAAAAATAAACTTTACTTTTTTTACTATGTAAAAAAAAATAATATATTTTAGACTTTATTATAATTTCACGTTTGAGAGCCACTTTATATATTTAATTAAACACAGAACATAATTATAAAATTTGTGTTTGCAGTTTGTTTATCACACGATTTTATTGTAGTTTAGCTGCTTGATTACTTGTCGAAAGGCTGGGGTAATTAACTAGAGCTCGACTATATTGCGAGCAGTTATGGAATTGATGGTGACCGAATCAGCGGAACTCAGTTTATTTTGTTATTTTGTTTATACTGGAGCGTCTTATTCCCGGCGTTAACTTACATCGACCACCACTAAAATGAACTCAAAGACAAATAATTGTTCGAGTGAACTCGAAAGTAAATACTTTAGAGTCAAACTGAAACCAAAATGAGTAAAAAAAGCAAGTTCTTCCTTCTTCATCTATTCTTGATAGAATTGGATGCCCTCTCTATTGTTAACAGATAATGGTTTTTGTAGTTTTTTATTTATTTTATTGTATGAATTTCTAAATCTTTTATCAAAATAACTATTTTCTCAATTAATGTATACAAAAATTTGATAAAAAAAAAATTAAGATCCTTTAAACAAAAAAAAAACTGAACAGGATAAAAAATATACTATTTTGCATATTTTTAATTACCACGCAAATATAATTATTAACTCTGGAAATTATTGTATCACGCAACTTGTTTTTAATTAATCAAAATATTCAATAGTACGGTACCCATACAAATGAAAACGTTTATATAATGTTATTTTTAACTGGCAATAAATAAAAGCTATTTGATTTAAAAAAGAGAGGAAAAATATATTGTATTTAAATTGCTTTTTTTAACAAGAAAATATTTTTTTACTTTAGCATTATTATTTCATCAATACGATTTTTACCATTACTCATTAATTAATTATATTATGTTATAATTATAAACGGATATTATAAATAGAAATTGAAAAAAACAATTGATAAATGTGAGGTATAATCTAATGTGCATTGTACAAAATACAATCGTTTTGAAAGCAGGTAAATGAAACCAGTTAATAAACTGTGATGGGAATTTGACCTCGCAATCCTACTAGTCGCTGGGGGGAACTAAATGATTTATCGTCTACGAATCCGATTTTCAAGCATCTCTGTAGCACTTTACATTACTGTTAGTTTCTTCCACCTGTTTGCAATTTACTGTTTAAAAATGATATACCTACTCGTATCTGAACATTGTTTGTTCAATTTAAAACCATTTTATGAAGATGATTTGACTTTTGAGAAATAAAAATTTAAATATACTAATTAAATAAGAAACAGAATAGAAGGATTTTATTATTTTAAGAATCAATTAACTAATAAGTTCTTAGTTTTTGCACGACCAAGAACACGACATAATATTTAATATATTCTCAAAAATATAATTTACCTCCTCTTAGATCAGAACTACCTTCTAGGTTGGTTTACGTCTACACTTTGCAATAGTTTGTTTAAATAGAAAAGTATGTATTTACAAACTTTCGACTTCAATATTTATGAATAAATTCTATTATTTTATAATACTTTTGATACACATGAATTGAAAAAGCATTAGTTTCAGCAAAACAGGATAATTAAATTTAAATTCATATGATGCAAAAACAATCTTGATATTGTATGTATATATATAATAAACTATTACATCAGTACAGTATATTTTTAAAATCTTATCCATTTTTTTTGTAGTTATATGAACCTCTCTTAACTTTTGGTTAAAAAATTAGATACCTTTTTTATTGCTTTAACAGAAAAATATATAATTATACAAATATTTACAAACTCTAACACTATTTATTTATTTATTTAATTCTTTATTGTACAAAATCAAAATGGTTTTATAAATGACTACTTAGGTTTTATATAAAATAAACTGTTATTAAATAAAAGTAGGTACTCTTCAAATTATACATTTTCTTAAATAGAGAGATTGAGTTTTTCGATGTCGCTTTTGTTAGTTATCTTTATGGTATAAACAAGGATAAAGGCCCAAATTTTGAAGATTCAACCACTAAGGGCTTAAAAAAGATTAAATAGGGTTGGAAAGTATCCCCGGGTTGCGGATAGGGGGGGTCTTCACCGGCTTCGGCCGGCGCGGACAGCTACTAGGAAATGTGGCTGCTTGCTTTTCGGAGCGAGCATTGCACGGCCACAAGATCTCGGAAGCCCGCACTGAGCGGGAACGAGGGCTAGACGGACGGAGCTTGCTCTAATCGTCTGGCTGCGAGGAAGACAACCTCTATAAAAAATCACCCTCTTTTCGTTGTGTCGTCGTCGTGTTGTCTTTTCTTCTTCGTGTTTCTGCGTCTTTTCTTTTCTTTGTTTTGTGTCGGTCCGGAGGTGCCGAAGGGCCGGGTAAGGATGAGGGCACCCAAAACTTTATGAAATGAACGATTCCCAAAACCGTCCCCAGGCGGGTGTTCAATCCCGCACGGTCGCTGTTGCCGTCTGCCCCTCGTATTCTGGGGGGGCACGAACCGTTCGAGTGCAGGAGTCCCTGCACAGGTCGACACCACACCGACCTGTTCAACTAAACTGCGTGTGAGGCGTGGACGAGGTGCGCCCAAAGGACGCGGGAGTGGGCTCGCCCAGGCGAAAGCCGTTTTGCGAGCCATGGAGGAGGCCGAGTTCGAGCGCGCACTGAGCGCTAGGGCCCTCCGCTGGAAGAAGAAGAAGGCTCTGGTGGTGAGTGCGCCGGTTTCCGAGGACGATCTGTCTTTGGAGGCGCTTCCCACCATTGAGCCGACTTCTTCTATGGATGCGCAGCAGCTGCATGCAGTTGCGCGGAAGAATGCTGCCTCTATCCAAGAGGTGTGCAAAAAGAGCCCTAACTTGAAGGGCACTATGGTTAAGGCTCTGAAGGGGGCTGCGAGCAGCCTTCTCGAGATCGTCGAGGTTCTGGCCTGCAGGGGGGAACCTGAGGAATCGCTGCAATTGCGGGCGGATAACGCCCGTCTTTGTCGCGAGGTGTCCTTCCTTAGGGAGGAGATCGTCAAGGTTCGCAAGGACTTTGACGATCTTAAGTCCTCTGTCGGTCAGCCTCCGATCTCGTCGGGGGGTCCAGACGCGGTTAAGGAGTTGAGACGCTCCGTATTATCCTCGGTGCGAGTTTTAATTAACTCCCGCTTTGAAGGACTCGAAGAGCGTCTCCTCCAGACGCGGATCCACCGGCCGCCACTCGCGGCGGAGAGGAGGCAGTCGGCCGCAGTCGCGGCGACTGTCTCGGAGTCGGGGCCGCCGACGGCTCCTCTGATTCCAGAGGAGGCGTGGTCGACGGTCACGAGGAGGGAGGAAGGCTCGGGGAGAAAGAAGGGCCTTCCCTAGAAGCCGGCTTCAAGCAGTAAGGCCAGTGGTATTAAGGCGTCTTCCAAGAAGAAGCCGAAAGCACTTTGCGTGGGTTCCCGGAAGCTGCCGTCTCCACGGTCTCCTGCAGTTATGATCAAACTGCAGGACCATGCGGCAGCGGCGGGGGTGACGTACGCCCATGTCTTGGGGCGTGCCGCCGAGATGGTCAATCTCGGCGACATCGGCCTCAAGGATGGGCTGTGGATTCGCCACTCGGCGGCAGGAGCCAGGCTCCTGGAGCTGCCTAAGGGCACTCCGGAGCAGGCTGTTACACTGGCGGCGAAGCTTCGCCCAGTGTTGGATGGAGTGGCGGATGTCGCCCGGCGTGTCCGGCCTGTGGCCGTAAGGCTCAAAGGTCTGGACGACTCCGTTACCCGTGACAACGTCGTTGATGCCATTTGCCGCATCGCTGACTGCCATGACGAGGCCCTCCATGTGGGGGAGATCCGTCGGGGTGGCTATGGGGGTATGGGCGTCACCTTTGCCCGATTTTCCACCGATGCTTCGAGAGCGTTGATTAACGCCGAGAAGGTCCTGGTGGGCTGGAGCTCAGCCAAGGTGGAATTGCTGGAGGCGCAGCCGCTGCGCTGCTTCAGGTGCCTGGCACCTGGGCATGTGCGTGCGGCTTGCCCGTCCGCGGTCGACCGTAGCGCCGCCTGTTTCCGGTACGGTGGTGAGGGCCATACCCGAGCCACTTGCACCGGAATGTTGCGGTGCGTGGTCTGTGCGGACCGAGGCCTTGCAACGACCCACCTATTGGGGAGCCGAGTGTGCAAGGCTCCGCGAGTTCGAGGATTAGCACCTGGTGCGAAACCCTCGAGCGCGGAGCCCAGCACGGAGCCGGCTGTGGCTATGGCAACATAGTCACATCGAGCTTCAGCGGGGGAGGCTGCGAAGGAGAAGGGTTCAGCCCGTTCCTTCCCAGCCGTAGGCCTAGGTGAGAGAGGGGGGGGCGAACTCTCTCGCTATTGCACTAGGCCTATGAGGTAGGGGTACACTGGTTGCCCGGGGTATCCTTATCAGAGGGGGGTTCCGTCGGGGCGCCACGGTGAGTGCGAAAGCGATCCCGTGGCGTCCCATTGTAGCGACGTGGGCAGCCGTTGGGTTTTTAGTGGGGTGCCTTAAAAATGGCAGTCGCCGGGTGCCGCACATACCGCCCGGCCATTGCCTTCCTGGCCTGGGTGAAGATGCGAAAACGCATTTTTCCAACGATAAAAAAAAAAAAAGGGTTGGAAAGTATAATGGAAAGAATGTGTAATAAAGGATAATATTTATTTTAATTTCGAAGCGACCAAGGAGTCGATCATAAGCTAGCTTTCGTGCAACTATTTTTATATGTTATTATTCTAATTGAACATTTGAATCAACGTATCATAATATTATACAGTAATATGGTGCAAAGAAGTTATTAAATAAATGTAAAATAAAAAAAATATAAATATGGCAGTTACAAAAATCATAGAAGAAGAAAATTCTTAGAAGAATATCAAAACCTATTAAAAGTATATTTACTTAGCCTGGCCATGAATACTATTACAATAATAAAACATAATATTCATTCACAATATTTGTGCTCTCATTTTTACGCCTATCTTTCTAAATATGTTTGTGCCCACCCATGCAAACAGAAAAAATATGTGAATATAAAATAAGCACCGGGGCTGAAATTCTACTAGACATATAAGCGTCCATTTTCCCATCACAACCTTACCATGTACTTTAAATTGCACCACTTGTTTAATAAATTGTAAACATAATATAGACACTAAGCAAAATAGATATTGAGATGTAGGATAGAATTAAAATCACAATTAATTGTTCTAGCCCATGGTCCAAGCGACCCATAATGTTAAAATCATTATAACTTAGGATAACAATAATAAGAACTGTAAGCAAGCGTGGCAGCTAGGGTAAATAAATTATCTGTAAATACAAGCTAGAAATGTATAAACTCAAGTAACACAAATTGAAAATCCTGAAAAGTGAAACTATTATCCAAATAAAACAATAAAATTGATGCAAGTTGAAACAGCAAACCCGAATGATACCCAGCTGCCATAAAACCGTACACGCTACTAGGCAACAACATAACCGAAACACACAACACGTGCTACGAATAAATAATAACAAGCTGAAATACTGGCACACTTAAAAAAAATATATATATTTGTGACATGATTTTTTTTTGTTTTAAAAAAGTGCATTTTTTTTTATTTTCCATCGCCTTGGTATTGGTATTTGCAGTAGTACTAGTTTATTAATACCTATCATGAAACCTCTTCTATTTTGGAAAGAATAAGCGACCATAACAGTGAAGGAAAGAATTTAACCAAATCTCCCAAACATCTAAAACTATGTCTCGTATATTAAAAGATGGTTATGAACTTTTAGCCTGTAAGAGACTATGGTTATTATTTAACAGATAACCTTTAAATAAATAGGTGGTAAAATCAAAAGCAACTTATTAAGGCTTGTGAAAAAGGGAGGTCACAGAAAAAGAATCTAACGTAAAACTTGTAACTATTGACCACATTTTAAACACAGATATAATAAAAAACATACATATATTATCAGTATGTAATAAATGCATATAACATCATGTAGCCATAATCGTGCACATGTAAGTAAATTAGATTTAAAATACACTATAGTTAGAAAACTCTATTTTAATCAAAAAGTTCCAGAGTTCTAGGAATTCAAACAACAAATATTATATTACATACTATCTGATGCCATCGACTTCGTATCTGCCTTCGTTTCTTACTCCTCCGATTTTATCATCAGTCATCACTTAATAATATTAGAGCCAAAGCTTTTATGTTAATACTAATAAACGAGTGGAGCCGTATTATAGTCTGTTCCGTATTCCGTATGCCGTATTAACGTCTTGTGGGCGTTCCACGGGAGCTTTTTATCTAAAGTTATACCTAATAATATTGTTAAGTCAGTCAGTTCTAACACTTCATTGTTAAGGAGCAAACTACAATTTAGATTTAGTGACATAAGAAAGTGTCAATTCCATGCATTAAGTTTTTTTAATATTTAAGACCAATGAAGAACACGTAACAGAGCACTGTTTTCTTTATCATAATTAGCCTTATTACGCACAACGTTAAAAATAGGTAAGGTATCATCAGCAAAAAGTACAATGTCACATACGTAATGTCCTTTTACGTAAAAGATCAAATCATTAATATAGAGTAAAAATAAAACGGGGCTAAAAATATATCCTTGTGGAACCACCCATCTTTAGGTGAGAACTAGCCGATTTATAATTATTTACATCAACCGTCTGAACTCTCTGATTTAGGTAAGAGGAATTAAGATCAAGCGCAGTACTATGCACACCATAGTGATTAAGTCTGCAGGTTTTAATACCATTATTATTCTTACATTCTTTTTTTAGTTCATGAGCGGTTCCTATATGTAAAAGTTTTGGACTGCGTAGGTAGGGTTGCCAATTTTTTTTGATGAAAAAAAAGTATAAAACTGTTTGGGCAGGGAAAAAAGTATTTGTAAGAAAAAAAGTACTATAAAATTTTATAATCATATTGAACTTGAAACGTTTTTTGTGTGCTTTTAGCACAAGCGGACATTTTTTTACTATTTTTGGATTTTTCAAAGCTTGTAAATGACAATCAACATTGAAATTTAAATAAATAAACAATTCGTTTATAAATTAAATGTATTGTCATTTTAAAAAGTTCAAGTTTAATCTCAAAGAGATTTCAATAAAAAGTGAAAAAATACTGATAATTTTATTAAATATTTCGGGTTAAAACATTCACATTAACATGTTACTGATTGTAGAAATGTTAGATACATTTCGTTCAGTAATTATAAATCGTTTACATCACCTGTTCTAACTTATACGTTAAATAGTTAACTATTTACCCATAAATCCCATAATTAGTGTTTTGTTCTATGAATCGCAGTGAAGGTTGAAAATAAAGTATTTTCACATACTTTATTTGTATGCAAAAGTATAAAGTTTATATAAATAAAAGTAAAATATATAAATATAATAGTATATATATATATTAATTTGTAGTTTTTAAATTGTAGTTGACCTTAATATGATCTTTCTGTTGCTTCTTCTCCTAAACTACTGAACCGGTTGCCATCGGTTTTTTGTATTTGATAGCAGCATTAATATCGATGGTTAAGCAACGAACATTGATAAAAAAGGAAAATTTAGAAATAACCATCGGTTGTAATTATAGATTATAAACCAAACAATTAGTTCACTATTGTGCCGCTTGTTGGCGCCACTTTATACTTGTCAGTGTGACCTTTTGTCTATGTCGAATTGTCTTTACTTGGTCGTTCTTTTTGCTACGTTGATTGTAACTGCTTACACAATAAATCTTATTATACAATTTCAATCCTGTGTTATTTCCTTATAACCCATCAGGTTATGGGCCCAGGATACAAAATAATTAACAGTACGTTATTAGTTTTTAAAACAAATTAAAAGAATAATACGCCATGCCGAAACATGTGGTTTTGCCTCCACCGGCGATGCCGGCTTCAACGTCTACAGCTATAAGTTCTGGAATATCGGTAAATTTTGAAAAACTCAGCGGCATATCTAATTATGGGAATTGGAAATTCTTGATGAGAATGTATTTGATACATGAAGACCTGTGGAATTGCGTCGATGACGAGGTGGGTGTTCCTAAGGACAATGATGCCCGCAAACAACAGCGTGCACTTGCAAAAATATGTCTAATTGTGCAGCCGTCGTCTTTTTCTCATGTACAAAATGCATCCAGTGGTTTTGAGGCATGGAATAACCTCAAAACGGTCTATGAAGATAGAGGGCTGTGTAGACGATTAGGACTTTTACGTACAATGTTTGGATTGAAATTGGAACAATTTAATGATATGGAAGCGTATCTTCTAAGGATCACGGACCTAGATCAACAACTACGAGATATAAACGCTCCATTGGATGATGATTTCCTGTCGGTTTTGATATTAAGCGGTTTGCCACCAGACTACGACCCGCTTATAATGGCATTGGAAAATTCGAACATTAAATTGTGTAGTGAAACAGTGAAAAGTAAATTATTACAAGAAAAATTACGTAGAGATTTTGACAAGAATGAAGAAAGTGCAATGTTTACAAACCGGAATGCAAAATGTGTAATTAGAACATCTAACAAAAACAAGTGTTATATTTGTAAAAAACCGAATCACTATGCTAAAAGCTGTCCAAATAAAACCAATAAAAGTGAAAAATGTGAAAAAGCGTGGAATGGAACATTATTGACTGCATTATCAGCAGATATAAATTCAAATGCGTGGTATGTGGACTCAGGTGCGACATGTCATATCACAAACAATAAACATTTACTAAGAAACTATGTTGTGGACACACCGCGGTTGGTCTCTGTTGCCAATAAAGATAAAATGTATAGTGAGGGACACGGTGAAGTGCATTTGTTGTTAAAAGGACAGACTCAAAATATAAAACTTTGTGAGGTTATTTACGTTCCAGGATTGTCAACAAATCTTATTTCTGTTGGAAAAATGGCTTCTAAAGGACTTGAAGTGCATTTTAGTGCTCAGAAATGCAACATCTATCATGATAAGATTGCAGTTGCCAGTGCTACAATGGTCAATGGTGTCTATCAGCTGGACATAAAATGTCAGAAGGTGACAAGTGAATGCGAGTTAGCTTCAAATTACTCTGTGAATGAGAGCAGACCAAACATCCAGCAATCAGATGGAGAACGTCTGGAGATTGGGAATTTGTGTGAGGTGAAGTCATCACAGCAGTTATGGCACCGTAGGCTTGGCCATCTAAACAGGCGAAGTATGGACCTACTTCAAAGAGGTATGGCTATTGGAATTGATTATGCTCCTAGTAGTTATACTCCTTGTGTGGCTTGCATTGAGGGTAAGCAGAGTAGATTACCATTTCCTAAACAATCTTATAATAGAGCTATTGTGAAACTAGGGCTTATACATTCTGACCTATGTGGGCCAATGTCAGTTTCCTCATTTAGTGGTGCTAAATATCTATTGACATTCATAGATGATCTTACTAGGATGACTTTTGGTTATTTCATTAAAAGTAAAGATGAAGTATTGTCAGTATTTAAGATTTTCAAAAAACTTGTAGAAAATGAAACTAATTTGAAAATAAAGATGCTAAGAACCGACAATGGTCGTGAATATGTTAATAAACAATTCCAGAATTTTCTTCAAGAGCATGGCATCAAGCATCAGATGACTATTCCGTACTCTCCACAGCAGAACGGTGTGGCAGAACGGGCCAATCGCACTATTATGGAAGCAGGGCGATGCATGCTGCAAGAAGCTGGAATGGACCAAAGATTCTGGGCGGAGGCATTGAATACAACAATATATATTAAAAATAAGTCACCAAGTAAAGCAGTTCGAGACATGACACCAGAAGAAAAATGGTCAGGTAACAAAGTCAATTTATCTAATTTAAAACTATTTGGCTGTGTGGCCTATGCTTTGATACCCAATGAAAAACGCAAGAAACTAGATGCAAAAAGTAAACAGTTTGTATTTGTGGGTTATTGTAATGAATCAAAGGGATATAGGTTAATTGATCCAAAAAATCCCTCTAAATGTATCAAATCTAGAGATGTGCAATTTTTAGAAAATAAAATGTACAAAACTTTGAAAACAAATCAGGAAAATTGCACTATTACTGACTGTCAGATGAATCCTACTAATGATGTTGTGAATGATATAGAAACAACTGAAAATAATAGCACCAGTTCACCTACTGTTCCAAATTCTTCTGATTCTGTTTCTAATTCTAGCTATGTCGATGATACCAATGATGTGACATGGAATCCGGACATGACTGAATGTCTGGAAAGTGATTCAGAATATGAAGAAACTACAAGCATGGTGGTTGCCATGACAGCTGCAGAAAGTCCGTGTGTAGAACCGCAGACAATAGATGAGGCGCTGTTGGGACATGATAAGGAACATTGGAGGAATGCTATTGAAGATGAGTATAAGTCATTTGAACAAAACAAAGCTTGGACCTTGACACAGTTACCTGCAAATAAAAAGGCGGTCAAATGCAAATGGGTATTTAAAAGGAAATTTGGATCTGAAGGTGAGTTACTTCGTTATAAAGTACGCCTTGTTGCCAAAGGTTTTACTCAAGAATATGGGATTGACTATAAGGAAACTTACTCACCTGTGGTACGTTACTCTACTATTCGTACACTTATTGCCCTAGCAGCAAATTTGGACCTGCATATTGATCACATGGATGTTAAAACAGCCTTCCTAAATGGAGAACTACAGGAGACTGTTTACATGGAACAACCACAAGTTTATAAAATAAAGGGCAAAGAAAAATATGTATTTAAACTGAACAAGGCAATATATGGCTTGAAACAAGCTTCAAAGGCCTGGTATGATAAAATTGATAAAGTTCTGTCAGATCTTCAATTTAAGAAAACATTTAGTGAACCTTGTGTTTATATAAAATCAGACTCAAATGGTAATCTTACTATTTTAGCCCTGTATGTTGATGACATTTTGATTTTTAGTAAGGATACAGATAAAAAGAAACTATTAAAGGAGGAACTAATGAAAAAATTTGAAATGAAAGACCTTGGCCGAGCTAAATATATATTGGGAATGAGGCTAAATCAAGAAGAGAATAAAATTACTCTCGATCAAAATACTTACATACAAAAGGTACTGGAACAATTTGATATGGTTAACTGTAAGCCAGTGAACACACCTTTAGAATGTGGAATGAAATTTGAAAAAGGAGAACAAACTGATCCTGACTCTAAGTATAGAAGCCTTATCGGATGTATTATGTACATAGCGATATGTACTAGACCTGATATTGCACATGCAGCCAGTTTGTTAAGCCAGTTCAATAACTGTCATACAGAAACCCATTGGAAAGCAGCCAAGCGAATCTTACGGTATTTAAAAGGAACTATAGACTATGAAATTGTATATGATAAATCTCTTATATCCATCTCTGGATATGTGGATGCTGATTGGGCATCGAATCAGCTAGACCGGCGCTCTTACACTGGTTATGTATTTAAAATTGGTAACTCAGCTGTGTCATGGGAAAGTCGTAAGCAACGAACTGTTGCATTATCAAGTACAGAGGCTGAATACATGGCTTTGTGTGAAGGAGCAAAGGAGGCTAAATTCATTAAAAGTTTCCTATATGAATGTTTAGGTAAAAACTTTTTAGTGACATTGTTTAATGATAGTCAGTCAGCACAGAAAATTTGTAATAGTCAAATTAATCATAGCCGTAGTAAACATATAGATATCAGGCATCATTATGTAAGGCAAATTGTAAAAGATAAAATCATTAGATTAGAGTATTTAAGTACTGAAAATATGCCAGCTGATGTTCTGACAAAATGTTTGAGTAAAGACAAACATCTTAAATGTATATCTCATCTAGGTTTACAGATTGTTTAGTTTAAGGGCAGGTGTTGTAATTATAGATTATAAACCAAACAATTAGTTCACTATTGTGCCGCTTGTTGGCGCCACTTTATACTTGTCAGTGTGACCTTTTGTCTATGTCGAATTGTCTTTACTTGGTCGTTCTTTTTGCTACGTTGATTGTAACTGCTTACACAATAAATCTTATTATACAATTTCAATCCTGTGTTATTTCCTTATAACCCATCACCATCGAAAACCAAATTTTGCAAAATGTACGAATAAAATAATTAAATCTGCGCTTGTTTAACAACAACTCAGAATGGCAGTCAACCTAGTATTTACATATATCACAACATATTCATATTCAGATATAAAGACAAATTGGCATTTAAATAAATTAAATGACTCTTAAATGTAAAAATAAATGTATACATATATGAAGTTAATATAATCTAAATATCAAAAAAACCTAGGACAATCTTCACAAGATAGATCAAAAAATGATACCTTCAAATAACTTCTATATTGAACTACGAGGGGGGGGTCAAAAAGTTCGCGGAATGAGGGGTATGGAGGGGGAAAAGGCAACTTTTTACTACCTGACACTCATTAATACTAAGTTTCAAAACAATTAGGTCATAATTCACTAAGCTACACGTCAATCAACAAGTCAATCTGGAAGAATTTTTGCAACATGGAGAAAAGCAGCGGCGAGTTGAGTTTTGTCGCGAGTTTTTGGCGCTCTGTGGTGATCAAAAGGATGAAGTTTTGAACCGAATTGTGACTGGCGATGAAACTTGGGTTCATCATTATGAGCCTGAGTCTAAACAAGACTCCATGCAGTGGCACAAAAACGGCACACCACCCCCGAAGAAATTTTAAGTGTCTCCGTCGGCTGGAAAACTCATGGCTTCTGTTTTCTGGGATTCAGAAGGAATCCTTCTTATTGATTATAAAGAAAAGGGTGTTTCTATAACTGGAAAGTACTACGCTACATTATTAGAACGTCTGCAAGTTGCTGTGAGGGAGAAAAGACGGGGAAAATTGACCCAAGGTGTGCTCCTTTTGCACGACAATGCACCTGTGCACAAGGCGCAAGTTGCGATGGCTGCTGTTCAAAGAATGGGCTTCGAAATCTTAAAAGATCCTCCCTATACATATATTTTTTATTCACTAAAATAATATACAAACGATTTAAAGTGTACTCCAAAAGTTTCAGTGCAGTATTATTTATATATCTGATTAAGAAAAGTGTTTATTAGGTTTGCCGCGTAATTATTTTTACTACAAAAAAATCAACTTTACTACAATCATTTGTATCGTTTGTAGTTTTAGAAAAGGTTTTCTGACTTTTTAAAACTTTGTTTTTTTTTATTTTTTCTGGAAGTTATACATATAAAATATTTTTTTTTTCACTACCATAAACTACAAACGATTTAGAGTATATTCCAAAAGTTTTTAGAGCAGTATTATTAATATTTCTGGTTGAGAACAGTGTTTATTAGGTTTTCCACGTAATAATTAGTACTACAAAAGAATAAACTTTGCTACAATCATAAGTATCGTTTGTAGTTTTCGAAAGGGTTTTCTGACTTTTTAAAACTTTGTTTTTTTTATTATTTTTTTAATTTTTCCCGGAAATTATACATATAAAATATTTTTTTTTCACTACCATAAACTACAAACGATTTAGAGTGTGTTTCAAAAGTTTTTAGAGCAGTATTATTAATAATTCTCGTTGAGAACAGTGTTTGCCGCGTATTTATTAGTACTACAAAAAAAATAACTTTACTATAATCATTACTATCGTTTGTAGTTTTCGAAAAGGTTTTTTGACTTTTTAAAACTTTATTTTTTTATTTATTTTTTATTTTTCTCGGAAATTACACATATAAAAAAAAATTTTTTTTCACTAAAATAAACTACAAACGATTTAAAGTGTACTACAAAAGTTTTTAGTGCAGTATTATTTATATATCTGGTTGAAAATAGTGTTTATTAGGTTTGCCGCGTAATTATTATTACTACAAAAAATCAAATTTACTACAATCATTTGTATCGTTTGTAGTTAAATATGAGCGAAAAAAAGTAAGGATTTTTTTTAAGTCGGGGTCCAGCGTGATGGAGCTATGTATATCTGTCGTCAAATTTTTGCCAAATTCCATACAAAGTTATTGTTCGACTTACTTACTAGTTACTACTACTACTACTTACTAGACTGCTGTCACTGTCAGAGAGATCGTACAAAAAGTACTTTATACAATTCTATTATCCATATGCTATACCTTTTTATTTCTATATGTATTTAATATTGGCAAATAGTATGTATAGATGGAGGTGCACCTCCCTGAAAATAATCCTGGCGGCGCCCATGTGAGCTGTAATTCTACTAAAATTTTCTTTGCTCTCGCTTTCTCTCTCACTTCCCCGCTATGAATCCCATATGGTGGTGGGGTCAGCTTTCTCTCTTTTTTGCTCTCCACTTCGGACTATCCTCGACGTCGTCTTCTGCTAGCAAGCACTCCGTCATACCCTTTTTCACTACATCCTTCCACTTAGCTTTGGGTCTGCATCTAGATCTTCGACCGGGGACGGAAAGTTGAAGCGCCAGGTTTTCGACATATTCCAGTGGTCTCCTCTTCACATGTCCACACCATCGCAGCCTACTTTCCTGCATCTTGTCGGCGATGTCGAATATCGATTATAAATAAATATTATTCGTGTGAAAAAATATTGTTATTTTTTTTTATCTGAGCATTGTAAAAATAAAAGTTTATTAATATATTTTTTAATGATTTGGAAAACTTGTGATAAATCATGTAGTAAATCGAATTTTTGCAAGGTCACTGCTCCATTGAGGTTTTATTTAAAGATTATGTATCTTTATCTCTATCGCGTTTTCGTTCACTCATTGATAAAGCACGAAGTTGAAATTGTAATGTTTTCTTCTATTTTTGTTACAGGTTGGCATTTTAGAATAAGATTATTTTTTTGTTATAGTGTTTTTCTATAATGTTGTGTGCTGCTGTTGTGATATACCTTAATAAGTACCATTGTCGTTATTATTATATTCTTATAAGAGCTTAGGATACAATATTTAAATTTATCCCAAAATATACACTATAAAATATGATAGAATTTGTTGCGTCCGATACAATAAACCTCAGCTTAAAGTTCGTGCAAAAACTAAACATAACATATTAATGTTTATAGACTATCATGGCAACTAATTCAATGAAGAACTTAAAACTTTTCAATTTACGAGAATCACTACAGAACAGAACAGTAGGTATATATAATATGCTATTAAATATACCGTCGCATAGTATCCCGATATTCAAAATACTGTAGATAACTGGTGAGAACTGAAATAAAAATCCAAACGACGTCGTTAAATGAGGCGTAATATTCTGAATTTTAAAAGTGTGAACGGATAGTTCCGGATAAGCGCCTGACGGCCTTGCATTGTGTAAAACTTCATGGTTCCGCGGGGATTTATTGAAACTGCAAACGACCGTGAAGGTAATATTTCATTTGTTTCGTGAGCTGTAAAGCCTTCTCTGATCCTTTTTATGAGCTCCCAAACTGGGCAATGAATGTCTCTAAAATGTGACATTCATATAATGATAGAAAAGCCTCTTTTCACATCTCAGCCCCTTTGTTAGGTATCTACCTACTGTCACATTTTGTTATTGACTTATAATACCTATTTAGTATTTTTCTTTTAGTATTTTGATATTTTTTAATGATATCGAATCCCAAAATACTCATACCCTCTTTTATAAAACTGAAACGTTATATATATGTCGGAGGTAATGGACTGGCCAGCATTATTATTATTATCTATATCTTGTAGGCTGAATTGGATAATGGTGTAGAAGCGAACAGCGATACACTATAATCACAAATATTAGTCAATACCTTACAACTCAAAAGTATCACTTAGTACACTACGGAACTTTAACGAAACGAATTACAGTTTTTAAACAGAAGACCTAAATGTACAACTTTCACAAGTGTGTTTCGTCTCAATCCTGTTTCATGTTCTAGACTCTGTCGTAGCAGGAAGTTAGTCAATTGACATGTCAAGTGAATCGTGCCGCGTTTTGTTTAGCCTCCGTACTAATGACTGTCTCCAACATATACAGGGGTATTGGCAGGCTGCCTGCAAGAGGTGGCATTACTAATAATGCTGTATATATAGCTTTGTATAACAAATCTCATTTTATTTTCTTAATTACATAAAATACTTTTAAGTTATTTGAATCTGTCAGGAGGGTGTGTATTGGAAAAACAATAAATAACACCATACATCCGTCCTCACACACACAATACACTCTAGATCTCATTCTTAATAATATTCTACAGTTAATATACTTCTTATTTCTGTAGTAGGTAAGTTTATTCATAGGTCATAGATATAAAAAGTTATTTCAAACTTTAACTTACGCGATTTTGCAAATACAGTTAGAAACAAAACATAAGAAAACATTTCAAATTTTTAGCTTAGTCTATCATTTATTAAGCAATTCTCTTATTATTACTTTAAAAAAGTAGAGATATGGTCTTTGATAAATGTTGACACAGTAAATGATGAAAGATAGCTTACAATTTGAGTCAGTAAACCTAGGTATTACCATACCCTATAATATCTCTTTGGCACCGCAAATTACAAAAGTCAGTACAACCGTTTATTACTCTCTTCACTCTCTCAGACGGTTGAAGAATTTCTTTTCATTATAAACTAATGTTTGAAAATATCTATAAACATGTATAGCCGTTTTAAGCTGATTTAAAGTTATATAAATATAGAATAAAAAATAAACCGATACGGGTAGGGATTCGAACCCGTGACCTCTGTGAAATCGTCCCGTCGCTCTACCAATTGAGCTAGCGTATTGCTGTTCGTCTCGGTGAATTAAGCATTCTATGTGTGATCGTTTTATCGAGACGGTGGTGACATCTAATATTCTTTTTTTGAAGATCCTAACCAATGTTTTTAACTTTGCAGTATAGATAAACATTAAAAAGATGCCATTACTCAAATTAATGTTTGAAGATATCTAAACATCTATACCCATACTTACAGGGAATCGAACACGCGACCTCTGGGAAACTGTCCCGTTGCTCTACCAATTGATCTATCACCATCGTCCCGATAAAATAAAAACAAACCGATATATAAATTTACAAACTTATATAATACAAGCGCAAACTCTTCTCCTCTCTTGCAGTTCATCTGAGAAGCTACTTGGTAAACTTTAACGACTTTAAAATGTGTTTGTTTGTTTGTTCGTATAGGTATAAATGCTCAGTTACTACGATATAAATTTATATAATATTTTTTTTTTAATTAATTCCTAATTGACTTTGACTCTCGTTCTTTTTGTTTGAGAATAACAAACATTATGGAGGTCTCTTCTCTATGGACCTACCTTTTGGAACCTTATAAAAATTTAATTAGACATTTCTTAAGTGCAATGTATTTAAAGTAAAAAAATCACTGAATGAGCGCATTTTCAGTAAATTTTTACCGATTAACTGAAATAATGAAATCGGAATAATGAGTAATGAAATCGGATCACAAGCACTTTTGAAGCAGATGATAGATGGAATAGCAAATAATAATATAATAATAAAATAAGAATATCTTGATTTAAATAATATCAGATTTGTTTTAATTTATGCTAAAAACTGAATGATTATAGATATTATAGATATTATTACAGATATATAGAAATAAACTTGTTTCTGAATAATAATGTATTAAAATTTACTGATAAAGGAAACGGCATTTTCATAAATTAAGGAATTAGTACCTCTATTTGTGGGTAGAAATAAAACTCTCTTTCTTAGAATTAAGGAATAAATTTTGCGTGAGTCGTCTGTCGGGAGAGATAACGTTGGAAATGTCACTGTCTGGAGGTCTGTTCAATTCTAAGGGAACAAAATTTAGGGAAGAGATTATAAGGGTCTAAGATAAGCTTCTATAGGTTTTTTATGTGTTTTGATACTGGAAATGTCATTAAATCCCGCTCACGCTTGGACTTGGACTAGGCGTAGGCTATTTAATTATGCTATTAAATGATAAGGAATTATATATATTATGATATTTAATATTTTGGTGGATGCTTAAATTAATTCAGTTGTAATTTACTAGATAATAAACTTTCTATTGAATTGCGATTTCATCAGGTACATTGTAGTCGTCTATATTGCATAATACCAACCTTTTTAATTAATATCAGATAATGTTTTTAACATAGTTTTTAAGTTGGACCAGAATGGCAATGGTAAATAGTATTTTTTCTTCGGAGAGTTCGGTTAGTAGAAATAATACTTCGACTTGCAAATTTCTATTACAATAATTCGCACGTCTGAATTGGTAACATAAATAAATATTCCATTGTGATATCGATTCATACATTTGCATATACAATAGTACATATATAAAAGATTTGTGTTCAGTTAATATTAAGCGTGTGTACATATATTCTTCTCTTTGAGAACCTCGTTGTAGTGTATGATTTTGATCTTTACGATACATTGAGCTAAAACTGGGTGGGATTGGACTTGTTATATAGTATATGTTAAAAAAGCTCAGTTTTTTTCAACATAATATTGTTGGTGTTATTTCTTAAATCTATTCCATATAAAAAGCTTATGAGGAAATAATTTTCTTTTATGAAAATGTGATATAATTACTTCATAACACGTGAACTCTTGACGAGGTTCAGTGAAAGACTCAAAGTGTACCTACTTATGACGTGTATAATAATGTTATGACGAGATCGTTAATCTTTTACGTACATATTTTTTGTTTTACTTCGCCAGGATACAATAATATGTTCACCAATTTAATTATATAAGTTTTATATATATATATATATATATATATATATATATATATATATATATATATATATATATATAATTCGGACTACTTATAAAATTTACCTTCATATTTATGAAACGTATTGTATGTTAATACGTTAGTAGAAGTTACGAAGTTATTTATTCTATTGTTAGAACTACATTTTAATTTAGAAACGGAATCTGCCTAATAAATATTTATTTCAGTGATTTAAAATTATCGACATTATTATCTCGTTAAGGATCCGAAAGTAAGAGATGTTACTTTATTGAGTAGAAATGTTATTTTATTGGGATGATTGCGCATCCCAATATAATAATATTATTATGTACTTATTGAAGTCGTTGCGTCGAAAGACCGCTAAATAAGGGAAGAAATCAAAATGCAAGTAAGTTACCAAGGCAAATAACGAAATAACAACATCAAATAGTAAAGTCTAAGTCCTCATTCATTAGTTCGGAAAGCTTCATAAATTAGACACCATCGTCAACGTACGACAAGACAAGTAATAATATTATTATTATAATCCTTTTTACAAAAAGATTTGTATCAAGTGTTTTTAAATTACAAATTTAATTTTCAATAGAGCTATTTGGTTTTGAAAATGTCAATAGTTATTGGTGAGGAAAAACAGTTGTCTCTTTCTATTGTTTGTAATTCAAACTAATTTATTGTGTTAGTTTTAAATATTAATTTTATATAGCAATTTTGGTAATATTGTCAAGACGTAATTGAAATTCGTATTATTCTCTTATTTATAAAATTCAATTATAATTGCTTTTATACCGAATATACATATGTATGTTTAACGACGTACAAAAACCTCTAAAAAAGAAATGTTACACTTGTTTTGAGACGTAAGTCAAGTACAAGTAAGACAAGAGTAGTATATCTTCGAAGGTACACCCAAGACAAATCTCCTTCTCCTGGGACCGCTCTGCTCCGTAATTAAGTAGTTCCAAACAATCAAAGACAATATGGCGTGCTGGTAAACTTTGATTACAAGTTTGGAAGAATAATATCTGTTGCTGAGTTAGGATAATAATATTATTATCTCGTAGTACTATGGATATAATGTAATATATTTATTTACTTTTCCTAATATTATTTCAATACATTCAAACATCTATTCCCTACATCTGAACTCATAAATTATAGCTTCTTGAATCGATAGCTGAATGTAACACAACTTATAACCTACTACTAAGTCTAACCAAAACTACATGTTAAAATATAAAAGTCTTTCTTTCATAATTAGGTCAGGCCGATGAAAAGTATTTTTGTACTGTATTGGATGTGACTTCCCTTCTCTTTTAATTTGCCCAATATTAGATGAAAAAAAAATTATAAATTATACTTTAGTCCGACGAAGGCATTCATATTCTAATAAATCTATACATCTAATAAAATTGTCACTGATCTATTTCTGTACATGGAAAATATTAAAAAAAATATCATAGGGGGCCTTTATATAAATTTACAAACCGATAGAACGCAAGAGAACCCAAAACAATAGTTTTTTAGTTTGTCTGTTCGTCTGTATGTTTGTGCACGCTAATCTCAGAAACGGAATAATCAATTTGGATGGAGTTTTAGGGAATATATTATCATGGGGTTCACATTATATTTTGTTTTTTTTTATAACAATCGGTTAACAAATAAAGAAGTTAATAATCTTTAATTGTCGTACCATTGCTGCTTACCAGTTTGGAAGTTTATAGTTATTACATTCATTGGTAAGTACAAAGGGGCCGTTTTATCAAAATCGAAATCTACGAAATCGCAAGTACAGCTAGTGTATGAAATAAGATAATTAAAATATTCATTTCATTGTAAAGAAATTTTCTAGAGATATTTATTGGTAAAAGTGTTAAATTCGATGTTATATTTATAGGCCATTCGAATATTAAAAGGTGGTTAAAATTTCTCCTTCGTACCCACAGCGTCAATATTAAGCTATTTTTCCGATGAAATATCAAGATATGAGCTAGATATCCCCTTTTATAAATTTAAAGACCTTATTTCATTCATTCGTTCATTCGAATTCCTGCTATCACTGTGAAGAATGACCATGAGAATTTAATATTGAAAACACAGTAAGCCAGAGGGAAAAATGAAATCCGATGGAACGACTGCCGACCATATCAAACGTAAATAGCTAAAATCGATATGTATCTACTCATATTGGTTTCATTTTGACTGCTACTTCCATCAAAAATAGACCGCCAAATGGAATTAATTATTGTTAGATTTCATAAAATTGCAAGAAGATCAGTTTAAGAAGACAGTTTAAGGAAGAGTCGAGTCTCTTTTAAAAAGAGTTTTATTAAAATAAAGTTTGTCTCTTTGATACATATATGTATGTATTGGTTTGGTATTTCTCTTATAAAACTGTTTGGTTACTAATTTCATAATAATGTATCGGTACGACGAAGGAATAACCGCAGTGATGCGGTAATCAAAAGTGCGAAGTCAGTATTGTGTATTTATTTGTGTTGAAAGAAATCTTTGCTACCAAATAAAGGTTTGTTTATTCTACGGAATGCAGCGTAACGATGTTCTAGAAGGATCTGTGCAAGAAATGGAAAATGGGATCTTTTTTACCTATTGAAAACAAAATAACATTGAATCCCCTTGTTTGGAGATATGTAAGCCAGATATCTTTTTTAAAGGTATTTTAATTTTATAGATGATCTTGATCGGTTATCATTAGAGCCATCTTTTAGTTTTCTCCTACTTAAATCTAAGATCATCTTCGTGTCCTCTACTCAAAAATTGTCTGAAAAAGATTTTTTTTTTAATTAAAATTGTTTTTGTATAAAATTGTGATAGACTCGTACATATTATTATATCAATTATTGGTTAAATTTACACGTAATAGAATTAATATGGTGGTCCTTACAAACTTTATTAAAAGCTCTGTAAAGGATTTATTTTGAATGAGTCGTCTGTCTGGAGAGATAACGCTGTTAATGTCAAACTCGGAAGGTTTTTCAAAAGGGATCATAATTGAGGGTAGAAATAACAAAGTTTCAAAGAAGGCTATTTTATATTTTTATACTAAATAATCTTGTCTAAAACCGTATTTTATCTTACTTTTACTTAAATATGTTTGTTAATTAAAAAGTGAATATTACATTGATAAAAATATTTGCTTCAAACTTGCTGGGCTCGGTACACTAAAAGTTTAGTATATGTCATCACCTAATTTGTCAGATACATAGTTTTCGGTTCCGAATGTATGAGAGTATTAAATGACAAATTGATTTTTTTAAGCACAATATCATTGTTTAATTAAAAAAAAAGAAAGAAAAATCTGTGAGTTCTATTATAATTTCAGGATTGATCAAGTTTGATCAAGATACGTTTGTATTACAAGCCAAACGAAAAACGTTCGCTCACAGCTATAAAGCACCTGTGTCGGAAGGGTGCAATGTACTCATAAGACACAGCATTTGGTTACAAAGTAACACTTACAGACAAGTTCCGAAATTATAGCTGAAAAATAGTCCCTATTTAGACTAACATAAAACCAAGTTAACAACAATTTATAATGAGTTTCCAAGTAGTCGGTTCTTAACGTCACGCTGATGACTCAGGGCCTTGATTTCGGGAGGAGCATAAAGCATGTAGTCAGTAGTTAGTACGTCATAATAATAGTTGGCGTTCATACTAATAGTAAAGAGGTTTTTTTCATAGAATACGATTTTTATTTACTAATGGGGTCTTCTGGTTGTGTCAGTCTTATTCAGTGTGTGCCAGTTGTCATTATAACAAATACATTCGCTTAATTTTTTCAATATGTAAATTTGATTACATTGCTCAATACAGTTCTAAAATTAATCCAACTTTTCCCTGTTACTTGAAATTTAGATTTCCTACCACCTACTGAGGTCAACTCACGATTTGCATCTTCGAACAGATTCTAATTATAGCTTTAACCTTTACACCATACTGGTTTTGTATGTTACTTTTTCATAGTATTAAACTCGTGGATCCCCCTGATGTGCTTTAGCTGGGCCCCAATAAACAAGTATTTAAAAGCGTATCCTTAACAAATTTTATCACAAATAAAATGATATAATTGTTTTTCTTTGACTTCATTCTATAAATTGCATTGCGCAGTGTGCTGTATGTATTTACATTTACATATATTATTTATTAATACTTTGTTTTAGAATATCGTTTTGTGTTTGTAGTTGTATATAAATAATGCTTGTATATTGGTACGTATATATAACATATTCATACGTTTTAAATTTTGTATTTTAAAATATTATTCTTAAACTAAAAATAAAATTCAAGTGCAATTTTATATAAGTTTAAAAACTAAAGGAAAGAAGTATGAAATATTTAATACTTTGGAAAATGTAAATATTTCATGGCTAGAAAACTTTAGTTTTTTCGAATTTATAAAATTGTAAATGCTATTCATTCACAATGATTGTAAAATTTTAATTTAAAATGACTTTGTTCTCGTGGTATTATTATTATTATGCAAGCTATAAAGCTAGCGAGAATACTTTAAAATAAATATCAATCGATCTTTACTCCAAATTCACTTCGAGAAACTTACATACCTCCTGGATCTTTGATAACGAAATGAATCATTTTTAATTAATGATAACGGGATGAGATAAAAGGATGTTTAATTGCTTGTAATGATGTAAAGTTTTTAAGACGTCAACATTACTATATTATTATTATTTTTCAATTCTACACTTATTAATTTTCTATTTCTTCTTTTCTCTATCTACTCTTATGGAAAATTATAATAAAAACATATACATACATACCTCAATAATGCTAATAGACGGTTCGGTTAATAGAATAAATTATTAAAGTTAATAAAAAAACAGTAAAAACGTTTAAAGTGGGCGGTATATAAAAAATAAATATGATTTAACGTTCGTATATATATTTTTGCTGCTTACGATAGGAAATAAAAAATTTAATTCGCGGGTTTGAATCTCTGCCAGCAATGGTTTATTTTTGATTCTATATTTATTTAAAAAGTTAATAAGCCTAACATGGCTGTTTCTGTTCATAGATATTTTTTGTTTAAAGATAATTTTTAAACATAGATTTGTTTATTTTAGTCAAGTGGACATGGCTAACTTTGTTCAATTCAGAAAAAAAATAAAAACCTTTAATCTGAAAGCAGCCCAATCTGTCGAGTTCAATTAAGAGTCTATCCCACCGTCCCAAACAAACATATATAAAAATAATCAAAATCATAACAACAAACAAACACCTGCTAGTGTCACTCAATTCAAGCTCGATTTTAGTTAAATTGAATTCACAATCTATTATTTTTTGGCAACAAATTAAATAAAATAAAATGATATCAAACAATAAGAATACCTTAAAATGATTATTTTTTTTCAATAAAACCATTTATTAAATAAAAAACCATTTATTAAAAATATATGCATCTTATGTTTCCGAATCAGTGGATGTTAGTATTAAAAATAACAGGACTCATCTAGGTGTTCAACGTAGCTTCAGTTTTAGCTCTATAGAATTACTATTTATATATTGAAACAATTAATTTATAAGTATTTATTTGGTAAAGAATTGTCAGTCATTTGTCAGCCTCTAGGTTAGCCTCTAGGTTAGCTGATAGAAAAAGCCTATTGCATTAAGTCCGCCTATTGTACACTTTTATTTATTTACATTGCGCAATAAACAATAAATAAATATATAATTTTGAAGTGAGGACCAAAAACACGGGCAACATGAAAATTATCTTCAATATAATCTGACTCGGTTTGGATCAAAAATATTATAAAAGATATGAATACTTGAAATATGCATGAAAAAAGAAACTAATTATAAGAAAATCCATTTATGAAATAAGGAACTAGGATTTCATACATAATATAAGAACACCGCGTTATAAGATGGTATCTTTTTCCTCCTTGTTCAGTGCTTTTAACAAAATAAAGTATTTTTTCTTAATTTAAATAAGATTATCAAAGGACCTGCGTCTATCTTAGTTAATTAGTTTTGAAATTATTCACCAAACGCAAATATTTGGAAATTACTTAATTGATAATATTTAAGTATACATAATTACTCACGATAAAATATATTGCTTTTTTTTATTAATTTTAAAGAGATTTATCCAAACCAAAAAGATTCCTATTATTATTGATTATTATTATTGTTACCATAACACAAATTGTATATTATTTAAACAGTCTCTTTTCACAAGAAGTGTTTTTTGCATTATAAAAACATAACAATTATAGTTTCCTTACTGCGTTTTATTTTTCATTAAAGTAACTAGACTGAAAAATGCAATGAGTATCAGCAGATGTATTCTAGTTTCAGCCAGTAAGGTTTTTAATGGTCTCCAATGGCTCTATCAGCATTTATTTTCTCTGTATCACTATATATTTAAATTTATTTTTATTTATTTATCTCTAAGCATTATTTAGATGACTAATTATGTATGGACTGATTGGAATTAGTGTTAAGGTAAGTTGTATCACATTTAGTAATTGCTTGAGAAAGTGATAAGTTAAGAATTTAGATAAAAGGGAAAACTGTTTCAATGCTACATACTGAAATTAACTTATATACCATAAATAAAAATAACTCTATCAAAACTCAGAAATACTTCAATATTTGAAATTTATAATAAAAGTTTACTGGCATATTGCTTGGAACTACATAATTACAGCAGAGCGATCTCCAGACCTAATCGGGGCTTAGACTTGAGGGAGTGGTCTAAGATATACTGTTCTTGACTCTACTTGATCTACGTTTCGTTATTAATATTTAATATTTTTTTAATATTTAATAATTATATTATTTAATGTAAATATTTGTAATGTTACATAATATATTAAAAACATTTCCAAACTTTTGAAAAAACTATACCTATAACTAAAACATATAACTAAATTTACATTTTAAACTTTTTTAATTTAATACGAAACGATTAAAAATATGTAAATTAAATTCAGCGCGAGTTTAATCTGTTAAAAATAGTTTTATTTCAATGTGTATGCTTGTGAAAATATAAGAAAATACTATCTTATATTATTACAAAAGATTCAAAGTCTTATTGCTATAAAAAAAATATTACATATCATTTCGTATTATTTTATAAAATGTTTAATTTAAGAATTTTAATATATTTCTTTTTTTATATCAAATCCATTACACAAAATTACATTTTTTTTAACGATCACTATGTGTTGTCTAAAAAGATTGAATTAAAAAACCATGGTAAAATGATTTGCTCTCTGGGTCACTTTATACAATCTATAGAAGTCTACATAAATATTATGTTCACATATATTATATTCATATAAAGTATAAAGACCTACTACTATCTACTTATCTCTAAAAAAGAAATAAAAATATAAATATATATATTTTTAATTTTGCGTTTTATTTCGTTAGTCTAAAAATAGTGGACTCCATTTAATTTTATAAGGTCTAGATCTAGATTACAATTATATAAACATTCAAATAATAATAATAAGTAGACGACTTCGAATAATATACAAGGATAATATGTAAGTATGTAAATAATAATAGATCTGGTAGGTTAAAATTAAGAAATAGTTAAAACGTTCCAGTTTTATACAAAGAAAGTAATAATATTCATGTAAAGTAAATAACAATTAAAATTTCGAACAAGAATAACGTAAAGGGAATATAGGTAATAACGTACTAAGTCCATAAAGATTTTATCATACAATTAATAAACAATAAATATAATTTATAATTATTAATTATAATATATCTATGATTATTATGCACTACAACTACTGCATTTGAAATGTCATTAACAAAATGTTGACAGTATGTAGGTACTTAACAAAGAGGCTGAAATGTGAAAAGAGGTTTTTTTTCATTATATATTAGTATCACATTTTAGAGACATTCATTGCCCAGTTTGGGAGCTCATAAAAAAGATCAGAGAAGGCTTTACGGCCACGAAACAAATGAAATATTTCCTTCACGGTTGTTCTCAATTCTAAAAAATCTCCGCGGAGGCATGGAGCTTTATACAACGCCGTGAGGTGCTTATCCGGAACTATCCGTTCTTATTTTAAAAATTCAGAATAGTACACCCCACATAAATAGGAGGTCGTTTGAGTTTTTACTTCCAAATCTCAAGGCTAACTATATATATATTTTTTTCAGAATATTTAATAGCTACATATAATCTATTTTGTATAGTTTCTTCTAAATTGAAAAAGTATCATGATTTTATAAAATTAGTTGCTATGGCAATCTGTATTCGTTAATATCTTTTGTTTTGTTTTTATATCGACATTTCCTAAGGATAAAGACAAATTAAATACATTCTATTATATTTTATAATCTAAATTGTAAAAAAAGTAAAAAACAAAAAAACAATCTGAGCGCTTTTAAGTATATTCTTATAATAAAAACAACAGTAATTATGTAAAATAGTATTAAGTAAAAAGTACAAGAAATAATAATAATAATCTTATTCTAAATTTCGAATCACTGTAACAAAAAATACAACTCTATTCGCAACAAAATCTTGCTTTATCAAGTACTTGAATAGTATTACCCGAACGAGATAAAGATGTATGTTCTGTAAGTGAAACCGCAGTGGGCCAGTGACTTTTAAATTTATTCCTTTTAATCATAAAGTTTTCAAATCATTGATCGAAGATAGAATTAGAATACTTAGGTACTTTTTGACAAAAAACACCCAGATTGTACAAAATACCGGTTTTTAAAACAGAAGTACGAAAGTTATTCAGTGTGATTAATGATTTAATATAGATCATTGTGTAAGTTCTCGACTAAGTTAGTGAAGATAAATAGAATAGAGGTTTTATAAAGTATTTAAAAAAAGAAACGAATTTGTTTCCAGTCTACATCATTGTTTTGTAAGATGAAATGTTTTTAATTGCAATTTGTGATCAAGGTAAAGAAAAAGATAAATAAATTGTTAATTGATATGGTAATTATAATAAAGCTAACTTGCTTGATCTGTTAATAAAATATTATGCATAACTAATTATGAACTTTTAATTATTTAACGGCAAAGCCATTTCATTGGTGAAAACTTCTTACTCTATCGCGAATCTCTTTCAGATAGATCTTACTTATTTTTCAGTTTTGGTTGTTTTCAGCATCAAGATATAGATGTCCCCGAGAGACATCGTCAAGGTTGAACACACGATAAGTTATCCGTAAAAAGATAATATAAAATAATAAATAAATAAATATATACCTTTTGTGCATTTTTATCTGTTTCTTTTTCTTGTATTTATGTTTTGTGTGCAATAAAGTATTAAATAAATATATTTACAACGTAGCTATAAGTGACAATTTGTATTTATTAATTATTTTGGTTCATTATTCACTTTTAAAACATTGCGTTTTCTTCTCACTAAGAAGTTAATACGACTTTACATATACGTATCATATAAGTTGCACTGAATTCATATTTATTTACGTATCTACATTTGAAATTTATAAACAAACATATAATAATATTACCGCCCCGTTGGTCGAGTGGTTAGCGCAGACGCCCAATGTATTGCGACGCAATGGGGCCCGGGTTCGATCCCCGACAGGGACAGGCATGTATGTGATGAGCATAGATGTCTGTATTTCTGGGTTTGGGCGTTTATTAAATATATTCTCAGTGTTTATAATGTGTATTTCTATGTATTTGTATCGTTGTCTAACACCCTTAACACAAGCAAATAATGTCCTTACGTAGGGGTTAGATCAATGTGTGTAACTTGTCCTGTATTATTATTATTATTATAATATTATGTTAAATTGACAATATATTATGTGTTTCTAGTTCGTAAATAAATACTGCTCTTGGACTTTCTGTATAATGTATGTACTATGCAATATACAATACTCAAATAATACTATTATATATTATGTATATAATATTGTATATTTAGTCTTTTAATTTTTTTATTTAAAAAAAAAATTACTTGTATAATTATAAAATATATTTTCAAATGTTAAATTTATATATTCTGCTGTGTATGGCGCTCTTAGCTCCTATATTTGCTTTTATATTTGAACCATATTTTATAGCAAGTTATGTGGTGTTATATAAAAGTTATAATCCAGCAGGTTTGTATAAAAAATTGCAGCACAGTACGTGACTAGACTAGTCCAATGACTAGTCTAGTCACTTATATCAATATACGAGTGTCGTTGGATATGTGACCAGAAGAAGACTGAAATATCTCCCATAGGAAATAGGGATAGGGATCTCGTAGGAACCTGTAAAAATCTATTTCAAATTGATTACAAAGATTTTCGACAGTTAAGTGTTTAAAAATCTTTCAATCTAAATTATAAAAGAGAGTTTTATTCAATTTCAAATAGCAAAGAATTCATAAGCATACCATTTGAAGTTCTTTACCTGGTTTCATATAAAATTTTTACCAAAAATTGGGAGATGAAATAACCATGATTTTCTTGTTTCCTATTATTTTGTTTGAGTTTATGAAGCTTTTTTCCGTTTCTACTAATTATTACTTAAAAATTGTTACTAGAAAACATTAGAACTTTTTAATAAGAATAACGACTATCTTAAGTATTCCAATAACTTCACTGTTTATTTTCTTAAAAAAAAATAAAAAAATATTTAACAATATAAATATTATTAAAGAAATCTTTAAAATCATTTTACATTAAAGCTTTTTGAACTTAATCGTTTGACAACCAAGGAATGTGCTCAAGTAACTAAAAACGATTTACCAATTAATTGTTCTTTGCAATAAACGATTCGGTATTGTTTTTATTTAACCGAGCACCGCTCGCAGTAGCAGTTAATTTTAAATACTCTACCGTTGCAACTCTACTTATATATACAGTGATGCTGTATAGCCACTGCAATAAAATCTCGTACAGCTATTATGAGAAGGATGATTTTTTTTATAGAATCATCTCGTTCTACAATTAACCAAAGCATATAACATAAAGTGTAAAAAACAAATATTTAAAACATATTTCAAATTATTCCATACAAAATTTAAAAGAAATTTTTAATCAAAACTTTTTAAATATACTTTGAAATGAATGAATTTAATGTCTAGAAGAAATTCTCTAATCACTAATTCACATAATCACTGAAATATGTACCACAATGATTGTTTAAAATGTATCTTAGTGCCTACAGACTAACTCTAACTATAAAGATATGTAACATTCCTTTTGATATGTTTTGTATGTATAAGTCACTATGTACCTATTTCATACAACACATGTATTTCTAAATATATTTAATTATAGTAATAGTAAAGAGTACTACTGTTTTCATTGAATGGTATAAAGTGGGATTTTACTTTCATTTCTTTGTCAAATAAAAGAATATATCAAAATACACAAGGCGGTGAAATTCAAAAAGAAAATAGATTTTGTTAAAGTCCTAACGGTCGCTGAGATAAACCGATACTAGAAATGCGGCGAACGTAATATGAATGTAAAATATATTACTTTCGCATCACGAATGTATTTTGTATCCAAGTATGTATTATGTAAATATAATATGACTTGTTCGGAATACCTTATTGAATTATTTAAGTTGTAAAACGGTTATACTATAATATATATACGGTATACTATAATATATTTTTTATAATATGTAGCATTTGTATGTTGCCAGTAAACTTTTCCCTTTATTGTGCAGAAAAAGAGGTCACATACCGTACAAATACTATTTAACTAATAATACCAAAACAATCTGAACTGTGCGTTTGTTTGTTGTTTGTCTGTTTTATCTATACTTTGAGTATATATATATATATATATATATATATATGAATGAATAACAACATATATATATGTGTATATATGTTGTTATTCATGTTTTTATTCCATCACAATTGTAACATATCTATAGAAACAACGGGCAATTGTGTTCAGGGATCTGCCTTTCTGTAAACATAAACACCAACATCCGCGTGAAATTTTGGATATTTATTTGATATACATAAGTTTTAATTTACATGACACGATTTGGATTCCTTTTCATCTCATTTTGAGTATTATAATAATTTGACTAATTTGCAGAACTTATTTGTTAGTAAAATGATTACCACACATCTTTTTTATCTTCTATGCTCTGAACCGAAAATATTTACTTTATAATATAATATAATATTATATATATATAATATAATATTATATATATATAATATTTTTAATACTGTTTGAGCAGCAGATCACTTTGCAAAATGGTAAAGCTATTTGACTTACTAAATTCGTGGCTTAACGTTAAATGTAATTTCAGGCACGTGAATCTTTGAGGAATAAAACATTCCTTTTACATTGATTTGTCGCTAAACATATTAATATATAACCAAGAGCTCTTTCATTTCTCATAGGTGTGCTACAAATTTTAAGTTAGAAAATCAAAGTTTGTAAATTTAAAATAACATCTGACGTCAAGGAACGATGTAAATTGATGAGGACATGTAATGAAATAGAAAAAATATTATTATTTAACACATAGTTCCTAAAAATATTTGTATTGTCAAGATTCAAAGATTCTAATGTTCAAAGGTTTAAGAATCTTAATTACGTTTAAATAATACATCTGTCATCTTAGTAGCAAGGTAAGTAGTTACTGTTTGTTTAAATAAGAACATATATAATAAGAATTCCTCGCAAAGGTGTATAATAAATTACTTAAGTACTCATATTCCATGAATATATGGATAATTATTTTTATATAAATATCTGGAAAATGTTTTTATACAGGTATTCTATATATAAATGTATAACATATATAAACAGGTACTTATCTCATATTTAAGAATTAATTTGATTTGAGCTACTAATTGCTAAGAAGAGCTGGAGAGTAGGATGAGTATATCGGTGACATTCTCAAGTGACTTCCAATATTGACTCCTCTTGACTCCACTTTATATGTCTCAGAAAATGTACTTTCGATAACGACCTAAAGTATAATCATTACAGATCCAAATCTGTTGCTTAAAGTTAAATATATATGCCTATCTATTTGATTGCACTGTGGATGTTTACTTACAATACGATAGTTTTTAGACATTTTTTATTTGTTGTATTTTTTAATAGGGCCGGGCTAAGTTAGACGTGGACGATGCTGTACAAATATTCCAATAAGTAAGAAATTGTCATTGCTTATGGCAGAATATTTTTTTGCTTCATTTTAATAACAGCAACACGTAGCCGCTTGAAATATCCACAAAATATTTAGTGATACTTACTTTTAAGATTAATAATTAAATCAAAATGTAATAAATATTTCAGGAGGCTCCAAAAATATATAATAGTAAGTAAGATTTATATTTAATGGCATAAACCTTTGTGTGCGAGTCCGAGTCGCTGTTTTTTTTTTTATTTACTTATTAAATATCTCTGCTTATAGAGAAGTTGGTAGATTTTTAGAATCTTTATTTATATTTGATGTTAGAATTTTTTACCAAATAAATAATAAAAAAAATTGTTGTAGTTTAATACAACATACTTGTTGCTATTCGTTTTGCTTTATCAATAAAATTTCATAAAACAGCTTTTATAAAGTCTTAATATATAACGAGTTGAACATTGAATAAAAAAACAAAAAAAAACTGGTACACGATAATTTCTTTACAAGTATCATGTGAAATACAAACGTCGCTGACCCTCGTCAAGAGTCAACATGTTATGAAGTAATTATAACGCATTCTCATATAAGAAAATGTTTCCCATCGCATTACTTTTATTTTTAAAGAAGCTTTTTAGTTTAAAGCTTTTTTCGTTTCAATTTAGATTACTAATATTTAATTAACGAATGTAAAAGTTTTGTGTAAATTGATTGTAGTTTATAGTATAAAAACTCTTTTACAGCAAAGAATCACCAATGACAGTAATTTTATTCCTTAAAACACTATATGACACTGCTTATAAACATACTAAACTCTTTACTATCACTGTTACACTTTGTTATACTAGTTCTGTTACACAAATTAGTTTGTCAGTCTGTCAAATAGTGTGTGACTACCTTCACTTAGCTGGGAGACGATTTATATATTCACTACTCTTAATCAAATCAGTATCCAATATTACAATTATTTATTCAGTCAATTAAACTTTTGATTGATATCTTTATCAATTTTTTATCTTTTTTTATCAATTACATAAAGCTAATAATAGAGTGTTTTTGATCTAAGCTTTAATTTTCTAAAAGAAGATATATCACATAGATATAAATGATACCATTGTAAAGCACATTTACTTTAAGAGAAGTTTAGTAAAAGATGTGATATGAACAATAGTATCTAATGTTTACTAAATCATCATAGTGTTTATTCCATTCCAATATATATAATCAGATTTAATGGGTCGTATGTGTTGTTTAACATTATCAGGTATCATCTACCGTAGTAAAATTAAAGTTTCTCTGTTGTGTGTAATCAATAAATAAATTCCAGGTAAATAACAGGTGAACGACATAATTTAAATATGAAAAACTTATCACTGATGGACATTGTACTGGAGTTCTAACCGATACTAATTTCAAATATAAAATAGTGTTATTGATTTATTTAGCAAAATCTTCATATGTGTAGACATATTTAACAAAAAAAATAAATTTTAAACTAAAGGCTCCGAAAAGAAGTATTGTATATTTTCCATCTATATACTATTAACAAAAAAAATCGATAAGGGAAGTAATTTATTATAGTAGTAATTACTCTAACATAAAACAAATACACAAGTAATGGAATAAACTTAATATTGTTAAGCGTCCTTTCTTTTAAGAAAAGTAACTTTTTGCAATTTTACAAAAATTTAACAACTATTGATTCTATTTGGCAGCTTATTTTTGATAGAAGTAACGCTGAAATGAAACCAATATCAGTATATATTTTGATTTTAGCCAGTTACGTTTGATACGCAACGGTTCAATCAGCTTTTATTTCTCCTTCTGGCTTACTTTGTTTTTCAATATTAGATTCTCGTGGCCTTTTTCCATAGTTAAATATATAGAGACCCGGCCATGTTCTTGATCCGAACATGTCCGGCGGTTTTAATTTACTAGTCGACTAAAATCATTTACGTAAACATAACCGGATCAATATCTATATAATAGTCATCACGGTTCACAAAAGTTTAAATAATAATAAAAAAACATTATATCATTCGAACTCAAGTAAAAGAACAAACCAGACAATATCTTTAATTTTATCAAAGGGATATCCAACTCATTGAAACTTTGTATCTGAAAATTGTTAGGAATATAATTTTTTAAACTGATCCTCGTACAGTTATTTTAAAAGTAACGATATGACAGGAAGGGGAAAAGTCAACGACCTTTTTACATTTAAACGCCAATATATATAAAACCTATAATTGTCTAGAAGTGGCCTCTATAGTCCAATTTATTTTGATATAATCTTTTCATACATTTGATTAAGTACTAAGCCGTTTCTCCTCCCAAGCTATATAAGCTTAATCTGACCAAACTAATTCTTTTATTTTGTCGAATATATATCACTTCAGTTATAATCTTATTACAAAAGACAGTGAGACTTATATATTTAATTATATGATATTCATTAGTGGTATGTAATAAGTTGTATTATATTTAGTTGTATATAATGAGTAATGATTTAAGAGTTTAGAGGAAGGGTAAAGAAGTTTGAAAGCTGAATATTCACAAAAAAAAGTGTACATTCGATTTCATCATATATCTATAGCAATACATGGCAGTGATATTATTATCCAAATTCAGAAATACTGATTATTATCCTAAATTTGAAATCAAAGTTTACCGCCAACGCAATATTATCTGTGATTGCTTGGAACTACTTAATTACGGAGTAAAGCGATCCCGGGAGGGAATCTGGTCTTTTACTTAAAGGTGACTTCGTCTATACACTGCTCTTGACCCTACTTGACCTTTGTCTCAAAACATGTCCTTAAGTGAAGTGTTATTTTAGTAAAGACTTGATGTAGGTATATCAAGTATTGTTACCAGTTTAATATATATATTTTATACGACTTGTCGTATGGTCTTAACGGCCAGTCTTAGAAAATGTAGTATAACATTTTATAAGCAATAATTAAAATGTATAGTACATAATACATAATGACAATATTGTCAATTTCTATATATGAAACTAATAACTGTAACTTACACTCACAGTATTTTTTTTTGGAAGACTAACAATGGTGTCATATAAATATTTTGCCTCGCCTTACTATAAAAATGAATAGCAAATTGTCATAAGAAAAAAAAAACCACCGGAAGTTAGTAAAAATGATAGTGTAAAGGCTTAAGTGTATAAAGTTAGTATATGTATTGCAAAAATGTGATAAAAAGTATATACAGTGGATACAATGGTCACAATCATTCCAATAAAATAATATGTCTAAGAGATTTCAAAAGTAATTTTGATACCGGGGATGGTGTTCCTAATAATATAAATATGTAACAAGCAGATTACCTACAGTAGAAAATAACTCTAAACTTACTATATTTACAAGTTTCAATTGTCCGTAGTAAGTTTTAGCTTCAACATCCTACTAATATTATAAATGAGAAAGTAAGTTTGTTTGTTACGCTGTTATGCGAAAACTACTCAACCGATAATTATGAAACTTTGTACACTATATTTTTGGAGGTATTAGAAGTAACATAGGATACTTTTAAGTAAAAAAAAATGCTGGATGTTAAAAAAATGTAGAAAGACCAAAACATTGTTTGTCAACAAACACGTGAACGGAGTCGCGGGCAACAGCTAGTATAGAATATATATCACTACTGTAATTTAAATGATCAATATTTTATTATAATTCTGATTCAAAAAAGATGTACATGTACTTTATCTCGTAGGAGATTAACGTTCTCATTAAGGGTTATATAAACGAAATATCCTTTGAGTATTCCTCTGGCCCTCGTTAATAGTTCACGTATTATGAAGCATTTTTATCACATTTTCATAAATGAAAATATTTCATCAAAAGCTCTTTTAAATTTTGAAGAGGAAGTAATTTGGAAAAGTCTTAAAAAAGATAGGAAATGTTTTAACACGCGTTTATTCACCAGAATGTAGAAAAGAATTTTATTTATTTTTAAATTAACTTACTTTTTTGGAAATCTGGATGTATGTAATTAAACTGATTATGATACATAGACAATGTAATTAATTATAGGTTATAATACTACTATACTATACTATAATAACCTATAATAATTAATTATAGGTTATTATAGTCCAATTCCAAAGAGTTACAGGTCATTACTTGTCTGTTGAGGGTCCCAAATAAAATATAAAATACATATTTTATTTATATTGAACAAATAATATCCAAATATTTATACATATATTTATATTTTACATACACGAATTTTTCGTAACACAAAGAAACATTAGTTCTTAAGTAATGACGAACCCTTGAAGGAAAAAATATTACCCGCAATTATATAATCTTATCTAACTTCATACTTTACTGTTCGTACTTTAATGTTACAATATATAAGAATTAAGTTTTTTAATAAATAAAGTAACAATAGTAAATAAAGACCTAAAGTAATCCAGCGTACTAAAGGCTTATTATCTGACACCCTAGAGCTAATCCAGCAAGCGAACACAGGACTTCATCATCAAATATTACAGATGAAAGCCCTATACAAGCTTATTTTAGACCTTTATAATCTCTTACCTTTATTTTTTCCTTAGATTTAAAGAGACATACCCGAGATTGACATTTTCAGCGTTATCTTACCCGACAGACGAGTCATGCAAAACTTATTTCGACTAACTAAGAGGAAAAATTTCTACCTCAAAATAAATGCACTAATTTCTCAAATGATGAAAATGTTTTTATTTTATCAGTATAGGTATATTTTACATTATTATTATAAATCATAATTATCATCAATTATTAAGTTTATTTCATAACATATAGATATAATAGTTATTAATAGTTTAAAATTAAAATAAACATAAACTGAAACGCTTTTCAAACTATTACACCTTTAAATAAAAATATTTTTAACGGATTATACAGCACAATTCATCGACTCGTTTATATTTGATTTTGTTGTTTATTCGATATTTCGAATATTTTGGAGCAATCTTGTTTATGTAAACGAAATTTATTTTATAAACGTGATTTGAAACCTTTAAAAAAAGCTCTCAACATATATTTTTTATATTTTTAGGTGGTAGACCACAACGTCGGGTCGCCGGCAAAGTTACCACCCATCGGGCAAAGTCGTGCCGTAAAGCCACCTAGTCGTGTTCCGGCACGTTGCTTGATGAAGCCGTTAATGGGAAATGGGTCTGAACTGGTGGGGTGCGTTGGCGAACCGGTTTGACATCAAGTTGGTGTTTGTTTTGTCGGGTATCTAGTCGAGGAGAGTAGCGGGATCCGAAGCGACGGCTTTCCGCTGGCCGCCCTGAAGCACCTGGCGGTAGATAGGTTTGCAGATGAACTTTTTTTTTTTTTTAGTCGTTGGAAAAATGTGTTACGCATCATCCCAGCGGCCAGGAAGGTGATGGCCGAGGGGGTATGTGGGACTACCCGGCAGCATAGAGAACGCTGCCATTTTTAAGGCTACCCACTAAAAAACCAACGCTTGACCTCATCGTCTTAGTGGAGCGCCACGGGATCTACGGGACCCCAGACCTAAGCCCTCCGGCAGCGATGCATGCGCTTGCGGGTGTAAACTGCCGGATATCTGGTTTTGGTGTTGGATTCGTAGTGGTAATGTGGTTAGGTGTAGAGATTCGGCGCAGTTCGTCTGGGTCCCACAGTTGTCGGGGGCTCGTTGGATCTTATGCGTAGCGAGAGGTGATTGACCAGCCTAAGGCGAAGGGCTGCTGCGGTCTTTTACTACGGGGCTTTGAACGGCCCTTAAGTAGAGATCCTTTCGGGGGTCACTGCACTTCGGGTAGCCCCCTGCTTAGAGGTTAGATGGGTGTGCTAGCATCTATCCGGTCACCCGACTGTATCGTCGCGATTGGACTTGTTTATGACCGATAGCCTTGCGAGCTTACCAGTCTTATAGTGCCGTTCTCGGACGACTTCGGAGGTCAGACCTGCCGTATAAGGGTCCATGTGACAGGGGTAAACCTTGACCACATGAATAGCGGCTCAACCTTTATAATCGAAGGGTTGGTGGGGTTGAGATGCTATAATTATAAGTATTAGGACTCAAGGAGGCGAGGGCGGTTGCCGCCCGCAGTAAGTTGGAGGCCCAATTAGTGGGTTAGCCACCCACGAAAGGCTGCCAGCTGCAAAAAATCCCAGGGTGGCTCCATCGTGCTGGTTGGGGACCAGACGAGGAGGCCCAATGCCGATCCCTGGGGGGGTTCGGGCGTCACCGCAGTCTCCAGGCTAGCCTTCTAGTGGCATCACTTAACCTACTTCGACCTCTAATATCTTACCTGTCCATCACCACCTCGAGACAGAGCAACTACACCTTAAGCGCCTTTAAGCGCTGCGCACCTGGATTATCCCGGATACACGTTAGAGCACAACTTTTGCTCACGTGCCGTAGTGTGCGTGTACGCGCTGAACGACCTCTGTATCCGACGTCGCAGTCACCTTGAAGACCTCAATTTTTCTTCTCTATGGGTTTTAGTAGACACGAAAAAAAAAAAAACTGTATTTCTGTATCTACCGTTCGCACAGCGGTGATCAGGAGACAACTAGATTATTTGAGTATCTCGGTGAGGCTGCTGATATGGCTATACATCAGTACCCTTCAGCGCAGCTCGTCTTTTTGGGGGACTTTTATGCCTGTCATCGAGACTGGTTGTTCCCTGAACTGAACTGAACTGTGGTCAAGCATTGCCCTTGATTATATATAAAAAAAAAATAATAATAATCAGAGATTGATAGGTGGAGTGAGTGTGGACATGTTTATTTAATGATAAACAATTTTCTAGATATAATATTTATTCTACAGGATTTTTTTTATTTGATTAGAATAATATGACATATATAAGGTAATTTATTTAATTATAAACATCTTTATGTCTGAACCTTACATGTTTACCTTACCTGAATCTGATCTGAATCAGATGAATGTCCTGATTGAAATCACTTTTTCTAATCATTTGTAAAATATATTGTTTGTAAAACGTGGTTTTTGTTAAAAAAATACTGTTTTAAGTTGTCTATATATTGAGATATAATATAGTACAGGATTAAATCTCTTCAATAATGCTTTGATAATTTAATGATTACAGAGTAGCTGTCAAACTACCGAATTCTTTAAAATATGGATTTCATTCTTAATTAAAAGACATATATGATTAAAATGTATAAATTTTATGTTGCCTACACTTATGGTTTATGTCTATTAGTTTCTTAAACCATGTGACATCGATCAATCTCTACATTTTTCAAATTTAAATGGATACATTTTAAAATTTAGTAAGTGCAACATCTATGATTCTAGACAGTACCATTATAACTGTATTATCAAGACATTATTTTGATAATTTTATTAATGAAAAAATAGTCGACTCCGGTGTCCAATTTCTGTGTTTAGGTCGATATTTAGTTTAACTTTTGTGATTTTAGGTCAAACAATGTTGCGTTAGGGCGATATAGTTCAACAAATAATTGTTGAGGACGTAAAAGTAAATCCATTCATGCAAGTCGGCCATTCAGTTCTGTTTTTTAGTTCGACACTCAACATAATATTTGAATCTAATATAAATATATGAATCTATTAAACACAAAAGCAACAAAAAAGATTTAGATGTATTCCGTAAAATTTTAATTACCTAGTTTTGTTATGTATAAATGACATCTTAGGATTTTTGTTGTAAAAAAGGGAATTGTCGTTTTATTAATTAAATTTAATAAGGAGTGAAATAAAAATTAAAATATTATAATTTTATTAGAGATGAAGTCTAGTTGGTCAGATGGTTAGGTAAAAATATGTTCTATTTGACGAATGTACGTTTACAATACCTAAGAGTGAAGTACCAAAATCTAAAACTATATATCCGGTAGCTAAAATAGAGTTAGGTATAGATATTATCTGTCTATTACTACAGTTTGTTTAATGTTACTAAACTATAAAGTTTTAATGGAAAAGTTTAAGTTTTGTAAGAGACAGACAGTGTTCCTAAATGTCGAAGTTTATAAAACAAAAAAGCAAAACACTTTGTACACGCTTTTAAACTGTGAGCGTCTTCTATTAGATTTAAGAGCAATCGGAAACATCAAGCCTTATTTTTACAGCTGGTAAAAGCTATTTGACCAATCATCTCCTAATATTTATCTAATTTGTAATATTATAACTTTTTAACTTCTTTAAGTTAACATTTTAAGTAATGTATAGAAGAAAAATAAAGTTGCTAGGTCGAGAATATTTATTTGTTTCATAATGTTAATAATATTTTTAGCGTCACAGTCATAGACCTCGACATTTGTCCTTTCACTGATCTCATAAAGTTTATTTTCACTATATTCACTCGTTATATGTAACTTCCTTTTATTCACATAGAATAGAAAAGGTTACTGACAACAGTTTTATATATAAACAGATCGTCTTATGAACCCCGTGAAAATGTCAATTGATGACGTACTATAACAGATACCTCTTTGTCAAAATCATATACTTCAGTGACGTCATTGCGCACCATACTGATCGGCTTGGGTCACGTACAGGAAGACCTTTATTTGACTTTGCAACGGCGAATGATCTGTTCCAATTGATACTCACATATCTTCTGCTGACTACATATTCCAAAAAATAGCAGGTAAATGTCGACATTCCCTTGGGATTGTAAGCCCATTGTTCGGTACGGAGTGTAATGCCAAAAAACGTCCACGTTGTACAACATCCGCAATTCTGTCCGTCTGTCACAACATTTCAGCAGATTGGGATAGATTCAGAATTAATACCAGAATGTGGTACCAGATTCGATAAACAATAGAACTTAAAAAAAAACAAATATCTATAATTTAATAAATTATTTTAGTGGACATATATTTTACGATGTAATAAAGAATATGTAATCGGTCATAATTATATGAATATATGTAATGAATTTGAAAGACAATTACGAAACAAAGAACAATAGGAAAAAATGCTGTCAAATAAAACGCCATGAAATTTCTTGATAAAAATAAATAAGGACTTAAATTGAATCCTTCCTGACCGTTAATTCTATAAAAAAAACTTTACTTAACTTATTTCATCGGTTTTTAAAATATATGTAGATTTTTGTTTGTTTAATATTAATTTAAGAGGCCGCGTTGGCCATAATTACATGCTATTTTTGGTAATTTTTACGTTGATAAAGATTTTATAGATATTTTTAATTTTCTTTAAACGCAAAACACATTTCAGAACCAACAACTATACCAGTATACTTAAGCTGTGTTATGCTGTGTACCTATATTATACCCAGTGATAGGAATGGAAAATTATCAAATATCTACAATTCATTATTGTTTTTATAAGTTTAAACTTATCCGGTATATCTTAGGTTTTCATTTTTATATAAGTAATTTAAGTCACAATTTTTCTTGGCAAAGTGAGTACTTTAAAAAAAATCCAAGTGAGTACTTGGTGTACAAAATAGGTAACTTTAATGACTGTTGCTATATTAAAAAAAAATTACATAAACTTCAAATTCATCACAGACTAGTAAATACTTCGATGCTGGTTTTGACGCAGTAACACTTATGAATAAAAAATGAACTCCTTGATTTTAAAATTAGCATTACAAAGAGAGCATTACATTTCGTTGCTCGCAGTTTGAGTTGGAAAAATAAATGTATAAATAAATTTTATGTGTTTTTACAAAAATCTTGACATTTGTAGAAACAACAAATTTCATTAATTTGTGTTAAAAGTGCATTAAGTGACATGTAGAGTATGTCCACTATTACATTTTATAAAATTATTATCTTTTCCAATTAATCTGAAAGATGGGACAATAGGCATTGTTATTTCTTACTCTTTAGAAAATATATTTATTATGTTAGAAAAGAAAATAAGACACGTCTAAAAGTAAATAGAGAAACTCGAAAATACTTGTAGTAAAGGCGGCATCATAAAGCAAGGCACGTGTTCTGATCAAATTTAATGTTCCTAAAAAGTCCTTGTAAAATTACATCTACCAAAGTTACTTGTAGTATTCATTCGTAGAAATTTCGCAGCAGCTTCGTAATAAAGTAATGCTTATTGTATACAAAAAAAAACATAAACGCTGTTTGGATATTTTTGTTTTATATGTTTTTCGGAACCTTTACTATACGTGAATTATTAATATGACCTACTAAAGTATTAATGGAAAAAAAATCCAAGAGAATAGTATTACTTGATATTTTAAAACTTAGGAGTAGCTAAGAGTAAAGGGAATAAAAAATATAAAGTGAACGATGTGAGTTGAATAACATCGAAAAAACATTATAACTTTGTTTTTTTTATTACATTTATTAATTTTTATTCGTTAGCAGAATTTATGTTATATCTCGTATTATTGTCCGGTAAATATTTTATAACCTTGAAAATGTTTTTCGAAACAAAAAAAAACCGTTCAAAAGCTATAGGACCTTGTATTTAATTTTAGTTTCAGAAAACGAAAAAGCTCATTCACTTCAGCAGCTTCGTAAGGACGTCACGTTTACGAAGCCTCGTTACTGTATTCTTAGAAGTATTCAATAGCAATACTTTTAATTAATTTCAAGTATTTACCGCCAATACCAGGTCACCCCTGCTTTTTAACGACAATGGCTTCATACCGTTTTGTTTATTAAATTTTGATACGATAAATGGATGGATGGAAAAACCTATATATATAATTATTTGAAGTTGTTTCTATATTTGTTTGCCAGAAAAACCTTGATATTTTTGAAAATTTCACTACTGGACACTACTCCCATTTCAATATAATGGTCTTTTACTGATACTTATAATTATCGGTAATGGTGACATTAAGTTTATTTTTGATTACTAATATTGTTTTTAGAAAAATGTATGTATGTAATGTATATTATATATTTTTCAGAAATGTTATACCTACTGCAATAACATATAATTAACAATTTTTGATACTATTGTTCTGTGAATATTGTTTTATATAAAATATCTTCTATCGATTAAAATATATATAAATCAAAAAATAATATGTTTTGAATTATATAAATTTACAAAAGTTTAAGTTAACACTCTAACTAAATTATTAAATCACTGAATATGTAATTTATAATGATAGAGTAATAAGACTGAACTAAAAATACTTATTTATTATATTTTATAAGTTCCAGTTCTACCCAAAAAAATATCTTCAAGCGCATTTTTCATACCTTATCTACTGTCTTCAGTAACCACTTCTCAATCATTAGTGTGCTAGGCTCAAGAAAGTCTGATTAAATAAAAGGACGGAATAAAAAAAAGGATATTGAAGTCGTTGTGTCGGGGGACCGTTGTACGTACATATATTATTGATAGTGTATATATTACGAAGTTAATCATTGAGGACTTACAGAATACGATTCAATATCGTAATTTCTTTATTGCCTTGTTAGCTTACTTGCATGTTTATTTCTTCCTTTACTAAACGGTCCCCCGACGCAACGAATTCAATAAGTACATAATAATATTATTTTATTCTTTTTAGAGGTCTTTTTGTATCGGGGGTTTTTTAAATTTAAATTTTTTTTTTTTGCTTTTTTAAGTTATGCAACTAGTTTCTGAATTGTACTAAATGAACCTACAGACACACAAAATTTTCAATTGGTTAAGTAGGAAAGATTTGTTTGTTTGTTTGTTTTGAATAGGCTCCGAAACTACCGATTTAAAAAAAAATCTTTTAGCATTAGAACCCTATATTATGATGTACAAGGGTTAAATTTAATACGAAAAATATATATTATATTTAATAAAATAAGGGTCCACGTGAAAGTTTCGACAATGTAATAAATTATAAATGTATTAAGTAACATGATTCAAGACTTTTTCATATGGGTAGGTAGATAGGTAGGTTTCATATATACGAATATTAATAAACATAAACATTTAGAGTTAAAATGATTTACAATTACTATTAACACTTTGTTGAAGGAATCACTAGATGTTGCCCGTGATTCTTTATGACTACGATCATAAGCCATATAAATATATTTTTACAGTCTACGTGGACGCAGTCACGGGCAACAGCTATCTCTAATAAAATACTTTACCTGAGTAAGTAAGTGTAAAAACCTTTTGGCCTTCATAACAAGGCTTTTTTCCTAAATATCGTTATCATCACATCATGAAATTTACACTTATAAGTAATATACTTATTAAATAAGAACGGTGAGATTTAAAACCATTTATATTATAAAGTTACCGAAAACCGCTTTAAGGAAGTCGTTTATATGAATCATAACGTTAAAGACCACTGTGACGTGTTGACGAACATTGAAACCTTAAAAGTGTAATTGGATCTGAACTCCTTTAAAGAATAAATTTTGTAAGAAATAAGATGTATTTAAATTAAACCTTTTTTTCTCTTTTTAGCAAAAGATAAGTTTTCTCTTCTTTAACGTTGCGTTTACGTTCGGTGCGTTTCTTTTTAAATGAATGTAGTTTTTTTAATAAATTAAGTGAAAAGCTTATCGTAATCATCAGCTAAACATTAATAATTAAATCAAATCACGCGCCTCCTGGACCTATAAGGGAAACTTATTTATACTTTATTTGACCCTCCGAAGTTACGGAATAAATAAGTAGGAATTAAATTAATGGACTTCAAATGTCTAACTTCATTCGTCTATATGGCATAAAATTAATAATGTTACAATCCTAATACGCTGTTTGATAAACAATGTCCACTTTGACAGCCATCAGTGTCTAAATCGACGCAGGCTGATCTCTTATTTAACAGTTTGTGAAATAAATAAAGGAAATGGTTTACCAGATTAGGTTGGGTTTTTTGTATTTTCGTTTAAAAGCTTTATGTCCTAAACCCGACTTAAACTTTGCATAAATAAATATGAGTACAGTAAAGTATATAAATAATATAAAAAATCTACCAGTAAAACAAATTGTTTGTTCCCTCTATTTTGTGTGTAAAGAATGTGATTAGTGATTTTTTAAGCGTTTTCTTGTGTACAGCCTTTAAAGATTATACATTTTTTATAATTATATGAAAGGAAAGTTATATATAGAGTTCGTATTAAGTATATTTAACCAAGTTTAGAAGTGATTTTTGTGTGCATAAATAACTTAAAGTGGGTATTCAAAAAGAAACATCTGAGCTATAGTGTGCAGAATCATTGTACTTTATACGTTACTTCGTATATATTATCTATTTCGTCCGTTACATTGTTCGCATGAATGGCACAGTGTTAAACTTTTGAAATTATAATCGATATATCCTTGGTTCAATCCCACTTCAGAAATTTATTTTTTATTATTTTTTTTTTTTATATTCTTTTATCGGTATTTTTTTCTGGATAACAAAATGTCTGACCCAATGATATGGGGCTGTTGTGAAGGTAATACTGATTCCAACGATGATGACCGAGTCAAATGTCGCATCTGTTTGACATTTTTCCATGTACTATGCCTGCAGCCTACTAATATTAAGGAAGCTGAGATATTAAGAAGTAATAGTCACAACTGGAAATGTCCACTATGTGGTAAAATAAAAGGAAACAGAAATGATGACACTCCAGTTCGTTCGGATTCAAGCAAAAATGTAACCAGCCGATCTAAAAAACGCGTGGCTTTGTCCTCTCCTCCTCAGCCTGATGAATCTGTCGTTACAGGTGGATTGATCCGTGAGATAATTCGTCAGGAATTAAACACTATGATGGAGGAGTCCTTGTTGCATATGAACAAAGACATGTGTAATATTTTAAATAGTAAGTTGAAGGAGGTTAAGAGCGAAGTGCAATCCTTAAAAGACTCAATACAATTCTTAAATGAGCAATATGAGGATGTCATTAAAGAATACAAATCGGCAACTGAGACTATTACCCTACTGACGCAGGAAAATGTAAAATCGAAATCGAAATTAATCGAGCTTTCACAGCAGATAAATATTCTGGAACAAAATGCCAGGGCTAGCAACATCGAAATACAATGTTTGCCTGAGAGTAGTAAGGAAAATCTCGTAAAATTGGTACTAACATTAAATAATACAGTTGGGGCTGATGTTAAGGAAGAACAAATTTTAAACTGTACTCGAATTGCGAAGAAAAACAAGGATAGCAGCAGGCCTAGATCCGTCATTGTCCAATTTGATTCACCCTTGACTCGTGATAAGGTCTTAGCTGCTGTGACAACATTTAACAAATGTAAGAAACCAGCAGAAAAGCTTAATTCTTCTCACATAGGCTATTCGGGAGAGCAAAAACCCATATATATAATGGAACATCTATCAGCATTTAATAAGGAACTACATGCAGCTACTCGCCTTAAAGCTAAAAAAAAGGGGTACACATTCACGTGGATACGAAACGGGCGTATTTTCGTCAGAAAGGACGCCACCTCGGAATACCGTCTTATACGTAACTTTGATTCGTTGAAAAGTATTAATTAGTTATTGTAGTTTATTAATGTATTTTTTTTTTGTTTGTATTGGTCCTTTTAATTATATCATTTCATTCATTAAATATTTATTATCAAAATGTGCGAGGACTACGCACCAAAACAATAAGTTTTTATAGAGCTTTATGTAGTTCTAATTATGATTTAATTGTGCTTACTGAAACCTGGCTTAAGGATTGTATTTTGAGTTCTGAATTGTTTGATGATAGGTATTCGGTTTACAGAAGAGATAGAAACTCTTCTAATAGCCAAAAAAGCGAAGGTGGTGGTGTAATAGTGGCCGTTAAAAATGTTTTAAAATCTCGACGTCTGAAAGAGTTCGAAAGTGATAGTGAGGATCTTTGGATATCTTTGGAGTTGAAGGTAAAAAAGTCTCTTTTAAACATAAATATCTGTGCTCTTTACCTACCACCTCCGTTTGAAAAGAAAAAACTAGAATCCTTTATAGATGGTTATAACAAACTTAAGGATAGATTACAAGGTTTCACTTGCATTGTTGGTGATTTTAATATGAGCTTTTTAGAGTGGGATGTCCACAGCAGGTCCTTAAAAAACTGTAATTCTTTGGCAAGCCAAGCTTTTAGCGAATTTCTATATACAAATCACCTTCTACAATGCAACGTGATTCCGAACAAGAATGGAAAGTTTCTTGATTTAGTTTTATGTGATTTTCCCGAATGTTTAGTTATTGAGTCGGATAGCCCTCTATGTAAGATTGACAGTCACCACCCTCCTCTGGAAGTCAATATTGCTATAAAGGATATTAAAAACTTATCGTACAATTTGAATTTTCAAAGGTATGATTATCGTAAAGCTAATTATCAGGCAATTAATGATTTCTTAAGCAATATTGACTTTGGAGAGACCCTACACAAATGCCAAGATGTGGATATAATGGTAAATGAATTTAATACAATTCTTAATAATGTTTTACAAAAATTTGTCCCACTGTATAAACCAAAAAGCCAACGCTACCCCTTCTGGTATAGCCGCAGTCTCATTAAATTACTAAACGAAAAGAATAAGTCAAGAATTAAATTTAAAAAATTTAAAAACCCTAGAGATGATATAGAGTTTCGTTTATTAAAAGAGCGCAGTGAAATCATGATTCATGAATGCTACAAAAAATATCTTAATAACATTGAAGAACTTATTAAAAAAAGTTCATCATCCTTTTTTTCCTACATAAAGCGTAAAAGGGGTATAAATAGTTCCTATCCGGCTGTTATGTCTGACGGACAAGTTTCAACATCGGACGGTACGGAAATATGTAGTATGTTTGCTTCTTATTTCTTATCTGTATATAAAGACGAAGTTAAACTAGAACTCTCAAACCAACACGCCATAAGTGAAGCATATTTCAAATCTATTAACTTAAGTGCTGATTCTCTTCCATCTCTCAAAATTCATGAAAAGGATGTATTTAAGAAATTACAGTCTATAAATCCCTCCAAAGGCTCTGGACCAGATGTTGTTTCTCCGCTGTTTATTTCTAAGTGTGCACATAATTTAGTTAAACCCCTTACAATGATATATAATCGATCTCTTGCCACTGGCGTTTTTCCTACTTTATGGAAAGTTGCAAAAGTTGTTCCGATTCTGAAAAAAGACAGTAATTTCTTAATATCTAACTACAGGCCTATATCACTGCTCTCAACCTTCGCCAAAATTTTTGAGTCACTGGTGTGTCCATATTTACAGAGCTATTTTAAGAAATATCTAAGTGACTGTCAACACGGTTTTGTAAAATCCAGATCGACGTCAACTAATTTAGTTTCTTTTATTGAAACACTATCAGAAGCTGTAGACCAAAATAAGCAAGTAGATTCCATATATATGGATTTTAGTAAAGCATTCGACTCGGTTTCTCACAGCATCTTGTTGCATAAGTTATCCATGTATGGCATATCAGGATCACTATTAAGATGGTTTTATTCGTATTTAAGAAATCGTTCGTTTTTTGTCGTTGTAGGTGGATATCAATCTAGCCAAAGATCTATTAAATCAGGAGTTCCACAGGGCTCACACCTAGGTCCCATTCTTTTCAATATTTTTGTTAATGATATAACTGTTTGCTTTGAATATTCTTTGCCGTTTATGTATGCTGATGACTTAAAGATTATTAGAATAGTTAATAGCATGGAGGACATCAATTATTTGCAAAGTGATGTAAATAGGATACTTCAGTGGTGTGATAATAATAACTTACAATTAAATATAAAGAAGTGTCTACATATCAAATTTACAAGAAAATGCAATATCATACCGTCAAAATATTATATTGGCCCAAATTGTCTTGAAGAACTTGAATTAATTAAAGATCTAGGAATCATTATTGATCGTAAATTAACTTTTGTACCCCACATTGAAAATATTATAAAACGAGCTTCCAAAATGCTAGGGTTTATTATAAGAAATGGTAAGGAATTTACTAAGATTAGTACCAAATTGTTGCTCTATAAAGCTTTAGTACTTAGCATTCTAGAGTATTGTAGTGTAGCTTGGCGACCTCACTATTCCACACATATGTTGAGGGTTGAACGGATCCAAAAACGCTTTCTTTGGCATTTGGCTTACACGGCAGGAAAGGCTAAAAGTATTGTTAGTTATAAAGACCGGCTAAATTTCTTTCGTATGGATTCCTTAGAAAAGCGGAGAATGAAACTAGATTTGATATTTTTATTTAAAATTTTCAACCATAAAATTGAATGTTCTTCTCTTCTAAAGAGCTTTGAGTTGAAAGTTCCGTTCAGGTATCCTAGAAAGCATTTAAATACGCTTTTATCTTTTCCTCGTCGTTTAACCGTTATGGGTGGTAACTCGCCAATTCCTAGAATAAGTAAACTTTACAATAAATTCAACTCCTTGGACGTGCATGGTGACTCTCTAACTACTTTCAGGAAATCAGTCCATATAGCTTTAAATAAATTAACAGATTAGTTTTTAAGAGATTAGATCCTTTTTTTACATATACATTATTATTATTTTTTTTATAGTCAAATTATGGGAGAGAATGAAAACACTTCACTTTCTTTTTTAGATGTAAATATCCTTTTTTTTTAGGATAGTTGTAATTTTTTTATGGGCATGTGGTGTTTACCTATAATTAGCTTCTCATTTTATCTTAGTACTTATTATTATAATGTTTATTGTTTAAGAAAAATGTTGTAAGCTGTTGGTAAACCTAATAAATGAAAAAAAAAAAAAAAAAAAATTGTTATAACTAGAGCAAAACAATAAATAGTTCTGACATTAAAGTCATGTTTATCGTAAAAATTACTTTTGTCGGGTAAATAATAAAATATGTAATTTAATATGTGTGTTGCGTGACCCGTTTCTAAAAGGTGTGTAAGCATCTATCCGTTCCGTTCTGTGTGACCCAAAAACCAATGGGGCCCTATATTCATTATTTTGCTGGTATTCTCGTCATAATGGAACTAAATTAAAATGTTGTATAGTCCAGAAAGATTATTATTTGTAAAAGTATGCAGTATTTAAGTTAAAGCTAATACTTGTCGTAAAAAACTAAATAATTACTAACATATTAAATTCCAGTTGTTATTAAATTTGAAGTAGCTTCTAATATAATTTTCACATATACTAATGTCTCCGATGAATACTTTGTTAGTCTAGAATTTCGTAAAAGTTAACCTTTAAAAGTTCATGAGAAATTCATCACCGTTTTCATAAAACAAATTCAAGCAGGCCTATTTGTATTATTATAATAAAAGTTCTTAAGTATTTAAAAGAACCAAACGGTATAAGTTTTTCTTTCCGTTTGTCAGACTAATTTGGGATTTCGCTTGTTGCGAAAAATAAAATGTTAATATTGAAAGTTTGGTCGTTTGGTTTGTTTTAACATACAAATTTAAGATTATTTACAATTTTTTAGGTATGTGATTGAATCATTTTGAAAATATTTTTTATATATAAATAATTATAAAAGTATATGAAACTATATGTTACATATTATATAAATTGTAAAATTACGTTATATTTTTTTGCGTTGCGTTTTATTAAAAATCCTTTTATGAAACCTTATTGTAATATTCATGGTAAATATTTTAACTTAAAGCTGAGAATTAAAGTTAATAATTATTTTACAACACTTCCATTCTATGTATTATTATATGTCTACATTTTAAAATAATCTTAGATATTCTTAGATATCCATACTGTGTTTAAGCAATTTTTATCCTTTTTATATAAAAGATGTCATAAATCTATATCAATATTTTAATATTGGTCTTGAACTTCTTATATTATCTCATAGTAATATTTTCAATTTATAATTTTTAATGTTATTATTGACAATGCTTACCATCTGTACTATTTATAACGATATTAATACAATACAAAAATAAAGAGTCTGCTTGCTCGATTCTAAAAGAATGTTTCGATATTTTAGTTAGAAAAGGGTTTTTAATTTTCTGGTTTTCACTATTTTATGGACAATATTTACTATATGTACTATTTATAAAAAAATATTAATGCAAATAAAATGAAATAAAGAATCTGCTGACTGGATTCTAGGAGAATAAGTTTCGATATTTTACTTAGAAATGGGTTAGCCTCGTAGCCACAAATGCTACATTTTACCTAGCTATAATACGATAGTGGCGCAGAACTTCTAGTAGTAAACTTTTATGTTAGTCTCATAGCAAATTCCTTTTGTATATTACGTAAACTTCTTTTAAATTGTTGTTTACTTTGGAATAGTGAAATTGCAGTTTCAATAGCACGTACTCATAACAAGAACGGTATTGTGAACAATATAAATTCATTTCACAATTTTCGTATAAGTAGTGTGAGTATAAAACTATTTATAAACATGTAGGACATTCATGTTTACTCAAAATTTTAATAGCTATAAAACGATAAGTGTATTTAATTTATTAACCTGCAAATTCTAGGGTTTCATCTCATTACTCTCCTATTAATTAACATGCCATTCCTGGCATTCCTGGTTAATTTAACATTCTAAGTTATAAATATAAAGTATTATTTTTAAAATATTCTTTTATGATTGTTATTAAATAACGTTTAACAACTTTAGAATTTTTAATGAAGAAGTTTGAATACAAATCCATTAATATTCATAATTCTTAAAATAATATCGCATAAGATTTGATTGCAACGACTAACGCTACATAAAATATTTGTAATTAACTGTCACTTTGACAGTTGCTTGAATGGTAAAATCGAGTCGGTAATGGCTTGATTAGTAAAACGACAGGACGGTTTTCCAGGGGTCGCTGGTTCGAGTCTCAAGCCATATTGCTGTATTTTGTATTCTATATTTATTTTTAAAATTTAAATTCTTATTAGAATTTGACTTGTAAAAACATACCAAGGTTTTTCTAAAAATGTATAAAGAATGTACAAGTAAATTTTTACTGAATTCAAATTTTGTAGACCCATCTTGATAACGATAAAAAAGTTTGAATGGATTTTCATGGCCATAAGAAAAAAAAAGCATTGATTCAAAAGAATCTAATAACGTAAGTTTCAGCAACTTTTTTTCAGCAAAAAAATAAAACGAAATTTCTGAAAAATATTGTTGAATTTGTATGGTCATTTTTGTTCTGGTGAGCTTTCAAAGTTTGTGTTATGTTTAGTATATTATTGTGTATGTCAATTATTATTTAATGTTTAAATATTTCTTACTTGTCTCAGCCTCAAATAATCACGCAATAAATATGTTTCAAGATATATTAACAATGATTTATCAATTGATTGCTGCTGTCTTCTTAATTAAGTATTTATTACTAATTAGTATTAGTATTGTATTATTATTAGTCAATCAGTTTTATTTATGATTGTAAGTACAATCATAAGTAAAACTGACTGACTAATTTTATTATATGAATTTACTACATTGGCACATTTTAAAAGAAAATGAAATATTTATTCCATGTACATAATATGATCTGAATCTGAACGTATTAGCGGGGATCATGAAAAAATATACTTTCTAAATTAAACAATATTTCATATACTAAATAAAGTCTTGGAATATTATATTTTATTTAGTTTATGAAATATTGGTCTCATTCCATTAAGGAATGCTAAAACATTATTTAAGTAATTGCTTGTTAACTTACAGCACAAAACCTTTCTTCTTATAAAGATAAGATAACTAGCTCTTTTAGTCCGGGCTGAGGCAAGATGCAGACCACAAAGTAAAACCGCTTATTAATCCCACAACTCTAATTAAACAAAGCTCTTAAAATAAGGTTTGCTTTTTAATTGAAAGGAAACGAAGCTTCTTAGCATTCCATGGATTCACCGTGCGGGTGCAAGGCCCATCGCGTTGCATGGAGGGTAGTGCAAACAACGCCTAGGATTTGCGACCCAGGAGTAGGTTTAACAGCCCCTTTATGATGGCCAAACACCTTTACCCTCACAGTTCACACTCCTCTCCCTACCTAACCAAATTTTGAAAGAACCGACTAATGAATCTTTTGGAAATCCATTCTAGAAATTGAATTAGTATCTGGTGAAATCTGTGTTTACATATTCCTCACCAGCTCTCGAACCACATGGTGTTAGGCGAGTATGGAAATACAAGTCAGCAGATTGGGATGAGATGCGGCACTTTTTTGCGTATTATCCTTGGCGGCAAGTCTGCTTCTCTTCTTTGGATCCGTCGACTTGCGCAGATGCTATAACTGATGTGGTGCATCAAGCAATGGAGTATTTTATTCCTTTTGCTGAAGTTCCCGTAGGTGTCAAAGCTCGACCATGATTTAATGCCGAATGTAGTCATGCTCAAGACCGAAAACATTTGGCATACCTCATTTGGGCTGATGCTCGAAGCCGCAAAATTCCGGATGTAAGAACAAAGAAGAGAGCCTTTAACTTAGCTACCAAGTCCTAGAAAAAGGCATTGCGGAAGGCTCGTCTCGATCGAATAGCTAAGAATGGCGAAAAGCTCTCTGTCAGACCAACTGGCAGTCGAGCTTTCTGGTCTCTTGCAAAAGTGATCGAGGCAAATTTCTGCCAACCCTCACTGCCTCCTCTGCTGGAAGCGGATAGATCCCTGGCCCACACAGCAATAGAGAAAGCGAAGGTATTTGTTTCTCTGTTTGCTGATAATTCGTATCTAGACCCTGGCAATGCTTCTCCAGCACATCTTCCTCACTGCGGTATTTCGATGCCTGAAATCCGCATCACTAACAAAGAGGTATGGAGAACATTGTGTTGTTTAGATGTGAATAAAGCCAGTGCTCCTGGTGGTATACCAGCCATTCTGCTCAAGACATGCGCAGCTGAGTTGTCTCCTGTACTGACACGTCTGTATCGCATCTCTTTCAAGACTGGAATAGTGCCGAAATCCTGGCAGCTTGCCAACGTGCAACCCTTGCCCAAAAAAGGCAGCCTTGCCGATCCTGTCAACTACAGACCGATTTCAATCACCTCCATACTCTGCAAGATTATGGAGCGTGTATTGAACTCGCGCCTTCTAGCATACCTAGAAGGTAACGATCTCCTCAGTGACCGACAGTACGGGTTTCGCCGTAATAGGTCTACTGGGGATCTCCTAGTGTATGCTACACACATTCTAGGCGAGTCCATCGAGAAGAACGGAGAAGCGGTCGCCGTCTCTCTAGACGTCTCGAGGGCATTTGACAGGGTCTAGCATGAGAGCCTTATAACCAAGCTTTCAGCGTACGGTATATCTCCTGGTCTGATAGGCTGGGTAACGGACTTTCTGAGCCAGAGATCTCTCCGAGTAGTTGTCGATGGGTGTTCCTCGGAATCCTTGACAATAAATGCTGGAGTGCCTCAGGGGTCCGTTCTTTCTGCAACTCTTTTTCTGCTGCACATTAATGATCTGTTGAAGCCCAGTATCTATGAGTATACAGACGTTGTAGAAAGATACGTACCGAGTACTCAGGCTAGTAGAGATCAGTCTGAAAGAGAAGCCATGGTGCAACGTTTGAATGACAAACTTCAGGCAGTCTCCGCATGGAGCAATGCCAATCTTGTCAAATTCAACGCAACCAAATTGCAGACGTGTCTGATCACCGCTGAAAGGAGCCCTTTCACCTTGGTTCCTACTTGCCAGAATGTATCCTTGGAATACAGTGACCGGCTTAAGTGGTTAGGCTTAGAGATTTCCTCGAACCTCAACTTTGGTCGGTTCATTGAGTCCAGAGCAAGAGCAGCAGCAGCAAAGCTTGCCGTTCTTGCGAAGGTTCGGCAGTACTTTACACCGGGACAACTTTTTGGTTTATAAAAGCACAGATCCGGTCGTGAGTAGAGTACTGTGGCCACATATTTGCTGGTGCCTCAAAGTCTCATCTTGTGGTTCTGGATTCAATTGAGAGGCGAGCAAAGAAGCTTATAGGCGATCCCGAATTGGTAGAAGCCGACCTTCAAAACCTTGAACACAGGGGTAGAAATTTTTTATAATAATTAAAATAATAATACATTTTGGTGAGTGTGCGTAGGACTTACACGATCTAATTCCCCCGGCCCCTTTCCATCATCGGACGTTCCGACGCACGGCAGGTATCCACCCTTTTGTTGTGGACATTCCACCTGTCCGAACGAAGCGCTTTGCTTCGTCTTTTTTACTGCGTACAGCAAAGGATTGGAACAGCTTGCGTGTGTTCGGTATTTCCGACCGAATACAATGTGGATACGTTCAAGAGAAGAGTGTTTAGTTTGCTAGGGTAATGCGCCTTACCACCTAAGACTACATTCCACTTACCATCAGGTGGAATGTAGTCAAGCATTGCCCAAGATTATATAAAAAAAAATAAAAATAAAAAATAAACACTAAATGTTAAGTAAAGAATATAACAATATATTCCCGTAACGGATAGCGATACGGTAGCTCAATTGATAGAGCGACGGGACGGTTTCCTAGAGGTCGCGGGTTGGAACCCCTTCCAGGCAGGGGTGCCGTATCGGTTTATTTTTCATTCTATACTTGTATAAAGTATAGTCCTTAACAAAACATCCCAAAGTATAAATAAGGGAAGTATCTTTTGTAGCAAACCTGTTTTATCCTTCACATAAAATTGTTTAAGTGCAAAAGGGCTTGGTATTTAATAACAAACTTTAGTTTGGTTGGTTTTTAATTTACTCAGATATAAAACAAAAAAATATTATTTTGTAGTGGTATTTAGTAACTTTCTAATGAATATTAAACAAATTTTACGAATTGAAATGATGTATGTTTAATTATTTCAGAATATTCTGTACAAAATATTATAACCTTTAAAATAAATTATAATACGTTAGAAAATTTGATCAATAGTTAAAGTTAAAACAGCTTCGGTTATGATAACCCGACAGTTGGCGACTATATGAAAGTTTTGCGTGGATCAACTCAGTATTCTCTAATATTGGAAAAAGATGGTAATATGGGGTATACTCGACGATCAAGTGCCACTAATATAAGTTGGATGCAATGCTGACGTTCGTTCGTATAAAAGCGCTCCAAGTTACGATCACACGAGAATATGATAATACTAGGATATTCGTTATTGACCTAATATAATATTATATATAATATCCTTTTGTTCACATACAATTAAAAGGTTTTTTGACATCATTTCAATAAAAATATATTATAAAATTTGTATTATATTATGTATTGTATAATAATAATAAATCTTTCACAAATCTGACAATTTAAGAGGTTATAAAATGTTCGATACTCATGGTATTTTATTTACACGATACTTGGATTGTACAAAATATATTCGTAATGCGAAAGTAATATATTATTTTGCATTCATATTACGTTCAACGTATTTCTAGTATCGGTTTATCTCAGCGACCACTAGGACCTACATAAAATCTTCTTTTTGAATTTCATCGCTTATTGTATTTTGATATATTCTTATGTTCGTAAAATAAATAAGAATCTCTAATAATAATATAATAATATTGTTAGAGTCGAGGGTATTTCTAAATAATTAGTAAGCATCAACTCCTATAAATTAGTAAGCAAGTGTTAGGTTTATTAATTATCGTGTCATAGTCGTTTGAGAGCGGAAGCTCTGCAGGTGTGAATAGTGATTGTCGATGTGATCTTTGAGTAGACCTTATCTTGCGTTTTATTACTGTGGTAGATTTATGTCATAGTTTTATTACTAAATTAGTTATAACGTCGTAATCTGGCTTTCGTACTATTAAATAGCGTGAAATACGTGAATTTGACAATTACTTTGAATTCTTATTATTTTTTATAATTAAATTTCTACATGAATCCTTATTATTATATATTGTTATATAAGCTGTAATAATTTTTTTTTTTTTTTATGTCTGTCTATGCTGTTAGCCCTGTTGGCTATTACAGCGTCACCGGGGCGGGTGGGTTTTGTTTGTTGTACGTGTGTGTGTGTACCATTGTTGTTGTGTGTGTACTTTGTTGTATTAATTATCGGTCTAATTTTTGACATCATATATTTATACAACATATAATTTGGATCCTGTTTTTAATACCCAGATAAGATTGCCGTTTACGATATTTCTTAATTATAAAAGTTATGTCTCAGTTAAAAATTATGTCAAAGTTACGGTTACAATAAATTCCGATGTGTACCTTTGCATGATATGTCGTAATTAAAATCAACCTAAGATAATGCTAAAAATGTTCGAAAGCCACCTTTTTTTTCTGTATCTACAAGAAGATATTATAGGTATGTATGTATAAGGTTTAGGGGTGCGTATACAGCGCGGGAGGTTGGGAAGTAGAAGGGTTCAGCCCATTCCTTCCCAGCCGTAGGCCTAGGTGAGAGGGGGGGCGACCTCTCTCGTCAGTGCACAGGTCTATGACGTAGGGGTACTCCGGTTGCCCGGGGTACCCTTATCAAGGGGGTTCCGCTGAGGCGTCGCGGTGAATGTTTACGCGATCCCGTGGCGTCTCATTGTAGCGATGAGGGCAACCGTTGGTTTTTTAGTGGGGTGCCTTAAAAATGGCAGTTGCCGGGTGCCGCACATACCACCCGGCCATCGCCTTCCTGGCTGGTGTGACGATGCAGAAACGCATTTTTTTACGCATTAAGCAAAAATAAAGATGGCGCGTAACAGAAAAACGTTACAATTTTTTGACATTGCTATAAAATTTCTCCCATCCCTCGATAAAAAAGTTTCACTTCAAATATGACGCGTAACGGTGAAATGTGACTTAGAAATAAAGATGGCGCGTAACAGAAAAACGTCATAATTTTTTGACATTGCTATAAAATTTTATCCCATCTGTCGATAAAGAAGTTTCACTTCAAAAAGATGGCGCGTAATGGAAAAATGTGACGCGTAACGAAAAAATGTTACACTAAATTTTTTTCCAACCCCGATAAAGAAGTTTCACTTAAATAATATTAGTTTTTTTTGGACGTTATTTCGGCAGACGTTAATCATGTGGTAATTTTACACATTTTCTTGGCATTTACAGTCTTGGTTTTACTGTCCTCGGTTCTTGAACATAATAATAATAATTTTCATTTGAAACAAAATAACAAATATGTATTACATAAACAAGAGACAAGTTGACAACTGCAAAAGTTATAAACTGTAGCGCAGCGTCAACGCCCACTTAATAATGTGCAGTATTGCCCAAATAAAAGAATATAATGCAAAAAATCGTTAATGCGCTGACATTAGTAATAGATTAGTTTTTCATTATAAATATAAAAACCGAAACAAAACAAAATTGGTATATTATTGCGTGTGTAAATATGTGTGTATGTATTTGTACGTGTTTGAGTGTAGGTGTGTTGGTGTGTTATGTAGTGTCATTTTTGTCACCAGGTCATTAAGTTATTTAATAAGATTTAAAATCAAAGACTCAGTCTCTTTATAAGACAGAGTTGATAGCCATGAGGAACACTTTCATTTGGATTTATATTTTGCAAGTTAATAAATATATTATTTCTTGTTAACTTTATTGTTAACATATATGACATCTTCTTGTATTTTGGAAACTCGATAGCCGTATAAGATAATTTATGGATGAATGAAGTATCAAGTTTTTGAATCCTTTTTAGCCGTTTTTGTAACGGTCGAAACTCTAACTCGCACACATACGAGTACTAAGAAATATATCCTTATCTATCAGATGTGATTACTATCAAGTAATCACACCTCTAGCAAGCCCTTATAATATTGGTGTTCCTGGTCCTAAATCTAAAGAAAGGAGGTAGTTTTCTCATTATAACATATTTTTTATTGAAAATCTATAAAATATGTTTACATTTACATAAATGGTTAAAGGTTAAATTAAAATAGTATGAAGAACTACATAATCAATATACAGAACATTGTAGGTATTCATTATGGTATAAAACACCTACTCCTATAAAACCCATAAAGCGTAAGATGTCAAGCATCAATTATTAAACATAAAGCATTAAGCGTTAAGAGTTTCGCGTTAAGCATTAAGCATGCAAGGTTCAAAATATAAGCATAAAGCGTCAATTAGTAAGCGTCAACCATTAAGCATCAATCATTTAGCGTCAATCATTAAGCGTCAATCATTAAGTGTCAATCATTAAGCGCCAATCATTAAGCGCCAATCATTAAGCGCCAATCATTAAGCGCCAATCATTCAGCGTCAATCGTCATCAACCTTTCATCAATCATCAACCTTTAAACGTTATTCAATAAGCGTCAATTATCAATTGTTAAGCGTCAATTAAGCATCAATAATTAAGCATCAATAATTAAGCGTCAATTAAACATTAATAATTAAGCGTCAATCATCAATCTTTAAGCGTCAATTATTAAGCGTCAACCATTAAGCGTCAATCATCAATCATTAATCATCAATTATTAAGCGCCAAGCATTAAGAGATAAGCACTAAGCATGAAGCATTAAGTATTTGGAATAAATCATCAAACATAAAGCTTCAAGCAGTAGCTTTAAAGTAAAATTTAAATTTTGAATAAGCGAAAATAATAAAAAAATATATTTCAATACAAATTTTAATAAACTCGTTGTCACCTAGATATGAAACATTTTCGACATTGATAATGTTAACATAAACAAAGAAGAAGAGTGAGTTGCGTATCGCATTGTATTGTGTGTTATGCTTAATGCTTTTAATTCAACGAAGCGGATTTATAAAATCTGTAATAACCATATACAAAATATAAGTCGTTTGGTGTCGAAATTTCGCAGTAAACAATCATGTAGTCATTGTACACTTTTTCTTGGCATTAAGTTCAGACAGCCATAGTTTTTCTGTCTCTGGCTCTTGGACAAATATGACATCTTCTGGCTGTTTGCTCGACGTATTTATTATTTTTATACTATCTTATATATTATGCATATTAATGATCATATCTTTTTTAATATATTTTTTTTATACTGGAGACATTGTTTTAGAGAACTAAAATTATTATAGTATTGTATGAATACATGACATTAAAAAAGTTTGTGTTTCTCGGTTTTATTAGCTTTGCAATTGCAGCGGCTGTTGTAAATATGGGTTTTATAGGAGTAGGTGTTTTATACCATAATGAATACCTACAATGTTCTGTATATTGATTATGTAGTTCTTCATACTATTTTAATTTAACCTTTAACCATTTATGTAAATGTAAACATATTTAGACTTCTTAACATGTTGGATCATCACTATATCACAAATAAAATTATTCTTCATCATTGTCGGCGACAATTCTCGACATTAATTAATTATTAATATTTCATTGTTTTGATCATAATTCATTAATTCATATAACTTGTTAGAAATTTAAAATCACTTAGAAACATTAAATAGTAAGCGTTTGTCGCACTCGCTACAGAGCATTCTTTTGTGCAACACTAAGAAAGAGAGAGATAGCATTCGAAGGCTATCTCTTTCGCTCTCAATATACCCCGAATGAATAGAAAATTGTGTAAAACTTGTTAAAAGTAAATTAAATAGATAGTATATAACGCGACATCTGGTCCTTCGAGCCGGATCTAAGGGGTTTAGATTCATTAAGGGTGTATATTAAGTGGTTTCGAAGCAACCATGCCGGTCACGAGGAGCCATAAGGGGTCCGAAACTGTAGAACGACCGTCGGTAGAGGAAGCAACCGCGACTACAGAAGCGCCCGCGTCGAGCGCGGTGCGGGCCGTAACGCCGGGAGTCACCCGTACCCCTCCCCGTACTCCGAGACGGGAAAGTAGTACGGAGCCATCCACGGAGCTGACGACGGAAGCGACCACGACGAGCTACGAAACTACGAGTACAGAAGTGATTGCGAAACCCGACAAAACGAAGAACGCGCCGACAGCCGCCACTGTACGCGAAAGAGCGTCGTCGGTCAGAAGCACCGCTTCTAAGAAGAAACAGCTAGAGGCACGCGCCGAACTAGCGGAGCTAGAGCTCCGCGAGGCGCAGGCTCGGGCCGCTGTGGCCAGGGCCAACCTAGAGCTGTCACGGTTGGCTGATTCGGACGACGAAGAGATTCAAGATAAAGAAGCGGAAGTGCATCAATGGTTGGAAGATGCTGCCAGTGTCGTGCCCAGAAAGGGGCATGGGGCCGGCGACGTGCCTAGGAAGAGCCTAGAGGAGCCGCCGAGTATCCAAGCTATTTCGCCGGCGGTAGTCAAACCAGAAGTGCACTCATCGGTCTCGGGGAACAAAGATTTGGCTGAGGCGATCATCAGGGCCATACAAGCGGTGCCGAAGGCGGGGACGGCGGCGCCGAGTTACATGACGGAGCTGCCCCTGTTCGACGGCGCGATAGGCGAATGGATCGCTTTTAGGACCGTGTATGAGGACACGGGAGGGCTGTTTACACCCCCTCAGAACATGGCCAGGCTTAGGAAGGCCATCAAGGGAACAGCAAGGGAGGCGGTGAAGAGCCTCTTGTATTCGGAGTGTCCACCCGAAGATGTTATAGACGCCTTGAGGCGTCGCTTCGGGAGGCCGGATGTGTTAGTGCTCGCCGAGATGGACAAGCTGAAGGGGCTGTCGAAGATCGGCGAGAATGCGCGCGACGTCTGTATATTCGCGAGTCAAGTGAACAACGTCGTAGCTACAGTGAAAGGATTAAGAAAACCGCAGTATCTACAGTCTCCAGAGATAATGAAGACAATAGTGGAGAAGCTACCTGCGGTGTTGAAGTATCGGTGGTTCGATTACGCCGCCGATCATGAAGAAAGTGACCTGGTGACAGTGGCCGACTTCCTCAATAGAGAGGCGGATCGGTGCGGGCCGTACGCACTTCTGGAGCCTACGATAAGGAGACAAGGTACGTACAGACAACAAGCCGCGCACGCCGCGGTCGATGTTAGTGTTGAGAAGAAGCCCTCATGTCCGCACTGTCAAGGGGAACACCCGTTAGCGGGATGTAAGAAGTTCTTGCAGGCGTCCGTCAAAGAGAGATGGGATATAGTGATAAAGCACGGAGGGTGCTTTAATTGCCTGCAAGGCAAGCATAGAAAAGAAAATTGTAAGAAGCCGCCTTGCAAGGACTGCAAGAGGACGCATCATAACCTGCTTCACTACTACAAGAAAGAAGGCCAGAAGCAAGAAGAAAAAGAAAAGTCAAACAACGTAGTGCTACCGGTGAACGCATTGACCGCGCCCAGGGCGTACTTGAAGATGGTACCGGTAGAGGTGTACGGCCCGAAGGGGGCTGCTACCATATTGGCGTTATTGGACGAAGGGTCCACAGTGACTTTACTTGATGCTTCAGTGGCACATGAGATCGGCCTGAAGGGGCCGAAGGAGCCTCTACGTTTGGAGACGGTCGGAGGCAAGATCCTGGGTAGTGAAGATTCCATGCGCGTCAACCTCAAACTGAAGGGTGTACATCACTCGCGGCGGCAGACACTCGAAGGAGTGAGAACGATAAAGGATCTACACCTCACGCCTCAGAGGTTAGATAAAACAAGATTGAAGAAGTGCACGCACCTTAAACGCATGTTAGAGCGTTTAGTATACGACGAGGAGAAGCCTCGATTGCTCATCGGTCAAGACAACTGGCACATCATCATAACGCGGGTCATAAGAAGAGGAAAAAGGAATCAACCTGTAGCATCATTGACTCAGCTGGGGTGGGTGCTGCACGGCTCCGACGGCGGAGCGTCGAGACCAATGAACGCGATGACGTGCGCGCACACCGCTGCCTCAGAAGATGAACTGGAGCAGCTGATGAAGGACCACTTCGCGATCGAGTCGCTCGGGGTCCAACCGCGCCGACCCTCTACCGATGCGGAAGGTAAGGCGCTAGAGCAACTCCTCAGAACCACAAGGAGAATGGAAGATGGCCGGTTCGAGACTGGGCTCCTGTGGAAGAACGAAAACGAAGAAACGCTCGATAACAGAAAGTCGGCTGAGAACAGGCTGCGGAATATCGAGAAGAAGTTAGATAAGGACCCGGCACTCAAGAAGGAGTACGGAGAACAGGTGCAGCACCTGTTGGACAGCGGCTACGCGGAGGAGGCTCAGCAGGAATCCACGTCTACAAGGAGATGGTATCTGCCTCATTTCGCCGTGACTCATCCGAATAAGAAGAAGATGAGGCTAGTGTTCGACGCCGCAGCTAAGTTCGGGGGTAAAAGCCTGAACGACATGCTACTACCTGGGCCAGATCTACTTCAACCATTGTTCGGCGTCCTGTTACGTTTCCGTCAGCGGCCAGTGGCCGTGGTGGCCGACATAAAGGAGATGTTTCTGCAGATAAAAGTGAGGCCTGAAGACCGGGACAGTCTACGCTTCTTGTGGCGCGGAGATGAGCGAGAGAAGCCTCCAAAGCATTATCGCATGACTTCAGTGACATTTGGTGTTTGTTCTTCTCCCAGCGTGGCCATCCACGTGAAGAACTCAAATGCTGCTGAACACGAGGGGGAGTTCCCCGCGGCCGCAGAGGCCATTAGGGCTAACCACTACATGGACGACTACCTGCACAGCTTCTACACGGAGGCAGAAGCTAAGAAGGTCGCCCGCGAAGTGTTCCAGGTTCACAAGAAGGCCGGTTTCGAGTTGAGGGGATGGGCCTCAAACCGACCTGCGGTACTCCAGGCGATCTCCGACGAGAGAGAGGCGAGTTCGGAGGTAGAACTGGGGTCGAAGGAAGAGAAGACGCTGGGTCTCCGTTGGTTCACGCGGGACGACCACTTGGGTTTCAGAACTTGTTTTCGGAACTTAGACGAAGACGTAGTCTACGCGGAGATGACGCCGACGAAGAGGCAGGTGACGAGTGCAGTGATGTCTACATTCGACCCCCTGGGTCTCGCGTCTCCAGTCCTCGTACAGGGTAAGAGGTTGATTCAAGACTTGTGGCGTAGCGGCATCGGTTGGGATGAAGCGATAACGCCCGGGTGCGAAGAGGCTTGGCGATCTTATCTACAGAACGTAGAGTTGTTAAAGGACCTGAGGATACCGAGGTGCTTTGCGCCGTCTCGAGAAGAAGGAGAACTACACATCTTCACAGATGCCAGTGAGACGGCCTACGCGTGCGCGGTGTACTGGAGGCAGCGTAAAGGCGACCGTTGGACAGTAAATTTATTGACTGGGAAGGCGCGCGTGGCGCCGCTCAAGCCAATATCCATCCCGCGGTTAGAGCTGCAGGCTGCGCTGCTAGGGACGAGGCTGGCGCAGTCGGCCATAGAAGAGTTAGACATCGCTCCGAAGAAGAAGACTTACTGGACGGACTCAAGTACAGTATTATCGTGGATACGTTCGGATCCCCGGACGTTCAAACCGTTCGTAGCGCACAGGTTGGCGGAGATAGAAGACACGACGCGTCCAAACGAGTGGCGTTGGGTACCGACGAGTCAGAACCCGGCGGACGACGCGACCCGGGGAGCACCGAGACAGTTCGCGGAAGACCACAGATGGTTCACGGGGCCTGAGTTCCTCAGGATGAACGAGGAGAAATGGCCCGAGCACCGAAGCTTCAAGTCGCAGCCTACAGTCGAAGACAGAGAAGTGAAGCACACAGTGACCGCGACGACCGCCAGCGACTCGTCCACGCCAGAACCTGCGAGGTTCTCTAGGTGGGTGAGGCTATGGAGAACAACGGCGCGGGTACTGCAATTCATCGACTTGTGCCGAAGAAAGACTGAGAAGACGTTAATCACACGTAGAAAGGATCCAGCCTAGAGAAGATACGCTAAGAAGGCAAGGGTGAAGTTGCCCTCGTCTTCAACGCCCGACGAACGGGCGTGCGCGCGGCCATTAGGGCCCGACCTCCTGTTGAGGGCGGAACAATTGCTGCTACGAAGGAGTCAAGAGTGCTTCAAGAACGAGATCAAGAACACATCGGAGAAAAGGCAACTTGACAGAACTAGCAAGCTTAGAAGGCTGGATCTCACCATAGGAGACGGACTACTAAGGGTCCGAGGAAGGATTAACGCGGCGAGAGGTATAGACGGCGACCTGAAGCAACCCATAGTGTTGGATGCAAAGAAAAGGATCACTAGGTTGAACATCAAGCACTATCACGATACCTTCAACCACGGGAACCACGCGACTGTCATGAACGAACTGAAGCAGCGGTTCTGGATATTAGGACTACGATCGGCCGTGCGAGCGACGGCCCACGAGTGCCAGTGGTGCAAGGTGCGCAAGGGCACCCCGAAGACGCCGCCTACAGGAGACCTACCACAGGAGAGACTGAAGTTTGGTGAACCACCGTTCACCTGCGCCGCGGTGGACTACTTCGGACCCATGACCGTCACTGTAGGCCGCCGTAACGAGAAGAGATGGGGGGCGCTATTCACTTGTTTAACCACCAGAGCAGTTCATCTGGAGCTAGTCACCTCATTGACGGCGGACTCCATGATCCTCGCGTTGCGACGTATGGTCGCACGCAGGGGGACGCCGCGGATAATGTTCAGCGACAACGGCACTAACTTCGTGAAGGCGAATAAGGAGCTACAAGATGCCTGGGACACGCGCGAGCAAGAGAAACTGGCTGCAGAGGCGCAAGTTATAGGCATGCGATGGAAATTTATACCGCCAGGAGCGCCCAATATGGGAGGCGCATGGGAGCGGCTAGTGGGCTCCATTAAGACGGCCCTGGCGGTAACCCTTAAGGAGAAACAGCCGAAGGAAGAAACGTTACATACACTGCTATTAGAGGCAGAGCACATTGTAAACTCTCGACCCTTAGTCGAGACCGAAGAGGGAGAGTCCCTCACCCCTAATCATTTCCTAATAGGCAGGTCGTGTGGGGCCCCGAGGGTCGGGGCCTTCAACGACAGTGAAATAAGGCGACACACTTGGAAGGCGGTGCAGCATCTGGCCGACCGCTTTTGGCCGAGGTGGGTCAAGGAGTACCTGCCCACGCTCATCCCGAGGAAACTCGACGGTAGAAGAGACGCTCCAGACCTGCGGCGGGGGGACGTGGTCCTCATCGTCGACTCTACGCTGCCACGGAATACCTGGCCGCGCGGAGAGATCGTGCAAATCTACCCGGGACCCGACGGCCGCACGCGCGTGGTTGACGTGCGCACGGCCGGAGGTCTCTTGAAGAGGCCTAGCTCCAAGGTGGTGCTGTTGGTCCCGCACCAGACGACGTGCAACGGGACGCCACCGGACGAGACGACGGCTTCGTAGGAGCGCAACGTCGGGAGGGAACATCGAGTCGCCTAGCTGAGAAATGATGCTTCGCACGAGGGGGAGGATGTCGGCGACAATTCTCGACATTAATTAATTATTAATATTTCATTGTTTTGATCATAATTCATTAATTCATATAACTTGTTAGAAATTTAAAATCACTTAGAAACATTAAATAGTAAGCGTTTGTCGCACTCGCTACAGAGCATTCTTTTGTGCAACACTAAGAAAGAGAGAGATAGCATTCGAAGGCTATCTCTTTCGCTCTCAATATACCCCGAATGAATAGAAAATTGTGTAAAACTTGTTAAAAGTAAATTAAATAGATAGTATATAATGCGACAATCATGGTTTCTGCTGTTTCGAGTTGTTGTTCATTCTAGGTATAGCAAAACAGACCTTGTAAAGATCTCCTGATCCCCAATGCTCCATTTCTCAGCCAAAACTGGTATTTCTTTTCATTCTTTCTTCTTCTATTTCAGACAATCAATGTATTTTAAAAATATTATAAATTATATTTCATAATTTCTTCTTCATGTTATAATCTTAATTTATTTATTAGTTTCAATACCAAGTCCATAAAATCGTTTTGTCCAGTATGTAATTACAATTCATTATTTAATTATAAAACTCTAATCCGATAATTTTATTTTTGGTTAATGTAAATTGTGTTTTATAATCCACATACTTGTCATTTTGATTATTTAGTATTTCCATAGCAACATGGTGTAAAAGAGATGAATCTATACGAAAAAAGTTGGCGCGTAACGGAAAAATGTCACCGTAACGAAAAAATGTTAACACTAAATTTATTTCCAACCCCGATAAAGAAGTTTCACTTAAAAAAAAGGTATGTATCAACAGGTATGTATAAATGTAACAATTGACTTCGCTGTAAGGCGAGTGGTTCAAAATTTCTCGATGCAAACTTTGATGTGCAACAATGTGATGGGTCTACTATTCCACATTTCTTTTATTGGTATATAACGTAACATTACTATTAAAATTTTGCTTAGATTGTACAATAATCTTATTGCTAATACAAGCTAAGCAAAAGACCATAGATATGGTCTACAGAAACTAGGAAAAACATTCAACATTTTCCTGAAGACCTTTCAGTAATATGCATACTATATGGTGCATAATGTTTCTTCGTTGTTTTTTTCACTTCTATGTCGCTACATAGTTTTGTTTAGGACTTTAGCCACATTTCATAGTCAGCATCGAAGTCGCAGGCAACAGGTAGTACAAAATAATTGTGATTAGGAATTTTAGAAATGATAATGTTTCGGCTAAATAAATATTAACATGAATAAAAAAAATCTTATTATTTATAACTTATTATAGACTAGCTAAATTCTCCGATGCTAACTTTGGGGTGAAAAAGCTTATGAATAAAAAATGAATTTCTTGATTTCTAAATTTGCATTACAAAGAGAGCATTACATTACTACATTTCTTTGAGTTCGAAAAATAAATGTATAAATGGGCTTTTTATGTCGTTACTTGTAGAAAAAAACAGGTAATATTAAAATAATGAAAAAACATTATTCATATTTCATATAATAGGGAACATTCACGTATTTTTTTTTGACGTAAATTAATCATTTACCTCTCTATATCGTAGAAAAAAATATTAATAGGCTTGAAAAGATTCTAGTTTTTTTTCAAAGTGAAAATTAAAACATTGAGTAAATTTGACCCGTTTAAACACCGCCATTTTGCGCGCGCTTTGCGTGACGTCAAATGATACATCCAGTGAATGTTTACTATGAACTTTTTAGCAATTTCATAGATATTTTAAGTTTTAATTGCTTTACAAGTCATGGAAGAAGATAAATATCATCTTACGAGTATTGTATAGTACCGGAGAGCAAATATAGTATTAGAAAAACACCCGACAAAGTGTTTTTTGTATTCCAAGAGATGCGAAAATACATAAACAATGGTGTACGGTAATTAAAAGGGATAATATATGTCCTAAATCGTGTTTATATGGTTGTGAAGATCAATTTAACGTAAGTATACTTTATTTATAATATGTTTAATCTAATAGTTTAAATTTATAGTAAGTATTAAACATTAGAAAATTTGAGTTTAAAATTAACCTAACCTATCTTACATATTTCAGTATAACTTTCTATAAAAACCGTAATCTTTTTTTGTTTTACGCATATTTTATTATTTATTTCAGGTTAAGGAAGATACAGCAAATTGTATTGAATATAATATGTGTAACGAAACAACAAGGAGAAAGATGTAATCTAACTTTGAAGAAAGGAGTTGTTCCTTATATATTTTTGTGGCAAAAACAACAGCTGATAGAATGAGAATGTGCATAGTCAAAAGGCAAAGATTGACATCGGTTAATGAAGCCTTTTAAGAGTTAGCTATCAAAAGTAGTGTTTAAAAAAATTGGTGACCTTTACGAAGAAGTGATATAGGTAGTAAGTCCTAGTCCATACAAATGTCTGTGATATTAACCAGCCAAGACTCAGTACTTCTCCTATTGAATGTGATGATCATAAGGCAGAGCCTTGCTTTTCGCATATTAAAGATAAATTACCAAGTGACTAAGCTGTGCAAGTTAATATTAAACCGAAGTATGGAAGTAAAAGTGTCAATGTAAATATACCTGCTGAAAAACAAAATGTAGCATTGTCACCATTTTCTCATTTAACACACAACATTGTTACACAACAGTTTTAAAAGTAAAACTATCTGTTTTAAAAAGAAAATTGTTTACTGAAAACACAGCTCATAATACTTCTATAGCATCTTATATCTTCTATATCTGCTAATTATCAACTAAGTTATTTATCTGAGTCAAGTGAAGTGAAAAATGATTCAGAGGCAGAAACATTTTAAAAATGTATTGTGTAGTAGCATGCTAACTGCTATTCAAAAAGAGTTTGTAGGTATTTGTTTTGTTAGAGTTGTTTGAGTATTTAGAAAATGTTTTTAATATTACCTAAACAATTGTATCATTTAATAAAACCTTTAAGCACGAAAATATAGGTTTAAATTATTTATTTTTCTCAGTCACACTGATACCACAGTATGAACTTAAACGCCGATATATTGAATGGTGTGTCAAATGACGTCACATTTCCTTTCGACCAATGGTGGCGCGTTTTGGAATTTTGAATTTCGCTCCCTAAAGTTACACTTTTCATAAATTATTTTATGGCCTTAAATGATTAGTAAATTAAAAAAAAATGATTTTATTATAATAAGATGATAAAAATTAATCGAAAAAAAAATATTTGAGACCACTTAAATTTTTTTGCATGTTCCCTATTAAGAAGAAGTATTTTTTTGTAGTTTGGTTTTGACTAAAAATAAAGATATAATTTGTTGATTTGACTAAAACAATTGAATGTCTGTATAGAAGTTTAATTGATAAATAAATGTAATATTGGATACTGATTTGACTAAGAATAAGAAGTATATAAATCGCAGCTCGGTTAAGAGAAGGCATTGTGTGAAATTGGGAGTACAAGTTGTGGGGTGGTATTATTGTGATAAAAGTGTAACAGTTATAATAAACCGCTGAGTGTGAGATCGAGAAACTAAGTTGTGTAACAGTGATAATTAAGTGTTTAAATGGTAAACAGTTTAGTGTATTTGTGAACAGTGTCATAAAGTGCTTTAAAGAATAGAACGACTGTCGTTGGCGATTCTTTGCGGTAAGAGAGCTCTAATAATTATATGAACATAAATTTAATTATGTGATTTTTTTTAAAGAACCTTTTTTACTAGTAGGGTAAACAGGTACATTGGAGATCACCGGGTAATGTCGCTCAACTCTATAACTCGATAACAACAAACAACAGAATCATACTATATTATTACATTAGGCGCGGGGGTTGGTATGTTTTTAGAAGCAGTGACATGTCAACTAAGTGAAGCGTGTTTCTTTGTTTTCGGCTGTGCTGATCTAATTTTGCTCTTGTGGCGGTCAGTCAACATTAACTTTAGTACTTATTAATTTCTCTATATACTTAAACATTCTATTTAATGATATATTAAACTATTTTTGAAAATTATTTCCTTATAGGTATTTTTAAAATTGAATTCGAACCAAAAACTGTAATTTGGAGTAATACAAATCAAGTGAACGTTAATTAGTTATTAATGCTATTATGTTACTAGTTTTTCTAAAAAACTCCTAATGGTATAGTATGTCTCTTCAATGAAACAAAGATATTCGTTGCCAATATGAACAAGGAAGAAGCTGGATTTCAAGTCACTGGAATATATCCCTTTGAGCTAAATGTTTTTTTCTGATAGAGATTTTATTTTAATCATGGTTGGAAGGCACATAACATTAAAAATGTCGACAAATTTTTGAACTAGAAAGTTTTATAAAGATATGTCTGTAATTTGTGATGAACCTGTAATTTTAGGGTATACATCCTCTTTCTCATCCCATCAAATAAATAAAAAAGATCCAAATTTGATAAGGAATTTGTTTAAAGGCCCTAAAACCTGCTTTTTTTAAAAAAAACCTTATTACTTTCAATATGTTAAAGATGATTAAGTTTTGTGTTAAATTATTGATAACTAAATAATTATACACTAATATAGTGTTCATAATTATATGAAAAAGCAATATTATAAAAAATACTGGGTTTTTCCTTAAGCGAGCGTCATTTATCCATCTTCCCCTATATATAAGTTCCTCTTCTACAACCCAAAACTCAAAATATGTTTTTTTATACTTTTATTTTGCACAAGTAAGTAATTGTATCATACCCTCGCTCGTGATAGCAAAAGTTTCATTATGGTTTCTCCAAAATCAAAATACACTACGATGGGAAACTATACCTTTAAGCAATTTCCCATGCAAATATAAACGAATAACCCTTAAAAAATCGACTCATATTTCTTCTACATTTTATTGAGTATGTAATGTTTCAATATGGACCTGGCTGGTTAAATATTTTAGAATAATCATAATTCCTATTGCCGGAATTTCTGAAGTCGTTTCAAAGTTTGTTAGTATAATATTTTGTAATTAGTTTGTTTTTTTTTATAAAGTAGGTATACTACTGTTTACGGACATTCTTTCCGTTCTGTCGTTTCTTTTTAGTTAATGTTAGTTTGACCAATATAGAGTCATAGAAACTACTCACATTCTTTATTATAGTTTGTTACCATGACTTCGATGTATTAAAAACATTGATATAGTAAAATAAGGTGTATTTATAATTATTAGGAATATTGTAGTCAGTAAAATTAAAAGGCTGGATTTTACCTTTACAGAAATGTATACCAATAATAAATACTTATCGTCAAATTTTTTATTCAAAAATGTTTAAGAGTAAATAATGTTTACTTTATATAAAAATGGGATTTGATAATCGTCTGGTAGTATTAAAGTTCGTAGTAGATATAAAGGAAGTGCTATAAACTAAGTATGAGTAAACGAACGAAGTCTAAGGTAGATAATAATTATATAGTGACATTTTCTTGAATATAAAATGATACAACAAAATTATTTCAGTTATAATTAGAAGGTTATATGACTAAACCTATATTAAGGGTCTAATCATATAACCTTTTATTTTTTTATACCTTTAAACCAAAAAGTTGAAAAAAAAACAATGTTTCAAAAAATCTTATTTTTATCAATACGTCTCAAAATTTAATCTATAATGTTTTAACATGTACATAAAAAACAAAAATATTCAAGTATTAAAAAGTTAACACCTCTAATTTTCTTTTCCTTTTAAATGTGATTTGAAATGAAAGTAATTTTCCAACTTAATTAAGAAAATTTTATTAGTTTTCATTAACTACATGTGTACATTTAAAACTTTAACTATGTTTAAGTAATTGCAGGTTAACTTTCAGTGTAAATTATTTCTATTAATTAAGATAAGAAAACTAGTTCCTTTCCCCAGCTAGTGTAAGTCGGACACCACAAAGCAAGATCTCTAATTAATTTCACTACGCTATTTAAACAATGCCTTTAAAATTATTTTTAGTCTGACTGACTTAGAGTTTTTTTTGTTGTTTTATGTTACTGGTATTTTATAATGTTTGTCTTACTTTTTACAGTATTATAAAAATTGTCTATAAATTACATGTAAATAAAAAAATCTTATTACAATGTCACTTTTTTTACAAATATCGTTATAGACTTTCTCTTATGTCAGATCGCTTCCAAATAAATTGTGTAGAAAAAATAAAATTAGGGATAATCAAACAGATACATACTATGTTTTATACTCTCTATAAATAATATTTGTGCAATAACCGGTGTGTTGGGTAATGTTTAATTGCGTTTATATTTGACGTGTGTATCTGTGTTTATTTGTGTCTGTGTATGTGTGTACAACGCAACGACTTCAATAAGTAAATAATAATATTATTATTAAGGATAATAATAATATTATTATATTAGAGGTAGACAAGTTTACGGGAACGCGAGTGGATTTTTTAAAAGAAATAAAGAAATTAAAATTACATTAAAATTTACTTTAATTACGAACTTAAGAAATGACCGTGCAGAAGCGCATGCAACAATCAATTGAAATTAAAATTATAATATTTGTTCACATTAAATATGTTCCCAGGGTATAAGACGATTCGTATTACATTCTTATAATGCTGATCAAGCGTTTACTTCTACCGTTCTCATACCTTGAGCTAACATAACTCCTCCCTCCTTAACTTCGAAGCCATCAGATAATTTTTGATTCTGAGGGTTTCGAGCAAGAGTGAATATTTTAGTTTTAAATTTCTTTGAAATAAAAATAAAAAGTAAAATAACTAATATTACATATAAAACTATGGTACCGACACTGACACTATTGATTTTTATTATTGGCTCTATTTCACTTTCACTTTCACTAACACTTTTTGTCTTTAGAACTGTAGACAGATATTTCACGTCATCGAGATTAATTCCTTTGATGTCAATCGGAGAGAAGATTGAAGTATTTCTATTGTCGATTTCCGGTAACTTAATGATTGGTGTGACCTTATATTCCTCTCTTTCCATTATATGCGGAAAATAGCTTAGACGAAGTTCACCAAGAAGAATTTCACAGCCAGAATCAATTGTTAATAAATAGGTTCCTGATATAGATGTTTTTGATAAATCATTACCACATTTGTAAGTCACAACTTCATTATTTTGCGAATATATTATCCAGCGGGCAGTTGAAAGTCGTTGTGCTTTAATTTTCTCAATATGTACTGTATGTCGGGTACAATGTGATAAATTATATTGAAACTGCATCAACTGTTCCGTGCAAGTTGTAGTTGCATATGGCACTACATTATGTTCGGTACAAATGTACTGGTTATCACCAGATAGTTGTTGACACGGCGCTGAAACCGGCAAGTATTTCGAACCTTTCACCATAAGGAAGGGATATTCAGGGATAATGATGGAAGTTTCATTTTTGACTTTATTAAAAATAGGTAACGAATAAATTTTATAATAGTTATACGTATTATTATCTGTGAGAGGCAATTCCATTATGAATATAACCTGGTTTCCTTTAACATATGCTTTTACAGTCATAGTTTGCTCTATTTTAACTAAATTATTTTCTATTACAGGACATATTAATCTATGAAATTTTTCTATTCCTAATAATATATTAAACAATTCTGTCGAGTTTATTATTGATTGATGTAGCACAGAAATTTTACCAAAAGCTAAAGAAGTTTCTATTTCATTTAATTTTATATATATTGAACGAAAATTATTAATGAACATGCTGTATGCGCCTAGAACATAAGTCGAATAAATAGAATTATTCTCTTTTGTTGCTATATCTTTTATCATTTGTTCTACGCGTTTGAGACGCTCATTCATAATAAGCGAATTGTTGTATAAAATTTCTGTACTGTTAATATTATAATCCATCATTTTGGAAACCAATGTGACTTTATTTTTGATTAAATTTTGTTTACCATACAAGTCATTGATCAGATTATCATAATGTATTGCGTCGTCGTTATCTAAGTTACCAGATATCGCCTTTACAAATGAACCTAAGGGATTAAACAACCCTCTTTTGAATTTTTTTATCGGTACTATTTGTCTTATTTTTTTCAATAGTATTATCTCTTAAATATTCTACTTGCGATTTTAAATTAGTAAATTCATGTAAGTAAGGTTTGTCGATATCTATTAGTTTATCAAATTGATTATATCTATTTATATTAAACTCTAGATCTCTAAAAACTATAGTTAAATCTAATGTTTTAATAATAATCCATTTACTTTCTTGCTTATAAGCCTGACCTTGCTTGACAGGTAATAATCCCGGATTGTCCTCAATTTTTTGAAGTCGAAGGGATTGGGTCTCCTTCGTCATCACCAGGATGATCAAGTACCACCTGTGGAGGTCGTTTTATATTTTTAATAGGAACTTTTGTTTTACGATCTCTAATTTTTACTGGGACTATGTTTCTGTTAATCTCTCCATCTATACATGCCTTTTGATAAGGAGGCTTATCTTTACTTCTTCTCGTATTAACTGCTTTGGTAAAAATAGTTCTACCTAACCCTAATTCTATCTCTTGTTCACCACCTCTCGAATTTATCGATTTTTCTTTATTTTCACGTAATTTATTTGAAATATATTGATACAGATATTTTGTGCGTTTTGAGTGATCTTTAAGTAATTGTTGTAAATACAATTTTTGAAAATCTATATTAAATGCGTCATTGGAATCGGTATGACCGAAAACTACTTCAAATGGTGTTAAACCAGTAGCACTATGTATAGTATGATTGTAAGCCATAATAGAATAAGTCATAACTGAAGCTGCGTCTGTAAATTTTTGTTCGTATTTAGCTAATCTATAAATTTCTATTAAGGTGGAATGAAACCTTTCTACGATTCCTGTTGAGTTAGGATTATTTGGAGCGGTAATATGAAGAGTAAGTTTGTACATATCTGATAGCTCTCTCATTAACTCGTTATTGAACTCTGTTCCTGGATCTGCAGTGATTTTCCTTGGAACTCCATAATTAGAAAAGTATTTAATCAAAGCGCGTACTATTTCAGGGGTGGAACGATTACTAATTTTTATCGCTTGACCTAATTTACTGAAAGCGTCTACTAAAGTTAAATAATAATTTCCTTCTATACTAAAAGTATCTATAAATATTTCTTGAAAAGGGGCTTCTTGAGTTTGAGTTAGTTGCAATACTGATTTAATTGGTCTCCTATCATATTTCATTTTTTTACACGACTCACAAGAATTTATAACTGCCGAAATAGTTTCCTGCATATCGTGCCAAAAATAATTACGCTTCATTCTAGTCATCGTTTCTTTAATGCCTCTATGACATGTCTTGCCCTGGTGGTATTTTAATATAATCGCCTTTTGTTCTCCTTTATCTTCTATAAAAACTACTCTTTCTGTACACTCTTTAATGTCTATCATGTCTTTCTTAAATAAAGCTATTATTGTATTTGCAAAATCTTTTCTGTGTTCAGGATTTTCGAAATAGATAAAATATTTAATCTTTGGACGAATATATTCTTTAAGAAATTGTTTAATTAGGTCTAAATTATTTAAGGGTAAAAATACTTCAAGAATTTTCTCTCTAGGCCTAGATAAGTCTTTAACTTGCATCTCATTTCTGAGCCAAGAAAATATTAAGATTTGATTTGGCTTTGTATCAATGGCTTCATGCAAAATTGGAATGCTTGATGTATCACATTCTACGTTCGAATGAATCGTTTCACTAGCAGAACTAGTAGCAATAGGCGGAATAGGATATTCAGGATCATTGTCTGATAAATCTCTAGGACTAGCTGTTATTGTCGCTTCAGAGTCAGATAATGTAACAGTTCCAGATTCGTCAGAGTTTGAGTTTTGTCTAGTACTCAGTCTTACAATTTCATCAGTGATTTCTTGTAAATGGTCTTGAAGTCGGGATTCTTTTTCATCAACATTGACTGCTAGAGATGAATTTCGGTCTGAATCTATAGCATTTAACTTTATTCGCGAAAGTGCGTCGGCGTTTGTGTTTTGTTTTCCCTTTTTATAAATGACTTCAAAATCATATTCCTGTAAACGTAATCGCCAACGCGTAAGCTTACTATTTGGTTCCTTAAGAGAATATAACCATGCTAAGGGACGGTGATCAGTATAAATGGTAAACTTACGACCATATAAATAGGGTCTAAAGTGTTTTACGGCCCAAATGATTGCTAGTAATTCTCGTTCTATTGTACTATAACGTGTTTCCGTTTCGCTAAGGGTTCTGCTAGCATAAGCAACAGGACGATCATTACCAATTGATCCTTGAGATAATACCGCTCCTAGAGCTTTGACTGAAGCGTCTGTAGTCAGAATAAACGGTTTTTCATAGTCTGGGTATTGCAGGAGGGGTGCATTAGTTAATAATTCTTTGCATTTCTGAAATGCTTCTAGGTATTTTTCATCAAGTGTGATTTTATTTCGTTTTTTTAAACAAGCTGTTAGGGGTTGGGTAATTCGAGCGAAATCTTTTATAAAACGTCTGTAATATCCTATCAACCCTAGAAAACTTTTTATTTCTGTTACAGTTTTTGGTAGTGGAAAATCTAAAACTGCTTTAATCTTGTCATTGTTCGGTTTTAAACCATCTTTAGTAATATTATGCCCTAAATACAGAACTTCCTTGCGTAAAAATTCTGATTTATCAAGCTGTATCTTTAAATTAGTTTTGCGTAATCTATCAAAAACAATTTTAAGGCTTTTGATGTGATCTTCCAAACTGGGTGAGAATATAATTATGTCATCAAGATACACCATACAATGAATACCTTGCAACCCTCTAAGGACGTTATCCATCATTCTTTGGAACGTAGCTGGAGCAGTTTTTAATCCAAAAGGCATTCTTAAAAATTCGAAATGTCCGGATTGAGTACTAAAGGCAGTTTTTTGTCGGTCTGATTCATTGATCTCTATTTGGTGATATCCGCTAGCTAAGTCCAAAGTTGTAAAGTATGTGCTTTTCCCTAGTTTGTCAAAAAGGTCAGTGATATTAGGAAGAGGGTATTTGTCATCGACCGTCATTTCATTGAGTCGTCTATAATCTACAACCATTCTGTATTTTACTTCTCCAGAAGCATCCATCTTTTTAGGGACGAGATGAACTGGGGCGCTCCAAGGTGAGAAAGATTCTTGGATTACATTGTCATTTAAAAGTTTTTCCACTTGACACTTAATTTCTTCACTTTGAACAGGTGCTTGTCTATATGGTTTTATATATACGGGATCCTCGTTCTTAGTTCTAATAAAATGTTTTACATCATTTGTGAAAGTCAAGGGTAGTTTGTCACTGTAAAATATGTCTTTATATTCCTGACATAAACTATATATTTTATCCCTTTCCTCCCTATTCATGTGTCCTAATCTTAATTTATCTAAATTTTGTATTAGAAGTTGTTCTACTTCTATTATTCTTTTATCTGTTATAGTATTAGCTTTGCACTCGGATGTAAGATATTTTTCTACCTTAAATGGAGACTTAATATTAAGTTCCATAGATTTATCTAATGTATTTTGAATAATTGTTTTCGCATAACCATTTACACATTTTACTATAGCACTTGGCATTCTCACACCCTTGCAAAATTCTATAAAATTGAGAATAGCATCTCCAGAATGTTGATTTGTTGGTATGGATACTCTTAGTTCACAACGCGATGGTAAAACTATGATATATTCCGAATCGTTATATATTATAGGAATTTTTGAGTATTTTGTTTTTAATATTTTATGTTTTAAATCAATTACTGCCTCTAATTGTTTTAAAAGATCGTTACCAATTAATCCATCATATTTTGAATCCACATTATACACGTAAAATTTTTGTATATTATTACAATTAAATGTAGGCATCAAGGGCATTTTAACTACTTGATTATGCGAACTACTTGCATGTGTACTAATAACTTCGAATGGTTCGTAAGAAATGTAATTTCTAAAGTAAAAATCAGCTTTTTTTGGACTTAAAAATGAACGGGTACTTCCGGTATCGATCATAAATTTTGCATCAATTTCGGGAATATACACATAAGGTAATCTTAAATCTTTTTCGTAATTTAACTCTATTTTTTCTTTAGATTTGAGGCACGTATGAAAAAATTTTCTACATTACTCTGTTGGTCATGATCACTGTTATTTTCTTCGTTAATAAAGTTATTTTCCTCTTCATCCTGATTTAAAATGTCTTCATGGTCATAATAATAGGGACTACACTCCGGGTCATATGTCATGTGTTCTGGATAATAATTATTCTCATAACTGTCACAATAGTAATGGTCATTTGTATGTATTTCATTTACTGGAAAATGTGGCTTATTAGGTAGAACGCTTCTCATAGAAATGTCATTCTGATAAGGTATATTTTTATCAAGATTGGGCTTATTTCCAAATTGTGTCGGGGGTTTATAATTAGTAGCGTTAAATTGTGGACGATAACCTACCTGCTGAACTGGACGATGTCCATAATAAGGATTTACTCTCGGTTGTGGTATGTAAGGTCCTTTAGGAATACCGAACCTATATGGTGACAAATTTGGTCTAAGTCCCGTAGGTGGGTTATTTGATACTTGTGGCATTCCGAATTTAAATGGGGGTTGCTGACCAGATTGATGAAATACTTTCTGGGAATTATAATTATGTGGTTTCGAATAAAAATCGGAATAATTTTGTGGCTTAATTTGAGCTGAAGGTGTAGATGAATTATTCTGTTTTAAAAAGTTTTTACTGCGTTGGTTATATTGTTCTTGGAAATTTACTTCTTCTAACACTATACTTAATGCAGATTCTAAATTTTTGGGGTTTTTTAATCTCACTATTCGTACCATACTCTCAAGTAAATTATATAAAAACACATTTAACGATATATTATTGTAAATAATTATTTTACTTTGTTTTATTTCCTCATTTAAAATTTGATTGACCTTAGACAATAGAACCGAACGTACTGATTGTATCCTATTACAAAAATCGAGGTAACTTTCTCCGGATTTTATTTTTAAATTTTCCAACTCTATGGCAATACATTCCTCACTACGTGGGTCTCCAAAATGTTGAATCAACAATTCCTTAAAGTCTAACCATGAAACAATATCCTCACGTTCACTGATAAGGGCAGCGGCCCTGTCGACTAAACGACTAGTAATAGCATGCATTAAATAGATATTTTGTGAATCACCACGTTGAAATTTCTCAATCACATATTCACATTTTCTTAAAAATAAGTTTAATTGGCGTTTATCGCCACCAAAAAGCGGAATTAATTTTAAAATTTCATTAGGAATTAAAGATATATGTTCCATTTTATTTTATTATAGTTAATTATAATATGAACAAAATAAAATTTAATATTTAATTTAACTAAGGTGATTTATTTCAATGATTTGGAATTGAAACAATGCGTAAAGAAAAATTAAATTAAAACTACAATATTTCAATGATTTTGAATCGAAATATAATTTTAATATAATTTTAATAGAATTTTAAATATAATTTTATTAACTTATTTATCTCAAATAATTTCTTAACAAATGTTAATATGTAAGATATCTTATTTATTTCATTCTATTCTATTTAATTATTCACTTACAAATTTATTTTTTTATTTAATTTCGGTACACAATTATATTTCTAAAATATTCTAACCTAAGAAAACCAGAATACGTCATAAAAGGAAAAGTCTTATCCTATTTATAACAGGGATTGATGATGGATGTAAGGAGGTGAAAAGTCGTACTCACCAACCGGCAATCAGCAACATCGGCTCCAGGCTCCTCACTCACTGTCTTATTTATTTGGTTCAGGATAGTTCCTTATAGTCCTTCGAGTCCTTCTAGCGAATTTTGACGCCGAACTTACAAATGAAGACTATAATTTATAGTAGAACTATCCTACCGGCTGCGCCAGACAAGTTTACGGGAACGCGAGTGGATTTTTTAAAAGAAATAAAGAAATTAAAATTACATTAAAATTTACTTTAATTACGAACTTAAGAAATGACCGTGCAGAAGCGCATGCAACAATCAATTGAAATTAAAATTATAATATTTGTTCACATTAAATATGTTCCCAGGGTATAAGACGATTCGTATTACATTCTTATAATGCTGATCAAGCGTTTACTTCTACCGTTCTCATACCTTGAGCTAACATAACTAGGTATTTCTGTATCGGGGTATTTAACATATTTTTTTTAAAGTTAGCTGTGTTGTTAATGGTACTATGTAAGTAGTTACTACAAAAATATTGTAGGTATAAGTTTATTATATTTTTAGTTTTTTATTCGATTTTGCCATAAAACATACCAACATTATTGTATTGCTTAAATAAACAATTCTTTAGTCAAATATACATATTTTTTATTTTATGCAATGTGATGTGTCAATGTGTGAGATGCATTTCAAACTTAAAGATAAGAAAATTATTAGATAAGAAAATTAGTCCCTCCTTGAATTTTTACAGCAAAAGTGGATTAAGATGTCATCCGTGCAACTAATACTATATATTATGTTGGCATCGTATGATTTATAGTTAATGTTTGGAAAGTTTTGCGTGTCAACCACGGGCTCTTAGGGAAATTCTAAACTCTTAGTTTAAACTTTTTACGTTAGTTTGATAACGAACTCTAACCGAGTTATATAGTGTAAGATTTTGACTCTATAGAGTAACTTTTATACAAATAGAGAATCCTCTTGAGAAATATTAAACGATTAAATTAATTACAAGACAAAATATAGTTTATAATTTAATTAAAAATCAGCTACAATACTTACTGACAGACACTTTTGAAGGGATAAACAGTTTAAAAATATATCAAACTTTTATATACTATTTTATAAATTTTGCTCGTATTCTTTATATTAAAATGTAAAAACGACTCTGTTTTTCGATCTTCTCAAAACATTTCACGTAAAAGAGATAAATGAGCCACATTAACACAATTTCTGTTTGAAAAAACGTGACAATTATATTAATCACTCAGGGGAAGAAGGAACTTGTTTCTATTAATGTGCTAGCAATTTAGTTAATTTAGTACAAAGATGTTTGTTAACACACTGTGTTATGACATGATGTTCTTAAGAAATATAACGAACATTATCAATTGTAAAAATCCTAATTACCCATAGGTAATCAAAATCACAATTTATGATATATTTTTTTTTTTTTTTATAAATCAACATTGTAATAATTCGAATATTTGTATTTTTAAAAGTATTAAATATTCTTTTGGAGAAGAACAGTAACAAAAAAATGTTATTTATTTATAAATCTTAAAAAATATATAATTTCTTAGTATTCTAATGAAGAAGATGAATATTCGAATTTACCATCAAGATAGGTATTTGGGTAAATGAAAAGTATATATACTTTTTATATAAATAAAAAGTATAAATCAGAAACTACTACATTTTTATCATTCTTTTATAACATTTAAATTTATTGATTCTATTAAAAACACTTACTTTTGGTTCCTGTATATAGGAATCAACTATCAAAATTGATGTCAGACGGTTTTTATATCGATTTTAAGGCTTTCACTTGAATATATACCAGCGTAGAATAAGTCTCAGTCTTAATTTTTAATCCAGTCATATCAGTTTTAGTACTTACAAATACTTATAACTTTACCTTTTCATATTTATTACTTTATTATGTAAAATGTAGCATTCATTATCATTTCAATATTTAGTGTACATCAATAGTGTGAGATCATTTCTTATAAATAATGAAATAATAGGCTCTTTGGCACGATTAAATTGTAAAATATCGTAAAAGTAGGAAAATACGGTAAAATATCAAAAACAATCTGGTATTATATCATGATTAATAATTTACTGCTAATAATTTATGTACCTACGTAAAGTAATGATATTTCATCAAATCATAAATTTTAAAAGTGAATGATCTAGCTTAGACTGGTCTTAGTTTTCAATATATTATCCAAAGTTATATTGTTGTTGTTAGATACCGTCTACCGTCTAGCGATACGGTAGCGCAATTGGTAGAGTGACGGGACGGTTTTCCAAAGGTCGCGGGTTCGAATCCCTGCCCGTATCGGTTTATTTTTCATTCTATATTTATACAAATTTAAATAAGCTTAATATGGCTATAAATGTTTATAGATATCTTCAAACAAGATTACCTTAACTTAAGAAATTTACATAAAAAATAAAACAAAATAAAATAGATTACATGATTTAATTGATTATGTAATAAAAACAATCTTATCGTAATAAACTATAACATAATTAAATAAAAATATATAAATGCCTATATAGTATAAATGAAATATGTTCATGTGTACCTATATCACAATTTTGTCCCGATATTTCATCGCAATACTATAAATAATAAATATGCTTTAAAGGTACACAATTAAGTAAAGCGCTTAATGTGTAAGGAAGTTTAAATAATGGGATGAAAGGAATAATACATCATTATTTTACTACGAAAACTTTCACGATATTCTCGTGTTATGAAAATAATGACGTTCAGTATACGCAACGACATTATTTTATATGCTTTTTTTTGGAATATTTTTAATATTTGTTGTAGATGGTGTATTTATCTTCTGAGCACAGTGATACTAATTGAGGCATAATTATAATTTTCGTAGAAGCCAGGTGTAGACTGTAGGGTGGGTGGTTCATTTCTTTGGAATCCTGTCTCAATGAAGGCAAGCGTTGACACTCGCGCAATGGGGACGGACGCGTTGTGTTGCAAAAACGAGATTCCTTTTGCTACTTTTCCTCATCTTTTCCCAACAACCACTTGACGCACTTATGTTTACAATGCGGTAAGCAAAAGTCCGTACAATAATAGTGTCCGTTCAGATAATATTGTCTGGATCACATTATTTATGTTTCATTGATAGTAATAATGCGAGAAAAATATTGTGAAAAATGGTCGACCGTCCTTGTACGACGATGCGTCACAAAATCTGATAATTCTTTCACCGAGTTTTTTACTCGTCATTGTACAAAAATTATAATAAAAAAGGTCCATCCGAAAACCTTTAAAAAAGGAATTAGGAAGAGGAATTAAGGGATCTATGACCCCACACAGATTTAACAGTGAAAATTACCGCATTAATAAATCATTACAGTTAGAAAATTCAAACAGACCATGGTAAAAGTACGCATAGTAAGAAAGGTAAGAGGAAGAAAGGAAGAAAAAAACATAAACCTTTAAAATCATTTATAATTATTATAACGCTGGCTTAATTTACTAGCTTACTTTATAACTAGGTATAACTCGTAGCAGCTACGATTTATTACAACAAGTTAGTTTCGGTTGTTTTAGGTCTTCAAGGACCTTTTGGGAATGTTAAATTAGATCGGTGAGCACGTGTCTCGCTTTGTGATGTCGCTTTCACCACAGTAACTGGAAAAAATAATTATTTAGTTCACTTATTACTAAAAAATATTAAAGATTTATCACTCATTGTGAAAATTTAAAAACAATGTTTTTTTAATCGGTAAGAACAAAGTAAGATTTTATTTAGGCAATGCAGAATATTCAATAAATAAATACTAATTAAGCATTATGTACATTTTATACTCTGATATACTTGGTGTTACACTTATACACAAAAATACATATTCTAGTTTGTTAACAAGAGTTTTAAGGTGCCAGTTTTGGAAAACTGATTGTATGAAAAAAGTTGTGGACATATTTTAAATTAAGCCTATTGGTATAATAAAATATAAATGTGTGTTGTTTTAAAATTCTATAAAAATTAATAGCAATATAAAAGGATCTGTGTACAAAATACTTTAAACAATTACTTAAGAACCTCGTTGTTCTAAGAAATAGATAGTTTTCTTTTACCTGTAAATAAAGCTTATTGGCCACATTACATCGTCGTGATTATGTAACTTAACTAAGGAACAGAGCAGTCCCTTGAGGGAATCGGGGCTTCGGCTTTAGAGTAGCTTCAAAGATTTACTGCTCTTAACCCCATTTCAGCTAAGTCTCTATGCGTGTAATGAAGTAGCCTGTAATTACAGATTTCAATAAATTGTGATTTCAAATTATTCGAAGTGGCTATGTGTGTTATTCTAAGATTTAAAATTATTGGTCTAGTGTTTATAAGTTTACAGTGTAGGAGATTTTTGTTATCGTAAGGTAACATTTTAATAACTACAAATTATATATAGTCGCAGTGGAGGGTGCGAAAGAAATTCATGTTATATTATTTTATAATTAAATTACATTCTATTTGATTCTAAAACTTCGTCAACGCTAGGTCCGAATGAAATAAATGATAATAAAATCGTTCTCATGCTTTGACAGCATCAGCATATATACAATGTTATAATATAACAAATAATGTAACATTCCATAAACTTTTTCTTATGAGCGCTAAATTATTGCAAGCCAGAGCGATAGAATGTAACCTACATACACATTAATATTTTATATAAATATAAATAGAGAAAAATATTTTAAGGGCCTTATACGCTCAAATTGCTCATTATTAATGGATTGTAATTCTTAATAGTTTTTATTTTCATTTGTGTTTCGTTTAATTATCAGTCACTGGCACTGTTGCTGTCCACGTTTGATATGTCTCAATAATTGAGGAATTGTTAATTATGTATAATTGTAAATATTTTTTTATTATAATTATTACATATATTATGTAGTGGCAATCGAATGTCCTTAAAAAATATATATGTAACAATATATATATTTTTATTATAATATTGCAAGCGTTATTAGCTTACAAGATTATGTTACAAGGTACGAAACGTACGTATACTTACGCAAGTGCTACGAATTAATATTACTAGTTAGTTTCGAAAGTCGTAAGTCTACAAGAACTTTTTGGTAACCTTAAATTACGTTGGTGATATCGGGTAGATCGGGTCTGTGGATCGTGATGTGTTTATTGATGTCGTTTTTTCCAAAGTCACCAACTTGGCTATTTACTTTTAAATTTGTTTCATTGTATTACCTAGCTTGAAACTAAACGGCTGATTATATTTCCTGAAGGCGAGAAAGAACTACGCTTCTGTAACAATAATATATAATGTGAGACGAAATCTACTATTTATGTACTACAATAGAGTATATATAAAACAATTTATTTTCCTCGCGGGAATAATATTTGTTGAAAAAGTTTAAGCAAATATGTAATAGTGGAGTAAGATATTTTGCAATGAAAAAGATATAAAACATACGAAATGCAATTTGCATAATTAAAAGTCACTGCTACAAACCGTAACCGCTTGAACAATGACTTTGTCTGTTGTAAATGTAAGTAAAACGCGCGGACAATTCAACCTTAAAATGTCTACGCTAATTATGAGCCACACCTCGCAATGAATCGTTCACACGAGCCTGATTGCATCTAGCGTATTACTTAACATGCCTTTGATGTTTTATTTTATACTTATGTAACACTTTAAATAACTCTGCTATTTCATAACACATTACAGATTACACATATATTAAAAATAATCTGTCTTTCTTAAAAATATTATTTGAGAAAACAAACTATTTGTCGATATACTGACTAACTGACTTGCAAGACAAGCTTTTTTATTATATTTTGAGTTACCTATATATTATATTTTAAATATGAAATACAAATAAAAATACAAAAAGTCAATGTTTAGAAAAGGTATATATTTATTAAATAACGAAATCTATATCTATCACAAAATCTTTATCTATCTTATTTCAAAATTCATGATGCGATGCGAAAGAGCTAAACAAATATACCATTTAATATAACAAAATGACTCCCGGTACATGAATATAATAAATACAGTAATATATTTATTACTGTGTAATTATTTAGACACATTTACCAATAACTCAATACGGTGAAATACCCACCATAGTTATTACACATATTATAAACAATGTAAGTATAAGAATCACTTATCTTGCCCGTTCTCCAATACAGATTGTCTTTAATAGAGGCTTACAGCCATATTAATAACATAACAACATCGACAGAAGCGCCAACGGCAGCTTCTGGATTGATAAGTCATATTCACAACTTTAAACATCATTAAATATATCATAATAACAATATAATAGTACATAACCATTTTAACTGCCTAAGCATATTTATAACAATCTTATATCTTTCACACATTTATGGCTTACCTAATAAGATATGTAAATACAATATATTTAATATCTTAAGGCTACTTCCGATAGCTCGTCAAATCAATATCTTTTACTACTTTTATAACATACCAGTAATAACAATGATATATAGATCTTAATTCGTAAATCTAATTGAAACAACAATATTTATTGTTAATGTTATTATGTAGGTAAATAAATAATTACATATTTATATTACCTACAAACCAAATTACTATTAAATAACAATCTTATATGTAGCAGTACTACAATAATATAACAAGTGCTTACGTTTACACTGTCGAAGTCATTGGGTATGATCTGTCCTCAGAACAATAACTAAAGCATTATTATTCTGAGGATCTGTCTGATGTCAAATAGTTTATAATCATCAGTCTGATGTCAAATAGTGGTAAAGTGTTGATTTTCACTTGACATAATAGGATACAAATCAAAATAGATACTGTTACTATTCAAGCTCACGAAGTACGAAGCTCACCTTAAAAATATTTATCAAATTAAAAATTGCAACATTATATAAATAATTATTAAAATATTTATAGTAATATATTTATTAAAAGGATTAAGATGAATCATATAAAGTTTAAAATTTAGTGTTTTGTTAGTGCAATTAAAACCAATCTAGAAATCAATTATCTTTTTAATTTTATAAGTAGGAAAAAAAATCTTAATATAACAATACCAGTAGCGTAAAAAAAGAATGTTACTCTCAAATTTGCGGGAAACTGAAACAAAGTTTTAGTATAGGGGAAACCGACGTAGGTGCACTTTGTCACTTAGATTGAAAAATATAGCTCTTTGTAAAGAACTTCTAGACGACATTTTTGATACGAAGGAGATAAAATCCATTTAATAATAATTAATTATTCAATAGTCTTTAACGAAGAATTATTTGAAAAGAGAGTTTTAATTTATAAAAAAAACAACCACAACATTTATTATTTTTGTTAATTAAATACTTTCTTGAACTTTCTTTCAGGTTAAAGTTATTTTAGTTTAAAATGACCCGAAGCCCTTAAGTTTTAGAAAAATTCATAAAAAAAAATATCACTTTCTTTGTCTTGTTGTTATAAAAGATTTTAAGCCTTTATTAAATGACAAAATGGTATTAAAAAATTTTTTTAAAATATATTTCTGTATATTTTGAACAATGGAATGGACATTTTGAATAATTGAGGATTGATTAATTGATTGATTTTAATAAGGATATTGAATTCTTGTATTGCATCTTTGGCTGTTTGGTTTTTTAATTTGTTATGTTTAATATTTATATCTATATTAATATAGTGTCCAGTATACGAAAGAAAGAAGTAGACGAAAGAAAACAATAATCTTGTATTTTTTACAATGATTAGATACTAATGAGGAACCACCTTAGGAAATATTTAAATAAAAAAAGTAAACATAAAAATTGGTAAATAGACCCAGAAGTATACACTAATTAACTAGATTCAAAGCAACTACCTCAATTCAGTTTGCTTAGTAAAGGCAATTGCTCCGAAACTAGGATGAGTTTTTTTGTTGTGTATGGGGTTTATGCATTTGAGCTGGAATTTCTCTAACAATTACACTTTATTCCTAACATTCTTGCAATGACATTCAGTTTATACACACTGGCATACTATTTCAGGTTCTTTACAACATGAATTTGGCAGAGGATTTATCTTCGTTCTTAAAGTTCTGCCTTCCCAGTTATATAGTTTATGCTGCAAGATAAAGTTTTCCCCGAAAATATTAAGAATTTTTTTGACAGTTTTTTTTTCTTTTTGTCTAAAATAATGACAATGTAAAGATTGTTGTTGATTGAAATACTAACTAATATAAGTTATATTTTTTAAGGTGAGTAATTCCAAAGACAAGTGAATATAGGTAGTACCACCAGCTGTTTTACGACATTAAACCAAAAAAGAGAAATATAAATAGTATAAAAGTCAAGTAATTATTAAAGTTTAATAATTTATTTTCATAATAAAACTAAAAGTAACACTAATAGTTTAATCATATGATTTTTTTCCTTTACGACATTTTATGTCATAAAAAGTGTTTTGTGTCATAAAAGTGGTCGTTGTTGTCAGCGAAAAAAACAAGAAATAATTTTAAAACACGATAAGATGATGTTTTTAGTTAAGTATTTAAGTGTATTTATATTTTACACTACTAACATTTATTTAATCTACGGCCTATATTTATAAATAATAATCTTTTAGGGTCATACTAGATTTTAACTAAGCTGTTTTGTGAGGACAATGTCACAAAACTAATGGATATAATTGCTTATGACATTGCCTTTTGGGTCATAACGAATAGAACGGATTAATGCTTATTTTCCATTCAGAAACGGTTCACGCCATACATATATAACGGGAAGCGAGGAAGGTCGGCTGAATCTTCCGGTTTCATTTGTAATCGTAGGTAGGCGTAGGTAGTCGGGCGAGGAGAATAAAATATCACACTTCAGTACAAAATATAATCAGTATCGTGTATCACCTAAAATAATTACAAACTCTTAATATGATAACATTCCACCTAACAATTAGCACTTATTAATGATGCGAACCAATTGCCGTCCTAAGTTTTAATGGCGGCTCTCAGTTCTTTCCGCGTGCTAGCGCTCGGTGATACGTCAGATTGAATGACAAATGACAGCTGACGTTTAATATTCAGTCTGTCGTTACATAACACTTAACTCTCTAGAATTGGTATGCGCTGTCGTTTATTAAATTACATATCTTATTGTTTACCCGACAATGAAAGCTTCGCCGCCCAAATTACTTTAATTTTAGAACAATTTATTATTTTGTTCTAGCTACAACTTAAAAAAAATAATGCTTGTTTTATTTTTTTACTCAAATTATAAGGGATCATTATAATTTCTTACTTTATTTCTGGCATACACCCATGAAAAACAAAGTAGAAGTATTAGTCATCGCTCGGAAGAGTCCAGAGTTTTTCGTTCAGAAAACAACCTAGAAGAAACTTTACTCCTATGCGTGGAGTGAGCAAGCTGTTTCATATTTTTTTATTGAGGTATTAAATCTAACCAAATAAAACCAAAATCAAACCAAACAACTCCAATAACAAAGGTAAAAATCACTTATAAATATATAAAAAAAAATGTTAGACATAAGCATTGAAAAATTCTATAGCGGACTATTATTATTTCAAAGCAGTTTAAATTTTTGATACACACTTTTAGAACTTATACATATTAACACTCACTATATTATTTCTATGTAAGCCTTTACACTAAACTGCTCATCACAAGAGATTTAGCCCTATAAATATACTTTTTATAAGGACACGCATTGATATCTCAATCAAGTGGGGACCAGAATAGTAAATCCTCACTAAGTCACTCTCCAACCGAAGCTCGATCCCCTCTTCAGACCTTTCAGTCTCGCAATTAAGTAGTGACATAGAATCACAGATGATATTATATCACTTTTTTCTCAAAACTATTTCAACTACACAATTATTATTTGTTTTTAAAAAAATATATAACATCAAACCAACAAACAAAGGATGTATGATATATATATATATATTTCCACTTTCATGTGGAATGCATCTAGCATTAACTTGGATTGTATACAAAAAACCATATCTAGTTGGTTCGTTGTAGAAAGTACCTTGAGAACCCGACTTTTAAGGAACATCATGCATTCAGGTAGGCATGGAATTTTAAGTGGTGGCCTGCAATGCAATGTGGTAAAGGAAACCAGCGGAAAGAAGGTTAGATGTTATAACTTCGGAACACTCTCCGTGATAAATGGTGTACAAAACGCATAAAGATGAGATATCCCTTTGCAACGCCAAAGGATCAAACATATCACAAAGCACTGGGATTCCGATAATTCGAGTAGCACATCGTTGGAAGCGGTAAAATGTTAGAATCTGATACTGGGGTGATTCTCACCAGACATGAGAACAGTAGTTAATGTGTGGCCGGACCTGCTCTTTATAAAGCGCAATCCTCTAGTTCGGCGAGAAGTATTACCTCTTTCTGATGATCACTCGCAGTTTCTTCAAATCTAATTTGGCCTTGGCTTTGTAGTCCCAGACACGTCGCATCTTCCATTTTGTATAACATTTGCGTTTAATGGGCACTCCAATAAATGTTCAGACGAACCTAGGGGAGCGTTGATCCAGCAAAGAGGGAATATGGTTATCCATAACCAGGAGACGAGTAAATGTATCAACCCATTTGGTCATCCCTAAGCATTCACATCTATTTTACCTTGGTAGTAGGTCGGTGCGTGCGGATAAGATCTATGTAAGACGGAAACAATTTTTAGGTACAATCTGACTCTTAGCCAGGTATCATTGACAACTACGTCTACATTCTTATGTTCCAAGATAATTGTAGGAACTCCTTATGGCACTGAGTAATTTTGAAATTAACAAACCAATGGAAAATCAATAAAATTTTATAAATTATATTTTTTTCTGTATTATATCAAACGTGTTAAAATTTTCAAACGTCTTAATTTTTACATTTTAATAGTATGTATATTTTTAAAATGCACATATTATAGTTATTAGTAAATCAATTTCGATATGTAAAACTGTTAATATACATATTACTTACAAAAAATATTACACATAAGATGTATAAAATTTGTATAATATCGACACCCAGACATTGACTAACTGATACTGATATTTTTTTACTTAGATATTGGGAACATAAGTGATACCTATTTTTAAATAATGACAAAATAAGCAACAAATTTCAAAATTCTTATTGTTTCATTGCCAAATCCTAGAGGTTCTATTTGTTTTTTTTTATAGCCGAGGCTATCCTTGGTCTAATATATATTCTTCCTCGCTTTGTCCATACATACCGTAATCTGAACTTTCGTCGCAGTTCACTAGCCAATGAATTCAAGTAAGATGTTCATTCACGTAAATTTGTTAAATAAACTATACTACTTGTATTGTAAAGTGGTACAGGAATCTAAATTCTTATTATCACTATTACGAAAGTTGTATATAATTCCAGAATGTTGTAAATATTATGCATTGCAATACTTATATAAATATTAAATGCATGTTATTAATTCCTGTTGATCTTTGGTTATAAACAATAGATTTCTATATCTACTAAACATAGAGTAACTAATGGTCTTGATTTCAGCCGTAGTTTGTCATGAATGGAAAATAATCAACTACAACCAACACTCTGTCGTCTCAGAAGGATATTTTACGCGGAACATATGATAGGGACACGAATAAAAAATTTATTTATGCTTTTCGGCTATTGAAAAACCTCTTAACTCGACAATTACGTTAGACTTTAACTAAAATTGAACCCGACGTATTTAAGGTAAGGCAATTTGAAGTTGTCCGTTAGCAAACCAGGTAATTATTCATCTATCGTAGTAGCAGTCTCCTGAGGTCTTTTGCCTTGTCTTTGTACTATATATAGTCTCCAACCGTCTTTTGTTTTAAAACTAGGAAGTTGTTAATTTTATTAGCCTTGTTGACTGCATTGAAATTGTAAAGGATGGACAATAACAGGCCCAGTACTCAATCTTTCTTATCTAATCAGCATTACTCCAACATAATTTAACTACTAGATGGAAGGATGAATTTTATATACATATGGACAATGTGACAATGTGTTCCCTGGACTCTCTTGTTTCTGACATATTAATGGACCATTTCAGGTAAATACAATTACACGAGAGATAAATCCCTGACAAAAAATTATTAGTTAAAAGTGCTAACTTTGGTTATAAAATAGCTAGATTATGAATAATTATTAATATATACCTAATATTTATGAAACTTTTACAGATAATAGTTTTGAAAAAAAGATTAGATTGTGCCAGAATTGGGAATTAAAACTATTTATCACTTGATAAATAAAATTTATATATTTATAACTTGATAAATAATTTATAACTTGATAAGTAAATAAAATTTAAAAAAATATATAGTTAAAATGATTTTTTTTTTCTGAACTAGTTTTTGAGTAATTTATTCTGGTTTTTAAAGTTTAATAAATTGCCATCTTTAAAAATATTTTTATCCTGTTTAATTAATGAAAATCCAAATTTTATTAAAGAAAAGTCAAGAAAAAGATGAAAAAAGGGAGCAAAAGGGCGTTGGTCATACGACAATCTCAATTACTCAACGGTACACTGGTATAATAGAAAAAAAACTAGAGTTAGACTTAAGTATATAAATATTAACTTGAGTGTTCTCTTATTTCTTTCGTCTCTTCACACAAATAAAAAGATTTTTTGTCAGACTGAATTTGACATAATGAAGTTTCTATTTACGATACAGGCTTTCATGATGATGGGAACAAAAATAAAATCTTTGAGTTTGTCTATTTCTTTAATTATTATCAATTGAATTGTATTAAACTACAAACGAAAGTGCTATTCTAGGACTTAATAAGTTAAAACTTTCTAGGACTTAAATTTAGTTTTTTGATTCTTATACAAAAATGGATATAGTTTCCAACCGATATTTTTGTAGGTCTTAATATAGCAATAGAGTAATAAGCGAAATGTAAATGTAAATATTTTAATAAAAATTAAAAAAAAAACCTAAGCATAAAAATTGTAGTTGATAATAGTAGTATAAATATAAAATAAAATATACTAGCATATACTGATACAGTAAACTTAATTGTATGAAAATACGAAATTTAAGTGGTAAAATTCATAAGAAGTTTTTAAAATTTTACTCTATAGTCTTAAATATTTAAAAAAATGAAAACTGCTGAGAATAAATTGAAAAATCTTAATAATGTCTACGGTTTAATATCTTTTTGTTACTCATATTATTTTCCTCATTGTGTTTTAATATCTTGGGGGTTGTTTGAAGTAATAACGATAAAGCCGCGACGTCCGGTGGTACTTTTTCGTGTCTTTTAACCGCCCCGTCGCGTTGGTCGAGTGGTTAACGCAGACGCCTAACGTATAGGGACTCGGGTTCGATTCTCGACAGGGACAGGCATGTATGTGATGAACATAGATGTCTGTATTTCTGGGTTTGATTGTTTATTAAATATATTTCCAGTATTTATAATGTTTATTTCTAGGTATTTGTATCGTTGTCTAATACCCTTAACACAAGCAAATAATTTGCTTTCTTAGAAGTTAGATCAATTTGTGTAATTTGTCCTGATATTATTATTATTATAAATATATTATTTTACCACAAGCGCTTAGTGACACGTTATAAAGTAAATGTTTTGTGACAAAATAAACAGTAATTATTGTTAAATTTATATTATTTAAAATATAATCTCATATTCTAATACTTTTGTAATACTTTTGTATTTTACATTTATCAACAATACTCATCAAGTATTTATTTTTTTATATGATAGTGTTATTTGTAATTAAAGTTTTCTAATCAATGGCTCTGCTGGCCCTGAGATATAAGAATGAGGGCTCTCTCGAAGGAATACTGTTAAAGTTAATAGTGTTACGTTAAAGAACTTAAGAGTGGTTTAAAAGATTTATTACTTATCAGCCTCTTGATTTTTTTTATAATACTACATATTGTAAAGAAACGTAAACGAGCATAAATATTAACCACTTAAGTAACTTTTATAGTTATCTATTTTATTTTATTGAAGGTACTTATGTCTTTCAACAACTCTGTTTTGAGAATTATACTGTATCCATTATTTTTACCCATCTATTAATATGTATTATATGTTGTTTCAATATATAAATGGGGTAATAAATGTATATTACACTAAGTTTTTAATATATCTTTGAACTTAAAGCTTTCCCAAATTAACTATAACATGTTTCCCTTAAAAATATTATTTGAAGTGGTGCTTGTTCATGTAACGTAATGTTGGGCTTTGATATTTCAATAGGATATCATCTTCTATCTATCTATTATATATAATTCGAGTGTCACGATCTTCGTCCGCAATGGACTCCTAAACTACCTTACCGATTTTAATCAAATTTGCACACCGTGTACAGTTTGATCCAACTTGAAAGATAGGATAACTTACATCTCCTCATTTTAATTCATCCACCCATCCAGCCATCATTTTAAGTTGCAATATTTATTATATAATATAATAATATAATATTTTATATATATAATAATATATAATATAATATTTTATTGCAAAATTATTTGTTTTCAATAATCTGTTAGTTTACAATAACAGATGGCGTTGTATCTGTTGACTGGATTGAGTTAGTGTTCAGCAGATGGCGTAATGTTAAAAGAACAAACAATTCATATACAATTTAACGTCATAACCGCCACGCGATGCTGAGACTAAATTGTTAGTTAATGTTAGTATCGCCGGCCACGTGTTAACCAAAAATATTGTGCACCGATTAGTGCAAAATTAAATTAAAATTATAATATTTGTAATTATTAATAATAATTAAAAATTATAATTATTATTGTTATAAAAATAATAAATATTATTGTTATAAAATTAAAAGTATCTGCCCTACTTACGTCATTTATAAATTTGAAATGTCATCTTTTGTTACAATCTTCAATAAACAAAATAATAAAATTTAAAATTAATTATTTTGCTTAATATGTACGATAGTTTTGTTCAACTTAGGGAAACCCTCACCGCGTAGGCCTACGATGGACGAGATAGGTCACCATACTAACTCTCACTCTAGTTTAAGTTCTATATAACTATTGTAACAAAGTTGGCTAATAACCCTATTTACTAACGTCAAAAATTCGCTATATTCTAGATTCTATAGAATTTACAATTATCAGAGTGTATAAACTAAAAAAATAAATGGCTCGTAACTCAATACAAGGAGTTGAAGAAGTAAATAATATGTTTATTCTAATGCAACGGTCTGGGTGAAAAACCAAAAAAAATAAAAATAAGAGAAAATCCATTTTGATATCTACGATGATTGAAGAGATTCGCATAAGATATCGGTTTTCCAAAGACGGTTTCTTATTTTTAAATCGACTGTTTTGTGATGAAATAACAGTGAATAAACGGGGAGGTGACTTATCTTCGCTGCTTCAGATATTAATAGCATTAAGAGATCGGGGCCGCAATCGAGTAAGACATTAATCATTTTTTTATAGAAATTTGGAAATAGAAATGTTGTAAATATACAAGAACTTATATCATTCTTATGTATTTCAGATACAAGGTGATGCTGCATTTTTTTTTGGTCTGTCTATGCTGTTAGCCCTGTTGGCTATTACAGCGACACCGGGGGAGCGGGTGGGTCAGGAGACCCGCCCTTAATGGTGATGCTGCAAACATTCATAAGTTATTTCACCAGTCTGTTACTGGAATATTCAAGGCACTTGCTAAATCAATATTGTCAAAAATATTTCATTATATTAGAATAGACTGCACTTACATGAGAATGCTTATAGTGGAAGGTACTCGTGGCCAGTTCTATATACATTGTAAAGGATATAGTATTTAAATGTTCAGGTAGCCTTAGCAGAGCAGTAAAATATACTCAAAATGAACAAACTGTTTCACTCAACCATGAAAAAGTAGAATTGCGAATGTATTTTTATTATTATAACAAAAATAGACTTGTCTATACCGACAGGGTTCAGAACTTATTTGTAAAACACCAAAATGTAAATAGTAGCTTTAGCAGTGCTAATATAATAATTGTAATTGAAATAAATATATGAGATATTAACCTATCTGTTTTTTAATTCTTATTATAAATAAAATAAATTTGAAAACGTAATTCTTGTATTGTAGCATAATTCTTGTGTAATACGAGTAGGTACTATACAAAAAACCAAAGTAAATGTCAGTAGAATGTTTTTAATAAAAGTACTTTTTAAAAATGTTATTAAATTACAAAATGAAACTTAAAAATAATGTAATTTTATTAAATTACAACATTACGCTTAAAAGAGTTTATAATATCTCCTCAGCTACTTGAGTCCACGGATTTAGTTTCGCCTTATTTGTATTTGTATTTAAATTGTTATTTTCTTTAATTACTATTGTAGCTTCAATATTTCTATTCAGAGTTGCTGCAATAAAAATATATTAGAAGTAATGTGGAATACAATAAATAACAGGTTTTGATTTCATATTGTAATAACATGGTAATTATAGCTTTTTTTTCTTTTTTCGTATTTTTTAGTTAATATAGCGTTATTTTTTATTAGCCATTTTATAATTCTTATTAAATAAAATAATAATAGATTGATTGATTGATTTAATGGCAAAACTTATCATTAATTATTATATTTACTTCTGAGTTATGTCATTATACGTCAACATTGAAAATACCAAAGTTTATTACAGAAAAAACATAATTTTTCGTTCCTTCGCAAGTTTGTATATGAATTCCAACTTTGCCGTTTTGTGCATTTGACATAATGATAGAATAGTTATGACAATGTTTTACCGAGTTTATTAGTAAGAAATTATTCTTACGTTATTCATAGCTTAAACCGAATATTTAAAGTACGATAGTTTAAGTACGATATAACCATTGCATAGTAATTTTTATAAGTAACAGGGTAAGAAATTTATAAAAAAAAATAAGTATATTTATAAATGTTTATGGAACATTTATAAGTTTTACAAAATTGCACCGAGGTTATGCCTCTGTGTGTGCCTGTGTGTAAAGAATACTATTAAATATAAATAATTGATCCATCTTCCGTTCCTGACAAGGAACTCAAAGCGATAGGTTTTTATTTTTTCCGTTTGTTTGTTTATGCTGTTTTTTGTTCAGGCATCATGGAAGAAAGACCAAATCGATTTTGATATTAATAGCACATTTAAACGGCCACTATATATATTGCTTTTCATCCCATAAATTAATATAGTATCATAAATATGGTTAACCCAAAAACTAATTTTGGATATAATTACAAAATAAAAAATAACTGGACAGATTTTATTAAGTCTCATGTTGTGGTCTATTTATTATGCAATGCTAAAAGAATTTTCTGTTTTGCCTCCGAAATATTTTTTTAAATTTTTTAATGGAATCATACTTTGAACTATAATAACGAACTAACACATCTACTAGACAAAATGTCTTGTGCTGTTGGTTTATTATCCTAAGTCAATTTGTACAATGCTTTTAGCTCCAATAAATAAAATAAAATGTTATTCTCATGGGAAAACCCGATAATTACTCTACACTAAAATTACACTGAAATAAAAAAATATGAAACGAATTAAAATAATATAAATAAATAAATAATAGCGTAATAGATAATAATCTATTACGCTATTACTTAAAAAATATATTAATTGTGAAAGTCTATTAAAAATGGAATAAGATTCTCAAACAAAAAAGCTGATAAAACTCAAGCTTACAAAAGCTCGTTACGAGATTTTAAGGTGTATATTATTTTTTCTAACCCTCATTAACATCGACGTATTATAAAGCAATTTACTCGCATTTTCACAAAGAAAATGACTTTTCCGGTACTATTATTTATGTTAACGTAAACTGTTTAAAAATGTAGGAAACAGAAATAATATTTTTAACGCTGTTATTATCAGAATTTTTGAAATATACTTAATTACTGAACAATAACTTAACTATCTCAAAACACATGTAAATATAATTGTCTTATGTCCTTATTATCCTATCCTGAACCTTTTTTTTCCAGCTATAATAAAATTAAGAAAAAATAAAAAAAAAAATAACAACAAACGTACAAACATTATATAATATTACAAAAACCTTTAACGTTTAAATTATAAGTCTGTTATAAAAAGGAAGATGTGCATTTTTACGAAAATAAGTTTATTAAATGTATGCTGTTTAAGATTATTTTTCACTTCTTCACTTCTATTCTTTAAGATTATTTTTCACTTCGTTAACATATACAAATAATTTCAACAATAAAGGTGGAATAATAATAATTTAGAATAGTATAATATGTATAATATGTATGATATGTATGTATGGGATGACTTGTCTTTTGGTTACGTTACATAGTCGTCAACAAAAATCTAGGGATCTACGAAGCTTCTGACACTGACGCTGTGATATATTGCTGGCTGCTACTACACCTCTTTATGTTTTATTAAATGTGAATTATGTGAGATTTGTGTGACAACTTTAAGTATAAAGGCGGTTTGCTGTTGAAATTCATGATGGTTGACTTGCTACAATTTAGTCACTGAAGCAAAAGAAAACTTGTAAAGCCATTGAAGATATAGTGTTGCTGATTCAGTGATTTGCTGATTTAGGAAATGAAATGTTCAGCAAATCACTAATTATGAATCCAAAAATGTTTAAATAACTTGTTTTTATTTTTTATACGTTACATCAAAAAAACATTATCGTGATTAAAAATTTGATTATCGTAAAATACCAAGAGATATTAACGCTAAAATAGAAATATATGACAATGATAAAACAATATTTGAATATTATATAAATATAGCCAATACCTACTGTATTTATTAATAAAAAAATCGAATCTTAAAATTTTCTAATACGACTTATTTATAAGATTTTTTTATAATACTATTTTAATGTACAACAATATTAAATGCAAACAATATAGGTATTTCACACCATTTTTTCTTAATTTTCATTCTATAGATTTTCATATTTTTAACTAAGATAATTCCATAATCATTCACCCTTTACATATAATTATAGCATTAATAAGCCAAATTCCTCATTAGTTTACAAAATTATTAATCTGGGACCCATTTTCCAGTCACAGGAGTCCATTGAGTGCTGACAAAGGTGTCTGTCGGTAGACGGAAGTCTATTGTTACTTCGGAAGCTATTGTTGACATTTTTAAACTCTTATTAAAACATTTTAAATAATGGCTTTAGAACAATATCCTAGAAAATCAATAAGTGATTTGTCGTTTGTAGAAACTAATTTAATAAGTAATTTAAGGTAACACTAATGTAAAACTAATTTAATAGGTAATTTAAGGTAAGGTAACATTTGCATGGCTTTTTGTTTTTATAATGTTTTCTTTATTTCTGTCCTTGATTACTTAATCGCAGGTACACTTCACAAGGTGAGCTCGTATAGTGAAACTGTTTGTAATTTACCATTTAATGTATACGGGATAAAACCTGTACATAAAATATTGTTTTTTTTTAACAAAAAATGTATTGCTGTATTCAGTACAAAACTAATAAAAAAAAATAATTTTCTGCTTATTTGTTTGTTTGTTGCCTTGTTCTTGCGTCAGGTAAAATATCGAACTTTATTATGATTATAGGTTATACTCCGCTATACCTAATATCCTAAGATTTAGAAAAACAACTTTTTTCTCATTTTTTTTATATTCAGCTTATTGAAAATATGTTTTTTCTTATTTAGTTTAGAACTCGCGGTTTTGTATGAATGTGGAAATTGTATGCGGAAACAAGCACAAGTTCTTTATTACCTACGATGCTTTTACATAAGGAAAGTTCTTTAACTTTCATCCAAAATTAATAGCTAATATATATTCGCTATAATAAAAACAAACCTAAAAACGTAAACATTATCAAATTAAAGCGCTGGCAAGAGCTAATGAGGAATAATTATTATTTCACTAAACTAAGTTTGGCTAAACTTACTACAGTTTTTTTTATTATTATTTATTTATTATATTGAGATATTTTCTCGATATACTATATCGTAGCGTAAAAAAATTCTTTCCACAATAAAGTATAATTTCAAGATATAGATGAATGTTCTAATATTAGGCTATTAATCATATTTTTGTTGGAGTACCGCAACGCAGTTAAGGCAATTAAACGGTGCTCTGTCTATGCTTTTAGTGCACGGTTGTGAAACTACACATCTTTAAAACATTATTCAAATTGTGTAGAACTAAGCAGCAAATTTGGCAATCAATGGGTTTTAGAGAGCCGTGTTAAGCTATCGGAGTGTGGCTAATAGAGCGGTTTAAACGGTGTCACGTAGTTCGGTCGCTGTTAGCTCTTTGTTTATTTTTCCACAGTCTTTGATAAGAATCCCCTTTAGTTAGAGGTATTCTATTTCGTTTTGAGCAGAAAGATTATTAATTGTTTATTATTTTGTATAAAAATATCAAAGGTAGTAAGTCAAAAAGTTATAAGTAGCTGGCCAATAACTAAATAAGCTATGGTTATGCTATATTAGCACTACTATTTTATAGCACAATAAGTAAAGACGTCAGATTCAAGCAAGGTAGTAATTTTAAGATACAGTCCAAGACTGTTCCTGCATCATAAAAAATACAAATACTGTTGTCTTAAAGTATAAATATAAAACTTAAATAGGTAATTAGTTTTCAATTTATATTTATATATATGTTATACATATCACGAAGGCGGAAATATTCCCTATACTCAAATACAGCTGATATAGGTACATACTTATTTAATAATAAATCTTAAAAGTCACCCTAGAAAAATGTTTTTTTTTTAATTATACAATTAAATTCACGATATTTTTGAGAATTTTCCAAATATATAAATCTGAGGTTAACAATAAAAAACACAGAAAATAAAACAGAGAAATATCAGGTTTTTAAATATATTTATATAGATTTAGTAAACTTAAAGCTATAGAACTCAGTATGTTTTTTATTAAATATTCTTCTTGATTCTTTTTTAATTAAACCATTGTTTACTCCTCGTAAACTTACTTGATTGAATGCGGCGGAGTATATTTTTCGTAATATGACAGTTTATAGTTTAGGGTGGTTGCTTTTGTTATTGATTGAAACATAATGTTACTACACTTTCTAAATTTGTCATCATATAAAAACTTTTTGCCTTTAATTGTTTTTGTCACTAATACGCAATTTATTATCTTATTATACTACCTTGGTCGTAAGTACGTAAATGTGAAATATAAATAACTTGTTTTAGATAGAATTAGAATTATCTTCAACTAAAATTTAAAATTATTTGAATATTAAAATCTATATATATAAAGAAGGATGTTTGTATATATGAAATCGATGAACTCAGAAACTATTGGACCGATGATTATGAAAATTGGTATGTATATGTATTTTTCCACGGAGAAGGTTTATATGGTATGCTCATTGATGTAACTCGCCACCAGGCGGCGCTGTCAAATATAGACTTCCGCCCCGTTCAACCGATTGTCATAAAAGTTGGTATGACCATGTATGTTTCCTCGAAGAAAACGAATATGCTATGTCCATTGATGTAACTCGCCACCAGGCGGCGCTGTCAAATATCGACTTCCGCCCCGTTCAACCGATTGTCATAAAAGTTGGTATGACCATGTATGTTTCCTCGAAGAAAACGAATATGCTATGCCCATTGATGTAACTCGCCACCAGGTAAAGTAAGGGTTAGCCCAGCGAAGCGGCCTGGGTTCGCTAGTATATATATATATCAAAATCTAGTTACAATAACCATAAATCCATCAATCTCTTGAAATTATAAAATTTCATTTAAGTACCTACCTAAGTATAAATTTATATTCGCATCCGTCAGAATTGGTTTGACTTTTTTCGCGAAGTAACCAAGGAAGCTTTATTTGGATAACTTAGACGATTATTAACGATGCATCTGCATTTATGTCAAAAACAATAAAGTTAAAAAAATATACATAAAAATAAAAAAATACATATTATTTTTTATTTGTTAAAAATAATCATTAAAACATATATTCAACTAAAACGATGTGAAACAACTATAGTACCTACCTTACATAATATTTCAAAAAATATATTGAACATTTTAATATTTTTCACGTATCTGTAGATATACACATGCACACATAGTTATAATGTATTTAAATAAGGTTTGTTTCATTTACGTTTTAAATACGTTACCTACGGTAACTCAGTCGGTGTAAGATCGTAAGATCACTAGTTGGCATAATATAATATAATAATAAATAGTTGGCATAATATAATATGCTTAAAAATAAATATTATGCATAAATAAATGTTGATAAAGATGTTTATACTGAATCAAAGATGTTACTAAAACCAAATTTGATAGTTTACACTTTATGCAGTATTTTGTGTAGTTAAGAGTAATATATTTTTATTACTTCAAGTACGAAATGCTTATTACTAACTAGCTGTTGCCGGTGACATCTTCTACATACACTGTAAAAATAATATTTTTATGGCTAGGAACACAAGCCATAAAATATTATTATCAATTATTTTTGACGTGTCTACCGAAATTCTTTAATCCGCAGGCAAAGTAAAGATATCATAATTGGATATATTTCTATTAATATACGTATATATAAATAACATAACAATCTTTCTGAAGTCGTCGAATAATAAGAAGGAATTTCACAAATATTTATATAAAATTCAGGAAAACAAACTATTAAAAACAGGACCTCCCGTGGCATTTAGTTATCGCGCTACAATTTATGTTATGTCACAGACAAAACCACGTGCAAAAGTTATGCTATAGTTAGTCATTTCTATAGCCTATGGGTAATTTGGTAGCTACAATATTGCAAAGTTTCATTAAATCCAAAAAAAAGTAGTTTTTTACTTCTAATTTGATTTTGTTTACATTTAAAAATACGATAACCTCTGCATCAAAAATGTGACAGGACATTTTTCTTTGTTTGTTAGTAAAATCTCTGGGGAAATTTATGAATCTCAGTAAGTCCAAGAACTTTCTATGCTTTATATGTAAGTGTGTAGATGCTTAGATTTTAACTTAAAATATTCAACATTTTAAAAATTTCAAAATTTTTTATTAATGTTGTATCCTATGTATGAAACCAACAGGTTACATGTTAATGTAGAAATTAAGACCAGCTCAAATATCTAGAAAATATATTACGATTTGAATTTTCATAAAAACCGGATAGTTATAATTTGATTTATCTCTTTATCTTTGCCAAAGTTAAATATTATATATATACGTCTATTAAAGATAAAAGCCATTACGAAGCCCGTATGCCATATTATAATAAACGAGATAAAGTAATATAGCGAGCACAGAATTCGTGGCCAACGCTCCTGCTAAGTAAAACTATTTAATTACTTTGTACATGTATATTTTATATGTTGTTTGAATACTATTATGATTCACATTGTGAAAAATATTTCTTGTTATGATTCAAAAGTTTTTATAAATACTGAAAAAATTCAGTACATTTCATAATTAAAACAAACTTTAACATTATCTTATATAATGATAATTGCTTCAGACTTTGATAATAATATTTATACTATTATCGTTATAAGAGTATACAAAAACATATTAATATCTATCGATCTTTATGAAACTACGTCGGTTCTATCTGTTTTATTCTTTGGTCTACGCACTTGTTTGTCACAACATCTGTTCCAGTAATAATTTACTACTTCACTGCTACGAAAAAAATATACCCGATGAGGAACAAAGCTTAATGGTAGCCTCTTAATTAAAACGGTCTGGAACATTAATTGCAGCGAAAGTGTTTATTAAGATCTGAGCTGTAAGTTATTCAAAATAGAAACTATGAATGGGTCGAATTATATATATAGTACTAATAATATAGTAGTGTTCACTTTGCATAATAGAATCGGTATGTACCTACCATTCAATTGAAAAGAAATTCAAAGTAGAATTACTTTGAATTAATTAAGTAAATTAATTAAGAATTATAAATTAAATATAAACATTGAGAATACACAAGTAGAAAATATAATATAATAATTTCATATACTTAAATTTGGATAAGTTATGGGATAACAAGACACAACTGCTCGAGTTGAACTAATTTTATCTCAACATGACAAGGGTATTAGCTCTATTAAGGGTCAAGACCCTTTTTATAACTCAGGTTACTTACACAATGTAATGTAAGCTCTCAAAAATGTCTCAACTAAATATTATGTTGTTATAGGAATAAAGAAATGCATCGAATTGTAAAAAATACTTTTAAATATTAAAAAAATATTTGAAAGGTAAGGTAAGGCCTCAATAAGGTATTTGATTGGATATTTTTTTAAAGAAAAGTAGTGTATCTTATAATAAAATCTCATAAATTACGATTTCGTTCAATTGTTTGTATATAAATTCTGTAAAAATAGAATCCTGTATAATAGAGAAAAATTCTAAAATATTTTAAAATTCTTTCGTTTTTTTGCATTGATTGTACAGAATAAAATAAAACAAGTGAACAACAAACACAATTCCACTTTCAACAAAGAATTTAAGACATTCTTAAAGGAAAATAAAACTGTAACAGAATTTTTTAAACAAGCTTGTAAGTCCTAATTTTTTTTTTCACCCTTATGTAATAATTTTATACCTGGTGTGATCAATAAATACAGTGAATAATGTTATATTATAAAAAGTATCACGCTTACATAGAATCTGATTTAATCTCCTTCAAAGTACTCTCCTTGGCTAGCAATGCACTTATTCCAACGTTGACTCCATGACTGGATGCATTTCTGGAAGGCATCTTTTGGAAGGGCTTTCAGCTGCTCGGTCGTTTCCCTTTCAATGTCAGCAATGGTATCAAAACGTTTTCCTTTAAGCACACTTTTAATTTTTGGGAAGAGCCAGAAGTCGCACGGTGCTAAATCCGGTGAGTATGGCGGATGTGGACAGACAGGAACATTTTTTTCTGCCAAAAACTCACGAATGAGAAGCGAGGAGTGACACGGCGCGTCGTGGTGAAGAAGGAAGCCATTGGCCCATTTTTCTGGCCGCTTTCTTCGTATGTCGTTTCGCAAGCGTTGCAGTACGCCCTTATAAAATTCCGAGTTTACAGTTGTTCCTCTTGGAACGAACTCTGATCGCACTATGCCCTCACTATCGAAGAAAACAATGAGCATGACCTTGATGTTTGATTTTGACTGACGTGCCTTTTTAGGGCGAGGAGATGAACTGGTTTTCCATTGGGAACTCTGCATTTTGGTCTCTGGGTCATAGCCATAGACCCAACTCTCATCTCCAGTCACAATTTTTGCCATAAAGTCCGGATCTGCATGAAGACGATCCATGTTGCGCGACAGACACGATAAACACAACCTCACTCTAGCGGCTCTGACAGCTGACTGACATGTTCAAACGTGATACAACTTGTCCCTGCCTGTGTCAGCGGATCACGCTACTTAACAAATTACAACATATGGCTGTAGCATCAGCTATTGCCGGTATAAAAATTCGTTCACCGTACTTATTGATCACACCTCGTACTCTTAAGTTTTCACTCCCAGAGTAATAAATTATTCCTTGCTATAGTGTCATCGTTACAAGTTCTCACATTGTAACTTTTTATTTCATTATGAAAGGCTTCAGACTAAAGCTACACAGACTATCCAATATATGAAGAAGCCAAAAATATACATGAGTATAATCCATTATAGTCCCAGGAGTACATGGAAACTAAATAGATTTAGGTAGGAAGCAAAAGGCTGAAGACGCTAAAACTATTTTATATTTTTAATACTAAATCAACTATTTTACCTTAATTTTATTTTGATCAATACTAAAACTTCATAGTAAACAAAGTATACTAATTGGACTAATATATTTTACTACATATATTATTTAGTAACGAATCAAAAATTTTATATGAAAACATTTTAATTATAAAACCTTCTGCTTGTTAGGTATATGGCACATACCTAAAGTACTTATTTTTAATTTTGGTTTGATACTATGCTTATCTGTTAATTAGTTCCAGTTATAAGAAGAGTTCTCGATGGATTTTAATGACATTTTATCTAACGGTAGTTTGTTAAATGAGTTACCATACAAAATGTATTTGTACCCCCGAAAACATCTCTCATTGTGATGGGGAAACAAAATAATCAGTTTGGATTATAATTACAATATAACTAAAAAAGTATGATAATGTATGTATATGTATGTATATAATAATAAGTATAACAGTAAGTAAACTTTTTTACTTATTATTTTAATTGGGATAGGGAGCAGACGAATATATAGATTGTTTTTTCACAGATTCAATATTCTTAAAAAGTGCGCACCAAAATTACTTTTTTTTTTAATTGCTTAAAAAGTTATTAGAGATGATATTATTTTTCATATCTACCGAAATAATAATAAATTAAATATAATTTTCAATTCAACAAACGTGCTTATTCTTCATCAAAATTACCTTTGCTCTTAGTAACGCCTGTGATTAATAGCGTTAGAAAGTCAGAACTTTTTGTGCGAATCCAAACTAAATTGTTTGGATTCGACTAACCTATTCTCTTTAAAACAGTGCGTCTCTTATAGAGTGCAGGTCTCGAGACATGATAAGATGAGGCAGGTGAAGAGACTGAGAGTTATACCAACTAAAAGGACGCAGAGTTTAAAAAATTGGCTTGATGTTTAACGTAACGTTAATAATTGCAAAGGCTATGAGGAACGTAAATTTAAATCAGTTTTAATATTCCAAACCACGCTATGCAATAAAATATTTATAACTATATTAATATTGTGTAATGAAAAATCATAAAAATATATTCGTGCTAAATTATGCACATTATACGTTAGTTATATGTGTTTTGCTAGTACCTACGTTATAATTATAAAAATAAAAGTAACAATGTTAATTAATATAAGATAAACATTATATTTCTTACAAGAGAGAAAAAATATTAATATCACAATGTACATAAAGCATTGTTTTTGCAGTCTGTCAGGTTTGCTTTTATCTACAACATTAACGAGCTTTACATTTGTTTTTAAAAGAACTTGTTTTTAAAACGTTGGTTATTTTATAATTAAAACAAATGCTTTTTATTTAAAAAAATGTGAGTATGAAACAATGTATCCTATACATTAAGATCTCAGCTACCATTATTCCAACCCTAATAATCACGGCAATATTTCATTGTGGGCCAATTAGAGTTGACCATTTAAATCTGTCGTCTTACACTGTTACTGTAACAATTCAATTGGGAAAGTCTTTTTGTTCTTAAGATTAACGACAAAGTGCGAGGTCACAAAAAGTGTCGCCAAGTGCGGAAATTGCCAAAACTTCGTGTCAAAGCCCGAAATTTTCTTGTTCTAAATGACCTCGTAAATGAATGATGGCTCTCTCAAAAACGGTAAAGAAATTAGGAACAGCCGTTTTTTGATGTTATGAGCTTTATAACAACTTAAGCGTTAATTTTTTCTAACAGAGTAGTAATTTTACTATTGGAAATTACCTCATTCACTCAATTCCATCTTGGGTCCCTTAGGAAATGTCAAAAAACGGTATTCACGAAGTTATTATCCAACTAACAAATTTTATAATCCGTGGTAATAAATTATTAAATGAATAATATAAAAACTGTGGCCTATATTCACAAGTTTTTTCCAATATTGCAGTAATTAGTGCGTGCTGTTGAAACTACAGCATAATTTTTTATTATTTTTTAATTTGCGCTTATGTCATGGTATATTGTATAGTACCGTCCATTTCATTCCAGCACGCTCTTACACTAATTGACAAACCTAACAACCTACGAGATAAATAATTTTGAAAATTGTCTCGGTTTGATAAGCGATAATGCTATTTATTAAAAAAAAACATATGCATATATAATATAAACATAGCATTAAAATCAATATTTAAGATTACTTTTGATCATAATATTTTAGCTGTAAATTACCTTATATTAGTAATGTTTAGTCTCATAAAAATGTAGAAGTCAATATTTCAGCAAAATTATAATATCAGTAATTCTTCATTGTCTTCTTAATACGCCATTGGACGTAGTTTCTACGTTATTTATTTGTCAACGCTTATATCGTACTTTCTCAGCAAGAGTTTATAAGAAATTACGTTTTCTCCATCAATCATCACGAATCATGACTTTCATCTCCATTCATCAACGAATTTTAATTTATTTATTCCTTTATAATATACTGATTTTACGTCTAACTCCATCACAGTACACATATATATTTCGACGTACTCCCAATATAGTATTTAACAACGTATCAAAAAATATCTTCATGAATGACTATAGTATTATTTTTGTTCTGAACCTTTATATACTTATTAATTATATTATATTAATTAATATACTTAGTCTTTTTTATTGTTATGTGAAGTATGTTTATTGCAAAATTATTTTAGTTGGGATTATTAAAGTATTATTGACATTCGTAGTTAAAGTTTTTTTAAATTTTAGTAAATATTTTCCCCTATTGTTTATTTTTTTTTATAAGCTGTATATTAGTTGACTGGTAGAAAATACTTTAACATTAAGCCCACAAGTTTTGGCTTGTTTTGAACGATGAAGTTTCATTAAATAAATAAAAAATATTATGAGAAGGGAACTAATAATTAAAGAGATAGTCGTTGTAGTTTAATTATTCCATTAATGATCACTTAAACTGTTTATTATAATAAATTATGAAAATTAGTTTTATAACCTTAAAATACTTTTAAAAATAACCATTGCTAGGTCAATGCTGAGATCATCTTTTTTAAAATGTTGGCCTGTTTTTCTTAACCTCCTAAAATTTTAAATCAGCTTTATTAGTATTGGAGATTGATATAGTATACAGCGTTTATGAAGTATATAAAAGCAAAACGCTCTTCTAAACTTGGTAGTTTAATTAGGTGGTCCTAATTAACGTAAATAATTATATTACGTTGGCTTCAGTGGAGAAAATTACCAAATTATTTATAAAATTTTCATAATTCTGAAAATCGTATTCTTATAGCAGGAGGTAAGTCAGAACGCAAACATAGTGTAAGAAATGCAAAAATACGACCCTCAAGAGATTCAATCTACTCACCCAGAACCGTTTTCTTTGTCTTATCCTGAATGTAACTATTTTATATTATCTCGAAAGCAGCATAACATATTCTTACTTATCAACAATTTGATAACTGTCTTTGGCGATACTTTATATGTAGGTATTTTCAAAACTTAGTTACACCATTACAATATAAAAACTTAGGGATCTTAAATAACGTTCATTAAACATACCTTATTTACTGGAACAGAAAGGTGTTAAAATATATTGTTGAAACATTGTAATATATATAGGATAAAAATATCATCATTACATACACTTTATGTACATGCAACTTAAACGTATGTGTATAAAATATATAGGCTTCTTTTCGTAAAAGAAAAATTCTATTATAAAAATGAATAAAATAATTTGAAATAATTATCTTTATTATGACTTCATAATAATATAATCGACGTTGATTTTATTATCTTAAGTATAACTAAAATTTTGCAGGGAAAAGTAAGAAAAAACACAGACATTTCGATAGTCGAATTTTCTTTGAATAATTGTATATAAATTCAATCATTAGCTGGATTTGCAATTCATATTCTAACGACGAGGGCCTTAATAATATTATTTCTTCAGAGAAATTTGATTTTATAGTTTTTTTTTATTTACGTAATAATTCCTTGTCGGAATTGTATTTGTTGAATTTATTGTATTGAATGTTGTTTTGGTAGGTAAAAAAATCACTACATTGAAATAGCTATGAAATATTTTAAAATAGCTATTTTCAGATTATATTCCCTTGGTATTTTATTATAAAACCTTATAAAGTTTTAATATGTCCGTGTTTTATATTGATAAATGTTCAATGTAAAAATTAACTGTCCAGTTTATATAAGCAAAAATTTTATAGGCTCATTATTCTACCATTTCAAATTCTGCACCACAGATATTCTGTGGTACAGATATTATATCTATATATATAAAACTCTTCCGTTACTGAGTGACTGACTGACAGACAACGCACAGTCGAAACTACTGGTCGTAGACAGCTGAAATTTGGAATGTAGGTTCCTTGGGATATGTAGGGGAGCACTTAGAAAGGATTTTTGGAAATTCAACCCCCAAGGGGGGGAAAAGGGGTAAAAACGTTTGTATGAAAAATCTTATTCCTTGGGTTTATAAACTTGAAACTTGGCATGAACACTTACATAGGCAAGTAAATATGTTTGACATTATAAGTTTTTTCAAACTACCCTCCATTCGTGATTTAGGGGGTGCGATTGGGTGACTGATTTATTAACGCACAGCCGAAACCGCTCGGTATAGGAGTCTGAGATTTTGAACAGAGGTTCCTTTAGTAACATAAGTGAGCACTAAGAAGGGATTTTTGAAATGTCAACCCCCAAGGGGGGGAAACGGGATAAACTGAGCCGGGGCTGCGGGAAAGTTCTAACGAGATACCGTGGCCCCGGAACGCAAAGGGCAACTGAAGGAACGAGGTGGGTTTTAGTCAGTAAAAGTCACAATTTTCTTTCAACTCCTAACCGTTGAGGATTTGTACCTTCCATCATCAGCTCATTCACATGGGATGATGACTATCAGACGCAAATACTTAAACAGATCTATGAAATTGTCAAAAACGTAATTGCCTGTAAATTTGAGGTTTGCCCTTGATTTCCCTGGAATACCATCATCAGATCCTGACTAGGTAACAACGGGACCAACTTGAAAGTATACTCTACCGAACAAAAAAAGAATCACGTAAATCGATCCATAAATCTCGGCGTAATCGGTATGCATAAATAAAACACCCGAATTTTATTTTCTATTAACTATCACGAGTTGTCTCGATGCTCGATAGATGGCGTTGGCATCGAGATAGATCGCGCTATGGTTTCGTTACCGTCATTTAGCTAGGTAGCGTAAAATATTTTAATTTATCGTGTAATTTTAGCAGCGCCCCTAGCGGACATACGCGAAACTACATATTACACACTACAAATATTTAACGTTTAATTCATTAACTTTTAACTTGACTTATTTAACTTATTTTACTCTCTATTTCAGTTAATTTTTGATTTGTTGATTAGATTTGATATTTTTGATAGTATATTTAGTTAGTGTTGGATAAGTTTTATAGTGTGAGTTGATTTTTTAATATATTCTTCATTTTTTATTCATTTGTTTGTTACTTTATTAGTCTTAGTTAATTTCCATAGATATAGTTTTAGTTAAAAAATTTCTAATTAAAATGGTTCAAGAAATTTTGTTTGTTAATGGGAATTATATTCCTCATGCTGTGGTAGATATAGAAAAAGATGGAGCCTGTTTATTTAGAGCTTTATCTTTTTTGATGTTCGGAACTCAAGACAGGGCTAGGGATGTACGTGAACGCATAATCGGCTTTGTTATTGAAAACTGGACGGAATTTTCGATTATGTCGTGTACTGCACTTGGAGATAATTATTCAACGCCAAATGAATATTACAACGACATGATGAAAACCACTACATATGGAAGTTTGTGCGAATTAGAAGCTGCTGGGCGAATATATGAATATGTTTTCGAAGTATTTCGTGATGGCCAGTTTTATGTGAAAACTGGAGTTGAAGGTCTTCCTGTAAAACGTCTTCGCTTTACTGGCGGGCTTTCTGGTGGTCATTTTGACGTTTATGTTCCAGTTTCATCGTTTTCGGCAACAAAGGTCGCAAAAAAAATTACTCAACGAAGGTTAGAAACGCCTTCACCCATTCCCGAAATCATATTTTCGAACAGTGAGTCCGAGACTGAGTCTGAGTCTGAATTAAAACACGATGAACCAATGCCTAAACAAATAAAAAAAGTGAACAAAAAACGTAGGGCTCGATACACGAATAAAACTCGGAAAAATCAGCAAAAAAAGTCAGTTCGTAGTAACCCTGCAGCACATCGGCAAGCGGTTACAGTGTATCAACGAAACTACCCCCAAGTTCATAGGAAAGCACAAGCTGATTACCAATCTTCACACCCCGAAATACACAGGAAAGCACAAGCTGCTTATCGAACTTCACATCCTGACGAACATCGACAGGAAGTTGCAAATTATCAACATACACACTTGGAGGAACGAAGAAATATTCAGTCTCAATATCGTAAAAATATTAAAGCAAAAACATGGCATACAAAATTACTGTCGGGACTGGCGTATAATCCTGAGTTGTCATACGAAGCAGATAAAGATGTATGTATAGGAACTATGGATCATAAATGCCAGTGGTGCAATGCTTTAAAGTGGAAAGAAGAAACTGTTGGAATGTGTTGCAGTGGAGGGAAGGTTTTGCTTGAGGCCTTTGAACTACCTCCAGAGCCACTTTATAGCTTAATAATTATGGATTTTCATCCTGATCACAATCATTTTATGAGTAACATCCGAAAATATAATGGGTGTTTTCAAATGACCTCATTTGGAGCAAAACTGGTCTCAGAAGATGGATTCATGCCGACATTTAAGGTACAAGGCCAGGTTTATCATCTGATTGGAAGTTTACTGCCTATAGATCAACAGAATGCTCGATTTTTGCAAATTTATTTTGTAGGAGAGGACGAAAGGGAAGCAAACTTGAGATGTTCAAATTTTCCAGGTGTAAAGAAAAATTTAGTGAAAGTGCTTCAAAAAATGCTTCATGATGTAAATCTATATATATAAAACTCTTCCGTTACTGAGTGACTGACTGACAGACAACGCACAGTCGAAACTACTGGTCGTAGACAGCTGAAATTTGGAATGTAGGTTCCTTGGGATATGTAGGGGAGCACTAAGAAAGGATTTTTGGAAATTCAACCCCCAAGGGGGGGAAAAGGGGTAAAAACGTTTGTATGAAAAATCTTATTCCTTGGGTTTATAAACTTGAAACTTGGCATGAACACGTACATAGGCAAGTAAATATGTTTGACATTATAAGTTTTTTCAAACTACCCTCCAATCGTGATTTAGGGGGTGCGATTGGGTGACTGATTTATTAACGCACAGCCGAAACCGCTCGGTATAGGAGTCTGAGATTTTGAACAGAGGTTCCTTTAGTAACATAAGTGAGCACTAAGAAGGGATTTTTGAAATGTCAACCCCCAAGGGGGGGAAACGGGATAAACTGAGCCGGGGCTGCGGGAAAGTTCTAACGAGATACCGTGGCCCCGGAACGCAAAGGGCAACTGAAGGAACGAGGTGGGTTTTAGTCAGTAAAAGTCACAATTTTCTTTCAACTCCTAACCGTTGAGGATTTGTACCTTCCATCATCAGCTCATTCACATGGGATGATGACTATCAGACGCAAATACTTAAACAGATCTATGAAATTGTCAAAAACGTAATTGCCTGTAAATTTGAGGTTTGCCCTTGATTTCCCTTGAATACCATCATCAGATCCTGACTAGGTAACAACGGGACCAACTTGAAAGTATACTCTACCGAACAAAAAAAGAATCACGTAAATCGATCCATAAATCTCGGCGTAATCGGTATGCATAAATAAAACACCCGAATTTTATTTTCTATTAACTATCACGAGTTGTCTCGATGCTCGATAGATGGCGTTGGCATCGAGATAGATCGCGCTATGGTTTCGTTACCGTCATTTAGCTAGGTAGCGTAAAATATTTTAATTTATCGTGTAATTTTAGCAGCGCCCCTAGCGGACATACGCGAAACTACATATTACACACTACAAATATTTAACGTTTAATTCATTAACTTTTAACTTGACTTATTTAACTTATTTTACTCTCTATTTCAGTTAATTTTTGATTTGTTGATTAGATTTGATATTTTTGATAGTATATTTAGTTAGTGTTGGATAAGTTTTATAGTGTGAGTTGATTTTTTAATATATTCTTCATTTTTTATTCATTTGTTTGTTACTTTATTAGTCTTAGTTAATTTCCATAGATATAGTTTTAGTTAAAAAATTTCTAATTAAAATGGTTCAAGAAATTTTGTTTGTTAATGGGAATTATATTCCTCATGCTGTGGTAGATATAGAAAAAGATGGAGCCTGTTTATTTAGAGCTTTATTTTTTTGATGTTCGGAACTCAAGACAGGGCTAGGGATGTACGTGAACGCATAATCGGCTTTGTTATTGAAAACTGGACGGAATTTTCGATTATGTCGTGTACTGCACTTGGAGATAATTATTCAACGCCAAATGAATATTACAACGACATGATGAAAACCACTACATATGGAAGTTTGTGCGAATTAGAAGCTGCTGGGCGAATATATGAATATGTTTTCGAAGTATTTCGTGATGGCCAGTTTTATGTGAAAACTGGAGTTGAAGGTCTTCCTGTAAAACGTCTTCGCTTTACTGGCGGGCTTTCTGGTGGTCATTTTGACGTTTATGTTCCAGTTTCATCGTTTTCGGCAACAAAGGTCGCAAAAAAAATTACTCAACGAAGGTTAGAAACGCCTTCACCCATTCCCGAAATCATATTTTCGAACAGTGAGTCCGAGACTGAGTCTGAGTCTGAATTAAAACACGATGAACCAATGCCTAAACAAATAAAAAAAGTGAACAAAAAACGTAGGGCTCGATACACGAATAAAACTCGGAAAAATCAGCAAAAAAAGTCAGTTCGTAGTAACCCTGCAGCACATCGGCAAGCGGTTACAGTGTATCAACGAAACTACCCCCAAGTTCATAGGAAAGCACAAGCTGATTACCAATCTTCACACCCCGAAATACACAGGAAAGCACAAGCTGCTTATCGAACTTCACATCCTGACGAACATCGACAGGAAGTTGCAAATTATCAACATACACACTTGGAGGAACGAAGAAATATTCAGTCTCAATATCGTAAAAATATTAAAGCAAAAACATGGCATACAAAATTACTGTCGGGACTGGCGTATAATCCTGAGTTGTCATACGAAGCAGATAAAGATGTATGTATAGGAACTATGGATCATAAATGCCAGTGGTGCAATGCTTTAAAGTGGAAAGAAGAAACTGTTGGAATGTGTTGCAGTGGAGGGAAGGTTTTGCTTGAGGCCTTTGAACTACCTCCAGAGCCACTTTATAGCTTAATAATTATGGATTTTCATCCTGATCACAATCATTTTATGAGTAACATCCGAAAATATAATGGGTGTTTTCAAATGACCTCATTTGGAGCAAAACTGGTCTCAGAAGATGGATTCATGCCGACATTTAAGGTACAAGGTCAGGTTTATCATCTGATTGGAAGTTTACTGCCTATGGATCAACAGAATGCTCGATTTTTGCAAATTTATTTTGTAGGAGAGGACGAAAGGGAAGCAAACTTGAGATGTTCAAATTTTCCAGGTGTAAAGAAAAATTTAGTGAAAGTGCTTCAAAAAATGCTTCATGATGTAAATCTATATATATAAAACTCTTCCGTTACTGAGTGACTGACTGACAGACAACGCACAGTCGAAACTACTGGTCGTAGACAGCTGAAATTTGGAATGTAGGTTCCTTGGGATATGTAGGGGAGCACTAAGAAAGGATTTTTGGAAATTCAACCCCCAAGGGGGGGAAAAGGGGTAAAAACGTTTGTATGAAAAATCTTATTCCTTGGGTTTATAAACTTGAAACTTGGCATGAACACGTACATAGGCAAGTAAATATGTTTGACATTATAAGTTTTTTCAAACTACCCTCCAATCGTGATTTAGGGGGTGCGATTGGGTGACTGATTTATTAACGCACAGCCGAAACCGCTCGGTATAGGAGTCTGAGATTTTGAACAGAGGTTCCTTTAGTAACATAAGTGAGCACTAAGAAGGGATTTTTGAAATGTCAACCCCCAAGGGGGGGAAACGGGATAAACTGTGCCGGGGCTGCGGGAAAGTTCTAACGAGATACCGTGGCCCCGGAACGCAAAGGGCAACTGAAGGAACGAGGTGGGTTTTAGTCAGTAAAAGTCACAATTTTCTTTCAACTCCTAACCGTTGAGGATTTGTACCTTCCATCATCAGCTCATTCACATGGGATGATGACTATCAGACGCAAATACTTAAACAGATCTATGAAATTGTCAAAAACGTAATTGCCTGTAAATTTGAGGTTTGCCCTTGATTTCCCTTGAATACCATCATCAGATCCTGACTAGGTAACAACGGGACCAACTTGAAAGTATACTCTACCGAACAAAAAAAGAATCACGTAAATCGATCCATAAATCTCGGCGTAATCGGTATGCATAAATAAAACACCCGAATTTTATTTTCTATTAACTATCACGAGTTGTCTCGATGCTCGATAGATGGCGTTGGCATCGAGATAGATCGCGCTATGGTTTCGTTACCGTCATTTAGCTAGGTAGCGTAAAATATTTTAATTTATCGTGTAATTTTAGCAGCGCCCCTAGCGGACATACGCGAAACTACATATTACACACTACAAATATTTATCGTTTAATTCATTAACTTTTAACTTGACTTATTTAACTTATTTTACTCTCTATTTCAGTTAATTTTTGATTTGTTGATTAGATTTGATATTTTTGATAGTATATTTAGTTAGTGTTGGATAAGTTTTATAGTGTGAGTTGATTTTTTAATATATTCTTCATTTTTTATTCATTTGTTTGTTACTTTATTAGTCTTAGTTAATTTCCATAGATATAGTTTTAGTTAAAAAATTTCTAATTAAAATGGTTCAAGAAATTTTGTTTGTTAATGGGAATTATATTCCTCATGCTGTGGTAGATATAGAAAAAGATGGAGCCTGTTTATTTAGAGCTTTATCTTTTTTGATGTTCGGAACTCAAGACAGGGCTAGGGATGTACGTGAACGCATAATCGGCTTTGTTATTGAAAACTGGACGGAATTTTCGATTATGTCGTGTACTGCACTTGGAGATAATTATTCAACGCCAAATGAATATTACAACGACATGATGAAAACCACTACATATGGAAGTTTGTGCGAATTAGAAGCTGCTGGGCGAATATATGAATATGTTTTCGAAGTATTTCGTGATGGCCAGTTTTATGTGAAAACTGGAGTTGAAGGTCTTCCTGTAAAACGTCTTCGCTTTACTGGCGGGCTTTCTGGTGGTCATTTTGACGTTTATGTTCCAGTTTCATCGTTTTCGGCAACAAAGGTCGCAAAAAAAATTACTCAACGAAGGTTAGAAACGCCTTCACCCATTCCCGAAATCATATTTTCGAACAGTGAGTCCGAGACTGAGTCTGAGTCTGAATTAAAACACGATGAACCAATGCCTAAACAAATAAAAAAAGTGAACAAAAAACGTAGGGCTCGATACACGAATAAAACTCGGAAAAATCAGCAAAAAAAGTCAGTTCGTAGTAACCCTGCAGCACATCGGCAAGCGGTTACAGTGTATCAACGAAACTACCCCCAAGTTCATAGGAAAGCACAAGCTGATTACCAATCTTCACACCCCGAAATACACAGGAAAGCACAAGCTGCTTATCGAACTTCACATCCTGACGAACATCGACAGGAAGTTGCAAATTATCAACATACACACTTGGAGGAACGAAGAAATATTCAGTCTCAATATCGTAAAAATATTAAAGCAAAAACATGGCATACAAAATTACTGTCGGGACTGGCGTATAATCCTGAGTTGTCATACGAAGCAGATAAAGATGTATGTATAGGAACTATGGATCATAAATGCCAGTGGTGCAATGCTTTAAAGTGGAAAGAAGAAACTGTTGGAATGTGTTGCAGTGGAGGGAAGGTTTTGCTTGAGGCCTTTGAACTACCTCCAGAGCCACTTTATAGCTTAATAATTATGGATTTTCATCCTGATCACAATCATTTTATGAGTAACATCCGAAAATATAATGGGTGTTTTCAAATGACCTCATTTGGAGCAAAACTGGTCTCAGAAGATGGATTCATGCCGACATTTAAGGTACAAGGCCAGGTTTATCATCTGATTGGAAGTTTACTGCCTATAGATCAACAGAATGCTCGATTTTTGCAAATTTATTTTGTAGGAGAGGACGAAAGGGAAGCAAACTTGAGATGTTCAAATTTTCCAGGTGTAAAGAAAAATTTAGTGAAAGTGCTTCAAAAAATGCTTCATGATGTAAATCTATATATATAAAACTCTTCCGTTACTGAGTGACTGACTGACAGACAACGCACAGTCGAAACTACTGGTCGTAGACAGCTGAAATTTGGAATGTAGGTTCCTTGGGATATGTAGGGGAGCACTAAGAAAGGATTTTTGGAAATTCAACCCCCAAGGGGGGGAAAAGGGGTAAAAACGTTTGTATGAAAAATCTTATTCCTTGGGTTTATAAACTTGAAACTTGGCATGAACACGTACATAGGCAAGTAAATATGTTTGACATTATAAGTTTTTTCAAACTACCCTCCAATCGTGATTTAGGGGGTGCGATTGGGTGACTGATTTATTAACGCACAGCCGAAACCGCTCGGTATAGGAGTCTGAGATTTTGAACAGAGGTTCCTTTAGTAACATAAGTGAGCACTAAGAAGGGATTTTTGAAATGTCAACCCCCAAGGGGGGGAAACGGGATAAACTGAGCCGGGGCTGCGGGAAAGTTCTAACGAGATACCGTGGCCCCGGAACGCAAAGGGCAACTGAAGGAACGAGGTGGGTTTTAGTCAGTAAAAGTCACAATTTTCTTTCAACTCCTAACCGTTGAGGATTTGTACCTTCCATCATCAGCTCATTCACATGGGATGATGACTATCAGACGCAAATACTTAAACAGATCTATGAAATTGTCAAAAACGTAATTGCCTGTAAATTTGAGGTTTGCCCTTGATTTCCCTGGAATACCATCATCAGATCCTGACTAGGTAACAACGGGACCAACTTGAAAGTATACTCTACCGAACAAAAAAAGAATCACGTAAATCGATCCATAAATCTCGGCGTAATCGGTATGCATAAATAAAACACCCGAATTTTATTTTCTATTAACTATCACGAGTTGTCTCGATGCTCGATAGATGGCGTTGGCATCGAGATAGATCGCGCTATGGTTTCGTTACCGTCATTTAGCTAGGTAGCTTAAAATATTTTAATTTATCGTGTAATTTTAGCAGCGCCCCTAGCGGACATACGCGAAACTACATATTACACACTACAAATATTTAACGTTTAATTCATTAACTTTTAACTTGACTTATTTAACTTATTTTACTCTCTATTTCAGTTAATTTTTGATTTGTTGATTAGATTTGATATTTTTGATAGTATATTTAGTTAGTGTTGGATAAGTTTTATAGTGTGAGTTGATTTTTTAATATATTCTTCATTTTTTATTCATTTGTTTGTTACTTTATTAGTCTTAGTTAATTTCCATAGATATAGTTTTAGTTAAAAAATTTCTAATTAAAATGGTTCAAGAAATTTTGTTTGTTAATGGGAATTATATTCCTCATGCTGTGGTAGATATAGAAAAAGATGGAGCCTGTTTATTTAGAGCTTTATCTTTTTTGATGTTCGGAACTCAAGACAGGGCTAGGGATGTACGTGAACGCATAATCGGCTTTGTTATTGAAAACTGGACGGAATTTTCGATTATGTCGTGTACTGCACTTGGAGATAATTATTCAACGCCAAATGAATATTACAACGACATGATGAAAACCACTACATATGGAAGTTTGTGCGAATTAGAAGCTGCTGGGCGAATATATGAATATGTTTTCGAAGTATTTCGTGATGGCCAGTTTTATGTGAAAACTGGAGTTGAAGGTCTTCCTGTAAAACGTCTTCGCTTTACTGGCGGGCTTTCTGGTGGTCATTTTGACGTTTATGTTCCAGTTTCATCGTTTTCGGCAACAAAGGTCGCAAAAAAAATTACTCAACGAAGGTTAGAAACGCCTTCACCCATTCCCGAAATCATATTTTCGAACAGTGAGTCCGAGACTGAGTCTGAGTCTGAATTAAAACACGATGAACCAATGCCTAAACAAATAAAAAAAGTGAACAAAAAACGTAGGGCTCGATACACGAATAAAACTCGGAAAAATCAGCAAAAAAAGTCAGTTCGTAGTAACCCTGCAGCACATCGGCAAGCGGTTACAGTGTATCAACGAAACTACCCCCAAGTTCATAGGAAAGCACAAGCTGATTACCAATCTTCACACCCCGAAATACACAGGAAAGCACAAGCTGCTTATCGAACTTCACATCCTGACGAACATCGACAGGAAGTTGCAAATTATCAACATACACACTTGGAGGAACGAAGAAATATTCAGTCTCAATATCGTAAAAATATTAAAGCAAAAACATGGCATACAAAATTACTGTCGGGACTGGCGTATAATCCTGAGTTGTCATACGAAGCAGATAAAGATGTATGTATAGGAACTATGGATCATAAATGCCAGTGGTGCAATGCTTTAAAGTGGAAAGAAGAAACTGTTGGAATGTGTTGCAGTGGAGGGAAGGTTTTGCTTGAGGCCTTTGAACTACCTCCAGAGCCACTTTATAGCTTAATAATTATGGATTTTCATCCTGATCACAATCATTTTATGAGTAACATCCGAAAATATAATGGGTGTTTTCAAATGACCTCATTTGGAGCAAAACTGGTCTCAGAAGATGGATTCATGCCGACATTTAAGGTACAAGGCCAGGTTTATCATCTGATTGGAAGTTTACTGCCTATAGATCAACAGAATGCTCGATTTTTGCAAATTTATTTTGTAGGAGAGGACGAAAGGGAAGCAAACTTGAGATGTTCAAATTTTCCAGGTGTAAAGAAAAATTTAGTGAAAGTGCTTCAAAAAATGCTTCATGATGTAAATCTATATATATAAAACTCTTCCGTTACTGAGTGACTGACTGACAGACAACGCACAGTCGAAACTACTGGTCGTAGACAGCTGAAATTTGGAATGTAGGTTCCTTGGGATATGTAGGGGAGCACTAAGAAAGGATTTTTGGAAATTCAACCCCCAAGGGGGGGAAAAGGGGTAAAAACGTTTGTATGAAAAATCTTATTCCTTGGGTTTATAAACTTGAAACTTGGCATGAACACGTACATAGGCAAGTAAATATGTTTGACATTATAAGTTTTTTCAAACTACCCTCCAATCGTGATTTAGGGGGTGCGATTGGGTGACTGATTTATTAACGCACAGCCGAAACCGCTCGGTATAGGAGTCTGAGATTTTGAACAGAGGTTCCTTTAGTAACATAAGTGAGCACTAAGAAGGGATTTTTGAAATGTCAACCCCCAAGGGGGGGAAACGGGATAAACTGAGCCGGGGCTGCGGGAAAGTTCTAACGAGATACCGTGGCCCCGGAACGCAAAGGGCAACTGAAGGAACGAGGTGGGTTTTAGTCAGTAAAAGTCACAATTTTCTTTCAACTCCTAACCGTTGAGGATTTGTACCTTCCATCATCAGCTCATTCACATGGGATGATGACTATCAGACGCAAATACTTAAACAGATCTATGAAATTGTCAAAAACGTAATTGCCTGTAAATTTGAGGTTTGCCCTTGATTTCCCTGGAATACCATCATCAGATCCTGACTAGGTAACAACGGGACCAACTTGAAAGTATACTCTACCGAACAAAAAAAGAATCACGTAAATCGATCCATAAATCTCGGCGTAATCGGTATGCATAAATAAAACACCCGAATTTTATTTTCTATTAACTATCACGAGTTGTCTCGATGCTCGATAGATGGCGTTGGCATCGAGATAGATCGCGCTATGGTTTCGTTACCGTCATTTAGCTAGGTAGCGTAAAATATTTTAATTTATCGTGTAATTTTAGCAGCGCCCCTAGCGGACATACGCGAAACTACATATTACACACTACAAATATTTAACGTTTAATTCATTAACTTTTAACTTGACTTATTTAACTTATTTTACTCTCTATTTCAGTTAATTTTTGATTTGTTGATTAGATTTGATATTTTTGATAGTATATTTAGTTAGTGTTGGATAAGTTTTATAGTGTGAGTTGATTTTTTAATATATTCTTCATTTTTTATTCATTTGTTTGTTACTTTATTAGTCTTAGTTAATTTCCATAGATATAGTTTTAGTTAAAAAATTTCTAATTAAAATGGTTCAAGAAATTTTGTTTGTTAATGGGAATTATATTCCTCATGCTGTGGTAGATATAGAAAAAGATGGAGCCTGTTTATTTAGAGCTTTATCTTTTTTGATGTTCGGAACTCAAGACAGGGCTAGGGATGTACGTGAACGCATAATCGGCTTTGTTATTGAAAACTGGACGGAATTTTCGATTATGTCGTGTACTGCACTTGGAGATAATTATTCAACGCCAAATGAATATTACAACGACATGATGAAAACCACTACATATGGAAGTTTGTGCGAATTAGAAGCTGCTGGGCGAATATATGAATATGTTTTCGAAGTATTTCGTGATGGCCAGTTTTATGTGAAAACTGGAGTTGAAGGTCTTCCTGTAAAACGTCTTCGCTTTACTGGCGGGCTTTCTGGTGGTCATTTTGACGTTTATGTTCCAGTTTCATCGTTTTCGGCAACAAAGGTCGCAAAAAAAATTACTCAACGAAGGTTAGAAACGCCTTCACCCATTCCCGAAATCATATTTTCGAACAGTGAGTCCGAGACTGAGTCTGAGTCTGAATTAAAACACGATGAACCAATGCCTAAACAAATAAAAAAAGTGAACAAAAAACGTAGGGCTCGATACACGAATAAAACTCGGAAAAATCAGCAAAAAAAGTCAGTTCGTAGTAACCCTGCAGCACATCGGCAAGCGGTTACAGTGTATCAACGAAACTACCCCCAAGTTCATAGGAAAGCACAAGCTGATTACCAATCTTCACACCCCGAAATACACAGGAAAGCACAAGCTGCTTATCGAACTTCACATCCTGACGAACATCGACAGGAAGTTGCAAATTATCAACATACACACTTGGAGGAACGAAGAAATATTCAGTCTCAATATCGTAAAAATATTAAAGCAAAAACATGGCATACAAAATTACTGTCGGGACTGGCGTATAATCCTGAGTTGTCATACGAAGCAGATAAAGATGTATGTATAGGAACTATGGATCATAAATGCCAGTGGTGCAATGCTTTAAAGTGGAAAGAAGAAACTGTTGGAATGTGTTGCAGTGGAGGGAAGGTTTTGCTTGAGGCCTTTGAACTACCTCCAGAGCCACTTTATAGCTTAATAATTATGGATTTTCATCCTGATCACAATCATTTTATGAGTAACATCCGAAAATATAATGGGTGTTTTCAAATGACCTCATTTGGAGCAAAACTGGTCTCAGAAGATGGATTCATGCCGACATTTAAGGTACAAGGCCAGGTTTATCATCTGATTGGAAGTTTACTGCCTATAGATCAACAGAATGCTCGATTTTTGCAAATTTATTTTGTAGGAGAGGACGAAAGGGAAGCAAACTTGAGATGTTCAAATTTTCCAGGTGTAAAGAAAAATTTAGTGAAAGTGCTTCAAAAAATGCTTCATGATGTAAATCTATATATATAAAACTCTTCCGTTACTGAGTGACTGACTGACAGACAACGCACAGTCGAAACTACTGGTCGTAGACAGCTGAAATTTGGAATGTAGGTTCCTTGGGATATGTAGGGGAGCACTAAGAAAGGATTTTTGGAAATTCAACCCCCAAGGGGGGGAAAAGGGGTAAAAACGTTTGTATGAAAAATCTTATTCCTTGGGTTTATAAACTTGAAACTTGGCATGAACACGTACATAGGCAAGTAAATATGTTTGACATTATAAGTTTTTTCAAACTACCCTCCAATCGTGATTTAGGGGGTGCGATTGGGTGACTGATTTATTAACGCACAGCCGAAACCGCTCGGTATAGGAGTCTGAGATTTTGAACAGAGGTTCCTTTAGTAACATAAGTGAGCACTAAGAAGGGATTTTTGAAATGTCAACCCCCAAGGGGGGGAAACGGGATAAACTGAGCCGGGGCTGCGGGAAAGTTCTAACGAGATACCGTGGCCCCGGAACGCAAAGGGCAACTGAAGGAACGAGGTGGGTTTTAGTCAGTAAAAGTCACAATTTTCTTTCAACTCCTAACCGTTGAGGATTTGTACCTTCCATCATCAGCTCATTCACATGGGATGATGACTATCAGACGCAAATACTTAAACAGATCTATGAAATTGTCAAAAACGTAATTGCCTGTAAATTTGAGGTTTGCCCTTGATTTCCCTTGAATACCATCATCAGATCCTGACTAGGTAACAACGGGACCAACTTGAAAGTATACTCTACCGAACAAAAAAAGAATCACGTAAATCGATCCATAAATCTCGGCGTAATCGGTATGCATAAATAAAACACCCGAATTTTATTTTCTATTAACTATCACGAGTTGTCTCGATGCTCGATAGATGGCGTTGGCATCGAGATAGATCGCGCTATGGTTTCGTTACCGTCATTTAGCTAGGTAGCGTAAAATATTTTAATTTATCGTGTAATTTTAGCAGCGCCCCTAGCGGACATACGCGAAACTACATATTACACACTACAAATATTTAACGTTTAATTCATTAACTTTTAACTTGACTTATTTAACTTATTTTACTCTCTATTTCAGTTAATTTTTGATTTGTTGATTAGATTTGATATTTTTGATAGTATATTTAGTTAGTGTTGGATAAGTTTTATAGTGTGAGTTGATTTTTTAATATATTCTTCATTTTTTATTCATTTGTTTGTTACTTTATTAGTCTTAGTTAATTTCCATAGATATAGTTTTAGTTAAAAAATTTCTAATTAAAATGGTTCAAGAAATTTTGTTTGTTAATGGGAATTATATTCCTCATGCTGTGGTAGATATAGAAAAAGATGGAGCCTGTTTATTTAGAGCTTTATCTTTTTTGATGTTCGGAACTCAAGACAGGGCTAGGGATGTACGTGAACGCATAATCGGCTTTGTTATTGAAAACTGGACGGAATTTTCGATTATGTCGTGTACTGCACTTGGAGATAATTATTCAACGCCAAATGAATATTACAACGACATGATGAAAACCACTACATATGGAAGTTTGTGCGAATTAGAAGCTGCTGGGCGAATATATGAATATGTTTTCGAAGTATTTCGTGATGGCCAGTTTTATGTGAAAACTGGAGTTGAAGGTCTTCCTGTAAAACGTCTTCGCTTTACTGGCGGGCTTTCTGGTGGTCATTTTGACGTTTATGTTCCAGTTTCATCGTTTTCGGCAACAAAGGTCGCAAAAAAAATTACTCAACGAAGGTTAGAAACGCCTTCACCCATTCCCGAAATCATATTTTCGAACAGTGAGTCCGAGACTGAGTCTGAGTCTGAATTAAAACACGATGAACCAATGCCTAAACAAATAAAAAAAGTGAACAAAAAACGTAGGGCTCGATACACGAATAAAACTCGGAAAAATCAGCAAAAAAAGTCAGTTCGTAGTAACCCTGCAGCACATCGGCAAGCGGTTACAGTGTATCAACGAAACTACCCCCAAGTTCATAGGAAAGCACAAGCTGATTACCAATCTTCACACCCCGAAATACACAGGAAAGCACAAGCTGCTTATCGAACTTCACATCCTGACGAACATCGACAGGAAGTTGCAAATTATCAACATACACACTTGGAGGAACGAAGAAATATTCAGTCTCAATATCGTAAAAATATTAAAGCAAAAACATGGCATACAAAATTACTGTCGGGACTGGCGTATAATCCTGAGTTGTCATACGAAGCAGATAAAGATGTATGTATAGGAACTATGGATCATAAATGCCAGTGGTGCAATGCTTTAAAGTGGAAAGAAGAAACTGTTGGAATGTGTTGCAGTGGAGGGAAGGTTTTGCTTGAGGCCTTTGAACTACCTCCAGAGCCACTTTATAGCTTAATAATTATGGATTTTCATCCTGATCACAATCATTTTATGAGTAACATCCGAAAATATAATGGGTGTTTTCAAATGACCTCATTTGGAGCAAAACTGGTCTCAGAAGATGGATTCATGCCGACATTTAAGGTACAAGGCCAGGTTTATCATCTGATTGGAAGTTTACTGCCTATAGATCAACAGAATGCTCGATTTTTGCAAATTTATTTTGTAGGAGAGGACGAAAGGGAAGCAAACTTGAGATGTTCAAATTTTCCAGGTGTAAAGAAAAATTTAGTGAAAGTGCTTCAAAAAATGCTTCATGATGTAAATCTATATATATAAAACTCTTCCGTTACTGAGTGACTGACTGACAGACAACGCACAGTCGAAACTACTGGTCGTAGACAGCTGAAATTTGGAATGTAGGTTCCTTGGGATATGTAGGGGAGCACTAAGAAAGGATTTTTGGAAATTCAACCCCCAAGGGGGGGAAAAGGGGTAAAAACGTTTGTATGAAAAATCTTATTCCTTGGGTTTATAAACTTGAAACTTGGCATGAACACGTACATAGGCAAGTAAATATGTTTGACATTATAAGTTTTTTCAAACTACCCTCCAATCGTGATTTAGGGGGTGCGATTGGGTGACTGATTTATTAACGCACAGCCGAAACCGCTCGGTATAGGAGTCTGAGATTTTGAACAGAGGTTCCTTTAGTAACATAAGTGAGCACTAAGAAGGGATTTTTGAAATGTCAACCCCCAAGGGGGGGAAACGGGATAAACTGAGCCGGGGCTGCGGGAAAGTTCTAACGAGATACCGTGGCCCCGGAACGCAAAGGGCAACTGAAGGAACGAGGTGGGTTTTAGTCAGTAAAAGTCACAATTTTCTTTCAACTCCTAACCGTTGAGGATTTGTACCTTCCATCATCAGCTCATTCACATGGGATGATGACTATCAGACGCAAATACTTAAACAGATCTATGAAATTGTCAAAAACGTAATTGCCTGTAAATTTGAGGTTTGCCCTTGATTTCCCTTGAATACCATCATCAGATCCTGACTAGGTAACAACGGGACCAACTTGAAAGTATACTCTACCGAACAAAAAAAGAATCACGTAAATCGATCCATAAATCTCGGCGTAATCGGTATGCATAAATAAAACACCCGAATTTTATTTTCTATTAACTATCACGAGTTGTCTCGATGCTCGATAGATGGCGTTGGCATCGAGATAGATCGCGCTATGGTTTCGTTACCGTCATTTAGCTAGGTAGCGTAAAATATTTTAATTTATCGTGTAATTTTAGCAGCGCCCCTAGCGGACATACGCGAAACTACATATTACACACTACAAATATTTAACGTTTAATTCATTAACTTTTAACTTGACTTATTTAACTTATTTTACTCTCTATTTCAGTTAATTTTTGATTTGTTGATTAGATTTGATATTTTTGATAGTATATTTAGTTAGTGTTGGATAAGTTTTATAGTGTGAGTTGATTTTTTAATATATTCTTCATTTTTTATTCATTTGTTTGTTACTTTATTAGTCTTAGTTAATTTCCATAGATATAGTTTTAGTTAAAAAATTTCTAATTAAAATGGTTCAAGAAATTTTGTTTGTTAATGGGAATTATATTCCTCATGCTGTGGTAGATATAGAAAAAGATGGAGCCTGTTTATTTAGAGCTTTATCTTTTTTGATGTTCGGAACTCAAGACAGGGCTAGGGATGTACGTGAACGCATAATCGGCTTTGTTATTGAAAACTGGACGGAATTTTCGATTATGTCGTGTACTGCACTTGGAGATAATTATTCAACGCCAAATGAATATTACAACGACATGATGAAAACCACTACATATGGAAGTTTGTGCGAATTAGAAGCTGCTGGGCGAATATATGAATATGTTTTCGAAGTATTTCGTGATGGCCAGTTTTATGTGAAAACTGGAGTTGAAGGTCTTCCTGTAAAACGTCTTCGCTTTACTGGCGGGCTTTCTGGTGGTTATTTTGACGTTTATGTTCCAGTTTCATCGTTTTCGGCAACAAAGGTCGCAAAAAAAATTACTCAACGAAGGTTAGAAACGCCTTCACCCATTCCCGAAATCATATTTTCGAACAGTGAGTCCGAGACTGAGTCTGAGTCTGAATTAAAACACGATGAACCAATGCCTAAACAAATAAAAAAAGTGAACAAAAAACGTAGGGCTCGATACACGAATAAAACTCGGAAAAATCAGCAAAAAAAGTCAGTTCGTAGTAACCCTGCAGCACATCGGCAAGCGGTTACAGTGTATCAACGAAACTACCCCCAAGTTCATAGGAAAGCACAAGCTGATTACCAATCTTCACACCCCGAAATACACAGGAAAGCACAAGCTGCTTATCGAACTTCACATCCTGACGAACATCGACAGGAAGTTGCAAATTATCAACATACACACTTGGAGGAACGAAGAAATATTCAGTCTCAATATCGTAAAAATATTAAAGCAAAAACATGGCATACAAAATTACTGTCGGGACTGGCGTATAATCCTGAGTTGTCATACGAAGCAGATAAAGATGTATGTATAGGAACTATGGATCATAAATGCCAGTGGTGCAATGCTTTAAAGTGGAAAGAAGAAACTGTTGGAATGTGTTGCAGTGGAGGGAAGGTTTTGCTTGAGGCCTTTGAACTACCTCCAGAGCCACTTTATAGCTTAATAATTATGGATTTTCATCCTGATCACAATCATTTTATGAGTAACATCCGAAAATATAATGGGTGTTTTCAAATGACCTCATTTGGAGCAAAACTGGTCTCAGAAGATGGATTCATGCCGACATTTAAGGTACAAGGCCAGGTTTATCATCTGATTGGAAGTTTACTGCCTATGGATCAACAGAATGCTCGATTTTTGCAAATTTATTTTGTAGGAGAGGACGAAAGGGAAGCAAACTTGAGATGTTCAAATTTTCCAGGTGTAAAGAAAAATTTAGTGAAAGTGCTTCAAAAAATGCTTCATGATGTAAATCTATATATATAAAACTCTTCCGTTACTGAGTGACTGACTGACAGACAACGCACAGTCGAAACTACTGGTCGTAGACAGCTGAAATTTGGAATGTAGGTTCCTTGGGATATGTAGGGGAGCACTAAGAAAGGATTTTTGGAAATTCAACCCCCAAGGGGGGGAAAAGGGGTAAAAACGTTTGTATGAAAAATCTTATTCCTTGGGTTTATAAACTTGAAACTTGGCATGAACACGTACATAGGCAAGTAAATATGTTTGACATTATAAGTTTTTTCAAACTACCCTCCAATCGTGATTTAGGGGGTGCGATTGGGTGACTGATTTATTAACGCACAGCCGAAACCGCTCGGTATAGGAGTCTGAGATTTTGAACAGAGGTTCCTTTAGTAACATAAGTGAGCACTAAGAAGGGATTTTTGAAATGTCAACCCCCAAGGGGGGGAAACGGGATAAACTGAGCCGGGGCTGCGGGAAAGTTCTAACGAGATACCGTGGCCCCGGAACGCAAAGGGCAACTGAAGGAACGAGGTGGGTTTTAGTCAGTAAAAGTCACAATTTTCTTTCAACTCCTAACCGTTGAGGATTTGTACCTTCCATCATCAGCTCATTCACATGGGATGATGACTATCAGACGCAAATACTTAAACAGATCTATGAAATTGTCAAAAACGTAATTGCCTGTAAATTTGAGGTTTGCCCTTGATTTCCCTTGAATACCATCATCAGATCCTGACTAGGTAACAACGGGACCAACTTGAAAGTATACTCTACCGAACAAAAAAAGAATCACGTAAATCGATCCATAAATCTCGGCGTAATCGGTATGCATAAATAAAACACCCGAATTTTATTTTCTATTAACTATCACGAGTTGTCTCGATGCTCGATAGATGGCGTTGGCATCGAGATAGATCGCGCTATGGTTTCGTTACCGTCATTTAGCTAGGTAGCGTAAAATATTTTAATTTATCGTGTAATTTTAGCAGCGCCCCTAGCGGACATACGCGAAACTACATATTACACACTACAAATATTTATCGTTTAATTCATTAACTTTTAACTTGACTTATTTAACTTATTTTACTCTCTATTTCAGTTAATTTTTGATTTGTTGATTAGATTTGATATTTTTGATAGTATATTTAGTTAGTGTTGGATAAGTTTTATAGTGTGAGTTGATTTTTTAATATATTCTTCATTTTTTATTCATTTGTTTGTTACTTTATTAGTCTTAGTTAATTTCCATAGATATAGTTTTAGTTAAAAAATTTCTAATTAAAATGGTTCAAGAAATTTTGTTTGTTAATGGGAATTATATTCCTCATGCTGTGGTAGATATAGAAAAAGATGGAGCCTGTTTATTTAGAGCTTTATCTTTTTTGATGTTCGGAACTCAAGACAGGGCTAGGGATGTACGTGAACGCATAATCGGCTTTGTTATTGAAAACTGGACGGAATTTTCGATTATGTCGTGTACTGCACTTGGAGATAATTATTCAACGCCAAATGAATATTACAACGACATGATGAAAACCACTACATATGGAAGTTTGTGCGAATTAGAAGCTGCTGGGCGAATATATGAATATGTTTTCGAAGTATTTCGTGATGGCCAGTTTTATGTGAAAACTGGAGTTGAAGGTCTTCCTGTAAAACGTCTTCGCTTTACTGGCGGGCTTTCTGGTGGTCATTTTGACGTTTATGTTCCAGTTTCATCGTTTTCGGCAACAAAGGTCGCAAAAAAAATTACTCAACGAAGGTTAGAAACGCCTTCACCCATTCCCGAAATCATATTTTCGAACAGTGAGTCCGAGACTGAGTCTGAGTCTGAATTAAAACACGATGAACCAATGCCTAAACAAATAAAAAAAGTGAACAAAAAACGTAGGGCTCGATACACGAATAAAACTCGGAAAAATCAGCAAAAAAAGTCAGTTCGTAGTAACCCTGCAGCACATCGGCAAGCGGTTACAGTGTATCAACGAAACTACCCCCAAGTTCATAGGAAAGCACAAGCTGATTACCAATCTTCACACCCCGAAATACACAGGAAAGCACAAGCTGCTTATCGAACTTCACATCCTGACGAACATCGACAGGAAGTTGCAAATTATCAACATACACACTTGGAGGAACGAAGAAATATTCAGTCTCAATATCGTAAAAATATTAAAGCAAAAACATGGCATACAAAATTACTGTCGGGACTGGCGTATAATCCTGAGTTGTCATACGAAGCAGATAAAGATGTATGTATAGGAACTATGGATCATAAATGCCAGTGGTGCAATGCTTTAAAGTGGAAAGAAGAAACTGTTGGAATGTGTTGCAGTGGAGGGAAGGTTTTGCTTGAGGCCTTTGAACTACCTCCAGAGCCACTTTATAGCTTAATAATTATGGATTTTCATCCTGATCACAATCATTTTATGAGTAACATCCGAAAATATAATGGGTGTTTTCAAATGACCTCATTTGGAGCAAAACTGGTCTCAGAAGATGGATTCATGCCGACATTTAAGGTACAAGGTCAGGTTTATCATCTGATTGGAAGTTTACTGCCTATGGATCAACAGAATGCTCGATTTTTGCAAATTTATTTTGTAGGAGAGGACGAAAGGGAAGCAAACTTGAGATGTTCAAATTTTCCAGGTGTAAAGAAAAATTTAGTGAAAGTGCTTCAAAAAATGCTTCATGATGTAAATCTATATATATAAAACTCTTCCGTTACTGAGTGACTGACTGACAGACAACGCACAGTCGAAACTACTGGTCGTAGACAGCTGAAATTTGGAATGTAGGTTCCTTGGGATATGTAGGGGAGCACTAAGAAAGGATTTTTGGAAATTCAACCCCCAAGGGGGGGAAAAGGGGTAAAAACGTTTGTATGAAAAATCTTATTCCTTGGGTTTATAAACTTGAAACTTGGCATGAACACGTACATAGGCAAGTAAATATGTTTGACATTATAAGTTTTTTCAAACTACCCTCCAATCGTGATTTAGGGGGTGCGATTGGGTGACTGATTTATTAACGCACAGCCGAAACCGCTCGGTATAGGAGTCTGAGATTTTGAACAGAGGTTCCTTTAGTAACATAAGTGAGCACTAAGAAGGGATTTTTGAAATGTCAACCCCCAAGGGGGGGAAACGGGATAAACTGAGCCGGGGCTGCGGGAAAGTTCTAACGAGATACCGTGGCCCCGGAACGCAAAGGGCAACTGAAGGAACGAGGTGGGTTTTAGTCAGTAAAAGTCACAATTTTCTTTCAACTCCTAACCGTTGAGGATTTGTACCTTCCATCATCAGCTCATTCACATGGGATGATGACTATCAGACGCAAATACTTAAACAGATCTATGAAATTGTCAAAAACGTAATTGCCTGTAAATTTGAGGTTTGCCCTTGATTTCCCTTGAATACCATCATCAGATCCTGACTAGGTAACAACGGGACCAACTTGAAAGTATACTCTACCGAACAAAAAAAGAATCACGTAAATCGATCCATAAATCTCGGCGTAATCGGTATGCATAAATAAAACACCCGAATTTTATTTTCTATTAACTATCACGAGTTGTCTCGATGCTCGATAGATGGCGTTGGCATCGAGATAGATCGCGCTATGGTTTCGTTACCGTCATTTAGCTAGGTAGCGTAAAATATTTTAATTTATCGTGTAATTTTAGCAGCGCCCCTAGCGGACATACGCGAAACTACATATTACACACTACAAATATTTATCGTTTAATTCATTAACTTTTAACTTGACTTATTTAACTTATTTTACTCTCTATTTCAGTTAATTTTTGATTTGTTGATTAGATTTGATATTTTTGATAGTATATTTAGTTAGTGTTGGATAAGTTTTATAGTGTGAGTTGATTTTTTAATATATTCTTCATTTTTTATTCATTTGTTTGTTACTTTATTAGTCTTAGTTAATTTCCATAGATATAGTTTTAGTTAAAAAATTTCTAATTAAAATGGTTCAAGAAATTTTGTTTGTTAATGGGAATTATATTCCTCATGCTGTGGTAGATATAGAAAAAGATGGAGCCTGTTTATTTAGAGCTTTATCTTTTTTGATGTTCGGAACTCAAGACAGGGCTAGGGATGTACGTGAACGCATAATCGGCTTTGTTATTGAAAACTGGACGGAATTTTCGATTATGTCGTGTACTGCACTTGGAGATAATTATTCAACGCCAAATGAATATTACAACGACATGATGAAAACCACTACATATGGAAGTTTGTGCGAATTAGAAGCTGCTGGGCGAATATATGAATATGTTTTCGAAGTATTTCGTGATGGCCAGTTTTATGTGAAAACTGGAGTTGAAGGTCTTCCTGTAAAACGTCTTCGCTTTACTGGCGGGCTTTCTGGTGGTCATTTTGACGTTTATGTTCCAGTTTCATCGTTTTCGGCAACAAAGGTCGCAAAAAAAATTACTCAACGAAGGTTAGAAACGCCTTCACCCATTCCCGAAATCATATTTTCGAACAGTGAGTCCGAGACTGAGTCTGAGTCTGAATTAAAACACGATGAACCAATGCCTAAACAAATAAAAAAAGTGAACAAAAAACGTAGGGCTCGATACACGAATAAAACTCGGAAAAATCAGCAAAAAAAGTCAGTTCGTAGTAACCCTGCAGCACATCGGCAAGCGGTTACAGTGTATCAACGAAACTACCCCCAAGTTCATAGGAAAGCACAAGCTGATTACCAATCTTCACACCCCGAAATACACAGGAAAGCACAAGCTGCTTATCGAACTTCACATCCTGACGAACATCGACAGGAAGTTGCAAATTATCAACATACACACTTGGAGGAACGAAGAAATATTCAGTCTCAATATCGTAAAAATATTAAAGCAAAAACATGGCATACAAAATTACTGTCGGGACTGGCGTATAATCCTGAGTTGTCATACGAAGCAGATAAAGATGTATGTATAGGAACTATGGATCATAAATGCCAGTGGTGCAATGCTTTAAAGTGGAAAGAAGAAACTGTTGGAATGTGTTGCAGTGGAGGGAAGGTTTTGCTTGAGGCCTTTGAACTACCTCCAGAGCCACTTTATAGCTTAATAATTATGGATTTTCATCCTGATCACAATCATTTTATGAGTAACATCCGAAAATATAATGGGTGTTTTCAAATGACCTCATTTGGAGCAAAACTGGTCTCAGAAGATGGATTCATGCCGACATTTAAGGTACAAGGCCAGGTTTATCATCTGATTGGAAGTTTACTGCCTATAGATCAACAGAATGCTCGATTTTTGCAAATTTATTTTGTAGGAGAGGACGAAAGGGAAGCAAACTTGAGATGTTCAAATTTTCCAGGTGTAAAGAAAAATTTAGTGAAAGTGCTTCAAAAAATGCTTCATGATGTAAATCTATATATATAAAACTCTTCCGTTACTGAGTGACTGACTGACAGACAACGCACAGTCGAAACTACTGGTCGTAGACAGCTGAAATTTGGAATGTAGGTTCCTTGGGATATGTAGGGGAGCACTAAGAAAGGATTTTTGGAAATTCAACCCCCAAGGGGGGGAAAAGGGGTAAAAACGTTTGTATGAAAAATCTTATTCCTTGGGTTTATAAACTTGAAACTTGGCATGAACACGTACATAGGCAAGTAAATATGTTTGACATTATAAGTTTTTTCAAACTACCCTCCAATCGTGATTTAGGGGGTGCGATTGGGTGACTGATTTATTAACGCACAGCCGAAACCGCTCGGTATAGGAGTCTGAGATTTTGAACAGAGGTTCCTTTAGTAACATAAGTGAGCACTAAGAAGGGATTTTTGAAATGTCAACCCCCAAGGGGGGGAAACGGGATAAACTGAGCCGGGGCTGCGGGAAAGTTCTAACGAGATACCGTGGCCCCGGAACGCAAAGGGCAACTGAAGGAACGAGGTGGGTTTTAGTCAGTAAAAGTCACAATTTTCTTTCAACTCCTAACCGTTGAGGAGTTGTACCTTCCATCATCAGCTCATTCACATGGGATGATGACTATCAGACGCAAATACTTAAACAGATCTATGAAATTGTCAAAAACGTAATTGCCTGTAAATTTGAGGTTTGCCCTTGATTTCCCTGGAATACCATCATCAGATCCTGACTAGGTAACAACGGGACCAACTTGAAAGTATACTCTACCGAACAAAAAAAGAATCACGTAAATCGATCCATAAATCTCGGCGTAATCGGTATGCATAAATAAAACACCCGAATTTTATTTTCTATTAACTATCACGAGTTGTCTCGATGCTCGATAGATGGCGTTGGCATCGAGATAGATCGCGCTATGGTTTCGTTACCGTCATTTAGCTAGGTAGCGTAAAATATTTTAATTTATCGTGTAATTTTAGCAGCGCCCCTAGCGGACATACGCGAAACTACATATTACACACTACAAATATTTAACGTTTAATTCATTAACTTTTAACTTGACTTATTTAACTTATTTTACTCTCTATTTCAGTTAATTTTTGATTTGTTGATTAGATTTGATATTTTTGATAGTATATTTAGTTAGTGTTGGATAAGTTTTATAGTGTGAGTTGATTTTTTAATATATTCTTCATTTTTTATTCATTTGTTTGTTACTTTATTAGTCTTAGTTAATTTCCATAGATATAGTTTTAGTTAAAAAATTTCTAATTAAAATGGTTCAAGAAATTTTGTTTGTTAATGGGAATTATATTCCTCATGCTGTGGTAGATATAGAAAAAGATGGAGCCTGTTTATTTAGAGCTTTATCTTTTTTGATGTTCGGAACTCAAGACAGGGCTAGGGATGTACGTGAACGCATAATCGGCTTTGTTATTGAAAACTGGACGGAATTTTCGATTATGTCGTGTACTGCACTTGGAGATAATTATTCAACGCCAAATGAATATTACAACGACATGATGAAAACCACTACATATGGAAGTTTGTGCGAATTAGAAGCTGCTGGGCGAATATATGAATATGTTTTCGAAGTATTTCGTGATGGCCAGTTTTATGTGAAAACTGGAGTTGAAGGTCTTCCTGTAAAACGTCTTCGCTTTACTGGCGGGCTTTCTGGTGGTCATTTTGACGTTTATGTTCCAGTTTCATCGTTTTCGGCAACAAAGGTCGCAAAAAAAATTACTCAACGAAGGTTAGAAACGCCTTCACCCATTCCCGAAATCATATTTTCGAACAGTGAGTCCGAGACTGAGTCTGAGTCTGAATTAAAACACGATGAACCAATGCCTAAACAAATAAAAAAAGTGAACAAAAAACGTAGGGCTCGATACACGAATAAAACTCGGAAAAATCAGCAAAAAAAGTCAGTTCGTAGTAACCCTGCAGCACATCGGCAAGCGGTTACAGTGTATCAACGAAACTACCCCCAAGTTCATAGGAAAGCACAAGCTGATTACCAATCTTCACACCCCGAAATACACAGGAAAGCACAAGCTGCTTATCGAACTTCACATCCTGACGAACATCGACAGGAAGTTGCAAATTATCAACATACACACTTGGAGGAACGAAGAAATATTCAGTCTCAATATCGTAAAAATATTAAAGCAAAAACATGGCATACAAAATTACTGTCGGGACTGGCGTATAATCCTGAGTTGTCATACGAAGCAGATAAAGATGTATGTATAGGAACTATGGATCATAAATGCCAGTGGTGCAATGCTTTAAAGTGGAAAGAAGAAACTGTTGGAATGTGTTGCAGTGGAGGGAAGGTTTTGCTTGAGGCCTTTGAACTACCTCCAGAGCCACTTTATAGCTTAATAATTATGGATTTTCATCCTGATCACAATCATTTTATGAGTAACATCCGAAAATATAATGGGTGTTTTCAAATGACCTCATTTGGAGCAAAACTGGTCTCAGAAGATGGATTCATGCCGACATTTAAGGTACAAGGCCAGGTTTATCATCTGATTGGAAGTTTACTGCCTATGGATCAACAGAATGCTCGATTTTTGCAAATTTATTTTGTAGGAGAGGACGAAAGGGAAGCAAACTTGAGATGTTCAAATTTTCCAGGTGTAAAGAAAAATTTAGTGAAAGTGCTTCAAAAAATGCTTCATGATGTAAATCTATATATATAAAACTCTTCCGTTACTGAGTGACTGACTGACAGACAACGCACAGTCGAAACTACTGGTCGTAGACAGCTGAAATTTGGAATGTAGGTTCCTTGGGATATGTAGGGGAGCACTAAGAAAGGATTTTTGGAAATTCAACCCCCAAGGGGGGGAAAAGGGGTAAAAACGTTTGTATGAAAAATCTTATTCCTTGGGTTTATAAACTTGAAACTTGGCATGAACACGTACATAGGCAAGTAAATATGTTTGACATTATAAGTTTTTTCAAACTACCCTCCAATCGTGATTTAGGGGGTGCGATTGTTTGACTGATTTATTAACGCACAGCCGAAACCGCTCGGTATAGGAGTCTGAGATTTTGAACAGAGGTTCCTTTAGTAACATAAGTGAGCACTAAGAAGGGATTTTTGAAATGTCAACCCCCAAGGGGGGGAAACGGGATAAACTGAGCCGGGGCTGCGGGAAAGTTCTAACGAGATACCGTGGCCCCGGAACGCAAAGGGCAACTGAAGGAACGAGGTGGGTTTTAGTCAGTAAAAGTCACAATTTTCTTTCAACTCCTAACCGTTGAGGATTTGTACCTTCCATCATCAGCTCATTCACATGGGATGATGACTATCAGACGCAAATACTTAAACAGATCTATGAAATTGTCAAAAACGTAATTGCCTGTAAATTTGAGGTTTGCCCTTGATTTCCCTGGAATACCATCATCAGATCCTGACTAGGTAACAACGGGACCAACTTGAAAGTATACTCTACCGAACAAAAAAAGAATCACGTAAATCGATCCATAAACCTCGGCGTAATCGGTATACATAAATAAAACACCCGAATTTTATTTTCTATTAACTATCACGAGTTGTCTCGATGCTCGATAGATGGCGTTGGCATCGAGATAGATCGCGCTATGGTTTCGTTACCGTCATTTAGCTAGGTAGCGTAAAATATTTTAATTTATCGTGTAATTTTAGCAGCGCCCCTAGCGGACATACGCGAAACTACATATTACACACTACAAATATTTAACGTTTAATTCATTAACTTTTAACTTGACTTATTTAACTTATTTTACTCTCTATTTCAGTTAATTTTTGATTTGTTGATTAGATTTGATATTTTTGATAGTATATTTAGTTAGTGTTGGATAAGTTTTATAGTGTGAGTTGATTTTTTAATATATTCTTCATTTTTTATTCATTTGTTTGTTACTTTATTAGTCTTAGTTAATTTCCATAGATATAGTTTTAGTTAAAAAATTTCTAATTAAAATGGTTCAAGAAATTTTGTTTGTTAATGGGAATTATATTCCTCATGCTGTGGTAGATATAGAAAAAGATGGAGCCTGTTTATTTAGAGCTTTATCTTTTTTGATGTTCGGAACTCAAGACAGGGCTAGGGATGTACGTGAACGCATAATCGGCTTTGTTATTGAAAACTGGACGGAATTTTCGATTATGTCGTGTACTGCACTTGGAGATAATTATTCAACGCCAAATGAATATTACAACGACATGATGAAAACCACTACATATGGAAGTTTGTGCGAATTAGAAGCTGCTGGGCGAATATATGAATATGTTTTCGAAGTATTTCGTGATGGCCAGTTTTATGTGAAAACTGGAGTTGAAGGTCTTCCTGTAAAACGTCTTCGCTTTACTGGCGGGCTTTCTGGTGGTCATTTTGACGTTTATGTTCCAGTTTCATCGTTTTCGGCAACAAAGGTCGCAAAAAAAATTACTCAACGAAGGTTATTTATTTAATACTTCACTGTAGAAGATAAAGTACAATTGGCGGACTTAATGCTAAAGCATTGTCTACCAGTCAACCAAAACAACAAACAGAAAAATAAAATAATATAATTCCAAACTACACTAGCGGCACGCAATGATGGCCGTTTTGACATATTAAAAAAGTGATGTGAAATGTAAAATGTCAATTTATTTAAAAAAAATAAAACAAATCTCTAAGTTTTGTTGCAAGTAGTACCAGATTAAAAAGGTTTATTTTTATTTATTTTTTATTGAAGAGCCCTTTTTAAAAGGTTATCTGATTAATAATGTTTAATAAAAAAAAATAAGATTAACTACTGTACTTAATAAGTACACCAATAATTATAATCTTATAAAAATAAATGTTCGCGGGACCCTAATATATACATATATATATTTATTAGAAATTAAATAAATTGATAAATTTTGTTTTCTGAAATTACATTCGATAAAATTTATTAATCTCTGCTCATCACTATCGTCAATAAAGTACCGCAATTCTTTCCTTCAAAGTCGTTATCAATGAATACGGAACATCATGAACGGACAAACGTCAAAACGGTGAGCATAGCGTGCCGCTACTTTAGTAATGTATTCTATCGTATTGAAGTTAGTTTTGAATGTTAATTAAAAAGATATAAAAATAAACTGATATATCACATGACTTTTACATGCTTTTATAAAATGATATTTTCAATGTTATATTTTTCAGTTTGATTGACGGGTATTTGAAATCTAAATCTTATAAGGACAAGATTAGTATACATTCATCATAACAAAATTGCAAATCGTTAAGGGTATTTTAATTACTTATTATTATATGATTTACATTCATAGGATGATAAAAAAAAAGAATATAAATATGTGTAAGAGTGATAGCTACAATTATAAATCAGCAGCCTAATATAAATGTTATTATTATCTATAATTAGGTTTATAGTAATTAATAAAAAATGGCCTTATAAACGTATTTATCTGTAATAAGGGTACATCTTTTTTCATACTCAAATAGTCTGTTTTTCTGTCGTTCAAATTTTGTCATTTCTTTTTCAGGAACATTTCTTAGAAAGATGGTCAGAAACCTCTACCCTTCATCACTAAGATGATTCACTCCCTATATTTTCTTCTTGTAATTGCGAATAGGCTCACAAGACATTTTGTATAAAAAAAAAAGTACAATCTTGGCTTAGAAAAGTAAAAAAAAACAAGTTAAATCCCCTAAACGAATAATTACAGTTACAGTACAAAGTTACAGGTAGACTTTTCGCGTAGTGGTTTCGACGATTAGACCGTGAAAAATACAAAAGATTTGTTTTTTTAAACCACGTGACAGGTTCAGAGGGAGGTTTAGGGCTCGTTTTAGTTACGGGAAACTTAGAAAAGTTTTCTTAAGGTGAAAAATATTTGTAATGAAAGTATTAGGAATTATAAAAGAACACGTTTTAAGAACGATCGATTCTACGTTTCGCGCCTGCTTGAACGGTAATGTTGAGGTTTTGATATGAAAACTGACAGTTCTAGATGTTTTGTGCTTTCGCAAAGTTATATATAAAAAAAATTAAGAAGCGATATTTTTTGTGCTTAGTGATTTTTTGTGCTAGAGTTACAGAAGTAAAAGGCAGGTTTTATTAAAGTAGGGTGGTAGGATCCCGTTTCCTTCCATTTATCTCTCCCCTTTCCGGTTGCCGCCGCAATTAAAACGACGTCTTGTTCCGGCACTTGACATCTTCTAAAATATAGACAGGCAATATGAATTAGAATTTTTTATTGCATATTTAAAATAAGTTGTACTGAGGTGCGTTTCATGTTCTTGACAGTAGTAGTTTGGTTCCGTCGCGAACAGTCGTGTCGTCGCTGACGCTCGTAAAATAATTCAGTGATCGGGTAAAGTGCTGACGCTGCCGCTGCCGCTGCACTCGTGCGTCGACGGACATTCCGCGGCCGTGCGTCACGATGACCCAGTTACCGTTTATTAGTAATTGTTATTTTTATGCAAACAATCATTAAGGCACAGCTATAATTTTTATACAATTATGGCATCACCTAATACTACTATAAGTATTAAAACTGAAACCGAACGTCTGTTGTACCAGCTTTATACAGATGAACAATTGGAACGACAAAAACTTAAAAAAGTAGTTAAAGACCTTAAGGGCCAAATAGAGGAGTTTCAGCAACAACTGAAACAATTTCAGGAGACAAAGAACAAGGTTACAAATAGTAACTCCAACAGTGAGAACCCCGTCGAAACTGTTCAGTATGAGACAGACGAAGAGGAACTTGCAAAAGAAACTGAGTGGGTACGTCAAAAAAATAGGAAAAAAAGGAAACTGAACTTGACGCCATCCCCACCACCACAAAAAACAGCTAACTCAAAGGAGCCGAGGATAAAGAAACCTCCACTTCCACCTCCTATCATCGTAGAAAATATCAAAAACTATCAAGACTTCTTTGATTTAATTTCTATGACTGTAGCCAATGATACGTTTACCGTAAAAACTATGAACGGCGAAAACGTAAAAGTAAATGCCAAAAATGAGGACACTTATAGGTCCATTTCCAAAATACTAGCGCAAAATAGTAGCCATTGGTATTCCTATGAGAATAAACAGGACAGACCTATTAGAGTAATGGCTAAAAATCTACATTCCTCTTGTCTGCCTGATAGAATTGTTGAAGATATAAAGAACAAAGGATATAAAATCCAGGAAGCTGTAAATAAATTAAGTTGGAGAACTAAAGAACCACTTAATATGTTTACGTTGTCATTTCATAAAGATGAAAACATAGACAAAATTTATGGCATCCAGACTATATTAGGTTGCAAAGTCGACATACAGCCGCTCAAGACTTCGAAACTTATACCGCAGTGTAAAAGGTGTCAAGCATATGGACACACTCAAAAGTATTGCTTCAGAGAGCCAAAATGTGTAAAGTGCACAGGCAAGCACTTTACAAAAGACTGTACAAAACCAGCTGAGGCGAAACCAAAGTGTGTACACTGCGGGGAATCACACCCTTCTAATTACAGAGGGTGTTTAGTGGCAAAAGAGCTACAAAAAATCAAGTATAAGTTACTGAAAAAGGTGACACCAAACGATAAAATGCCTAAAGTATTAAGCGAGAAAACCGTTCAAAGTACTAATCATAACAAACAAGTAACTAAAAATGTGTCTTATGCTCAAATAACAAAGACAGGCCAGCCACAGTTGCAAGCACAAAAGGTAAGCTCTAGCAATGATGACAAAATAAATAAAATACTCAGTCTTCTAACTTCGTTTGACGAAAGACTGAGGAAATTAGAACATAGCACCCATAAACAAAAATAATGGCTAATAAAATTAAAATAATGACTTGGAATGCAAATGGACTGCTAAAGCATCAAGAAGAGTTGCAAGCTGTCCTAATCACAGAAAACATTGACGTGTGTCTAATATCCGAATCACACTTCACTAGGGAATCATACATCAAATTCAAAGGATACAGAGCTTATCATGCTTTACATCCGGATAACACAACTAGAGGTGGTAGTGCTGTCATCATTAAAGATAGCATTCATCATTATGTAGAAAAGAAACATGAAGAACAACACATACAAGCTGTGGCTGTCTGTGTTGACACCAAATGTTATCCAATTACAATATCGGCCATATATTGTCCACCAAAGTTTTCTCTCAAAGTGGAGCAATATAAAGAATTACTTAAGGATCTTGGGAATAGATTTATATTGGGCGGCGATTTTAACGCCAAAAACACGTTCTGGGGATCTAGATTAACAACAACTAAAGGAAAGGAATTGCTAAGTGCTGTAAGAGAAATGAAATGTAATGTCATTTCCACAGGGAAGCCTACTTACTGGCCCACTGATGTACAAAAGAAACCAGATCTCATTGATTTTTTCATTTATAAAAATATTACATTAAGCTTTCTCCATATACAAGAGGGCTATGATATGAATTCTGACCATTCACCCATATACCTAACTTTAAACGATAGAATAATACTTAAGAACCTCAATCCTGTTTTAGTCAACAAGAGTACTAACTGGGAAGGCTTCAAAAATGATTTGAACACAGCCATTAATCTAAAAGTACCATTAAAAAATCCAGCACAACTTGATCTAGACGTACTCAAATTCGTCAAAGATATTCAACAAAGTGCATGGCATAATACGCCCGAATTCAAACGAAGACTCGGTAACAACTGTTATCCAACACATATTAAAAATCTTATTGTATTAAAAAGAGCTCAGAGAAGAAAATGGCAAAGATCTAGATATCCACCAGATAAAACAAAGTTAAATAACATGACAAAAAGACTTCAAAGAGAAATCTGCAACTTTCACAATGAAAAGACTACCAGGTATCTAAGTCAACTAACAGGTGACCACTCAACAGAGTATTCCCTATGGAAGACCACGAAACATTTGAAAAACCCAATTTCTCCTATACCGTGTATACAGTTAAGTGACGGAAGTTGGGTTATAAGCAACGAACAAAAAGCAAATATATTTGCACAACATCTTGAGGAAATATTTCAGCCAATTGAAGATACTTTTGAGACTCAGAGGATAAATGAAACATCCAGTGATGTTCAGACTATTAGACTTACTACACCTAAAGAAGTGTACACTGAAATCAAGCAACTAAACCTAAAGAAAGCCCCTGGTTATGACTTAATAACTGCGGAAATTCTCCAAAATCTTCCGCATAAAGCCATAGTCAAACTTACTACATTGATAAATGCATCATTCAGACTCAAATATGTGCCTGATATTTGGAAAATAGCAGAGGTGATTATGATACATAAACCTGGTAAACCACCGCATGAATTGACATCGTATAGACCTATTTCCTTATTACCAATGATATCAAAATTGTTTGAAAAATTGTTTCTTAAACGCTTGAAGCCTATCATAGAAGAGCAAAGCCTAATTCCAAATCATCAGTTCGGTTTTAGAGAAAAACACTCTACTATCGATCAAGTACATAGAATCACAAATATCATAGAAAAAGCATTAGAAGAAAAGAAAGTCTGTTCTACGATATTTCTAGACGTGGCACAGGCTTTCGATAAAGTCTGGCATTCAGGTTTAATTTACAAAGTTAGAAAAACACTTCCGAAACATTTTGCAGATTTAATAGAATCGTATATCTCTAAAAGAATGTTCAGAATCAGACAAGACAATGCTTACTCAGATCTGAAGCCAATCAATGCTGGTGTACCCCAAGGTAGTGTATTAGGTCCGGTCCTGTACCTAATATATACCTACGATATACCTTTTTTAGAAAATAACACCATTGCTACGTTTGCTGATGACACTGCCATAATGGCTACAGGAAAATCTCATGCTGAAGCAGTGGAAAAAGCTCAAACAGCTGTTAATGTAATATACGAGTGGACGAAAAAGTGGAAGTTAAAATTAAATGAGACGAAATCTGTTCATATAGATTTCACAAACAAAACCCTCAATTACCATCCTGTGTATCTAAACAACAGTGTGATACCGTACGAGATCTCTGCCAAATATTTAGGCATGACCTTAGATGCGAAGCTTCGCTGGAAGGCTCACGTCAAAATAAAACGCAAAGAATTAGAGATTAGATACAAGAAAATGTACTGGCTGCTTGGGAAATATTCTTCGCTGTCCGTACATAATAAATTGTTACTCTATAAGCAAGTCCTAATGCCCGTTTGGACTTATGGCATCCAGCTTTGGGGCTGTACTAAGCCAAGTAATATCAAAATAATCCAAAGGTTCCAAAATAAAGTACTCAGAGGTATAGTGAACGCGCCCTGGTACATAAGAAATGACGACCTCCACAGGGACCTTAAAGTGGATCTCGTCACCAAAGTCATTCAAAAGTACGCAGAAGCTCATGACAAGAGACTTCATCATCATGTGAATGTCGAGGCTATCCAGATCCTTGACAACACGGACTTAGTGAGAAGATTAAAAAGAACTAAACCCTTCGAACTAGTATAGTGAAGTGATAGTGTAATGTAGTGTAAGTGCTACCTATAAAGAACACGCGAACAACAAGTGTCTTCCCCTTAATAGAGACAATAAGAAACGTGTTATTGGACACTATTCTTATTATACATAAATCTATTTAGCAAGTTAAGTTAGATTTAAATTACTCATTAGTCTTTAGGCTAGATTGTAATTGCAATAATGTACTTATGTATTTTAAGAACATTATTAATTAAAAAAAAAAAAAAAAAAAAAAAAAAAAATGTTCTTGACAAGCATGAATAATTATTTTTATGACTATTTAGTTTATATTCAACATTTAAATAAATCATATTTCTCTTCGATGTTATATTACATATTCTAATTATATAATCATAAATATAGCAAAGATAAAGATTCCACAGCGGAAATTTGTTTTTTTTTAATATGTCTATAAATGTATAATCTGTGTTCAGCTTATTCTTTTAATTTTAAATAATTAGGGATAAAAAAAGAAGTTTTCCTAGAGGCTTCTTAGAGGTCACTGGTTCGAATCCTTACCCGTATCGGTTTATTTTCCTTTTATGAGCCATTACTGTAAAGATTTTAACACTTCGTCATATACGAAGTAAAAAAAGATTTAATTACGCTTAAAATTTTTATGGTTAAATGGTACAATGACTGCTATAATTTAATAACGCAAATCAAATAATACAATATTGTCTTTAATATAAGAACGAAGAAACTTTCATAGCTTTTATTTTGAATTCCTTTCTTTTATTGCTATGTGAAGATTCCAGATAATTTTGATTAGGAGTCACCCATTAATCCTTTTTTCTTATTGAAACAAAAAAAAATATGTAGCACTGAACTAGTAAATTATTACTGAAACGAATATTGTGAAGTGGTTAGAATAAAGAATGCACAGACAAAAGCGACGTTGTTTTAGAAGGACTAAGGCAATTTTTTTTTATATATAATTAACTCTTAACGGTAGAAATGTTAAGAGCGAAGTCAGTTATTTTTGTTTCAAGTATAGTTTGTGGTTTGTCAATATTTTAAGCAGTCAAATTTATATTATTAAATCTAAAAGAGTAACATATAAATAATATATAAAGATAGTTAGATAAATATATATAACTAGCTGAAATATTTAAGAGGCGATAAAAACTTTTGAATAGATTCAGATCATAATTTCAAAACTCTACGAAAAGTGTTAAAGGTTTTTGCAATAACACAATAGTATTTAAACAAGGTATGATATGTAAAGTTTCTTACTGAATTCCGCGTTCATGAATTCTATTCTCTCAAAAACGCTTTCTTTCTTTTATAATGAGGCATACGGGCTTAGTAATGAGTTTTAACTTCAAAGTTAGTGTTAGACCACACACACAAATATACCTTATTCTGAACTTAGGGAAAGATAAATCAGTTTGTACTGTTTTTTTTCTTTTAAAGAAGTGTATATTATGTAAAAGATTTTTTGGAGATAGTTTTTTAGATATAAATTTACACATGTAACAATTTTAACATTCACAATTTTAATTGATTCATTTATTTATTACATTTATGAATATGAATATAAATAAGTTCCTACACATAAGTATTCATAAGAATAAATATATATAATATAAATAAGAATAAATATTCATTTTCATTATATGAGTATATATAAAACATGGAAGACTTTTGGTCTTACTGAGATTTATAAAATTCTCTAGAGATATTTACTAAGAGACAAAGAGAAATGGCCCGTCTCATTTTTGTTGGTGAGACCTACTATAGCACATAAAACGGTTTATCTTTCTTATATTATTATTATAATAATTATGTGTTGGTATGTCTATCATGATGTTATAGAGTATTTTTATTCATTTTATAGGGTATGCGTGTGCGTGCTATAACGGAATGAAGAATCGACACCAAAACAGAGACGAAAAGATAAACTAATAAGTATAATAAATGATGTAATCATTATTATATATTTTTTTATCTTTATTTTGTTTAGAACATGTTTATATCCGTATATATTATATGTATTTTTAAGATATTTAAATAATAATAATAAAAGATATTACATATTATTATTAAAATAATATAAAATATACAATATATTTATTTATAAATTCTATTGAGATCAATGTTTCATTATTTGGAAGTTTCTTACATATGTTTGTAGGTAATTATTTTCGGTTCATGCTAATATTAACTAATTACAACTTATCTGGTTACATCACGAGATTAGACGTAGCTTAGGTAAGTAAAGATCAAATATGAAGTAAGAAGTAAAGTGTCAAAAACAAATTTAAAATGTTTTTTTTTCGAGTCTTGATTTCGAATAAGAAATTCGATGTTGATGTAAATGTATGATGTAAACCGATACTGGCAGGGATTCAAACCCGTGACCTCTGGGAAACTGTGCCGTCGCTCTACCAATTGAGCTAACGTAACGCAACCCGTCACGGTGAATTAAGCATTCTGTATATGGTCGTCTTTATCGGGTCGCTAGTGACATCTATTACGCTTCTTTCGAACATAAAATAAATTTAAATAAACTTAACGTGGCTCTACATATTTATATTTATATTTATATTTAAAGATACTTTAAAACATAAACATAATAAAATATATTATCAAACGTGATAGTTTAAAAGATTTTTAGTGTCAATGAATATTTAACAACATGTATATAAATACATACATATATATATATATATATATATATACATATATATTTGTTATAATTGGTAAAAAGGTGGCTGTATGTTAAAATCATAGCGATTACAGTAAAAAAAACAGTCTTAAACCATTTGAGCGCCAATAATTAAAGTGACGTAATATATACTATTTGTTGTATTTATCATTTAAAAAATCAATGAGTTAACAGCAACGACACTAGGTGAGACCTAAAAAAGTTGGAGTTCGAAGTGCCAAGAATACAAGGAGTTGTATGAAAATGATTGTGGACGTAAAAGAGGCGAAAGAGTCTTATCAGGACAAAGAGAAGTTGTGCTCCATAGTGTCTGCCTACCGTAGGTCGTACCTCTCGTAGGACAATTCGTGAGCTTTGTGTGTATCAAACTAGGCGAGACCGCTTTAACCGCTCTATCAACCAAACCCCGTTTAAGGCGGTCATCTTGAACACATTGATTGTTAAATTGGCTGCTTAGGTTTACGTCATTTAAATAACGTTTTAATAAAATTTACTTGGATAGTTTGTTTTGATATTTTTACAGAAATTCTCATAACTGTGAACCATATTATTATCTTACTAATTTTGAGTTATTAATATTTAAGATTGTGTAGTTTTCATTGTACATCTATTTTAAATATAAGACTGATGATAAAATAAAATATAAATTACATTATATCAACGTTAGTAATCGCTTGCTGGGCTGCTGTTAGGCCACAGATAGACATACAGATACACACTCCAAACTTCTATTATTATTATTATTTATAATTATTATTGTTACGAACTGTTAGCTGGTTATTGAAAATAGTGTTTCTATGTTATTAAAGAATGTTTGTTCTACAGGCTCTACTTATAACATGGCTTTACTTATAACAGGCAACAGCTAGTGATTATATAAATCCCTTTATCATAGTGTCATAAGTGATTGTAAATTATTTTAACTCTAAATGTTTATATAGATTAATATTCGTATATACTTATATGAAAAAGTCTTGAATTATGTTACTTAATACATTTATAATTTTTTACATTGTCGAAATTTTTACGCGGATCCTTAATTATTTCTCATATTAAATATAACCTATGTTCATCAGAGGGATAATGTAGAATTTTAATGCTAAAAGAATTTTTTAAATTGGTCGAGTAGTTTTTGAGCCTTTTCAATTTCTACAAACGAACCAATCTTTCCTCTTCATAATATTAGGATAGAATGATACAAATACTTAAACAACTGAAAAATTGAGTGTCTGTAGGTTAATTTAGTACAATAAAGAAACCAGTGACATAATTTTAAAAAACAGAAAATAAAATTAATTTAAAAATTTGAAAAACCCCCGATACAAAGAGACATCTAAAAATAATAATAATAATATTATTATGTACTTATTGAAGTCATTGCGACGGGGAACCGTTTAGTAAAGGAAGAAATTAAAACGCAAGTAAGTTACTAAGGCAAATAAAGAAATTACGATATTGAATCATACAGTCTAAGTCCTGAATGACTCACTTCGTAAAATAGTCACCATCGTCAACGTACGTACGTTCTACGTCATAAACAAGGAGGCCCTATTGTTTATGACGGTTCGGCTTCACTACTTCACTTACTCCTTCTGAATATGGACTTGGTTATTACATCCGGACTTTGTTTTCTATTGCCGCTCGATAAGAATGGGATGGTTAAATGTACACCTATATTACACCAACCAAACTACATTCATACTAAACACTTTATTGTGATTAGAACGAATTCTTAAACGATTTTTATGGCACTTGGCTTTTTCTGTAAATATTCATAAAAAGATTAAGTCCTGTAATCAGAGGCCTACACATTTTCATATGATATTACTCCCAATTTGCAGAGAGTATTTGAATCTTATAAAGTTAAAAATTATTAAATCGATTCTTTACCTTTTATGAGTATGATAAATTATAATGCTCCTTCAAGTTTTTCACGTCATATTTTCTAGGTATACGTCATTTCCTAGGTATACCTAGAAAACTCATTAATCTTTACCTTTATGCAGAACGGCAGAAAATTTAACTGTGTGGTTAAGCGTATATGTTATTTATTTTATAAATGCCTTAAGTCCATAGGTATTCTACTTTCCGAAAAACAATCATAGCCACTACAGTTATGTTTGGTTATTTTATTTTTTTTCTCTTATTTTTCTTCAGGAGCACCGATGTAGTTGCATAAGTAATTGTATAAGTTATTATGTATGCTGTGCTTACCTGCAATTGGTTACACATTTAGATTTACGCGGTTAAGCAGCTTCAGTCGTAGTCGCTAACATTTAGCATTTTGGCTAAACCTAAAAAAACTCTAATACTCGCATTTGAAAAACACTTAGCAGAATCTCCGCATTCTGCTCTTTGTGAATAATGAATATGAAATAGTTACGGTTTACCCAGAACTTATAATAATTTAGATTCTTATAAGTTCTGAGTATTTTCTTTTTAATTGATACAGGCACTGGTGGTTGTAAAAAGCTAATCCATTAAATGAGAGGTTTCGAATGCCCGGAGCTGACCTACAATGATACCTTACGAAAACCTCTACTTTAAATGAAGAACTCTTCTTGGTAAAAAAAAAAAAAATAAAAAAAATAAAAAAAAAAAAAAAAAAAAATAATAATAATAATAAAAAAAAAATAAAAAAAAAAAATTCTTCTTCTAAAAAATACCTCCTTGGTAATTGCCACGAGTTGTCACGTTTTTAATTGTCAATTTTTGGTAAAAATATTTAGTAACAAAAATCAAGTTTTTACAATATCAAAATTAATAAATTCAGTAAAGCAACGTGAAAAATAGGTTTATAGCAGCATAGTTTATTTGTTATATAGCAGCCTGGTACTATGAGTCGCGCGATTGATATGTCATTTCGCGAAGTTGATGGTTTCTTGGACGCTGAAACTTCTCAGTTGGAAACGACGCCGATAAACTACGTCTCTTCGCGAGCTAGATATGTTACTACTGAGGACCTACGTAAATTTAAGGAGGATATTATGAATATGATAAAGTCCTTGGGAGATGGTCAAAAAAACGAGCTGTAGTCCATTAAACCAACTCTAGAGGAAATAAAGCAAACTAATTACAATATTAAGAATTCGATTTCCTTCCTTTCGGCTCAAAACGAAGAACTTACCCGTAAAGTCGAACAAATGGAGAAAAGAGCTAGAGAAGATAGAGAAAACATCATTTTATTGGAGGAAAAAATTGAAACCCTGCAAATGGGCTACCGCAAGCCTAACTTCGAAATTAAAAACGTTCCGCGTAGAAACAACGAATCGAAAGAGGAACTAATTAACATGGCTTTATCTTTATCCACTTCAATCGGAGGTAAATTAGTCAAGAACGATATAAAAGACATACACCGAGTACGTGGAAAAAAAGATTCACAAAACCCGCCAATAGTTGTTGAAACTGGATCGACTCTGCTAAAGACAGATATCCTCAAACTGTGCAAAGCATTTAACACAACAACTAAATCAAAGCTCTGTACTAAACATCTGGGACTCCGTACTAATGAGCAAATACCCATTTTTGTCTCAGAACAACTTACAACAAAAGCATCCCGTCTTCACTTTCGTGCAAGAGACCTCGCCAAGTCAAAACAATACAAGTTCTGTTGGACTTCGTATGGCCGTGTTTATGTCCGAGAGACCGAAAATTCGCCAATTATAACAATAAAGTCAGAAGCCCAGGTAGACCACTTAATTAATAAAAAATGACTAGTTTGTAGGCACTACATTGTCTACATATACTTAGACTTACCAATTCTATTAGAATTTAAATTTGTTTTCAATAATTTTATTATTTTTATTCTTTTTCTATTAGTATCTTATACGATATCTACCATGATCTTGATAGAGCACCTTTCTTACTACATTGGTAAACACTTCTTTAATAAACCAATATCTCATAGATTTTATACACTGTTTTCGCAAACAACACACTATTTTTACAACCGCGTATTTTATAAATACAAAAATGGATAACACTTTAATTACTGGTCAAGAGTTGGATGGTATAGAAATAGCTCAGTCATGTCACAGCGATATTGAGAATATTAATAATCTTATAAATGTGAATAATAATAATTTTACAGTAATAAACCAAAATATTACCAGTGTTTATTGTAATTTTGATGATTTTATAGTCACACTTGCAAATTTGAAATTTACGCCGGAGGTTGTCGTTCTGACAGAATGCTGGCTTCGTAAAGACCGATCTATTCCAATCTTACCTAATTACACATCACATTGTACAACTCGATATTTTAATCAAAACGACGGTGTTATCACCTATGTTAAGAATAACCTTATTGCAAATATTAGCGAAATCAACCTGAACTTAGCCTCTTGTCTTCAGATAGATACTGAAAATATTATTATTTTATCTATTTATCGATCCCCTTGTAACACCAATGCTGACAGTTTCATTAATTCATTAAATCTTCACTTGTCAAAATTAAGAACACGTAAAACTATAATATTAACTGGTGATATTAATATTAATACGCTCCATAAGGAAAATGAACCAAGCCACGAGCGAAGAAACCGCCTCAACTATTTGGAAATGTTATCATCTCATAATATGATGATGGGACATAATTTACCTACAAGAAAAGGCAGCTGCCTCGATCATGTAGTACTTAAAATGGACAAACGCAGAATGTCTGCTCAGGTTGCAGTTATTAATACTTCTATTACAGACCACTCGATGACCTTCTTATGTCTTACTAAACAAAAACAGAAATCTAAATGCAATAAAACAAAAGTAATTACTGATTTTAATCAAGCATTAACATTTTTAAAGAATAAAAATCTGTCTGAATTATTAAGTATTGATGAGCCTCAAATAGTTACTGGATTGTTATTAAACAAAATAAAACAATCTTTGGAAGAAAACACGTATGAGAAAAACATATCCAAATCACAACGGATTATCAAACCATGGATAACCCCGGGGATTCTGCGTTGTATAAAAAACAGAAATAATATGCAGAAAAAACTACGTATTAATCCGGACGATAAAATCTTAAAATTGACGTACCGAAGGTACCGTAACTTCTGTAACAATTTAATAAAGAAATTAAAACGCAATTACGAACGGAATTTACTACGGACCTCAAGTAAAACACCCAAAAGTCTATGGAACACTATAAAAAATATTACATACATGAATAAAACCAGAGACGATAACATGAAATTACTTCAACTTAAAACCTCTCCGATTGAATCTGCTAATCATATTAACAACTATTTTGCTAATATAGGATCGAACCTCGCTGATGCTATTACTCAAAGTAGCTCTGTACAACCTAAGCCTAATACATTGTTTCCGCAGACTTCATCATTTGTCCTACTTGAAACAGACTATGAAGAAGTGCATTCGATTCTAATGAGTCTTAAATCAGAAAGTGCTTCTGGATGGGATAATATCACTGCCAATTTTATAAAATTAGCTAAATGTGAATTAGTTCCGGTACTTACTCACTTAGCTAACCTTTGCTTCAGTAAAGGGGTGTTTCCGTCACTTTTAAAACGCTCAATTATAACACCAGTATTTAAAGGTGGAGACAGAGAAGATGTTAGTTGTTACAGACCTATTTCCGTTTTATCATCTATATCAAAAATATTGGAAAAGCTTATAAATAACAGACTGATAAACTATCTTAATAAATTTAAAATTTTGTCAGATTCACAATATGGATTCCGAAGGGGTAGGAGTACACAAGATGCGGTCATGGCTATTACTTCTAAAATCATAAATCAGCTAGATGATAGAGGAAAATGTTTGGCCGTATTTTTGGATTTAAAAAAGGCATTTGACACCGTTTCAGTTACCATATTAGTAAACAAACTGGAAAATATTGGAATAAGGGGTACACCTTTAAATTTATTCAGAGATTATCTGAGCGACAGAAGGCAAAGAGTTAGATTAGGAAAAACTGTCAGTGACGACACTAATGTGAGTTATGGCGTCCCGCAAGGATCTGTGTTAGGACCTACGTTATTTTTAGTGTATATTAATGAGTTGTGCAATATTAAAATAAATAATACCGATATATTTTCGTACGCAGACGACACCGCTGTAGTTTTTACTGGCAACTCTTGGGACAATATAAAGAGTGAAGCTAAAAAAGGACTTTCTCAAATAGCACACTGGTTGAAATCAAACTTGCTTACACTGAACACAACAAAAACTAGTTTTATATGTTTTACCATCTATAATAATACTCAACCAGATAGCTCATATGACATCAAAATTCACGACTGTCACAACATAACTTCTTTAAAATGTTCATGTCCTTCAATCACCAAAGTTAGTTCGACAAAATATCTGGGGGTTCTGATAGATCAGAGACTTTCCTGGCATTTACAAATACAGGCAATCGCAACAAGAATGAGAAAATTAATATGGATATTCAAAACACTTAGGCATGTTACAGATAAAGCGCTACTTAATAAAATATATATCTCATTGGCACAATCCTTAATAATATATTGTATTTCTGTATGGGGTGGAGCACATAAAACAAATTACTTAGAAGCTGAAAGGGCGCAACGACTATTAATCAAAGTCATGTACTTCAAAAGACGTGGTTTTAGTACTAGTGACCTATAGGAAATATCAAATCTGTTATCAGTAAGAAAACTTTATATTCTAAATGTAATACTAAAAAAACATATGTCAATTAAATTTAACACGAAATATATAAACAAAAGAAGAAATTACCTTGTTGTTAAACCTCTCCAAACCAGAACATGTTTTGCCCAAAATCAATATATACATCAGTCAACTCATCTTTACAATAGTGTTAATAAAATACTTAATATATATAGGATGTCGTATCATGAGTGCAAAAGGTCCTTGACTGATTGGCTAAAGTCTCTGGATTATAATGAAACTGAAAGGATACTTCATTATATAAAAGTGTAAAATGTAAGAAAAATAGTGTTAATCTATATAAAATAGTGTTATTGTAGGTAACTTAGTAGATGGTGGTTCTTTATAACAATCTAACTTTACAGATAAGTTCGTAAATAACTAATGTTTGTAAGTAAAAATAATTTACAATAAAGTAATAATAATATGTCTAGAATTATAAAAATAAAATTACAGAATTATATTTGAAACTTAGAATGGTAATATAATTTAAAATGTTATAACCTATGTATGTATGTTGTTTATATATTATAATATACCTAGAGTCAGTTACATATTTTATAGTTTAGTAAAAAAAAAAAACAAAATATAAATGTATACAGTATTAGTTACTCTATTAAGCTAACGAAGAGTGGTTCCTTCTGGCACAGGTGCTTAAGCACTTAAAAGAAGGGATCAATTTTTTACATTGTTAAACATGTATATATAAAACAATAAAGAATTTGAATTTGAATTTGAATTCTTCATTAAATAAAATTGTTATTTTCTATTATCTTGCAAAAATAATACTATCAATTTAAAATTAAAATGATTGTTCAAATGTTTCAATTACTTTTAAGTTTTAGGTAAAAAAAAACTCACAAACTTCTTACCTTATATGCATTTCTTATTAGTTCTTATTAGTTAGTAGTAACATCTTATTAGTATAATATTTTTGGGAATCCCTTAATATACTTAAAACATTTTCATATAAGTCTACGAATTAATACAATTTATTTACTTAGTAAAATTATAAAGGCCATATTATTGCACGAAACATCCCATAAAACACTTACTTATGATCGCAGAGGCAGTAAAAATTGTTTCAGTGTTAAACAAGCCTCAATATTTGAGCCTATAAAAAGAAGAGAAACATAAATATTATTAGTTATATTGTTTGAGCCCAACTTTTCTATAAATATGGTTACTTTTAATTGTACAAGTAATCATTTAATTCAAGTAATCATTCAATAGCGAGAGACAAGAAAGTTATGTAAATAAAACCATTTTATGTTATTGCTATGCCTAAATTGGCGTGGTTGTTGTTTTGATTCTATTCCCATTTTTATAAACATATATATAATGTACCTCTTAGGTACTTCGTAAGTAAATATTCTTATTGCTCACTTTAAAAAAGGTTCAAGACATGTGTATTAATTATAATATTCTATATACATTTTTATGTATACATATTTTATAGTTTATTCTATTACGTCAGGTGACAATGAACTCTTTGAGATTATATGATATCAGACATATACTTAACAGTGAGTGTGTCAATGTTTGAAGTAGATTGTGTAAAGTTTTTCAAGGTTGTGTTTGTCAATAAACACAACATTTCGTCACGTTACACAAACAATGCAAACATTTTAGATACAAACTTTATCATGTCTGATACTCCTTCTTCCACATACATTTCTTAAAAAGGGATACAACATTTTTACAAGTATTAGTATAATGATTTTGAATGTTTGAAGTTAGAAGCTCTTGAACATTATAAATAAAGATAAAAAACCTTCATGTACAATAGCTCATTAAATGAAAACTGTAATATTTATTTTTTGGTAGTAGCAGTTTATTATAATATATATCAAAACTCTCTTTAAAAGTATTTCCTGCTCAATGAAAAATTTCCTGACGATTAACAAAATACACACGTAATTGTTCAAGTTTTCACATTTGTCGGCACTCTTAAAGTGCCATTGCAAGTTTGTAAATATTTTAACTACAAATTATATTACTTAAATTAAAAAAATCACAAAAACAATCTTAATATAGAATGAAAAATAAACCTATACGGGCTTCGAATCCGTGACTTCTGGGACACTCTCCCGTCACTCTACCAATTGTGATACCGTTTTGTTATCCGTCTCGGTGAATTAAGCATTCTTTATGTAATCGTCTTTATCGGGACGGTTCAACAAAATATTTTTAGGCAACTGTAGCTTCGGAAATATTAACCACAAAAGTGTATTACATTATTTATGTACCGTAAAAATAAATTAAATTCTTATAACGACTTATATTTTTTAACTATGACGCACTTTCAGAAGCTTGTAATTCAATTTTTTCTAAAATTATTTGATATAAATTTAATATTTGTCTCGATTTGCAATTCATGATCTAAATTAACGACTAAATAAAACATTTTCTTCAGGGAGATTTGAAAATATCCAGCGCACTTTTTATCTAACTTAATTTATTCTATCTTATATTTAATTCCTGCTCCGAAATATATTTAATTTATTTTTATCTTCATGACAATCATAACATTTATATAAAGATTTCTTTAAATTTTAGGATTTTGTAAAAGATTGACATCGCTAAGGATGAATGTTAGACATGTCTTAATATCATTTCTTTGTGTTCCAATATTCTAAGGAGATCAAAGATAAAATTAGTTTATCCTCAATCGTAACAATATTGATATTCGTTAGAAGCAGATTATTTGAATTTTATTATTAATAATAACAGGATTAATAATGATATACACTTTTTAATTGTTACTTAACATTATATTGGAAACTTGGAAAGGATGAAATTTTTTGTTAAAGATTTATTTAATTCAACATTATATTTCATTGAGCAAATTGAAATGTTATCATAATTAATTATCACGTTTATAATATTAATAATAAAAAGTATGCAAGTATTTAGAATTTGTTGAATTAATAAATTTATCAACTTTAAATTTATATAAATATAGAATGAAAAATAAACCGATACGGGCATGGATTCGAACCCGCGACTACTGGGAAACCGTCCCGTCGCTCTATCAACTGAGCTACCGTATCGCTGTCGCCTCGGTGAATTAAGCATTCTATATGTGACCATCTTTATCGGGACGGCGGTGACATCTATTAGGTTTCTACGATCATTGGATCATAGGTGATATTTGCAAACATAAATTACGAAACTTATATTATGTTAGAAGTTTGTTTTGCAATTAGAACTTATTATCGTTAGTTTACTGCCACAATTAATTAACAGTAACATCTGCTTAGCAATATTTTTTCTCGAGAAATATTATATTGAAAAATAATATACGATGTCGGTCCAATAATAGCGTAACTATATAAATTATTTAGAATCTATTATTCTTATATAAATCTGGATCCCAATAAAAACACATTTGGAATCATTGTTATTGGATTAGAAATACAAAAAAATAATAATAATATTATAATGTATATATGTATTTCAGTTTTACAGGTGGCAAATAGCTTTCAGAGCTTGTCGTAGCTTTGACTTCGAAAACTGGTTTTGTATAAAGAACCTTTTACTATACGATTCCTACTTTACTACTTCTACTACTTCAGACCATAACACTTGTGGTTACTCAGATTATTCACTTAAGCTTGATGAATAAATGTAATGTAATAAAGAGGTTAGTTATACTAACCGCAAAGATGCTCGTGTATACTTCACATACTAGTAAACATTCTTGAGATGCTCTGCTCGAACTAACGCACATGTTTAATTTAGATGCTCTTTCTTCTAGTTAGTATACATGTAAGTAATGTCTATTCAAGGTCGTATCTCCAAGGTCTGGTCTTATATCCAATGTATAAGTTTTAGATATGAAAATTGGAGGCGTTGGATATTGTAAAGAGTTTGGCTTCAATGGCCTTCAAAACGAATGGCCTGGAAACTTTGTATGAAGTTCATTGGTGAAGGTGAAAACAAGGTAATTTTTAATAATTAATGTGGTTGGATGACGTTTTCTTTCATCTCTCCCTTATCCGGCTGGCGAGATTAATACGAGAGCTTGTTCTAGAACTTAAAAACATCTAAAATATAGACACCCCAAAAATATAAAATATAAACATATAAATTTTCTATGACAAACTAAAAACTGGAATTCAAAAAATTAAACAGTGATTTTACTTACTACTGCTTATGTTTAATTGAACTAGTATTTAATGCTGTCTGAGGGTTTTTTTAACTAATTTTTAAAAAAATCTTGCCTACAGCCTAAAGTCTAATTGAATCGAAAATATGTCAATAAATTATTCATTTAAAACGAGTTAGTACTTATAAAAAAAATTGAAACAGGTTAAGTACTAATATGAAAATACTAAGATACTTTGGTATATTTACCTAAAGATTTTACAGAAAGTACATTCAACATTGTAATACAGATTTAAAGTGTTCTAGTGACTCTTAGTGCAGTGGCACTAAAAGTCACTACTTTCTGATGTTATTAATCACGGGCGTTACTAACGACAAATGTAAATTTTATTTATTATTATCTCTGTATTTATGTGGAACTAAAATTTGTTTATGGTCTGTATATTGAAATGTCTATTTATAATTACTTTACAATAGAAACGTTGCTATTCTTTATAATAAATATTCTACCTTGTATCGTAGATATAAAAAATAACAACATTCCTTTATAATGAAATCGACGCTAATAGTATTTTCAAACATTTTTTTTAAGAAGAATTTTTGCTCGACACTTATTAAGAATATAAAATCTATGAATAACTATATGTTACCTATGTATTCGTTTCTTTTCTTACCGAATCAAAATAATAAACATAAAAGATAAACATTACCATTATTTTGTTTCCCATCACTATGAGAGATTTTTTCTGGGAGAGAGATTTTTACTATGAGACACTTTGTATGTTGACTCAGATAACAAGCTACCACTACATCAAATTTCATTAAAATCCAACAAAAACTTTTTGCGTATAAGTGGAACTAACAAACAGATAAACATAGAACAAACCAAAATATAAAACAGTACTTTTGGTTTGTGCCATGTACCTAACAAGCAGGAATTGCTATATTTAAAAATATTGCATGTACAGATTTTGCCGTGTTTTTTATGTAATAGGTAGTAAACATATTAGTAGAATTAATATATTTTGGTAATTATGAAGTTTTATATTAATAAAAAAAACTGAAAGTAGAAAAGTTGGTTTGGATTTAAAAATATAAAATAGTTTTAGCATCTTCAGCCTTCTGCTTATTTAGTTTCCATGTATTCCTGGGACTATAATAGAATTATATTCATGTATATTTTTGGCTTCTTCCTACATATATTGGATAGTCTGAGTAGCTTTAGTCTGAAGCCTTTCATAGTGAAACAAAAAGCTACAATGTGAGAACTTGTAACGATGACACTATAGCAAGGAATAATTTATTACTCTGGGAGTTAAAACTCACGAGTATAAAGCAATTACCTACTAGTAAAGAATAATAATATATAAATATATATAAAGAAATATTTTAACATCGTGTAAAATTAAAACGATATCGTGAGTAAATAAAGAGTCTAATGGCATTAGATTCAGAAGATTTTTTTTTTAAATTTGAATCATATCTTTGTTCCGACAATATATAACATTGTGGGAGTAACCTGAGTTATAAAATGGGTCTTGACCCTTAATAGAGCTAATATCCTTGTCATGTTGAGATAAAATTAGTTCAACTCGTGCAGCTGTGTCTTGTTATCTCATAACTTATCAAAATATAAGCATTTGAAATTACTATATTATATTTTCACTACCGGTGTATTCTTAAATGTTTATATTTAATTTATAATTAAATTTAACCAAAAAATAATATGATATATTTAGATAAATTGAGTTTTTTTTTTTCAATTTTATAGTACATACCGTGAAGCTATTCTTTTATGTAATGTAAAAACTTTCATAGATTTTATTTTAAATAACTTACAGCTCCGATCTTAATAAACACTTTCGCTGCAATAAATGTTCCAGACCGTTTTAATTAAGAGGCAACCGTTAATCTTTGTTTCTTCTCGGGAATTTTATTCATGTAGCAGTGAAGTAGTAGGTACATTATTAGTGGAACAGATGTTGCGACAAACAAGTGCGTAGACCAAATAATAAAATAGATAGAACCGACGTAGCTTTACAAAGATCTCTGGATGTTAATAATATTTTTTTATATACTCTTATACCATTAATAGTAAAAATATTATTACCAAAGTCTCAAGCGGTTATCATTGTGTTAGTGAAGGTTAAAGTTTTTTTAATTATAAAATCAAATGAAATACTTTAGTATTGATAATTTTTTTTAAATGATAAAAAGAAATATTTTTGACAATATGAATCATAATAGTATTCAAATAACATACAATGTACAAAGTAATTACATATTTTTACTTATTTCATCCTACGTTGGCTACGAATTCTGTTCTCGCTATATTACATTATCTCGATTATTATATGGCATGCGGGTTTCGTAATGGCTTTTACCTTTAATATACGTTGGACATAACAAATAATATATGTATAATAATTGTCAGGGATAGTATTTGAAATCTACTATAAACACTTTACTTTTAATTATTTGTATTTAATTCCTTCCTGGCACTATACAATAACTCAAGAATATAGTCTTAAGCGCAGTTTTTATACCCCTGTTTACAAACTAAAGTATTTGTTATTTATTTTAAAAAATAACAAGGTACTTGTAAAAGATCAATTGTAAGCATCGCTAAACATGGTACTAAATATAGTTTTAATAATGAAACCTTAATAGTTTTTAATAATCAAGTTAATGAATTATTTTGTTTATTAAGCAAATGTTTCTCCTCACATAAATAATAATCCTTGTCAAATAAACTACTATAAGCTTATAAAAAAAACTATTACTTAACATAACAATTCTAAATATTAGTTAAATTAATAAAACAATGATTTAAATAATTAGACCTTATTGGTTCTTATTATATAAGTGAAATCAATAATTGATTCATTTAAAATATTTCGAATTTCTTCATTAGATTTACACATTTTGTCAGAAAGAAAAACAAATGAAAAATGGCGGGAAACAACATTTTATTTAATTGTTTCCTTTTCTAAAATATAACCGTTTTAATGTTATTAAATCCAACCAGAAACAAATAGTACAACCAAAGATTTATACATAGGTAGGTACTATATGCGAAATACTTTTACCCCACCTATTATATAAGTAGGTGTAAGATAAATATAAGATAAATATAAGATCAAAATAGTATATATATTACTTATCTTATATTATAAGATACATCTATTTAGACAAAGGTAAAGAAATAAAGCAAATTGTAATTAGCGGGTTTTTTTCTTCAAAAACTATAAACAATACTATAATGTTTCAAATAAAAACGATAGCTACCACCCTAAATGATAAACCCTATCTAATTAAGAAAAATGTGCTGCTGAAGTCGCATTCATTCAAATAGGATGACGAGGGGTAAACTATGGTTAAATGGATAAAGCAACAAGAACGCTATTTAATAATTATAAATCAACGTACAGTGTTGCAAAACTTTAATTTTACAGAATCTATATAAATAAATTCAGAAAACCGATAATTCTTTAATTTACTTTTTTAGTTTTTTATCATACAGATCAGATTTACATATTAAGAAAATCCATAAAAATATCGTATATTTAGTTGTATGGAAATCTGAAACTTTTGTCTAGTGCGACGTTTAACATTTATTATTACTGAAATAAAACTATTTTTACGGATTTAACACGCGTATATTGAATTAAATTTTAAATTTACATTTTAAATCTAACCCGACGTTTCGAACGCTTTGCAGCAATCGTGTTCACGGTAAGACGAGATGGAGGTGTCTGTCAGTAGACAGTAAGTCAGTTAATTAGTCATCTGCCTCCAACGGTTTCATTATTTCATTATTACTTATTTCTGCCTTTAGAAAATTTTTAAAATTAACTTTTATATAAAGTTGAATACTTTAAGAGAATACAATTATATTTATTTTAATGTATTTTCTATGATGCAAAAACTTTCTCGGACAATATTTTAAAATATTTCTTTACTTAAATTTGACATCTTTTCTGATAGTCTGACTATTATTATATAAAAAAGTAGTGCTAATATTGCATAACTACAGTAACAATAAATTATCGATCTTTTTAAAATGAAATAACGTACCTCTAACTAAAGGGGATTCTTATCAAAGGCTGTGGAAAAATAAACAAAGAGCTAACAGCGACCGAACTACGTGACACTGTTTAAACCGCTCTATTAGCCACACTCCGATAGCTTAACACGGCTCTCTAAAACCCATTGATTGCCAAATTTGCTGCTTAGTTCTACACAATTTGAATAATGTTTTATAAATGTGTAATTTAAAATATTTTTTCTTTAAATACCCACAATTGTGATACTATTACCTTACAATATTGTTGAATATAATGCCTAATATAAATATCATATCTTATATTCAAATAAAAACTATTCATAAGTCCATGATAATATTAAAATCAAGTGATAAGCTTTCGAGAAAATAGCAATTAAAAATATTTATTTTATATATTTTTTGACGACAAAAATAAAACATACATGTTATACTGTTACATCAAAATTGGGTGTCTACTACAGTAATAAGAATATCAGCTATAGCTATATTTATTAAAAACAGCTTCAGCTATCACTTTTAACAGCTTATATACAAAACACAAGCGTGCACTAAAAGCATAGACAGAGCATCGTTTAAATCGCCTTAACTGCGATACATTATTAATAGCCTAATATTAGAACACTCATTTATATCTTGAAATAATGCTTTATTGTTGAAAGATTTTTTTAAAGAAAGAATATTCTTTCGATATATGGTTGCGACCATATATCGAGAAAATATCTTGATATATTAATTAATAAATAATAAAAACAACTGTAGTGAGTTTAGCCAAACTTAGTTTAGTAAACTAATAATTATTCCTCATTAGCTCTTGCCAGCGCTTTAATTTAATAAGTCACGAAACTAACTTATGAGCCATCCATAATTAATTAAAAAATATAGAGAAAACTTTACCTAAACCAACCTAAAAAGGTTTGTTTAGGTAAGGTAAGGCATTATTCCGATGAAAGTTACAGTACTTTCCTTATGTGAAAGCATCGTAGGTAATAAATAAGTTGTGCTTGTTTCCGCATAAAATTGCCACATTCATACAAAGCCGCAAGTTTTGTAGTACTGTAATAATAAAAAAAAATCAATATGCAGAATATAAAAAAAGAAGAGAAAAGGGTTGTTTCTCTAAACCTTAGAATATTAGGTTTAGCGGAGCATAACCTGGTACATTAAATGGTAAATTACAAACAATTTCATTTTACGAGCACACCTTGTGAAGTGTAATTGCAATAAAGTGAACAAAGACAAAAAAAGAACACATAAAAAAAACACAAAGCCATGCAAATGTTACATTACCTTAAATTACCTATTAAACTTGTTTTACATTAGTGTTACCTTAAATTACTTATTAAATTAGTTTCTGCAAACGACAAATCATTTATAGATTTTATAGGAGATTGTTCTTAAGCCATTGCTTAAAATGTTGTAATAGGAATTTAAAAAATGTTAATTGTCAGCATTCAATGGACTCGTCTCACTGGAAAATGGGTCCCAGAATGTCAGTTACATTATACGAGCACTTCTTATGAAGTTTTATTGCTATTAAGTAAACAAAGACAGAAATAAAGAACACATTATAAAAACACAAAGCCATGCAAATGTTACCTTACCTTAAATTTCCTATTAAATTAGTTTTACATTAGTGTTACCTCAAAATTACTTATTAAGTTAGTTTCTGCAAAACGACAAATCACTAATAGATCTTATATGAGATCCTTATACAGCCATTGTTTAAAATGTTGTAATAGGAGTTTTAAAAATGTCAATTATAGGTTGCGAAGCAATTGTCAGCATTCAATGGACTCGTCTCACTGGAAAATGGGTTTCAGAATGTTAGTTTTATAAATTTAACAAGAAAGAAAGAAATGTGAGATATTTTTTGAAAACTAAAACAAAGATATTTATCGAATCGTCGTAGTTCAGAATAAGAAAAACTATTTAAATAAATTTGAGAATAATGGAATTGTCTGAAGCATATTCCCAATAATATAAAATTTTAACCATCAATAATTAAGAAAAATGTTACTATTTTTTGAATAATTTTCAATAAAGGTAAATATATATTACCGATTAACCAATATACACGATACGGAGTAGCGAGTTTCAATATTTTTTTTACCAGATAAAGATGTAAATATTTTCTATTATGTTAAAAAAAAAGTTAAAACACCCTCTCGATTAAAATAAATAAAGGAAAGAATCCTAATGCAAGTAAGTTACTAAGGGAAATAACTAAAAAAGTCCTCAGAGAAGTCACCCGAAAACTTTGTAAAATAGTTACCGTTGTCAACATACGTACAACGTTCTCTCGACGCAAAAACTTCAATAAGTACATATTAATATTATTTTTATCCTTTTTAGAGGTCTTTTTATCGGGAGAGGGGGGGTTGGTGTTGATTAATTTTTTTTGTTGCTGTTTCTATGGAATGTTCAAAAGCTACGGCTCATATAAAAGTAATAAACTCTCATATTTAACAAAATATTTTACGTTATTTACGCTTCTTTGATTCACGGCAGTTCTTAAAAGGAAAATTTGTTTATAAGCAACCTATTGATATTTAAATATTATGTTATGTACACGATATATTTTCATCACAATGTACCTCTAAATACAACGAAGTAAAACGATAACATTTACATTGTATAAAAAGGAATATTAATAATTAAAATGAATTGAAAATTAAAATAGCGACATTACGACATGGGTATCTAATTAAATGGTTTTACAAGGAGGCCACTATATACAAAATGACATTATTAGATGAGCATAGAGAATTCATCTAAATATGGCGAGAGTAACAACACCAAATGGAAGGACAGAACAAGATAAACAAAATATCGTCAGTCTGAAATATAAAATGGAGTACGCCGTAGTATTGTGAACTAAACTTCATAAAAAATAATAAGAGAAGATAAAGAAATTAATTAAGAATATAATTAAATATTTAATTATTAATTCTTTCTTATCTATTCTTTGCAATAGTGAGTGTTAAATGTGTAAGTTAATGAAGTGTGAATCAAAAATGTATACTCTTTTAATATCATAATAGTTCCGCTGAAGATTTTCTCAGCACTTAGGTATATCTAACATTTTTATTTATTGAAGTATATTTATGGCTGTTTGCCCTTCTTAGTGAAGTAGTTTGGTTTTATGGGTATTATTTGGCTAACTGAATACCGCAATAGAAAAAAGTTAAATAAATTAATAAGTACGCATCGGAATGAGGTTTATTCTATGTTTTTTTTAAACGACAAAACTCGGACCTCTTCATAGCGACGACTAATTCTTCCACATTGTTTCTCATGAGTGTATTAGAATAGTAAAGTAAATCATATTTTTTTAAAGTTATAACTAGAATAAAATAACAAATTTATGGTTTGTCGTTTTCTTGCTTTGTCGGATAAATAATAATAATAATAATTTATTGGCCAAACAATTTTCACATGCATGTAAAATGACAAATTTTTGACAAAAGGCATTTGACAAAGGCATTTTGTGTACGAGTGAGTATGTTGTGCGTGTGTGTGTGTGTGTGTGTGTGTGTGTGTGTGTGTGTGTGTGTGTGTGTGTGTGTGTGTGAGTGTGTGTGTGAGTGTGTGTGTGTGTGTGTGTGTGTGTGTGTGTGTGTGTGTGAGAGTGTGTGTGTGAGTGTGTGTGTGTGCGTGTGTGTGTGTGTGTTCGTGCGTGCGTGCGTGTGTGTGTGTGTGTGTGTGTGTGTGTGTGTGTGTGTGTGTGTGTGTGTGTGAATATGTGTATGTTTGTGTATGGGTGTGTGTGTGTGTGTGTGCGTGTGTGTGTGTGTGTGTGTGCGTGCGTGCGTGCGTGCGTGTGTGTGTATGTGTGTGTGTGTGTGTGTGTGTGTGTGTGTGTGTGTGTGTGTGTGTGTGTGTGTGTGAATATGTGTATGTTTGTGTATGGGTGTGTGTGTGTGTTTGCGCGTGTTTGAGTGTATGTAAGATATCTAGTAATTATTTTTAAGAATGCCTCTGTATCTTCATATGATAATTGCAGGAGGAAGTCATTTAATTTGTTACAACAACTTTTCTTATTACATTTGTGTATATTCAAGATTTTATTTACTTTATTATAAATAACCGGACCCAAGTAATTATAAAATATGTGACTAAATGCGGTATTGAAAAGATTTTTTAGTTTGCAGACGACACCTCTCCCTCGTTTCTTACTACTGGCAAAATCGAGTTCAATCTCTGAGTGTTGCTTTAGAATAACAGAACGTACAAATAGTTGGCGAACTGTGAGTACTTGACAGAATTCATACAGTGAAGAGGTTGGATAGGCTTTGAGGTACATACTTTTAGTATTGTACGTTGAGTAATTTTGAATTGGCTTCATAGAAGTTTTGGCTGCTCCACCCCAGGAAGAAATACAGTATGTTAGGTTTGATGAGATATGTTATTTAATATATGTATTGCGTGATCTGTTTCTGAAAGGTAAATAAGCATTAATCCGTTCTGTTCCTTGTGACCCAAAAGGCAACGGAGCCTTATATCCATTAGGTTTGTGATATTGTTCTCACAAAGGGGCTCAGTTAAAATCTAGTATGACCCTAAAAGATTATTGTTTGTAAATGTATGCCGTAGATTAAATTAAAATTTCTTTTGTAAAATATAATTTCATTTTAATACTAAATAAAAAAAAATCATAATTTAAAATTACTTTTTGCGTCCTTTTTTGCAGACAAAAGCAACCACTTTTATATAGCCTAAAATTTCATCGTGGAGAAAAACCCTATGATTTACTTTTAAACATAAAAACATAGATATGACATGACTTAGTTACACCATATTGAATTTTAAAATGGGCACCGGCTTTTCTCTAAAGGTTAGCATTTCAGTCTTTAAAGTCATTTTCGGTTTCTGCGACGCTCTGGTGAGGTACGGGCAGGTGGTTGTTGAACAAGGCATGCTTGACATGCTGCAGCTCGCCCTCTAGGTGTTCAGCGTCACAAATGTGTTGTGCTCTCTGAAACAAAGATTTGCCAACGGTAGCTAACTGGATTGGGTGGTGGTGTGATCTTGAGGTACCTATCTGTCTACAAGTCTAAAATAGGAAGTGCTTATTTATAAAGAAAAAATACGAATTATGTTTAAAAATATAGTTCAAAAGATTTTATAAGACCGTTTACATAACAATAGAACATAACGATCGGAGAAGGCTGTTTAATCTTCCTATAGAAGGCTGGTTCATCATTGTTGAAGTAGTGTTGTTAGCTTTAATCAATATTTTTGTCATAATTTTTAAAATATAAAGGAAGGTGTATTTATATGGATAAATATGTCGTTGTTTATGATGTCAAATATATTTTTAATTCATTTCGAAAATAATTGTTTCTGAATCAAGGGTGGGATATGAAAACCTTGCAGAATATGAAAATCCAAAAGTTTGAACATTAAATGCAATAAAATTTTCAATAATTATTAAAATTAATTGATAATAATTATATTATTTATTAAAAAGAGCAAAATTTATCACCTAAAGTTTAATATGTATTGTTTTGTTAGTAAAATGAAAACTACGACCTATCTAGAAAACAATTGTCTTTTTAAATTTTATTCTTATATAAAAATAAATAATATAACAATATCAGTTGAGTAAAAATAATAGAATGTTACTCTGAAATTGGCAGAAGATTGAAATAAAAAAGCTTTAGTATCGGGAAAACTGACATAAGTGTACTTTGCCACTTAGATTGAAAAATATAGCTCTTCGAAAGAACTCCTAGAAGACATTTTTGATTCGACGGAGATAAAACCATTTAATGATAATTAGTGATTCTATAATCGTTAGCGAACATTTGAAAGGAGGATTTCAACTTCTATAAAAAAACAACAAAACTAACAACATTAATTCTTTCTTTATTTATTAATTAAATACTTTCTTGTTCACAAATTGTATGTAAAACCCTGTAACAGTGGCATTCTCATCACGGCTGGTGCAAAATTGCAATGAGATAAGAAAAAATAAAGGGTTTCGTACCATTATAAAATATAAAATGGTAAATATCAGGTGTGTTGTATAGAAGCCCCCTTAAAAATATTTTTTTAAATTTAATTATTTATTAGTTAAAGTGAATATAGGACTAAATATTTTGTGGTTTTTTCAAACGTCTATCTTGTATGGTTGTTTGGGAGTGTGTAGTAACATTTGTTGTTTTTGTTTATGAAATAGCAGAGTTATTTTAAGTGTTATATATGTGGGGGGCGTCATCGCCGAGAACCTCCTCGTGTGCCCGTCTGTTTCCCTTGTTGCTCGGATTCGTTCGGTGGCATCGGAAGCAGTACGGGCCGGTGCTCCCTGGGCAACAACGGTTAATGTGATCCTTCGGGTTTGCATTAGCCGTTGGCTAATACTCGGCGCGAGGTGGGTCGGCCATGGGGGTTTGTGCCCGGTTCATGGCTGGCTGGCGGACAGGCTGCCTTTCGGGGTGGTCTGTCTGCGCGAGGGAAGGCTTGGACCTGGAGATGGTCTGGGCATTTTGCGGTGCCTGGAATTTCCGTTGCCGTTTGCGGTGCTGGGGCGCATTCGGTGGCGGAGGTTTCGGGGGCAGTCGCGGGTGCCTCCTCAGGTATCCAGCATCGCCGGGAGGTATCCCGTGGCTGTCTGATGATGGGCGTGTGGGGTAGAGTGGGCCGAACTTCTTGCTCCAGGTGCGGTGCTGGGGCGCACTTGGTTGCGGGGGATTCGGAAACAGTCATGGATTCCTCCTCAGGTATCCAGCATCGCCGGGAGGAATTCCGTGGCTGTCGTGGGAGGAGTGCGCTGGAGCGCGTGTGGTGTAGGGTCACGGGATCGCTCCTGGTACTTCTCTGATAGCAGAGTTGACTGTGGAGTGGTTCCGTTGCTGTATTTACAGCGCTGGAGGTTGGAAAGGAGAAGGGTTCAGCCCATTCCTTCCCAGCCGTAGGCCTAGGTGAGAGGGGGGGGCGACCTCTCTCGCCATTGCACTAGGTCTATGAGGTAGGGGTACACTGGTTGCCCGGGGTACCCCTATACGGAGGAGTTCCGCCGGGGCGCCACGGTGAGTGCGAAAACGATCCCGTGGCGTCCCATTATAGCGTCGTGGGCAGCCGTTGGTTTTTTAGTGGGGTGCCTTAAAAATGGCAGTCGCCGGGTGCCGCACATACCGCCCGGCCATCGCCTTCCTGGCCTGGGTGACGATGCGGAAACGCATTTTTCCAACGGAAAAAAAAAAAAAAAAAAAAAAAAAAAAAAAAAAAAAAAAAAAAAAAAGTGTTATATATGTGTATAAAATAAAACATCAAAGCATGTTATACAATAGGGCTATACGCAATCAGGCTCGTGTCAATGATTCATTGCGAGGTGTGACTCGTAATTAGCGAGGGCATTTTATGGCCAAATTGTCAGCGTGTGTAAGTTACATTTACAACAGACAAAGCCACTATTCAAACGGTTACTGGTATAATTTTTAGCAGTGGCTTTTTAATTATGCATATTATTTTTTTATGTTTGTATTTATTTCGTAAAATAATATCATACACCACTATTACATATTTTCTTAAACTTGTCCTAAAAATATTATTTCCACGGAGAAAAATTAATTGTTTTATATATACTCTATTGTATTACATAAAATTGTGGATTTTCTTCACACATTATATATTAATGTTACAGAAGCGTAGTTCTTTCTCATCTTCAGGATATATAATCAGCCATTTATTTTTGAAGCTAGGTAATACAATGAGACAAATTTAAAAGTAAATAGCCAAGTCGGTAGCTTTGGGAATAGTGACATCAAGAAGCACATCACGATCCACAAACCCGATCTACCCGATATCACCAACGTAATTTAAGGTTACCAAAAAGTTCTTGTAGACTTACGACTTTTGAAACTAACTAGTAATATTAATTCGTAGCAATTGCGCAGGCTTTCGTACCTTTCGTGCTTTTTAAGTAATGCTTGAATATTATTAACTCTTTTTATGTATGTTTTATACCTGAACTATTATATATTTTTTTGCGGATGTTCCTTTACCTTTATTATGATTACAAATAACATTAAGGAATTTGCGTGAGACGATAGCGTGCATAACGACATCGACAGTTCAATTCGTTCAATGGTCAGTACCATTGAATAAAGTGAAATAAATTACAATCCATTTATAATAAATGGAAGATCTTTTTCGAAAAAAGAGACGACTTATTAAATTCTATAATAAATCCAATTTGTAAATGTAATTCTTTATACTTTCGTTTAGGAATTCAAAATGTTACATTTTAATGATATAAAAGTATACAAAAATGTATATCACTATAGTCATTCAAAAGTTATTGACGTAAATAAGTTTATATTAAAATTTAATTAAACTAAGCAGCTCAATATTCATTAACTACTTATGTTTATCTTTTTTTTTTGTCTGTCTATACTGTTAGCCCTGTTGGCTATTACAGCGTCACCGGGGGAAATGTTTATCTATGTAAATATTTTTGAACTAAAACAATGTTTAAGTATTTTTTTAGAAACCTTAATATTAAATTAGGTAAGAGAATCAGTTTATTTAAGTCATGGTAGAATAAGACGGTCATTACAAAGTTAAACGACTAATTAATCTCGCTACGCTATTTAAACTATGCTTTTTAAATTTTATTATTCCTAAATTTTAAAATGCGTCAAGAATTTTAATTTTGGGAGGCTGCAAGTTTGTGTAATGATGCTGTATACGTAATTTACTTTTTTGCGTCTAATATATATAAATGCTTATATATGATCATGTAATCTATCCTGTTATACAGTAATCCTTTTTTAAGATGCGCATTTGTACGTAAAAAAATGTCCTGTCATATAATGGTCAAGAGTAAATAAAAATACCGGCTTAAGACGAGTCAAACCAAAAAAGAGTTTTGTAGCACTATACAGTCCTTTATTTGGTAACATTTTTCGACAACATGATAAGTAATCTGAAGTCCTCAAATTATTAAGTTAGTCCTTGTAATTGTAACTTTATAGAACAAAATTAACAATCATATAGCTTAGAGACTCTGCAGAGGTTATAATAAAATTGTAAACAATCCAGAGCGTTTATTCTGATGGGATTGGTTTAAGTTACCATGTAGGATCTCATGTGTATAAGGATTCATAGTTATCCAGAGCACCCTTACTCATTCGAGATAAGTGCTCACGTCTCGGGCTTAGTGAGATAGTTTTAGTAGATACCTAACCTTCCTCGGTATTATGTGAAATTTGGTAGGATACTTTTATTTTGGGATTTAAGTTAGTTTAGTTTAGTTTTTGTAAATAATAGTTTGTCTATAACAAGCAATACATTAATTTATGAAAACTATTTATATAATAAACTATATCATATTTGATGTGTTGTTGTTGCATTTATTATTTATTTACGTCTGTTATAATTAGTAAGCACTAATTAAAAAATGCGAGTATTGCATTAACATATCTCGGATTCGATTAGTATTTCCGAACTAATATTTTATAAATGAAATACGCTGTAGTAGTCCACAACAATAGATAATAGCATTAAACATTTTATGACTGTTTCTGAACAACATCTCGATAGTTTCACGTAACGTTGAGAGATTTTACTTATTTATTTTGATAACGACCCACCTCGGCTTCAGAGGTAAGCAATTTACTAATGTGCCGTTATATAATTTTCAAACGCATAAAGGAGTTACCTAACTAAATAACTGAAACTAAGACATAAGTACTATAAGGAAAATATTTACGTCAATGAACGGTTAGACAATATAAGTTATACAAAGTATACAATAACATTTATTGATTAAATATAAGTAATTCTGTATCTACAGAAAATGTTGAATGTATAAAACATATAGAATAGGAAAAAAAATATAGATCAAAAGCTTCGAAATGTATTACTTTATATTAGTGTTCTTGAGTTTACCGTTGTCCTGTCCAAAAGACTAGAACCTACACAGGCCTAGGCAGTCCAGCGTCTGATTCTAAATACAGGTATAGGTAGATACAGGAATCAGTGTTTATTATAGTAGTTTTATGAATTATAAAAACAGTAAATTTATATCTATGAACAATACCGTAAGTTGGATATCTCGTTGCATATGTAATAATATTTGTTTAACAAATTTTTATTCACCTTTATTGGAACGTAGTTCCTTATCGCGCGTTGTGAAAGGGGGCTAGACGGTAAAAATTCTTACGAAAAATTGGCACGACATGTTTTGCTATCTCTCACTCTCTCTTACAGAAAGCAAGCGAGATATTTTCATTTCTATCAGTTTTTTTTTGTATTATATTAAATGACTTAGTAGTTCTTTATTATTTATTTGATATTGTAGTTTGTTCTTTTAGAATCAATTTGCAAATAAGACAGTTTAAATAAAAATACTAATACAAATTTGTGATCAAATATACTCGTAATGTTATGTAACAACGCCATCTATTTATACCTTAGGGAAACATAAATACATCTGTTATATAAACATATCAGTACAAAGTGAAGCCGCTAGGTGGCTGGACAATAACTCATGGATTTATTGATTAACACTTTTTAATTTAGTTATTCATTTTATTTACATTTATTATAAATTATCGGCGAAATATCATACAAAAATAGTATACAAATATTATTCATTAGCATATTAGCTTACATTAATAATTTAATATTTTTTTATTACAATTCCTTCAATAATTAATCGAAATGAACTTCGTTTCATCCGGGTGTTCTTGACATCTCATATATATCACATAAAATGTAATTTATTTATAAAATAAATTATTTTAGGGTATGTCTCATATACATATATATATATCTCACATAAAATGTAATTTAATTATAAAATAAATTATTTTTAAGTATGTCTTATTTTATTTTGCACCCTCCGCCGTGACCTTATATAATTTGTAGTAATTAAAATATTATTTTACGATAATAATAATCTGCTACACTATAAGGTTTATAAATACACGAACAATACTTTAAAATCCCAGAAAAACACACAAATCATCTTACTTTAATTTGAAATCACAATTTATTGATATCTGTAATTACACGTTACTTAATTACACGCATTAAGACTTAGCTGAAATGGGGTTAAGAGCAGTAAATCTTTGAAGCTACTCTAAAGCCGAAGCCCCGATTCCCCCAAGGGACTGCCCTGGTCCTTAATTAAGTTACACAATCACAGACGATGTAACGTGGCCAGTTGGCTTTAATTACAGGTAAAACTATCTGTTTCATAGTACAACGAGCTTCTTATATAATGATTTGAGTTTAAGACAACCAAACACAGCCGCTACCCAAGAAAACATTCAAAAAGGAAAAAAACTGTTCTTTAAGATAGCTGAATTAATTTGTAGCAGTTAACTAAAGCCATTAACATTGGTATGGAATAAATCGTCGACATTTTGTATAAACATCTGCAGATGAAAAAGTTGTGTATCCGATAGGTGCCAAAAATGCTCACGCCGGTGTACAAGCAGCATCGAGTCACAACTTTATAGGAGTTTTTGGACATCTGATAATGCTTTTTCTCGCGTTATTATTATCAATAAAACATGGATAATATGATCTGAACAAATTGATCCGGAGTCAAAACAGAAGTCAATGCAGTGGATAGAAAAGGGACACAAGTCGCCATGTAAGTTCAAAGTGGAAATCAGCCACCAAGCTCATGCTCATTCCCATGTTATGCAGCTGTTTCTTCGGATCGGAAAGATTTTTTATTGTCAATTATTTTTCGAAAATTACTTAATGAAAGGATACTATTAGCTGCATTGTTGGCACAAATCTGTTAAGTGGTTGTTTAGAAAAGAAGAATCTTTTCAAGACAACTCGTCCGTCCCTAGTGCACGTGTTGCAAGGCGTGTTCACACTGAGACAGGATTCCAAGAATTAAATCACCTATCCTACATACAGTCTAGCGCTGGCTCCTATCGATTATTCCTTCTTTTCGAATTTGAAAAAAAACATTCGAGGACGGCATTTGTACAGTAATAATTAAATTAAGGTGGCTTAAACGAACATTTTTTTTTTTTTTAAACAGTTTATACAATTCGACCAAGGTGTATATATATATATATATATATATATATATATATATATATATATATATATATATATATATATATATATATATATATATATATATACCTTGATAGATTCAACAATTTTTCAGGAGACGAAGATTGGCGAAATTTATAATAATGCCTCAATTAGTATCACTATGATCAGAAAATATTATCTACAACAGATATTAAAGCAATTCCAGAAAAATGATTTATATAAAATATTGTAGATTCGTAAAACGAACGTCATTATGTTCAAAACACGAGAATATCGGGAAAGTTTTCGTAGTAAAATAATGATGTATTATTCCTTTCATCCCATTATTTAAACTTCCTTACCTAAAACATTAAGCGCTTCATTTAATTATGTACCTTTTTAGCATGTGTTATGTCTAGTATTGTCGTTTAATATCACGACAAATTATAATTGTCAGTCACTAAAATGTGAAATAGGTACCATATTCGATTTATATTGGAAATCAGTTTTTTAGTTTATTTTGATTACATTGCTTTTATAAAATGATCAATTACATCATGAAAAGCATCATAAAAAAATGAATAAAGCGGAAGGAAGAAAAATTTCCTTCGGCTTTATTCATTTTTTTTTATTGAAGGTTTTCTTGTTTAGAAATCTTTCCTCTATTGAACAGATGGTTTCAGTTATAATTGTTAAAAGTTTACTAATGATTAAGTGTAATAAAATGTTATTAAATTATATAAGTAAAAGAGTGATAACCTAAGAAAATCTCTTCCCTCTTAACCTCACTTGACCTAAGTCTCAATGTGTATTTAAGTAACGTGTTATTACTGATTTCAATCAATTGTGTTTTTATACAAAATGAAGAAATTATTATCGGACTTGATATTAGGGTTCTAGCTTTTAAACTTATAGTGTAGCAGATTATGTTTATGGTAATTAATTATTATGATCCACTGCCCCGCTAATCGTGAAAACAGGGTGCTGGCTATTTATTTGTCTGTGGTACGTCTGTAAGTATGAAAGTTCATGTAATATTATATACACAGTGCTGCTCGCCAGTTTTGTTAGCATGAACATGTCTTAACACGCTACAGCGAGTCTAAAACCTTTACCGCCTTCTTCATTAAAATACTGTTAAATTACTATTTCGAAATTACTGTTAAGTTATTATTTCAAAATTATGAAATTATGAAGTTAATATTTCGTTGCAGTTTCAATCAATAATAATCATAAGGTAGGACCTTACTGTTTCTTCTCCCCTTGAATATTTTAATAAATATTACCTAATAACGTTGATTTATGAAAAAAATCATAGGTGAAAACGATTTTTACATTTGAAAATGTTCTCTATATTTCTTGAGTACATCATGTCATAATACAGTGTGTTAACAAACATCTTTGTACTTAAATCTAAATTGCTAGCACATTAACAGAAACAAGTTCCTTGTTCCCCTGAGCGATTAATATAATTGTCACGTTTTTTCAAACAGATATTGTGTTAATGTGGTTCATTTATCTCTTTTACGTGGAATGTTTTGAAGAGAGTTTGACGAAATAATATAAAAAATTCTAGTAAGATTAATAAAATAGTGTATGAAAATATATTTTGAAATATTGATCCCTTTAAATAAATCAGATGTCTATTAATGAGTATTGTAGCTGATTTCTTAAAAACGTTATAATAAATGCAATCAAATATTGTACTTACAAGTAATATATAGATATATAAGATTAAAAAAGGACTATTTTTGGTGAATTTGTATATTCCTTATTTATTTTAATTTTGTCTTCGTTTATATCAGATGGACTAGAATATTTAATTCTGAAAATTAAAAAAATGTGTCAAAAACATAATTCCTTGCAGTCGAACGAAGAATATCCAAACTAATCTACCAATAATTGTAATTAGAAAAGACTTTATCTATTCAATTTATTTATTAATAATAGTGTTTGCTGACAATGTAAATGGTTTTGGTAGAAAAATCATAATTCCAATTATGATTCTTTCTCAATAATCTTCAACGGGTGATAGTTTCAGGCCATTTGTATCTCTGTAGTTATAAACAAATATAATTGCCATTGCGCATTTATTAATAAATCTTATTGGTATTGCCTCTGGCCTATAGAGCACTTGCAAATTAAAAATGGCTATTGATGTTTAAAAAGAAGGTATACTATGTAACTCGGTTAGAGTTCGTCATCAAGCTAACGTAAAATTTTAAACTCTCTTTAGAATTTTCCTAAGAGCCCGTGGATGACACGCAAAACTACATATATAGTATTATATGCACAGATGAAATCTTAATCCACTTTTGCTGTAAAAATTCAAGGAGAGACTAACTTTGTAATCTTCAAAGTTTGCGTTGTATCTAAGACATTACATAAAATAAAAATATACTTATTATTTTTATTATTATTTTTTTTACAAAATAATTGTTTAAACTAGCAATACAAAAATATTTGTAAATTTTTAGAGAGAAATAGATATTAAAGATAAAAATAGATATTAAAAAACTTAGACAATATTTTTGAATAATACCATTAAGAAAACAATTGACATACAAAACAACTACGTAATAATCACTATTATAAACTCAAATATTACCATAAACCGGTTATTGCTTAACCATTATTTATAGATACCATAACACATAGTATGTCCCTGTATGATTATTCATATTTTTTTTCTTACAACACAACTTATTTGGATGCAATCTGAAATAAGAGAAAGTCTGTAACGATATTTGTAAAGTATAGACATTCTGTAACAACCTTGTTTTTATTTACATGTGTGTACAACCTTTACAATGCTGTAAACATAACATTACAAATATAATAAAATACCAGTAACACGAAATCTTTTGTACATTACTCTTGAAAGCTAAAACTCAAAGTCACTCTGACTTAACCCTTCGAGTCGTTTCCGCAACACTGGTGCCACGGCGGAACTCGTACTCGTAAGCGATATTTTAAGTTTTCCATTTTGTAATCTGAGTAACACAAACAGAAAAATTAAGGGAAAAAAACAAATGAAATTGTCAACGAAACAATAATAAATACACTTGTAATAGCTGTAAAATTTGAATTTGGAATTCCTTACCAAAGTGGAAAAATTTGTAATTAAAGTGGCCAGTATGAAAAACACTAATTTCATATGTAAGGACTTAATAATTAAAACTTAAGTGCCAAAATAGTTGTTAACATTTTTTATTACAGCCCGATTCTTTTATATCGAAATATTTTGTATATATTCAATAAATCTTATAACGAATATATATGAAATAATGAATATCTTCAATCCCATTAAAACGTGCAAGCATCATTGAAGTATTGCTAGCGTTAAATATATTGAACATTCGGCAGGATATAGATTTTTTATAAGTATATGAAAATGAATACTATTAATAAATTAAACGAAGGACGATGATTCATTCAATGAGAAATTCAATCAAATAGTTTTTTTAACAGTCGTTTTTTTATGAAAGCTCTTCAAAGATCTATTTGGAAGTCCTTGTAATAGAAAAACGCATAGAATCTAAACATTTTCCAGTTCTACTACATAAGAAATCCTCAAGAAAATCAAAGTGAAATTAAATAATTTTCGACCAGATCACAAGCAGTAAACTATAGTTTTTTCGGGGAGACATAGGTTTAAAAATTATAATAATTTTTGCTCTTTAATAGTATTGTAAAAAAGATATATATTTCAGATCATTCTACAGTTTAGTAGCAAACAAATATATGTATATAGTATAGTAGAAACAACTTCAAATAATCCATCACCCATCCATTTAATCCCATTCCACCCATCGTATCAGAATTTAATGAACGAAATTATATGAAGCCATTGCCAGCGGGGATGTCTGGTATTGGCGGTAAATACTTGAAATTGATTGAATGTAGTTATTGCTTCTAGAATACAGTAACGAGACTCCGTAAACGTGACGTCCTTAAGCAGCTGCCAAAGTCTGCCATGAATCTTTAACTATTTACTGTAATTAAAATTAAATATAATAGCAAAGCTTTTACAATTTTTTTCTGTTGCGGTACATATTTTAAAGGGTAAAATTATTGACCAGGCTTCACGTATAGTAAAAATTAAAAAAAAAATAAACAAAAAACTCAATTAAATATCGAAAGAGCGTTGATAATTTTTTATATATAGTAAGCGTTACCTTATTACAAAGCTGCAGCGAGATATTTACGAATGTATACTACAAGTAACTTTGGTAGATGTAATTTTACAAGGACTTTTTAGGAACATTAAATTAGATCCCAGAACGCGTGCCTTGCTTTATGATGTCGCCTTTTATACAGGTATTTTCTATTTTCTCTATTTATTTTTAAACACGTCTTATTTTCTTTTCTAACTTAATAAATATGTTAAGTACGCACTATACATGGAATGTGCAGATTAAGTAAAGTACATTATATTTAACAACGAGGATTGCATCAGCCCGGCAACAATGAAGCAATGCTGACTCCGCAAGTGACGCAAGAGAACGAGCTACGTTCCGCTTTTATTCCATAAATTGTATCACTTTTGATTCTAACATCGAACAATTGTCACCTATTTAGTTGTAATTAATAATTGTAATTAATTAATAAATTTCTGCTTCAGTAACATCGGTTTTTTTTGAGTCCTGCCTGTCGGCCTGACTTAATTGGCGCAGTCGGTAGGATACTCGAGGACTGCACTGCAAGGCACCTTCCACCATTGAAGACCAGACCCTGTGGAGCTGTTCCTGTGGTTTTCAAGCCGCGTTCGAGGATCCGAACTTACACGTCAGAACGGCAGCGGGAGTATCCAGCCATCGATACAGCAAGAAGACCAGAATGCAGATATTGTGAGTACATTAAAATCGTTTTAATGTGTTGCTCTCCCATCCTAGCCTTTTAAGTGTTATATTTTATAAAGTTTTGTCACCATTTCCTATACTAGGAAATTAAGAAACCCTAGGTTAGTTGAATTTAGTAAAAATAGGAATAGGTATCACGATTCAAATAGGGAATTATTATTAAATTATAAATTTAATTCAGATACGTGTTTGAGTTTATTTAATATGGCTGATTTGGACCAAATTTTTAAAGCTCTTAGATTAGTGCCAGAATTTGATGGCAATTGTAATGTGCTTACACGATTTATTCATTTATGCGACCAGTTAGTAGAAGAAATTATAGTTAGAGATCCGTCAAATAAGTTATCTGAACTTGCTCTAATTAATGGTATATTGAATAGAGTTACGGGGCCCGCCGCCCGATTAATAAACGCGAATGGTATACCATCAGATTGGGCAGGTATCCGTAGCGCTTTGATAAATAGCTTCGCCGATCAGCGCGATGAAACAGCGCTATATAACGACCTGGCATTGTTAACACAGGGGTCGGGAACACCCCAGAAGTTTTATGAGAGATGCCAGACACTTTTTAGTACCATAATGACATATGTTTCTTTACACGAAAATATTCAGACTACCATTGATGCTAAGCGAGATCTATACAAAAAGTTAACATTACAGGCATATTTAAGAGGCTTAAAGGACCCCTTAGGCGCCCGTATTCGGTGTATGCGCCCTATATCAATAGAAAAGGCGTTAGAATACGTACACGAGGAGCAAAATACCTTGTACTTACAATCTAAAAATGATAATTATAGCTCAGATAAGAAATCGCAACCTTTTACTCAACACAAATTATTAAATCAGCCTCCTCATAGCTTTAACATGGTTCCGCCAAAATTTTCATTTAATATGCCTATAGCCAACCCTTTCAGGCCTATGTTGCAACATCAGGGACCTCAGTGGAGACCAAATAATAATAATATCTATAATCAACCCGGTCCATCCCGTACACAACAAATGTTCAGGGCTGTGCCACCTAATTATAATACTTATAACGCGTTCCGAATGCCACAGCGTAATAATACATATACTACCCCGCAGTCTGGTTCGCAACAAGTTCGCCCAATGAGTGGTGTTAGTAATTTTGTTCCTAGAAATTGACCCCCGACTATTAGAGGTCATGATTGGTCAAAATTAGGTAATCCTCCCCCTAATAACTACTTTAAATCGAGAGAAATGAATTTTAATGACTGTTGTAATTACGATAATGCATATGACTTTTATTATAATGATTATTACGATAATATAGAATACCCCGAATTATACTGTACCGATTTTGTAGACCCTCAAATTATTCAAGAACAAGGCGAAATTAGTTATGAGAATAATAGTGAGGTTAATGAATCAAACCCCCCTCCTAGTCCCACTAGTGGGCAAAATTTTCCGAAGCCTTTCAGATCCGACAAGCTAAAATAGAAGTAAATCTACAAACTCAGAGACAACTCCCTTACATACAGACAGACAACCCTCCATTAAAATTATTAATAGATACCGGAGCAAACCAGTCGTTTTTAAGTCCTGACTCTGTAAGTAAATATTACAATAATATTAAATTAAATTACGATCCATTTGAAGTGAGTAATGTACATGCGGTAACCCGAAACGACTATTCGATAACGGTGCCGTGTTTCTCAGAATTCAATGACAATAGTGATGTTACTTTCTTTATTTATAAATTTCACGATTACTTCGACGGTTTAATAGGGTCGGATTTATTAAATAAATGGGAAGCTACAATTGATTTTAAAACAAAGTCTTTAATTACAAGTTATGCGACCAACCCTATTCAGATTTATGACTCACGTAATGCGAATTTGTATGAAGAAGTTATACCAGCCGGAACTTCGAAATTAATAAAATTACCGATTAATATTAAAAACGGGAATGTATTTGTTAATGAACAAATAATGTCGAATTGCCATATAGTCGAATGTTTAACTAACGTTAAAAATAACCGCGGAATTGTGGAAGTATACAACCCTAGCAAGAATGACATTATTTTTTCAATGGATAGACCGTTACAAGCAGAGTTACATAATTTTCAGTGCACTAAGTCCACAAAGCCACCCGATCGTGTTACAGAAGTCCTTTCAAAGTTAAGAACAGACCATTTAAATGATGAAGAACGTATTAACTTACAAAACTTATGTTCTCAATATGCCGATGTGTTTTATCTTGAAGGTGAAAAATTAACTTTTACGAATCAAATTAAACATTCCATTAAAACCACTGATGAACAACCTGTATATACGAAAAGTTACCGCTATCCTTTTGTACATAAACAGGAGGTTCAAGACCAAATTAGCAAAATGTTAAACCAGGGAATTATAAGACCTTCTAATTCCGCCTGGAGTTCCCCGATTTGGGTTGTACCCAAAAAATCAGACGCATCTGGTAAAACTAAGTGGCGTATTGTTATTGACTACCGTAAATTAAATGAAAAAACACTCGACGATAAATATCCCATACCCAACACTGCGGGTTCCACCAAGTAGAGATGAGTCCCACTGATATTTCAAAAACAGCATTTAACGTAGAACATGGCCATTTTGAATTCTTGAGAATGCCAATGGGCCTCAAAAATGGTCCTTCTACTTTTCAACGGGTAATGGACAATGTGCTTCGAGATCTGCAAAACACTGTTTGTTTAGTTTATTTAGATGACATTATTGTCTTTAGCATCTCTCTCCAAGAGCATATCGTCAATCTTGAAAAAGTTTTTAAAAGATTACGAGACTCTAATTTCAAAGTCCAAATGGACAAGTCGGAGTTTCTCAAATTAGAGACAGCTTACCTTGGCCATATAATAGGTAAAAATGGTGTAAAACCAAACCCAGACAAAATTTCAGTGATTAAAAACTACCCCCTTCCAAAGACACCCACAGAAATTAAAAGATTTTTAGGACTTTTAGGTTATTATAGGAAATTTATATGTGATTTAGCAAAGATTACTAAACCAATGACTAAATGTTTGAAAAAAGGCTCAAAAATTTATCTAGATTTGAATTATATAGAATGTTTTGAAAAGTGTAAAGTCCTATTGACGAATGACCCAATATTACAATACCCAAATTTTTCAAAAGAGTTTATTCTAACAACAGACGCCTCTAATTTAGCATTAGGTGCCGTACTCTCACAAGGTTGCATTGGATCAGATAAGCCGATTGCTTACGCCTCTAGAACACTCAATACTAGCGAGATAAATTACAGTACTATTGAAAAAGAGTTATTGGCAATTGTATGGGCAACCAAGTATTTTAGGCCTTATTTATTCGGTAGAAAATTCAAAATTGTAACAGATCATAGACCCCTTCAATGGGTTATGAGTATAAAAGAGCCAAATTCACGACTTACCAGGTGGAGACTCAGGTTAAGTGAGTACGATTTTAATGTCATATATAAACAGGGAAAGTTTAATACGAATGCCGATGCCCTTTCTCGTATAGAGTTGCATAATGAAGAGACTAATTCTTTAATAGCTAATCCATCCGAAAACTCTCCTCATATAAGTGAGAACTCAGATACTGCGACAGTACACACCGATGCAGGAAATCCTATATTAGAAATACCCATTTCTGACTATCCCCTTAATAAATTTAATAGACAAGTTATATTCACCATAGTGGATGATATTAAAAGTAGGCCATCAGTTTCTAAGCCTTTTGAGTCACATACTAGGACACATATTCAGATATCTAAAAACAATATGAGACAGGATGTTGTAGATTCTATAAAAGAATTTATTAACCCAAAGGTAAAGACAGGCTTGCTTATTAACCCTACGTTAGAAATGTACTCTATTATTCCTATCATTCAAGATGCATTTAAATGTTCAGCTATGGATTTAGTATTAACGAAAATAGAATTAGACAATGTAAAGGACTATATAAAGCAGCAAGAAATTATTAAAAATTATCATGAGGGCAAAACGAATCATCGTGGAATCAACGAATGCTATTTGTCTTTATCACGCAAGTATTTTTGGCCTAAGATGAAAGACCAAATAACTAAATACCTTAACGAATGTAATGTATGTGGTAGAGCCAAATATGACAGAAACCCCATAAAACAAAAATTCCACATAGTACCACCACCGACTAAGCCCTTTGATATAGTTCATTTAGATTTATTAAGCATAGAAAGCAAAAAATATTTAACCATTATTGATTCTTTCTCTAAATACGCACAAGCGTATCAGTTAGCGTAGTTCAAGCTTTACTCATATTCGCAACACACCACGGAGTACCTATGACAGTAGTTACGGATCGTGGAACCGAGTTCACGAATCAAATATTTTTGGAATTTGTTAGGTTACATACGATACAACATCATAAAATCCTAAAAAAAAATGGTATGGTTGAGAGGCTACACTCGAACTTACTTGAACATTTAAGATTACTCAAATTAGAACGCCGTAGAGATTCAGTAAGTAATTTAATGCCCTATGCTCTTCTAGCGTACAACAGCTCGATTCACAGTTTCACAAAATGTAGACCCCTTGACATTATAACCAGACATTTAGACCCTCGCGACCCTTTAGATATAAATTTATCAGAAAATATCCTTCAACAGTACATGCTACAGCATAAAAATAAAATGCAAAAAGTTTTTGATATGATAAATGAATTCTCATTGCACGATAGAACAAGACTTACCGAAAATATTAATAAAGATCGCGAAAATGAGCAAGAGTACTCTCCAGATCAACAGGTTTTCGTACGAAATCCATTAGCGTCACGACAAAAATTAGCCCCTCGTTATACCGGAGATGTAGTATTAGCCGATTTACCTATACATATTTATACTAGAAAGAAACGCGGACCGGTAGCGAAATCCCGTCTGAAGAGAGTCCCTAACAGCTCGCGCTTGTTACAGGATCCTCCTTCCACTTCTGAGCCTGGTTCAAGCGCAAGAGATAACACTTGACAGCCTAGATGACTGACCCGGCCTATTGCCTTTTAACCTTGGTACAACTAAAATTATTTCCCATTATCATTCTTTTATACAACCTCTAGATTTAGATATGTTGCGCAATAATATTAATATAATTCGAGACCAATTAAATAATATAACTTCTGAATTTCATAATAAGACATTTTCGTTATATGAACCACACGTTAAATATTTATATAGTAAAATTAAGAATTTATCTACCCAATTAGATACCTTCGAACCGACTCGATTTAAGAGAGGTCTTGTTAATGGCTTAGGTTCCATAATTAAGAGCATTTCAGGCAACTTAGATTATACAGATGCAATTAGATATGACAATGCTATTAAAATATTACAGGAAAACGATAATAAAATAGTAGCAGAAATTAATAATCGTGCCAGCATTAATAAAAACTGGATATTTAAAAGTTCAAACATACTATCGAATTTAGTCCATAATCAAAAAGAAATTGAGAGTACTATTAATAATATATTACACAGCGACTTACAACGTGAAACAGATATGATTAAATATGCCCATCTAGCACAGTTCCTTTTTATATTATCAGACAATGTAGAAGTCCTAAAAAATGAGCTTTCTAGATTAGAAAATTTATTAGCATTTGTTCGTGCAAAGAGCACACATCATCTTATGTTTAAGTTAGATACCCTTAAGGAAATGAAAGATAGGTTAAGCATTCTCTATAGCAGAGATACAATTTTGGATATTAGTGTTAGAGAGTATTTTGAAGTAATTCAATTAGGTTATTATTATAGGAATAGAGAGATAGTGTTAGTTTTCAAGTTCCCTGTTATTTTCCCCGCAACTTACAACTTATACAAGCTCTCCGTTGTCCCTAACCGAAACAAAAAGGTTCTTCTCCCTACACATCCTTTCCTAGCATCACATGATAATGATTTTATGTACATTGAGGCAGAATGCCCGAAGGCAAGCTTCGGTTATATTTGTGAAGGCAACTTTAATCTTTATTCAAACAACCATGTGGACTGCATACAGCTATTAGTAAGCACTCAAACCATCGACGAGACTTGCCAATTTACTACAGTTGAGCTGAACTTTGAAGCAGTGGATCAACTTGATGACCGGCATTATGTCATCACTTTCCCGAGCAGACTAATATTCACCTATCCTGCACGAAGTCTTTTTTTTTTTTTTTTTTTTTTTTTTTTTTTTTATACAAAACTAGGTTTATGCTTGACTACAATCCACCTGATGGAAAGTGAAATGTAGTCTTAGGTGGTAAAGCGCATTAACCTAGCAGCCTATTCACTCTCCTCTTGAAGACACCCACATTATATTTTGCCGGAAATACCCACGCAGGCAGATTGTTCCAGTCCTTCGCTGTACGCACTAAAAAAGATGAAGCATAGCGCTTCGTTCGGACAGGTGGAGTGTCCACAACGTAGGGATGGATACCCGCCGTGCGTCGGGACGTCCGACAAAGGAACGGGGATGGGGGAATTAGGTCGTGCAATTCCTGCGCACACTCACCAAAATGTATCCTATAGAATACTGAGAGGCTAGCAATTCTACGCCTGTGTTCAAGGCTGTGGAGTTTGGCGTCAACCAATTTAGGGTCGCCAATAAGCCTCTTTGCTCGCCTCTCGGCACCAGCAAATATGTGGCCACAGTACTCTACACACGACCGGATCTGTGCTTTGTATAATACAAGAAGCTGTCCCGGTGTAAAGTACTGTCGCACCTTCGCAAGTACGGCAAGCTTTCCTGCAGCTGCTCTTGCTCTGGACTCAATGTACCGACCAAAGTTGAGGTTCGAGGAGATCTCTAAGCCTAACAACTGAAGCCAGTCACTGTATTCCAAGGATACATTCTGGAAAGTAGGAGCCAAGGTGAAGGGGCTCCTTTTGGCGGTGAACAAACACATCTGCGTTTTGGTGGCGTTGAATTAGACAAGATTGGCATTGCCCCATGCGGAGACTGCCTGAAGTTTGTCATTCAAACGTTGCACCATGGCTTCTCTTTCAGATTGTACTTCATCTCTACTAGCCCGAGAACTTGGCAGATATCTTTCTACAACTGTGCTGTCGTCTGCATACCCATAGATACCGGGCTTCAGCAGATCGTTAATGTGCAGCAGAAAAAGAGTTGCAGAAAGAACGGACCCCTGAGGTACTCCCGCATTTATTGTCAAGGGTTCCGAAGAACACCCGTCGACAACAACGCGGAGAGATCTCTGGCTCAAAAAGTCCGTTATCCAGCCAATCAGACCAGGAGATATACCGCACGCTGAAAGCTTGCTTAAAAGGCTCACATGCCAGACCCTGTCAAAAGCCTTCGAGACGTCCAGAGAGACGGCGACCGCTTCTCCGTTCCTCTCGATGGCTTCGCCTAAAATGTGTGTTGCGTACGCTAGAAGGTCCCCAGTGGACCTATTTCGGCGAAATCCGTACTGTCGGTCACTGAGGAGATCGTTACCTTCTACGTAAGCTAGAAGCCGCGAGTTCAATACACGCTCCATAATCTTGCAGAGTATGGAGGTGATTGAAATGGGCCTATAATTGGCAGGATCGGCACGGCTGCCTTTTTTGGGCACGGGTTGCACGTTGGCAAGCTTCCAGGATTCCGGCACTTTTCCAGTCTTGAAAGAGAGGCGATACAGACGTGTCAATACAGGAGACAACTCACCTGCGCATGTCTTGAGCAGAATGGCTGGTATACCATCAGGACCACTAGCTTTATTCACATCTAAACGACACAATGTTCTCCATACCTCTTTGTTCGTGATGCGGATTTCAGGCATCGAAATACCGCAGTGAGGAAGATGTTCTGGAGAAGCATTGCCAGTGTCTAGATGCGAATTCTCAGCAAACAGAGAAGCAAATACATTCGCTTTCTCTGTTGCTGTGTGGGCCAGGGATCCATCCGGCTTCAGCAGAGCAGGCAGTGAGGGTTGGCAGAAGTTCGACTCGATCGCTTTGGCAAGAGACCAGAAAGCTCGACTGCCAGTTGGTCTGACAGAGAGCTTTTCGCCATTCTTAACGATCCGATCAAGACGAGCCTTCCGCAATGCCTTTTTATAAGACTTGGCAGCTTGGTTAAAGGCTCTCTTCTTTGTACTTACATCCGGAGTTTTGCGGCTTCGAGCATCAGCCCAAATGAGATATGCCGAATGTTTTCGGTCATGTGCATGACGACATTCGGCATTAAACCATGGGCGAGCTTTGCCACCGATGGGTACGTCAGCAAAAGGAATAAAATACTCCATTGCCTGATGCACCACATCGGTTATAGCATCCGCGCAACTCGACGGATCCAAAGAAGAGAAGCAGACCTGCCGCCAAGGATAAGACGCAAAAAAGTGCCGCATCTCATCCCAATCTGCTGACTTGTATTTCCATACTCGCCTAACACCATGTGGTTCGAAAGCTGGTGGGGAATATGTAAATACAGATTTCACCAGACAGTGATCGGAGGTTCCCAAGGGGGACGTGACCTCTACACGATACCTGTCCGGATCAGTTGTCAGCAGAAGGTCCAGGCAATTGGCTGTATGGCCTACCACATCTGGTACCCTTGTCGCTTGCCTCACCAGCTGAAAGAGGTCCAAGGACAACGCAAGTTCCGCGCTTCTCTTCCAGCATGGTCGGTCTTCTGGTACGGGAACAGCCAGTCCTGATGACAGGCATTAAAGTCCCCCAGAAAGACGAGCTGCGCCGAAGGGTACTGATGCAGAGCCATATCTGCAGCCTCACTGAGATACTCAAATAAACGAGTTGTCTCCTGGTCACCGCTGTGCGAACGGTAGACACAGGAATACAGGATTTTTTCGTTTCCTGTGTCCACTAAAACCCATAGGGTAGAAAAAGTGGGGTCTTCAAGGTGACGGAGACGCTGAATACAGAGGTCGTTCCGCGCGTACATACTGACTCCGGCCCGTGAGCGAAAGTTGTGCTCCAACGAGTAACCGGGATAATCCAAGTATGTAGTGCTCAAAGGACATTGTATCTGCGTCTCCGTCAAAAAGAGCAAGTGCGGCTGCTCTGTCTCCAGGTGGTGGTGGACAGCTAAAAGATTTGAGTGCAAACCCCTGATATTAGTGAGGTGCACTTTATATGAGGAGGAGTGCAACCGCTGTGTAACCTTGTTCCTTTTTGTTAACTTTTTCATAAAAAAAAATATATAAAAGTGAATAGGGATGGGAAATGGCAGTTGAACGAGACGGTACGTATCGAACCCGACGTCGAAATTGGTGATGTCTTGCCACTGGGAGGCTAGTCTGGAGACTGCGGGGACGCCCGAACCCCCCCAGGGATCGCCATCGGGCCTCCTCGTCTGGTCGCCAACCAGCACGATGGAGCCACCCTGGGATTTTTCACAGCTGGCGGGGCAGCCTTTCGTGGTTGGCTATCCCACTAATTGGGCCCCCAACTATCTGCGGGCGGCCAGCGGAAAGCCGTCGCTTCGGATCCCGCTACCCTCCTCGACTAGACACCCGACAAAACAAACACCAACCCGACGTCAGACCGGTTCGCCAACGCACCGCAACTGTTCAGACCCATTTCCCATAAACGGCTTCATCGAGCAACGTGCCTGCCGGAACACGACTAGGTCGCTTTGCGGCACGACTCTGCCCGATGGGTGGTAACTTTGCCGGCGACCGGATGTTATGGTCTACCACCAAGAATATACAGTCTCAATACAACCGCATACAAGGTAGCTACCTAGTTACTATTCCAAAGGGATGTTTCATACAAACGAAATTGTTAAAAGTAACCAATAGTGATGACCGAGTAAGAGGTCAAGCCCTTAAAATCATGAACCTGTCAAAAGAAAATAACAAGAACCCTACTGCTGCTGAGAAAAAGATCAGATTGAACACTATAAACCTACATAGTTTGCATCAAAGTAACACTGAGATATCTATGGAAACACCTCTAACTATAGATAAAGTGAATATTACACCGATATATACAGTTATACCTATATATGTACTACTACTCGGTGCATGTATACTTGGTATAGGAATTATACTGCGGAAAATGATTAAGAACCGACATCAAGTTATTACAATTGAACAAAACATCCCAACTGAAAAAGCACCGCAAAGAAACACCTATGCTGAAACTGCAAAGAAAAGCCCTTCTGATCCTTCTAACCTTTCAGCGCTATTTCAAACTAAAGTTCATCAATAGTCGCTGATCTTCAGGAGGGAGATGTTAAGTACGCACTATACATGGAATGTGCAGATTAAGTAAAGTACATTATATTTAACAACGAGGATTGCATCAGCCCGGCAACAATGAAGCAATGCTGACTCCGCAAGTAGTGACGCGTGAGAACGAGCTACGTTCCGCTTTTATTCCATAAATTGTATCACTTTTGATCTAACATCGAACAATTGTCACCTATTTAGTTGTAATTAATAATTGTAATTAATTAATAAATTTCTGCTTCAGTAACATCGGTTTTTTTTGAGTCCTGCCTGTCGGCCTGACTTAATTAATATATTTTCTTAAGAGTAAGAAATAACAATGCTTATTGACCCTTCTTTCAGATTAATTGGCAAAGATAGCTATTTTATTAAATGTTATGGTGAATATCTTCAACAATTCACTTGAAGAATTTTTAACACAAAAAAAGGAAACCAGGCTTTTTTTACAAAAAAACATAGAAGTTCACTTATACAATTATTTTTAAACTCAAACTACGATCTATGAAATGTAATGTTCTCTTTGTAATGCTAATTTTATTCATAAGTGTTACTGTGTCAAAACCAGCATCGAAGTATTTAACTAGTCTGTGATGAATTTGGCGTTAAGGGGATTTAGTATTTTCTGAAGCCTTCACGAGTACAACACATAAAAATAAAACTATTTTTACGTATTTAACCCACGTATAACTAATTAAATTTTTAAATTACATTTTGTATTTAACCAGACTAGACGTTTCGAATTGTTTACAGCAATCTTGTTCACAGTAAGACGAGATGAAGGTGTCATTCATTTTAAAATTTAATGTTGAAGTTATTTAATTTATACGCGAGCTTAATCCGAAAAATAGTTTTAATATAAAGTTAAGGGGACTGTTCTCTTTTTTTATTTATTTTGGCAACAAACAGGCATTAAAATGACATATTAGTTTGTACCTGACCATCGACCGGTCCTATTTCAGCTAAGACTTCCCCCCCTAGAGAACTCGCGACAACAACAATTATTAACTGGACGAAGCTTCGAGAGCAACTCCATTGCCCCGTATCAGCGCACCTCGACAAAATTCCTGACCAGCTTACATCGGTCGAGGACGCTGTTTCAGCCGCGACTAACTTTACAGAACATTTGGTAGACAGCATAGGAAAGTCCTCGAGGGAGGTCCGAGTGAACTTCGTGAACCGAGCACTCCCTCCGGACATTAGACTTCTCATCACCCGTAAAAACGCCGCGATTAGAGCCCATGACCGATACCCGACAGATAACAACCGACGGAGGCTGTGCCGTCTCCAGAAGGAGTCGAGACAAGCTCTCGACGACTTCAGAGATAGCGGCTGGGATAGGACGCTTGCGGCGCTCTCTCCAACACACCAGGCATTCTGGGGGTTGCAGAGAGCGTTGAAGGCGGACACTGTCTCATATATGCCTCCCTTGGTTGGATTTTTTTTTTTTTTTTTATCGTTGGGAAATCCTTTATGGATACCACCCAGCCCAGGGGAGAGCCGGGATGGTTATGTGGGAGTCCTGCACTGCAGTGTACCCACTAAAACCCAACGGTTACCCTCATCGCCAATGTGGAGCGTCCCGGGATCAGAGCAGTTTTACACGGATTGCAACCGGGGCGCCGTGGTTCGTACGCAACATCGATCTCCATAGAGACTTAGACCTTCCGACCATCGCTCCGTACTTCAAGGGGCTTTCCCAAAAGTACTTTGAACGTGCTGAGAGACACCCGAACCCATTGGTGTCTGACGCCGCAGAGTATAGACCATGTAAGACTACTTTAGTCAGAAAAAGAAGACCCAAGTCGGTACTCGTTGACCCCGACGACGTGTTCACAGTAGGTAATAACGTACGCGTAGGCATAATAGACACCACACAACATACAGACACACATCGTCTAAGGTATAGACGAGGTCCCAACTGAGTAACTGATCCGTTGCTCCGGCGTTTTGCCGTCGGAGGACGCTAGTGTCTAAATTTCCTTAGCTTCCCTCCTGACTACCGACGCCCCGAGCCTAAAATTACTGATATAAAAAGAAAAGCTTAATATATACCGCATGAGTTTAATATAATTTTTTTTGTTTTTTTTTTTGCGGGTAGATGTAGTAAGTGAAACATCTATAATTTTTGCTGCTAACAGTTTTGTTTTTAAAAATTAAATATTTTCAATAAGTCAATCTTTTTATGCAATATTATTAAGTGTTAAGATTCTCTACACTACCTGGCATAATCACACAATTTCTGAACAACATCTTTATTAAAGAAATGGATCTACACAGTCAAGTAACAAAAAACATGGAGGACATTGTCACAATGTTCGAATCCAGAATGGAAAACTTCGATAAAGCACTGTCACAATCACTTGCATCCACGAAACAGCAACCAAATAGCTGCTTTAATGATATTTCTGTCTTGGCTCATGATTATACAACTTTCAAGGATCTGGTATGGAAGACACTTTCTATGCTTCAGCATCAGTTGCAGTTACTTTCTGCGGGTTTTGATAGGCATGAAGTACTCTCACGTAGAAAAGTTCTTTTATTCCACGGCATACCTGAAGATAGTAACGAGAAAGTTGAAGTAGCAATTCATGACACCATTATAAAATATAATTTTAGTGGTTTTGATGTCTCTCACATTGATGTTTGCCATCGTTTGGGAGTCAAAAGGGATAAACCTAGACCAATATTGGTTCGGTTTAATTCTTTAAGGCAGAGGTCTGCTATTTGGAATTCCAAAACTGCCTTAAAGGGCTCTGGTGTCTCAATATCGGAATTCCTAACAAAACCGAGGCAGGAAGTCTTCACTGAAGCTAGACGTCACTTTGGTGTTAAGAAATCCTGGTCAATGGATGGGGCCATTTTTGTCTCTTTGCCCGATAAGAGTCGTAAGAAAATAGAATCCATGAAGGAGTTGCGTGTGTTAGTGGGAAGTTTTCCATCTTCTCTGAACACTCAGGAACAAAAAACAAAACCCAGGCGATTGCCTAAGGCCGTAGCTATGTAATAGTTTCATATCTTCTCCTTATACTACTTATACTTTTACATAGCGTCAACCGGTTTACATTTATATTTCTTTTTGTTTTTGTCTTGACTTCACATTTGTACATTATGTATAACATTGTTTAAAAACTCAATCAATACTTAATTATAATATAACAGTTATATTAACAAAATATGTACCTTCCACATATTATTAATTTCATTATTATTAAGTGTCAAAACTCAATTGCATATTGACTTCTTCACTTGACAGCTGTCAATCGTTTATAAACCGGTACGGCCTTTGTATGGTTATCTGATGTCTATTTTTTTTTGTGTGTTTTTATACATATATTTTTTAATCATAATAATTATTTTGCTTTTCAATGGGTTTATTTTAGATTTTATTTTGTATTTAAAGATGTTTTTTTTTTTCACTATGCCAGTGAGTGTGGAATCTTATATGTTGGTGTATATTGTTTTAACTACCTATTTCTGCCCTCACAAATGTTCTTTTCCAACTCTCATGGGTAGCTGGAAGAGATCTCTTTATAGGGATAAGCTTATCCTATGTGTACTTTTATGTAAATTTTTTTGTTGTTTATGAAATTTCTGGTACATGAAATAAATAAATAAATAAATAAATAAATAAATAAATAATAAAAACCATAATTATTTCTAACAACTGGATAATTGGCCATCTCTATCACCGGGTAGCACATATTCGGAAGAACAAGATAAAAAATATAAGAATGCAACATTACGGAAACTCAATAAAAATAAACATTATTTGGGATTAGGTTTTAATTGGAATCTTATTTTGCAATGAAGTTATAAAATATCTAACGATTGAAATGAGAGTGCTTAAAAATTTTTTGCATTATCGATTTTTTTTCATTTGAAACTTCTATGCCTGCTTTATTCATATTCATTTATCAAGAACTCAACTGAAATGAGAAAAAAGTGAAAGCTTACTGATCCGTTGCGTTTCCATTTATAGAATATTCTTCTTTATTTCATCCACATAAGCGTCAAGTCCTTGTCCTTAATAAAATATTTATACCGTTGGTAATGTATAAACGTGGAAATTTTATTGAAACGACAGATTTCTAGTTTAAAATCATTGTATTTTAAACTAGAAATGTTTATATTTATTTTGAAGATATCTAGGATTCTCTAATATGTTTTTAATGACCAAGAAGAGCGAGACCAATCATATTGGTTTATACGATCAGCTTTCCAAACTGGGACCTGTTGCCAACTGTCGTATACATAATATGTAAAGTAGATTAAAATATCTTCTGCGGTGCAATAGTCGCATTATTTTAAAAATCAAACAATTTCAAAAATATTTGTCAATACCTATAGAATATTAAATATAGTATAGTAATTAATAAGAATTGTTCATATTGTCTGATGTACATGGCATAAAAATATAAGAACCAAAATAATATTAAGTGCATATAAAATTTTCTGCTATGGACTGCATTAACAGCGAGAAAATTGTATGGATACCGGTATCTTATCAGTGGCCTAGACAGATCTGTATATTAAATTTGAACGATAACATAAAACTAAAAAAAAAACTTTAAGAAGGTCAGGATCAATACAAAACAGGATATTATTTTGTGAAGCTTACAAAATAACTTTGCGAATAAAATAGAAGAAATAGGAATGTTTACATCATTTGATACTGGGCACGCCATTTCTAAACCAACAGAGTAAACAAGCCATCCACCAAAAATTTCGTTTTTCATAACACACTCCCACATTTATACTTATATAGACTTTAGATTAAATAATTGTTCCTTGTTCTTTAAAAAAAAAAATAAGAATAAAACAAAGATTATAGATACAAATACAAGTATCCTAAAATAGTGCAACAAAAAAATTATGTAATTTTCCTCATTTTTTTATTGAGTTTTAAATAATATTTTGCAAACACAATTGCTATAATAGAAGTCGCAACGATGCACTTCCTTAGCAGACAGATTTAGATTTAGCATGGCAATATGGAGGATCATAAAATATTAAAATTAATATTTTTGTAGGTGTTTGTTGAAATTGTAACTCGTGTATAAAATTAGGTCTTGCAGATTTATTATTTTTTTAAGCCGCAAGTAATAAAAATCAATATCTACATATTGACAACAAGCACAATTATGTAAGACCTAGTTGAGTTTTCTTAGACTGCTAGAGAGTTGGAGTCCTAACAAGCAAACAAGTGAATCAAAGTGGAAACAAAGTGCATAAAGATATGCATGTCAGTAGTTATGGGTTTCATGGTTGGGGTCAGGTTTCATATATAAAAACCGGTTAATTTTGCAATAAATGGGTGACATTGATGTGATGTTCGGGTATCGCAACGCTTTTTGGGGCATGTTTAAACGGTGCTCCAACTTTACTTTTTTACTCTTTAACGGTCTTTTATAAAGCTCCCGGATGTTTTATGGCTTTTACATATGCAGGTTAAAAAATCCTTAATTTTTTTTTTTATAAATTACTACAAATGATTTTTTGTTATAGTAGTAAAATGAATAGAGTAATCGAACTTTATTATAATAATATACAAGTCATTAATATTTATTTTTATCATCAGTTTTTTTATTGATGTACAGTGACTAATAACTATACAATCTTAAATATTACTAACTTAAAATTAATAGGTTAAGGTTATAATTTTCAATTATGGGAATTTATGTAAAAAAAAAAACAAAAAATAATTCCAACTATGTCAAATTAAAACGTTCTTTAAATAACGTAAACCAAAACAGTCAATTTAACAGTCAAGGGTTTAACAGAACCGTGTTAAGCAAACGCAGTTTGACTGATAGAGCGGTTAAAGCGGTCCCTCCTAGTTCGATACATACATAGCTCACGTCTTTGTCCTATAAGAGGACTAGGCAGAGATTATAGAGCGATATTTCTCTTTATCCTGATACAACTCTTTCGCCTCTTTGACGTCCACAATCATTTTCAAAAAACTCGTTTTATTCTTGCCACTTCGAACTCCAACTTTTTTAGCTCTCGCCTTGTTCCGTTACTGTTAATTCGTTGTCTATTTTTCAATCATCTGTCAAAAGTTTCTTTCGGTTATAGGTACGGTTTTTTTTATCATAAATACTACAAATAGTATTAGTCTCTAAAACTTCACTCTATTTTACTGACTTTAATTTGTTTAGGACTGAAAATTATTTACTATAATCGCCATGATTTCAGTATGTAGTCAGAATTTAACCAATTATACCGTACACTGTGAAGTGACACTAATTCACTTTGTAAATATCTTCATAGAAATATGCACACCGATTTATTATAATAATGATATAATAAAGATAAACGGTTTTATATGCTATAGTAGGTCTCACCAACAAAAATGAGACGGGCCATTTCTCTTTGTCTCTTAGTAAATATCTCTAGAGAATTTTATGAATCTTAGTAAGTCCAAAAGCTTTCTATGTATTATATATACTTATGTAATGCTTATTCTTATTAAGGTACAAGTAGGTAGTAGGTACAAGTACGTAGGTAAAAGTTCTGAAATTTCGGTTAGAATAAAAAGTTTTCATCGCCACTTAACCATTTCAGCTAGTTATATTTATCTAATTAACTACCTTTATATATTATTTATATGTAACTTTTTTATATTTAGTAATATAAATTTGACCGCTTAATATATTGACAATCCACTAACTATACTTGAAACAAAAATAACTGACTTCGATCTTAACATTTCTACCATTAAGAGAATTGTATAAAAAAAAACAATTGCCTTAGTCCTTCTAAAACAACGTCGGTTTTGTCTGTGCATTCTTTATTCTAACCACTTCGCAACATCCTTTCCAGTAATAATTTACTAGTTCAGTGCTACATATTATTTGTTTTAATAAGAAAAGAGGATTAATGTTTGACTGTTAATTAAAATAACCTGGAACATTTGCATGGCAGTAAAAGTTATCAATTTAATATAAAAGATATAAGAGTTTTTCGTTTAAATAATAATGATAACATTGTATTATTTGATTTTCATAATAAAGTCACCACTCATTACTCATTATAACGATTTTAAGAGTAATAAATCTTTTACTACTTTTTAGTGTTCAAAATCTGGAAAGTTATACTGGAACACGTAGTTGATTCGGGAACGGCTACTTAAATAATTTTGACAAAATGTCCGTTTTAGCTAGGTAAAAGTTTTTAGTATCTGTCTAAGCTATCGAAATTAGCCGTCTATATAACAATAAATTTGAATTTAATTGACCTTTTAAAAATAAAGGAGACATAAGGTAAATATGATAGAAGGAATTAGAATATATGAATGAAAGATGTGTGATTTATTTACATATTAGGGACATGTAAACTAAATTATTTTAAAAATATAATTTATGCTTGTTAAGTACAACCTAAGTTAAATATGCAATACAAAAAATATTCTGATTCATGTTGTCTGTCTATACTTTAGAAGTGATGAAGTGCCGGAACTAACATCGTTTTAATTGCGCAACCGGAAAGGGGAGAGATAATTAAAAAAAATATGTATGTGTGTGTATTAGTGTACACATGTAAGAAGTGAAACTTCTTTATGACATAATATTTAGAAAAATGATTCACTAATTACAACTTTACAGGAATGGCGAATTAAGCTAAATTAGATAAAGTTTAAGCAAAAATAAAGATGGCGCGTAACAGAAAACGTTACAATTTTTTGACATTGCTATAAAATTTCTCCCATCCGTCGATAAAAAAGTTTACTTCAAATATGGCGCGTAACGGAAAAATGAGACTTAGAAATAAAAATAACGCGTAACAGAAAAACGTCATAATTTTCATTAATATTAATTAATTAAAACGTAAGAAGTGAATCGACTGTTTCTGACGTATAATATTCTCATAGAAGAAACACATAAGTACCATAAAAAAACAGACAAATGTACACAATTCACTTTAAAAATAATAACTTTAGGCTTCTTAAAATGTTGGATCGTCACTATATCACAAATATAATTATTCTTTATCATGGTTTCTGCTGTTTCGAGTTGTTGTTCGTCCTAGGTATAGCAAAACAGACCTTGTAAAGATCAAGACCCCAATGCTCCATTTCTCAGCCAAAACTCGTATTTCTTTTCTTTCTTACTTCTTCTATTTCAGACAATGAATTTATTTTAAATATTATAAAAGATATTAAATAATTTCTTCTTCATGTTATAATCTTAATTTATTTATTAGTTACAATAGCAAGTCCATAAAATCGTATTGTCCAGTATATAATCACAATTCATTTTTTAATTATAAAACTCTAATCCGATAATTTTATTTTTGGTTTGTTTGTTTTGAAATCCACATTCCTGTCATTTTAATTATTTATTATTTCCATAGCAACATAGTGTAAAAGAGATGAAGCTATACGAAATAAAAGTGATGTCTCTTTCCCTCCTATTGCAGGAATAGAAAAGCATTCGTTCATTTACGTCACGTCTACGTCACTAAGCAGGAATAAAACAACATTGTTTTATAAAGTTCATGATACGAATCAAAGTAATATTATTGTAATACTGCTATGAAACGTCTTAAAACTATGATAGTTTTTAAGAGTTCATGGTAGGCCCCTATATCACAAATAAAATTATTCTTCCTCATGGTTTCTGCTGTTTCGAGTTGTTGTTCATTCTAGGTATAACAAAACAGACCTTGTAAAGATCAGGACCCCAATGCTCCATTTCTCAGCCAAAACTCGTATTTCTTTTCATTCTTACTTCTTCTATTTCAGACAATCAATGTATTTTAAAAATATTATAAATTATATTTCATAATTTCTTCTTCTTTTTTTTTATATGATCTAGGGTAATGCTTGACTACATTCCACCTGATGGTAAGTGGAATGTAGTCTTAGATGGTAAGGCGCATTGCCCTAGCAACCTATTCACTCTTCTCTTGAAGACACCCACATTATATTTGGCCGGAAATACCGACGCAGGCAAATTGTTCCAGTCCTTCTTTGTAGGTACTAAAAATGAGGAAGCAAAGCGCTTCGTTCGGACAGGTGGAATGTCCACAACAAAAGGATGGATACCTGCCGTGCGTCGGGACGTCCGGTGATGGAACGGGGACGGGGGAACTAAGTCGTGTAGTTCCTGCGCACACTCACCAAAATGTATCCTATAGAATACTGAGAGGCTAGCAATTTTACGCCTGTGTTCAAGGCTTTGGAGGTTGGCTTCGACCAATTCGGGATCGCCGATAAGCCTCTTTGCTCGCCTCTCAATTGAGCCCAGAACCGCAAGATGAGACTTTGCAGCACCAGCAAATATGTGACCACAGTACTCTACACACGACCGGATCTGTGCTTTGTATAGAACAAGAAGCTGTCCCGGTGTAAAATACTGCCGAACCTTCGCAAGAACGGCAAGCTTTGCTGCTGCTGCTTTTGCTCTGGACTCAATGAACCGACCAAAGTTGAGGTTAGAGGAAATCTCTAAACCTAACAACTGAAGCCGGTCACTGTATTCTTCAAGTTATAATCTTGAATTTATTTTTTAGTTTCAATAGCAAGTCCATAAAATCGTATTGTCCAGTATGTAATTACAATTCATTATTTAATTATAAAACTCTAATACGATAATTTTATTTTTGGTTAATGTAAATTGTGTTTTGTAATCCACATACTTGTCATTTTGATTATTTGGTATTTCCATAGCAACATGGTGTAAAAGAGATGAAGCTATACGAAAAAAGCTGGCGCGTAACGGAAAAATGTCACCGTAACGAAAAAAAGTTACACAATTTTTTTTTCCAACCCCGATAAAGAAGTTTCACTTCAAAAACCACATCCTACCCTACTTTAATAAAACATGCCTTTTTCTCACTTTTGTAATTTTGAAAGCATAAAAAGTGCGCTTCTCCAAAAAACATTTTTTTTTTGTTTTAAAATGTAACTAAGGGACAGCACAGAATATCAAAAGCTGTCAATTTTCATAAAAAAAACATCAACATTACCCTTCAATTGGACGAACCTAATCCCCCATGTACATGTTACGTGGTGTAGAAATAGCTTTTGTTTTGTCACGGCGTAATCGTTAAAACCACTACCCGAAAAGTTTACCCTTTATGTATTTATTCATTTAGCCTATGTAGATTAATTTTTACTATTCTATGCCGAGATCGTACTTAATTTGTTTTTTTTTATATAAAATGGCTTGTAAGCCTATTCGCAATTACAAGAAGATATAAGGAGTGAATCAGCCTAGTGATAAACGGTCGGATGCTTCTGACCATTTTTCTGAGACATCTTCCAGTAAAAGAATAGACGAAATTTTAACGATTGAATTACAGACTTCTATAAGATTCTGTAATTTGGGGGTTTTAATTTTTTTAAAAGTAGTTCTTGAGGTTATTCGCAACCGCTTCCGTTACAAATGACCTGCTTTTGAAACCCCAGATTTTGGGCAGACATTACTTTCAGTTAAATAGAATTACCAAGAAGAAAAGGAAAGCATCACCCTTTAAATTAAAGTAGGCACCTTGCTACAGCAAGTTTAAATGTTTTTAAAGGCTCCTTTTGACGGTAAACAGACACGTCTGCGTTTTGGTGGCGTTAAATTTGACAAGATTGGCATTGGTCCATAGGGAAACTGCCTGAAGTTTGTCATACAAACGCTGCACCATGGCTTTTCTTTCAGATTGTACTTGATCTCTGCTAGCCCGAGTACTCGGCAGAAATGTTTCTACAACTGTGCTGTCGTCTGCATATCCATAGATACCAGGCTCCAGCAGATCTTTAATGTGCAGCAGAAAAAGAGTTACAGAAAGAACGGATCCCTGAGGCACTCCGGCATTTATTGTCAAAAATTCCGAGGGACACCCGTCGACAACTATTCGAAGAGATCTCTGGCTCAGAAAGTCCGATACCCAGCCGATCAGACCAGAAGATATCCGTATGCTGAAAGGTTGCTCATAAGGCTCGCATGCCAGACCCTGTCAAATGCCGTCGAGACGTCCAGAGAGACGGCGACTGCTTCTTTATTCTTTTCGATGGCTTCGCCTAAAATGTGGGTAGCATACACTAGGAGGTCCCCAGTAGACCTATTACCGTGAAACCCATACTGCCGGTCACTGAGGAGATCGTTACCTTCTAGGTATGCTAGAAGCAAGGTACGTCAGCAAAAGGAATAAAATACTCCATTGCCTGATGCACCACATCGGTTATAGCATCCGCACAACTCGACGGATCCAAAGAAGAGAAGCAGACCTGCCGCCAAGGATAAAACGCAAAAAGTGCCGCATCTCATCCCAATCTGCTGATTTGTATTTCCATACTCGCCTAACACCATGTGATTCTGGTGGTTTTAAATGTTAATTAAGAAATGAAATTATGTACTTCCTCCAATAACACACAACTTAGATGAAATTCTTAATTCAACAACGTAGGTAGCAATATTCCTATTTACCTTTTTTTTTATAAACCTGAAAATAGAAGATGGAATTTCTTTTATATTAATTTTTACTTCTATCCACGGACACGTCGCCTGTGCACTTTTCACATTTGTCAGATTAATCGTGGAATTTTGAGATAACATGCTCAAAAAGGAGTCTATTAGTAAATTAAAAGATCTTTCTTAAGATGAAAACATTAGGCTGCTGAGATTTAGATTATAGAGCATGTGACATCGTTCTTCGACATGGCAATCAAAATTATATATAACAATGATAATGAAAATAAGTCATTTTATAAAATAAAAGCATTTATTCTGTAAAGTTATATATCAGTTTATTTTTGTTTAATTTTCAATGGACATTTAAAACTAACTTTAATACTATAGAATAAATTACTAGTTCGGAATTGTATTATTTATAAAACACTTTATAAGGTTTTATAATATTATACCATGAGAATATAATCTGAAAAATTTAGAACATTACATAGAAAAAAACATTACATTGAAATTTTTAAAATTAAAGTAGAACAAAAATAATACAATTCTTACAAGGAATTATTATGTAAATAAAAAGAAACAATATTATCAAATCTCACTGAAAAAAAAATATTATTAAGGCCCTCGTCGTTAGAATATGAATTGCAAATCCATTTAATTTATATACAATTATTTAAAGAAAATTCGACTATCTAAGTGTCCGTGTTGTTTTAAAATCTTCCCTTCTACATATTTAACATAAATAATTTAACGTCCATAAGATCATTTATCGATACATATAAAAATTGTCACTAATCCATTCATGTACATGGAATTAAAAAAAACCATTATAGGGGGGGCTTTACATGAGCAAGAGAACCCGAAACAATGGCTTTTCAGTCCGTCTGTTTGTCTGTATGTCTGTATGTTTGTGCACGCTAATCTCAGAAACGGCTAAACCAATTTGAATGCGGTTTTCAGGAATATATTATGATAGTCTTCACTTAACATTAAGTGTTTATTTCATCTAAATCGGTTAAGAAATAAAAACAGTTATGAAAATTTAAGTCAATGACGTAATAGTTACCATGAAAATCTTATTCAATACATGTAATAAATCTTTAGAGGAGTAGTCTTTATACATTGAAAATATTAAAAAATATATACCAGCATGTGAAGTAATAACTAACAGAATCCATTTTCAGCATTTTTTTAAATCTTTGTCTGTTTATCTGTTTGTCAATGCAAATGACAATGCAAACGCTGGCTGAACTCTACGAGATAGATCAAAATAATGTACTAAATATTGTATACCTACTTTAAAAAGTTCTACAAGAAAATCCGCGATGGTATATGTTTATCTCTTTGGGATAACCCACAATAGCAAATTTTTATCATTTAATTTTTACGAAAATTAATAGGTTATTTACGAAGCGATTTTAAGACATACAGCTTTAATCCTTATCTAATTAAATAACTTAAATATATTTTACATTTAATATGGAACAATGTAGCCCTGTACAGCATGTAATTTCAAGATCGGCATGTCAGTAATTATGACGTACTGACATGCCGATCTTGGTGCACTTTTTAAAAAAATGCGTCCACTTTATTTGTAACAGGGCGACCAGAGCGAGTTGCATCTTTGACATCAAAATTCCCGGATAGAAAACGCTTAAACCAATTTTGTGCTAGTCTGATAGCACTGCATTAGGTCACAATCTTTTTACGCGGCTTCGCATCTTTTCCTTTTTTTGTAATAAACTTTGAATTATATCGAATTTTTTATTAGATTCTCTCATTTTGACAGAAAGAAAAACAAATGAAAAATGTCGAGAAACAACTTTACTTCATTATTTCTTTTTTTTAATATAACTATTCTAATGTCATCAGAAGCCAGATACAAATGTACAACCAAAATGTTTTATTACAAATTCATACATAGGTACTATATGCAAAAACACTTCTTCCTCGATCTATTAATAACTCCTCATAGTTAATCTGATTATAAATTGTCAAGGCTTGTTTAATTTTATAAACAAATATTTTAAAGTAGGTAGAAGACTTTTTTCGAATTTTTTAAGCGTAAAATATTTCAAAATATCTTCTAACATTTTCATATGCAATACCTATTTACACATCTACAAATATGACATATACTGTTTATAATATTTATAAATTTTAATAAAAATATAGTTTTCTAAGAAGCACTTTTAAAAATATATATATATGTCGGAGATTAGAGGCATATTAGTGGCTTATTCTGTATTGATGGAGTCTTCTTGTACAGGATCCGAAGCGTAGGTCTCAGGCAATTAAACCACACAGACACAATATGACAATTACTTGTATTAAATGTAGGTAATCACAAATTACTCAGTAGGTAATTATCAGAGTTTCGTGAACCACCGGTCCCGTTTGGGGGGTCCGGACTGTAAGGCTCACACTAATCAATAATCCTCTCGTCTCGATGCTCTCGGATATTTAAAATGTCTCCGGTCCCCCTCCAAACGATTCCGATCACGTGACTCAATACGTCACGGCGTTCACACCCCACTGTTACAATGATATCAATTAAGTTACTAATTATCGTTAAAGTATCGTGATCTGCGACATATATATTATTCTTATTAAAAATGTGAATTGGTTTTAATAACAGTAAAATACTTCTATATGTATTAAAAATTACCTATTTGTTGACGAAGTAAATTTAAATGGTCATCGCTTGCAACGCATCGCTATGCATTATTTACATTCTGAAAATAATATGTATGTACGTAGTATGCATGCCATTACGAAATAATATTTACATTTTTATGTTTAAATTTGTTTAACACTATGCAGGCAAAATATCCTCAAAATAAATTAATCTTAGTAACTCCAAAGTGAAATGGAACATTTAAAACTGTGTAATGAAAAGTATCATAAGTATATTTATTTAAATTAATATTATTTTTCTATAGCGGAAATAAGTAAAATTTACATTCTATGTAAAATAGCTTTACTTCTATCCGATTAGTTCGAAAACATTAAACGAACAGATTTAGATTACACCACTTTGAACTAATACTAATGAGTTCTATTTAAGGACCTTTGTCATAGAAATAGGTATAGATTGACAACAGAAATTCGTGACGCTCGTTATCGCCGTAGGTAGGTAGTTAAAGGAACTAGAATATTAAATGATAATAAAAACTGGATATCCTAGAAAGGTAACTTCAATCGAATAGGAATTATCGTGTATCTTTTGCCGTAGAATTTATAAAATAGAAACACTAACAAATATTGTATTTATAATATTATATGGGTTTCTTAACAAATTCAATCACTTTTATAATGTTTCAATATTTGCGTATTTTATACGTCATTTGATTTTCATTTTTTTGTTTGCCTATTTGGACATAATTTTAAGAGAACTCAACTGGGTCGAATAAAAATGTACTTATTGTCTAATCAAGATATAGATGTTTATTTGTTGCGGCTTAAAGTAATAAAAATAAAATAAGAATAACCTTATTTCATACATGAATTGTTCTTAATTTATATTAAAGAAAAACATTAAAAGAAAAAACTTCTTTCAATTAAATAGTCCGCAATTTCAGCAAAAACTTACAGAAATATTAACTTTCTATTATTTTTATGATCATCTCTCCTAAATTCCATCAGATTTCATTTCACTATAAGTTCTAAATCTAAATCTGCTGGAGTGCGACGTTGAGAATTCTATTATAGGATTTGTGTTTGTAAAATATCATTATAACTCAATAAAAAAAATGCGGCAAACTTAATTATTTATTTTAGTGCAATGTAATAAATATTTTGTTTTACTATTTTAGAATACTTGTATTTAATCTTTGTTTTATTCTTATTGAATGTGGGTGTGTGTTGTGAAGAACGAAATCGTCGGTGGATGGCATGTTCACTCTGTAGGTCCAGAGATGGCGTACCCCGTATCAATACGTATACATTCCTATTTATTCAATTTTATTCTCAAGATTACTTTGTAAGCTAATAACATGTTTTGTTTTCTTATTGGTCTTGATCTTGTTAAAGTTTTTTTTAGTTTTATGTTATCGTTCAAATTTAATATACAATACAAGATTCCGGGATCCATATAGTTTTCCCGCTGTTAACGGAGTCCCATATGCACTTAATATTATTTTGATTCTTATATTTTTGTGCCAGACAATATGAACAATTCTTATGAATTACTATTTTTACAAATACTTTTGAAATTGTTTAGTTTTTAATAGAATACGACCATTGCACCGCAGAAGAAATTATAATCTAGTATACATAATATATAGGTATACGATGACAGTTGGCAAGAGGTTCCAGTTAAAAAGGTCGTATAAATAAATATGATTGGTCTCGCTCTTAACCTTATCTATATTTTATTTTTTTTATTTATTTATTTATGTACCATCAAAACTTACAAAATATGAACATATACAAAGAAAAAAAAAAACATGTACAAAGGATCAACTTATCTCTTTAAGAGATCTCTCCCAGTTATCCTCCAAAATAGAATAAAAACATTATAAATATGCGGTCGGGCACGTAGATAAACAAAAATAATTTTAATGATATTTTTAATATATAAATCTTACATACTACATAAAATATATACGTTATGTATAATAATAATAATAATAATAATAATAATAATAATAATAATAATAATAATAATAATAATTGTAAATATATTAATGTTACATATTTACATACAAATATACATACACAGATACATACATACATACTTCATCATATATTAATAAGAATTTAAGTTATTGAAGAGAGATAGTGATCTTTAACTCTAGTTTAACAGATGGATTTCTTTCAAAAATATTTTTTGGAAGAGAGTTCCAAAGGCGAGCTGCAACAATAGTAAAAGAGTTCGAATAGAAAGTGGTATTGTAAGAAGGTACTTCCAGAGAACTTAGTGAGACACACGAACGAAGAGGTCTCGTTCGTGGAATTGGAAGTTGAAAAGGTTCACGTAAGTAAGAAGGAGAAGAAGTTCTAAAGATTTTAAAGATCAGGGATAGAATATTTACATTCCGGCGAAGACGAATAGGGAGCCACTTTAATTTTTTTTGGTATTCGGACACATGATCGTATTTGCGCAATCCGTAGATAAAACGAATAAACAAATTTTGAAGTCGATCAAGATTATTAAGTAAGTCCTCAGAGACATCTAAGTAGCAAACGTCGGCGTAATCAAGAATAGGAAGTAAAAGAGTTTGTGTTAACATTATTTTTGTGCTTAGAAGAAGGAAATTCTGCAACCGCCTCAGTGAATGAAGGGAGTAATGCAGCTTTCTGTTAACATCATTAACTTGCTCTGACCAAGAAAGATTACAATCGAGAATGATGCCAAGGGTTTTCGATTTGTCTGCAAATGGTATGGGAATAGTATCATAAAACAAAGTGGGTAAATTTACATTATTAATTTTATTGCGCAATTGTTTGCTACCAATGATCAACGCTTGTGATTTCAACGGATTTACAAGAAGACCGTATTCATCAGCCCACTGCTTAATCCTCTTGAGATCACTATTTAGTGCGTCTATAGTAGCGGCAAGGTCGTCGATAGTTGTATGTCGATAAATCAGCAAATCATCTGCATAGGTGTGGTAGTGACAAGAAATTACTTTTGAGATTTCGTTGATAAATAAAGAGAATAGAAGAGGAGATAACAAGCCGCCTTGTGGAACACCGGCAGAGATAGCTGCCCAGTCAGAGTTTTCCTCATCGGTACAAATTCTCTGCCAGCGACCGCGAAGGTAGGAAGGTAGGATATATCTTCAAAAAAAATTATATGTTACACATCGCAGCTGTACTCCATAGATTGCATAACAGTATACTTAGTCATAGAGTAAGCTTATTTTTATAATCACGCCACTACACATCGTTTATCAACTGGAAAGTTGAACTTTCAATATAAAAATATTGCCTTTTTCCAAGTTTCTGTATTACCTATGACAAGAATTTGACCGTTTACGGGGATAAAATAGAGAAGAATATCCTATTAATCTTTGTTCTATAAACACAACGGATCAGTGGGCTTTCACTTTTTCCTATTTCAGAAGTTTCAAATGGAAAACATTAATTATGCGAAAAATTCGTAGGCAATCTCATTTCAATCTTTATATACTTTATATCTTCGTTGCCGAATAAGATTAAAATTAAAAAAATATCAAGTTATCGTTTGTGCATTTTTTCTGATCTATCCGAGGTATTAATTATTATCATGAATAAAATAATTTTACACTACTTTCTAAACATTTAAAAAGTTAGTATAGCTAAATGTCAACATTTATTATTAGTTAAAGCTTCTGGAGTAAGTTGACAAGGATAAAAAATTGTCTATCGCTCGCACTCCGCACGTAATCATTGTTAAATAATTATTGTTTAACGAAATTTTAAAAATATGTTCATATTGTACTACTATACTATTTCTTTTGAATTATTAATTATATATGTTATGACTTTTATCTATAGCATTTCGTGTAAATAATGACAGGTCTATCGGATTTTAAGAATGACAAGCCATGCTGAAAATTAGAAACTTTATAATAGGAAATTTTGAATATTTCTTTAAGGAACTCATCAAGTTATCTTACTGAAATTATAATAACAATGAAAATTCGTCTAAAATTTAAATACGCTAATTTGACATTTAAAAGCTTTGAACGTATTGAAATGTATTTTTAAGGTATGTAAGAAGTTATTATAAGTTATGATCTGAGGCCAATTTAAAGCTATAATTTATATTGGGAATTATATTAAGCGACACCAGATTTAACAAATAGAGCTGACTGCAGACCATAGCCTGGGGGCGGTGGGTTTTCCAATAAAGTTGTCTGACCTGTTATTGGTTCACATGAAAATCTACCCGATCTGAAAATCAGTTTTAATTAATTGCTACGTTAAGACAAGGTTGATATATGAGGATTTAAAATAAGTAAATATAAAAATATACAAAACAATTTACGGTATAATACATAAAGGATCGAATAATGTAAGCACAACTATTCTATCTTGACTCGCTTAACTCTTACTAAGACCTGTTTTTCCTTCACAGGGTTGCTGTCCAAGTCGCCAAAACGTTACTTTTAAATAATAATATTATTTTTGGGTGTATATATGGCATATATGTTATATGAAGACATATGTATGTAATATTTTGTGTTTATAAATTATTATTTACTATTTATATTATAGATGTATGTATGTTAACTTTTAAGCTTTTTAGCAAAAAAGCCGCATGTTGTACTGCTTATTTGTGTTATTGTTTTTGTTTTTATTTCTTTGCACAAATGATTATGTCGTTTATACCATATCATGTTGTGTCGTTTCATGTCTCATAGCATTGCATCGTATATTCATGTCATATATCATATACATGGTCAGTCAGTCAGTTTAAGTTCAAGTCCAAAATGGGATAAATATAATATTTTTTCTATTAATATTTGAAATAGATATATGTAATACTATAAAGATTTTTTTTAATACTTACTGAGGTCCCCAAGGTGGTATGTTTCCGCATTTTAAAGTCTGAATAATATTATGCACGTTAGAGACGTTGACATCTTCCTATGGGGAAAATATTTAAGATTATAACTCTCATAATAATGACGACGACGAAAACCTGTTAGTGTAGTAGCCCTGACTACTAAAGTAAAGGTTGTGTGTTCGATTCCCACTCGTGATCATTCTTTTTGTTGTCTACAAATAATATTATCTTTAATGTGGGAATAGTCTTATAAATACAAAAAAAATATATTTATCTAATTGTTTGTTATTTTAAAATGTGAAATATAATATTGTAATATTCATAAAATTAAATAAAAGTCATTATATTGTATCGCTTTCATTTTATAATCAACAAAAAAATATGGAAAAATATTCTATAAGTAATAAGCAGCTTATACTAAAATTGTTTGTCTTATATTTAAATCGTTTGTACTTAAATCTTGTCTTAAATTGTCTTATACTTAAATTGAGTCACAACAAAAGTAACAAAAAAGCCCTTAAGACATTTTCGTTAGGTTTTTAAGTAAGTGGAAACTAGTCCACCTAGATGTGTACATGATCGAGTATACTATAAACTAACAACGAAAATATCGTACTTCCATGAGCCGCTGGCCTAACATGAACATGAAAAGCTAAGTATTATAATATGCGAGCGTGTTTACGTAATAATCATCATCTACAACAACGACTGGTGCATTGGCACACGCTCCCTGACATTGAACGATGTCGACACCAAACATGCCGTCACTGGACACTCCACCCGCACAGCAGCATGTCAGTTCCTCCACCATAGCAAGAATAGTATCAGAACCGCGGAGCATGCAGGGGGTTGTGACACAAACTTTTACATTAAACTTTCCTCTGAACCTCCTGCGACAATAAAATAATCATAGACGAGTTGATTATGGAATCAACGGACTTTATTTAGTAAATATTTAAAAGGTTGATCATGAATTATTTTTTCTCACTAGAATGTTTTTTTTGAAATACATATTTAAATGGCATATAAAATTTTTCAAAAATTAATGGACATAATATGCTAGAACAAAATTAAACCTTTTATTCATGGAATAGAATGTAGCCCATTCGTAAACTCTCATGCGAGGCATACTGAGGACTTCAGCTACTTTGTGCATAGCTGAGATAGGAATCCATCCGATTTGCCTTTGAACTATATCCATTGCTGCACTGATCGCTGAGTGCTGCGCTCCTTTGGGATAATTCTGTATAATTGCTGAAAGTCTCTGAAACGTCATTGTTATTTGAAATATCAGAGATATATTAAAATTGTTTTTAATAATTTCTTAAGAGAAATCTGCAATTGTATAATGCTCGTTGCAAAATAATCATTGGCAAAATATCCTTAAAAAAGAAGAAAATAAAAAGAAAAGCACTGTAGGCTGACAGCCTTGAAGGTTTGTAGACTATTTTTGTATAATTAAAGAGTACCTTAAAATTTGCTTGAGAAAAGTCAAATGGTGTATCTGGGTTGTTTTGTTCACTGTCTCTGTGTACAAATAGCTCTTCACTACAAAACCATCCTGAAGTCGAAATGTTCCTCTTAATGGATATCTGGTAAATATCATCGTAACATTTATATTTAGCATAATATACATAGTCGATTAAACTATTAAATTAGTAATTATTACAAATAGCTGAGTTATATTAGTTAGCTATTTTCATAAGTAATATTTTTGAATAAAATCGTTTAAAAATATAGTCACATGATTTTAAAGTGTTTGATAAATTATTTTTGACCATTTACAAAATATAACAAGTATTTAGTACCTTTACTAGATTAGCCATTTTCATCATCTTGATTGGATTAATCAACAATCTATGATTTGTGAAAATATATAATACAGAGTTAGTAATCACATAATACGTTACAATATAAAACGACGTCAGAATGACATTATACAATAATATATTTTTTTATTATAAATCATAAAATAATAATCGAAATAGGTATTATAAGATTTGTAATTTAGATTGTTTTTACAGTATTGTATAAAACAAAAGTAAACAGAATGCTATAAACGTTGATTTTGATAGCTTTGAAGTTAGTAGGCATGGATAATAATAATAAAAAAATATGTAAAATAGGTTATCATTCTGCGTCATTTGAATTATATAAAACTTCTAATTTATAATGAATATATAATGCAAAATTCACCAATACTCGTAAGTCAGGACTTCAATCTACAACCTCTAGAACACTATCCACGGACATTATTTTTATTCATTCACAAGTTGGATATATATCCGAGATAGAGGAACTTAATTATATATATATATAGCCATTAAGCTATATATCTACATATATATATATATATATATATACATTTATTACAAAATAAAAATCTACACTTAGCTGACCCAAAGCGTGAATTATTTAAGAACTTTGACTGATTTGAATGATTTAAAAAGATTTGACTTTGATTTTAAAATACAATTCTATAATATAACTAAATTTAGAATACAAGGCTTACACTTATTAACTATTCGTTTATAATTTATATTATAGATTTCAATCTTACAAAATAAAGTACACTATGAACGTCAATATAAAACAATTTAACTATTTATTTTGCAAAAGCCTTAAGTGACCTATACAAAGTAAAAAAAAATACCTAACAAGAACATATAAACAATATACATATTTACCCGGCTATAATCATGTAGTATTAATCGGAAATTTTACCCGACTAGATTCGAACCCATTCGAGGTTCCTATTCATGAGCTCAAAGCATGGCGGACTCGCGGGCAAACTAATCGGGCAAAATTTCCGATTAATACTACATGATTATAGCCGGGTAAATACATATATTTAATAATCATCATGATTCACGAAAGTTTAAATAAAATAAAATGAAAAAATAAAATGTATTGTTTAACATAAATAAAAATAGAAAACATAATTCTCATAAATAATATAGCAAAAAAAAAGGCAAGAACATAAACATAGTGATCTTAGTTAAATAGTTGCAAGAATCCTTATTACCCTACCCGACAAAACCCGAAATAAATATTGAACATATACCTATATCTATAAATATAATAAAATTGTTACTGATCCATTCCTGTCCATGGAAAATATAAAAAAAAAACATCGTAGCCTTTATAAGACCAAGAGAACCCAAAACAATGGTTTTTCAGTTTGTATGTTTGTCTGTATGTTTTTGCATGCTAATGTCAGAAACGGCTTATTCAATTTGAATGCAGTTTTCAGGAACATATTGTAATATTCTTCATTTAACATTTAGTGTTTATTTTATCTAAGTCAGAGAAGATTTAAAAAAGTTATGTCAATTTATGTCAATCACATGCAAATCTTCTTCTATACATGTAATAAATCTGTAGAGGAGTAGTATTTGTACATTGAAATGTTAAAAAAAATACACCAGGATGTGAAGTGATAACTAACAGAATCCATTTTCAGCATTTTAAAAATCTTTGTCCGTTTATTTGTTTGTATTTTAGTTGTGCACACATCACGAAAAAAAAAATGTTTTCAAAAATTCATATAGGGGGACGTTTATACATATATGCAAGAGAATCCAAAACAATGTTTTTTTAATTTTGTCTGTTCGTCCGTCTGTATATTTTTCTGCACGCTAATCTCAGAAACGGAATAATCGATTTGGATGTAGTTTTCGGGAATATATTGTCATGGAATTCATTTTATATTTTGTTTTTTTTTTAACAATCGGTTAACAAATAAAGAAGTTAATAATATCTCATTGTCGTATCATTGCTGCTTACCATTTTGAAGGTTTATAGTTTTTACCTACATTGGTAACTACAAACGGTATGTTTTATCAAAATCAAAATCTATGCGTACGAAGTCACAGGCACAGCTAGTAACCTAACTATAATTTAAAAAAATGTAAATTATTTAAGTGATGTTTAAAAAATGTTGATAAACTATAATTTCGAAGTCAACATCTAAAACTTTCACGCAAACGAAAATCTAGAAACCAGATATGTTAATTAATATCAAGTTTTTCAAGATGAACAAAAACAAAAATAATAGACAAAACCTTTTCGAAATTTCTTTTTAAATATTTTTCTTCCTTTGACTTTGACAAGCTCATATTTAACATTTATTTTTTGTACATACTTGGAAAAATGTTATTAAATATGAATCTCTCTTTTCTTTTCCGGAGGCCAGGTAATCATTTATGTAAATTATAACTATTAATTGTCCTATTTAATGATATTTTGAAGAATAACATTTTGAGTGTGTAATTTCTGAAAAAAATGAAGTCTGTTAATTTAGTCTTCTAAAATTTAATTTGCGACTTTCTGTGGCTTTAAGCAGAACATATTAATGATTTAATTTTTAGAACATACTTGTATTTAGGTTTTAATATGAATTATAAAATATACATTTTTAATTGCTTTAAGATAAAAATGAAATTTATTAAAAATTTATACTCGATAAATATATTTAATACTTACAACTTAACTAAAAATACTTTTCAAGACGTGTGTCGCAGTTGTTCTTAATTTTTTATATTAATCTAATTGCTCAAGAAACATCTTTATAAATATATTAAGGTTTAAGTTTTTTCTGTAAATATATTTTTTCGATATTTTTTGTCATGAATATTCGTTTCATACCTCACTTTTTCTTTTGTTAATGACCTTCTATGACTCAAAAATAGTTTGATCAATCTATATTAAAATTAGAACATGTGATTGTTTGATTCAGTTGAAATAATTCACCGTAAATATTTATGATATTTACAGCGGCAGTAAAACCGTTGATCCGACATCAAATGATGCCACTGAATGTTGCAGCTGTCTTAAGATCTAACAGTGCTATGGCAGGTGTCCAATTACATAACAATAATATGATGCAGCCTCCAGGATTACCATTTTATAAATCTGTAAGTCATTCTGCGAAATTATGTACATAACTATATGAATTTTACGATATTCTTGAAAAAAATATGTTTTTTATTTATGATAATTACAACAAATAGTAATAAAATATATAAATATTACCCTACGCAAAATTACCCGATTAATATAACTAATATTATATCATTGATTTGGTTATTTTATATAACAATCCAGATTTTTAGGTAAAATCATTTAGTACATCTATGATTCGGTTTCAAGAGGAAAAAGCTCATGACCATGCCAGGCTTTGGGTCATTGAAAAGGGAACAGCGGCTCTTCTAGTAGTTCTCATTCCATTTGGACTTTTAATTCCTAACAGGATCTTTGACTCTGTCTTAGCAATTCTTATAACAGCACATGCTTTTTGGTGAGACTAAATAACTTTCTCATAGTAATGTTATTTAAATAATATTACTGTATCTATAAGTTTGAACTTAATTTTTTTTTAAGACTTAGGGTTTACTTCCACTTCTCAGTAGATATAAAAAGTTGCAGTTTAATGGAAGTCAAATAAATCAGCGTTGTTATATTTGCAAGTTTTTTCAAATATTTGCTAGATATTGATATTAATAAGATTTGTTTTTTGTTCTCTAGGGGCATGGAAGCAATTATGGTGGAATATATTAGAGTGTTACTATTTGGTCCTATGATTCCAAAAATTGCTATGGGTTTTGTTTACGTATTGACTGTCCTCATGCTGGGAGGGTTATTTTACCTTATCTTTAATGATATTGGGATGTGCAGAGCATTTTGGCGAATTTGGAGAAATATGAGGAAGCCAAAAGATTGTCCAACTAGTCCTGCACCCACCCCGCGCTCGCGATGCTAAATATTATTGTTATATTAGAAATTGTTACAATTGGTTGTATGTTTATAATTCTTAACAATGCTTAAATTTTTAATAAAATTTATAATGATTGTTTGGTTATACAACTGTTATATTTCGAATATGGTTAATATTTAGATTAGCATGTTTTAATAAGATTTTTAATTATTAAACCTAAATCATTTGTCCTTGCTTTCTTATGTTTTACTGTATATTAAAGACTAGTTATAATTACGTTGGTAAAACGAATAATAAGAAAAAAAAAATTAATCAAAAATTTAAAAATAGCCCCGATACAAGAAATTCTCTAAAAATAATAAAAATAATATTATTATGTACATATGATAGTTGTAGTTGTGATTTCCTGAGATTCAGTAATAAACAATTAACTTAACGTAATTAAATGTAATTGACACTAACGAATAGCTATGTCGCTGTGTCTCATTCGTATATGCAGTTAAAGCATATATTTTTCTCATTCGTTGGGGATTTTATTCCGTTCAAAACACAATCATAATGCATAATAATTAAAATATTATGCAAATATTGGTATACTAAAATTATATATCTGGTATACTAAAATTATGTAATAAGATTTAAAGGTCTTATCCCACCGTTGCACGTTTCACGGATGTACATTTTATATATCGTTCATTTAGTTAACTCTACATCTTGTATATTAGATTTAACTTACAAAATTATTTTAAATGAATAATAACAAATATTCGATTCAATATCATGTAGCCTGTATATTTTTCCTTACAATTTACAAAAAACGTAGACAGATAAAATATGTTATGGATAGCGATCGGGAAAGTTAACACTTCTAGAACCTTCATTCCAACTGATTAAAAATTATTTGCTCTTATTAGAATTCTAGAACTATATTTCATAATCAGGGTTAAATTAAAAAAAATACTTTCTTATATTTTCTTGTGGTGTAGTAATAAAACATAAGACAATGATGTATATAAATGTCTTTTATGATATTTATATTCACCTTAAACTATCCTTTGTAAACAGACAATAAGAATTCATTTATTTTATTAAAGGGTAGTTGTGAGATAAATTGGCTTTCTGTTTCTTGAATTGCTCTTTGTGATACTAGAATTTAAATTTTATAGTACCTGAGCTTTATAAGTATGCAAAACACTGAATTAAGTACGGTGGCAGCCGAGGATCCAAAAAAAACCAAAATTATAAAAATACTTTATTTAAAATTACAAATTATATTATAACTAAAATGACGACTGCTTGCCCGATATTAGAAAACAAGAGTGACAATTATATTTAAAATTAATTATAATGAAATACATTTATGTGAAGTGCAGATTCAGCTAAAGGATTGTTATAAAATTATAATTAAATATTACATTTGTATGAAGTGCGAATTAAGCTTTTTGATTGTTATAATTCCTGGATTCTGATGCAATGGAATGTACATATTGCACCATCGCTTGCTAAGCGGTTCCCGCGATGCATGGGAATATAACTCCTCCCTCCTGAAGAACAGCATCTATTTGACGTCCTTAGATCTCGAGTAGTGCTGTAAAATCTTCTCCACGTGATTACTATTTCCTTCCTCGTCCCCTGTTAGCTTTTGTTCTTTCTTGACTTTACGATTCTTCAGCTTTTTATATATTATAACAGCAATGCTTAGTGCGCTTGCACTTAATATTATTCCATATAAGGGGATTGTAGTATGATAAAGACTGTCTGTTTCAGTTGTTCCTGAAATTTTCGGCTGCAATGATATTTCGTTACTTATTTCTTGAAGTTTTTTAAGGTCGATAGTGTTTAGTTGTAATGACGTTTGTGAAACTTCAACTTTTTCAGAACTGTGTAGGTCTATTATTTTCAGTGGCGTTCCTCTTATGTGATCATTGCTATTAATTATTGTAAATTCTGAACTTTCTATGAAACATCCCAGAGGTAGTGTTACAAGATAACTGCCTTGTACTTTTATGAATTGTTGCTGATTACAAGATAATTTTAAACTTGATGGCTCCGGAAATGTTATAATATAATGCTTGTCGTCAAGTTGTTCCACGGCTTCCGTAGTCAGGATCAAGGATATAAATTGACATGAACTTTGTATCTGCTGCGTCGTAATGAGGCGTTCAATGCAGTCGGGCTGTTTTCCATAGGGATTGTTAAACTTGTTATCACAGAGATAAAATCCGTTGACCTTCGGGCATTCAGCCTCTATGTACATAAAATCTTTATTGTGAATTGCTAGGAATGGTTTAGGGGGAATAAGGATTTGGTTATTCTTATTCGGTACTGCGGATAGGTGATACAAGAAATAAAATTTAGGAAAGACAATCGGAAACTTAAAGATTAACACAATATTCCTATCATTATAATAATAACCTACTTTAATAACATCAAAATAGTCTCTAAAACTAATGTCTAAAAGTTCCTCTTTCCTGTAGAGGTTATTTAGCTTATTTAAAATATCTTTATGCGTATTTATAGATAACATTGAATGATGTGTACTTTGAGCATGAATGAAAGCTAACCAATTTTCTAATCGAAATAATTCGTCCGTTATAGTTTCAATATTATCTCCTAAAATTAAGAAAATTTGAGTCATGTGCGTAAAAGTTGTAATATCCGTTTCGAGGATACTATTGACACTAGTTAAATTATTTATCAAATTTTCCAATTTTCTTTGATTAATGGTTAAGTTATTAATAATATCATTATTTTGAAATAACCATTTTTTGGTTAAACTAATGTGATTGTTAAATTCGTTAACAATTTTATTATTATTTCCTTCTAATATTTTAATTGCATTATCATACTTTATAGCATCCGTATAGTCGAGATTTCCTGAAATAGTCTTTATTATTGAACCTAAACCGTTAATAAGCCCTCTTTTAACACGACTAGCCTCAAAGGTTTTCAATTGCTGTGAAACTTTTTCTAATTTAGTCACAAGATATTCAGTGTGCATTTGAAAAAGTAAAAGGGTTTTATTTCTTAAAATTGGATGAATATTATCGATTTGTTCCTGAACTGAGTTTAAACTATCACGAATCTTAACTAAATCTACGCATTGTATGAAGGAGTGGTAGTGGGAAATGATTCTAGCGGTTCCTAACTTAAACGGTAAAATACCCGGTCCATTGTCCAGGCTACTTAGGTCAATTTCTTCTGCTTTCGTCAAGGTTGCTAACAGGATCGTCATTCTGTAACAATTGAGCACTTATAGGTACTCTTTTGAGTCTAGATTTAGCTATTGGGCCTCGTTTCTTTTTCGTGTAAATGTGTATCGGTAAGTCAGCTAATACTTTGTCACGAGTAAAGCGAGGGGCAAGTTTTTGTCGGGATGCTTTAGGGTTTCGTATGAATATTTGTTGGTCTGGTAAGTAACAAGTCTCAGGTTCCCTATTTTTATTAATGTTTTCAGTAATTTGGGTACGCTTATGTAAAGAGGATTCATTTATAATATCATAAACTTTAATCATGCGGTCACGATGGTCTTGTGTGTATTGTTGTAATAGTTGTTCTGTTAAGTCTATGTCTATAGGGTCACGGGGATCAAAATGTCCAGTTATGATATCTATTGGTCTACATTTAGTAAAGCTATGTATAGAGCTGTTGTAAGCTAGAAGAGCATATGGCATAAGGTTAGTAATAGACTCTCCACGTTTATTCAATCTTAAAATCCTTAAATGTTCTAATAGGGTGGAATGAAGTCTTTCTATTAATCCATTTTCATTGGGTGTGTAAGGCAAAATTTTATGATGACTTATTTTGTGAAGTCTAAGAAATTCTAAAAATAATTGATTTGTGAATTCGGGACCTCCATCAGTAACGATTGTAATTGGAACTCCATGATGAGTACAAAACAGATGAGTTAATAATCCCTGTACGACACTGATTGCAGTACCGTCTCTTAGGTTATAGCTCTGTGCATATTTTGAAAAAGCATCGATTATTGTAAGATATTTTTGATTTTCGACACTGAATAAATCTAAATGAACTATAGCAAAAGGTTTACTTGGAGGAGGGACAATTTTAAATTTCTGTTTAATAGGGTTTCTATCGTATTTTGCTTGACCGCAAATTGGACATTCATTTATATATTTTGTGACTTGTTCTTTCATTTTTGGCCAAAAATATCTTTTTGACAAAGATAAGTAACACTCGTTAATGCCACGATGATTAGTTTTACCTTCGTGGTAATTTTTGATAATTTCTTGCTGTTTAAAATAATCTTTAACGTTATCTAAATCAGTTTTTGTCAGAACAATGTCCATAGCAGAATTTTTAAAATTATTTTGGATTACAGGAACTATTTTATACATTCCCAACGGAGGGTTGATGAGGATACCAGTTTTTATTTTAGGGTTGACGTATTCTTTTATTGCATTTATTACATCATTTTCTAAATTTGAGCTCGAAATCGATATGGTAGCTTTGAAGTAGTTTTCAAATAATTTTGTTACTATGGGCTTATTTTTAATGTCACCAACGATATTAAAGATAATTTGTCTATGAAATTTATTTAGGGCGTCGTCAGTTATGGGGATTTCTAAAAAGGGATTTTCTGAGTCAGAATGTACAGTGGCGGTTCGAGAGCTTATATTGGAGGGTGATTTTTCAGAGGGATTCACAACTGTTGAGCTAGCCTCTTCATTGTGAATTTCAATTCGGGATAGCGCGTCTGCATTACTATTATACTTACCCTGTTTATATATTACAGTAAAGTCATATTCACTTAAACTAAGTCTCCATCTAGTTAATCTTGAATTAGGTTCTTTAATATTCATAATCCACTGAAGTGGCCTATGATCAGTCATAATTTTGAATTTTCTTCCAAAAAGATATGGACGAAAATATTTAGTGGCCCAAACTATTGCTAATAACTCCTTTTCGATCGTACTATAGTTAATTTCACTGGAGTTAAGTGTTCTAGATGCGTATGCTATGGGTTTATCAGAGCCAAGGGAGCCTTGAGAGAGCACTGCTCCTATTGCTAAGTTTGAAGCATCTGTGGTCAGTATAAAGTCTTTGGAAAAGTCTGGGTATTGAAGGATGGGGTCATTAACAAGTAATCTCTTACATTTTTCGAAACAGTCAATGTAGTCCTGTCCTAAAGTTATTTTGTAGCCTTTTTTCAAACATTGAGTCATAGGTTTTGTTACTCTAGCAAAGTCAGGAATAAATTTTCTATAATAGCCCAGCAAACCTAAAAATCGTTTTATTTCCGTAGTTGTTTTAGGAATAGGATAATTTTGGATAGCAGCTATTTTATCAGGGTTAGGTTTTATTCCTTCTTTAGTAATTATATGTCCTAAATAAGAAGTTTCTGTTTTCAGGAACTCTGACTTATCCATTTGTATTCTAAAGTTTGAATCTCTTAACCTTTTAAAAACCTTTTCTAAATTAATTATGTGTTCTTGAAGAGAAGTACTAAAAATGATTATATCGTCGAGATAAACGAGACATATGTTATTTTGTAAACCCTTCAACACATTATCCATTACCCTTTGAAAGGTTGATGGTGCGTTTTTTAAGCCCATGGGCATTCTTAAGAATTCAAAATGCCCGTGTTCTACATTAAATGCAGTTTTCGATATATCAGAAGGGTTCAACTCAATTTGGTAGAAGCCACTTGCGAGATCTAGGGTGCTAAAATACTGACAATTACCTAATTTATCCAGAATATCAGATATATTTGGAATGGGATATTTATCATCGACGGTTTTTTCGTTAACTTTCCGAAAGTCTATGACAAGGCGCCATTTAATTTTCCCTGAAGCGTCACCTTTCTTAGGAACTACCCATATTGGAGAGCTCCAAGCTGAGTCAGAGGATCTTATGATACCTTGATCGAGCATTTTTTGGATTTCATCCCTAACTTCTCCCCTATGTATGAATGGGTATCTATAACTTTTAGTATATACGGGAATTTCGTCTGTGGTTTTAATTGAATGCTTAATAGTATTACTAAAGGTTAATGGCTCACCCTCTAAGTAAAATACATCCGCGTACCGGCCACAAAGAATTTCTAAATTAATTTTTTCCTCTTCATTTAAATGATCAGTTCGAAGACGAGATAGTACTTCCTTTTCTCGTTCACTAATTGGTTCAGTATTTAAATATTCAGTGTTATATAACTCAGCTTGAATGGGCTGGTCTAAAGAAAATATTATGTCACTACGATTTGGATTAAAAATTTCTACTATAGCTCTATTATCTTTAACAGATGTCAAACATTCTTTTATAATGCAACGCGAAATCGTTTGCTCTGGGACTAAAATTTCCCCTATGTGGATATTAATTGGTAGTTTAACTAATTTAGAGGAACCAGCGGGTATTATATCCTCGTATAAGTTTACATTACGCGAATTATAAACCTGTATGGGGTTTGAAGCATTTTTAGTAACAAATAACTTTCTCTTATAATCTATGGTTGCTTCCCATTTGTCTAATAAATCTGTACCTATTAGCCCATCGAAATAATTGTGAAATTTATAAATGTAAAATTTTATATGATCATTACTTTTAAACTCATTAAAGCAAGGAACGGTTATGGAATATTTATGTTTGCTCACAGAATGAACATTAGATACTTCAAAAGGTTCATAATTTAAATTGAAATTATTAAAATATTTTTCAACTGCATCTGGACTTATAAAGGACTGATTTGCACCAGTATCTATTAGAAACTTTAAGGGCGGATTTTTAATCTGGATATAAGGTAACTGACGTTGAGATTGAACATTAATTTCTATTTTGGTTTGTCTAATGGTTTGATTTTCTGAAAATCCTGTTCATTGTTGGAAGTTGATGGTGGGGGTTCAACAACAGTATATTCAAAGGGTATGAGATCATTTGGTTGTTGAAGACACTGGGGTTTTTCTACAGGTTCGTAGTCACTATAATAATATTCTGGGTGTTGGTTATAATAATCGTCATAGTAATCGTCAGTCTCATAATAGTCATAACAGTCATAATTTTGATTGTTGCTTTCATGGAAATTCATTTCCCGAGTCTTAAAATAATTTGATTGGGGTGGATTTCCATGTTTCCTCCAGTCATGTCCAGCAGGTGGTAAATTTTTAGGTACAAAATGGGTTACACCGCTCATAGGACGGGATGGTTGGGGATTTTGGTTAGTATGTTGATAAAAATTACGTTGGGGCATTTTAAATGCATTATTGGGATTATAATTTGGAGGTATGGCCCTAAATATTTGTTGAGTGTGTGAGGGACCTGGACCCGGTTGAGGTCTAAATAGGGGTCGTTGTGTGTGTGTTGGGAATTGATGACGTGGTTGGTGATGGTTTAGAAATATATATGGCCTAGACTGTGTTGTGTTAGGATTATAATTTGAATTTACCTTAAGAGGTTGAGATGAAAATGCCATAGGGTGTTTGTTCCTTTCAGGTTCATAACGAGCCTGTAAATACATAATATTTAACTCGTCTTGCACGAATTCCAATGCTTTCTCTATTGTTTCTGGTCTCATACATCTAATACGTGAACCTAAAGGATCTTTTAACCCTCTTAAAAAGGCTTGCAGAGTTAATTTCTGGTATAAAACCCTTTTCGCTTCAATTGTGGTACTAATATTCTCATGTAAAGCTATGTATGTCATAATTGTACTAAACAAGTTCTGACAGCGCTCATAAAACTCCTGAGGTGTAGTAGAACCTTGTGTTAAAAGAGCAAGATCATTGTACAACGCGGTTTCGTCTCGTTGATCGGAAAAGTTATTAATTAATGACTTACGAATGCCAGTCCAGTCTGAAGGGATACCGTTAGTATTAATTAATCGTGCTGCAGACCCTGTTACTTTGTTTAAAATTCCATTTACGAGAGCAACATTTAATAAATTGTTATCAGGGTTATTAATCACAAACTCCTGAACTAACTGGTCACATAATTTTATGAATCTAGGTAATACATTTGGGTTTCCATCGAATTCAGGCAATAAGCGTAAGGCTTGAAAAATGTTACCTAAATCGGCCATATTATATTTTTCTAAAGTTAATTTATCGTTATTATAAGATATTAGATTTCTATTCGCGTCTTGGAAGCGCGCTCTACTACTATACGTACTAATCCTAGGGGTCTTCGATTGCCGCAGAAGGGAAATCTTGGAAGGAAAAATCTTATAAAATAGGGATAAGCAATCACTAGAAAGATTCTAATGTACTTACAGTTTTAATTTGGGTTTCTCTGGAGTATCAATGTTCGGATACGCCTCGCTGCGCCGCCTCGTAGATTCAGGATACTCGTGTTGAAACTTGATAGCTTCCCGGATGGACCGCAAGACGATAATCTTGATTTTAAGAATTTATAGTTTACGTTGCTCGCGACCCGGCCCGCGAGTATCCTACCGACTGCGCCAATTAAGTACGGTGGCAGCCGAGGATCCAAAAAAAACCAAAATTATAAAAATACTTTATTTAAAATTACAAATTATATTATAACTAAAATGACGACTGCTTGCCCGATATTAGAAAACAAGAGTGACAATTATATTTAAAATTAATTATAATGAAATACATTTATGTGAAGTGCAGATTCAGCTAAAGGGTTGTTATAAAATTATAATTAAATATTACATTTGTATGAAGTGCGAATTAAGCTTTTTGATTGTTATAATTCCTGGATTCTGATGCAATGGAATGTACATATTGCACCATCGCTTGCTAAGCGGTTCCCGCGATGCATGGGAATATAACTACTGCATACACAACTTATTTTTTTTTCTATAAACACTACAGACTTCACTGTGCTCTTTATATTAGATCTCTCTTACCGCAAAGAATCACCAACGACGGTCGTTCTATTCTTTATAGCACTTTATGACACTGTTCACAAATACACTAAACTGTTTATCATTTAAACTCTCAATTATCACTGTTACACAACTTAGTCTCCCGATCACACACTCAGCGGTTTATTATAACTGTTACACTTTTGTCACAAAAGCACCACGACACAACTTGTACTCCTAAATTAACTTGTACTCCTAATTTCACAATGCCTTTTCTTAACCGACCTGCGATTTATATACTTCTTATTCTTAGTCAAATCAGTATCCAATATTACATTTATTTTATCAATTAAACTTCTATACAGAGATTCAATTGTTTTAGTCAAATCAACAACTTATATCTTTACTTTTAGTCAAAACCAAACTACTGCATGTATAAAAGCTAACATTTATTTCATGGGTAATGAAGACATTTTTTATTTAAGAGTAATGAGGCTGTTACAACATTATATTTATACAAATATAGGGTAATTTTCACTTTAGTGTCATTGGATTTGTAGGAAGAGGAGAGGAGGTGAAGTCTGAACCCTATCTCCTGACTCCATTTATATCGTGAAGATTTTTTTAGTTCTAGAGATATACTGATTTTCAGATAAAAACTAACCTAAAATATAAAGTCATTAGAACTTTTCTGAAGTCTCCGGTGCTTCAGGATACCTTAAATACCCCACAAGGGAGTTGCAGTTACGACTACAGACTAATGCATGCGGTGGGACCAAAAAGACATGGTATGTGTTCTAGTCATCGGTTGCGGTATCCTCTTCACCTTCTTTTATATCAGATAAATCTAACTCAGCTGGTAGTTGATAGTACGTACCGGTAGTACTAATCGATAGTACGTATTGATAGTACACATTGATAGTACAAATTGATAGTACATATTGATAGTACGTATCGGTAGTACAAATTGATAGTACAAATTGATAGTACGTATTGATAGTACGTATCGGTAGTACGTATCGGTAGTACGTATCGATGGTACGTATTGATAGTACACATTGATAGTACAAATTGATAGTACAATTTGATAGTACGTATTGATAGTATGCATCGGTAGTACGTATTGATAGTACGTATCGGTAGTACTAATCGATAGTGCGTATCGGTAGTACATATCGGTAGTAATAATCGATAGTACGTATCGGTAGTACTAATCGATAGTGCGTATCGGTAGTACATATCGGTAGTAATAATCGATAGTACGTATCTATTTTTTTTTTTTTTTTTTTTGTTTGTCTATACTGTTAGCCCTGTTGGCTATTACAGCGTCACCGGGGGAGCGGGTGGGTCTGGAGACCCACCCTTAGTACGTATCTATAGTACGTATTGATAGTACGTATCGGTAGTACGTATCGGTAGTACGTATCGATAGTAGGTATTGATAGTACGTATTGATAGTACAAATTGATAGTCCATATTGATAATACGTATTGATAGTACGTATTGATAGTACGTATCGATAGTATGTATTGATAGTACGTGTCGATAGTATGTATTGATAGTACGTATCGATAATATGTATTGATAGTACGTATCGGTATTACGTATTGATAGTACACATTGATAGTACAAATTGATAGTACGTATCGATAGTACGTATTGATAGTACGTATCGATAGTACGTATCGATAGTACACATTGATAGTACGTATTGATAGTACAAATTGATAGTACATATTGTTAGTACGTATTGATAGTACGTATTGATAGTACGTATAGGTCAGCATGATTTCCGCTTATATGTTATTATTTAAAATCAAAATGAACCGTTATTATTTTAATTAAGTGATTTTGTACTAAATATAGTAGTTGTAGTTGATAAATATTGAAAGTAACATAACTAGTAAAATTTTAACATTATTATAACGTATAGCTCAGTCTTCCTAGATTTCAATTCCACAAAGAGTACAATTTTAGTAAGTAACTTTTTAAAATCTAATATAACTAACCGAAAGTAATCTTAATTTACTTGAATAAGATCACAATTTACAACTCAATAATTATAAAAGTATTTGAAAATGGTAAAAAAGTACAAACTAGTCTTATATTTATGACAGACCGATTTGGTCTGTCTGTCTTTTGATGAGTCTGTTTAAGTAATGGCACAATTATCACAATAATGAGTTGGTATTATAATTATAACTCTTTAGTTTAATCAACTTATCAATAATCAATGATAAATTATTATTTTAAGTGAAATTTTTAAGTTATAATTGTCTTATTCTTATTTATTATATATTATGAGAAAATCAATTTTCATTTTAAAAAACGATCGTAGAAAACAGATAGTGTTAATTATCTCATCTGCTAATCGACTTCTAATAGAGCTGCAAATATAACCTGCGGCCGAAAAGGCACTTTCAGCTTCTATCTACACTTGTCCGTTTCATTGTCAGCAAATAATTATTAAAAGCAGACAGGTATTTTCCTCGGACTCCGTCACTTTCGAATGTAGCCATTACCTTTTTGAGTATTTTGTCATAATCTTTTTCTTTTTTATTTTGTTTAGTATAACACAGTTTAGGTTTCTTGCTGGATTTGGAATTGTAATTCTTCCTGTAATGTCAAGTCTTTATTTGGTGATGGTGAATCTAAGTTCTCTTTTGTCATTTCTCCCAAGTTCTCTTTAGAATTATCATCTTGAATAACTCTATCTAAGATTTTTCTCATTTCCAATCGTATGATTTTCTTTTTTGGCATAGTAAATATATCATCAGTTCATTGTGTTATGAGGGAGCAACTTCTCTAATACGAATTTTAGTGTTGTTTCTGCTGTTAATAGGGTCGAATCTCTTCTGCATAGGGCTTCTACAGCCAATTTTAATGGCTGCAAACTGTCAATCATTTCTTTCATATTCGACGCTACTGTGTCCAACGACACGTACGCGTAACTACGCACAACGAATTTTAAAATTACCCACTGATTCCGGTAAATTGGTACCTAAGCTCCAAATGATGCCGGATCCGCCGGATTACCGGATCGGGTTTCCGGATTGCAATTCCTAGCTGGTACATCTCTTAAAGGAATCTTTTGTATACGATGGAGGGCATAGTTAAAATAAAATATAAAACTCTATTCAAAAAAATATATACGAAAATAACAATAACTTCATGCTTGTAAGTCTAAAGGAAAAAAAGGTTGTTAATAATTAACATAAAAAGTTCAGAACAAAAAAAAAATATTTCATAAATAACCAAATGAAACGTTTGAAAATATCTATAAACATGTATAGCCATGTTAAGCTTATTTAAATTAATATAAATATAGAATGAAAAATAAACCGATACGGGCAGGGATTCGAACCCGCGACTACTGGGAAACCGTCGCGTCGCTCTACCAACTGAGCTACCGTATCGCTGTCCGTCTCGGTGAATTAAGCATTCTATATGTGATCGTCTTTATCGGGACGGTGGTGACATCTATTAGGCTTCTTTCGAAAATCCTAACCAATGTTTCTAACTTTGCAGTATAGATAAACATTGAAAAGATGCCACTACCGAAATTAATGTTTGAAAATATCTATAAAGATGTATAGCCATGTTAAGCTTATTTAAATTTATTTTATTCTATTTATTCATTCTTTTTTTTTATTCATTTTTTATTTTTTCATTCTATATTTATATAAAAAAAAACCAAATGAAACATTTTTCTATTATCGATCGGTTAAAAGTCTGAGTAATTGTTGTCGCGGTAATGCACTATTTAAAATTCTAGTTTGTAAATAACAACGCCAGTACAGAATTCGATCGCTCCAAATTCACGTTGCGCACTTTGTAGTAGCCTGTTACTCCTCGCAGATCACACGATATGCATAATTTCTCTTTTATACTAATAATCTTTGCCACACTCTGAGATTTTGCCGCACTACCAAATATGTGATCACAGTACTCAACACACGTCCGAATCTCTGTTTTGTATAATACAAGAAGCTGTCCCGATGCAAAGTGATGGCAGACTTTCACAAGAACGGCAAGTTTTCCAGCTGCTGGAAAGATCTTCGAAGATTCGGAGAGATCTTTGGGTCAGAATCCGTTACCCAGCTGATCAGAACAGGTGATATACCGTACGCTGAAAGCTTGATTAAAAGGCTTGCATGTCAAATGCACTCTCGGGTATTATAATAAATTGTAAAATAATTGAACCTATTTTTAAGCTTGGTTAGTTATTGAGAATAATTATTAACTATTGTTTCATAGCAATCAGATTAGTGGTATTGGAAAGCATCAAGAATAAATCCATTCATCATACATCACGAACATCAATTTTGAACATATTAGGAATTCACAGGAAAAAAATGTGGGTTTTCTTTAATATTGACTAGGAAATTTGTCAAATACAAAAGGCCAAAACAAGCACTTGTACTTTTCAATTAAAGTATTCGTGGAGGATTACTTCATTGTTTTTACATTGTTTTCAGTACCAAAATGTTCTCAAAATTACATGTTTTTACTTACTTGTAATTGTATAACATATTACACACTAGCTGTTGCCCGCTACTCCGTCCAAGTGTTTATTGACAAACAATATCTTTCAAATTTTTTTTTAACTTTCGGCTGAGTACACTTTTTTTTTAATAAAAAGTATCCTATGTTCTTCTAATACCTCCAAAAGTATGTGTACAAAGGTTCATATTAATCGGTTTAGTAGTTTTCGCGTGGAACAAAAAAAACTTACATTGGCATTTATAATATTAATAGAATGAATATCTTGTAAAGTATGAATAAGCGTTACCGATTACGGGAACATGAAACATTCCTCAAACATACGCATTCCTGAAATTACATTCACCGCTGACAAGCCTCAAATTAATTAAAGTCAAATAACGTTATGATTTTGCAAAATAATCTCATTCGCTAATAGAATTAATAATTTAATTTCACGAAATACATGGATGCCAGCATTGCTAGTACTATTTAGAAATGGTTAATGGTTGAAGTCGAACATTAAAGTACTAATAAACTCGTTAAGTATCGTTTAAATAGAGAAGTGTATATTAAAAGCGATATTGAAAAAATATTCGAGTTCCATTTTTGTTAACGTTTTAAAAACTTTAAAAAATCTGGGACTTAACTGTCTATTTTTCGTTTTATGTTTAAAGATATTGTTCTTAAGCAAAAAGTAGAAAAAAACAAATAAACGGATAAAAAATAATAAAAAAATGTTAATAGGTTTCATGTTTCTACTGCCATAAATTTTTAGCTATGTTGCTCAAAATTCTTTAATAATAAAAAAAAATTCTTCATAAAAAAAATTTCTTTAATAATATATAATGAACCAAATATAAATCGTTAAGCCTTTCGTATAATGTAATTATTTTAAGTAATAAAAAAATTGTATAACTATTTAGTTAAACCAATATATACATTCAACCGGAAAATATGTTTTGGTTAATCTGGTTTTTAAGACTATAATGATTTTCAATGAGGAAGAGTTTAATCCATACAGTCGTGAGTAAAAGTGAGCTACAGACTTTTTAAAATAAAAAATACTACAGTGGAATAAATAGAGAAAAAAAGAAAAAACCTGTCGTCCTATGAACTTAAGTATCGTATCGGTAATTGCTTCTATAAAATTAAAATTATTTGAATTTACGAAACTAACTCTAAAACAATTTCTGATTACATTAATTTACATAACTTTTTATATGAATACATAATATACTAAATACAAAAACGTTTAACTTCAAACTCATCACAGACGAGCTACCTGGAGCATAAAAACTTATGAATAAAAAATGAATTCCTTGGTTTTAAAATTAGCATTACAAAGAGAGGTAATTCCTGTACTTTTGAGTTTGAAACAGAAATGTATAAGTGCGCTGTTTGTCGTTTATTTGGGGAGTAACGAAAAACTTGATTCGTTTTCTTGATTTGCTTTTTCTCAGTTTTTTTTCGTATTACTCTTTTAGTAAGATCAAAAATAAAATAATATTTAAAATAAATATTTACCTTCACAGTATTTAAAATACCTTCAAATCAATTAGATGTCAATGAATAGTACAAGAAATATTTTTATTGATTTAGTAAGTTTTTAACGTGACATGTTTGTTTTTCCCAAGTTTTATTAAAGATATATCTTTTTGTGATGCTTTTATTTAAGCATCCATAAGTTGGACAGCCTACCTACTCGTGTATGTAGGTACCCTATTGATTATCACCGAAAGCAACTTTCAAGAGCACTGTAAGAAAATATTCCAAAGTGGGTTGGTACCAGGGCACAACGTTGACGCTTACCATGGTATATGTCAAAGGGAGCAGATGTTTCGCCATTGTGCAGAATTTCCTGCTTTCATACCTTCGTGGAAAGACTATACAATCTTCAAGAGTTTCAGGGGCAACCATTGTTTACAAGGACCGAGTACAGTCCTTCTCTTTTTATCGTGGCCAAAGACCTTGTTGTGGTCAACAAATGCAATGACTTTAATATTTGTTTCTCCCTAAATTTTTCTTGTTATTGTCGAAACGAAAATACCAGGTCGCCAGACGACCGTTGGAACCGAAATCCACACTGTGCCTCCGGGATATGCAGTCGGCAAGGTTTTGTAATTTTATCAAAGCAGTTCTTGAGCCCTTGGTTGAAGGACAGAGAAGGAATGTTCCGAGATAATTGTTGCAGTCACAGTGCCTTTGCTTTGGTGTGTGTGTGACCTTCATCCATGAATTTGGACGAGTTGGTTTTAACTATAGGGCAAAATGCACTTAAGTTTGAAGATCTCTGCGAGAATTACGTCTTGGCCCGGACTCTTTCCACTTTTAAGCTGTTTAACGGCAGGATAAAGCCCCTCATGGTTAGTTAGTTAACAATCCCAGGTAGCAACTTCTTCTCCAACTGGGGCTCAGAAAGGATCCAGATCTTAGGTGTTAGAAAGATTGATCTTTTTAAGATCTAGCAGCTTAGAAGAGTGAAGTCTCTTAGTCAAATCTGAATTTTAGTTACTGTATGTGGACTGTTTGTAGAATTCGTATATAGAGCGTTTGCCACAGGTCCCTCATTCTAGTAAGGGCGAGGTCTAATTGGTGCCAGTTCTTTGATTGAGGGTGCATCCAGGATCCATGGCGCAAGGAAGTGGCGTTATTATTAGTTTGGTTAATGTTTTGTTTGTTCGAGCTTTTGTGTGTGTGATTTTCTTGTAAAACAACTTCTGGGCCAGTCAGTAGTAGTAGAAAACATCCTCTTACGGAGAGTTGTGAGATAAACGTTACTTCTTTGGATATTAGATTTGTTTTGTACTATCAGGAAAAGAGTCTGTCTTACAGTATTATTATAATGACAATTTAATACAATTCTGAATAATAAATTGTAAAACAATGTTATTAAATTAATATTATCTTATAATGTAATAAGAATTGAAGTGACTAATACACTTGTATTTGAAACCAAAATACTTTGATAATTTTATTCTTCTACTTATAGTACTTATTATAAAATAATATAATATTATTTATTTAAAGATAAGTTTAATTTCCTTCATAACGTTCAGGATCATATATCTCAAACTCCTTGTTATAAAGTTAGTCTCTCTTCGAGTTTTTAATGCAAAAGTGGATTAATATTTCGTCTGTGCACCTTATATTTTATATTATGGTAAATTTTTATGATTTATAGGCAAAGTTTTTACAAGTTTTGCATGTCATCCATCGACTCTTAGGAAAATTCTAAAGCAAGTTTAAAGTTTTTATTTTAGCTTGCTGACGAACTCGAACCGAGGTATAAAATATAACGAGTTTAGAATTATATTATAGCCAAATTTTAAATTTTAAATAATGTGAAAGGCAAAATAACAATTCAATCGAATGTTCAATTGCAATGTTAGAAGATTAGTTTTTAATACTAATGTTTTAACAAAACAAGCTGGTGAAATAATATTAAGTGTTTTTTCAAAGATTTTTTTTTTATTTTCATGCGTTCCTTCTAGTGTCATATGTTATGGTACAGTGAAAAAAATATATTTATTTTTTCCTTCTACGCAGTGTAGCAATTGCTTAACGATAAAATAGGAAAATCAAAAAATAAAATCTGATACTCTCTGGAACATCAAGACAATTTTGAATATGCTTAAAAATTTTCAAGATCCTACACAAGCAAATTTAGATATAAAATCAGGAGGCAGCTTGCTATTGACGGCTATTTGTGATTTTACCTTATTTACCGTTATAAGATTTTGGCTCTCCATACTGAAGGAAGTTCATTCGAGTCTAAGATATATACAATATACAAAAACAGAATGAATAATTGACCGAAGGAACCAAAATTGTCGAAAATGCTGTAAATTTTGGAACTAATAAGAAATATGGTTTATTATCGGTTATGGTTATGAAAAACATTTTTTATTTTCCTAACTGCTTATGAAAGTCTTATACAGATGACAATTACAAAAGGTGAATTAAATAATCATAGGTACATACTCAATGTTACATAGAAATATGTAATTAATAAAAATCTTTTAACACTACTGGACCTCATTCAAATATGGGGCCCAGGGCCTCTGACGGCCTCGTCAGTATATCTGTTGGGCATTGCAATACAACGGGATCCATGAGGCTTATAGTGAGACTATCAGAGACATGTACTACGACTCCTATGGTTAGGACTGCCGGTGGCGACGCCAAACCCTTCCAGAATACAGTAGTGGTTCACCAGGGCTCAGCTCCTAGTCCGCTTTTATTCAATGTTGTTCTCGATATTCTCTCGGCTCATATCCAAGACCAGCCTCTACGATTGATGATATATGCCGATGAGATAGCATTTATTGAAGAGAATCCACTAATGGGCCTTTTTTTTCTACAAAATTAGTTAATGCTTGACTACATTCAACCTGATGGAAAGTGGAAGTTTAGTCATAGGTAATAGGTAAGGCTTAATAACTTTGCAACCTACTCTTGCAGACACCCACATTATATTCGAACGGAAATACTGACGCAGGCAAATTGTTCCATACCTTCGTTGTATGAACTAAAAAGGACGAATCAAAGCGCTCCGGATAGGTGGAATATCCACAACGTAGGAATCCACACCTGCCGTGCATCGGAACATCTGTTAATGGAAGAGGAACGAGGGAATTAATACGTGTAATTCCTGCGCAACTATAAAACAAAAAACCTAACCGTAACAATTAAACTAAATATGTTGAAGATCGACTACATAGCTTGTGGGAGCCCAGACTAGAATTCTGTCCATATAAGTCGAATTATTTATTTTTTTTTTTTTTTATTTGGTAAAATGCGTTTTCGTATCGCCACACCAGCCAGGAAGGCGATGGCCAGGTGGTATGTGCGGCACCCGGCAGCATATAAAACGCTACCATTTTTAAGGCACCCCACTAAAAAAACCAACGGTTGCCCTCATCGCTACAATGAGACTTCCGCCGCTGAACGGCGAATCCGGAGCCCGCCATTTAGGCCTAGGTCACCGAGTTTTATTAACTCGACGGTGCGACCCAAGCAGCGGGCATAGGTTACCCCTATAGCCGCAGCCTCGGACTGCAGTGTTAACAAAACCGCAGGACACTGATGAGTTGGCAGTTTGGGAGGGCCTTCTTACTGACCCTTGCTGACTTGGGGTCAGTTCCACCCACTGCCAGTTTATCCTAACCCTAACCGAGGTTATGATGGAACTCCTCAGCTCATCTAGGGATTCCGCCTCCAATGAGGGCATCTGAACCGCGGCTTTGGCCGCAGACACCCTCATTTTAGTTGCCTACCTCTTCATCGCCTGCATTTTCGCCCTCAGGGCGTCCACCTCCTGTTGAAGATGGGCGTTGTCCGCCCGAACGCGACTGCCCTCCTCCGGTTCCGTCCGAACAGCTAAGGCCGACACGACTTACAACAATCCCTCAGGGCCTTGACCATCGTACCCTTAAGGTTCTTGGACTTAGAGCTGACTGCGATGATCGCAGCAGCACGTCGTCCAGCGACGGCCCGGAGTTTTTAGACTCCCATTGTCCAGTATAGGCTGCACCTCCGACGAATAATCTTCGTCGGATTCCGGCGCGCGCCCAACCGTAACTGTCCTACTGCAGAGGCCCTGGACACTCAAAGAGCGCTAGAAAGGGACCTCCTCCGTCTCCGCTCTCTTGGCCGCGAGATCGGCTTTCGCCTTCTCAAGCCCACTACCTCGTACTTTTGGCGCTACTCTTCCACGCCGAGCCGTGTTGAGCTTAGCCGACAAACGACTCGGGATCGGAATCCGTAGCATCACCCGGAGACCGGATCACCCCATGGCTCCGCTTCCTACCAAACGTAGGCTGCGAATCTGTCAGGTCATCGGAGTCTGTGAGCTCCATGACGACCTCATCCTCTACACCACCACCACCACACCACACTATTTTCATTTAACCTGGTCGGTGTGGTGTCGACCAGGGTAGAGACTCCTGTACGCGAGTGGATCTTGCCCCCCAGAGTACGAGGGGCAGACGGGAGCAGCGGCCGTGCAGGATTGAGCACCCGCCTGGAGACCATTTTCGGAATCACTCATTTCATTACATTAGGACGAGCCTTACCCGGTCTATTGGCAAACGCCGAACCGCCGGATCGACACGAAACAGCTAAAAGGGGACAAAGAGACACGAAGAAGAAACAACAAAACAAGACGAAGACAAAACACAAACCCCAACTCCCCCTGGGGCGCTCCTCCACGGAAGAAGCGGGCCCCGTATTTCCCCCCCGTGTCGGCCATAGACCGGGCACTGACACCCCCATGGCTGACCCCCAGTGCGCCGAGTATTAGCCAACGGCTAACGAGAACCCGAAGGAATTAGTTAACCGTTGCCCAGGGAGCACCGGCCCGTACCGCTTCCGATGCCACTGGACGAATCCGAGTAGCAAGGGTAGCGGACAGGCACACGAGGAGGTTTCCGGCGATCGCCCTCCATCTATATAAGTCCTGAGCCAGCCGTTAAGTCGGAAAAGTTCAGGAAATCTGGATCCGTTATGCACAAGTTTGAAGGTAGCGATTACGATGTCCAAGGCCAGATAAGCCATCGCTAGATCAAATATAGATATAAAAGCGTAGTTTAACCAAAAACGGTGCAAAATGGAGGAGGTTAATCAGGAAGGCAGGTCCCGTTATACGTCGGCATAAATGCCAGAAAGAAGAAGAGGAAGACTTTTAATTATAAAAATTTGCAATAGTATTGCTCAATGTTAATTGTTGTTAATTTTTATAACGACATCCATAAGTACATAAAAATATTATTACAAGATATTTTTGTATAGGGGATTTTTTAATTATTTTTTCTGCTTTTAAAGTTATTTTACCGGTTTCTGTATTGTATCAAAATGAACTTACGAATACAAAAATTTTTACTTTTTTAAGTTTTTTTACTTTCAATATTGCATAAAAACCTTTCAACAGAACTAATACAAGCCCAATATCTTGGAGACGTCATTTTTTATTTCGAACAAAAATGGCTAAGAACCATCTCGACGGACCACACTTTCGATAAATAAAAACCGCAATTAAATCCGTTCGCTCGTTTCAGTGCTATGCTGCCATAGACAGATACACGGAATACGTCAAACGCATAACACAACTCTTTTTAGGTCGGGGGTTAAAAAGACATACTTATTTAAACCGAATTATCGCTACGTGTAACAAATGAGTCTAATATTGTCGCTATTGATAATGCGACTAAGTTAAATACTCTTAATCATCTTTCTGAAATATCCACTCCAGACACTCAACAATTTTTCATTACTCAATTTACTGTTAGTGATGTTAAGAAGAATATATTAGCTATCAAATCAGACGCCATTGGATCCGACAGCATTAGTCGTAAAATGATTCTCTCTATCCTTGATCACCTCGTTCCCGTAATCACTTTCATTTTTAATAATTCCATAAGCACCAATACATTTCCAGCTATATGGAAAGATGCACAAGTAATTCCTTTACCAAAGAAAATATCACCTTCTTTACTCTCTGATTTTCGTCCCATATCTGTACTTCCTTTTCTCTCCAAAGTCCTTGAACGCCTAGTGCATCACCAACTCAGCACTTTTCTTTCTATCCATAAAAAATTAAATCGTCTCCAATCCGGATTTCGTACCGGACATAGTACGACTACTGCTTTGGTGAAAATAACTGATGATATAAGATATGGTATGGAAAGTCAAAAGCTGACGGTTATGACTTTGCTGGATTTTAGCAATGCATTTAACATGGTGGATTTTGACATTCTACTTGCCGTTCTGAATTCTATTAACATATCTCCTGCAGTACTTGAATGGTTTCATTGTTACTTACATGGTCGCCGCCAACGCGTACTACTTTGTGACTCTTTTTCAAATTGGTCTAACATTAAAGCGGGCGTACCACAAGGTGGCGTGTTGTCTCCTCTTTTATTTTCAATATTTATAAACCCTATCACTGAACATATTTTTTCTCTCTACCACCTTTACGCCGATGATCTTCAAATCTATGCGCAGTCAAGTTTAGCTGATTTACCCAAAACAATTATTTATGTAAATAAAAACCTCGCTCACATATCGCAATGGAGCAATTCCTTTGGATTGACTGTAAATCCAGGTAAAACGCAAGCAATTATAATCGGCAGTCCTAAACTTTACGCGCGTATTAATTGGGAAAAATTACCACCTGTGACTTTTAATGGAATTCATATACCTTATTGTGAAAAGGTCAAAGATCTTGGTATAATTTTAGATTGTCATCTTTCTTGGACACCACAGATAAGCGAAGTGAGCCGAAAAATGTTTTTTTCTGTAGGATCTTTACGTAGATTGCGTAATTTTCTTCCTATTTCCACTAAAATTGCGTTAGTACAAGCTATCCTCTTTCCTATTTTTCACTAAGCTGATGTTTGTTATTTAGACCTGAAAGAGGAGCAACTTAATAAACTTGAGCGCCTCCAAAACCTATGTATACGGTTTATATTTGGACTACGCAAATATGACCACATATCTGAATTTCGTAAAAAACTCAAGTGGCTCCCGATTCGCCTTCGCAGGAATACTCATATCTTAAATCTCTTATACTCCATTCTGTTCAATTCTTCCCTTCCTCCCTATCTAAAAAATCGATTTAAGTTCCTAGGCGAATGTCACGACCGCAACCTTCGCTCTGAAAACAACCTTTTACTAGAAACTCCCGCGCACTCCACTTCTTTCTACTCTAATTCCTTTACTGTCCGAGCTATTCAACTTTGGAATAGTCTTCCTTTACAAGCCAGACGTGCTCCAACTCTGACTGTTTTCAAAAAACTTGTCATTGCATACTATCTAGCTCTTTGAAGTTCCTCTAATTTTTATTTATATATTTATTTATTTATTTATTTATTTATCATTATTATATTTACTTATTTTTTTTCTTTTCTTTATTCTATATAGATATATATATATTTGTTTATTTATTTTTATGATTATTATTTATTTATTTTATTTTTTATCTATTTATTATTAATTTTGCTAATTTTTTTCATAACATATCCTTAACCTTAAGGTTGCCTGGCAGAAATCGCTTTTCAGAGATAAGGCCGCCTTTTTGTGTTACCATGTTTTATTATTTGTTTTTTTTTATTTTCTTATCATTGTTTTATATTTTCTGTGTTTTGGTGTGCAATAAAGAATATTTATTATTATTATTATGAGTCTATCACGTCGTACGTACGTCTCCTTAGACGTGCGCACGTCTCCTTAGACGTACGTAAATATGTACAAAGAACATACGTCTAATTTTTGATTTTTTAAAAACAGTCGAGAACATTTTATTAGGGATAGCTTATTCAGAAACACTGAAATAACGTTATTTTTTTTTAATCTGAAAATAAATCCCAATACTTCACTTCAATAACTTTCATAAATATTGATTTTCACAGAAACCGACACATCCATTTTATTTCATTGGGCATTGATGGCCCAAAAATATTGGAAAACAGTTTTTTTTATTTTCTATCCAGTGAGCCGAATATCGATGTTTAAACAATCTACTTTAAAAAATATAAACTTTCATTTATTTTTACTATAATTTTATTTATTTACTATCAAACATGAATTTTGAGTTAAACTTTAAACCTAATTTAATTTTCTTAGGAAAATAATCTTAAAAAAAAATAGTATTGTCTATAGCATTTATATGTTATGGTAATTTGGTTTTTTAGTGTGGTTGCTGTCTAGTAATATACAAATAATATTTTAAAAATACACTTTTCAGAAATGTTCATTATAATTTATTTTAAAACCTTCCAGGTATTCATATTTTACCTAATCGAAATATTTCCTCGCGGGGCATAAAATAAGACTCAGGTGTACTTGATAGCTTTTATCCGACAAAACTGATAAAATATCCTTTGCTCGCAGACCCTCGTCATTCGTAGTTTTATCTTAAGTTTATTGAGTTTTTCGACACTCAAATATTTAATATCCAACTTTATATACCTACATTAGTTTGCTTAGTTACATATTCAGCTTGTATTTAAAAAACTCAAATTAAAAAAAATCAAAACGTCTCTTCCATACTAGAGCTGAAACAAAAGTAACAAATGAACCAACAAAATAATTAATGGTAAAATATCTAAATAAACAAAACGGATTCTGCGACCAAATCGCGGAATCCATTTATTAAATTTAATTCACTTTATTATTAAATTTTTCTGCTACGAAAATTTTTCGGTTCGGTTTCGGTTTTAATTTTTCGGTTAGCTGTGAAAGCTATGGGGTCCTGATAACGAGGGTAAGAATAAATTATTACAAAACTATCACGAAATATAATTACAACGCAATTATTACTAAATATTTAGAAGTCATGTAGAATTCATATAATAATAATAATAATTTTCAAAGTATGACATTTGCATATTTCTCATAATTTAATAACGACAACAAATAGAACACAGTTATAAAGATAAGTAAGGTACTCTGATCACTCCGTCAATATCCATCACACCTACAGAGCTTCCGCTCGTAAGTGAGTATGACACAATAAGTCTTATTAAACTTAACACTTGTTTATTCATTGATAGCTGTAAATCCCCACCTATTGCTCTGAAATACCCTCCACTTCTATCACAGATACTAGAACTTACATTTTAATCTAAATTACACCGAGTCAAAGTAATAAACGGTTGCTAAATTAAATTTAAAAACTATTTCTTGAAAAAGAATTGCAGTCTAATAATTGACAATGGTTTTTTCAAATTCAAATTCAAATTCAAAATATCTTTATTCAAGTAGGCATTTACACGCACTTTGGAATCGTCAATTACATTAAATTGGTCAGTATAGTCAGTCTGTGAGTAAACTACCACCAGCTCGGAATGCTGTTCTGCTGAGAAGAGCTGGCCAGAAACTCAACAGTTGCTCTTTTTAAATGAAATTAAACAATGTTTGACTTATACATTATAACATCAACCCTGCAAATGAGTCAACGACCCAAGTTCCATACATTTCGATCATCCAAAAATTCTTGAATTTTATAATAAGATTTATTTAATAATATACTTTTAATTTTAGATTTAAAACTATGAAAAGGAAGATCCAAAATATCTTGTGGAACCTTATTATATATGCGTACACTGAAGCCCATGAAGGATTTGTTAACTTTTTGAAGTCGAAATTTAGGCGTTACGAGTTTATTTTTATTTCTTGTATTTATCGTATGTCTGTCGCTGTTTTTAGTATAAGTATTTAAATTTTGACGTATATATATAATATATTATTAAAAATGTATTGAGAAGCAACCGTAAGTATACCGATTTCTTTAAAAACATCTCTTAGGGAGTCTCTAGCTCTTAGATTACAAATAGCCCGTATAGCTCTTTTTTGTAAAACAAATATAGAATTCTTTCGGCAGCACTGCCCCATAATAAAATACCGTAAGACAAAATACTATGAAAATAACTAAAATAAACGAGTCGAGCCGTATTACATCTGTTAATTGTCTTACTTTTTTAATTGCAAAGACGGCAGAGAACGACGGAACACAATGAAAAAGAAGACGCAGACGGCAGAGACGGTTAAATCTGGGCTATGTAGAAGACATAAATATATACATATACACAACCTACTTTTGAATGAACTTTTGAGCGTTACATGCTTGCTATATCTTTGGGTTCACATAAGTGTTTGGTTTATTTTTTATAACAGATTTACAGATTTCCAATAAAAATTCAATGAAATACAAAATTAAAAACAGCAATCTTAAAGTGAGAAACTCTTTCATAGAAAATGTAGCCCACTTGTAAGCTCTAATGTGTGAAGTATTGTGAATTTAGGCTAATATGGTTGAGCTAAAATGTGTATTAATCCGATTTTCTACTGCCGCATTGCGTACTCATCCCTCGGGTACAATTCCTGAATAGTTTATGACAGAGTCCTAATTATTATTTCTAAAAGGAAACACCTTCGCCATTTCAATGTTGGTAGGATACAAATTGGAAAGTTGAAAAGTAATTTACGACTTTACATAAAAATACCACGTTCTTAAATGTAATCTATGATATTAACAGTATAAATATTAAATAAAATTGATATTAATGACATATAGGATGGAATTAATGCAAATAAACATGTAATAAATAACTTAATAGTAAAACATAAAATTCTTCATTTATAGTTTCTGCACTTTCATAAAAAGTAAAGACTGAGCAAGTTTTCATAACTGACATATAGGCGAAAGGCCTTTGTGATTGATTTAAGCAAATGATTCTGAAACTGACCTGGCCTGGCCTGAGACTGAAAGACACGAAATTTTACGAATCATTTCCTATTTTATATGAAAAAACCTTAAGTGTTCCTGTGAATGACGTTATATGTAATCAGATCTTTAAGAAAGAAAGTGTTCTTTAAGAAAGTTATAATATCAAACAGGTTTCTTTATTGGATGTAATGAAATTTCTTAAAAAAATACTATTATATGCTTTGATAGGTTAGGTGATAGGATAAACCTTCATGATAAGTATCATCCATAAAAGGCTAGTTATTTTTCTTTTTCATTGTGTTCCATTAACCCGTTTGCAGAATTTTTAGTATCAATAGATATAAGACGAGAAGACGAAGCTTCTTAGTAATCCATGGATTCACCGTGCGGGTGCCGGGCCCATCGCGTTGCAAGGAGAGGAGTGCAAGCAGTGCCTGGGACTTGCGACCCAGGAGTAGGTTTAAGGGGCCCCTTTATTATGCGCAAAAACGCTCACCTTCACCCTCCACACTCCTCTCCCTACCTAACCAAATTTGGAAAGAACCTACTAATGCCGCCTTTGAAGTACGTTCTAGAAATGAACCGATGCTTGTTCTAGAAAGGCCAAGATCTTTAAGTAGGCTATAGAGAGATTTTGCTGTTATACCTCTCGCTCCCACTTCTACCGCGTACAAACTAACTATAAATTTATTCCTGATCAGTTCGTTGGTTAGTTCGTAATACTTATTGAGCTTGAATGTGTGATCCCTTGGGATGTTTGTTTCCCAAGGAACAGTAAGCTCCACAAGTATCACGCGTCTTAGATGTTTCGAATACAGGAATAAGTCCGGTCTGGATGACGAAACACCAACATCCCCAGGGATTTTGTAATGCTTTTCATACGTGTCCATTATGAGAATCCAATCAGGAGCCGCGCCTAATATTGAATAATGCTTCGCTTTTGATTTTTTGGAGGAGCCTTCCTTTACAAATTCTATAGATCGTTTGGTGGTTGTTATACCCTTCCGCGCTCTTGCTACTGAAAGACTAACCGCTTCCCGTATAATTTCTAATACCTTGTCGTGGCGACGCGAATATTGACCTTTATCTAGAAGTACCCTACACCCTACTAATAGGTGTTTCGCGGTTCCTATTGCCTCCCCACAGATGTTGCAAGACTTTTCGGTGGCTTTGCCCCATTTTACTAAATTACTTTGATCTGGGAGAGTCATTTGGAATGCATTAAGATAGAATTTTAATAATGCTGGGGACCAATCATAAATTAAGGTGCGCCACTTCAAAGCTAGTGGAATACAAAAATCTCCTATGGTCACCCATTCGTTTTGAATTTCTAGGCTCATCGCGTGGAGTCGGTAATTATCGTTTTCGTCTTGTCAAATAAAAGATTTTGTTATGTCTATGTCTTGAACTTTCCTACTTGATCCTAGCCCTACTTTATTTGTTTGAGCACCTATCATAAATTTTTTATGGAATTGAAGTCGTGACTCGAGCTCTGAGGCAACTTTGTCTTTTGGGAGAGAAGTTACAGTATCATCTTTAGATTTTCCGATGATATGTCTTTTGGTAACTCTTAGATGTTTGTAGAGCTCCGATGGTTTCTTTAATTTTAATCCAAAGTTGTTTCGGTCTCTAAATAAGGTTGAAGAGTCCGCTGAGTGCGCTAACCCGAGCCATAACTTCAATGTCTTTATGACGCTTGCATCTAACTTTGACAAAAGGGTTTTATTTTGTCAAAGTTAGTTGTTTAAGTTAGTTAGTTCTATTATATCATGTATTACGGAGTTATATATTCAAAATATTTTTGTTATCTTATCACCTCAAGTACATACTAATATTAAATATATATTTATAGTCCTATGTTTACCTAAATTAATTAAAAAATGTCTCGACTAGTTTCGAACCAATTTGGAGTCCCCGTTCATGATATCATGTATATACTTGTTCAACATTGCTTTGTTAGTGTGCGTGTTACACTACTACTAACTGTTTTTGTAAAGTTCTAAATACTTTGGACTATGCACAATAAAAACTTATTATCTTTTCCTTAATGGTTCTTCGTCGACTCTACATCGCTGATTCATTCACGGCTACCCAAAAAAAAAAAGGATAATGTGTAAAACTGATATAGATTATGTAAAATATATAACGTGCCAGTCAAACCGTCAAAATCTTAAAAAATATATTTAAACGGCCTCAGAATTACAACTAAAACAATGACAGTTATTAAAACAAAGTAATATGTACGTAACATTTTAATAAGTAGGTATTTAAGGAAATAATTTTGCTATAGCTTGGTAGTCCAATCAAGACTTGGGTTGCGTGAATTATGAAAGAGATAAGAGTAATAATAAAGGAAAAAAATCAAAAAAGTGTGAATAAAAAAAAATAAATATATATTATTAATAATAAAGTAATATAGGAAAAAATATATAATATTGTTATTAAAACCTATTAAAAGTGAAAAAATATCTATAAATTAAGAGGTCAGTTATCTTTATTCCAACCCTAATAATCACGTCAATATTTCATTGAACTTAATGGCCAATTTAAACCTGTCGTCTTACACTGTTACTATAATAACTCATTGACTTTTTGTTTCAAGATTAATACCGAGAAGTACCAACATTTCGCATCGAAGCGAGAAACTTTTTCGATCTAAATCTTTAACCAAATGAAAAATCTTTTAAAATTATTAATTATATCGAAATTTTTGTATGTTAAGTAGTATTTATGTTTGTTACAACCGTAAAGTGGAGTTTTGTGTTGTCTGTACCCCATATTCGTAAGATTTACCATATTATCGACCTACTCCTGGGTCGCAAGTCCCAGGCACTGCTTGCTGTCCTCTCTTTGCAACGCGATGGGCCCGCCACCCGCACGGTGAATCCATGAAATGCTAAGAAGCTTCGTCTCGCCTAATTCATTCAGGCTGTTCATACTGCGGGATATATTTTGTACTTGTACCAGTGCCATGTAATACATAAAGTTTTCAATATATATAAATATATAATGTATAATATGTATAAATGTATATAAATATAGAATGAAAAATAAACCGATCCCGCCAGGGATTCGAACCCACGACCTCTGACACCACCGTCCCGATAAAGACGATCACATATAGAATGCTTAATTCACCTAGACGGGCAGCGATACAGTATTTCAATTCAAATGGGAGACGATTTTAAAAAATAAATCCCTGAGGTCGACGGTTCGAATCCTTGCCCGTATCGGTTTGTTTTTCATTCTATATTGATATATATTTAAGGTTTGACTGTAAATATATTCACAATCTTACCATTGGCAGTAGAACTAAAAAAATCCCAATCAATCATTCATTCAATAGTAAATTCTTTAAGTGGTAGTCTGATGATACTCTAAAAAAATACTTACCTACTACTTTAAATTATTTTGAAATGATTCCTCTTAAAAACCCCTTTTAAAAGTATTCAAAAGGTTTATATTAAATAGTTAATTTTATTTATATTATTTCCAAAATTAAAAACTATACATAATACGTGGCCGTAAATAACGCTAACATTCATTTGAAAAATGAGGTTGTGGATATTTAGGAGAATTTCGGGTTTGCGGGTAACATTTTCTGCTAATTACGACCTCTGGCCTACAATATATCTCTCGTAGTTAGGCGAAGAAATCACAACATTTCGTGCGCTTGATTGAGTTTTCTTTTCCATTGTGCTCCATTAACAAAATAGCTTTCTCCCCTTACTTTCAGGATGCCATGTGTACGAGGAAAATTATATGAGCAATTTGTCTTAACCCGTATTATGAAATAGTACGTGGTTTTTCAGTTTATATTTATATACGCTCATATAATATAATTAGTGAACTGTTTATAAAGAAATACTACTCTTAAAATATAACTTCTGATTTTTGGGAAATTTTCTATATATAAGTTTTGGAAGACGTTAATGGACTTATTTATTTAAAAAACTACCTCTTAGTTCTAGAGAATTGTTATCTTAGCCTTAGAGAATTTGAAACATTCAAATATACATACTTACTTATTTACCGCCCCGTTGGTCGAGTGGTTAGCGCAGACGCCTAACGTGTCATGGCTCAATGGGGCTCGGGTTCGATTCCCGGCAGAGACAGGCATTTATGTGATGAGCATAGATGTCTATGTTTCTGGGTTTGGTCGTTTATTATATATATTCTCAGTATTTATATGTGTATTTCTATGTATTTGTATCGTTGTCTAACACCCTTAACACAAGCAAATAATTTGCTTACTTAGGGGTTAGATCAATGTGTGTAATTTGTCCTGATATTATTATTATTCATTTATTTTATTTTAATCTTATAATTTACATTTATACATATAACATTTAAAAAAACAACATTTTAAATATAAATATAAAAAACAGTATCCCGCCGACGTGGGCCTTACGACCAGTCCGTTGGTGGTTAGGGCGACAGCGAAAGAAACTTCCTCACAATGCGTGCCGTTCCCAAAACTGCTGCTCTTTGCGTCCGACCCTTGATCCAGTTTTTTAGTGAGAGCCTCTTGAGATGATGATCGAGACTCTTCGCTATAAGACCATTGACGGAAACTACCATCGGGACAATTATTGTTGAGTCAACATCTCACATGTCGGTAATCTCGTGAGCTAAGTCCAATTATTTTGAAAGTTTGTCCTTCCCAGCTTTCACAAGATTAGCGTCACACGGGACACTGATATCAACAAGAAATGTCCGGCGCTCTAACCGATCTACTAGAGCTTAGCATGACCATTTTCCAAAACTGGCTCCGGTGAGTACTTATAATAGGGAACTTCAAAAGGTACAAGACCGTATCGAAGAGCAAGTTCTTGGTGGATAATCTTGGCTACTTGGTTGTGCCTGTGCAAATACTCTCCATTGGCAAGATGACAACAACCGGAAATAACATGTCTGATGGATTCTCCTGGTTGGTGGCACGCACGACATATGTCAACAGTGCCATCCTTTATTATGTATTTCCGATAGTTGTTCGTCTTGACAACTTCGTCAGCAATTGCACAAGCAAAACCTTCGGTTTCACCAAAGAGATCACCAAAGCGTAGCCAAGCCACGGACGCCAGAAGGTCTACATCAGGCCCATAAAGTGCCTGGTGGAACCGTCCATGAAGCTCCTTACTCTTCCATATACTTATACGGTCGTCAGTGCTAAGTACTACAGGTTTATGCCAGTTATCTTTGGCTAAGGAGAGCGGTGTAAGACCATTATCTACTGCAACAATGTCCCGATGCATTCCACACTCAGCATGAAGGAAATATTCATATAATATATTCAAATATGCATGCAATATATTGTCAATAGTTTTCGGGCCTTTCGGTCCAGGGCATCTAATTCAGTCTGAGTCCACCTTAATATGCCGAAAGTATACATCAGCACGGGCATTACCCAACTGTTGAATGCACGCACTTTGTTACCTCCTGACAAAAGACTTTTTAGAACTTTTGTCAAGCGGTTAAAGAAGCGTTCCTTCACTAGCTGTTTAATGTCCCCATTTAGTATGCCTAAGCATTCCGACATACCAAGGTATTTGTAGCACTCGGTTTCGGAGAGGGATCTGAGGGACGTTGTCTCCGAGAGTCGTAAATATTCGCTATTTACAACTCGGCCACTCTGCACATGTGCAACCGCGCATTTATCTACACCAAACTCCATCCTAATGTCATTACTAAACGTTTGCGTAACGTTTAGTAATGATACCAGATCTGCTTTATTTGGTGCAAATAATTTGAGATCGTCCATGTACAAAAGATGAGAAATGATCTCACCCCCTCTGCGAAAGCGAAAGCCCAGCTTTGAGTCCCTAAGCAACGCACTTAAGGGGTTCAAAGCTAGGAAAAACCACAAAGGACGCAAACTGTCACCCTGGAAAATACCTCGCTCAATCCTTACAGGTTCGGAAGTAAGAAGATTTCCTCCGCCCCCTGGAAGACAAAGGACCGTTGTCCATTGCCTCATACATGAATCAAGAAAAGCGCATATATCTGTGTCAATCTTATACACTTCTAGTACTCGTCTCAACCATGTTTGAGGCACCTAATCATAGGCCTTTTTATAATCAATCCAGGCGGCGGAGATACCCTTCTTACCTCGGCGAACCTTTTCATTAAATATTTTTTGTCATTTACCTTCAACTGTTTTTGTTTTAGGTATAATGAGTCTTAATATTATCCTAATTTATGCGGAGGCAGTTTGTGATTTACTCTGTGATATTTTAATAATATGAGCATGTATATTATGTTAAAAATGCTTAATTATTTAATTTACTTTTTTAACATTTCATAATTTGTTAACTACTTACTGAGAGTGATTTTAAAATAACATTAATGGCAAATATGATCTCCTCGATTGAATTAAAATTTAGTTCTGCTTGAAAGAACACCACGAGGTGTATATAACATGCTCTGCAAATGAAAATCTGTTAATGATAAAGTGATTGATGAAATCTGGTTCTAGAATAGAATTTTTGGCAACTCTGATTAGATTAGCGAATATAATTCGAAAATCGAATATAAAGATAAGAAATGGAATTGTCGTAAAATAACATAAGGTTATATTGACATGTAATCAAAAATATATAAAAAAAATATGTCATAATCACTAGTAATATTAACAAATTGTAGGCCATGAAAATTATCATTATTGATATTTTTTAATGTTATAAGTTTGATCTTTATTTAAACATCCTTATGAATTCTACTAAAGCTTTAATGCCTTCAATTTAATATGGGATCATAAACATGTTTTATTTAACAATTATAAATGAAGAGTCAGATATGCATAGAGTTCACAAGCAATAATTTCTTAAATATAAAACGGCGAGGTTTCACTTTGCATAAAACGAAACAGCACAATTGGTTCATTATTATTCACATTCTAAAGCGGCTTCCATAATGCCATGAAATATGAAAGAAAATAATTAAAAATGGGTTATGAAATACTCGTTACAAAAAAAGCTAAATACTTGTTTGTGGAAGTGTTTGTATCATATATCAAATTATTAGAGTAGTGAGAATTGATTAGTGGGATTTTACAAATAAATTAAGTACATAAAAAGTATTGCATAAATAATGAATTATATATTGATACATTTTCACTGACTAGAGACAAAAACGATACCAAAGTAAAACTTTACGCTATCAGTGCTTTGTCATTTCAAGTCTCCGGCCCTTTCTCATAGCAATATCCAAGTTGCAGCATCAACATATTGTTGGGAATTCAAGCCACCCTCAAGAGATTCAAACGAGTAGCTCCTTGTTTGTACGTTCCTTCGAAATGTTCCTTGGTCTTGAATATAAATAACTCATTAAACATTTAAACATTTATTTGCTTTCATTTAAAGGATAAATGCCCGGAAGGGGACATCGTTTTCCAGATCCCGAAACCTTATGGTTTATACCTAAACCATGTGGTAATTTTTATTTAATGATAACCACAACAACGAACGTTGGATTCATAAGCAGCCGTTTGAATAATTAAATTTATTGATCGAAACTATGCCGGCATTTTAACAAATCAAAAATAAGAACAAGTAAACAGTTCGTTAGACGAATATCACTTGAATATTTTTATAAAATATTTTTTGTTCGATTTGCTATTCATATTTTTAATTAACAACGAAAGTCTTAAATTATACAATTTCCTCAGCAACGCTCGGCAATATCAAACGCATTTACATTCATTTACCAAGTTTTTGTATGAAAATAAATAAATATTTATTTTTTTTATTACACGTCTGATTTTCAATACATACCGCGAAATATCTCTGAAATAAATGGTAATAAGAAATTGATAATTTATAGTTTAATAGTTATATTAATATAGAATTTTTTAATAACTATATAATTATAATACTAAAACCATGTAGTTAAAATATTATGATTATATAAGTACTTAATACTAATACTAATGTAATTATACATAACTTTCTCTGTAAATTAAAATACAAGTTTTTTCAATTGTATATTTTTTTCTCTAAGATTGAACTAGATGGAATATTTGTTATTAATCCACATAATTTATTTTATGAATTACTGCCAGGAAGCAAGTTCAATATTTCAAATACCCGGTACATTGAAATATAGCGCTAGTTATGATCCATAAATACAAATCCAATAAAAGTGTCAGCATATTACCTACTCTTGCTTTACACTTGCTTTGCTCTTGCACTACAAAGTTGTCGGTAAATATATTTTACATTTAAAATCAGACAGTTAACTTTTATCAAACTTAAATTCACTTATAATGCGTTCTAAAATTATAAACAAACCGATATATTAAATATCTCTGGAAAATAAGTCTATCATCCTCTGATTGATGATATTCAGGAGAATTAAACCCTTATAATCATACCCTTTGCCCTTATCCTTGGTTTTAGTCCACCGTGTGATTGACGTCTCCAAGGGTGATTATTTTATGCTCTCAGAGACCTTTTCGTTTTGTGACCCAAGATTACAATGAGTGACTTACGGCCAGATTATTTTACTTTTTATTACAATATTGCTTTGTTTTGATTTAGTGTTTATTACTATTTTGGGATACTAGTTGCCCTAAAATTTAAACATTGTAAAAGTACCTACTTAAATTTCAAGCAACTGTGATCCAATAAAGAATATGCATAAAATTTAAAATGGTCTCAAATACTTTTTTTTCGCATACTTATTATCATCTTATTATAATAAAAACATTTTTTTTTATTTACTAATCATTGAAGGATATAAAATAATTTTTGAAAAGTTAAGTTGAAAATTAAGGGAGCGAACTTCAAACTTCCAAAACGCGCCACCATTGGTCGAAAGGAAATGTGACATCATTTGTCACGCCATTCAAATTATCGGCGTCGAAGTTCATATTGTGGTATTAGTGTTACTGAGAAAAATAAATAATTTAAACCTACATTTTCGTGCTTAAAGGTTTTATTAAATGATATAATTGTTTAGGTAATCCCAAAAACATTTTCTCAATACTCAAACAACTTTAACAAAACAAATACCTACAAACTCTTTTTCAATAGCATTTAGCATGCTACTAACATTACATTTTTAAAATGTTTCTTCCTCTGAATCATTTTCCACTTCACTTGACTCAGATAAATAACTTTGTTGATAATCAGCAGATATAGAAGATATAAAATGCTATAGAAGTATTATCAGCTGTGTTTTCCGTAATCAATTTTCTTTTTAAAACAGATAGTTTTACTGGTAAAGTACCAATATAGTGTGTTGAATGAGGTAATGGTGACAATGCTACATTTTAAATTTACCTTTTAATGCTAAATTTTGTTTTTCAGCAGGTATATTTACATTGACACCTTTACTTCCATACTTCGGTTTAATATTAACTTGCACAGCTTAGTCACTTGGTAATTTAGGTATTTTCAATATGCGAAAAGCAAGGCTTTGACTTATGATCATCACATTCAATAGGATAAGTACTGAGTCCTGGCTGATTAATATCACAGATATTTGTATGAGCAGTACTAGGACTTACTTAGTATAACACTTCTTTGTGAAGGTGACCATTTTTTAAACACTACTTTTGATAGCTAACTCTGAAAAGGCTTCATTAACCAATGTCAATCTTTGCCTTTTGACTATGCACATTCATGAGAATGTTATCTCAGCTGGTGTTTTTGCCACAAAAATATATGAGGCACAACTCTTTTCTTCGAACTTAGATTACATTTTTCTCCTTGTTGTTTCGTTATACATATTATATTCAATACAATTGGCTGTATCTTCCTTTACCTGAAATAAATCGACAACCACAAAAAATTCGTGAAACCAAAAATACAAAACGGTTTTATAGAAAGTTATACTGAGCTTTTGTAAACTAGCTTAGTTTAATTAATTTCAAAACTCAAATTTTCTAATGTTCAATAGCTAATGCAAAACTTACTATTAATTTAAACTATTAAATTAAACTTATTATAAATAAAGTATACTTCCGTTAATTTGATCTTCACTACAATATAAACACGATTTAGGACATATATTATCCCTTTTAATTACCATACATCATTGTTTTTATGTTTCCGCATCTCTTGGAATAAAAAAAACATAGTGTTTTCTAAGGTTTTCACGAGTACTATACATTAAAATAAAATTATTTTTACGGATTTAACTCGCGTATATTGAATTTAATTTTAAATTTAGGTACATTTTAAATCTAACCCGACGTTTCGAATGCTTTGCAGAAGTCATGTTCACGGTAAGACGAGATGGAGGTGTCTGTCAGTAAGTCAGTTAATTAGTCATCTATCTCCAACGGTTCCTAAGCTTCCGGGCGTACAGTTCAGGATTCACACAAAACGCACTAACAGTATCTTGAGGTCTTACAGTGCGGTCACAGACATGGGATTTTATATTTTCCAAAAGTGGGTCCCAGGTGTTAGATAATCCCAATTTAAAGACAGGCAAATAAATAAATTTGAAAAACTCTTAAAGGATAAATCGGATATGAATTCAAATAAAACAAAATTAACTAGTAATAGTCTGGCAACACATACCTCAGTTGTCAATCTGTCAAAACAAAATTTGGATAAACCAACCGTTGAGATACTAACCAAACCATTCGAAACGTCGGGTTAGATTTAAAATGTAAATTTAAAATTTAATTCAATATACGCGAGTTAAATCCGTAAAAATAGTTTTATTTCAAAACAAAAAACACTTTGTCGGGTGCTTTCTAATAATATTTTTGCACTCCGGTACTAAACAATAGTTGTAAGATGGTATTTATCTTCTCCCATGACTTGTAAAGCAATTAAAACTTAAAATATGTATGAAGTAACCACAGAGTTACACAGTAACAAAGCAATTAAAACTTAAAAAAAAAGCTCAAATTTAATCAATGTTTTAATTTTCACTTTGAAAAAAAACTAGAATCTTTTCAAGTCTATTTATATTTTTTCTAGGATATAGAGAGGTAAATGATTAATTTACGTCCAAAAAAAAACATAAATATTCCCTAATCCCATAATAAAATCACAAACTATTAAACAGGTACATTTAGAAGCAGTTGAATTTATAATCGGATCTTAGTGGTGTTCTGTTAAAGGTAACACATATTTGGCAAATAAGCGCAATGTACCGAATGTGGGGCCTAGAATTATGTTAAAACTTTGTTGCAAATGCAGCTTCTTCCTATTAGTTCACTATTACAACTATTCGGTAAAAAAATCTCAATATGTAATGTAATCTAATCCTCAAGCATTAACTAGTGAAATTAAATTAAAAAATTTTCTTCATTTTCAACTTAATCAGTTCATTCATCATCAGTTCATTAGTTTTTACTTTCATTTCCCTGGTTTATCTAAATGAAGCTAATTTTTAACAGGCATGGTTATACGTAATATTTGGATTAGGAAATTTGGTTTCGAAACCAAAGATTCGAATCCTTTAGAATTAGTTTTTTAGTAAAGTAAGGTGCAAGTTTTATTAATGTTTAGTTGTTAGTTTGAAAGCATACCATTTCCTTTCATTCATTATATAACATAACTTTTTAAACTTGGTCTTTGGAAATTTGTTTCTTCTTGTTCTAAATACACTGCATGGATCTTTTAAAGACAATATTTTTGAATAATTATTTATGTCCAGTCATTTGGTAAAAAAAGAAGTTAGATGGAAAGTTTTCCGGGAATTTTGAACAAATAAAACAAATAACGAACGAACGAAAAAAAACGAACTAACCAACGAACTGATCAGGAATAAATTTATAGTTAGTTTGTACGCGGTAGAAGTGGGAGCGAGAGGTATAACAGCAAAATCTCTCTATAGCCTACTTAAAGATCTTGGCCTTTCTAGAACAAGCATCGGTTCATTTCTAGAACGTACTTCAAAGGCGGCATTAGTAGGTTCTTTCCAAATTTGGTTAGGTAGGGAGAGGAGTGTGGAGGGTGAAGGTGAGCGTTTTTGCGCATAATAAAGGGGCCCCTTAAACCTACTCCTGGGTCGCAAGTCCCAGGCACTGCTTGCACTCCTCTCCTTGCAACGCGATGGGCCCGGCACCCGCACGGTGAATCCATGGATTGCTAAGAAGCTTCGTCTTAGTAAAATACGTATTCATGCTAAAATTCCTTTACTTATTCAGAATTTTTTATTGATTAATTAAAATGTCTAGAAAGGGTCTAGAGTCACAAAAAATGTCTTAAGTTTATGTCCGTGACCTACACATTTGAATAGAATCACAGTTATATAACTCCAACGTTATGTTTAGTCATTTTACCTGTCAAAGATATAGGATCCTAAATCATTATACTATAGTAAGAATTTCGGTATGCTCCTTTCAAATTTCAACTTTTCTCACCTCGTATTTCCGTCGCTCGCAACGCCATATTGAAAACGAGTGGCGGACATAAAAGGCGGCAAAGTTAAAATTCGAAAAGAGTATATCGAAATACATATAATCGCCAATTTGCAAACTCCCGGAAAACTTTTCAGGTAAAACTACCAAATGTCGGGACTATGTCGCTTTCGAAGAAGTTGGCATTGACGATAGGAAGTGTATAGTGTATTGTCATAAATATTGTCACAGCATCTTTCTGCAACTTAACTAATTATTGGTTTAACACCAAATATGTAGCACGGGAATCTAATGGTAATTGATTACTAACGTCCATGGTCTCTTCCAACAGTGGAGGTGTACCAAGGGCCTGGCCAGATTTAGATAAAGAAAAAGGAGCTTATTTTAATGTACCATTGTAATCGAAATGTTGCTGTACTCTTATATTGGAATTTTTTTCTGTGGGCAAGTTTCATCAACTCCTACTGATGTAGTACGATAATTGGTACGACTTGAATGTATATGCCTAACATAACGATCTATTCAAACATCTAGACAATCGCTATTATATATTAGCCAGATCAGACACACTTAGTATCGGTGTACTCTGTTTGTTACGGACCAACCAGTATGTTAATTACTTTCATTAACTTGCATTTACGTTTAAATGGTAGTACATATAAAATAGCGGTTTAATTTTGCAAAGGTGTCATATAATTTGTAACACAACAGTTAGTTAAATTAAGTTTTTACTTCGAATTCTTAATTTACATCTCGAGGGCAATAAATGTCTCAGGTCGTTTTAATTAAGAAGCAACCATTAACCTCCGTTTCTTATCCTTGAAAATTGTAATGTCGCAGTGAAGTACTAAATTATTGAAGAAACAGATGTTGTGACAAACACGTAATCAGATCAAAGAATAAATAAAGGGAACGACATGAATAGTTTTATAGCGTATTTACTATATTTTTATATATATATATATATATATATATATATATATATATATATATATATATATATATATATATATATATATATATATAGATATATATATATTATTTATTTTTTTTCTAACAAAGTGCTAGTAAGTAAGACGTACGAGTACCTTTATTTATAGATGAATAAGTTCCTATCATAAACGAGAAAATTTACAGTCGCATTAACAAATAATTATAGTTCAATGTGATTTTAACGATTCACGGATATTTTAATATATATTATAAGTTAAGTAAATTGATAAAAATGAATAGCCGTGAGGTGCCGGCTTAGAATTGCACCTTCCCAGGCTCCAGGGTGTCGTAAAAGGCGACTAAGGCCAGGGGTAGGATAGGGTACTCAACACACATTATTACACTACAGAGCATACACTGCGACACACTTCATTGCACACAAACACACACACATGCAAATACACTATACATAACCATACCAAACCGGGACTCTGGTGGTATACCCAGGCAAGAAATGGATTTCAACACCGAACATCCATCGGTTTCCTATCTCAAATTGAAAAGGTTTTTTGTGCGTCAGATGGCAATCAGCACAGGTCTGAAAAACCCAAAAGCCAAATTTCTTTTAAAAAGAATGGGGAAACGGTTACACAACAGGTTGAGGATAACGGATAGGGCGTTGCCGCGAAACGGCTCGCAGACATATCGCCCTACATCTGCGACAAGTGGGTAAGGGCTACCGAGTTATGGACGGGCTCGGTTAACGAAGTTAGTCCCCAATTGTAACCGTAAGGTCCGCTTCGCTACTTTAAACATCGGAACACTAACAGGAAAGACGAAGGGGCTTGCCTCACTCTGTAAACGTAGAAGAGTGGACTTCGTCTGCCTACAAGAGACTCGTTGGACAGGATCTAAAGCCCGTAACATCGGAGAGGATTATAAACTCATGTAGGTAGGCGCAAAACATGGCAGAAATGGCATAGCAATTGCAGTTAAAGAAGACCACTTAGACAACATTTTGGAAGTAAACCGCATAAATGACAGACTCATTACGCTTAAAGTATTAGTAGAAGGAGAAATCGTGAACGTAGTTTCTGCTTATGCACCCCAAGTAGGCTGCAACTGTTAGATATGTGAGATAATATGAATAAGTTTAGATATAAATATAATTTAAGGGCGGTCAGGCCATTTTTTTAATCACTTTGTGTAATAATCTGTCAGATGGAAAGCCTTGACGAGCTTTCAAAGTGTAGACATAATTGAGAATAAAATTGCTAAACTTGGATATATTGAAGTTATTTTCTCTGAACAAATCACCCTTTCTTTATCGTTGGAAAAATGCGTTTTCGCATCTTCACCCAGGCCAGGAAGGCGATGGCCGGGCGGTATGTGCGGCACCCGGCGACTGCCATTTTAAGGCACCCCACTAAAAAACCAACGGCTGCCCACGTCGCTACAATGGAACGCCACGGGATCACTTTCGCACTTACCGTGGCGCCCCGGCGGAACCCCCCCTCTGATAAGGGTACCCCGGGCAACCAGTGTACCCCTACCTCATAGACCTAGTGCAATGGCGAGAGAGGTCGCTCCCCCTCTCTCACCTAGGCCTACGGCTCCGTGCTGGGCTCCACGTTCGAGGGTTTCGCACCAGGTGCTAATCCTCGAACTCGCGGAGCCTTGCACACTCGGCTCCCCAATAGGTGGGTCGCTGAAAGGCCTCGGTCCGCACAGACCGCGCACCGCAACATTCCGGCGCAAGTGGCTCCGGTATGCCCCTCACCACCGCACCGGAAACAGGCGGCGCTACGGTCGACCGCGGACGGGCAAGCCGCACGCACATGCCCAGGTGCCAGGCACCTGAAGCAGCGCAGCGGCTGCGCCTCCAGCAACTCCACCCTGGCTGAGCTCCAACCCACCAGGACCTTCTCGGCGTTAATCAGCGCTCTCGCTGCATCGGTGGGGAGACGGGCAAAGGTAGCACTGATGCCCCCCCAGCCACCCCGATGGATCTCCCCAACATGGAGAGCCCCGCTAGGGCAGTGATGCGACTTATCGCGTCGACCACGTCCTCCTTTATGACGGTCTCGTCGAGGCCTCTTATCCTCACGGCCACGCTCTTCAGAGGTCGAACTGCGTCACAGACACCGTCCAACGCTGTCCGAATTCGTTCGGCCAGCTTATCGGCCCGTTCTGGAGTACCCTTAGGTAACTCCAGAAGCCTTGCCCCCGCTGCCGTACGCCGAATCCGGAGCCCGTCGTTAAGGCCAAGGTCGCCAAGCTTAATCATCTCGGTGGCGCGACCCAAACAGCGAGCATATGACACCCCCATAGCAGCTGCCTCGGGCTGCAGTTTTAATAAAACTGCAGGACACTGAGGTTTTGAAAGCTTCGGAGGTCCACTCGGCTTGTTTTGGGCGACTTCTTCTTTGCTGAAGAAGTCGCCTTACCACCACTGGCCTTACTGGTTGAAGCCGGCTTCTGGGGAAGGCCCTTCTTTCTCCCCAAGCCTTTCCTCCTCCTCGTGACCGTCGACCACGCCTCCTTTGGAATCAGAGGAGCCGTCGGCGGCCCCGACTCCGAGACAGTCGCCGTGACTGCGGCCGACTGCCTCCTCTCCGCCGCGAGTGGCGGACGGTGGATCCGCGCCTGGAGGAGACGCTCTTCGAGTCCTTCAAAGCGGGAGTTAATTAAAACTCCGAGGATAAACCTCAAAATTAATAACTAAAAATATAATAATTAACATTAATAAAGACATTATTTATTACAACCAAATTGAGAAAGATGATTTCTGGAACATATTAGAAAAAACATTACAGTCAATACCTATTAAAGAAACGGCAGTGCTGGGAGGTGACTTTAACGGCCACATCGGAGAGGCAAACATCGCTTTCCAAAGAGTGCACGGAGGTCACGATATGGCACTCTTAACGATGCAGGCAAAGTCATCCTCTCAACCGCTGCAGCCTTTCATCTGGCTATAGCAAATTCGTTTTTTACTAAGACTGCAGAACATAAGATCACGTACAAAAGTGGCACTACTAATACCCAAATTGACTACATACTTGTAAATAGAGCTTATATTGGTCGGTTAACAAATTGTAAGGTCATTCCAGGAGAAAGTGTAGCCCCTCAACACCGCATTATTGTAATGGACATGAAATTTAAGAAAATAGCCAAGGAAAAACTAACTTAAATACCGGAACTCACTAAATGGTGGTATTTAAAATGCGAGAACATCTCCAAGTTCCGTGAACATTTAGCTAATATACATATAGATTTTGATTCAGACGTCGATAATATATGGAAGAACCTACGCAAGCCTATCACAACAGCTGCAAACAAAGTACTTGGGCGTACTAAAGGCGGTAAGTGGACTGACAGAGAAGCATGGTGGTGGACGGAACAGGTGCAAAATGCAGTTAAGCAAAAGAAAATAGCTTTTAAAACTTGGCAGACTACCCGAACTACAGAAGATAAAGAGAAATACAGAAAAATTAAGAAAAAGACCACAAAAGTATTAGACATAGAAGCCTGGAAATGGCATCGCACTTCTTACCAACTTCTTTAACCGGATGCTGCTTACCTCCAAAATGCCAGACGCGTGGAGACTGAGCACTATTGTACCAATCTATAAGGGGAAGGGAAGCAAATACGAATGCAATAACTACCACGGAATCAAACTCTTAAGCCATACTATGAAACTTTATGAGCGAGTAATCGACAATCGATTAAGGTCCGAGTGTTCTCTCTCAAGGAATCATTATGGCTACGTACCGGGTTTATCAACCACGGGTCCGATGTTCGATTTGAATACCATTGCTGGGGAGTATCGCGCTAAAAACCGACCACTGCATGTCGCTTTTCTAGACATGGAAAAGGTGTTCGATCGCGTTCCAAAGAATACGATATGGTGGAGCCTTCGCAAGAAGAATATCCCCGAGCACTAAATTACCATCATTGCCGACATGTATAAAAGGGCCAGATCTATGATTCGCACGGTAGTCGGCGAAACAAAATCTATAGCAGTCACAGAAGACGTGCATCAAGGTTATATAGGTATAGCCAGGAAGAGAGAGAGAGAGAATCCAATGACAATGATAGTAAAGTAATTAAAATTATAAAGAAAATGAATACTAATTAAACATTCAAAATAAACTTGTCATAAAAGTAGAACATAAAAAGGTTAAACAAATGAGTTGCAAGAAGAAATATACAAAAAATAATTTATTTATACTTAGAACATTGGCTTATTCATTTGTAAGGCCCTATTTTTCTATTTTAACCAACTAGATAATTTATTTGTGTTATTGATATTCATATAGATAAATGTATTCATATAAATGAATACATGTCTGTAATAAAGCTATATATTACAATTATTTTATGCCAGATAAAATTAAACAAAGAAAGTACTTTTTTAATAATTATGATAAGAATCTAAACTTTATTAAGTGCAAATACATATAGTATTATGTATTTGTTTAAACATTTGTATTTAGGTGTTTGAATAGGTCTGGCATTTTGGAGTTTCATTTATTATTACATTTTGAAAAATACATGTGTTCTTTTTAAAGATTGGAACAGATAAATATTTTTTTTTTTAATTTTGAATTTTTGTTGCGTTTTTATGGCAACAACATATATGAGTAAATATTTAACTTCAATCTTCTTAAATTAGAAACAATACTTTGTAAATACCATATTTATATTATATTGTTGTTATTAGGTAATTTGAATTCGAAATATGTATATATTTATTTATTTTATACAATTTTCTAAAAAAATAATTAAATTAATAAATTTACTGATTTTCTGTATTTTTGTTCGTAATACTTAATTTTACGATATTAATGATAACAAAACAACATAAAGATATGGAATAGAAGAGATAATTTATTTTTATAAAAGCATAATAATAATTTATAATTTACATGTACAATTCTTAACACATGTTTATATTGTTTATCATAATAACTTCAAACACGGATTACTTATCCCAAAAGCATTCCCAAAGAAAAACCGTAGTAAAGTTGTTAAGAAGTTTAGAAAACATCACTAATTGGTATACACAATACATCTCTGAACAAAAAGTTTGGGTTTTCTAATTATATAATTCACAAGCGTCATTAACCTCAAGAGAAAATTGCTTTAAAGAAATAATATTATAATATATTCACTTGAATTCGACAGTTATGACAAAGGTTATTTGTAAGAATTTTTATATTTAATAAGATCAGTAAAACAATTAATTAATATTACTTTTACTATAATACTAATTATTTTTATCTTTCTGGTTTGCAATTAAAATTATGATTATTACTATACTTAATTATATAATCAGTCTCAATATGCTCAATGTGTGCATTGGTTTTATGTTTCAGCTTATTCTTAAAAGAATTAGAATAACCATAGAGATATTATACATAATTCTATGAGAATAACACAATCATTTGATGTTGTTTGATAACATTATGCAAGGCTGTCAAACAATTTATAACACAACCGTTATGATTTAGGTTATATTAGGTTTTTATTTTGTATTTTTTATTATCTTAAGGGCAATAAATTTCCGAGGTCATTGTAATTAACAATTAACCTTGAAAATAGGTTTCTGATCGTGCAATTTTTTCTTGTGTTTTAGTGAAGTAGTAAATTATGAAAGGATTAGATGTTTGCTAGAAACAAGTACTTAGACAAAATAGTAAACAAAAACATCGTAATCTACACTTCTACACTAATATTATAAAGCTGAAGAGTTTGTTTGTTTGAACGCACTAATCTCTGGAACTACTAGCCCGAATTGAAAAATTCTTTTTGTGTTGAAAAGTCCGTTTATTGAGGAAGGCTATAGGGTATATGTCATCTCGCTGTGACTTATAGAAGCCGAGCAGCAATGAAAAATGCTGCAAAAACGGGAAAAGATTTCTTTTTTGAGAGCTTTCCTCGCGTGCGCTGAGGAAACACTAAAAACCGTGCGGACGGAGTCGTGGGCGACCCCTAGTAATTCTTACGAAGTCCAAAGAAGGTAAATATTTTTGATAATAATGATTAATCTCACAGCCTATTTACTGCTCTTACCTAGAACTAATGTACTACTAATTTAAATTAATTCAATATCTATGGATGAGTGACTACAATGAGCTATGAAAAATCGCGATACAGAGTAAAAATTAAAGTCCCATTACGAAAATAATAATCGCCCTCAAATAAGATTTATCCCAAAAATATCCTTTTATAATAAAAACCTTCCACCTGGCACAAAAACAATAAATATTTTACCGCACAAACGTTTCATCTTGTTTATTCTGAGGCATACGAGTTTAATGGCTATTTTATTTAAAGCTAATACTGAAAATCATATATAAATATAATTTTATCTTAAAAAATCAAATTTAATTATATATTATTTTTAAACTCCTAATTACTTTCTTGATGAATTCCTTTGTACTTAAAGACGTAGTTTTTTTAGTTTCTAAATACTAGCTACCAAGTATCTCGCTTCTTTTTATATACATCTCTTTGACTTACTGAGATTTAAAAGATTTTCCAGAGCTTTTCATTAAACTACACAAAGAAATGACCCTTTCGCATAAATCAAATATAATCTCAGAATTTATATTAACCTTACTTACATACATACTTACCATATTATAATGATATAATTAAAAAAAGGTTTTTTCATTATATCATCATAATATTTTTTTCTAAAGAGATAGATATCTATAGAAGATATACTACATACATTAAATTCACAAACTATATGTATCGGAAGATTCAGATATTTATATAAATCTGGGCAATGACATCATTTTTTATACTTGTTTTTTTACACGGTGCTTCGGGTAAAGTAAAAAAAATTATTGTTACCAAGAAGGTGGTTTTTAGATATCCTTTATTATTTATTTCAAAATAGGATATGATAAAATAAAGAAGAGGTAATAATATTTTTTTTGTATATGCATAGACAATTTTAGTTAAAAAAAAAAACAAAGTATGAATGTTTTTAATCCAAGAAAATGTCAAAATATCTGTTATTATTACTATTATTATTATTAGCTTTTATTAGAAAAAAAAGATTAAATAATTTAATAACTATTTAGCCATAAATTTATTGCTTAAGACCATATAATTGTGTTATAATACCACATCTCGATTTAGTTTTTTAATTTGAAGATTTTTTTATATATAGCACTTTTAAATAGGTAAAAACTTTACATATTTGTATAGGTTAATTAAAAAATCTCAATACATTCTGTCAGAGTTATTTTATATACTTTCAAGTCATTTATACTAAAACTTATTTTTAGCCGCTACTTTGTTCGCATTTGATAGTTTCTTTGGGCAACGTTTTTATTTTTTGTGTCAAGTATTTGCATAATAAGTGTGATTTTGTTTATCTTTTGTATGTGAAATATGAGATGTTTAAAAATATTTATATTTTCAAACAAATATTATATTTATACATATATGCTATGTTAAGCTTATTTAAATTAACTCAACTAAAATAAACCGAAATAAAAAAGAACTGAAGATTAAGCATATTAATATTTTTTATGACAAGGCATGATAGATAGCCGCGTACAAAGGTATCCATCTCTTTTACAAATTGTGTTTTGGATGCTATGGACGTGCTTTATTGTATATTAAGGTTTAAAGTATAAAAACTTTTATTTTTATTTTTATGTTATGTTATGGTTGTTAATTTTAAAGTATAAGATTTTTAAAAAATCCTAGGATAGAACCAATATTAAGCTAGAATTGACGTTGTTGATGACTCAGGGAAAAAGGTCTTTATTTATATATTTTCTTTATAATTTAACAATTATTAAAAACTTACAACTAACAATTGCTACCCAAATGGCCGCAAAAGGACTTTTATTGTCATGTGAAGCTCAAGCGGCGTCTTCGAACAATAGTTTAGCATTTTAACATTTAAAGGAAAATTAAAATTTTTCAAATATTAATTTCAAATATTGTGCTGTCCTATTTGAAAACTTAAGATGTTTTCAAAAATAGGAATTTACCATACCAAGTTTATTTAAGGCTGGCGTGTCTATTTAGGCAATTAGGAGTACATAACATTTGATCTTCTTCAAACCGAATATTGGCGGTTATTCCACCAACAATTATAATAGAAGAGGTCTACCTCAAGGAAGCGCACGAATAGAATATATATATAGAATGACAATTTAATGAATACGAGTAAGAATAGAACTCCGGTAGACTTTGAAACAACGGAGACTGAAATATTTTCGGTAATATACAATCAATAAGATTATAAGGTAGATATTGGTTTGGAATTTAATATCATGTACTACATACCTACGTTTTATACATATTGAAATAAAACTATTTTTATGATTTAACACGAGTATAATTAAATTTTAAATTGCTAAATTTTAAGTGACTTTTCTGTCCTCTCCAGGGATGGTACATGATGAAGAAAATCTTTTAGTCAGTCTCTACCAGTTAAGGATTTGGGATTTCAAAAAAAGTGAAATATATACTATACTTTTTAAGATAAAGGATATAATTAGAGGAAAAAAAAGTATGATACTGTGTTAAAAAGTGTTACGTTGCGTGATCTCAAAAAATACGGATGCTATAAAATAAATTTACAAAAATATCGATATCAATTCTGCTCACGTCGCTTTACTATAACCATTTCTAAAGTAATATTATTTATATTATTTTACAGATATTAATATTATTTTACTTAAAGATTTCAATGGAGGTATTTTATGTACCACGCTCAACTAAAAGTCTTATTTGATCTTATACTTCCAATATGACCGTGACTTATTAACCATCAGAAGATAACATATTTTTAAAATAGTTTTGCATATTTCCCGGAAAAAATAACACAAGGAAAACATAAAATATTTGTAGCGTAAATTAATAAATAGTGAAGATAAAAATAACCGGTCCTTGACGAAAAATATCGTTTGGTACACAGCTCTCACGGCTCAATGAGCGCAACTTGGCAGGACCCAAGCCATGCGGAATGGTCTAGTCGGCATATCGAAACAAGATATTGTTGTACCGTGTATAATAAATAGATTATTATTCCTTAACTTGTACCACTACTCTTCCCATTTTAATTAACAGTAATAATACGGATAATTGACAGAATTTATCACAAAATGCGTAACATTTTAATTATCTGATGATAATTGATTAGGACTTTTGAGTAATACTACCACAAATTTTAAAAAATACTTGTTTCATAAGTTTCTAGATCCTAATATTTTTTTCATTTAGCATTACTTCAGTGCGTGCCAAGAAAAAGTTTTAGTTAATATATGGGAAAATAGCTCGTTAGGGTTCCTTACTTCTATAGAAAAAAAAACGAAACTCTAATAGGATTATTTATTGTCCGTACATCCGTCCGTTGGCCAAGACCCTTTTTCTCCGGAACGCGGGGAGGTATCAAGCTAAAATGTATATTAAATACTCAAGTCTACTGTCCCTTGGATTTGTGACAAATGTTACTTCTAAACCAACAAAAATTATTTTTGATTATGTCGCAATTTTTTAAAACTCGCTAGGGAATGAAAATGTACAGGATACTTTCCGTAAACTCAGAATCTTGAAATTTGGTACCGAAGCAATGTAACAGATAAAAGAATAGTTACGAAAATCGTAACTTTATACTTACACCATTTATCATAAAAATATTTTTATTTTTTTTAAAGTTATATTTATAAGTCCTCATGAAAGCTTAGAAGTATTAAATTAAAATTCAGTTCACTGGTAAATAATGCCTTCTTGCCTATTATATTTAATTCCTTTTGGACAATAAAGATTAAATAAATGAAAAAAAAATATCTTCAAACTCACATCTACTCGCAAGAGAATCAAAACTTAAAGGATACTTTAATTCGACCTAGAATCTTGAAACTTGACAGGAACCAATATTATATAACACATATAAAGGAAAAACTCTGAAAACTTTATGGTTATAAAACATATTTGGTACAATACCCTTCTTGCGCGAGTCAGAATTGCAGTTGACCAATATTTTTTAATAACTTATATCAATAAAAACATCTTAATGCTAAAATATTTTTTCACATGTTCAGGGTGATTTAATATACATTATTCGTTTTAGACAGCAAGTAAAAGGGGACCTAACTTCGAAACACATCTTAAAACGTCTGTTTCATCTGTGTGCTTGATGTTATTCAGAATTACAATAAACTTTCATAACGCATTATTAATATCGCTTTTCCAAGGTCTTCTGTTTTTGTAATGCAGGCAAGTGGAACTGATGGATCATAGAAAATGGAGTAGAAGGAACTGATTTGATATTGGTATCTTAAAACATTTGCTGAACGATTTTGTTGATATTTATCAATTGAACAAATAAATTATTAAATTTATATTATACTACTAAATTTATATTATAGTACTAAGCTACATACATATACTAGTGCTTTATATTTTTTTCCAGCTATAACAATGCTTTCTATATACAGCAAAATAGCAGAAAATAAATATATTATTCATATTATCTATAAACGCAATAAAAATGTAAAAATGTCGATCAAGTAGGGAAACCCGGGCAAAGTGAATATTGCCCATAACTTCCAAATTGTTTATTGACTGGCAAGCGCTTGTCATGTCAATGGTCAGGTCAGTGGCCGATTCTTGCGCGACAACCATGTCAGGACGAGTTATCCTCGCGTGGCGCTAGTCAGCGGAGAAATTGTGTTTTTGGGAAAAAAATATTGATTTACAGAGATAAGTGTTTCGTTTAAAACTATAATACACGTTGTGACACGTTCCTTGTTGTAAGTAGAATTGGTGCACTTTACCGGGGGTCCTGGGCAAAGTGAATATTTGTCCCGTTATTGATAACTGAACTTATTTAATTTAATCCATATTAAGATAACTGTTATTGCATTATGTAAGTTCATTAAATGAAGAATGATTATAAACATTTCTCTCAATTTCAAGTAAACCTTAAGGTATTCACGTTGCTCGGGTTTCCCCTACTAAATTGTGAGTTTAGGTCAATTGAACATATTGTTATAGTTTATCTGTTATTATGGTTTTATTACTAATAATTTTTGTCAGATTATCAGTTTGTTACTTTATTTGGGTATCTGCTTGTCGGTGTTGTTGCTTATAGTAATTTTGTGAAGAGTAAACTTATGAGTTATAAAGAATGCGAAAAAACATTGCTCTCATTAAATATGTGGTTTGCGTATTACGCGGCTGGATACACCAACCAGACATAATACGCCTAATGCATTTTCATATACCTAAGATGGACGCGAGGCATCGACCTGAAGTATTTTACTACCATCATTTAAATCAATTTTACTTAGGAATTCTCCCATGTCGCAAGCTTTACGGATGCTGAATGCAATCTCAACGCACGTTGATTTATTTTCGGATAGTTTGTCAAAAATCACGGAAGTTGCTCAGAGGATACTTTAAAATTCCTCTTAAAAATATTCAAATGATAAGTAATTTTTTAAATTTTCATATTGGCTGATTAATTATAATATAATTATTAATTACTTATAATTTAAATATAGATAATTTAATGCTAATTGAATATAACTATAAAAAAAAAATCCAAGTTTCTGAAAAGGTGCTAAGAAAATAGTTTTATGCATAAAATTTTTATAGCAGCTAGTGGCATTTTTTGATATGATTTATTAAAAATCTAGATTTTTTTCTCGATAATTCTAAGAGACCTATAATACTTACTTTTTTATCTTATTTCTTTATCTACATCTACATTTATAACATTTTCTGTAATAAATTGCCACTTAACGAACTGGCCAGTTTGTTATAATACATTTACATCTCTCATATTCGGTAAGTAGGTCCTTATTACACCCAAATGGGGCTTGTAAGTGACCAATTAGCGCTCTAGATTATTAATGTAGCTAGAAAGGCCCCAGGGCGGTAAGTAATTTAAAAAGCAACACTTCACTCTTTCAAAAAGTTCGCGTACTTCTAACCTCCATACAGGCAATAGACATCATTCATTCAGCCCAATGATCAAAGAGGTCGCATCGCTATTCAGCCTTGTCTTCGTATGAGATAATAGCCATCAATTTTAAATATCGAACGGCAAAGCCGCATTTCGTTTATAAAATATTTTACTTCTTTTTAAAGTAAAACTTTTATTACATCGTTTCAAACTTTTTCGTCTGTGTGTTGCATGTCGCGTGACGGTCGGCCGCGGAGTAGGATAAAGTGAAAGGCGCTCGTATCGATGCTGTTTTTACTAGATACATTGAAAAAATCGAATGTAAGTCACTGTTCACGTATTTTAGTTACCATAAAATATTGGTTACATTTATAAACTGTGAAATTCATGATGAAGATGGAATTGATAATAGAATGATTGAAAATAATTGAAAAACGGATCAAAATGACTCAACGATTATAAAATATTGTTTTCAGTGTTTTAATATGTGTATATCATCTAAATAATTGTTAAGTATTATGTATGTCGTACTCTAAGACACAGAGTTCAATAAAAATATTAGTTGGAGACCTAGTCTACTTTTATTATTTCCCATTATCATTCCCATTTTCTAAGTATAAAATTAAGATTGATGAAGCAATTTTTATACCCTTAATGGAATATTATTCCGAAAATTTTTAGTTAAATGTCTATAATGTGAAAAAAAGTTTCACTTTTACGGTGGTTTCATAAAACCACACAAGTTTTTTGTTTATTACGAATTGTTTTTTTTCGGGAATTTGTTTAATTACGAGTTAATTCGGATAAACATGAGTTCTTCAAGTGATGAAGATATGAGATTCACTCCCGATTCAATGAAAATGGAAGCAGAAGCAGCAATTAACAATATTTTGCCTGAAATTTCTAAAGGAGATATTTGAAAACTTACAACGAGTTCATGAAGTGGCGAACAGAAAAACGAGTGAAGTCTTTATCCGAGACTGTATTCTTAACATACTTCAGTGAGCTATCAAAAAAGCTGCTACCATCTAGTTTGTGGTGCATTTATTCAATATTAAAAGCAACTATGAGTACCAAACACGACATCAATATCAAGAACTTTTCAAAATTATCATCTATTCTAAAAAGACAATCTGCTGGGCACAAAAGCAAAAAATCAAAGGTTTTTACAGCCCAAGACGTGAAAACATTTATAAATGAAGCCCCTGATGACATATATTTAGCTATGAAGGTACGTAAAATAACAAATCTTTAAATGGTAATCATCATAATTTATCTTTAATTCTCTTACAATCCTATAAAAAATACTTATTTTTATGTTTCGCTTGTTTTAGGTGGTTCTTATCTTCGGTATAACTGGCGCGTGCCGAGGTATTGAATTGACAAATATAACAATAGATAACGTAGAACAACAGGGTCAGTTGTTAGTAATTAAACTACCGAACACAAAAACTAAAATTGACCGAACATTTGTAGTTTCTCAAGAATTCTCTGAATTTGTACAAAAATACAGAAATCTTCGTCCTGTAAATGTAAACACCAACCGATTTTTTTTGAAGTACCACCAAGGCAAGTGCTACAAACAAGTTATTGGAAAAAATACCATTAAAAGTATGCCGAAGCAAATCGCAAGTTATTTAACGTTAGCAAACCCGGAATCGTACACAGGTCATTGCTTTCGCAGAACATCGACTACACTTTTAGCCGATGCTGGGGCCAACTTAACCACTATAAAAAGGCATGGTGGGTGGAAATCCAGCAAGGTAGCTGAAAGTTACATTGAAGATTCCATACAAAATAAAAGTAAAATTACCAACCAAATAACGGAAACTATTAAGCTTTCAAAAAATGAAACATCTTTCTCAAAAGATGATCCGCAACCATCCATTTTTGCTGAAGAAACCTTCATCCCGTCAAACTTTGTCCATGACTAACAAATATCATAATCTCAAACTATTAACCTACCCAAGAAACACGTGTCCTTAAAATTTGAACATTGTTCTCATTTCACTATAAATTTTAACTAATAAAATGTTTTATTCTTGTAATGCTGGTTTTTTTTCTACCTACCTCACAATCGTATTGTAAAGCAGAGTAGTTAGCTCGGGTGTAAGCATCAATTGCACCCTCGAACTATAGGCGCCCTCGCTGCGCTCGTGCGCCTAAATATCTCGGGCTGCAATCGATGCCTTACAGCCCTTGGCTACTAATCTACTATAATTGTATTCTATGTACTTGTTAATTAGATTATCCTGTACAATAAACATGGTAATACTGATATCTCAGGTTTTAAATATGCAATTAATACCTGCAAAAAGCGTTTTTGATGTTATTATTTTTAACAACTTGTCTAATAGAAACAGAAAATTTATATTATATTTAGAAACAGAATATTTAAAATCACAAATGAAATGATTATTTTTTACTTGTACTGAACACGGTATACACACACCCAAATTATATCAATGTTATGTTACAATACAGATAAAATCCATCGTGCAAATGAACATTGTTACTCCGTCGATAAACCAAATGTTGTATTAACAATATAACATTATTAAATATTCATTGTCGGTGTACTGTGTCAATATTAACGTTGGCTTTGTTTTTATATTTGCTCTTCAATGACATAAAATCACACAATAATTCGATTGCTTTGACAATGTCTATTTAACATTTAAATGATACATACAAAATAGGGATTCTATTATGCAATGCATTAAATATAGATTATTTAAATTTGAAAAGTGGTATATAACAGGTAAAACAGATGTTGAGACAAACAAGTAGATACTCAGGCTAAAAAATAAATACAGATATAGTAAATATTTTTATAAAGTTCCAAAGACTAGTGTTAATATTAAATAATTCTTGAGATTTTATTTTCAAACTAACATGAGATGATTTTACGACTAATTAAAATTTGGTGTCTCATATAATAGAGACGGAACTGCAGAATGCGAGGATTGAATCCTTTAGATGGCCTTCAAAACAGACAAGTTTCAGCCGATAAGTTTTATTATTTATTGTAAAAAGTAAAGGATAAAAATTGGCTATTGTAGATATCTCGTAGAGTTCAGCCAGCGTTTGCAATGTAAGCGCAAAAAAATATTTTGTTTACGACTTCGCATTAAAAATCTTGAATTTATCAGTGGTTTTCTAATATATTAAGCATGTTATTATACATATAAACATTCCTCTTGAATCACTCTATCTATAAAAAAAAACTGCATCAAAATCCGTTGTGTAGTTTTAAACATCTAAGCCTACATACAGAAATAGGGACAGACGCGAAAAGCGTCTTTGCTTTATACTATGTAATGATGTTTATTTTTATTACAAAATTTAAATATTTTTTAAACTTGTACAGATTATTATATAATATAATTTAAAAATTAAATAAGCAAAAATTTTACAAATTCAATCATCATAATTATAATTCACGGTTTGATTAAAATACATAATTTCAAACTGATCATCATCATCATTATCATTATCATAGATAAGTAGGTATTTTTCTTTATTTATTCATCAATTCAAATCGTAATAATAAGGAGAATATTAATACCAATATAAATATTATAAGCAGCTCAACAATTTCTTGCTACTAAGTATTATACGTATGTTTTTTGTTATAACGTTAGCATCAAAAAGTGGACTTTTATAAAGTCACACAAGAATTTAATTTCGGCTTTGACAGCGATCCGGTTATAACGTATAAGAATTCCAACCACGTTCAATAAATTTACTGATTTTTATCAAAATTAATAATGAAATACTCTCTTCCACAACATTTCATTTTTTTTTATACTTGAAAAACTTGCAATCGTTACGTTACGTTAATCGTTAATGTTTTTATGGATTCATAATATAAATAAATAAGCCTTAATATAATTATTATTCTAGATTAAATATACAAAAAGATTATAGGGCATTATTAACCAAACGGACTCTTAGTATGTATAAAATATTTTCACTGTCATATATAAAATTTCAAAATTTAAAATTTTGAATAAAGAGATCACAAGATTGATTTTTTAAATTGCTTACATTATTTAGCTTTGATTAACGAAAAACAATTTAACACACGCGTACCAGCGGACACAAAAATGACGCATTTATGTATACATCTATATAATATTGTCTAATCTTTTTATAGTTCAATAATATAGATAATTATTTTTCTTACTATTCTTTTTTTTTATTTTTTTATTGTATAAATATCTTTTGTTATTTAATATTATTTGACATCAAGAAGTTATGTTAAAATAATAAGTAGGACGTGAGAAAAAGTAAGAAGAATAAAGTATCTTCTATAGAAAGTCATTTATATATTTCAAAATAGTACAAAAGGCATTTTTCTAAATTTAATATTAAAGTGTACTTGAAAACAAAAAAGATGTATTGTATGTAAGCTTTTGCAGAGGGGCTTGGTATTTAATAAAAAAGGCGGCTGCCGTGTCACGCGGCAATCTATCACGCCTTGTCCAAAATATGACTTTAATGCTGGGTCACTTCATACCTTTTTGCTGACGACAATATTATTAACATACATAATATATCAAATACGTTATAAAAAATATGTCATATGATTCTTGAAACCGTTAACTCTGAACTAGAAAATTTTAATTTCCTATGTTGTGCTCCTTGTACGACTATTATATTAGTTAATATTTATTTGTGAATCTCACCACAATATCTAAAGATTTTTATTTTTTATTTTTTAGCTTTATTATGAATATATGACTAAAAAATAACAGCAAGTCTGAATATTACCATAAAAAATTACAATATTGTATTTATATTATTAGTACATTTTTTGCTCAAAGAAAACTAACTTTTCGTTTAAATCTAATAATTATATAACATATTTATAGAAACGTTAATAAACTAGGAGAACTATAATTTATATATATGTACAGTGAATAAAACTGTATATGTTTGTTATGAAATATTATTTATGCCCTAACAGAGCAAATCTCTAGAACAAATCTCAGAACACACCTCAAGACTGAGGTTTCAAAGTAATTGACAAGATCTGACTTAGTGAGAATTATATTCCCTTACAATAATTTATCGAATATTATCGCAAGCAAAATAATAGGTGCTAAAATTGAATATTATACTATATCTCTGAATATTATATTATTTTAAATATATTTATTGAATATGATATTATGGCTATGGTTGACTAAGCAAATTCCTATGCTAGAGTCTTACTACACAGAAAACTAATTAATATTAAGCGAGTTATTAAGCGCTTAGTGAATTTTAAGCCTAACTTGGCAAAATTCGTGACGCTAACTTTTCAGATTTATATTAAAAAGACATTTTATAAAGTTGTTTCACTTTTTACTAAATATAAATCATATATTTAAATATTAAATATAATAAATCATATATTTAATTCCAATAACCATTTAGTTTAAGTTGCAACGGAACGTTAACATTATTGACAATAATATAATTATGTTATAATATTATAATATACTTATCCATAAATATTCTTTTTTCTTTTAATTTTTTTTTCCACCGATTTTTATAAATCTCATAGATCTCCCAAAACGTTAATGGATAAATGAAAGAGATTTTTGTGTTTTTATTCAATAAAACATTAGAATACAATATAATAGATACTCGTAAAATCAGAACGAGTGTTGCGATTAAAATGTTATACCAAGACTCGTCTAAAACAGACCTAGAGATTTCAGGATAACGACACGGCTTAGTTTAAAATATCAAACCATCTAACGGTTTTCAGCTTTATACATAAACCAATGTACATATGTACATAAACATAAAAACACATGTACACATATACAGAAACATATGTACGTATGTACATAAACCTGTATCAGACAAGATACCACTTTCATAAAACATAAACAGGATTGAGTTGTATGATAAACTAATATTTAAAAAAAAAATTCTGAATTCCGAATAAATTAAGGCTTATATTCAAATATTAGCTTTGGTTGAGCATTAGTTTTGTTATATTTTATTATTAATTATTATAACTTTTTTCATTAGCCTGTCATATTTATTTTCTCTATTGAGCGACGGCCTACCTTACAAGGAAAGGTCAGGGTTCTTAACCTAATCACTCTGCGTCATTGAGGGTTGGTTGTTGTTACATATTATCATAGAATTTCGTATAAGATTGCCTCGAATTAAGATTGCCTCGAATTTTCCTGTACTGAAAGGACTCGAGATATGTATTTATCCTACATATGATTAATTTTACCTGGGATCGATATCAGAACTCGACAACATTATTATTCAATTTCATAGTTCTAAAGATTTATACTTTCAAACTAACAATAACATCTTTTCAGTGTTATTTTATTAGAAATAATTAATATACATCTACTAGAAACAATAGATGTATATCTATTATCTTGCGCTTTTAAATTATTTATTAATATAAGAAATTCTATAATTCAATAATACAAAAATCGTTCTTTAAAAAATATGGTACGATTAAAATAATTAAATATAAATATTTAGTTATTGTATTAATAATTTTATATTTTATGAAATGAAAGATAATAAAAATGAATTGAAATGAAAGGAAGTTAATAAATTCCTTACGGTTATGTTATAACATACGTTAATATTATTAAAAATAATAAAATGTCAAAAATAAATATTATCCCAATAAATAAATTGCCAATAATTTATCGATATAAGCTTTAAAATAACTAAGTTCCTTAGGTACACCGAAATCGGTCGCAACCGAGACCGAGATCGTTGAAGTTACCCAGCAATATTATTATTATTATGTTTTGCAGCATCATACTACGCGAATAACGTATTACTACGAAATATTTGCTTATCAATCCTTTGCTTTGCAAAGCATGTTTAAAATTATTATACTTTATGTAACTTGTTATTTTAACGGATTCGTGACGTTCTTTAAAACTGTCTCTACTTTTTGCCAACTATTACGTATATTCCCTGGTTTTTAAGCTTTTATTTCAACTTATAAAATTCTCACACACAAAACATAGAGTTATGCTACCAAAAGTTATTAAAATATATATTTGTCAAAAGGTAAAGGTGAAGGTATGTATTAATCTAGCAAATTAAACCTAAGAAATTTAATCTGCTAGATTAAAACATACTTTCCATTAAATGTTATGAATAATTAATAAAGAAATCAATTTATTTTCCCAGCGGGAAACAAGTCCCAGCTAATCCAGTTTGCAAGACCGCGCTAGGGTTGAATCGTCAATGAGAAATCTCTTACAAATGTAAAAGTGCTCTGAAAGAGTATGTAGTATTTTCAAGAATTAATGTCACGAAAAAATGTAGTAGTATAATAAATAAACTGGTTTTAGAATATTATAAAATAAATAACCTTTAGAGCTAGGTAAATAAGGTGTCAGTTATATTATTTCTATGATATATCTAACTTGTTTTATTCTTCTCGACTGATCTCTAGCGATAAGAATACTTTTTTAATGAGAGAACACTGTAACTCATAGTTCTCATTAGGTATACAATTCCGCCATCGAGCAAACAAAATTTTGACGATGAAGCCTAAAGTATTTTACAATGGATGAATCGACGCCTATGTAAAATATTTCTCTTAGGTCATTATTATTCAGACTGTCCCTTGGAAGTCTACGATATAAAAATAATATGAATGTTAATATGTGAGTACAAATTATCAGCAGAAATATTAAAATCGTATCTTTGTTTTGACATACATACAAGTTTGAAAACGCGATAATCATGTTCATGATTTCGTCAAAGAAGACAGATTTATTGTAGTGTCCCCGTCTGGGGACAATGAGCGTAATTGGTTTAGATAAACAGAGCAAAGCAATTATTGCCGTCTAAATTAATAAAAAAATTGTTTTTACCATCAAAACAAATTTAGTACGATCTAAAAAAAACTTTTTAAGGGTATAAATACTAAACACAAAAAGATTACAAAATTTAAAATAAGTATTTTATTGCAAGAGTAAAAAATATGAATATGGCTTCATGAGCATATGTTAAATATTTGCGATTAACATTTTATTTATTATACAAGTAACGAGCTGACATTACTACTATCATTCTAGTAAACTGAATCTTGTTCACAAATTGTATTCAAAAACGATCTCCCACTAGTGATATTTAAAGCCTGTGACATTGGAATTTCTCATTACGCCTTTAGTAAAATCGCCATACATCACTATGAGAAAATATATAGCTTTTAGCAATCCCTCTATGCCATTATTCGGAAAACATACGAATAATTTTCCTCTTAGTAAAATCTATTGATATCTCCTTTAGATTTTGAGCAATATTTCTCCTAAAAGAATGCAATTTAATAATGTCACTAGTCCCTATAAGTTATGAAAAGAATAGTATGTTCCTAATCCATTACATATAAAATTTAAATATATAATCTATGTATATATATATATGAATGTTAATATGTGAGTATGTATGTATTATGTTAATATGTGTATATATAAATATATATATATATATATATATATATATATATATATATATTTTTTTTTTTTTTTTTTGTATATATATATATACCCAAGAAGTTTTATATACACATAGTTCTTTTTTTAAAAGAAAAGCCAAAATATCGAAATTTATATCTCTAACTTGGAAAGAGTAGTGTAAGCCACTATGTTAATTTTTATAGAACCCTGTTTAGTAGTTTAGCTGTGAAAAGGTATGAGATCGACAACAGATTATTGGTACAAGAGTGTATTGGTTTGGACCAGCTACAGTGTTCTTAGTACACCCTCTAATAATAACTAACTGAATAAGCCCTATTTTTACGCAATGCCTTTTAGATTAAAAAACTCTAAAAGAAAGAAATTACGAGAGAGAGAGAGAGAGAGAGAGAATTTACGTAAAATTGTAAAAAAAGTTATGTTAATATATAATATGTTAGTTGTATATTATTATATACGTTTCGAACTTTCTTCGATAAATTTCAATATTAAAAGGTCAATACGTGACACTCCTAAATTGTTATTAAGAACGTTGTATTAAATAGAAAACGTTTCAACTTTGTCAGCGAATAAATACGGATCGAATTGTTAGAGGGGGCTTGAAGGAATGTAGCCAGTTAACTACCTCGATATCCCTCGGGATTGTTCAGACACGTTTCGTTCACTCAGCACTAGAAATACTCCAAATCTCAAAACAATTTCGGAGTTCTTTCCTTTAGTTGTAAAGTGATCGATAGAGTTTACAAATAATTTCATATTTGATCAGAAATATTTTTGGTTTGTAAATATTGAACAAACTTGAATTGAATTTAACCGAGAGGAAGTGAGGAAAAACCTTTAAATATATAAAATATGTAGTTTATTACCTTCATGTACCTTAACTATTGAAAAAAAAGTTATTTACGAAATAATTTTAAGAATAGTATTATTTTAATTAAAACCTAAAGTAGATCATTAAGCACTAAAAGTCAATACCCATACTCAATTCTAGATTTTCAATAATGTTTCAAAAACCAGATGAACATAGTTAAAGTAAAGAAAGACATAAAAATAAAGAAATATATAAAAGTAAAAAAATACATAAAAGTATCTGAATTAAAAAAAAACTAAAGGTTGTCTTTAAGCCTATCCTTATCCTTTAGCTTAAATGTGATATTTTTAAGTTCGGAAGTTATTTGGAATAAACATTTTCAATTTCATTTTCAAATATAATAAATATGTGATGTTACTAAAAATTTAAGGTATTCTAATTTTTTTCCTTTACATTTCTATAAATTAATGCCAAATAATGCTATAATATAATTCATATCCAAATTTCAAGATTACAGGTCGAAAGTATCCTTTGGGTTTTGGTTCCTTAGCGAGTAGATGCGAGTTTGAAAATATGCGGCTTAAATTGCTGTTTGTTTTGATTGCTTTGACATAGAAGTTTGATTTTGTTACAGCTAAAGGTATTACGGATTTTTGAGTATTTGATATGAATTTCAATTTAATACCTCATACCACGCGTTCATGAGGAAAGGGTTTTGTAACTTTAAAAATATTTAAAATATTTTTATTACATAATGTAACTAAAAATTTACGGTTTTCGCAATTTTTCCTCTACGCAATTATTCCTGTGCTATAAGACGTTGCTTGATACCAAATTTCAAAATTTGGGAGTTCACGGGGAGTACCCTGTACATTTTGAATCCCTTGCGAGTTTAATAAATTTTTAGCACAATCTGTTGTATCATTTGATTGCGTTGACTAACAATTTTATTTTTTTAACTAGACAAGTAACAAAAACGAATAACAAAGTAAAGCTCTTCACTGTTATTGCTCATAGAATAAATGAAAATTAAATGTACGATTTTATAACGAAAACTGATATTTTGTTAATTAAACACTTTTTTTACTATAACTCTCAAATGGATAGGATATTCCATAAATGTAATAAATTTTGTTTTACTATTTATAAAATAAAGCTACGTTGCTCGTTCTCTGTAATTTCTTTAAAGAAAACGCAATCTAGCTGGTTTTTGAATAAAAATACTTAAAGAACATTTCTAAAAGTATATTTCTCAGGTTACTTAAAATATATATATCTTTTGATAGAGTGAATAGTGTGGAGGGAAATTGAAAAAGTAAATTTTATTCAGAGTGACACTCAATTTCAAAAATGTTAGAAATGGATTCTGTTAATTACCCGTTCACATCCGGGCTATATATTATCATAATATTTTAAATGTACAGGTTTTAGACAGACATAACTTTTTTATTCCTTAACCGATTTAAATAAAACAAACAATAAGTGTTAAGTGAAGACTACTACAATATATTACTGACAACTGTATACAAATTGGTTAAGCCGTTTTTGAGATTAGCGTGCACAAACATACAGACATACAGGTATACAGACATATAAACAAAATGAAAAACCATTGTTTTGGGTTCTCTTGCTTATAGAAAGACCCCCATTATGTTTTTTTTTAATATATTCCATTTAGAGAAATCGATCAGTGACAATTTTATTATATCTATAGATTACTAGCTGAGCCATGTGATACCGTTCGGATGAAAATTCAAAAACTTTTATGTCCTTAAAGATTATGTCGTGTAAGATTTGCAAAAGTTCTGAAACATAACATTTGTAATTTATCATTTTCATATATAGTTTATTTGTTTCAAATTAAAGTACAAGTACATAATTTAGTTGGTAGAACTTGAAAAAAATACCAGCCAAAAAAAGAAAGAAAATAAGTTTCGTAAAAGTTGAAAGTTTTTAACCATACCGGTCTCGACGCAAACTCCGTTGATAGATCAGTTATTTAGAATATATTACTCTTATATTACATGGAGTATAGTTAAAAAATCTGGGAAAGTGACCTAAAATAGTCAGTTTTTATTAATTTATATTCATATCATATTTTAACTTTAATCTTTATTTAATAATAGTCTTATGTCACTAAAAATAAAATTTGTGTCTGTCAGTGTTTTCCTTCCTTACTTAAAATATCTATTGATCAAACTTTTTTGTTTTCGGTATTAAGAAACTTTTAAATGCATAGTACATAATAGGAATGTTAAGATTTTTGAACACGTTTCTAATATATAAATATTTATAAATCATGCAAGTTACTAGGTTTAATTTTAGAATTCTATGGTATATATTTTTATAAAGAAATTTGATATAATCCAGTAGCCAGAAACGTTTTATTAATTGAGAAATATATACATATACCCATTTTTTCCTAATATTTTTATCAACTTTTAAATTTCGTATTAAAAACCATATAACTTAAATAAATAAAGGAAAATATTATTTAAATAGTTAATTAGGTACTTATGATTTATTAATACTAAAAATTATAGTACTGATTTTGCAAAGCTATTTAAAGTGGGTACATAACTGAGTGCAGTGAATCCTATTCATCCCATAACCATCAAAGGCAGTATAATTGCGCGATACGCAGTCAGGCTCGAGTCAATGATTACCTCGCACCATGTGACTCGCAATTAAGGTGTACAGCTAAACAGACTCATGTTAATCCTTAAGCATTAATTAAGTGTTCATCAGTCCGGTTTTCAGTAAATTGTTTTTACGTAAATCTATATTTAAGTTAAAGATTTATACTTAAATAGTTTAGGTCAATAGTCGTTATTCTTAAATAGTTTTAAGGATAAAAGGTTGCTCATCTTAAGTAAATAATGTTTTATACATATAAGGTATATTACCTTAGGGATACAGAACTTACGCTAATTCGTAGCATCGACTTCACTTGATTTAACGAAGGCTTGATTCTACTTAATTTTGGTTATTTATGTTAGATTAGATATAACAAGTACGATAAATATTTGCTACGGTTTCCCTTTGTTAGTAAGACTGGTGGAACTAAGGTTTTTAAATGCGCAGAGTGTATCATTAGGACTCAGTCAGATTATTGTTTTTTTATAAAATCTACATAATTATTGTTTTCAAAACATTATATAATTTAACTACCTCAAAAAAAAAACTTAAAAATCCTGATTGAAATTTGATCGTTTTCTAACATTTGAGTTTCATTACACATACACTTGTTTAGAACATCTTTTGTGTACTCTAACCTTTATGATCAAGAATTAAATGAAATAAATGTTGGAATACCATGAATCACTGACTTATTTCATTAATCTTAACTTTTATTTTATTAAAGATTACAATTATTAAGAAATATTGGAATGCCACGGTTAGAATACATCTGTAAATCTCTAAATGTTGTTAATTTTGTAATTTTACTCAGAACATAACTAGCAATTAGGGATTTCAATTATTTTAAGTAAGCCACTAACATTATATAAGTTACCACATACCAATATTGGTAAAAGTACAAACTGATTTTTTTGTGTTTGAAAATATCTATAAACATTTAAAGCCATGTTAAGCTTATTTTTTTTTCTATATATTTATATAAACATAAATATAGAATGACAAATAAACCGATACGGACAAGGATTTGAACTCGCGACCTCTGGGAAACCGTTCCGTCGCTCTGTAATTTGAGCTACTGTATCGCTGTCCGTCTCGGTGAATTAAGCATTTTTTATGTTATAGTCTTTATCGCGACGGTGGTGACATCTATTAGGCTTCTTTCGAAAATCCTAACCAATGTTTTTAACTTTGAAATATAGATAAATACTATTTATTACTTCAAACTTATTACGGCGAGTCAAACTTAGACTGTAGGATTTTTAATGATTTCAAATTCTTCTATGCATTCTGTTTCATGGTATTTATTTTACAGGTTTAGCCATTTCGTGACTCAGTAGCTAAATATTTACATTTCTCTAGTAATATAATTGATTATTGATTGATTAATAATAACAGTAAGGAAAATCATTCTTAACTAAAACCTTTAATTAAAATAAAACTATAACACACAAAGCTTAGGAATAGTAATCATGTTACTACAACCCACATGACAGCTAGTTGCAGGTTATACTAAACAATCATAAAAGTTCATCACAAGGTAGCTTTTTTGTTCTGTTTAGTACTATAAAATAATGAAGTCATTATCAAATAACGTCATAAGTATTTAACAATTTAAAGCTTGAAGTAAATAAAAACGCGTTTAAAAGTAAATAAAGACGCCAGTAGCTTCAGAAAAGATGACATTATAAAGCAGGTCACGCGCTCATTGATCTAAGTTAATGCGCCCAAAAAGTCCTTGTAGAATTACAACGACTGAAACTTACTTTTGTATTAGTTCGTAGCAGCTGCGTAGGCTTTCCTAACAACACTTCAAATGAAAGGAATTGTGAACGCATAAATGTAACTATGTATATGCAACTATCTACTTTAAATAAGAAATAATATATAAGATGCATCATATAATTTTAGACATTCATAAATATGGGGCAAGTGTAAGTCGTACTCAAGATTACGTAATAATTTGAACGTGGATAAACGAGAAACTAGTATCATATCACTTTTACGTCGAGAATATTTAGCCAACTACAAAAGAGCTATTATTTCATTATATGTAACAAATACGAATTATTTATCCGTTATGTAACTTTTATTTTTAGGCACAAATCTAATGATTGAATGTTAAATAATAATAGTAATGGTATATGTGTTAGTAGTGTTCAATAATCAATAATTATTTTAATCGATCATTATTAGTGGTTATATTATTTATAATAAATATTAATTAAAATAAATAATTATTGAAGAGAAATGCATATTCCTGCATTTTGTGGTATTTATTAAGACGAAATTGTCGCAATGACTTAATGATATTTCCCTAATTAAGACCTTTAATCCGCTAAACCATGTTAAATAATGTTTGAAAATATCTATAAATATGAATGGACATGTTAAGTTTATTTAAATTTATATAAGTATAGAATGAAAAATAAACCGATACGGGCAGGGATTCGAACACGCGACCTCTAAAAAACCGTCCCGTCGCTGCACCAATTAAGCTACCGTATCGCAGTCTGTCTAGGTGAAATAAGCATTCTATATATGATAGTCTTTATCTGGATATTAAATAAATTAATCCTGATTATGCAATAAGGTATATTATTTTTTTATTAAATAAAAATATTATTGAGACATTATTTCTAAGATTATATTATTAAATAATTCCGACTTATCTAAAATAAATAAAAAGATTAGATTTTGTAGGAAGCCCATAACATCGAGTCGCCGGCAAAGTTACCACCCATAGGGCAAAGTCGTGTCGCAAAGCGACCTAGTCGTGTTCCGGCACGTTGCTCGATGAAGTCGTTTCTGGGAAATAGGTCTGAACAGCTGCGGTGCGTTGGCGAACCGATTTGACGTCGAGTTGGTGTTTGTTTTGTTGGGTGTTTAGTCGAGGAGGGTAGCGGGATCCGAAGGGACGGCTTTCCGCTGGCCGCCCGCAGATAGTTGAGGGCCCAATTAGTGGGTGAGCCACCCACTAAAGGCTGCCCCGCTAGTTGCAAAAAATCCCACGGTGGCTCTATCGTGCAATATCTATCTGGTTGGCAACCAGACGAGAAAGCCCGATGGCGATCCCTGGCGGAGTTCGGGCATCCCCGAAGTCCCCAGACTAGTCTTCCAGTGGCACAGCCTAACCAACTTCAACGTCGGGTTGGATACGTACCGCCTCGTTCAACTGCTATTTTTCATCCCTGTTTATTTTTTATTTTTTTATTATGACGAAAGCGAAAAAAAAGAACAAGTTTATACAGCGGTTGCACTCCTCCTCAATCAAAGTGCACCTTGCTAATATCAGGGGCTTGCACTCTAATCTGTTACCTGTCCACCTTCACCTTGAGACAGAGCAGCCGCACTTGCTCTTTTACTTAAAGATAAAGATAGAGACGCAGATACAATGTTCTTTGAGCCCTACTTACTTAGATTATACCGGTTACTCGTTAAAGCACAACTTTCGCTCACGGGCCGGAGTCTGTGTATACGCGCGGTACGACTTAGGTATCCTGCGTCTTCGTTAGCTTGAAGACCTCACTTTTTTTTCCCTATGGATTTTAGTGGACACAGGAAACGAAAATATCCTGCATTCCTGTGTCTACCGTTCGCACAGCGGTCATCAGGAGACAACTCCATTATTTGAGTAACTCGGTGAGGCTGCTGATATAGCTCTACATTATTACCCTTCAGCGCAGCTCGTCTTTTTCATACTTTAATATTTGTCATCAGGAGTGGCTGTTTCCGTACCAGAAAACCGACCATGCTGGAAGAAAAGAGCGGAACTTTGCGTTGTCCTTGGACCTCTTTCAGCTCGTGAGGCAAGCGACGGATACCAGATGTAGAAGGTACCAGATGTAGAAGGTACCAGATGTAGTAGGCCATATAGCCAATCGCCTGGAACTTCTGCTGAAAACCTCCGATCACTGTCTAGTAAAATCTGTGTTTACATATTCCCCACCAGCTCTCGAAACACATGGTGTTAGGCGAGTATGGAAATACAAGTCAGCAGACTAGGATGAGCTGGGGCACTTTTTGGCTTCTTATTCTAGGCGGTAGGTCTGCTTCCCTTTTTTGGCTCCGTCCAGTTGCACGGATACTATAACCGATGTTGTGCATCTGGCAATAGAGTATTTCTTTCCCTTTACTGACGTACTCATCGATGGCAAAATTCGCCCATGGTTTAAGGCCCAATGTGGTCATGCTCAAGACCGAAAAGATTCGGCATACCTCATTTGGGCTGATGTTTGAAGCCGAAAAACTTCGGATGTAAGTTCAAATAAGAGAGTCTTTAACCAAGCTGCCAAGTCCTATAAAAACGCATTGCGGAAGACTCGTTTCGATCGTATCGCTAAAAAAAGCGCAAAGCTTCCTGTCAGACCAACTGGCAGTCGAGCTTTTTGATCTGTTGTCAAAACTGATCGAGACGAATTTCTGCCAACTTTCACGGCCTGCCTGCTGAGGCTGAAAAGCAGAATAAATCCCTCTTTGCTCTTCCCTCTTTTCTTTTTTCGCGACAGAGAAAGCGAATGTAAATTTGCTTTGCTTATAATTTGCATCTAGACACTGGAAATGCTTATCCAACACATCTTCTTCACTACGGTATTTCAATGACGGAAATGCGCATCACGAACAAAGAGGTATGGAGAGTATTGTGTCGTTTAAATGTGAATAAAGCCAGTGGTCCTAATGGTATACTAGCCATTCTGCTTAAAACAGGCGCATCTGAGTTGTCTCCTATATTGACACGGACACAACTGGAGGGCATTTTACAGGGCCTGACATGCGAGCCTTTTATGCAAGCTTTCAGCGTACGGTATATACCGTACTCCTGGTCTGATCGGCTTGCTAACGGACTTTCTGAGCCAGAGATCTCTCCCAATAGTTGTGAAGGGGTGTTTCTCGGAACCTTTGACAATAAGTGCCGGAGTGCGTTAGGGGTCCGTTTTTTCTGCAACTCTTTTTGTGCTGCACATTAACGATCTGCTGAGGCCTGGTATCTACGGGTATGCAGAAGACAGCATAGTTGTAGAAAGATATCTAAGCTTAGAGATTTCCTCGAACCTCAACTCTGGTCGGTGCATTGAATACAGAGCAAGAGAAGCTGCAGGGAAACTTACAGTACAGTACTTTACACTGAGACAGAAACTTGTTTTATGCACAGTACTGTTGTCAGAAATTTGCTGGTTTCGCAAAGTATCATCTTGTGATTCTGGACTCAATTGAGAGGCAAGCAAAGAGGGTTTAGGCGACCCTAAATTGTTTGAAGCCAACATCCTCAGCCTTGGACACAGACGTAGAATTGCTAGCCTATCAGTATTCTCTAGGATACATATTGGTGAGTGTGCACAGGAATTGCACGACTTAATTCCCTCAACCCCCTTTCTTAGCCGGACGTTCCGACGCATGACTGGTATCCTATCTTTATGTAGTGGAATTATGTAGTGTGGGTGTCTTCAAGAGGAGAGTGAATAGGTTACTAAGTTAATGCGCCTTACCATCTATGACTACATTTCTGCTTTACATCAGGTATTAAAGTTAATGCTTAACTACAAGCATTAACTTTAATAGTATAAAAAAAAATAAAAAATGATGTTAAGTATGCTTATATGATACATAACTCAAACATACGTCGATATGTTTTTGATATTTTTTCAAGTCGAATTTCGTATTGATAAATAAGTTTAATTAAACGAACTTCTAATAAAAATACATATGTACATCAAATCTTAAAATATTGGTATATTTTATGGAGTTTCTTCCGGTTCTTCTCCATGGACCTACCCTTTGGAACCGTGCAATTAGAGGCTAACGTTTCAAGTGCAATGTATGCCTATTTAAAATTAAAAAAAAAACTTGGACTTAATTTTGACTTTGAAAAAAATAAACATGGAACAGTATTTAACAATAATAATTCTAGGCCTGTGTTGTTATAACAATGGTAGATTATTATTATAACTTTGGGCTTAGTTTCAGAGATTGGTATAAGTTGACTTCGATAATAAGCAACTACTATACCAAATTTTATTAATAGGACGCTCATCTGTGGTTTCGTTATATTTATATTATATCGCAAATCAGGTTTTAGAGTGGTTTGTGTGCAAATGAGAGACACTTTCATAGTAAAAAGTAATATATACATTGAGCATTGAATACCCATACCAGATTTAGAAAAAAATTGTCTATAAGTTACACACAAAGGTAAATAAAAAGACAAATAACTCCACCATCAGATAACAATATAAAAACCTATTATTTAAAATTCAGAATATATAAAAAAAAAAAGTAGTGTCAAGGTACACCCGAATGGAACGAAATTCCTTTCGATTAATTATTGAAGGAATAGGGAATATGCATAAAGATTAAAATGGTCTCAATTTTTTTTTTTCGAATACTTATTATCATCTTATTATAATAAAAACATTTTTTTTATTTACTAATCATTTAAGGCCATAAAATAATTTGTTAAAAGTGTAAATTAAAAGAGCGAAATTCAAACTTCCAAAACGCGCCACCAGGAAATGTGACGTCAGTTGACACGCCATTCAAATTATCGGCGTCGAAGTTCATACTGTGGTATTAGTGTTACAGAGAAACATAAATAATTTAAACCTATATTTTCGTGCTTAAAGGTTTTATTAATTGATACAATTGCTTAGGTAATCATTTTCCACTTCACTTGACTCAGATAAATAACTTTGTTGATAATCAGCAGATATAGAAGATATAAGATGCTAAAGAAGTATTATCAGCTCTGTTTTCAGTAAACAATTTTCTTTATAAAACATAGTTTTACTGGTAAAGTAAAAGTATATAAAATAGTTAGTTTTACTAGTAAAGTAAAAGTATTGTGTGTTGAATGAGAAAATGGTAACAATGCTACATTTTGTTTTTCAGCAGGTATATTTACATTGACATCTTTACTTCTGTACTTCGGTTTAATATTAACTTGCACAGCTTAGTCACTTGGTAATTTATCTTTAATATGCGAAAAGCAGGGCTCTGCCTTGTGATCACATTTAATATTGTTTTGGCTGATTAATATCACAGACATTTGTATAGGCAGTACTAGGACTTACTTACTATATCACTTCTTTGTAAAGGTCACCAATTTTTTTAAACACTACTTTTGATAGCTAACTCTGAAAAGGCTTCATTAACCAATGTCAATCTCTGCCTTTCGACTACACACATTCTCATTCTATCAGCTGGTGTTTTTGCCACAAAAATATATGAGGAACAACTCATTTTTTCAAACTTAGCTTAAATTTTTCTCCCGGTTGTTTCGTTATACATATTATATTCAATATTGTTAGCTGTATCTTCCTTAACTTGAAATAAATCGACAACCATAAACATTTCGTTAAATCAAAAAAAGAATACGGTTTTTATAAAAAGTTATACTAAACTTTTGTAAACTAGGTTAGGTTAATGTTAAACACAAATTTTCTAATGTTCAATAACTAATGCATTAACTTACTATAAATTTAAACTATTAAATTAAACTTATTATAAATAAAGTATACTAACGTTAAATTGATTTTCACAACAATATAAACACATGTTAGGACATATATTATCCCTTTTAATTACCATACACCATTGTTTTTTATTACCATTATTTTTGGTGTTTTTCTAATACTATTTTTGCACTCCGGTACTATACAATACTTGTAAGATGGTTTTTATCTTCTTTCATGACTTGTAAAGCACTTAAAACTTAAAATATGTATGAAGTAAATTAAAAAGTTCATAGTAAACATTGACTGGGCGTTTGAACGGCTCAAATTTACTCAATGTTCTAATTTTCACTTTAAAAAAAAACTAGAACCTTTTCAACCCTATTTATATATTTTTCTACGATATAGGGAAGTAAATAATCAATTTACGTCAAAAAAAACATGAATATTACTTATTGTAATAATAAAATATTAAATTATTAATGTAAGCTAATATGCTAATGAATAACATTTGATTACTATTTTTGTATGATATTTCGCCGATAATTTATAATAAAAGTAAATAAAATGAATAAGTATAGTCGGACTTTTAATTAGATTCCAGATTTGACTTTAGCTACTGTCACTTCGTAAAATAATGATACAATACATAACCTAATAGTGATGGACACAGCAATCGATAAACAATCGCGATTTTATGTTTATATAATTATAATGTTGGTGTGCCAATTAGATAATAAATGATATATTTTTATTAAAATAAATACATTATTATTCATAATAACTAGTAAGTAATTAGTGACCGCCACTTATTTTATTAAAAACTATTATTTTATTTTAATGATATTAAAAACAAAACTTATAATAAAAGAGTCATAACTAAATTAAACGATTCAGAAATATTTAAATTCCCAATGTACTTAGTTTCGATTAAGGTAGTAGTTGTTTAGATACTACTATAAACGAAATGAATCGATTCAGAAATATATAATTTCCGTGACGATTAATTTCGTAGCGTCACTATTTACTAATTGTCATAACGTGGTAACACTGAAATTGTCAAATCTGGAATCTAATTAAAAGTCCGACTATAAATTAAAAAGTGTTAATCAATAAACCCATGAATTATTGTCCTGCCACCCAGCTTTGTACAGATATATTTATATAACAGATGTAGTTATGTTTCCCTAAGGTATAAATAGATGGCGTTGTTACAAAACACTACGAGTATTTGATCACAAATTTGTATAATTATTTTCATTTAAACTGTCTTATTTGCAAATTGATTCTAAAAGAACAAACTCCAATATTAAATATATAATAAAGATCTACTAAGCAATTTAATATATTACAAAAAATAATAATGATAGCAATGAAAATATCTCGCTTGCTTTCTATAAGAGAGAGAGAGATAGCAAAACATGTCGTGCCAACTTTTGGTAAGAATTTTTACCATCTTGCCCCCTTTCACAACGCGCGATAAGGAACTACGTTCCAAAACGTATTAAAAAAAATATATTGATCACAATTATGTTTTCGAGACCTAATTTCTAGATTTAGTTCTCTATTATTGTTGTTATCTCAATGACATCGTCTAAAGGCACGTCTAACGTTACTGAAATTATTCATTCATTAATACTTGATATTATTCGTCATCCAGACCTGACTTATTCCTGTATTCGAAACATCTGAGGCGCGTGATACTTGTGGAGCTTACTGTTCCTTGGGAAACAAACATCCCAAAGGATCACACATCCAAGCTCAATAAGTATTACGAACTGACCAACGAACTGATCAGGAATAAATTTATAGTTAGTTTGTACGCGGTAGAAGTGGGAGCGAGAGGTATAACAGCAAAATCTCTCTATAGCCTACTTAAAGACCTTGGCCTTTCTAGAACAAGCATCGGTTCATTTCTAGAACGTATTTCAAAGGCGGCATTAGTAGGTTCTTTCCAAATTTGGTTAGGTAGGGAGAGGAGTGTGGAGGGTGAAGGTGAGCGTTTTTGCGCATAAAAAAGGGGCCCCTTAAACCTACTCCTGGGTCGCAAGTCCCAGGCACTGCTTGCACTCCTCTCCCTGCAACGCGATGGGCCCGGCACCCGCACGGTGAATCCATGGAATGCTAAGAAGCTTCGTCTTGTCTGTCTACTTAAATTATTATCTAAACCCTATGCATATTTGTGAGAAATCCTTGATTTATATTTTATACTACGAACGATAAACATTTACACTTTTTTACAGAATATCCTAAAGAATAATTACATAATGTTTTTGATAAAGGAAGCAAAATCTTTTGAATGGTTTTGTTTGTTCTAATTGCAGTATTAGGAAACATAAAGAGCTATTGTGTAGCTACGCGGCCGGTTCTGTCGGATATGTTTTATTTTAAACGCTTTCTGAGAGCACAATGCTGACCGGGCTTGTAAAGGTTAACTTTTGTTCAAAAGTATAACGTTGCATTTCAAAAATTGCATAAAAAAATCTTTTTAACTTAGCCAATACTATGTTATTATTTTAAGTTTAGTGTTTTTGTTTTTGAAAAAATGTTTTTTCTGGTATCAATAAAATCATAGGAAGCCACAAGAATAAAACAATTTTCTACTAAATTGTGGCTACATTTTAGAAATCAAAGGACTAGCCAATATTCGCACATGCCACCTCAGTATATAAAACACGGAGGTACAAACACGATCGGTTAATGTGTGTCTGTGAGTTCGTTTAGATGAAATTAGGTTAAGTTAGTATAGGGGCTCATACACTTCATCGCTTCTCTTCAAAGTAGCTTCAAGCTTCCTCACTAATTCGGTATAAGTGCTCACGTCTTAGACTTAATGAACTAGCTTTAAATAGTACAGCCCTTAAATGACACTACCGATACGTGAATAGAAACTATTATTATTAAATACTAGTGTAAGCTTATCAAAATTAAACATCATTTTTTTAAAATGAGTACCATTAAAGCCCAAGATCAACTAGAATCATTAATATTTTGATAATTATTTTGTTTATAATATCTATAAATGTTTACTATTTAATTATTGAGATTAAACATAAATAACTACCTTGCTATTGTTAAAAGCGATACTAATATATTTATAACTAACTGGAAATAAATACGGTTATTAGCAGCTACGGTAGAACTGCGTGTCGTCACGATATATTATATTAAATAAGATTTTGTTGACACCAAATTAAACAATTTATTATGAATTTATAAGATTAAAATATTAATAATACTATATATAAAAGATCATATAAAAATTTTGTAAGTATAATTTTCGTAAGTAACTGATAAAAGGTTTCTAAAAAAACTTTATTAATTAATGTTAAATATTTCTCTATGTTTAGCTTGTAATAAATTTGTGATTAAGATTTAAATGAAGTAATTTTTATTCATCTTAATTATTTCCAATTTATTAGAAATAAACGATATAGGCTTTCTCTGTACGTCAAAATCATTTTTAAGCTGAAATCTTGCTTATAGATTATGTCAATGTTTTTTTTCACAATATACCAACATAGTTACTTTTCTTGTATCTTATTGAGGCAAATAAACATTTTTTTTTGTTATGGTAAATACTAATGCATTATTAAATTTGGGCTTTCGTTACACATACAAAATTATTATTCCCGTAAAAAATGTAACAGAAAAAACTGGGATTATGAATATCTGATATTATACTAATACAAGATAAAATATTATCATTGTGAAGACTTGAAAATGCAATTAATACAACTTAAAAACCCCTTCATACAATTTCTAAGTTAACTTACTCGTAACAAATGGTCGGTTAAAATTTATATTAAAACATGTATTTGGTATATATAAAAAGTCAAAGACAGCTTTTAGTAAATATTTTCTCTGTCGTTCTGTACATATTATTAGTCATAAATTGTTATAGTATTTTTCTATGTGATTAATTTGTACATGGAACGTTCGGTTGAAGATTATAATATAGGTATGTAATATGAAATTGTTAGTATGTTATTATATTTTTGTTTACAACTATTTGCCTCTTTATACATGAAATATAAAGTTATGTGAGGAAATTCGGTTGGTGCTACCAATTGTAAATTTAAATGAAATGTCAAGGTTTTCTTGAAGATTATAGAAGTCACCCATTTGGAATCAGTGAATATACATAACTTTATTTATGTCCAGTGACTCGGAAAATTGCAAGATAAGGATGATGTAACAATTTACAGAGATCTTGTCTTAATCAATTACTTACAAGAATTATTACTGTGCTCGAAATATATATTAAACATTCCATCACCGACAAGTATGTACGAGTATACTTTCTCTACATCTTTAGGTAAAGTTAAAAAGTAGACTATTTTTGAAGCTTAGTCGGCTTTGCCACATAGTTCTACTATACGTTATAAACTTTTTAATATAAAAAAAATATGCATCCCTGGCAAATTATAAATAAAATTTAATGAAAAATTGATTGAAACTTCGCAAATGTTGAGTATAAACTACTCTATCACATTGACCTGTAATAAAAGATGTCAAAGTTTTTATGAGTAGTTAAATAAATAAAAGAATGAGGAGATCGTTACCTTCTAGGTACCTATTTGTATGTGTGGGTTTCCTATAAACAGTGTGTCCTAATGTGTTGTCAGGATTCTTGATAATAAGAATATCAAGGAAAGCTAAAGTATTATTTGACTGCAATTCCATTGTAAATTGTATTTTGTTGTTAATGGAATTAAGGTGTTCGAGAAACTCACACCACCACCCTAGCCAATTAGCTACCGTTGGCAAATCTTTGTTTCAGAGAGCACAACACATCTGTGACGCTGAACATCTAGAGGGCGAGCTGCAGCATGTCAAGCATGTTCAACAACCACCTGCCCGTACCTCGCCAGCGTCGCAGAAACCACATCCACAGTTGAGCGTCAACCGGCCCTACTACCATATGTGAAAGGAGTTACTGACAGAATCGGCAACATCTTAAAAAAGGTTTCTATTAGAACTATCTACAAACCTCAAAGGAAAGTGAGCCAATTCTTGAGACCTATCAAAAGTAATATTCCTTTACAATGTGCTGGAGTATATAAACTTGACTGCGATTGTGGCTTGTCATACATTGTCAAACAAAGAGGAGCATTGGTAAAAGAGTTAAGGAACACATATCGGATATCAAGCATAGGCGTACATCGAAGTCTGCAGTGTGTGAACAGACCATAGACAAGCCCAATCATTATATAAGATTTGATAAACCTAAAATCCTCGCTAAAGAATAACGTTACATTGCAAGAATGGTTTGTGAGGCTATTGAAATTAAAAAACATCCTAATTTTAATAAAGAAGATTGTTGGGGATTATCTAACACCTGGGACCCACTTTTGAAAAATATAAAATCCCATGTCTGTGACCGCACTGTAAGACCTCAAGATACTGTTAGTGCGTTTTGTGTGAATCCTGAACTGTAAGCCCGGGAGCTTAGAAACCGTTAGAGGTAGATGACTAATTAACTGACTTACTGACAGACCTCCATCTCGTCTTACCGTGAACACGATTGCTGAAAATGCATTCGAAACGTCGGGTTAGATTTAAAATTTAGATAAGACGAAGCTTCTTAGCATTCCATGGATTCACCGTGCGGGTGCCGGGCCCATCGCGTTGCAAGGAGAGGAGTGCAAGCAGTGCCTGGGACTTGCGACCCAGGAGTAGGTTTGAGGGGCCCCTTTATTATGCGCAAAAACGCTCACCTTCACCCTCCACACTCCTCTCCCTACCTAAATAAATTTGGAAAGAACCTATTAATGCCGCCTTTGAAATACGTTCTAGAAATGAACCGATGCTTGTTCTAGAAAGGCCAAGGTCTTTAAGTAGGCTATAGAGAGATTTTGCTATTATACCTCTCGCTCCCACTTCTACCGCGTACAAACTAACTATAAATTTATTCCTGATCAGTTCGTTGGTCAGTTCGTAATACTTATTGAGCTTGAATGTGTGATCCCTTGGGATGTTTGTTTCCCAAGGAACAGTAAGCTCCACAAGTATCACGCGCCTCAGATGTTTCGAATACAGGAATAAGTCCGGTCTGGATGACGAAACACCAACATCCCTAGGGATTTTGTAATGCTTTTCATACGTGTCCATCATGAGAGTCCAATCAGGAGCCGCGCCTAATATTGAAGAAGGCTTCGCTTTTGATTTTTTGGAGGAGCCTTCTTTTACGAATTCTACAGATCGTTGGGTGGTTGTCCGCGCTCTTGCTACTGAAAGACTAACCGCTTCCCGTATAATTTCTAATACCTTGTCGTGGCGACGCGAGTATAGACCTTTATCTAGAAGTACCCTACACCCTACTAATAGGTGTTTCGCGGTTCCTATTGCCTCCCCACAGATGTTGCAAGACTTTTCGGTGGCTTTGCCCCATCTTACTAAATTACTTTGATCTGGGAGAGTCATTTGGAATGCATTAAGATAGAATTTTAATAATGATGGGGACCAATCATAAATTAAGGTGCGCCACTTCAAAGCTAGTGGAATACAAAAATCTCCTATGGTCACCCATTCGTTTTGAATTTCTAGGTTCATCGCGTGGAGTCGGTAATTATCGTTTTCGTCTTGTCGAATAAAAGATTTTATTATGTCTATGTCTTGAACTTTCCTACTTGATCCTAGCCCTACTTTATTCGTTTCAGCACCTATCATAAATATTTTATAGAATTGAAGTCGTGGCTCGAGCTCTGAGGCAACTTGGTCTTTTGGGAGAGAAGTTCAGTATCATCTTTAGATTTTCCGATTATATGTCTTTTGGTAACTCTTAGATGTTTGTAGAGCTCCGATGGTCTCTTTAATTTTAATACAAAGTTGTTTCGGTCTCTAAATAAGGTTGAAGAGTCCGCTGAGTGCGCTAACCCGAGCCATAACTTCAATGTCCTTATGACGCTTGCATCTAACTTTGACAAAAGGGTTTTATTAATATCATAAACGAGGAAAGGCCAATTTAGACGTGATGTTAAAAAATTATCGTAAATCCAAGCTTTTTTAACGTTATTTATTGGTTGGTTGTCTACCTTTTTTAGATCATTTAAGAAGCTATCGACTATTACATCCAACGATGGAGTACGGCCTTGGTAACCGATTTTTTTACCTAAAAATTTAAACGGAGCTGCTTTCATAACCGTACTAACGCACTGACCGCCTATTATAAGACCCGGATCGTAAGAGGTATATTTGGTATTCTACCCAGACACAGATTAAAACATTTACTTGGTTTTGTCCTCAATCCGCCCGTCCACGTACAGAAATCCTCAACTACATTTAAAAGTACCTGACATTGTTTCGGATTACGTGTCAGTATCGCGAGATCATCTGCAAAAGCTAGTATGGATTCTGTGTATTTGTTGTTGAACTTTAACCGATAACCCCATTTTTTTTCATTTCTAATTAATTTGTCTAATAAAATGTTAATAACTATATTAAATATAATAGAAGAAATACAACAGCCCTGAAATAAACCAACGTTATAATTAAGTGGTTTTGAATGGTTTTCATTAAAAATTATGGAGAATTTTAATTTTGAATAATATGATGCAATAATGTCGCTAATAAAATCCGTAAAAATAGTTTTATTTCAATAGTTCTTTTTTGTTGTCCTTTTTCATAAAAAAAATATTTAAAAGTTGTAATTGGTGATGTCATGCCACGCGGAGGCTAGTCTGAAGACTGCAGGGACGCCCGAATCCCCCTGGAATCGCCATCGCGTCTCCTCATCTGTTCGCCCATCAGCACGATGGAGCCATTCTGGGATTTTTCGCAACTGGCGGGGTAGCCTTTCGTGACCCCCTAATCGGTGCCCCAACTATCTGCGGGCGACCAGAGAAAGGTCGTCGATTCAGATTCCGCTACCCTCCTCGACTAGGCACCCGACACATCAAACAATGATTCAGACCCATTCTCCCTATACGACTTCATAGAGCAACGTGCCGGAACACGACTAGGTCGAGGTTTGCGGCTTTAGGTGATAACTTTGCCGGTGACCCGATGTTATCATCTACCACTTTACCTTACCAACAGTATCTTCAAACTGAGTATTAGATCAAAGAAGTGAGAAATCGATCTTTTAAAAAATAGTAGAAAAACATCAGGCTAAAAAAGTTATCACGGTATATAAATTATGTATAATTAGAAGCAGTCTTTTATATAATAAAAAAAACGATTTCACAATTTAATGCTAAATTACAGGTATAAGGAAAATTATAGCCTCATCTTTAATTCGTCCAAAATTTATTTTTTTCAGTATAAACCGTACTTATACTGTGTCAACATTTGTTAGGTCATATCACAAGATGTGCCTCAACAATCCAAATACATCTTAATCAAATTTCTTGTCCAGTTTCAAAGTTTGTAATTAAATTAGACTATATCTATATTATCTTACTAATAGAGAACGTAACTCTTTTAGCCAAAATATTTAAAAGATTCACTTTTTAAACGTACATTTTCATATTCATTAATCAATTGGCTAAAAGTTGTGGATTTGGAGAGCTTCCAAGGCAGATGTGAAAAGTTAAAATTGTACGAAAGATAAAAATCTATGATTTATTTGTTCTTGAAAAGGTCGAAAAAGCGACGATTGCGTAGTTTATTCAGTACCAATATTTTTATATTTTTTTTGTTAAAATCCGTTACGGATAACCGTCGGCCAAGACAGTGGTGAACGGGGTTTATGTTGACCTACCCGGCAGCATAGTTGACGACCATTTTTAAAGATTATACCACTAAAAAAACCAAGTCCTCATCACCTTTGTGGCACGCCGCGTGATCGTACGTAAATGTTTCTTCAAAAACAATATGTAATGAAATAAACGAACCTACGTACTTATACATAATACTTAGAAAGCTCATTGACTTACTAAAATTCCCTTGAGGTTTTTACTGAGAGACATAGAGAAATGACCCGTAGCATTTTTGTTGCTCAGGTATAACAAAACAAACATAACCCCCCATTAAGTCGTTTATCATCATTGTAGCATTATTGTAATAATTCCGTGAGCATATGTCGGGGAGAAAATATTTATAAAACGAATTTGTATGACTTTAATTTTCTATTCTTATTAAACGGTTATTATAATAATTGTGTTGATAATTTTATCATGATATCTTACATTTAATTTCTTTCCCTTTTAAGTGTATGAGTGACCGTGAGTAACGATAGTGAAAGATCAATATACATACAGAGTTGAAAGTATGAACAAGTGAGTAAATAACTTAATATTTTTTCATATACAAACTACTCAGTAGATTGGCAAAGTTTTTATTTGTATGTATTACTTGATTTAATAAATATATATATCATATTATATTGTTATTATAGATTATTAAATTCTGTTTAAAACATTTATCTTTTACTATATTTATTTAAAAAAATATTTAAATAATTTAAGATATTTCAAAATTTATATTAAACAATATAAAATATATATTTTTTTAAATTGCCTTACTTACATTTGTTTATAGGTTATAATATTTTTTTTTATATTTAAAGATATATTTTTTATATTTATAGATATAAAAACTGAAAATATAAAGCATTTTAATGGTATTTACAAGCACTAAAACAACAATAATATAAAAAGAATAATCGGTTAATTAAGTACGGTGGCAGCCGAGGATCCAAAAAAACCAAAATTATAAAAATACTTTATTTAAAATTACAAATTATGTTATAACTAAAATGACGACTGCTTGCTCGATATTAGAAAACACGAGTGACAATTATATTTAAAATTAATTATAATGAAATACAATACGAAGTACAGATTCAGCTTAAGGATTGTTATAAAATTATAATTAAATAATATATTTGTATGAAGTGCAGATTTAGCTTTTTGATTGTTATAATTCCCGGATTCTGATGCAATGGAATGTACATATTGCAGCATCGCTTGCTAAGCGGCCCCCGCGATGCATGGGAATATAACTGGTTTAGACAACCCCAACTGTGTTTCGATACCTTGAAATGATATCAATGTCGCCCATTAATTGCAAAGTTAATCGTCTGATAAATAACATAGAAGCAGTTTTTACAAAAACGACCTGTTCGTATTTTTTTGCATTACAAACATTATTGGACAATTGCTTATCTTTAATTATAAATAAAATAAATACACTTTAAAATAAAAATATAATATAAAATTAGAATACTAATTAAATCTTGAAAGGATGCACCCTACCATATTCTATGTCGGTTTAATATCTTAGTATCAGAATTAATATCAAAATTAATTAAGTGAGAAATTTTATTTTTCCTCCACCACCTTGCAAGCAATTTAATTTGACTCCCAACCTCCTTTTTCGTTCTTTCCATCTCCGGTAAAATTTGTAAGTTATCTACCATCACTTGAAATATACACAAAACCATACGTTACTAGGTTTTTGTTATTATATCGTAAGCTTGTATAGGCATTAATAGGTTTAAACTTGTATCTAAACACTCATTTCAACAAGAAACGATTTAGTTTTTAGATATTATGAAAAACATATTTTGATTGGTATTTATATAATTCTAGATTTTCCAATTTCTTCTTATCTTCCGATTCATTATTACATGATAGTGTTTAAAAACTCAGTTTCGTTCTTCTAAACTTGAAGTTTTTTAAATAATTTTGGTAAAATTAGTGTATATTGCTATGGATGCAGGGTAGCAGAGAAATATATTTTTTCTTATAACATGATGAAATTCCTCAATTCTTAAACTATAATTCCATGATATTTTATTACATAGGTAGGTTTTAAAAATCTTTATTTAAATGTTTTAAATGGAGTTTAAAAAATAACAAAAATAGTTGCCGAAACAACAATAGATATCCGTCCACCGACAGACCATTGTCGGCGTACAAAGGCATCCTCTCACTTGGAAAATGGCTCCCAGAATGATTTGCTTTGTAAACTCAACGAGTGATAATTTTTATTTAAATATATGACAAAGGAGGTGATTATGGAATCGGCTTAATTAAAAATATTGTTCAAATCTAAATTCCTACCTAATTCTGTTCATTGTTCATAATAATATTATAAAAAAATAGTTTTAAGGAAGAGAAACCAATTTTTTATCGGAGAAAATTGATACTATTTTTTATTAAAAATATTTAGAATTAATAATAATTATTCAATTCAATACTAATATTTTTTCGAATACTAAATTGGCTATTAGATTATATTTCAATATTATAACTAGGTAACATTGATACATCCTTAAGAAAGAGAATCATACAGTAAATTTAGTGCAAAGTTTTTAGGTCAGTGCATATATTATATTATTATGCATGATATATTATTAAATCAAATGATATCCAATGAGCGCATTATATAATTCTAAAAACATAAAGCAAAATAACGAAGTTTATTTAAGTATTATTTATATACTTAATAAGTAATTAGAAACATTACTTTATAATTTATATAGTTGTAACATAAAATATAAGGTAGAATGCTTGTTTGCCGTTATGTAGTAAATAAAAAGTATAACATAACATTATTCATTTGTCAATATTTGTATTTATAAATTCGTATTAAGAAAACGTTTTTATTTATTAGATTAAATATAATATGGTTATCAATAAAAAAGTCAGATTAGACGCCTTTTCTAATACAACATTTTATTTGGAATATGTCAGTTATATCACTTGACGTTGGTTTAGAAAAAAATATGCTAAAGGAACAAATCTTAATAACCACGCTTCAAAAGTTATACATACAAATAATAAGCAGTACCTTTAAGCGAAAATCTTGAAAGATCTCATTATATTATTCAAAATTTACCTCTATGTTGTAGTTTTGAGAAAAATTTTAAAACTGTCATAGCCTGTACGTAGAACATTGTACGAAGGAAATCGCTCATATGTTATGTTTGCAATGGCCGGAGGCAGCGTATTGTGATTGTCTAGGGAAACCCCCACTTTAAATAGAAAGTAACCATTAGCCCATTTAGATCTATACTAATATTATAAAGCTGAAGAGTTTGTTTGTTTGAACGCAATAATCTCTGGAACTACTGGCCCGAATTGAAAAATTCTTTTTGTGTTGAATAGTCCGTTTATTGAGGAAGGCTATAGGATATATGTCATCTCGCTTTGACTTATAGAAGTCAAGAAGCAATGAAAAATGCTGCAAAAACGGAAAAAGATTTCTTTTTTGAGAGCTTTCCTCGCGTGCGCTGAGAAAACACTAAAAACCGCGCCGACGGAGTCGCGGGCGACCCCTAGTGACATTATATGTCATAAAGTTTTTAAAACAGAAGTGTCACTTTCTATTATGTTGCAAAATAAAATAAATTTACATCCGTACAACATTCAATTATTTTAAATAGTTAAGTGTTATGTCAAATAAAACTTTTTATTTTTTTAGGCATATTTGTTATTTAGGCATACTAGTAGGATAAAATTATCTCATATACCGTTATATTTCATACACTTAAATACATTTTCGTATTAGTTTTCTAAGATCTTATAAAAAATATTTACTTATATAAATTATTATATTATTTACTAAATCCATTTAGTAGTTTGGCGTGATTGAGTAACAAACAGCACACACAAAACCATGTCCAAAAGTTAGTATTTCTATAGCCTGTGTTCTTTTAGTTCATAAACTACAATTTTGCTAAGTTTCATCAATGCCCGTTTAGTAGTTTTGGCGTGATTGATTAACAAACAGCACAGAGAAAACCACGTGCATAAATTAATATTTATATAACCTATGTGTTATTTTGATACATAAACTGCATTATTGCTAAGTTTCATTAAAATCTCTTAAGTAATTTTGGCGTGATTGAGTAACAAACATCCAAATTATCGCTTTAATATGGCACTTCTTAAAGTGAAACCTTTTTAGGCACGTTGGAGATGAACAAAAAACCATTGAACTTTTGACACTATTACCGTAGTCGAAACCTCAGTAAATAAGTATACAGGGTTATTTTTAATTAGTTGAGCACCTTTTGCAGGCAGCCTCTCTACATCAATCCTAACAACATTTGTTCTACGACTTTTAAAAAATCTTGATAAATAACTCAGAATAAACGAAATAAAAAAATTTTTGCTCCCTCGATTATTTATTACTCTGTATTTTGTAAGCAGTCTAAAGTATAGGTCGCGGCAGTCTAGCGAAAGTCAAAAACTGTTAAACGCGCGCGCCAGCTTTTTTCGTATAGCTTCATCTCTTTTACACCAGGTTGCTATGGAAATACTAAATAATCAAAATGACAAGTATGTGGATTACAAAACACAATTTACATTAACCAAAAATAAAATTATCGGATTAGAGTTTTATAATTAAATAATGAATTGTAATTACATACTGGACAATACGATTTTATGGACTTACTATTGAAACTAATAAATAAATTCAAGATTATAACATGAAGAAGAAATTATGAAATGTAATTTATAATATTTTTAAAATACATTGATTGTCTGAAATAGAAGAAGTAAGAATGAAAAGAAATACGAGTTTTGGCTGAGAAATGGAGCATTGGGGTCCTGATCTTTACAAGGTCTGTTTTGCTATACCTAGAACGAACAACAACTCGAAACAGCAGAAACCATGATGAAGAATAATTTTATTTGTGATATAGTGACGATCCAACATGTTAAGAAGCCTAAAGTCATTATTTTTAAAGTGGATTGTGTACATTTGTCTGTTTTTATGGTACTTATGTGTTTTATACGTCAGAAACAGTCGATTCACTTCTTACGTCTTAATTAATTAATATTAATGAAAATTATGACGTTTTTCTGTTACGCGCCATCTTTATTTCTAAGTCGCATTTAAAAGAACATGTGAATTATATTTACATGTCATAAAGAAGTTTCACTTCTTGCATGTGTACACTAATACACACACATATATTTAATAAAGACTAAAGTTTTCGTTTTTTCAGTTTTATTAATATCATAAACGAGGAAAGGCCAATTTAGACGTAATTTAAGTAAACTTCCTATTATTCCTCCTGGTGTTCTTAATATTTTATTTTGTCGGATATCTGAATGAAGTTTATAGTCCGGATCACAAGATAGATGGACATTTTAAATACTGTTACTATTTTACGGTGATGTTTTTAATTAATGGTAACACCAACAGTTGGTGTCAATACCAACCAAATGTCAAGTAATTTGTAATTTGTAATTTGATATTATTATCTTTGTTATTTGATAATTGATATTTCATTTGTCTCTTGAGATTTATGGTGATGAAAGTGTGTAGTATTACTGATATTTTATATTAACTACCTGGATTGTTTCTGTATACCGACGCTTCTATTTGTGACTGACTGCAATTTCTAGGAACTTCGTAAAGAAATTCGTAAGTAACTTATTGTTTTATTGTCATGATATAAATATTAACAAACGAGATAATATGATATGTATAAAGTAAGTTGAAGAGAAGTTATTGTTTTGTAAAAATAATATTTATTTGGTTTCGTTACAGTAAACCAAATAAAAATATTGAGACATTCAACTTGTGGACAACTTCTATTGGAGATTTTGTTGTTTCATTAGATTCTTAAACAGTTAGACAATATGTGTTTCGACTAATATAGAAAATATTTTAATAAATAAAAGTGGAAAACGATGCTATTTTTTATTACACCTTACAAAATTATCAAGTTTTAATGTGCATAGCCGCCGCTGCGTCACCCCGCCACCCCGCGCCCCGATGCACGTGGCCTTGGCATTTATTTTGACAAGTTGCGTGGCCTCTCTTTGCTCAAGTTTAATGCACGTTCAGAGGCAATAAATAAATTTTGTATGGGAAAAACTAAATATTTAAAACTATTAATTTTAAAAAGTCGTAGGGTCATTTCGCCTGTTTGCGTCCATTTAGTGGAGTTGCTGACTTTGAAAGAGAAAATAAAAATGATTTAGCCCTAGTTTTGAATAAAAACTTATGTACAGTGTTAATAATATAGTCTTTTTTATATTCATTTAAAGTTTTGGTGGAAAGATATAACGATTTAAATATAAAAGTGATAAATATCAGATTTGGGCGATTTACCCAGTTTGCGTCCATAAAATCTAAATTGCGTCCACTCATGTCCAGTTTGCGTCCACCAACTTATATATAGAATGTAGGGGAAATTTTTATTAATTATTATTCAGAAAGATTAGATTTTAACAATTTATTGTTTTATGTCTAAATATTTAACTAATTAAATTAAAAAATATTTTTATTAACAAATATATCATCTTATATATTTGTCACAGCCAATGTTTTCTTCGCCGTTTTCATCTACATCTGATATAAGTATGTCATTACATTCAGCGCACTATGTACTATCCACGGCTGGTAAATTTTCTTTTCAGAGTATCAGTATCTACTGTGACTTTAACAGGAAGTGTCTTTTTCCTACGTTTTGGAGCAGTTCCTTGAAGTTTTTTTTCTCTATTCGTTCTTAATTTCTTTTTCTTACTGCTTTGTTTTTTTTTCTCCATCTGCTCTTTATGTTCATAATACTTTCTCGATGCAGACGAAGATATGGCCGCTGGAGTTCTTTGATAAAATTTTCTTGCTATGCTAAAAATTTCAGCCAACATCAGGTGGGTTTTAAATGGATCAAAGGTTTCTGAATGTGAAATGCCTTGAATAAATAATGAAGATGATTGTAAACTAGGAGGCTTTTCTATAGGGGAAATAGATGGTGATACAGTTGATGCTAAATGAATAAAAGCAGTTGGAGGGGGTTTTGATATTTGTTGCTTAGTTTTCTCAAGACTTGGTGTAGTATGAGTTGCCATATCTTCTAGTGGTAAAGTAAGAACTTCATCTGAAGACACTATTGAACTAAGCTACAGGTAACTGCCAAAAAGGTGTATAGGCAAAATCATTTTTATTCATGTCATGAGTTTCAGAGTTGCACCTTGATACACTGTGATTTCACAATTTCTAATTTGTTCAATCAGGAGCCGTTAATAAATTACGTTATTTTTTTTATTAAAATTACATTAAGATATTATCGATCGTAGGTATATACAATTTTATTAAATTGAAATAAGCTATATATTTTTAATCACTTTTTTAAATAGATAACAAGAAAACAAAGGTGGACGCAATCTGGTCTGTCCTAAATAATAGGTCATAAAATTTGCGTCCACTGCGGACGCAAAGTGGAATTTTTAAAATTTGTATGTACTAGTTTGCGTCCACCTTATTTTAACTGTCAACAATTAAAAAACTTAAGTAAATTCATAATTATGTTTTTCCTTTCTTTATTATTAAGGCCTAGAAACATCTATGTATCCTTAACTTCATATAAAACAATGTAAAACTAACCGTGAGTGGTGTTGCTGCTCACTATTTTTTTACTAACATTTAAGACATTCGCAGTCTTTTGTCCCGTGGCTCAGATAAATTATTTTTTTTTAAAGGGAAGGATTGCGCTCAAGGAAATTTTGTTTATGACTGTGTATCTCCTATATATTGAGGTATTGGCAGAAATTACATCTGGTTTTGTTAGAAAGTTCATGAACTTATTTTCGAGTATTTTATGAAAGGATAGCCGTCGAATGGACGCAAACTGGCGATGGACGCAAACAGGCGAAATGACCCTAGAACAAATGTTGTTAGGATTGATGTATAGGGGCTGCCTGCAAAAGGTGCTCAACTAATTACAAATAACCCTGTATATAATCGTATATACATTTTAAAGAATACCAATTAACTAAATTTCATATTTCATGTCTTAGTAATATGCAATAAGCATATAAGCAATGGATTGACATTATTTTATGTAAAATAATAAACATTATTTTCCATGTACAATGGTGCATTAAAAGAAAAATTATTTTTTTTTAGTATTAGTTTTTTGTAATAAATTAACAAAAACTCTTTATTTAAAACTATTCCTGTACAATAAATTATTTCCTGTCTATCCAAAAAAAAGATAAGCAATGGATTGACATTATTTTATGTAAAATAATAAACATTATTTTCCATGTACAATGGTGCATTAAAAGAAAAATTATTTTTTTTTAGTATTAGTTTTTTGTAATAAATTAACAAAAACTCTTTATTTAAAACTATTCCTGTACAATAAATTATTTCCTGTCTATCCAAAAAAAAAAAAAAATCAAGTTTTCACTTTTGTTTTTTATTGCAAAAGATGTAGGTCATCAAAATAAATAATTAGTAAATTATTTACTTTTTAAAATATTTTATTTAGCATTCACTGTTTAATAATTTAAAAAAACCAAAAGAACAGTCGGAAAGTGTCCACGTTGTACATTGCTGTCTAATTCGGCTATTGTGCTACTACACTAAGTTATAAATAAACTCCTCTGCTTGGTAAAAAATAGCCCAATCCATACTAATATTATAAATTCGTTAGTAACTCTGTGTGTCTATTACGATTTCACGCTTAACCGATTGAATTGATTGATTGAACCGATTTTGATAAAATTTGGCATAAATAGATAGATTTGGCGTTGAAAAAGGTCATAGTTTACTTTTTATTGCATGAAAATATAAATAAGAATAAATATTCCCGCGGGAAACATTATAATTGGAAGAAAGGAATACTGGCCGCTTTCTTTTGGTGCAATGGCATCATAGTAGGTGATACGTTGATGCAATGTTCTAAAAAATATTCTTCTCAAGTAAATCTAAAAATAAGTCTGCAACAGCATATATCTATTTGTGGTATAACCAAACTAATAAGCTTTAAAAAAAATAAAAAAGATTTAAAGTTATTATTAAACAATATAATGCAGTAAGGCTTATAGACCCGTATGAAAATACGAACTTTATCATCAAGACAAGTACAAAGATAAACTTTACTTTTGAAGTATGTTATTTGGATGCATAATTAAAAAAATACGGGCAGATGAATATTAACGCTGGCTCCGCGCGCTACGCGCGTTAACGTTGGGTGCAAACTGTAGTCCCCACTAATAATACGAGTGCCTAAATTTAGACATATCTATTCTAAGCCTACAAAAAAGATATATATTAAACATATTATAGATGCTGTATTATCACTAACAAACACTATCATAAGCCACTTGGAATTTAAGGTTAAAACAATCAGCATCTTTTTAGATTTAACTAAAGCTTTTAACACTATCGCTATACCCATCCTAATAAGTAAACCATAATAACCCATCGTCATATGTGGCCGTGGGGGAATGTGGGACTACCCTGCAGCATAGATGACGCTGCCATTTTTAAGGCTACCCACTAAAAAATCAATGGTTGACCTCATCGCCTTAGTGGGACGCCACGGGATCGCTTTCGCACTCACCGTGACTGGATGAGTCCCACTTTAAAATATTTTTTCCTAAATTCATATGTATGTATTATTTTACAATTCGATGCATATTTTTATTTCAACAACAACATAATATTGAGTTGCGATATTTCTGAGTGCTTACATTACATTGTGAAAGTAACCTGAGTTATAAAAAGGGTCTTGACCCAGCTAATACCCTTTTCATGTTGAGATAAAATTAGTTTAACTCGTGCAGCTGTGTTTTGTTATCCCGTCACTTATCAAAATATAAGTATATGGAATTACTATTTTATATTTCACAGCCGGTGTATTCTACAAATGAATATAATTTATTTGTAGAAACGTTGAACCTACAAAAACTATAATATAATTACTCTAAAAATGTTATCAATTAAATGGTACAAAGTGATTCTACTGTGCAAAGCAAATACATGAAATACATGCATTATCTTACTTTTGATTGCAGCATGCGTAGTCTGAAATAAGCACCGTGATGATCCCCACTGATACATACATTAAACTATAAACTGATGATTAAATATTATAATTTTTATACTATTAACGGGTGCCTCAGAACGTTTTTAGTTTTTGAATTAACCAATAACGCGCCAACCGCATGTTTTTAAGTTCAGTAACGATGAACCGTTTTACGAGAATGCAGCGTCTTGCGTGCGAGCGTTTTATAAAAAACAACAATTCCTACACTATGGTTCGTCGTGTCTACAGGAGACATTATAATTTAACAAGCTTAAAACACGTGGGAATGTAATTAAATATTGGGTGTGAGAGTTTGAAGAGACTGGGAATACAGTGCCGGACAAATCGTCTTGGCGCAAAAGGGCATCACGGACGAGCACGAACGTCTACCGCGTTTACCAGTCTGTTATGGACGACCCACGATAGTAGTTAAGATTGTGTTCATCGCACTATTTTGAAAGATTTACCTTTTCACCTCTATAAAACTCTTATAGTTAAAGAAATAAAGCCTGACGATCCTGATAAACGAGTCGAATTTTGCAGAACAATGAAAAACCGTTTTAGGAATTTTAATAACATCTGTTTCTGTTGAATGAAATTTTCACATAAACAGTCACGTGAATAAAGAAAATTGCTGATATTGGACCTCCGAAAATCCGATAGAACTGCATGAGAAGCCCTTGCACTTGCCAAAAGTGGTTGTTTGGGCTGCCATATCAAATCAAGGAATTATCGGTCCTTATTTTGTTTAAGTTGACCGAGGTCGAGCTCAGATCGTTAATTTTGATCGATATAACCATATGATTCGGATTTGTTTGGCTACAGAAATGCAAAAAAGTCTGTTTACAACCACGATACCTTTTTCCAGCAAGATGAATCCACTTGTCATGTTACAAAAGACTCATTAACTGCTCTTCACGATTTATTACCTAGAAGAGTGATAAGTAGCTCAGGAGACATCTACTGGCGACCTAGGAGTCCTGATTTAACACCTGCTGATTTTTTCCAATGGGGCTACCTAAAAAGTAAGGTTAACAATCCATTGCCACCAAACCTGGAAGTTTTGAAGCAAAGAATCACTAAAGAAACTCTATTCTAAGAGCGGTGCTCCAGCGTGTGATTGAAAACACTTTAAACAACTTTAAAAACAAAATGTACTGTACGTGCGCAAACACAATTAATAAAAAATAAAGAAATAAAATACCAATAATTAAAAAAACCCCCGATACAAAAAAAACGTCTAAAAAGGAAAAAATAATATTATAATGTACTTATTGAAGTCGTTGTGTCCTGGATCGTTGTACGTACGTTGACGATGGTGTCTATTTTACAAAATTTCCGGAGTTATTGAATGAGTACTTACATTATACGATCTGAGGTTGTTATATTTTATTTTGCCTTCGTAACTTACTAGCATTTTGAATTCTTCCTTTATTTAGCCCGCCTTTTTTTTGTCCCCCGACGCAACGACTTCAATAAGTACATTATAATATTATTTCTATTCTTCTTAGATATTTTTTTGTATCGGGTGTTTTTAATTAAGAATACAATTCCAGCGTCAAGTAAGCTCTTGTCAAATTCGACAATCCGGGCGAAAAGATGCTTTCATTTCATTTTATGAGGAGAAAGTTACTCGCTTCGGTAGGACTTACAAACTTTTTCTCGACCTACCCTATACGTCTTCCCTGGACGGTGCTAAAAGAGCAACGATGCCGAATCTCGAGTGGCGCTAACTAAGCTGAACCGGGTTAAGTAACAAGAAAGTTAAGTAGGGTGTCGATAATGATCTCCACAACTGGCAACTATATTGTCAAATTTTAGAATCGGGGCCATTGGCTTCACGATCCCTGAAAAGTGATAAAAACCTTTTTAAAAACTCACCCTTATACTAAGGTGAAAAACGCGCCGAAAAGATGAATAGTTTGCAGGTTGCAAGTTGATAGCGCCAACTTCAACGGACCTGGATAACTTTGTTGTATGAAGCATCTTGACGGAATAGGCCCTTCAAGGAACCCTTCAGGGCTCTTCAAGGGATATTTTATATTGTCCTCAATCGTGGGAATACAATGAATGAAATGAATAAAACTTGAAATACTCTTAATAACCCTAATGATCCAACAGCATTTGATGAAAAGTTTCTTCATCAGACATTGTAATAATAGTTTATCATCAGTCGCAACAAATAAAGCTGACGATAATTTAGTAGTCAGCAAAGCATCAAAGCATAAAAGTAATGCGGAGAACTCCATTCTATGGTAAGACTTTGAAATACCGCCTAAAATACAGAAAAGAAAAGAAATGAGTCCAATATATATAGCAACAATTACAAGAAATCAAAGAACTTATTAACTTTCGTGGTATCACAATAAATTTGAAATTCTAAAGAGCGAAGGAATCAAAATACCTGATACAGTTACAGAGTACATGTAAATTTTTGTCTGCCACCTGAAAGCTTGAAAGAATTTTTGTGACCGGAGTTGTGGACGTAATAATTTTTCCATATTTCCAATTTCACTTTATTAAGTGTTAATTCATAATTATTATCCTTTATTTGATATTTATTGCCAGTTATTTACATTCAAACATTCAAAATATTTAAAAATACTTATGTTTTTAGATTTATTGTAAGAAAAAATCCTTTTATAGAAACGTAGTTATTGACATAATTTTGTTTTTGCAACAAATGTTCTTATTTATACAAAACCATCGGTGTTATTGTACACAAAAACGTGTTTTTTTCCAAAGACAATTAAAAAAAACAAAAAAATACATTACATTGCACTTTAGAAAAAGTTTCATTATACGAGTACATCACGTGAAGTAAAATTTCAGTTAAATAAACAAGGACGGAAACATAGAATATATTTTATCCTATGAAATAAGTTTCTGCAAGTCATAAACTGCTTCTAGATTTTTCTAGAAGAATGTTATAAAATAATAAAAGATAAGATTTATAAGATGCTTATAAAACCGTTTTACTGGTAGTTAAGTATATTAAAATACATTCATTGAAATCGTTATATAATAGAACTGTATAAGATATTCGGTATACATATAATCTTATATATATATATATAGAAGGATGTTTGTATATATGAAATCGATGAACTCAGAAACTATTGGACAAATGGTTATGAAAATTGGTATGTTTATGTATTTTTCCACGGAGAAGGTTTATATGGTATGCCCATTGATGTAACTCGCCACCAGGCGGCGCTGTCAAATATAGACTTCCGCCCCGTTCAACCGATTGTCATAAAAGTTGGTATGACCATGAAAACGAATATGCTATGTCCATTGATGTATCTCGCCACCAGATAAAGTAAGGGTTAGCCCAGCGAAGCGGGCTGGGTTCGCTAGTATTGATATATATTAAAATAAACAATAGAACCAGAACATAATAAAACCAATTTTTTATTTTGGCAAAAGAAAAAACAATGTACCATCACAAAAATGATACTCGTTTATGTTATGTGTTCACTTGTATAATTATGCATAGACGTTAAGCAAAGTTCGAGAGTAATGATTCAATATTTTTTTTAGAGCAAATATTCCAACTATACAAAGACATCAAAAGGTAATATGCAAAGATTGAATATTTTCAACAAAAATAAATACCGTTTAAATTAACAATGAATCAATTTATTGTCAATAGTAGATAGAGAAAAGATAAAAGGGCACAAAATGGGCGTTAACGTACCTTCCACGTTGTCAGTAAGGAATCTGGGTCTTTGTATGGAAAACACACTCAGTTTTAATGCCCATGTAATTGATCTGTTCTTTTTATCACCCCACTCCATTTTAATATCGCAAAATATTGTACAATGTATTGGCGCCAAAATGAGAAAATATTGTTGAAAATGTTCATTAACAATCGTTTAAAAATGACAGATTCCAAATTCAAATTTAATATTTTTTTATTATTAATTGTAACAGTATTTACTGCCAGACTAAGTATATGTGATCGCTATTCTATATTTATATGCCCTAGAATTAAATCCGCCAATTGTACTTTATCTTGTACAGTGAAAGTGTTTTTAATAATATTTTATTTTGCTGCTAACAAAGCTGCTTTGCGTCATTTCTAAACTAAAGTTAATTGGCGTCAATCACTTAAAAAAAAACTAAATATTTTGATCCACGGTTGGTGTAAAAGGGAAAATTTTGTTTAGAAAGAACATATCCATATTTAAAAGCTTAGGTGAAATAGATTATATATTACGAATTTCACAGTAATAATACATTTTAAAAAACAAAGATTTGTCCTTACTTACCTCTTAAATTGAAAAAGTTACCAAGACTACTGTTTGGAGAAATCTACGTGCTCCGCATGCGGAGTAATATCTAACAAGTTTTTACTAAAAAGTTTACATTTACTAAGATTACAATTTTGAATGATTAAAAATTAAATTAAAATATGAAACCCAATAATTAATATCGTGAGTAAACTAAAAATATGAATTGACATCAAATGAAAAATTTCTATGTAGGCTATTGTTTAGTCAAAATATAAATTAGTTGAAGTTTAGTTAAAATCTATTTCTTTTATAATAACCACATAAAACACTAAAAGCGTGTATAGTAAAAAATGTAATTAAAATCTTAAGCCTTCTAAACGAACTTCACTTTGTAGAATCTCATTTAAAAGTTAACATTCACCTGGATATTAGAAAATTTAATACTAGATTTTCTTGCATTTTATTGAAATATTTTTTATTTATATTTAAAATATAAATATTTTTTTTATTATAACCCAGTTTTTTACCTATAATTAAACTGACTGACTTACCTATAAGTAAACTGAATTATATATAATTAAACTGAATATAAATAAAAACATTTTCTAAATATTTCAAGCTTTTTCCTGTTGTTGGTATATAATCACGTTTGTTATAAGGGAGCTCACTGGAATATTTATTTTATTATAATTTTGTCGTTTATTTTTAAAATGAATATTAAACTAAATTTTCATTGAATATTTCAAGTATATCTGTTGGCGTTATTAATTTCAACCAAGAAAAAACGCATTTGATGTATTTTATTCTGTTTTTAGTATTTGTTGTTTAACAACTTCTTTAGCCGTCACGGTTCATGAGATGCATGCAGCCTGGTGCCAGGCAAACGAACAGCAGAGTCTTAGTAATTGGTTTTGGGTAGTTTTTTATAAACATTTGGTTACAGAAGCCTAAAAAAACTTAAAACACACCTATAGTAATTCAAAGTGGCCAGAACAGACAATACGACGAACAAATTTTATAAAGAAAGTCGCACAGAGTCTTAACATTTAATAAGACATCAAAGCATCACACTGTTATTTTTTTACTTGAATATGTTATAATAAAATATATAAAAATATATATTATTTATAATAAACAATTTAATTCTCTGAATTTATATTTGTTTTATTATAAAATCTATGTAAAAAAATATTATCTAATCTACAAAGAGAATATTTTTATCAACTTTATATTATTTACCGAACAAAAGTATGTAAATATTTTTTTTGAAGTTCTGGAATTTTCTGTTTCTGTTATTATAAGTCCCGGGAATTACGGTGTTCGTTGTTGTAAAAGTCTTTTGTAGGTTTTTTTCTTGGAGAACTCTTTTGAGGAAATATCATCCAAATAGGATATTTGTTCATTGACAACTGTATGAATTTAAATAGCACTAGGCACAGGCGTTCTACATATTTCTTAGTTTAATGTAGTATTTGTTAAGTATTGTAAACGTCGGGTTAAATTTAAAATTTAATTATACGCGACTTAAATCGAGGTACTATAATATTTTGCAGGACATCTAGTTATAAATTTATTATTACTTTATTTTTGAAGAAAACACGAATCCATGTTTGTATTTTTAATTTATACCATAAAAAATTATGATATTTATATCCTTAAAAATATGTCATAATGCTTAAAAACACTTCAATAACCATATTATATAATATTATATTTTCGTAAACGAAGCTTTTCTAAGTTATTTCTGTAACCGTTTACGTTAAAAGACATAATAGCTTTGGAAAAGGCATTTTGTTTATGAAAATGCGAGTAAATTGCTTTATAATACGTAATACGTCAATGTTAATGAGGGTTAGAAGAAAATATTTACACCTTGAAAGCTCGTTACGAGCTTTTGTAACCTCAAGTTTTACATGAGTTTTATGAGCATTTTTGTTCGAGTTTGTGTTTTTTTATGGATAGACTTTAATAAAAAGCATATTGTTATAGCAGATATTAAAATAATTTTAATTGATTGCATATAATTTATAATCACTAACTAATTAAATTATACCGAAATTAATTTTCGGGTTTACCCATAATAATGAGATTTTTTTGGAGTTAAAAGCATTCTACAAATTCATTTGGATAATAAACCAATACCACAACACATTTCATAAGATTTGTCTATTAATTTTAATGAATTGTTATTATAGGCCAAAGTATGTTTCGTGGTTTCATTTAATTGTAAGATAGTAGATACTTGATCATGTAGTACTTAAAATGGACAAACGCAGAATGTCTGCTCAAGTTGCAGTTATTAATACTTCTATTACAGACCACTCGATGACCTTCTTTTGTCTTAATGAACAAAAACATAAATTTAAATGCAATAAAACAAAAGTTATTACTGATTTTAATCAAGCATTAACATTTTTAAAGAATAAAAATCTGTCTGAATTATTAAGTATTGATGAGCCTCAAATAGTTACTGAATTGTTATTAAACAAAATAAAACAATCTTTGGAAGAAAACACGTATGAGAAAAACATATCGAAATCACAACGGGTTATCAAACCATGGATAAGCCCGGGGATTCTGCGTTGTATAAAAAACAGAAATAATATGCAGAAAAAACTACGTATTAATCCGGACGATGAAATCTTAAAATTGACGTAGCGAAGGTACCGTAACTTCTGTAACAATTTAATAAAGAAATTAAAACGCAATTACGAACGGAATTTACTACGGACCTCAAGTAAAACACCCAAAAGTCTATGGAACACTATAAAAAATATTACATACATGAATAAAACCAGAGACGATAACATGAAATTACTTCAACTTAAAACCTTGAATTGAACTTGATTGAATCTGCCAATCATATTAACAACTATTTTGCTAATATAGGATCGAACCTTGCTGATGCTATTACACAAAGTAGCTCTGTACAACCTAAGCCCAATACATTTTTTCCGCAGACTTCATCATTTGTCCTACTTGATACAGACTATGAAGAAGTGCACTCGATTCTAATGAGTCTTAAATCAGAAAGTGCTTCTGGATAGGATAATATCACTGCCAATTTTATAAAATTAGCTAAATGTGAATTAGTTCCGGTACTTACTCACTTAGCTAACCTTTGCTTGAGTAAAGGGGTGTTTCCGTCACTTTTAAAACGCTCAATTATAACACCAGTATTTAAAGGTGGGGACAGAGAAGATGTTAGTTGTTACAGACCTATTTCCGTTTTATCATCTATATATCAAAAATATTGGAAAAGCTTATAAATAACAGACTGATAAACTATCTTAATAAATTTAAAATTTTGTCAGATTCACAATATGGATTCCGAAGGGTCATGGCTATTACTTCTAAAATCACAAATCAGCTAGACGATCGCGATAGAGGGAAAAGTTTGGCCGTATTTTTGGATTTAAAAAAGGCATTTGACACTGTTTCAGTTACCATATTAGCAAACAAACTGGAAAATATTGGAATAAGGGGTACACCTTTTAATTTATTCAGAGATTATCTGAGCGACAGAAGGCAAAGAGTTAGATTAGGAAAAACTGTCAGTGACGACACTAATGTGAGTTATGGCGTCCCGCAAGGATCTGTGTTAGGACCTACGTTATTTTTAGTGTATATTAATGAGTTTTGCAATATTAAAATAAGTAATACCGATATATTTTCGTACGCAGACGACACCGCTGTTGTTTTTACTGGCAACTCTTGGGACAATGTAAAGAGTGAAGCTGAAAAAGGACTTTCTCAAATAGCATACTGGTTGAAATCAAATTTGCTTACACTGAACACAACAAAAACTAGTTTTATACGTTTTACCATCTATAATAATACTCAACCAGATAGCTCATATGACATCAAAATTCACGACTGTCACAACATAACTTCTTTAAAATGTTCATGTCCTTCAATCACCAAAGTTAGTTCGACAAAATATCTGGGGGTTCTGATAGATCAGAGACTATCCTGGCATTTACAAATACAGGCAATCGCAACAATAATGAGAAAATGAATATGGATATTCAAAACACTTAGCACTTAGCATTGGCACAATCGTTAATAATATATTGTATTTCTGTATGGGGTGGAGCACATAAAACAAATTACTTAGAAGCTGAAAGGGCGCAACGACTATTAATCAAAGTCATGTACTTCAAAAGACGCGGTTTTAGTACTAGTGACCTATACGAAATATCAAATCTGTTATCTGTAAGAAAACTTTATATTCTAAATGTAATACTAAAAAAAACATATGTCAATTGAATTCAAATCGAAATATATAAACAAAAGAAGAAATTACCTTGTTGTTAAACCTCTCCAAACCAGAACATGTTTTGCCCAAAATCAATATATACATCAGTCAACTCATCTTTACAATAGTGTTAATAAAATACTTAATATATATAGGATGTCTAATCATGAGTGCAAAAGGTCCTTGATTGATTGGCTAAAGTCTCTGGATTATCATGAAACTGAAAGGATACTTCATTATATAAAATAGTGTAAAGTGTAAGTAAAATAGTGTTAATGTAGGTAACTTAGTAGACCAGTGTGCGGTCGCTAGTGTCGCCATCTGGCGCGTCCCCCGGGTTGCGGATAGGGGAGGTCCCCCCAAATATGGGGGGCGCCGGCTTCGGCCGGCGCGGACAGCTACTAGCACGTGTGGCTGCTTGCCTTTCGAGGCGAGCATTGCACGGCCACACAAACTCGTAAGCCCGCACTGAGCGGGAACGAGAGCTGGACGGACGGATCCTGTTCTGTTCGTTTGGCTGCAATTAAGAAAACCTCTATAAAAAATCACCCTGGGGATCGGTGTCTGGGGGTGGGGGTGTCAGTGCCCGGTCCATGACCGACCGGTTTGTGTCTTGTGTTCGTTTTGTCCCGTTTAGTCTACGTCGTTTTTGTTATGTTTCGTCTTATGTGTGTTTGTGTATTTATGTTTCGTGTTCTATGGGGACCTCATCCCTTAAAGGAAAAAAATGGACAAAGGTGATTTGCAATATGGTCCCCGGGAGGGTGTCGGTTCAGCCGTGCAATCCCTCTTGGCATCCTCGGATGCCGTCTGCCCCTCGTACTACGGGGGGGGCACAAATCATCTCGGAGCAGGAGTCCCTGCGCCCGCACCGACCTGTCCAAAAAAAAGCAGTGCGAAGCGTGGCACGGAGACGTGCCACGACGACAACCCGGCATCCTTTACTGACTCAGATATTCTCATCGAATTGGAGATCATCGACCTGGATGCGGATGAGCCAACCCCGACGGTTGGTTCTTCCGCGTATGACTTCGCAAGGCCTATCGGACTACGACTTGCCTACGGATGCGATCTGACAGATGTGTCGGATCAGGAGGTGTGCACGCGTCGCAAGCGAGGCCCTCTCTCTGAGGTAGACCTTGAGTGCCGACGAATTGAGTGCAGCCGCCGCACGGCATGCCGCTGCTATTCACGAGGTCAGCCGAACCTCAAGGGAACTATGGTCAAGGCCCTCAGGGACGAGTCGAGCAGTTTGCCCGGCATCGTCAGAGCCTTGGCCAGACGAAGCGAGCCGGAGGAGACGCGCCGTATCCGCGAGGATATCGCGCGTCTCCACCGGGAAGTGGAGGCGTTAAAGAGGGAGCTGAAAGCTCATAGAAAGGAGGGATGCCCTCAATAGAGGCGGACGCAGTGGAGGAGTTTAAGCGCTCCATCATTGTCTCGGTGGGTGAGATGGTTAATGCTCACTTCCGGGGCATTGAGGAGCGACTCCTACCTGAAAGGAACATGAGGCCTCCCTTGGCTGCAGAGAGGAGGAAAGAGGCAGCTGCAGCAGCGGCCAAAGTCATGGCTTCCCGGCCTTCAGTGCGCGGGTACAGTCGCTCAGGATTGCCACTTATTCTGGCTCGATCCCCGCCCATAACGCCCTCACCCTCTCCTGCTCCTGCAGCTCCCAGGGCCGAAACTTGGTCAGCCGTCGTGAGAAGGGGTAAGAAGAATGCCCCTAGCGCCCCGCGTAAGACAACAACGTAGTGCCGACCATGGCAAGACGGGCTGCCTCCGCAAAGCTCCCTCCGCGCGCCGTGACGAGGGTATCATCTGCGTAACACAGCACCCTCGTCCGGGGGTGGAGCGGACAGCGAAGCAGCCAGTCGTAGCCCAGGTTCCACAAGACCGGTCCCAACACGGAACCTTGTGGAACCCCTCGGCTCACGCCACGTCGGTAGACCCGCCGGTCGCCGCACTCCCACAAGACCTCTCTATCCTGCAGGTACGCCCCCAACAGCTTGCGGAGATAGGGTGGCACTCCATGGAACTGGAGCGCCTCAACCAAAGTCTCGAACGGCAGGCTGTTGAAGGCGTTGGCGACGTCCAGCAAAACCGCCAGAGCCCTCAGGGCGTCGATCGTTGAACGACCCGCCCTGAAGCCGAACTGGGCGTCTGAGAGACTTGGACCTACCTCCTGGAGGTGCTGGATGAGATGGGCAGAGAGGACTCTCTCGAAGAGCTTGCCCATCTCGTCCAGCAGCACGATCGGCCTGTATGCGGAAGGAGAATCGGCAGAACGACCCTCCTTCCGCAACAGGCACAACCTGCCTTCCTTCCAGGCCTTCGGGAACTGTCCAGTGCGCAAACACAGGTTGAACAGTTCCCGAAGCCTGCCTCCCAGGTATTCCAGGGCGATGACCAGAACCCGCCCCGGAATACCGTCCAACCCCGGCGCAGTGTTGCGGGCTCGCAGGCGACTCAGCGCGGCCTCCGTGATGACTGGAACAGAACCAGCTCCTCCCCTTTGAGAGGGGGGAGCCATCACAGGAGGAGAGTGGCCGGTGGAATCCGGGAAGAGTTCCCCCACCAGCCGCTCTAGGAAATCCGGCTGAAGGGACTCTATGACCGGGGCGGTCGCGGCGCGGATTTTATCCCGCGCAACGCGATACAGTCGCCCCCATGGGTCCCTATCGAGACCGGCCAGGATTTCTTCCCGAGCCAGGTCCTTCGCCTTCCGAATCGCGAGCTGCAGGGTCGACTTCGCTTGGCGATACTGACTGTAGTGCCTGGACAGGAGAGGGGGGTGACCTCTCCCGCCCGTTATAGGCCTACGAGGTGAGGGTGTCCCTAAGTTGATCGGGGCCCCTCGCAGGGGGTTCCGCCGGGGCGTCACGGTGAGTGCGAAAGCGATCCCGTGGCGCCCCACTAAGGCGATGTGGTAAACCGTTGGTTTTTTAGTGGGTAGCCTTAAATATGGCAGCGTCTTCTATGCTACCGGGTAGTCCCACATACCCCCTCGGTCATCACCTTCCTGGCCGCAGGGATGATGCGTAACGCATTTTTCCAACGATAAAAAAAAAAAAAAAAGAAAAAAAAAAGGTAATTAGTAGATGGTGGTTCTTTATAACAATCTAACTTTACAGATAAGTAACTAATGTTTGTAAGTAAAAATAATTTACAATAAAGTAATAATATGTCTAGAATTATAAAAATAAAATTACAGAATTATATTTGTAAATTAGAATGGTAATATAAGTTAAAATGTTATAACCTATGTATGTTAGTTGTTTATATATTATAATATACCTAGAGTCAGGTACATATTTTATAGTTTAGTAAAAAAAACAAAATATAAATGTATACAGTATTAGTCAGGTACTCTATTAAGCTAAGGAAGAGTGGTTCCTTCTGGCACAGGTGCTTAAGCACTTAAAAGAAGGGATCAATTTTTTACATTGTTAAACATGTATATATAAAACAATAAAGAATTTAGATTTTTTTTTTAATGTAATGAAGATTCCGGATAAAATTTTTTTTTTATTGGAATTGAAAAAAAAAATTAAAATTAAAAAATCCTTGATACAGAAAGACTTCTAAAAGGAATAAAAAGAATATTATTATATACTTATTGAAGTAGTTGCGTCGGAATATCGTTGTACGCACGTTGACGATGGTGTCTAGTTTAATATTTTTATTTGCCTTGGTAACTTACTTGCATTTCAATTTCTTGTTTTAATAAGTACATAATAATATTAGTTTTATTCTTTTTAGAGTTCCTTTTGTATTGGGGGTTTTTTTTTCTACTTTTTAAAGTTATGTTACTGATTCATTATTGTACCATATGAACCTACGGACACATAAATGTTCACTTGCTTAAGTATTTCTATTAATATTGCCTTAGAATCTTTCACCCACACCGATAAAATCTCAATATCATGGAGACGACTGTTTCTATTTTGACCAAACATAGCTAAGAATTATTTCGACGAACCAGGCTTTCGATTAAAAAAAAAACCGCAATCGAATTCATCTTCGTATTTGGCTGTTACATTCCCACATACAGACACACAGATACACAGATTGACAGGTCAAACTTATAACACCCTTCTTTTTGAGTGGGGAGTTAATAATAGGTAAACACTCTGCTTCAATTCTTTAAAGTCTGTAAAGTATTGTTTCATGTTTTGTGATCCAAAATTAGTTTTTGTGTTTACCTGTTATAATATATTAATTTACGGAATAAAAAGCAATCTATATGTAGGCCTGGGAAATATGTTATTAATATGATAATCCATTTGATCACTCTTCCATTATGTTAGAGCATACAAACATATATAGCATATAGCAAGCCGAAAAAAAATTAATTAATAGACTATTGTTTTGAGTTCTTTGTCAGGGACTAATGACAAAGCAAAATGTCAGTACACTTTCGGTATATTTATGGCTGCTCCATAAAAAATCTTAAATTGACTTAAACTTGTGATAAGGTTTTTAATCTTTTTTATATCTATATATATATAGAAGGATGTTTGTATATATGAAATCGATGAACTCAGAAACTATTGGACCGATGATTATGAAAATTGGTATGTATATGATCTTACGGAGAAGGTTTATATGGTATGCCCATTGATGTAACTTGCCACCAGGCGGCGCTGTCAAATATATACTTCCGCCCCGTTCAACTGATTGTCATAAAAGTTGGTATGACCATGTATGTTTCCTCGAAGAAAACGAATATGCTATGTCCATTGATGTAACTCGCCACCAGGCAGCGCTGTCAAATATCGACTTCAGCCCCGTTCAACCGATTGTCATAAAAATTGGTATGACCATGTATTTTTTCTCGAAGAAAACGAATATGCTATGCCCATTGATGTAACTCGCCACCAGGTAAAGTAAGGGTTAGCCCAGCGAAGCGGGCTGGATTCGCTAGTATATATTAAATCTTAGTCACTTTTACTTCAACTCAAGCGACACGATAACTCAGTTACACTTTTATATATATATATATATGACTATGACTATGACTTCCTGAATCTTCTCTGAATCCTTGAATTTCTCTGAATATTCCTTTATAGGAACTAAAATTTATGTAACCAAATTATAAAATAAATGTTATAACCACAATATCCCATAATATCCTATCAAAGCTTAACATTAACTTTAATAAGGTCCTCAGGAAATTATTATTTTTACATGAAATATGTAATACTTATTATGGTAAGATTTTTATTTCAATGGCATTTTAAAAAGTAAGTGTCATATAATTTGGGCTTTGTTTATACAATATACTAAACAAATATCATCTACACTGCCTAAAATAAATATAAATGAATGTAAAAAAACTACTAGAAAACAAAAAACATTCTTAAGAAGAAGTCTTTACATTTCTGTAGTATGGCGGAGTAAGATTTTTTGTAACATATTTGTATTATTTTGATTAAATAAAGAAAAAAAAAATAAAAACATTTAAAAACAGGACATTAACAATTCTCTTTGAAGTAGTCTTATTATAAAATATGAAAGTATAAATACGACTATATATATATATAGAAATACTTAGAACAGTTTATATAAATATAGAATAAAAAATAAACCAATAACGATATATATATATATATATATATATATATATATATATATATATATATATATATATATATATATATATATATATATTTAAATAAGCTTAACATGGCTATACATGTATAACATTACATAAAACAGTATTTTTAGCTAAACTATTCGTGAAAGTCAAGAAATGGTTTGGTTACTGTGCAAGACACACGCCTATCTAGACAATTTAAAATTACTATTAATTGGTCCCTTCCGTTTGCCATTTTAAATCTGATATTCTATCTTTCAAGATCGTTTAAGGCTAACTACAGTAACTCGAAGTAGTACACGTTCATGAGTGATGATGTTCGTTACCAGCATATCCGTTTTATTTTGAAACATCTTATAGAAACGTAGGAAAGGTAGATAATTTCATTTAGAAAATTATAGAGCTAATCAAAACGAAGTTTAATTGTACTAAAACTAATTATATTTTAGGTTAAATGTTAAATTAAAATGATTATTAATAAAAAAAGGGCATTATGTATGTAAAACCTTTAAGACAATGTCACGCCTAGTCTTGAAACAATTTTATAAGTTTAATGCAAAACTATTTTTTTTTGTAAAGGGCACATGAAGAGAAAGTCAATGACAGACAAAAATATAATATTGTTAGGAGTCGAGGGTATTTCTAAATAATTAGTAGGCATCAACTCCTATAAATTAGTAAGCAAGTGTTAGGTTTATTAATTATCGTGTCATAGTCGTTTAAGAGCGGAAGCTCTGCAGGTGTGAATAGTGATTGTCGGTGTGATCTTTGAGTAGCTTATCCTGCGTTTTATTACTGTGGTAGATTACTAAATTAGTTATAACTTCGTAATCTGGCTTTCGTAGTATTAAATAGCGTGAAATACGTGAATTTGACAATTACTTTGAATTCTTATTATTTTTTTTAATTAAATTTCTACATGAATCCTTAGATCAGAAGTGGGATAGTCCCAGCCTCTCTGCCTTGACGGTTTGGCTATCGAAAGTAGGTCAGATTGGAGAAATCAAACATACCCTCACTTTCGTTTTTATTTTCTTAATTTTATTTAGTTGTTCTAAAATAAAAGTTTTAAACTTCCGAAAACTCAAATCATAGAAAGTATCACCTCAGCATCGCTATTCACGTGGTAGTGTCCTAAATGTTCGCGAAAATATCGTGCAGAGTCGTTGGCTCGTTGCTATTAACTTGGTCGTACACATTGAAATTAATTTCTTGGTTCAAATTTTGTGGTAAGACAACAGTTTTGGTGAGTATATTCCAAACTTTTTATGCTGGAATGAATGGAATGTTTATTTACACGTACATTTTGTGTAACTTTTGGTAGTTACAACAAACTACCCTTTTATTTGTTAATTTGTTTAAACCATTTTGGTATTAAATGAAGTAGTAGTGAGTCGCTCATGAAATTGCAGTTGGCTTACAACGTGATAAGCGTAGCAGATAAAACGACTTTCCTTTTAATATTCTAACTGTTAAAAATAAAATAAATTCTAGAACGGCTGTTTCCATTGGAAGAACAGTATTAGCTGCCACTTCGAAAGTGGGAGTCTAGTGTGCAGATAAGGACGCCGCCGCTTATATGGTCGACGGCATCTACAGCTCCAAGGGTGCTGAGCGTCGAGACCAGAGTCTTGGATGCGCGGGCCTTTAAGTCTGAGTCAACGTGGTTTGGGGTTGCCGTTTCGAAGCATCGCTTACGTCACGTCGGGCGTGTCCTGTGGGGCTCTTAGGCTCCAGTACATGGGATGCTGGAGGCGAAAATGATGTGTCGCAGAGTTCGAGAGCTAGCACTATACTCGGTAACGTGAGGTATGCAGAGCTGATGATACCAGTGGTCGTGTCCTTACTTCAGCAATTCAGCGGACTACGTCAACCGTATCGGTGGTCAACCGTATCATTTACGCGATACGTTTTACAAATGTACTGGTAAGATCTAATAAAGTTTATTACATTTCCAACTTCGATGCCAATATCACCAACATGGAGATCTAGTGTCAGGAGGTATGCTCGCAAGTAAATGTAAGGTTAGGCCGAGCTACAGAACTAAGTACTTAGCAAGTAAATTGGATCCCGGTATGCTGTAGCGCTCTTATCGCGTTCTATGTGGATCTTCTAGAAGGACTGCTTAAGTAAAACAAAAGAGACAGTTGGCTATATTTTGCTGTTTTAATTTGTTTTTTCAGTTGGTCGGGATACTCTACTCTGGCAAACATTCTGGCTGGCTGGCTGACTGTTGGAGTCGGCTGTTGGAGTCGGCTGTTGGAGTCGGCTGTTGGAGTCGGCTGTTGGAGTCGACTGTTGGAGTCGGCTGTTGGAGTCGGCTGTTGGAGTCGGCTGTTGTAGTCGGCTGTTGGAGTCGGCTGTTGGAGTCGGCTGTTGGAGTCGGCTGTTGGAGTCGGCTGTTGGAGTCGGCTGTTGGAGTCGGCTGTTGGAGTCGGCTGTTGGAGTCGGCTGTTGGAGTCGGCTGTTGGAGTCGGCTGTTGGAGTCGGCTGTTGGAGTCGGCTGTTGGAGTCGGCTGTTGGAGTCGGCTGTTGGAGTCGGCTGTTGGAGTCGGCTGTTGGAGTCGGCTGTTGGAGTCGGCTGTTGGAGTCGGCTGTTGGAGTCGGCTGTTGGAGTCGGCTGTTGGAGTGTGCTGCTAGCGCAACTGCCACTAGCTGGTTACTGCGTTTGGGATATACTGCGGTCACTGTCCATTGTGCATACTTAATCCTCGTCTTTGGTATATGTGTCACACACACACAGGTTCAGAGCCTGGCGTTCGTCGCTGTACCCTACCGATAATCGACTGTTGTGGAAAGGTATCGTGTGCTTAGACACTCGGGCAAATGTGCTTGGCGTTCGTCGCCGTACCTTGGCGTGTGTCGCCTAAATTGGAGAGGTATCGTGTGCTTTGACACTCGGGCAAATATGCTTGGCGTTCGTCGCCGTACCTTAGCGTTCGTCGCAATACTATGGCGTTCGTCGCCCTACGATACTGGCTGACGGGGCTACTGGCTGACGGTGCTGCTGGCTGACGGAGCTGCTGGCTGACGACGCTGCCGGCTGACGGCGCTGCTGGCTGAAGACGCTGCTGGCTTACGGAGCTGCTAGCTAAATGCATCGTGGGAAGCACTACGGTAATGAGTGCTATGCTACACATAGTTTTATTTAATATCACAATCTATCGAGTGGTAACAGTCCGGAATCTTACCAATCGAACAACATGTACAAATGGTTACATTACATCTCTTTAAACACTAAAGACTTATCCCTTTGTTACAATTTTGAAATCGTTGCTTGAGGACGCTTGCGCCGAGAGCAACGATATCTCTTAAATTTTTATTAAAAACTTAAATTGATATCTCAAATTTACATCTTACTACATTTTTCTAACTTTATGCCTTCTGTTTAGGAGAGTTTTCAGTTGTTTTTGTGATAATCAGGATGGACGAGTCGGACCGGGCGATAATGATAATGAACGGGTCGGTTGAAGACTACCCCTTACCAGTAATGGCCATCTTACAAGCACCTCTCAACCTGGGTCAACTGGAAGATTTATAAAAAAAAGGAAACTGAGAAGTTCTTTTTCTTGCTGTTGAGGTTGCTGCTGGCTGTTGAAGTTGCTGCTGATCTGGAGCTGGCGCTGCTGGTCGGAGCTGGCGCTGCTGGTCGGAGCTGGCGCTGCTGGTCGGAGCTGGCGCTGCTGGTCGGAGCTGGCGCTGCTGGTCGGGGCAGGCGCTGCTAGTCGGAGCTGGCGCTGCTGAGTCTCGTAATCCTTCGTGTCGGTGATGGGTTACGACCCAGCACACCCAGTACACAGGAGTCCGGAAGAATTTACTACGTAGCCTTAGGTCTCATTTGGAGACAACATTTTTGGAAGCTTAATTGGTAGTTTTAAAAATAAAACTTAATCCTGATTAAAAGATAGAGGTCGAGGACGACCTCCTGTCAGGAGAGGCCGTGTTAGGAGTCGAGGGTATTTCTAAATAATTAGTAGGCATCAACTCCTATAAATTAGTAAGCAAGTGTTAGGTTTATTAATTTTTTTTTTTTTTTTTTTTTTTTTTTTATACGATCTAGGGTAATGCTTGACTACATTCCACCTGATGGTAAGTGGAATGTAGTCTTAGATGGTAAGGCGCATTGCCCTAGCAACCTATTCACTCTTCTCTTGAAGACACCCACATTATATTTGGCCGGAAATACCGACGCAGGCAAATTGTTCCAGTCCTTCGCTGTACGCACTAAAAATGAGGAAGCAAAGCGCTTCGTTCGGACAGGTGGAATGTCCACAACAAAAGGATGGATACCTGCCGTGCGTCGGGACGTCCGGTGATGGAAGGGGGACGGGGGAACTAAGTCGTGTAGTTCCTGCGCACACTCACCAAAATGTATCCTATAGAATACTGAGAGGCTAGCAATTTTACGCCTGTGTTCAAGGCTTTGGAGGTCGGCTTCGACCAATTCGGGATCGCCGATAAGCCTCTTTGCTCGCCTCTCAATTGAGTCCAGAACTGCAAGATGAGACTTTGCGGCACCAGCAAATATGTGACCACAGTACTCTACACACGACCGGATCTGAGCTTTGTATAAAACAAGAAGCTGTCCCGTTGTAAAGTACTGCCGAACCTTCGCAAGAACGGCAAGCTTTGCTGCTGCTGCTCTTGCTCTGGACTCAATGAACCGACCAAAGTTGAGGTTCGAGGAAATCTCTAAGCCTAACAACTGAAGCCGGTCACTGTATTCCGAGGATACATTCTGGAAAGTAGGAGCCAAGGTGAAAGGGCTCTTTTTGGCGGTGAACAGACACGTCTGCGTTTTGGTGGCGTTGAACTTGACAAGATTGGCATTGCTCCATGCGGAGACTGCCTGAAGTTTGTCATTCAAACGTTGCACCATGGCTTCTCTTTCAGACTGTATTTGATCTCGACTAGCCCGAGTACTCGGCAGATATCTTTCTACAACTGTGCTGTCGTCTGCATACCCATAGATACCGGGCTTCAACAGATCATTAATGTGCAGCAAAAAAAGAGTTGCAGAAAGAACGGACCCCTGAGGCACTCCGGCATTTATTTTCGAGGGTTCCGAGGAACACCCGTCAACAACTACTCGGAGAGATCTCTGGCTCAAAAAGTCCGTTACCCAGCCGATCAGATCAGGAGATATACCGTACGCTGAAAGCTTGCTTATAAGGCTCGCATGCCAGACCCTGTCAAATGCCCTCGAGACGTCCAGAGAGACTGCGACCGCTTCTCCGTTCTTCTCGATGGCCTCGCCTAAAATGTGTGTAGCATACACTAGGAGGTCCCCAGTAGACCTATTACGGCGAAACCCGTACTGACGGTCACTGAGGAGATCGTTACCTTCTAGGTATGCTAGTAGGCGCGAGTTCAATACACGCTCCATAATCTTGCAGAGTATGGAGGTGATTGAAATCGGTCTGTAATTGACAGGGTCGGCACGGCTGCCTTTTTTGGGCACGGGTTGCACATTAGCAAGCTTCCAGGATTTCGGCACTATTCCAGTCATGAAAGAGAGACGATACAGACGTGTCAGTACAGGAGACAACTCAGCTGCGCATGTCTTGAGCAGAATGGCTGGTATACCATCAGGACCACTGGCTTTATTCACATCTAAACGACACAATGTTCTCCATACCTCTTTGTTAGTGATGCGGATTTCAGGCATCGAAATACTGCAGTGAGGAAAATGTGCTGGAGAAGCATTGCCAGTGTCTAGATGCGAATTATCAGCAAACAGAGAAGCAAGTACGTTCGCTTTCTCTGTTGCTGTGTGGGCCAGGGATCCATCCGGCTTCAGCAGAGCAGGCAGTGAGGGTTGGCAGAAATTCGACTCGATCGCTTTCGCAAGAGACCAGAAAGCTCGACTGCCAGTTGGTCTGACAGAGAGCTTTTCGCCATTCTTAGCGATTCGATCGAGACGAGCCTTCCGCAATGCCTTTTTGTAGGACTTGGCAGCTTGGTTAAAGGCTCTCTTCTTCGAACTTACATCCGGAGTTTTGCGGCTTCGAGCATCAGCCCAAATGAGATATGCCGAATGTTTTCGGTCTTGAGCATGACCACATTCGGCATTAAACCATGGGCGAGCTTTGCCACCGATGGGTACGTCAGCAAAAGGAATAAAATACTCCATTGCCTGATGCACCACATCGGTTATAGTATCCGCGCAACTCGGATACTATAACCGAGGATAAGACGCAAGGATAAGACGCAAAAAAGTGCCGCATCTCATCCCAATCTGCTGACTTGTATTTCCATACTCGCCTAACACCATGAGGTTCGAAAGCTGGTGGGGAATATGTAAACACAGATTTCACCAGACAGTGATCGGAGGATACCTGTCCGGATCAGTTGTCAGCAGAAGGTCCAGGCAATTGGCTGTATGGCTTACCACATCTGGTACCCTTGTCGCTTGCTTCACCAGCTGAAAGAGGTCCAAGGACAACGCAAAGTTCTGCGCTTCTCTTCCAGCATGGTCGGTCTTCTGGTACGGGAACAGCCAGTCCTGATGACAGGCATTAAAATCCCCCAGAAAGACGAGCTGCGCTGAAGGGAACTGATGCAGAGCCATATCAGCAGCCTCACCGAGATACTCGAATAATCTAGTTGTCTCCTGGTCACCGCTGTGCGAACGGTAGACACAGGAATACAGGATTTTTTCGTTTCCTGTGTCTACTAAAACCCATAAAGAAGAAAAAGTGGGGTCTTCAAGGTGACGGAGACGCTGGATACAGAGGTCGTTCCGCGCATACACGCAGACTCCGGCACGTGAGCGAAAGTTGTGCTCTAACGTGTATCCGGGATAATCCAGGTGCGCAGCGCTTAAGGGACATTGTATCTGCGTCTCCGTCAAAAAGAACAGGTGCGGTTGTTCTGTCTCCAGGTGGTGATGGACAGGTAAGATATTAGAGTGCAAACCCCTAATATTACTGAGGTGCACTTTAAATGAGGAGGAGTGCAACCGCTGTACAAACTTTTTTCTTTTTTTTTTGGTTTTTTTTCATGGTAAAAATAAATAAAAGTGAATAGGGATGGGAAATGGCAGTTGAACGAGGCGGTACGTATCAAACCCGACTTCGAAATTGGTGATGTCTTGCCGCTGGGAGGCTAGCCTGGAGACTGCGGGGACGCCCGAACCCCCCCAGGGATCGCCATCGGGCCTCCTCGTCTGGTCGCCAACCAGCACGATGGAGCCACCCTGGGATTTTTCGCAGCTGGCGGGGCAGCCTTTCGTGGGTGGCTAACCCACTAATTGGGCCCCCAACTATCTGCGGGCGGCCAGCGGAAAGCCGTCGCTTCGGATCCCGCTACCCTCCTCGACTAGACACCCGACAAAACAAACACCAACTCGACGTCAACCGGTTCGCCAACGTACCGCAGCTGTTCAGACCCATTTCCCATATACGGCTTTATCGAGCAACGTGCCGGAACACGACTAGGTCGCTTTGCGGCACGACTTTGCCCGATGGGTGGTAACTTTGCCGGCGACCCGATGTTATGGTCTACCACCAAGAAAATATGGCGGTGTTGTGTGTCTTTACACAGTTTATTTCATTGATTCTGAATTATAATGTATTTCTCCTTATTGCTATCACTCAGGTCATGCACATAATTTGCCTTTGCCCTGTGCTTCTTCTCTTGTAGTTTTTAATAACAGGAGTAAGATAAGGCGCACGTAGATGTTTTTAACAAACTATGAGCATATGCATATCGTAGAGAGTGTTCAGTGAAATATTTAGTAGATGTACCTTTTCATCCACATATCAAGAGCTTAAAACATTGGACCAATCAATCTTAGATACATCCCCATGCAACCGTGCCAAATCCATCCCACCAAAATAGCGTTGCAGAAGCTTTTAATGTTGTATAAGAGATAAAAAAGGTGATAAGAAAATTCCAAAGCAGAGTATTGTCCTTGCTTTTTGATGTGATCAACAGAAGATACAATAGATTAATCAAAAAGGGACGGATTACCATTTGGGGTTCGAAACCGTGGCCTCTGGGAAACCGCCCCGCCACTCTTCCAATTAAACTACCGTATAAATGGTTATAATAAAACAAAGCAAATTAAATAAAAAAGTTAAAACTTAAAAGTGTTTGTAAAATAAATATTATTATGTTTATTTAAAATTTGTTTCTTATGAATTAAAAAGTTTTTGCAAGGAACTCTGACCGTGTTAAACAAGTGTAAGTTGATTTCTGCAAACCAAACTTTTTTGCACTTGAACAATTTGGCAGGTTAGGGTGGTCTGTCATAAATTTTATGATTTGAGAAGTGGAAAAATCACCTTTGTCCTCCAGGTCGATGCGTGCGCATGTCTTGGCGATCCAGTTCAAGGCTTAGAAACTCCACTTGCTTTTGTAAACTTTTGTTTAAAGTTATTAAAATAAAACCTTTATAACTATTAAATTCTGCCATCAAAAATGATATTTCTCCTGGTGAAGAGCTCTTCTGTCTGTAGTTGAAAATCATTCATTCTCGAGTTGAAGAGGTCTGCCATTGAGGATAATGATTGAAGTCAACAAAGTAAAATGCAAAAAGCGTGAAGTAAAGTGAATAATGTGTAGATTTATTGCTGGTGGGTGGAGCTTTTTACTTATAAAGCTTATTAAGCATTTGTATTCTTTATAAAATCAATAATGATATTTAATTTAATAATAAAATATATAAGAGCGTGCGATAATTATCTTAAGTCATTGTTATTGCAACAGTTATAATATCGCTAGCCCAAAGGTTTCATCAGTATTCAATAGCGAAAACATTGTAACTGCGGTAGTGCTCAGCACGCGCTATCACTCAATTTGCCTTGCTCCACCCCACGTGTTATTTGCATTATAAAAACAATGTTGATGAAATTTGACCATTAGGCACCGGTAATGGATTTTGAGTATAGTTGTGATTAAATTAAGCACACGCAATTGTTTTAGACGTCTGACGATTCTTATCAAAGTTCTTTAATGACCGTTTGACGCATGGAGGACTGATTTCACTTTCAATAAACTTGTATAAAGGGATTTTTTTCAGAATTAAATTTTAATAATTAATTTCAATAATTAGAAGTGCATAATTTTAATTCCCGTTATTAAATATGCAATACTAAAAATAATTCTGATTCGAGTTGTTTGTCGATACTTTATAAGTTTTTAATTGCCGGAACAAGACGTCGTTTTAATTGCGGCCACCGGAAAGGGGAGAGATGAATGGAAGGAAATGGCATCCTTGCCAACCACCCTACATTATTAAAAGTTGCCTCTTACTCACTTTCGTAACTCTGCAAATATAATGAATAGCGCTTCTCCAATCACCTTCAAACAAATTCATTTTCAAAGATATATAAGCATGAATACTTGAGAATATCTAACCTTTTCTAATGTTTTAATAAATATAGAATGAAAAACAAACCGATACCTTTACCTTACCGATACCTTTTTTTCGTGGGTAGGCGTAAATAAGTGTACACGTACTTTGTGCTTTATAAATCTGTTTAATTAAAATAACTAATTAACAATTAACTCAAGTGGTTTAATTCTACATTATATTATTGAGTTACAGCTGGCTTACATTTTTAATTATTAATAAAAGTCATATGAGCTGCTTAACTTAAATCGCCCTGCACATACCTGTCTTGTGACATTTACACCTTAAAAAAGAAAACTTATTTTTAATAATACTTACAAATCAGACTATTTGTAACCATGGCCACTATCGAATCTATTGCAGAAGTGCAAAAATCTATTAATACACAATTGTTGGCTCGAATGGCCGAGTTTGAATCACAGTTAAAAGCTTCGCCATCAAGCAGTGTCACTATGTTCCGGTTAAGTGAGGACTTCACAAACTTCAAACAGCATGTTTGGAGTATACTGACCCTACTTCAGCAGCAGCTTGCTGAAGTCATGAAGTCAGTTGATTCCATCGAGACTAGACATAGAAGAAAGTTCCTACTTTTATCTGGTGTTCCTGAGAAGCAAGGTGAGGATCTTTCAAGAGTCATTCTGCCTGTCTTTCATGATAAGATGCAGCTTTCTGATATCCAGATTACTTCTTTTAAATCTGTTCGGCGTCTGGGTAATGATCCGGATAACAAATGCAGACCTATTCTAATAAGATTTTGTGATGAGGACACTAGGGCACTCATCTGGCGTAAAAAGACCTCCCTTAAAGGAACTAGCTTTGTCTTGGCCGAATTTCTAAAAAGCAGAAACAAAGTTGGTTCATGAGTGCTCGGAAGCGTCTTGGTATTAGAAACGTCTGGACTCAAAATGGATCTATTATGACTAAACTACCATCTGGCAGTATTAAAAGAATATCTTCTCAAGACGAATTAGATTCTCTGTTTCAACAGATTCCAACCACTTCCACTAGTTCTATAAATTCATCACAACTTCCAATTGAACAAACTAGAACAGAGTCTAGTCGGGTCAAACGAACTATTAATAAGAAAAAGTAGGTACTGGTTTCAATTATCTTCCTTTTTGTTTTAAAATGTTATAATAGTATTATATTTCTTTCTCACATCAATATAAAACTATTGTAATATGACGTGTAAATGATATGTTTTCGTTGTTCTGTTATGTTTTCGTCATCTTTATAATCTTTATTGTTTGCTTGATGATACTCTAACTCTCATATTTTACAATATTTAGACACTTTTTCGGAACAAAACAAAATAACATTACTGTCTGCCTGCCAAATATTTACAAAAATTTTAAATCTAATTATTACGATTGTCATTTGTCAGTGTCAAGTCAATACTCAACTGTCACTTGACATAAATGTTTGGTATAATCTAAACAGATAAATATCTTTACACGTTACCATAATAAGTAACATATTTGTGCTTAAACGATATATACTGTTTACGTTTCTTTTTATTCTTATTTTATTATTTTTTTTTTTTTAGCAAAATTTTAGTTTTTTTTTATTTTATGTTACTGATTATACTAAAAGCATAATCTGCTTGTTTTTAATGTTGCATATTATGATCAATAACAGTAATTAAGCGTTGTTATTACTTTTTATCTTTACATATTTTAGTTTTTGTGTAATTTATATGGTTATTATATGTGTGGGTTATTCTAGTGTATGTACATAGATGATTAATTTATTTACACGTACATTTCTTATGCTCCATCTCAAGTACATACCTTTGTCTTTGCATCTTTTTTTTTAATAAATACTTTTGATTATTTTTTTTTTATGTTATTAGACTGGTTGTGCAGGTTTCTTTATTGTAATGGGGATATAGCTCAGTGGTAGAGCATTCGACTGCAGATCGAGAGGTCCCCGGTTCAAACCCGGGTGTCCCCTACCCGTTTTCGTCACGGTGAGTGCGAAAGCGATCCCGTGGCATTCTGTTATGGCGATGAGGGTAACCGTTGGGTTTTAGTGGGTATCCTGAAGTCTCAGCGAGTCCCACATAACCGTCCCGGCCCTCCCCTGGGCTGGGTGGTATCCATAAAGGATTTCCCAAAGCAAAAAAAAAAAAAAAAAAAAAAAAAAAAAAAAAAAAAGGTTTCTTTATTGTGTTGTCTGCTTAAATATAATAATTATTGATATAGTTCAATAATTAATATAGTTTTAGGATAATTAATATATTTATTTATAATTTTGTAGTTCTTTTTATATATATCTATTTTATTTTATTTTTTATATTTATAATTTTGTATTATATTTAATATATCTATATTATTTTTACTTTTGTTTATAGTTTTTTAGTATATTATTCAAATGTCAGACAATAGTACAAATTCTTATTATTCTGCATGTAATTCTGATTCCTTTTGCTCGATGGATTCGTTGGATTCTTTAACACCATCCCTTCACGATGAGATCTTATGTCAACTTGGAACATTTAGAAACTACTTCAACTGTTGCCATATCAACGCGCAAAGCCTTCCTCGTCATTTCTCAGAATTTTCTAATAACTTTTCTGACAATATCTTTCACGCTATCCTTATATCAGAAAGCTGGCTTAAACCAAATTTAGCCTCTACTCTTTATTCGCTTCCTGGGTATGTTTTGATCCGCTGTGATCGCACAGGTAAGGGAGGTGGCGGTGTTGCTATATATCTACAAAGTAATATATCCTACAAAATTATAGCTATTTCCAATCCCACCTACTCAGCCACAGCGGAATTCTTATTTTTAGAAATTGATGTCAAAGGAGCTAAAGCCGTTCTAGGAGTTGTGTACTGTCCGCCTTCTACCGATTATTTTTCAGAACTAGAATCAACTCTTGAATCAATTAGTTCAGAGTATAAACATCACATAGTTATGGGTGACTTTAATACCAACCTCTTGACTGATTCCACTTCATCCCGTAGACTCACATCAATTTTTCACTCTGTTTCCCTTGATATTCTTCCTTTAAATCCTACACATGTTAACATAGAATCTCCTGACTCCTGGATTGACCTGATTCTTGTGTCGTGTAATGATAAAGTTATCAAACACGGCCAATTATCTGCTCCCTGCTTTTCAAGGCACGACCTAATATTTGTATCTTACTCCCTTAAACCTCCGAAAACCAAGCCTACGGTGTTGCACTTGCGGAGTTTTTCTAAATTAAACCTAGAGGATTTTCAACGTGACGCTTTAACAATTGACTGGTCGAATGTTGTGACATCATCTAATATAACGGACATGGTTGAACATTTTAACAGATCGATTTTGAACATTTATGATAGACATATCCCAGTCAAAGCCGTAAAATTAAAGCGCTCACCTTCACCTTGGATGACTGAACAGGTAAGAGCTGCTATGAGAAAACGTGATCGTGCCTTCCGAAATTTTAAGCTGAATCGATGTGAGGTCAACTGGTGTCTTTATAAAAAAATAAGGAACAAATGCAATCAGATGGTAAGAGTAGCGAAACGCCATTTTATAGACTCAAATATTTCTAATTCTTCGACGGCTCTGATATGGAAGTTTCTTGCCAACTTTGGCCTAGTTCAGCTTACTGACAAACCAAAGTTGACTTTATTCTCCCCCGATGTTTTAAATCGTCATTTCTCTTCCGTTGAATCTCTCAAACCAAATATAAAACGGAACACCATCTTCTTCATATCTTCCATGCCATTATGTGTCTCCACACCCTTCTCATTTTCTTTAGTATCTGAGGAAGAAATAAAAAAAACTGTGCACTCCATAAAATCAAATGCTGTTGGTGAGGACGAAATAAGCCGCCATATGATCGTCACCCTAATTGACGTGATTCTTCCAACTCTAACTCATATGATAAATACTTCACTATCCACCGGTTTATTTCCTTTTACTTGGCGTAAAGCACACGTCATCCCCATTCCTAAAGTTCCCAATCCTACTGCGCCTAAAGATCTGAGACCTATTTCTATCTTACCCTACCTATCTAAAATCCTCGAATCAACGGTTCATAAACAATTATCAAATTTTGTCCATAACAATAAACTTCTTTCGAACTTTCAATCTGGGTTTCGTCCTGGCCACAGTACAAGCACTGCGTTCCTTAAAGTTGTGGAAGATGTCAGAGATGCGATGGAGGGTGGTCAATTAACTGTGCTAGTACTAATTGATTTTTCCAACGCTTTTAACTCAGTTGACCATGACATCCTGATTGCACTTCTTTCACGCTTTAACATTTCTTCCAAGGAACTAAATTGGTTCTCATCCTATCTTCGTGGTCGCCAGCAAGCTGTTCGCATCGACAACACCATGTCGGAGTGGTGTGACATAGCAGCAGGTGTGCCACAAGGCGGTATACTCTCTCCACTTTTATTTTCATTATTTATTAATTATATAACAAAAGACTTTAAAGCCTCTTATCATCTGTATGCTGATGACCTTCAACTTTATGCACATACTAAGCCTAGCACTATTAATACCGCTATAGCTACCATCAACAAAGACTTGCAACATATTTATGATTGGTGCCTCCAGTTTGGTATTAAAGTTAATCCGTTAAAATGCCAAGCAATAATTCTAGGCAGTCAACGACAGCTGTGCAAATTGACATCAGTTGACCTTTCAAACCTCAGCTATAATGGTATACCCATTCCGTTTACTCAAATTGTTAAAGATCTTGGCCTACACATTGACAGCACCTTAAGCTGGAATGCTCAAGTTATGGAATTGAGTCGTAAAGTGACAGGTTCACTACGTGCATTATATCGTCATAAAAACCTATTACCGATTCGAACTAAGACTCTGTTAGTGCAATCACTTATCCTCCCTCTCATTGACTATGCTGATGTTTGTTGCTCTGACATCTCCGAATGCAACTTAAATAAATTGGATCGTCTTCTTAACAATTGCATTCGTTTTATTTTCAGTCTTCGTAAATATAACCATATCTCTAAGTATCGTTCAAAACTTCAATGGTTACCTATCCGCGAGCGAAGATCTTCTAGATATTTGTGTCAGTTGTTCTCTATACTTAACGATCCTATGTCTCCTCAGTATTTAAAATGTAAGTTTCAATTACTAGGAAGTACTCACAACCTTCATCTTCGCTCTTCCTCTAATCTCAATCTTTTTATTCCTTCGCATCATACCGGTTTCCTCTCAAATTCTTTCACAGTACACGCTACAAAACTCTGGAACGGACTCCCGGAAAACATAAGGCGTTCTCCTAGCAAAGTAGCTTTCAAAAAATCTGTTCTGACATATCTGTCCCGGCAATAGCAGAATTATTATAAAGAATTGATTTTACGTATGTCTGTATACATTTATATATGTATTTATATATCTTTATATGTATTTATTTATGTATGTATGTATCTATATATATGTATGTATGTGTGTGTATGTATGTGTATATGTGTGTATATGTATATATATGTGTATATGTATGTGTATGTGTATATATATATATATATATATATATATATATATATATATATATATATATATATTTTAATCTATTACATTATTAACGACTACAATTAATTAGTTGAATATAGCGGCAATGTTTTCATTTGTTTGTTTTGTTAGTTTGTTTGCTTTTTTTTGTGTTTGTTGTTTTATGCAATGTTATCGTTTTAGTTATTGTTAAGTTTTGATTGTATAATTTTAGCGCCTAATATAAATTAATTATTTTACTGTTTTTCTGGGTTGACTGGCAGAGAATGTTTTTTAGCATTAAGTCCGCCTATTTTACCATTTTTTTTTGGGCCAATAAAGATTAAATAAATAAATACCGACAGGGTATCAAACCCGCGACCTCTGGACAACCCCGTCGTTCTATCAATTGAATTACCATATCGCTGAAATAAGCATTCTATATCTGATCTGATCTGATTCTTATATCGGAATACGAAAACAAATTAAGTTAATTTTTAAAAATAGAATAGACGAACATTTTTGTATTTATTAGTGTAAAAACCCCATAATTAAAATAAATTTAATGGCTAAGGGCTTAAATTTAACTTCAAAAACTTTTCTTTAATTAGTTGTTGCTAGCGACTTTGTCTGCATAATATCATTTTCAAAATTAATCTTAAAAATTTGGCGTTTTATACTTAATACATTGCTAGTTTACGGAGAAATTTCAGAATGAAAGTAAATTCATATTCGGTATGTTTACTAAACTTGTAAATATTATCTATTGTAATATAATATTAATAAATTTATTTAATCATTGATAATGTCGTATGTAATTGTTTTTTATAATTAATTTAAACATTATTTAAGAAGATCGTAACATTTAAATTTGTTATGATATAAAGTATACTAATCTTGCTCTTATAAGATCTTCGATTACAAAGGAACGTTATTAATGAGAGTATTATATCGTCCTCAGAAATATAAATCAAACTGGTAACAATAACAATGCTAGTAGTAGGTTAGTTTTTAAAATCAATTCATATATTAATACTTATAATTCAGCTGTTACCCGCGACTCCATCCACATAGACAGTAAAAATAATATTTATGTGGCTTATGTTCCTAACCAAATTAAAAAATATTTTTACAGTCTACGTGGACGGAGTCACGGGCAACATAGACTCATAATTAAAATTTTATTTTATAAAATCGCTATCTACCGCCCTTCATTTCAATATTCCTGGATGGGTTTGCTTATGAACATAATTTTTAGGCCACACAATATGTAGTCAAAGATAAACATTTTCAAAAACACCTCTAAAAAGCATAAAAATATTATTATTATGTACTTATTGAAGTCATTGCGTCGAGGGACCGTTGCATGTGGTGTCTGTTTCACTAAGTTTTCGGTACTAATTAATGAGGACTTAGACTATACGATTTCATATCGTTATTTCTTTATTTGCGTTATTAGTTTTGTTTCTTTATTTAGAGGTCGGAGTTATCGATCTTCTAATATTTTGTCTTATAAACTATTCATATGTTTTAATTATAATTTAAAAAAACATTCAATATATTTAAAAAAAATCGCCAGAGACATCTCTGTAATCGCGGATATGTCATTAAGTTTATTATACTGCGTCCAATACAATTTAAAATAGTAATTTTCAGGATGTGACAAAAGACCAAAGCTGTTCTGGGTTAGTAGATTGAATCTCTTGAGGATTGCGGTTTTGCATTTGCTAAACTATGTTTGCGTTTAAACTGGCCTGTTGCTATGAGAATAGATAATTAATCCCTATTTGCTATCTGGATTGGATAACCCAAATTATTTTCTTAAAATTTTAACAATGAAAATAAATTAATTTCTTTAAAAAAAATCTGTATTTTATAAATTGAGATTCATGAATGGTTTGTTTCAAAAATTGTGCTTCTAAATATTTTTCAAAATAAAACATTAGTAGTTCATGATGTTCACTATAAAAAAGTGGGGATTTACATTGGTCAATTCTAGTATTTTTAAACTATTTTAAACAATTAACTTTTAAAGAGATGAATTACAGTTTTCTTGGAATACTAATTATGTAATTAATTCCTTGTTATGCGCCTTCCAATATTTCATCACTATTCCTGACCATTGACGCCTTGATAATTGTACACACATAATATGTATATGTGTGTATGACATGTGTGCAAAAAATTAATTAAAAAGGAGCTATAGGGTACTTCAAAGTTGTATTTTTCTATGATTACGTACGTATGAGTACATACGTTGATAGTGTATACATTACGAAGTTAATCATTGAGGACATAGACTATATGATTCGATATCGTAATTTCTTTATTTGCCTTGTTAACCTTACTTGCATTTTAATTTCTTCCCTTATTAAACGGTCCCCCGACGCAACGAATTCAATAAGTACATAATAATATTATTTTTGTTCTTTTTAGAGGTCTTTTTGTATCGGGGGTTTTTAAATTTTTTAATTTTTTTTTTCTGCTTTTTAAACTTATGTTACTAGTTTCTGAATTGTACTAAATGAACCTACAGACACAAAATTTTCAATTGTTTAAGTAGAAAAGATTTGTTTTTGATTGTTTGAATTGAATGGGCTCCGAAACTACGGGACCGATTTTTAAAAAAATATGTAGCATTAAAATCCTATATTATGATGTACAAAGGTTATATTTAATACGAGAAATATATATTATATTTTATAAAATAAGGACGTGGAAACGTGAAAGTTTCGACAATGTAATAAATTATAAATGTACTAAGTAACATAATTCAAGACTTTTTCATATGGGTAGGTAGATAGGGAGATTTCATATATACGAATATTAATAAATATAAACATTTAGAGTTAAAATGATTTACAATCACTTATAGCACTATGATGAAGGGATTTATATTATCACTAGCTGTTGCCCGTGATTCTTTATGACTACGATCATAAGCCATATAAATATATTTTTACAGTCTACGTGGACGCAGTCACGGGCAACAGCTATCTCTAATAAAGTACTTTACCTAAGTAAGTAAGTGTAAAAACTTTTTGGTCTTCATAACAAGGCTTTTTTTCTTATATAGCGGGCGAAACAACTGGGAACAGTTAATTATTGCATAAGAACCTCTCCCCCGCACGAGTAAAACGTCAATATCTTGAAGACGACTATTTTTATTTCAATCAAACATAAATAAGAACCATCTCGACGAGCATAGCTTTCGAATAAAAAAAACCGCATTCAAATCCGTCAACGCGTTTGGCCGGAAATTTGCCACAGACAGATACACAGATACACAGATACACAGATCGACAGGTCAAACTTATAACACCCCTCTTTTTAGTCGGGGGTTAATAATAATATAATGAAAAATAAACCGTTATGGGCAGGGTTTCGAACCCGCGACTACTGGGAAACCGTCCCGTCGCATTACCAACTGATACGGTAGCTCATGTTTTTTTATAAAATCATGGGTCATTTAGTAGCCCAAGAAGACTTCGAGCAGTAATTGTAATTATGGTTCAAAATAAGTAATTTGCCAATTTTCTTCGAAACCAAGGTAATATAATTAGTTACGTTAATTAGATGGTAGTCTAGAAAGCAGAGTGCCTGCACTCATTTACTTTATAATCGCTGTTTATTAAATCCTCTTAAGCCGATTTAAAATTAAGGATTTTAAGAAAAAACCACCCAATGTTTAAAAAGAGATGGTATCAGCATTGAAAATATCTTTAATAATTAACCATTTAAGTGGACATTAATGGAATAAGCAATTTCAATGTAAAGATTGTCTTGACTCCTTGAGGAACTGGCCTATTAAAGGTGACAAGGAAAAATTACTGACATTATTTACCTGGTACATATGGCAACTTATTTTGTTAATGGAGCGCAATGAAAAAAAAGCTTAATCAAGCGCACGAACCGCCGTGATTTCTGCGTCTAGCTACGAAAGATATATTGGGGGCCGGAGGTCGTCATTTACGAAAACTGTTACGTGCAAAATTGGAACATAAAATAAAATCAAGTATTTTTTTTCTAATGTAAGCATAATTTACGATTTTATTGATTTTATTAGATGCAAAAAATTAACATATCTTTTGATTAAGTGATTAGAAGCCAACATATTGCAAACTTCCTACGTCTTTATGAGAAGCAACTAAAGAATAACTTCATAATATTTACTAATTTATAACAGTAAGTTTATGAACATTAGAGATATTATTTTAATGGTATATTTCTATTTTAAATGCAAATAGTTTTCTTATGAATACATAGCATTTTCGCTTATAATATCAGAAAGGATTTTAATAATCTTTTATCTCGGAAGTTGTCAGGCTTGTCACGTAGTGTATGAGCATGCTCCAATGAATTGAACGGTATCCTACAATCTATGACAGGCGCAAATTAAAAATACATGCAACAGTGTCAACAGCACGCACTAATTACTACAGTATTGGAAAAGACTTGTGAATATAAGCCACGGTTTTTATATTAATATAATATCTTTTAATAATTTCTAACGGCAATTTCTAAAATAATTGGTTAGGATATAGCTTCATGAAAACTGCAATTATATAAATTCAAATGAACTTTTGACGGCAATATGTAACAGGTCCTATAGTCAACTAAACTCTTAGGTAAATCCAAAAGTAAAAAAAAACATTTTCCATTGTTATAAAACTCGTAATACCAAAAACGTTAGTTCTTAATTTCTTTACCCCTTTTAACAGAGTCATCGTTCATTTCCGAGGACGTTAAGGACAAGAAAATTTTGGGCTTTGAGACGAAGTTTTGGCAATTTCCGCACTTGTAGACACGTTTTCGGGACCTCGCTTTTTGTCGTTAATCTTAAAAAGCAAAGAGTGTTTCCTAACCGAATTTTTACTTAGTACGACAACCGACTTAAAGGCCCATAATAAAATATTAGCGTGATTAGTAGGGGTGGAATAACGATACCCGACTTTTTAATTTATAGAACTCATAATTTTCTATTATTTTTAATACTTTATTGCATCATATGGGTCGTAGTATTCACAGATTTGTGTTTGTTGACCGATATATGCAGGATATTGGAAACTTATAATACAAACAATATAAACTTATAATACCCCTTTTTTTGGGTCAGAGGTTAAAGACAAAGGAATTATGTATAGCAAATCGGATATTTTGTAACTTCATAATGAATCCGAAATATTATATTATATATATCCGAATTATAATTATTTTAATATCTGATCCACATTTTCTTTGTACATTAAACGTCTAGAACATATCAATATATTACTTATTGTATTTTAAATGTAAAATGCATGTAAGTCATGTATCTTTTTATGTGTACAGGTTCTTATAGCATATTACGCGACAAGTTTTTTTTTATTTTGTTGGCGTCAATCAATTCAGGTTCGCCAATAAGCCTCTTTGCTCGCCTCTCAATTGAGTCCAGAACCACAAGATGAGTCTTTGCGCCACCAGCAAATATGTGACCATAGTACTCCACATACGACCGGATCTGTGCCTTGTACAATACAAGTAGCTATCCCGGTATAAAGTACTGTCGGACCTTCGCAAGATCGGCAAGCTTTCCTGCTGTTGCGCTTGCTCTGGACTTAATGAACCTAACAACTGAAGCCGATCACTATATTCCAAGGATACATTCTGGTAAGTAGGAGACAAGGTGAAAGGGCTCCTTTTGGAGGTGAACAAACACGTCTGCTTTTTGGTGGCGTTGAATGTGACAAGATTGATATTGCCCCATGCGGAGACTGTCTGAAGTTTGTCATTCAAACGTTGCACCATGGCTTCTCTTTCAGACTGGACTTTATCTCTATTAGCCCGAGTACTTGGCAGATATTTTTCTACAAGTGTGCTGTCGTCTGCATACCTATAGATACCGGGCTTCAGCAGATCGTTAATATGCAAATTATCTTGAACATCTTTTTTACTAAGCAAACATATAATACTCATACATACCACACACATCCGCATTTCGTTTCATTTGATTTATGACACAATCACAGTATATAAAAAATAGGATGTAGTATTGTACTCAATAATCTTTATGTTATGCAAAATTTTAAGTACTTACTTAAAATAATGTAACTCAATGTTTAAAAAGTTATTCCTCCCGTTGCACCTTTCCTCGGAGTACATTTTATATATGTTTATTGATTTTACATTTATAGCATTGCCAATATATTTTGCCTTAATTTACACCCAACATCACCGAAAGGGTAAAATATGATATGAATAGCGATGTGTCAGCCCACGCTAGAAGAAACATTATTCCAACCGGTAACAGATTATTCGCTCGGATTTAAATTCTAAAACTGACATTTCGAAACCATGTTGTAAATAAAAATACTAGTTTCCTTTTTCTTCTGGTATATATAAAAAAAAAATAACAATAGTGTGTAAAAATGTGTTTAGTATTATTTAAATTCACTCTAAACTTCTTTGTAAACAGACAATAAAAACTTAATTCTTTCTACACGGTAGTTGTAAGGAATACTGGCTTTCTGTTTCATAAATATTTGTTTGCGACACAAATATTTATGTTTTATAGTACCTGGACTTTAAAAGTATGCATAACATAGCAAGCACTCTGAGTGCTTCGTAGTCAGCTTATTATAACAATACAGACTTTACTGCTCTCTTCATTTATATGTAATTGAAACGCTTTTTCATTTAAGAGTAATGTGGCTGTAGTATATATATATATATATATATATATATATATATATACTACTTTATAGTATAAGTTATTTTTATATTTATAACTATATAAGTTATAATTTAAAGTAGTAATAGTTTAGGAATGCATTTCATGTAATCGTCAGTGCATCGATCGTGCAGTGTACTTATCATACTATACTACAACTATACTACAAAATGCAAAATTAGTCCGTGATTTCGTTCGGTATTAACATTAACATTTCAGCAAACTTGACATGAAATCTTCCTAGAAAAGAACTTTTGTATTAAAACTGATGTAAAACCCGTTTTATAACTATTATTCTTGTATAAAGTGATGACGTTTAGAGTATAAAAAAAACTGACAAGTAGGTGGGAATTTAATACTAAAAGTAATGGATTTATCATACATACAAGATTTAAATATGAGATAATTTATTAGGACTACTAGAGTCAGAGTTGTATATAATAGAAAGTTTTTAATAAATATAGAATAAAAAGAAACCGATACGGGAGATTTGAACTTTCTTACTCTGGAAAACCGTCGTCGCTCTACCAATTGAGCTAATTTATCGCTCTTCGCTTCGGTGAATTGAGAATTCTGTATTAAGTAATCCTTATCGGGATGGTGATGACGTTTATAAGGCTGTTTTCGAAAATCCTAAACAATGTTTCTAACTTTGCAGTATTGATTATAATTGAAAATATCATGTTTATAAACATGCTTAAAGATATTTTCAAAAATGGAAGAAAAGTATAATGAAACCTTTATCTATAAATAAATTTTTCTTTGAATGGATTTGTATTTGTATTTATATCATAAGATGAAGTGTAGAGCTCCAGCATGCTACAATTAACCGCTTATAAGAATCAAGATCAAGGAATGTTAACAGAGCAAAATGCTGACGCTGCCAAAGGATCGACACGGGGTCTAAAATCAAATAATAATATTAATTATCATTATTATATTCCTCATAATGAGTCCAATAATATTCGTAGATATTGAGAGTTAAAAGTTTGGATAAAACAATCTTTATCCACGACATATATGTTACATAAATAATATAATATAATTAATATAATATAACATGTATTTTTAAAAATACGGAAAAATACAGCAATAAACTCATTTCGTTTTGTAACAATCACAAAATATATTTCGGACAATTTCATGGTATCCTTGAAAAATATGAGATGCCTTTACCACTAAAGAAGCATTAAAATAAATTTCTCTCTGTGTTTAGACACAGAGAAAAATTTATTTTAATAGTATTCTTCTGTATTTATAGTATTGATTTAATAATAGTCCTACTTAGAAGTATTTGAATTTGAACAAATTATGTTGGTTACGGGAATGTTTACCATCAATTATTTTTTTATTACATAGCCAAATATTACCAGAACATTAGTAGTTTTTACTCAAAAAGTTATAAAATTATCTTTTTGTTAACATTTTTACTCATTTTTCACTTTCGGTCAGAATTGAATTGTGGTGGTATAACAAAAACTATAGATACCACTACGGCAACTCATTTTAAAAAATTCATTAGCTATTATTTCAAAAATACGAAATGCGGAACCAATTTTTTTTATATAGACAGATAAAATTTGTATAACCGTAATAAAATAAACTATTTAAATAAATCGCAAAATTGTTTAGGGATCCTAATGCGTCCTACAAATCCAATAGAAGTTTCAATAGAAGTCAATGATCTGAATATGCCACTGGACCAGCCACAAAAGTTGTATGTAATGTACATCTTTTATTTTGTTCATATGTCCTCCTTTCTCCTTGGCATGTGTGTGTTAAAGATAGAGATCTACTACTTTTTACAAAATAGGTACAGGTGCTTTTTACAAATTATTAAAAACACAATTAAGTAATATATTTATATCTTTTTTTTTGTACAATCCATATTGGTGTATTAAACTATAACAAACTCTACACGGCTGCCCTGCACTTGTTCCTGGTAGCGTTAACAAATGAATTATAGCCTCACACTGCAGTCTACAATAAAATATCAAGTTTTCTCTTGGAACTCTCATTCCTTGAAGCTCGAGCACGTATGTTAAAGTAATTTTTAATTATATCATTAAAGACATACATTGTTTATATGACACATTGAATATATGAGACAAAATTTAAGGACTTATCAAACCATAGTTTTGATTGAGTGAAAGTTTTAGTCTTATACAATTATACAAATTATTAATAGCTATTAAGATTATTTTATTAATAATGCTGTTATTAAATTTTATTTAATTTAAAATCAACAGACTTTGGTTGATATTTGGTTTTGGTTTACTTTTATATTGGTTGATAAAATGCTTATAGAAAAAAGAGAAAGAAATGAGTTTTCTTTCAACAATATTAACACCAACATATTATATCAATTCGTTTACGTCTGAGGCAATATTTACCTATACATCATACAAGAGATAATATGAGATAATTCATGGAAAGTATCGAAATTAATTATGTTTTCAAGACGATTAGTAGATAATAAACTACGTAAATATAAATTTTAATCTAAGATATGATGATAATATTAATGGTTTATTATTAATAGGGAAATAGTTTAAACTAGACATTCCTGACAGATATTTTAAACTCAGAAAACTGTTGTCGCGGTAATGCGCAGTGCATTAACCTGCTAGTCTGGAAGTAACAAAGCCACTACAACAGACGAGTGTGCTTTCGCTCCAAATGCTCGTTGTGCACATTGTAGTGTTGCTGTTGTACACCTGTTTTACTCGCAGGTATGGATAATTATTCTTCTAACTAATTATGTTGGCTGTAGTAGTGTATAATATAGAAATCTCGCTTCCGAGAACTATGAGTTGACTTACATTGTGAATATATTTTCAATTCCTCTTTAAACACACTATTAAACTGCCTGCCGAGTTTCTTGAAAAATTTAATTATATATATTTTTTTCGGTTGATGACTTCTCATTTTATATTTATTGAGTATATAATTATAATATGACTTTATTTTTTAAATTATGCGATTGTTATATCTTTACAATAACATTAATTAAATATTATCGCAAGTTTGATGTCATTGGTTAGAATTTACAAAAATCGTTATAGTTGTCACATACGTCTTATAACGTCGACTAAAATTATATTTATAATTTCTTGTAAATATAATCCATGACATAACTTACTTCATATAAAATGACATTCGCCAAACATAGATGTTACTAAAATTACATCCATCGCAGAAAAGCCTTAAAATAAAATAAAGTCAAACAACGTTACAATTTTGAATAAAAAGCTAATTCGCTAATAGAATAAATAATTTAATTTGGCGAAATTGATTGATTGAGGTTAAATATTATATTAAATATTACATATCCCGCAAATAAAATAAATATGTATTAACAGCGATATGAACAACAATCATCATAAATTCCATTTTTGTTAAATTTCTAAAAACTTTTAAAAACCTGAATCCTAACTATCTATACGTCTTTTTATAGTTTTTAAATATTATTCTAAAGCTAAAAGCAGCAGTCTTACTAAAAAAAACTTAAGTAGGTTCCATGCTTCCAGAACTAATAGCTTCAATTTTTTAGCAATAAGAACAGACTTACATGCCGTAAATGTATTAAAGAACTTTTCATAAAAGAAATGTTTGTTTTCATCTTTAATATTTATATTCTAGAATCACTTTAAATAATTATAAATAATTAAATAATTATTTTGGTCATGTCAAATCCATTAGAATCCAAAGTAATAGTTATTAATTAGGATTTTTTTAAGCAAGCTTATCTTTCACGAATATGTAGAATATTATATGTAATATAGAATATATGCTATACAGAAAAGTGTTATAGTAGACACAGGCAGTATTTAAATAAAATTACTTTCGGTAAAGATTAATTTGGTTAAGAAAGTTAACGTTCAATTTTTTTATTATATTTGTGATATCTACAAACATCATCATAATATTAAACGAATATTTATATTTCTGTAAAAGTGTTTATCTAAAAGGTACTTAACCTTTAATTTTATCGCAGACGATGTATTCTGTGACCTGGTTTTATTACAAAATGGATAAGGGTACTCATAATACATTAATATAAGTTCAGAAAATTTCTAGTATTGGTTTATATTAGCGACTTATTGTGATGTATTTTAAATAGATCTAAGTAATAGACGCTCTTAAACTTTTCTATATATTGCAACCAATATATTATAACTTTTGTACAGAGAACGTTACGTAAAACGCAAATCTCTCTCTAATTGCGTAATGCGGCTTTTTATTTTTGTATAATACTAGACTTGTAACACAGCTCTCTAGACTTGTAACAAATTTTCAATATTAGCAATTACTTTAATCATAGATTCCAGATGGTTGATGTAAATAATTCTAAATCGGCTGGTTCTCACATAAAAATGTAAAACAAGAATCTGTTCTTGGTTCTCACATAAAAATGTATAACAAGAATCTGTTCTTCTGTTTTTGCTGAAGACACCTCACTTATTTTTAAAATTGGGCGAAATAGAACATATTATGTTTAGTTTACCAGTGATATGTCACATAATCTTTTTGTTAAAAAAAATCTTTTAAACTTCTAATAGTTTGGATTGGTATTTGACTAATTTTAATTTAAAACTAAATCATATAGGTCTTCTTGAGGTATCGAGTGTATATTGTCTAGAATTTCTTCAAATTGAACGTCATTTTCATTGAGGAGTCCTCCTCCATCAACACATTTGTTTGACGCAAAAGATTAAGAACTATCAATCTCAACTGGCTTGAAATTATTAAAAAAAAATTGTCTTCTGATAACTTTACAGAGAATAATATAATTTTTCTATAACATGGAATCATGTTAGTGCTCGGGATTCCTGCTGAGTGCACTCAAGACACATCGTGAGTGTATTTTGTAGTTAAGAAACCAGTGAAGCGTGCACCCTGCATAAGCACAAGCTCTTATTGAACTTCTGAAACATTCAATGGAATACATTTTTCTTGAAGATAATGATATGTTTTATATCTTATCAAAATGGATTGTAAACCACTAGTATGTTTATATCTGAAAAATAAAATTGTTTCTTATAATACGATAGCTTTTGTTTATCTAATGAACCAAAGTTTTGGCACACATGGGAATATCTACAAGAAAAGATCTTACAAAGAATTTTACTATTGTTTTTTTTAACTAGTTTGTGCCTAAAAATAATAATAGGTATCATACAGAATTTTATCGAAAGTTGATGATTGAATTCGACCAATTTACCAAGTTTTCGTTGACAATCAAGAATAATTGCTTAATATTAAAACACTTTTATTACCTTCAGATGTATCCTTGTACTGGAAATTTTAAACTTGATTTTGATCAACTTTGAATTTTTAGATTAATTTGATTTGTCGCACTCGTATACCTATTAATATGAAATAAACAAATAAATTTACGCTTTTATATATAATAAAAAACACAATTGTTAAAAAATAAATAAAACGAAAAAAAAATAATAATAAAAGCGTGGGGTGCTTTTCATAGTATTATCGAAATGATTGTCCTTCTGCTCACATCTCCCAATAAAATACTAAAGTAATAATAGTGAGTCAGTATCTGCATTTTTTTTGTACATTAATAAATAAAAGAAATTGTTAAGCTTCCATGCAAGATATTTCTCAGATATTCCATACAAGATATTTATCAGAAAAACGAAACAAAAAAAGTTTGCTTCCTCTCTTACTTATTACTCTGTATTTTGTAAGAAGTACTTAAAAGGTCAACGCTCGAGCGCCATACCGACCCTCAGAGTTAATGCCAGTTCAGAGACAACAAATGCATTTTGTATAGGAAAATTTAAATTTTAAAAACTATTAATTTTAAAAAGTCGTAGAACAAATGTTGTTGGGATTGATATAAAGAGGCTGCCTGCAAGAGGTGATCAAGTAATTACAAATAAAACTGTATAATAAAAGGCCCGTAATTAATTTAAAAGAAAATTTTTGGATAGTAACTAAGTATAATCTTTTCCAAAACATTTATATAAACTTTATTTCGCGGGACAAGTACTTTTTTAATTTAAAAAAATACTTAACTTGTTTGTAAAGGCAAAAATTTCATAAACGATTGTATAAAATATTTTTTTTGTTTAACATTGTACATATTTATTGAAATCGTTTTTGTGCGTTTAAAGAGGAGGGGTTCTCATGCCGGGAGCCTCTTTAAGGACATCGAAAAGCTTTTAATTCTTATTGTTATCGTTAAATATAATAGTTAATATTTTACAAGAATTAGACATAAAATATTATATTTATTATGCATTAATGTAATAACTACATAGTAATAAACTAGAACTACTTAAACTTCATAAAAATTTAATGCAACAATAAAAACCTATATTAATTAAGGTTAATTTGAAGCAATTGTTTCCTACTGTTCTAGTTTAAATTAAAGAAATGTATATTAGCCTAAAATTTTTAAAAACTAAAGCAACTACCTAGAGGAATATCTATTAAGATCTACTAAACTAACTAACTAACTTCAAAAACTAATTATTTTGGCGCTTCAGGCGGATGGAAAATAAAAGCAAATAGATATTATAGGGTTATTCTATATGTTACATGTCATTGTTCTTATTATATATAGTAGAATAATTTTAATATTCTTAAAAAGAATCGCGAATAAGAATTATATTTACTGTACATTTTTTAAAAAGAGTTAACCTAAAAGTTAAAAGTTCAACTATTCATAATAGCGGGGCCAAGCGAGCAATGTATCAATCAACCTGACTTATATTGTCTGCAAAAATAAAAAATAGATTTGGAAATGCGTGGAGCGATAAGGGGAGATACAAAATCTCGATTAGGATATACGGAAAAGATATATTCAGGCAGCCAGCTGTCTCATCTGCTATAGAGAATGTAGCTTATATAGCCTTTTCATGTTAATTTTTTGTATGAGGATGGTACTACTTTAGTCAATTCAGACAGCATAAGAACTTGCAACTGACTTATGATAGACCATTTTACGAAGAAATAGCAACATATTTAGTTAACAAATATATATGTAACAATTATCACACTAGGGGTAAATTTTAATATATATTATAATATTAAATAAATAAACGAATCATAATATATATAAAGTATTATGGGTTTTTGTTAGTATACCGATGTTTTTTATAAAAATAGTAATTATAATAAAGAGTATAAAATATGACAGTAACTATATAATATATTTATGTTACACTAGTTTACCTAGTTACATAGTTTAATAACTTTGTATGAGTTTTATATAATTTTAAGTTTAATATATAAATGTATAAAATATATTAACAGTATTATGTTTTACGCAATAGAAAAAAGATTTTTTTTTTACTAAACAACAGAACAATCGGTAGTGTATAAAATATGGTAAAGGTAAATAAAGTAAACTTAAAAGTTTTTTACCGTCATTATTTTGATTTACTTAACGTTTGTTTAGTCTGTGATGAACATATCATAAATTTATTACAGTATATATAACAGTTCCTTAATTTCAATTACAATTAATATATTTATAAGTCTAAATCTAATTTTAAAAATGCAATCACCCCATACTAAAATACAAATTGTTTGTTAGGTTTTATTAAAAAGACCCTATAAATAATGAAACCCCAAGCAGTTAAAAGAAATTTTAAAACAGAATTATCGCTACGTGTAACAAATGGATTTGTCATCTAAGACGTACTTAAATAAATATGTATAAAATATACGTACGCATTTATTTTACATACAATTATCTTCCTTTTTAGAACTATAACTTTTAAAACTGATAAAATATTCTTTAGACACATAAATTTATTTTAAAGTTTATGTTTAAGTTTAAGTTTATGTCTACATTTAAATACTGAAAAGGTAACGTCATACACATCAGTTTGTTTAGTTTAATAATCCTCCAATATTTATAATAAAAAGACATATTTCGTCTTTATCTTCTTAAAACTTCTTAACTTATTCATTTAATTCTGTTGAAAGTAATAAACTAGTATATGTAAATATGTAGTGTAGTGTCACTTACAACCTTTGGACAGAACAACGTTATTTTTATCTTAATTGAAAGATTAAATATGTATATAATTTAATTTATGCCCAAAACAAACATTTCAGCAACAAACGTCATGGTATTTATCACACAACTTTAACTCGATGGAACAAAAAACAATTAGTTCTTGTGTGTTAATAGATAATATTTTTTTTTTTTTAAGCTATAGAAGAAACTTTTTTGAGTTTGACACTGTCAATAAAGAAAAAGAAACTAAAAACTATTTTTAACGCGCGATAATTATTTGGTTTATTGTTGGTCGGGTCAGTAATCATACAATCACATCAAAATCCATAAACAATTTTTTCGTCATGTTTATATTTATTATATTATTGTATAACAAAATGTAAAAAAACGACTTCTTGTTAAACATATTACACCCTTGTAAATTATAATATAGCGTAGATTAATTATGTATAATACGGATATACTGAAAATTGGCACAATATCAAGGAAAGGATTCCATAAATTCTCCTACGTCATCATAATTACGTACGAAAATCTAATCATATTTACGGGATTTTGCCGCTTAGTGTCTTGATAAGATTTTAAAAATACTTTAATATGACCATTGTTTCCGAAAAAAAAAATGTTTTATAGCTGAGTGTCCATTATTTATTTACAGTAATGATTCAAGCTGATTAAGTTTTGAATTTATAATACACAATATTATATCGATACTTAATATGTTCATGAAATCGATTTCTAATAATCCTATTTGTTTCTTTAATTAAATGTATCTTTTTTCGTCTTTTGATTTCTTACTATTTTTAATCAATGACTGATCACTTGCGCACGTCATATGGAACTGTCAGTAGGAGTAGGAGGTTGAAAGTCAATGAAAATTTAAATAAATATAGAATGTAAAAATAATCGATACGGGCAGAATCCGAACCGGCAATGTCTGTCAACCATATCGTCTCCCTATGCTATTGAGTTTATTAATTATCCCTATACTTTTTAAAAGTGGTTTAACATTACTGTTCTAAAATAAAGTACATAACGTTCATACTTCTCCAAAATAAATTCCAGTAACGGTATTAACAGTGGAAAGTAATCTGCTATTTAAAGCCAACTTATTGAGCGTGTGACATGAACACTTATCCCAATTTAGTGAAGATGCTTGAATCCACCATGAAGAAAGGCGATGGAGCGTGAATTTGTTCTAACCTAAAATAAGCCCTTGTAAACGAACTCTCAGACACGTCATGTATGAACACCAGAGTATATGTGTAATTCTTTGTTTTATATACTCTGGGTTCTAGTTGACAAATACTGATTATTTTGCCTTAATTGTGTCCTGTTTGTTTCGATGTATGTTAAAAATACATAATTATTCTGAAAAATTAATCATTTTACAGTTTATAGTCTTCTTCTTAATAGTAACTCCCAAGAATGCAATTTATGTCTAGTGCTTTTTTACAGAGGTAAAAAACCGAATAAATAATAGTTTATTTATTGCAGCTGATTGTAACATATACTAAAAATACGAATATAAAATAAAATGTAAAATAATATTATTATAGCATTACGTAAAAAAAATACACCTTATTACAGATTAAATACAGATTTAAATAAAACATAATATTTACAATTTGAAAGCGTATAAGAAATGAATATAATATTTAGATTTAATACAAATTATTTTATATTTTTTATTAAATCATACTATATTTAATCTATTTTGAAGATCGTTGTAAGGTTAGCGTTGGGTCAAAAGCCCAATATTTTTAACATCTTTATGATAACAAGAGATACTCGTAGGCACTCGTATAATAACGAGTTAGGTGGCTATTTTTTTATTTCAAAGATAACTTCTAGTAATGCTATTAAATTGTATTTCATTACAGAAAAACTCAACCTTTTTTGCATTGTCAATGGTTTCTAAGATATTGGGATTCTAAATTCTATTTTAGTAACTAGAAAATTTTCTTATAATAAAAAAATAACACCTTTTTTGACCGAATGTCCTCATTTATAAATCGAAAATCACAATCCGACTTTAAGTAAGATTTTTTTAGAATAGTATAACGTTATTTTATGACATATATCTACTGATTTAGCTGAATTATTTTAGTTTTCGTCGTAAGAATTCTTAAGCACTAATAGGAAGATCACCTAAATATTGGTAAAACATTGCAAGGAAACTGTTTTGCATTTGATGAAAGAAAATATATGTAAATCTTATAAAATTGTTGGAAACTAAAGTTGCTTTCACTAAATATGTAAAAGGAGAATTTAACACCGAATAATGTATATTTAAGAAAAAATCTTCTGTTCGAGAAAAGAAAAAAAACATATTAAATGTATATGTTCATTTTATTAGAAATAATAATTGGTATATAATACAAATAGGTATTTAAAAAAATGGTTACTTATTTTCTTTTCTGATTAATTAAAACTTGGAAACGACCTCTATTAACTTTCTGTGAGCAAAGAAGTGAGACAGCTAGGATGATTAATTAACAGTGAGCTGTAGAAACTCGTCTATGAAGGAAACCTTAATTACTTTTCTCAGCTGACTCATAAAGCTGCATAATTCGTACATAAGCTGAAAGGGTGGCTGTTCGTGTCACACATAAAAGCACACTCATGCGTTAAACTAAAATTTAATTACTTTTGACTTAATATTGAATAAGTGCTAAGTAGCCAGCGGTAGTTAGCAAATGCTATAGCTGAGTATTTGTTTTTGTATAATAAGTGCATTCTATATTCTTCTATATATAAGTGTTAACTTATACAATATCAATACAATAATCAATAATAAATTACTTCACAATTTTATATTATTACCGTTAATAAGCAAGTATATTAATTGTACCCATAATAATTCAGAAACGTCAAAAAAATTACTTTTTGTTTATTTTCAGTTTACAATTATTTTAGTTTCTTAAAATACTTTTAGCTAATATATATTTCTTAATGTTTTAAGAAGACATATGTACAAAGATGTTGCTGTCTCCCCGAAAAAATAAAATCTGATAAGTTAATATAATATAAAGTATTTTATTCTGAGCTGTCTTATTAAGGGTAATCTCTTTATATATATTATTGTGTTAGTTTTGCTTTCTAGCAAGTCTAAAGTCTCCGAGAATAGGAATAACGAGAAGTCTAGCGATTTTAAAATCCTACCTAAATAATATTTAGGAAATGCATACATTTGAGAACTTAACTATTTTAGAAGTTTCTAGGACGAATTCGCCAAACAAGCAAAGACGAACTAAGTCTAGAATACTAGTGACAGTTTACAACTCGTCGCTGTCAAAATTTGTTCGTATGAGGTTACTCACAAGATGTGCACAAACAAGTTACATACAACTTAAGTAAAGTTCTTGTTATATTTCAAACTACACTAAGACGCTAGTTTTCGATACAAAACCACTTTCATATTAATATGTTTATACCTGTCTAAATGTAATTATAAATGTAAAATTACTCCAAAATATATATGTAAAATTATTTATCTAATTTAAGACCATTTAATGTAGAGATTGACTATTCTGATCGTCTATTCGTCTGAAGGTGTTTGATAAAATGCACTACTGTCTATTCGAATAGTAAATGTCCAAAATGTATATAAAAGTAGATATGCTAACTTACAAGGTCAATAATATTTTTTCTAGAATTAAATTATATTGCTAATTCAGAGAGTACATATAAAAATATATTTTCTTCTAAAACGAAAACTATCTTTATGATAACAAGAGATACTCGTAGGCACTCGTATAATAACGAGTTAGGTGGCTATTTTTTTATTTCAAAGATAACTTCTAGTAATGCTATTAAATTGTATTTCATTACAGAAAAACTCAACCTTTTTTGCATTGTCAATGGTTTCTAAGATATTGGGATTCTAAATTCTATTTTAGTAACTAGAAAATTTTCTTATAATAAAAAAATAACACCTTTTTTGACCGAATGTCCTCATTTATAAATCGAAAATCACAATCCGACTTTAAGTAAGATTTTTTTAGAATAGTATAACGTTATTTTATGACATATATCTACTGATTTAGCTGAATTATTTTAGTTTTCGTCGTAAGAATTCTTAAGCACTAATAGGAAGATCACCTAAATATTGGTAAAACATTGCAAGGAAACTGTTTTGCATTTGATGAAAGAAAATATATGTAAATCTTATAAAATTGTTGGAAACTAAAGTTGCTTTCACTAAATATGTAAAAGGAGAATTTAACACCGAATAATGTATATTTAAGAAAAAATCTTCTGTTCGAGAAAAGAAAAAAAACATATTAAATGTATATGTTCATTTTATTAGAAATAATAATTGGTATATAATACAAATAGGTATTTAAAAAAATGGTTACTTATTTTCTTTTCTGATTAATTAAAACTTGGAAACGACCTCTATTAACTTTCTGTGAGCAAAGAAGTGAGACAGCTAGGATGATTAATTAACAGTGAGCTGTAGAAACTCGTCTATGAAGGAAACCTTAATTACTTTTCTCAGCTGACTCATAAAGCTGCATAATTCGTACATAAGCTGAAAGGGTGGCTGTTCGTGTCACACATAAAAGCACACTCATGCGTTAAACTAAAATTTAATTACTTTTGACTTAATATTGAATAAGTGCTAAGTAGCCAGCGGTAGTTAGCAAATGCTATAGCTGAGTATTTGTTTTTGTATAATAAGTGCATTCTATATTCTTCTATATATAAGTGTTAACTTATACAATATCAATACAATAATCAATAATAAATTACTTCACAATTTTATATTATTACCGTTAATAAGCAAGTATATTAATTGTACCCATAATAATTCAGAAACGTCAAAAAAACTACTTTTTGTTTATTTTCAGTTTACAATTATTTTAGTTTCTTAAAATACTTTTAGCTAATATATATTTCTTAATGTTTTAAGAAGACATATGTACAAAGATGTTGCTGTCTCCCCGAAAAAATAAAATCTGATAAGTTAATATAATATAAAGTATTTTATTCTGAGCTGTCTTATTAAGGGTAATCTCTTTATATATATTATTGTGTTAGTTTTGCTTTCTAGCAAGTCTAAAGTCTCCGAGAATAGGAATAACGAGAAGTCTAGCGATTTTAAAATCCTACCTAAATAATATTTAGGAAATGCATACATTTGAGAACTTAACTATTTTAGAAGTTTCTAGGACGAATTCGCCAAACAAGCAAAGACGAACTAAGTCTAGAATACTAGTGACAGTTTACAACTCGTCGCTGTCAAAATTTGTTCGTATGAGGTTACTCACAAGATGTGCACAAACAAGTTACATACAACTTAAGTAAAGTTCTTGTTACATTTCAAACTACACTAAGACGCTAGTTTTCGATACAAAACCACTTTCATATTAATATGTTTATACCTGTCTAAATGTAATTATAAATGTAAAATTACTCCAAAATATATATGTAAAATTATTTATCTAATTTAAGACCATTTAATGTAGAGATTGACTATTCTGATCGTCTATTCGTCTGAAGGTGTTTGATAAAATGCACTACTGTCTATTCGAATAGTAAATGTCCAAAATGTATATAAAAGTAGATATGCTAACTTACAAGGTCAATAATATTTTTTCTAGAATTAAATTATATTGCTAATTCAGAGAGTACATATAAAAATATATTTTCTTCTAAAACGAAAACTATCTTTATGATAACAAGAGATACTCGTAGGCACTCGTATAATAACGAGTTAGGTGGCTATTTTTTTATTTCAAAGATAACTTCTAGTAATGCTATTAAATTGTATTTCATTACAGAAAAACTCAACCTTTTTTGCATTGTCAATGGTTTCTAAGATATTGGGATTCTAAATTCTATTTTAGTAACTAGAAAATTTTCTTATAATAAAAAAATAACACCTTTTTTGACCGAATGTCCTCATTTATAAATCGAAAATCACAATCCGACTTTAAGTAAGATTTTTTTAGAATAGTATAACGTTATTTTATGACATATATCTACTGATTTAGCTGAATTATTTTAGTTTTCGTCGTAAGAATTCTTAAGCACTAATAGGAAGATCACCTAAATATTGGTAAAACATTGCAAGGAAACTGTTTTGCATTTGATGAAAGAAAATATATGTAAATCTTATAAAATTGTTGGAAACTAAAGTTGCTTTCACTAAATATGTAAAAGGAGAATTTAACACCGAATAATGTATATTTAAGAAAAAATCTTCTGTTCGAGAAAAGAAAAAAACCATATTAAATGTATATGTTCATTTTATTAGAAATAATAATTGGTATATAATACAAATAGGTATTTAAAAAAATGGTTACTTATTTTTTTTTCTGATTAATTAAAACTTGGAAACGACCTCTATTAACTTTCTGTGAGCAAAGAAGTGAGACAGCTAGGATGATTAATTAACAGTGAGCTGTAGAAACTCGTCTATGAAGGAAACCTTAATTACTTTTCTCAGCTGACTCATAAAGCTGCATAATTCGTACATAAGCTGAAAGGGTGGCTGTTCGTGTCACACATAAAAGCACACTCATGCGTTAAACTAAAATTTAATTACTTTTGACTTAATATTGAATAAGTGCTAAGTAGCCAGCGGTAGTTAGCAAATGCTATAGCTGAGTATTTATTTTTGTATAATAAGTGCATTCTATATTCTTCTATATATAAGTGTTAACTTATACAATATCAATACAATAATCAATAATAAATTACTTCACAATTTTATATTATTACCGTTAATAAGCAAGTATATTAATTGTACCCATAATAATTCAGAAACGTCAAAAAAATTACTTTTTGTTTATTTTCAGTTTACAATTATTTTAGTTTCTTAAAATACTTTTAGCTAATATATATTTCTTAATGTTTTAAGAAGACATATGTACAAAGATGTTGCTGTCTCCCCGAAAAAATAAAATCTGATAAGTTAATATAATATAAAGTATTTTATTCTGAGCTGTCTTATTAAGGGTAATCTCTTTATATATATTATTGTGTTAGTTTTGCTTTCTAGCAAGTCTAAAGTCTCCGAGAATAGGAATAACGAGAAGTCTAGCGATTTTAAAATCCTACCTAAATAATATTTAGGAAATGCATACATTTGAGAACTTAACTATTTTAGAAGTTTCTAGGACGAATTCGCCAAACAAGCAAAGACGAACTAAGTCTAGAATACTAGTGACAGTTTACAACTCGTCGCTGTCAAAATTTGTTCGTATGAGGTTACTCACAAGATGTGCACAAACAAGTTACATACAACTTAAGTAAAGTTCTTGTTACATTTCAAACTACACTAAGACGCTAGTTTTCGATACAAAACCACTTTCATATTAATATGTTTATACCTGTCTAAATGTAATTATAAATGTAAAATTACTCCAAAATATATATGTAAAATTAATTATCTAATTTAAGACCATTTAATGTAGAGATTGACTATTCTGATCGTCTATTCGTCTGAAGGTGTTTGATAAAATGCACTACTGTCTATTCGAATAGTAAATGTCCAAAATGTATATAAAAGTAGATATGCTAACTTACAAGGTCAATAATATTTTTTCTAGAATTAAATTATATTGCTAATTCAGAGAGTACATATAAAAATATATTTTCTTCTAAAACGAAAACTATCTTCTATTATTCTACAGTTCATGTAGTATAAGTGTTCCCATAAATACCGCTAAGGCAATGAACTGAGAGAGATAGTATTAAAGTCTGAGGCGTTCGAGTAATTCACATCTCAGGGGATAACATAAGACTTAAAACAGATCATGTTCTTCAATCAGCAACATTATATATATTTTTTAAATTTATTGACTTCCTGATTCCTGCTTTAAGTTTGTCTACGAAAACAATAAACTGTTTTTTTGTAGTAAACACGTGGCTTTATGTATATAACAAACAGAAATATATAACTTTTATAAAATATATACTTTTTAAATAATTTAATGACAGTGTTGCAAGACCCATTCTATTATATTCTATTCATATTCTAGCAAGCACTTTAAATATAGTCTAACAAATCGGTGATATCTGAATTTAACTCAAACATAATAATAAATCAGCTATAAGAACCTGAAAAGGCACGACGGATGTTGTCTTAACTTATATTTAAATGGCTAATTCCGATTTTCCAAGTAAATGATCATAAACTTTCTAGCAAAGTTTAAAAAAAATAAAAATATAATAATAAACTAATAAGGACTGAAAAGGTAATTTTTGATCATGGTATTACTTTGAAAATATTTTTTTTTCTTTATTCAAATATAATAAAAATCAATCAAATACCTATAAGTTATGTAGAATTATTAAGTTACTTGCTTTTCTAATAATGGAGTTATTATATTTGTTTTATGAGGTTTATATTTTCTTATATATGATTTAAATGTTAGTTATGATGACTTTATTATATTTGTTTTATGAGATTTATATTTTCTTATATATGATTTAAATCTGGAAATGATATAATCATTGCGCATTACGAAATGTGTCCTTAAAGTAAAATATAAAAAAAATGCTTAATATTTTAAGATAATTATGTTAAAAACTCCAAAATGCCATAGTCACATAATCGAATGGAAAATAGATGACATGAAACCGTTGTAGGAGTATGTATGAGTACGTTTGTATGTATATACGAGTGGAGGCTCGTGAAAATCTTAAGGAACGAAAACAAATTAAATTTGTTTAATTGTTATCAGATGAAAAAAAGTTAAGGAATTTATAAAAATTAAAGTATGCAAAATTGTGGTACTCAATTATTTCGAGATTAATACCAAAATGTTGATTATAACCTAAATGTTAGTAAATGTTCTGCTAGAGCTAATTCGGATAAGTGAGTCTTACGTGAACGAAATTTAACTCTTAGCTGTTACTCTTAATCCGATGATTATTTTCTTAGAGTTTCAAGTATCAATATATGATAAAGCAGTCTGTAAATGATCAGATCATTTATATTAAGCGTTATGAATAAAATCGAAATGGACGGCCACATAGTTAACATATGGTTTTCTACTCATATTAGCAACCAGATAATAAATTAAAAATAGAGGTCGTATAAGCACGTATTATTCAATATTATTTTAGTTTAGTGGATACATAGTACAGATGCGTATACAATTTACTACTTTATTAACCAACAGTGCAAGATAAGTAGATATAATGAAAATAAATGATTAATAATAGTCAATCAATAACGTCCGTGGTATCCAATATTCCAATTAGGTCTTACAGCGGGCGTACAAGTATTTTTATAGTAGTTGTAAAAATAAATATCTTGTGTACTTTAATCATGATCTTGAATTCTAAGCGTTTCTAGTCTAGATATAATGTCTTCTACTCCACTAGGTGTGCAATAACAACACAATTGTCGCTCTGTTAGTATGCGTCTTACACACTTTCAAACTGTTTAAAATTAACAGGAACCTAATATCTTAATATTCTCCCAAGCAAATTTGTTACTGTAGAGAAATAAAATCAAGTCTTATTCTTATCTTAAGGCTGTCGAGCCTTAACCTTTAGCCCTGATTCATTCACGGCTCCTAAAAAATAATATATGAAACTGATTTAATGTAAAAGGTTTTATGTGCCCAAATGAAGTCTTATAAAAATAAAAAAATATATTAAAACGGAATCAGAACTATATCTTAAACAATATAATAAATATAACATATAGTAAGATATACTTACCATTTTTATATAATTTAGCTTTTGTTTGGTGTTTGGTTCCGTGAACTGTGTAGGAAATACAGAGAAATTTGATGTATAAATATAGGAATAATGAATACATTTATTTTTTTGTTAAAATCTATAAAAACTAAAGAAAAAATGTCCTAAAATTTAAGAGTTCTGTTGTCTTTATTCGAACCATAATCACCCCAATATTTCATTGAGCCAATTTGAGTAGGCAATTTAAATCTGTCGTCTTACACTGTTACTCGTATAACTCATCGACTTTTGTTCCTAAGTTTAACGGCAAAGTAGGTTACAAAAAAATCAAACTCTACAATTACCAAACCTTCGCATCGAAGGGAAAAACTTTTTGGCTCCAAATTTTCAAGTTAAAGAATAATATTTTGAACTGTGAATAATATCAACATGTACCTATATTACGTAGCATGAACTTTTTTACAGCTAAAAAGTTGAGTTATGACATATTCTGAAATAGTATTTATCATATTATTGAAACAATCAGTGCATGCTATTTTCAATACGTATGTGTTATTTATGATAGAAGGCCGTTCAATACTTTCTTTTACGCTTATGTTCATAATCTTTCAAATAAAACGTCTAAAACTATAGTCAAAACTTTAACACGGGCAGTATAAGAAAACTGTCCATAATAGACTTAAAAAAATAAATTTTAAATAAAACTTTTAGTTAGGGTACTTTTAAATACTATTATATAATACAAAAAGTTACATTCAACTTCAAAAGTATTCAGAAGGTTTATCAGAAGAAAACAAAATCAAGGCGTAACACGTGGCAGTAAATAATGCTCACATATGAAAAATTAGGTTGAGTAAATTTGGAAGAATTTCGGGTTTGCGGGTAACGTTTTCTGTTAATGACGACCTCTGGCCTCCAATATATCTCTCGTAGTTAGGCGCAGAAATCACGGCGGTTCGTGCGCTTGATTGAGTTTTCTTTTCCATTGTGCTCCATTAACAAAATGGCTTTCTCCCTTACGCTCGACTCCTATGACGTCATGTGCTCGCGGAAAATTATATCAGCAATTTATTTTTACCCGCATTATGAAACAGTACGTATTTTATTAGTGTTTTTTTATACGCACTCATAATATGTAAACCAATATTTATAAATAGTTGCTTAACTTAAATAGCTTGTTCTAATCTTGATATTATCCTCATTCATGTGAAGTTATTAATGTAATTTATACTGCGATATTCGAATAATGTAGACAAATATTATAAAATATGGTGACAACGATAAACAAGTGTAAGTTTAAAATGACATTATTTCAAAAACGATCTGATAGAGAGGATTTAAATTTGGTTCTGCATGAATGAACATCACGTAGTGTATATGCTGTGCAAATGAAAATCTATACTGATATTGAGATTGATGACGATTTGTAATGCGACATGTTGTGATTTCTATTTAATTTCCTGTTCGGATATTTGGTTGTCAGTTCGTTACAAATTTATCAACATTTTGTGTAGCACTTCGTTATTATAATGACATTAGTAAATACATAGCAACAGTAAGAAAACTACAATGAATTTGTATTTTGATTATAGAATATTCTTTTGACGTTATTGGTTCCATAACTGAGAGATATTTAAAAAATAAGGCTCCCAGCAAACAATTCACCAAATGGAATGAAAGCATAAACAATAACAGTAGAAAGCATAAACAGTTTTATTGTTTCATTTCATTTCAACTATTAATCGAGTTGAGCAAAAGGTACGATTTTAATTAAGAGATATCGGTGTTCTATGTATTGTGATTTTTGCAAACGCGATCAGATTTTTGAATTCAATTGAAAAAGAAAATAGATAACAAATGGGAATGTCAGTTTATTAGAATTTATTGAAGGACCTTTGGGAAATTTGAACCGTATTGGCGATATTTGAAATATGCTTTCACAAGATTAATATAAGGTTATATTTACACGTACACTATATTAATAAACAAAGAAATTAGCGACAATAATACAATACAAATAATACGCAACGAATATTTTAATAATTTTTCGTCCACATGTAACATTAAAAAAATTATATTGATATTTAATGTTACTCGTTTTAACTTAATTTATACATCGTTGCAAATTCTACTAAAACATTATCTGGATTAAATTAGCGTCATAAAAATATTTTGGGTTACAATTACAAACGAAGAGTCAGATATAACTAGATTTTACAAGCAATAAATTCTAAAATATACTGCGACGAGGATTGTATAAAACGAAACAAAACAAGTGGTTTATTAAAATTCACATTCTAAAAATTTATAATAAAACAATCTAAAGCGGTTTCCGTAATGCCATGAAATATGAAAGGAAAGAATTTAAAATGGCTGCATTTATGAAATATTCGTTACAAAAAGAGCAAACAACCTCTTTGTGGACTGGTTTGTATCATATATCATAATATTTTTATTAGTGCAGAGAAAACTTAATATTGCTAATTTACAAATATATATCGTAAAAAAACATTTATTCCATAAATAATTAATTATATATTGATACATTTGATGACTGGAGACCGAAACGAAAAAGTACAATTATTTTTCGTTCTCAAAGCAAGTTGGAACATCAACATATTGTTTCGAATTCAAACCACCTCAAGAGTTTTAAACGAATAGCTACTTGTTTGTTTGAAATGTCCTGCGAAATGTTCTTTGTCTTGAATATAAATAATTCTTATGCATATATTTACATTTTTCTCCACTGAACTGAACGTGAGCTTAACTAGGATTAGCTTCCGATCGGCGACACCGCTTTCCGGATTTCGTTATCAAATTATTGTCATCCACCTTAAAGTCATCTTATAAGCAGGTGGTATTTTTTAATATAATAATTATCAAACAACGTTTTATTAATAACTAACCGTATTATTGTCCTATTTAAACAAAGAAAAATTACACAAAACAAAGAAAAATTACAAATTTTTACAAAATATTTTACTAAATAAAGGATTTCTTTTATTTTACCCTAAGTTTTTTGTTTTCTAGTTTATACTAAGTTTTTTCTAATGTATTGACAACTTGATTTCCAACTGCATGCATTAAAGATATTTTCTAGTTCACCCATCATTTGAAACATTTCATATTTATATCACATATTATGACAAGGTTCTATTATTTTATTAATATATCTTAAATATATTTACCACTCGTGGTATATCTACCTAATACCTATTGTATGAGACTGCGAGCTAGTCTGAGATCAAGACACGATCACGGCCAGTGAACATGGTCGAAACATCAAGGATGTTATGTTATTAACGATAACGGCCGTTAATAGTCATAAATAAAATATTATTATATATAATATGTTTAAATATTTCAAAATTTTTTTTTCTTTATAACAAGTTGTGATTATTTATATTTGAGGAATTATACTTATATTGTTTTTTTGGATATATATATATATATATATATATATATATATATATAATACATATATACAATACAATGAATAGCCTATATTATGATATCATTATATGAAGATTTTTTCAATTGTCTTAACAAGTTTTGTGTAAACTTCAACTACAATATCTGTTAAAAAATCTTCCGGAAGAAATCTCTTGTAAGAAATAAGTTATCCTATGTATTATTTTTTTTATAAATACATTGTCATTTATATTTATTTTGGTACATAAAAAAAATATAATAATAATAATTTGTTTCATGAATAACTCTACCAGGAAGAAAGTTTAATATTTCAAATACCCGGTACATTGAAATATAGCAATAGCCGTGCTCAGTAAATATAAAACTAATAAAAGTGTCAACACATTAGAAGATGTTTTAAGGTTTATTCGCTTCCCAAAAGTCAATGATTGCCTCAGTAATATTTGTTTTTTTTTGGTAATTTGACTTGTAATATAAAATTTAAACGATACTTATTCCATTACAAAATTATCGGTATATGTTTCTGAATTATTTATCAAACTGTTTTTATAAATGATTTTAGTTATTAAAAAATTTCATTCAATTTACATTCACTTATAGTGTTTTGTAAAATTATAAGCAAACCAACTACATACCTACATACCTAGGAATTACACGATTCAATTCCCCCATCCCCGTTCCATTACCGGACGCTCCGACGCACGGCAGGATCCATCCTTACGTTGTGGACATTCCACCTGTCCGAACGAAGCGCGCTATGCTTCGTCTTTTTTAGTGCGTACAGCGAAGGACTGGAACAATCTGCCTGCGTTGCTGCGCGTTACCACCTAAGACTACATTTCACTTACCATCAGGTGAAATGTAGTCAAGCATTAACCTAGTTTTGTATAAAAAAAAAATACCTCACACCATACATAAAATATTTAAAAGAAATAAGTTTAATATCCTCTGATTCATAATATACAGAATTAAACCCTTACGCTGTTATAAAAAATTACTATGCTTTGGTACTTTCAATGTTGACGTATAATAACATTATATAAGGGCCACGTCCAATTGTATTGTTTCACAGATTTTACTACTCACTCTTCACTTTTATATACTTGTATTTAATCCTTTCTTGGTACTATCCAACAGTGTCTGTCTCGAATATCGTCCTAACCGCAGTTTATATACCCTTCTTTATTAACTCCCTCTTCACATAAATAATAATCATAGTCAAATAATCATCTGTTATTTTTGTACGTTTAAAGTAGATACTTTAAACGTACAAAAATAACAACTACTCGTAAATAAACAATTGTAAGGATCGGTAAACACGGTATTAAATACTGGATTTAATTATGAAGTCTTAATGGTTCCCACTTTTCTAGCTTATTCAAGTATTTACTAATTAAGCAAATGTCCCTCCTCGCATAAATAATAATCTTAATCAAATAAATTACTTTAAGCATACGAAAATAACCATTACTTGACATTACAATTCTCAATATTACTATTTAAGTTAATAAAACAACGATTTAAATAATTACACCTTATTGGTTCTTCTTATTACAGTTAAATTAGTAATTCATTAATTTATATGGATCAATACAGGGACCATCAAAACATTGAAACGAATCAAAACATTACGGATTATTATAAAATAGTCGTTTAACAATAAGGTAACCTTACAATTATAACTCAGAAATAAATATAATAATTTATGATTTGTTTTATTTAATAAGAATTATAAAATGACTAATAAAAAAGAATTTAAATTAAGAATAGATTAATAAATTAAGAATACGAAAAAAATAAGGAAAGGTATAATTACCATGTTATTATATTATGAAATCAAAACCTGCTATTTATAGTATTTCACATTGCTTATAAAATATTTTTATTGCAGCAACTTTTAAGACAAGTATTGAAGCCTCAATACTTATTAAAGAAAATAAAAATTTAAATACAAATACAAATAAGGCGAAACTAAAACCGTGGATTACATTCTTTTTTTAAGCTTCATTTTATAATTTAATAAATTTTTTGAGAAGTATATTTAAAGCTACTAATATTAACTTTGTTAATTTATATAGTACCTATCCGTAGTATGCTATAATATAGGATTTCCGTTTTCAGATATATTGGAATTTTCTAATAGGAAATAAAAACAGATAGTTGAATATCTTATATATTTATTTCAATTACAATTATTATATTGCTATATTAGCACTGCTGAAGCTAACATTTACATTTTGGTGTTTTCCAAGGAAGTTCTGAGCCCTGTCAGTATACACAAATATATTATATTTTGTTGTAATTATAAAAATATATTCCTATCTCTCTTGCCTTAGCAATTGTTCTATCTTTAGATGTCTCCTACTTTTTTATTGGTTGAGTGAAACAGTTTGTTTTGGTAGGTATATTGACATCTCTGTTAAGGCTACCTGAACCTGCAAATACTATATCCTTTAGGCATTGCAGTCTATTTTCATATAATTTTTTTTTTGACTATAGTCGCCTGAATATCCCGGAACAGGCCGGTGAAATAACCTATGAATGTTAGCAGAATCACCTTGTATCTGAAATAAATAAGAAAGACATAAGTTCTGGTATATTTACAACAACCTATTTCCAAAATTGTATAAAAAAACATTTATATCTTACTAGATTGTGGCCCAAATTTTTTAAGGCTGTTAATATCTGAAGCAGTGTAGATAAGCCACACCCGTTTATCCAATGTTATTTCACCACCAAACAATCGATTTAAAACTAAGACACCATCTTTGGAAAACTGATATTTTATGCGAAACTCTTTATCATCATATCAAATGGATTTTCTCTTATGTTTAATATTTTAGTTTTTCTTCTAGACGGTTGCATTTAAATAATCATATTATTTACTTTTGCAACTCCTTGTATTGAGTTAAAAGCAATTTTATTTTGACGTTACTAAAAAGTGATATTTGGTTGCTTGTTTACGATGGTTATAACGAACTTAAACTAGGGTAAGAGTTGATATTACGGTGTTTTAAATTTATTAGTACTTTAAACCTATGTTATGCTAGGTTTCAGTTACATCGAGTTTATTAGTAAGCATTTTCCTTATTCCAAATTTAAATTTGGTTTAAATTGCTAAACTTTGTTTATATTACACAGGATCGAAAATATCCCGATCCCAACCCAATACTATCTAATTAATACCTATCCAAGAAGAGATGACATCATTGTCTAACGAGGGTTATGGATCAGGTAAAGGGTCGCGTGTCCGAACCATGCAAGAAGCATAAGGACTCACTTTCGGCTCCGTTTTTATAATTAATAGCAGGAGTAAGATTCATAAGTGTCGCGTCATACCGAGAGCTGTGTGTATTTTACCGACAGCGAGGACGACGCGACGGGTAAATTCATTAGGCAAGCGATGAAGGCGATACAGAACAACATCATAGAATATAAAACCAAGATGGCTATAAAAGACAGAAACTTTGGCATCGTGGAAACTTTGCTCGTGTTGAGTGAGAAAAAAAAAAGCAAGGTTACAATAGTGTTATAGTAGGAAAGCGTTAATCAGAAAATATAAGAAATGTATGTATTCTAACTTTTAATTATAGAATCTTTATTATAAATCAAATACTTAAATACTTCATATTATAACATTGTATGTATAAATATATATGTAAAATAAATAATAAAATAAAATAATAATTACTGTGCAAAGGATTCATTAATATAGTTGTTTAAGATACTTACTGTACGAACAAACTCTCTAAGAATGGTTATTTTATATTTTCAGAGATTTCATGACCCAAACTACAAAGAGTGGCTAACGGCCTGATTATTTTCCTTTCTATTGCAACATTACAATTTTGACATTTTAATATGAGTAATTAACATTACAATCTCCTGGAGCTTACAATATACCTGTACATAGTTTAATATAAGCAATTTGTTGTATAACAAATTGATTAGCTGGGTTAATTAAAAAAAAAATGCTATAATAAAATTTGGAGATGCATTCAAAAAGACACATTAGACGTAGTTTATTGTAATCGTATTTTAGATGTTGCTATTAGAGGACACAATTCCACTGTAATCGTCAAATGCTTACTAGTAATTAAGGTATATTTTCCTAAATATTGACGATATGAAAAAAACATAAAGTAAAACCAATTTACGTACGTATAAACCAAATTATAAAACTATATGTTTTTGTATAAAAATACTTCAAGATATAACCTTGTTATTCTTTTTACATAATGTTTTAAAACTTATTATGAGGTACCAAACAGTCTGATAGGCTTATAAGACTTGTTATTTTATTGATAAGGCATATAGGAAACTGGTTTTACACATCATAAATTTAAACACGGTTATTCAAACAAATTTTGAAATTTAAAAAAACAACATAAAGGTCACACCTAGTTTTCACTTTTACTAGTCTTGTTTAATAAAACTGTATCTTATTTTAAAAAACTATGTCTAAATGAAGTATTTGTACAATGATAATTTGGAATCGATTTTTAAGTGTTTCGCCTCGCTTGTTTTAAATTTATCCTTTTGGTATTTTTTTGATAATATTGGTAAGCTTGCAAGGATATCGTTTCCTTAAATTTACTTTTCTCTTTTAGGTTGGTCCTGTTAAAACAGTGACTTGTTTTGGATTTTTTTTCAATTGAGACAGAATTTCGACAGCTTCACATACCTACTTTACACGGTATCAAAAAAATGGACGCTTTGTCAAATGTATGTAATTAGCTAAAATTTGTTCTGTTATCGTGGAGCCCATATTGTTTAGATTTTTAATACTTCGCATAATAATATGTATACCCATTCTTGTTTCAAGCTATGCTTGTATAGTTAAGAAATATATAGTTAAGAATTTCCTTATTGTTACTGATTTCAAGTAGCGACTTGTTGAACTAGAATTATCATTGAATGCAAAACATTAAGATTTTTTGATGATAATTGATTGTGTTTTTTATGTATGAACATCATGTTCAAAATACTTAATTGTAAGAGCTTCTTGTATTTCACATTTCATCCTTTTAGTATTTCTTGAAATATAACGTTTTATGATACTATATAAAGAAATACATTGTATAACTAAAATAAGTTGCTTCTTACATGTTCCGGTTGTTTTAAGATACAGTCTTCGTTTAAGGCAACAATTGTACCGGCTATAGAAACGATGCACATCTTAAAACGTATGTTTTATAATATGGGTGTTTGAAGCTATTGAGACCGCTAAAGTTTAGTAACGCATGCCTAATGATATACAGGGTTATTTTTAATTAGTTGAGCACCTTTTGCAGGCAGCCTCTCTACATCAATCCCAACAACATTTGTTCTACGACTTTTAAAAAATCTTGATAAATAACTCAGAATAAACGAACAAAAAAAATTTTTGCTCCCTCGATTATTTATTACTCTGTATTTTGTAAGCAGTCTAAAGTATAGGTCGCTGCAGGCTAGCGAAAGTCAGAAACTGTTAAACGCGCGCGCCAGCTTTTTTCGTATAGCTTCATCTCTTTTACACCATGTTGCTATGGAAATACTAAATAATCAAAATGACAAGTATGTGGATTACAAAACACAATTTACATTAACTAAAAATAAAATTATCGGATTAGAGTTTTATAATTAAATAATGAATTGTAATTACATACTGGACAATACGATTTTATGGACTTGCTATTAAAACTAATAAATAAATTCAAGATGAAGAAGAAATTATGAAATGTAATTTATAATATTTTTAAAATACATTGATTGTCTGAAATAGAAGAAGTAAGAATGAAAAGAAATACGAGTTTTGGCTGAGAAATGGAGCATTGGGGTCCTGATCTTTACAAGGTCTGTTTTGCTATACCTAGAACGAACAACAACTCGAAACAGCAGAAACCATGATGAAGAATAATTTTATTTGTGATATAGTGACGATCCAACATGTTAAGAAGCCTAAAGTTATTATTTTTAAAGTGGATTGTGTACATTTGTCTGTTTTTATGGTACTTATGTGTTTGTTCTATGAGAATATTATACGTCAGAAACAGTCGATTCACTTCTTACGTTTTAATTAAATAATATTAATGAAAATTATGACGTTTTTCTGTTACGCGCCATCTTCAAGAAATTCGTAAGTAACTTATTGTTTTATTGTCATGATATAAATATTAACAAACAAGATAATATGATATGTATAAAGTAAGTTAAAGTGAAGTTATTGTTTTGTAAAAATAATATTTATTTGGTTTCGTTACAGTGCCCTTATTTCATAAACCAAATAAAAATATTGAGACATTCAACTTGTAGACAACTTCTATTGGAGATTTTGTTTTATCATTAGATTCTTAAACAGTTAGACAATATGTGTTTCGACTATTGTAGAAAATATTTTAATAAATAAAAGTGGAAAACGATGCTATTTTTTATTACACCTTAGAAAATGATCAAGTTCTAACGTGCATAGCCGCCGCTGCGTCACCCCGCCACCCCGCGCCCCGATGCACGTGGCCTTGGCACATATTTTGACAAGACGCGTGGCCTCTCTTTGCTCAAGTTTAATGCACGTTTAGAGGCAATAAATAAATTTTGTATGGGAAAAAATAAAATTTTAAAACTATTAATTTTAAAAAGTCGTAGAACAAATGTTGTTAGGATTGATGTAGAGGGGCTGCCTGCAAAAGGTGCTCAACTAATTACAAATAACCCTGTATATCGTGCGTTGCCTTGAAATTGTGTTTTTGTAATGCAAATAAGTGGAACCGTCGGAACAAGGAAAATTAAGTGTTAGGGCCGCACACTACCGCAGTTCAATTGCTTCGCCGCTGAATACTGATGAGCCGTTTTAGCTAGCGGTATATATATAATTCTGTGTTAGGTTATACGTTGAAAATGGTATTTTGAAACATTTTCGGCTTGCTTCGGTTGATTTTTATTACTGGAACTATTCTTTATTTTTTAAAACAAATAATTTTACATTTTATTAAAAGTTTGTAATAACTTGTAATATTGTATATAAGATAAATATGTTTAAAAGAAAGACAATAATAAATAGACAACAATAACGACTCTTTTTTAGTATAATGAAAAGTTGCATATCACTTATATCACAGCAAAATATAATAAAGGTTGAATGGTTGAAAACTTACGTATTTATTTATTTATTAATACTTTATTGTAAAAAATAAAAAACAATGGGCGGACTTAGTGCTAAAGTATTTTCTATCAGTCAACCAAAACAGCTTACAGAAAATAAAACAATAAGGGTACACATATAATCATTACATATAATAAATCAAAGTCGCTTCCCGCGTCTATCCCCTATGTCTGTTAGATGATTAGATCTTCAAAACCACTGATAATTTCAAGATTTCTAATGCAAAGTCGTAAACAAACACATTGTTTTGCGCTTACATTGAAAACGCTGGCTGAACTCTACGAGATAGATCAAAATAATGTACTAAGTATTGTATACCTTAAAAAGTTTTACAAGAAAGTCCACGATGGTATATGTTTATCTCTTAGGGATAACCCACAATAGTCAATTTTTATCCTTTAATTTTTAAGAGAAATAATGGCTTATTTACGTAGCGATTTTAAGCAATACAGCTTTAATCCCTATCTAATTAAGTACATTAAATACATTTTGCATTTAATATGGAATGATATAGCCCGTTTAGCATGTAATTTAAATGAATATTTTCGAAGATATTACAGATTAAAAATATAGGGACATCGCGTTTGCGGCGGTACGGTCGGCCGGCGCACTATAGTATGGAACCGTGAAACCGTCTCAAAAATGGCTTTTGTGAATGTTCAGTATTGAAAATTGTATTATGCAAATAGCCAACTAAATGCTAATACATATTATTTAGCATTTAAAATAGATTTTTTTTAATAAAATCAGACCTGCAAGTTGATGGTCAAAATAACGTCGATTGTGTAGTTCAGAATTTTTCAAGTTTATATGGTCATATTTTGATTATTTTCAATGAAATTCTATAAGAATGATATATGGTTAGAATGGTTATCAAGAACTCTGTTTATAAAAAAATACAGTATCTAATATTATATCCTTACTAGGGGTCGCCCGCGACTCCGTCCGCGCGGTTTTTAGTGTTTCCTCAGCGCACGCGAGGAAAGCTCTCAAAAAAGAAATCTTTGCCCGTTTTTGCAGCATTTTTCATTGCTGTTTGACTTCTATAAGTCACAGCGAGATGAGATATACCCTTCTTTAATAAACGGACTATTCAACACAAAAAGAATTCTTCAATTCGGGCCAGTAGTTCCAGAGATTATTGCGTTCAAACAAACAAACTCTTCAGCTTTATAATATTAGTATAGATTATATTATTGACCACTTTCATATAATCAAATTAACTAATCACTTTTTTCTGTATATAATCATCTTATCTTAAATAATTTCTTTTAGTTATTTATATTATTGATTTGTGTTATTATGTTATGCTTATTGACAGATGACAGATGTGAAGTTATTTGTTTTTAATTTTGGATAATGTTTATTTATTAGTCGATACATCGCTGCACTACCTGGTGGTGAGTTACATCAATGGGCATAGCATATTCGTTTTCTTTGAGGAAAAATACATGGTCATACCAATTTTTATGACAATCGGTTGAACGGGGCGAAAGTCTATATTTGACAGCGCCGCCTGGTGGCGAGTTACATCAATAGACATAGCATATTCGTTTTCTTCGAGGAAACATACATGGTCATACCAACTTTTATGACAATCGGTTGAACGGGGCGAAAGTCTATATTTGACAGCGCCGCCTGGTGGCGAGTTACATCAATAGACATAGCATATTCGTTTTCTTCGAGGAAACATACATGGTCATACCAACTTTTATGACAATCGGTTGAACGGGGCGAAAGTCGATATTTGACAGCATCGCCTGGTGGCGAGTTACATCAATAGACATAGCATATTCGTTTTTTTTCGAAGAAACATACATGGTCATACCAACTTTTATGACAATCGGTTGAACGGGGCGAAAGTTTATATTTGACAGCGCCGCCTGGTGGCGAGTTACAACAATGGGCATACCATATAAACCTTCTCCGTGGAAAAATACATATACATACCAATTTTCATAATCATCGGTCTAATAGTTTCTGAGTTCATCGATTTCATATATACAAACATCCTGCTTTATATATATAGATTAAAAATTTTAAATAGATTTTTGACAGTGAGCGATGTCTGCCGATGTCTTAATTTTGATTGTATCACTTAAAACAATTCATATAGAAGCCTATACGGAAAAAAGGGAAAGGGTTAATTGTTTTACTACGAATTTAAGGCGTGCGAAGCCGCTGGCAAAAGTTAGTATACAATAAATATATATATAATATATAATAAAGATATACATATATAACAATAATATAAATTTACTATTGAATTTGATTTATTGCAACAATTTTTACAGAAACCTTTTTTTTTAAAGAATTACAGCCAAATTATATTTACCATTCCGTTAGTAATCATTTCACTTTTAAAAATAAACTAAAATTATACTTTTCCTTTAAACAAAGGAGTTCACCTTGCACTAAAAGTTTTCGCTAAGAAAAACCTTTCCTAAGTAATTAAGAAGTTTAAGGAACACCCCTCATTGCCATATTTTAGGCTTGTAAGACGCAGTTAATCTCTGCACAAGAAGTTTGCGTTTGCTGATGTTATAATTCACAAGGCTCTCGAACGGTAATTGAGAACATTTTATAAGGTCAAAACTTACCTGTGAGAAACATAATTAACAAATATATTGTTAATTCAACATTATCCGCATCAAAGTTGACAGATGTAAGTTTAAAAATATACATACATACATGTATGGGTAGTGTATATATACATATATATGTACACATGTGGATGATATGACATATATGTATGTATCATATCACACATATGGGTACATGTGCAAAAGATACGCAAGAGTAAGCTCGATAATGTCATTGGGTTTACTCTCTCGACCATGTTTTATGCGAGACTAGCATTCACTTTATTAGTAGTGTATAATTTCATAACAGATTAAAAGATAGGTTTTAATAGTAGATTAGTAGCCAAGGGCTGTAAGGCATCGATTGCAGCCCGAGATATTTGGACGCACGAGCGCAGCGAGGGCGCCTATAGTTCGAGGGTGCAATTGATGCTTACACCCGAGCTAACTACTCTGCTTTACATTACGATTGTGAGGTAGGTAGAAAAAAAACCAGCATTACAAGAATAAAACATTTTATTAGTTAAAATTTATAGTGAAATGAGAACAATGTATTGTTCGATATAATGTTAATTTATAGTGAAATGAGAACAATGTATTGTCGATGTAATGTTCGATATTTAAAATTGATGGCTATTATCTCATACGAAGACAAGGCTGAATAGCGATGCGACCTCTTTGATCATTGGGCTGAATGCATGATGTCTATTGCCTGTATGGAGGTTAGAAGTACGCGAACTTTTTGAAAGAGTGAAGTGTTGTTTTTTTAAATTACTTACCGCCCTAGGGCCTTTCTAGCTACATTAATAACCTAGAGCGCTAATTGGTCACTTACAAGCCCCATTTGGGTGTAATAAGGACCTACTTACCGAATATGAGAAATGTAAAATTGTATTAATACATGGACTTTACACATTCTAAAAAAATATTACAGGTCACGAATAAGACAGTTTTAAACCTTAGGTAAACTGGACTAATGGTTTGTTTATTAAAACACAGTACTTGTCGGGTTTAAGTTAAAAACCATAATTTGAGTAACGTTTATTTAAGGTAATTTAGCAACGAATCATAATACGTATGTTCATTAACATTTCATAAACTGTAAATGTTTCGTTGGGAGCCAAATGCAATTTAGAAAATTAGTCAAATGTTTGTGTACCGGGCTATTAATAGGTACAATGAGACTTCCTCTGTTTGTGACAGAGAAAGATCTGGCCGTCGACGTAGTGTGCGTACGAAAAAGGGGGTCAAAGCAGTAAGTGTAAGAATTCGAAGAAATCCTGTCCGAAGGCAAAAGATTTTATCACAGGAAATGAAGATAGCACCTAGAATCAGGACTTGCAGCCTATATATAAGAGACGCACTGGTCATTTCTTAACTGATAAATTAAAGATGAATAATGTGGTAAATCGAAACAACTACTGAAGCGATACGCAAAGGGAGGTCACAGAAAAAAATTGTTTACATATATATTTAGATTAGATAGATATTATTACATATTTTTTTACAATTGAGCAACATATTAACAAATAAAATGACCGTATTTATGCTCAAAACTCTAAGGAAGCTTCACAATTAGTCAACAGAGTGCAACATGGGCATTATCCGACTTCAGTGATGGTTTGGTGGGGTGTTAGCTATGAAGGAGTGACTGAGCCATATTTTTTGTGAAAAAGGTATCAAAACTACCACCACCACAAGATTCGGCGCCGGGTCATAAAGCTTGGTTCACGCAGTCATGGTTAGAAGCGAACGTCTCGGACTTCATCAGAGCTGAAGACTGGCCGTCGTCTAGTCCGGATCTTAATCCGCTGGATTATGATTTATGGTTAGTTTTAGAGAGTACAGCTTGTTCTAAACGCCATGATAATTTGAAGTCCCTAAAACAATTCATACGATTGGCAGTGGTATGGAAAGAGCGCGTGCTTCTATTAATAACTGGCCTCAACGTTTAAAGGACAGTATTGCAGCCAATGGACCAATGGATATTGGTGTAGTAAACTAACCACTGTAAAAGTAATACTTTTACTTTGTTACAATATTTATGGTATATTTATGTACGTAACAATATATATTGTTATATATATGAACTTGCATCATAAGTATCTTGCAGTAATCTTCGACCAAACTTTATCTTTAGAATAATGAAGTGAGTGAGAAGATGTTTGCTGCTGATTCTCTGAAAAGATTTCCATCAAATCAGCGTTAACTTTATCTCTAGTTTTTGAGTTCAGCTGATATTTGATATTTAAATCTAAGAGAGGATGACTTAAATTAACTAGAGCATCTACAAAATCTTTGAAAATGTTGTTTGGATATTGAAAATAAGACTACAGTTCCAATTTTCTATAGACGCTTAGGTTTAGGCTTAGCACCCGTTACCGCAGAAATATTCACAGTATTAGTTTTCTAAACTGTGAATTGCTCAATCCATTTACTTTTTCCTACTTAAGAGAACAATTTGGATTTTAAGGAGACCTCTTAGAAATGTGAAAATCTTACGCTCTGCTTTCCTTTTCATTCATCTGTCTTTTAATATGAGTCCTTCACTTTTTTTCATTCTAGTTATTATTATTATTATTTACAATATTTTATAAGAACCTATCTTGGAGACGACTGTTTCCATTTCGACCAAACGTAGCTAAGAACCATCTCGACAAATCAGACATTCGATTAAAAAATTACAATCAAATCTTTCTACGCGTTTGGCTGCTACATTGCCACAGACAGACGAAAAGATACACAGATACACAGATCGACAGGTTAAACTTATAACACTCCTCTTTTTGAGTCGGTTGTTAAAAATATCGGTACAAACAACAAAACAGAACAGTGCAGCGGTATAAATAAAAAAGCAGTTCAATTGCACGTATGACTTCGAATTCTTAATTTATACCTCGAAAGTAATAAATGTACAAGATCGTTTTAATTAAAGAACGACTATTAACCTCCGTTTTATATCGTGCAAAATTTTTATTGTCGCAGTAAAGTACATCATTATTGAAGAAACCGAAATTGAGAAAAGCAAGTACTAAGATCAAAAACAGAAAAAAGGAACGTAATAAACATTTTTATGGGGTATTAAATATGTTAATATATATATATATTTTTTATTTTATTTGTTTCTATAGAGTGTGTACATTTATTTACATTTACATTTACATATATTTTGCTGTGAGGATGCCTGGATGTCACCATATCGGCACTAGTACAGCTCTACACTTGTCGCTCGAAGGAAGAACACCTTGTAGAATTAGTGCTACACAGTTCTAATTTTGTCGAGAATTTTAGTTAGCAATAAACTGTAATTTCGATGGAAGACCGTATTTCCTTCAAATAGATGTCCGCCCTTCATCACTTTTCCGATGAAATACTCACTGACGGTAAAAATACTCGTTCAAGACTAGGCTCTGGGGCTCAACACTCAGAAGAGTGTGTCGCTCAATTACAAAACCAAATCCCTTCCGAAACGCTTACTATAGTCGTAATCGTATACCAAACCATGATGTCAAATCAAAGTTTTTCTGTATCAAATTTAAAAACCTGGTCATTTTTAGTAGACTTATTTCAATACTCATCTCGGATTCAATTCTTATCAATATTATCGATTCCAATCCAGTAATGGATCTCTGAAACCCATTTGTACGTATTGTTTGATATCTGGATGCACCGTCCACACATGCCTCTAACGAAATAAAGATTTTCCTCTAAACAAGTAAACGATTTTGGTAAACCCTAATTAAATATTTTGGTTATTAAGAGTAAGTAACAAATTGATTCAACATGCTTTGTTCAATGGTATTCCGTTATAAAAAAATCTATTATTTCAAAATAATCGTCGTACAATGGGACGGATTCCCAGAGGTCGCGGGTTCAAACCCAGCCCGTATAGGTTTATTTTTCATTCTAAATTTATTAAAATATAATTAATACTGTTTGAAAATATATTTAAACATGTTAAGCTTATTTAAATTTATAAATATAGAATGAAAAATAAACCGATACGGGCAGGGATTCGAACCCGCGACTACTGGGAAACCGTCCCGTCGCGTCAAATAATCAAATCATGGAAATCTACCAGTTCTAAAATGGTAATCTAAAACTTAGTTTTTTAACATAATTTTGTTTTCTTACATAATAAATTCTCATAACGATACTTTTATTATCTTATTGTTTACATGATTTTCCTGATTTCTACATGTGTTCAACTAACTCTAGATTTGTAGTTGATTTTACACTTCTATTAGATTTTTGGCAGTTAACATTTTTTAGATATATATGTTTTAAAAAACTTTTATACTTATAATTGATCTCTTAATTAAAGGTATTCTCTTTTAAAACATTTTCTTCTATGAAACAGATAGTTTACTGATGAGGTAATATCGTCTGTCATTATGTGAAACTTAATTCAGGAGCAGAGCGGTCCCGTGGGTAAATCGGGGCTACGGCTTTAGACTGGCATTAAAGATTTACTGCTCTTACTCTTACTTACTCTCACTTGACCTAAGTCTCAATGCGTGTCCTTAAGTAAGGTGTAATTACAGATTTCAATCAATTGTGATTACAAATTAAATGAAGATGCTTTGTGTGTTGTTCCAGGACTTGAAATGAGGGTTCTGGCTTTATAGCATATGGTGTAGGAGATTATTACTGTCGTAAGTTAATATATTAACGCTAAGCTAAGATTCTGTAATGATAAAGAAAGCACAGGTTATACGACGGTCGTGCTGACCATGCCTGGCATGTTACTACTAGGCTAGTTATGAAATTATGAAGTGAAGTTATAAAGTTATATATATGTAGTTATATTATAGTTATACATATATATGTAATTAACTTTATAACTAGTTACACGCCGAATTTATATATAATATATAATATCTAAAACATTTGTAATAAATATCCATAATTATGAAATAAATCCACCTTTAGATAAAAATATATTATATTTATATAAAACTAAACGTTTCATTTTAGTTTCAATCTTTAATTAATAAAGATGGTAGGTATATCTTAGTACGAAAAATAGTTTAAGCTTTAATAAACTAAAATATTGTTTTAAATCAGAGCTTGTAAATTATTTTCAGTTTCTAATCAGTTTTATCTGGCTTTTATTTGGTCCTTCTTTTTCTTGGTAGGTAACATCCCATCAAGTGTGTTATATAATATAGTTGTGTATTATAATACAGTGCTGTTGTGTTATTAGCGGACATTAAATGCATTCACATACTCCGTCGGGATGAAACACAATAGTGATAAACACACACACGGTATCTCATGGGACAGAGATATCGTACACTCAAAGGAGTTTAGTCAAACTCTAGTGTCACTCTAAACATTATCTGCCTTTTTTGTATAAGGATGGAAAACTAAAAAGATAAAATAATTAAAACCGGTATTTTTTTTTATTCGTACAAATGAATATTAATCTGTTTTGCTTAGCTTAAAACTAAACTGCTTTATTAAAAAATATTTTAATTGTATTAGTTATTTTATGGCCTTGACACAAAGACTAAAAATACTTTATTAAAACAAACAATTCATAATTTCCTAAAATTGATTGACGTGTTAAGTTATTTTGTCTATTAAAACATAATCTTTATGTTTTCAATATTAGAGCGAGACTATCCTTATGCTCTTATTGTATGGAAGTCGTTTAAAAAAAAATTGAGCAAAGCAAGTCAGTATCTCTTCAGTAGTAAACATTTTTAGATAAATCCTTTATTTTCTACATTTTACCAATGTAAATTATTCCTCATAATGTTAAACGTAAATAAGAATCTCACGTTGCAATTACATCCAATTATAATTATATGATATTGTTTCTTCATTTAACAATATCGCCTCGAATATTCAATAATTTTAAACATACAAATACTTGAAAAATGTTCATTAAAAGATTGAAAAATCGATGAAAATTAAAAATCCCAGGAAATAAGGATTTTAGTATACCTATAGGTATAGGTCATATTACAATGTATTACCAAATATATTTTCAAGTTTAAATATGTAGTTAAAAAATTACTAGAAACAAATTCCTTCTTCCCATTGAGTCATTAATATATTTCTTAATGTATTTTTTACACACAAATATTGTTTATATCTATTTACCACAACTGTTTTGAGGAGTTCGAAATATGGATTTATTTTTACGTTTAAAAATAATTAATTCTGGTAAGAATAATACAATAGTATGTTTAATCTATTATTACGAACAGATTAATCTATTATTAAATCGTTAAATATTGTATCAAATTTTATAAGTAAATTATAAATAACTGTCTTTGTAATGAATTCAATTGTTTAAAACTTATAAAGAGTTTTTAAAGTCCATAAATAGTTAGTAACGTAAAGTACATTTAAAGACAAACAACAGTGAATTTAGTTTTTGACGTATAGTGTTTATGTATATGTATATATGTACATATAATATATATATATATATATATATATATATATATATATATATATATATATATATATATATATATATATGTCTATTGAGACAATAATTTAAGACATTTAAGACAATAATTTACTTATTGCAAAATATTTACACCTAGTAAGCTTACATAATTCAGTCCTTAAATTGAAAGACAGACTTATTCCTGTTGATATTAAAGTACTTTTGTTTTACACATCGTATCAAGCTTTGTTGATTTTTTTTATAATAAAATATGAATAACATGTTCTCATATAAAATACTGTTTACGAGCATTGACATTTTTATTTTTCTCAAATTATTTCATATACTTGTTATTTTCCCAATAATACATATAAACAAATAGAATACATAAAATATGTGTAAGATCGAAGAAAAGGTATTTCTTTCATGGTTTATATTGTTATTATTTGTGATTTTATGATATTTCTATTTATTGGAATTTCGTTTTCACGTACATTTCAGATCGACGAGAATCCTGTTCCTGACATATATGCCTTTTTTAAATGTGAATCCTTACAATAGAAAGGAGAATAAAACAACTATCCACCTGTTGTTGAGAAATAAAAATAATATTTTATTTATATTTATTTATTTAACATTTACGTACACACAGAATAGTTATATTTTAACGTAGATTTGTATAAAAGTACTATTAACTTCAAAATGAAATCTCTTCCAGCACACCTGTGAAAGGAGAGTACAAAAATGATTGGCAGTATATTAATTTAAAAAGTAAAACTAAAGCTATTACATATAATTCTTAACTAAAATAATGTAAACATACAAACTTTCAATCTCATTCTACATGGGTAGTGATTGATTACTCTTTTTTTAAATATGGATATTGTTTTAGATGAGTATATTGTTTACGATAATGTGTTCCACAACCTCACTGCTTGAACCGTAAAAGAATGAGAGTAAATCGTAATTTTATGTATAGTTCGAGGTTCATAGAAAGGTGCGGCCTACAAGGAGATTCAGAACTGTGTAAGAAAGAGAAGCGATTAAATAACCTGTTAAGGTAAAATTGTAAAGAAGACATAAAATGCGAGTATTTTGTACGAAAGTTAAAAACATGGTCGTATTTCTTTAATCTGAAAATATATGGGCAATTTATTTCTTTATAATAATATTTACTGACATAATGTTTAGTTTTATTAGAAAACTCATAAAAAATAAATCTCATTGGTGATTAAATAATTTTATTGATAAAAACATTTTTATTGGTTTTCGAAAAATTTAACACTACATAACTCGGTTACAGTTCGTCATCAAGCTAACGTAAAAAGTTTAAACTCTTTTTAAATTTCCCTAAGAGCCCGTGGATGACAAGTAAAACTTTCCAAACTTTGTCTATAAATCACACGAACTCAACATAATATATAGTATTAGACGTACGGATGAAATCTTAATCCACTTTTGCTGTAAAAACTCCAGAAGGAACTAACTTTGTTATATTCAAAGTTAGTAATAAATCTTAAACAATGCATAAAAAAAAGAAAATATCAGGGAAATGGTTGTTTGTATTAAATAGCAATACAAAATATATGAATAAAAAATAATGACTAAAACAATGACAACCTAAAAAATGAAAGAATATTCGTATATTTTTTAGACAAAAACATATAACATACAAATATATTTCAATAAGAACTAGCAAAATGTTTTTAAATAGGTTAAATTATAATTATTGAAGTGTAAATTCCATGCATTTAGTTTTCTTAGTATTTAAGATCAAATTATTAATTAGAACCAATAAAGAACGCGACCCAACACTGTTGACTTCGTCATAATTAGCCTTAAAATACTCAACTTTAAAAATAAGCGAGGTATTATCAGCTGAAAGCACAATATTACATAGACTTTTTACGTAAAAGCTTAAATCATTAATATAAAGTAAAAATAAAAAGAGGCTAAGAATTGTCTTGTGGTACACCCAGTTTAAGGTGAGAACCAGCCGATTTACGATTATTTACATAAATTTTCATGACATACCGCAAGAAGTTCCAGTTGTTCACTGTACGAACTAAAAAAGACGAAGCAAAGCTTCATTCGGACAGGAGGAATATTCACAACGTAAGGATGAATACCAGCCGTTCGTCAGAATGTCCGATGATGTAAAGGGGACGGAAGAATTAAGTTAATTAAGAACCCTGAGAGGCTAGCAATAACCAAATGTTTTATATCCTTTTGCAGAATCTGAATGAATAAAAGAAATCAAATATTTTAGTGCATGAAACTGTAGTGCAAAGTTAAGTAGTTTTGAGTTTTTTCCATTGCATCGAGAAAATTACACAATTGTTATACTTTCGTTTTTAAAGTGGCATATCGCAAGCGGCCATCTGATAATAAAAGTTGTCCAAGTTACCGATTTACCTTTTTTTAGATAGTTAGATAACAATGATAAATCGCAACAATAGTTACGAGTGCATTACAAACCGAAATTGAATGTCCTTAGATGTTACGAATAAACTTATCAAAGAACAACAAAAATGTGCTACGTAACTCTTTTCTTGGGTTCAGCTAAATTGGCTTTAGTTAATTTGGTGAACGGCATTTCAGCACAATTGGTTATTATAATTTCGTGAAAATATGCGTAATAACAATGTTTTATTGCATTGGTTATTAAAAGCGTTGATACACTACAAATAGACGTCCTGCATATGATGTAAGAAATTTTATAAAATTTTATATTAATATCATCGAAATTATATTTTAATAGATTCATTTATTTATTTATTTATATCTTTTCCACTTAGAATTATAATCATTGATCACTTGTGTACGTCAACATGAAAGTGACAGAAGGGTCTGTTACGATACTAGATTTATCGTAATAAGCCCTTCTGTAAAAGCACTATCCATCTTAATGTTTAAGCTATGAGGGTTCCAAACGCGTCCTGGTCTGAGAATAACCACACAACAAACTCAGCCGGATATATTTTTTGTTATTGTGATCACTGTTTCACAAACGTCAATCTTAAATATAATTTTGGAACAACTAGAACCGTCGCAATCAATCGGAAATGAAGCCTAATGATTTCAGGCAATGAAAATGAAATAATAATAACAGTAAAAAAAAAAAACAAAATCTTCGGCCTGCCACACAATCAGTCACCGCAAGCAGCACCCGTTCACGAGCATAACACAAGAGCCAGCCATCACCCCCTTCGCCATAATTGAGGGAGGAAGGCAACCCAACTCCCGATGCTACCGCAAGAAGTGACTTCTAAGGAATCGGTGTGATGCAGCAGGTCGATAAAGCAAAAATAATTTAGAACAAAAAACAAATTGCGGAGATTACTAGCTATTCGCATATACCGTCGTTGATGTAATCCTTTACACTAGAGCAGGATTTTTTTATGAAATTATTTTTAACATATAATTTAAATTTATTTAATGATAGGCTTAAGGCTTCATTTGGGAGCCTTATTTTATGGAGCCTAGTGCCGGGCATAGCGAGTTTATTTTTATGTTTTGTATTAATTGTATGTAAATCACAATTTTTCTTGAACTATGAAATATTTTTATGAACGTAAATAAAATTTTCATAAATATATTGATTATAAACAGTCATAATTTTCAAAATTCGTTAAATTTGTTTCTTAAAGAGTGTCTGGGTCTCATATTATACATTACTCGAACAGTCCTCTTCTGCAATGAAAATGTGGTATCAATGACAGCCGCATTGCCCCATAAGAGTATACCGTAAGACATTAAGCTATGAAAGTTACTAAAATAAACTACTCGAGCAGTTTCCGTATTTGTTCATCGACGTATTTTTTTAACCGCGTATGCAGCAGAACTAAGTCTGCTTGACAAATCAAATATATGAGGACCCCATTGCAATTTTTGATCCAAAGTAATGCCCAAGAAAGTAGTAGATTTGATCAAGTCCAATTCCTCATTATTAATTTGTACATTTGTTCTAACATTTTTAACATTTGGTCAACTAAATTTGACTCATTTCGTCTTTTTTTATTAAGTAGCAAATTATTGGCGTTAAACCATTGTACAATATCTGAGAGAGCATTGTTTACATCGTCAATAACAGATTGCCGTCTATTAACTTTAAAAGTAAGAGAAGTGTCATCAGCAAACAATACTATCCCATGTTTTTCCCTCACTAGGTGAGGTAAGTTATTTATGTAAATGAGGAACAAGAAAGGCCCTCAGATAGAGCCCTGTGGCACACCTATTTTTATCAAAGGACCAGGGGATCGTTTTCCATTTACATCAACTTTTTGAATTCTATCATTAAGATATGAACTAATCAAATCTAAGGACTTATTTTTAACTCCATAAGGTTCTAACTTTTTTAATTCTGTTAAATTAACTCTGTTGAATTAACTCTGTTATTACAATTATTGTTACACAATAATTGTAATTGTTTACATTATGTTACACAATTATTTTATAATTATAATATCTTTTATAAGAATAAGTCTGTCTTTTGATGTTTTCCATACGATATTAGTAAAGTGACCTTTAATCACAACCTGAGAACCGTACTTGTATTTCATATAAAATTTATAGTATTCTGTAATAAGTGTGATAAATTATCATTATAATAAAATCTTTTTTACATCATTTCACATTACAAGACTGGAACTCAAAGCTAATCAGACTGATACTAATTTCAAAAGCATTGTTTAAATAGCGTGGTGAGATTAATCAGCGGTTTTGCTTTGGTGTCCGACTTAAACCAGTTGGATAAAGGAGCTAGGTTTCTTATCTTAATTAATAGAAAGATTATGCTGAGAGTTAACCAGCAATTACTTGACCATATTAAGAGCTGTTTCTCTAGTTTGATTATCAAAAACTTATAATTATCTAGATATATTAACAAATCTAACCATTTAATAATACGGTTATGAAAAAAAATGGTTTCTTTATTATTTATTTCAGTTTAAAATTTCAAAAATTGCACCTTGTATTTTTACTTCAGTATAATAATAATTCAGTACGGTTATTTTCAAATTATTTACTTTTAGTAGAAGAATCTGTTTGTAAAACAAACATATATGGAAGATTGCACAAAATGATTTCTAACATATATTTATATTTTTCGATTAAACATATTAATCAACATTTTCATGAAAATTCAATTACCTATGTTATTATATTTATAACTAGCTGTGCCTGCAACTTCGTATGCGTAGATTTTTCTATTTAGATAAAACCTACCATTTGTATGTAAAAACTTACACTTACCAATGTATGTAAAAACTATAAACTTCCAAACTGGTAGGCAGCAATGGCACGACAATAAGAGATTATTAACTTCTTCATTTGTTAACCGATTGTTAAAAAAAAACAAAATGTAAAGTGAATCCCCTGACAATATATTCCCTAAAACTGCATACAAATCGATTAATCCTTTTCTGAGATTATCGTTCACAAACATACAGACATACAGACGAACAGACAAAATGAAAAAAGATTGTTTTGGGTTCTCTTGCTTATATAAAGGTCCCCCTGTATGATATTTGATTTTTTTTTTCATGTTGTGTGCACAACTAAAAGACAAACAGATAAACAGACAAAGATTTTTAAAATGCTGAAAATGGATTCTGTTAGTTATCACTTCACATCGTGATATGTTTTTTAAATATTTTTAATGTATAGAATAAGATTTTTATGGTACCTATTACGTGATTACATTAACTGATATAACATTTTTATTTCTTAACCGATTTAGATGAAATAAACACTAAATGTTAAGTAAAGGCTCTCTCTCTCTCTATAAATGTCTTATAAAGGCATCATGTTTTTTTTTGTAATATTTTCCAGGTACAGAATTCGATCAGTGACAATTTTATTATATGTATAGATAGGTTAAATGTTGGTACAACATCGATACATCCTATTTCGAAATTTAAAATAGAGTTAACGAATTCTTAGTTCTGTATTTTAAACATATTTAAAGTCTTGTTGTTAATAATACAGAGAAAAAGTACTACCGACTATAGCTTATTCATTATGCACAAATCCAATTTTAACCCCCGACTCAAAAAGAGGGGTTTTTTAAATTTGACTTTACGATCTGTGTATCTATGTGTCTGTCTGTGGCAAGGTAACGGCCAAACGCGAGGACGGATTTGAATGCAGTTTTTTTAATCGAAAAATATGTTCGTCGATATGATTCTTAGCTATGTTTGGTCGAAATAAAAACAGTCGTCTCCAAGATAATCCGTCTCCTTTGTATTCTCGTTTGTCATAAAGTTTTGTGCATAAAAATTTTAGTATCAGAACAACCAAATATTACTTAAATCTAGCTTTTGATAATTAGAGTGAATTTTTTCACTCCTACATGTTTTTACTTTACTCACTACTACTAAATATCAATTGAATACTTTGTGGTGGAATTAATAAAATATACATATATATTTACTGATTTTCAAGTATAACTTAAATCAAACATGAGTTTTATTATACTATTTTAACTGAAAAAGTTTATTCTTAAATTAATTTCAATAACTTCGCTTTAACAAGAAGAGTTTCGTATCAATCTTTTCTATTTTTTTACATTTTTATTTATATTTTAATTATAAAATATAAATAAAAATGTTATGAATTCAAAAGTTTATATATATTATTGTTATATATGTATATATAATAAATATATTGTTATATATGTATATATAATAAATACATTACCTATATTTTAGCTTATTATAGCACCAATAATATTCTTAGTTTTAAGTGTTTTCTGTTCTGTTTATCAATAGTGTACCCACATTGTTTTATTTTCTGTTAGCTGTGTTGGTTGGTTGGTAGAAAATGCATTAGCATTAAGTCCGCCCATTGTATTTTATTCTGTACAATAAAGTATTAATCAATGTCAATATTATCAATATTCTTTATTATATACCCAGATTTACGATTACAAAAAACACAGAAAGAAAACAAAAATAAGGTACAAATTTGGCGGCCTAGCGATAAGGCAAGTAATTTCTTTCAGACAACCAATTAATTGAAGGAAAAAATATACAGGATAATAATATATAATAAATAAATAAATAAATAAAGAAGATTTCTAGTACTGTAAAACTCTAGATATATTTGATCTGCAGTTCCTGCTAATTATTATTAACAAGTGATTTCCTGTAATCCTCTTGTATGTGCAAAGAGTATTTCTATTTAATATTAGTGTATGAATGTTTATCAATTAATTTTAGTTTTATATCGTTCGGTTTAAATAGCCAACGGAAACGAAAAGAAGGTTATTACTGTATAATAAATTACTTTATAAGATTTTTTTTCGACAGCTCATACATGTAAACACAAGTAGCATAGCGTAGGTATATAATCAATTGGGGGGCGAACGCCGGGTACCCTCTCGTGGTGCTCCCTGGGCAACAACGGTTATTGTGATCCGTCGGGTTTTCCCGTTGGCTAATGCCCGGCGCGGTGGGGGTCGGTCATGGGGGTTTGTGCCCGGTCCATGGCTGGCCAAGGCAGGTAAACTTTCGGGGTGGCCTGCCTGCGGAGGGGCTCGGGCCTCTTTCTATCGTTTGATCGCGTTGGAAAGTTGGCCTGGGCGTCGAGGGTAGGAGGGCGCAGGCCCTTTTTGCCGGGGTCGACTGCAGAATTACTCCTGGTACTTCTAAGATAGCACTTTAGAGGGCGTGTTTGGTGGAGAGACGGCCCGGGACGTTGCCCGGATTAATCGTTGCCGAGTGCGACGCCATGGTTGCGTTTGGTGATGATTAGCGTGGGCGTGGTGGTTTTACGACTTATGCCTTTTTCTTGCTGGTCTCGGCTGATCACTGTGGCCGGCGGTAAAGGCCTGTAGAGTTTGACGTTGGGCCCCCTTCGTAAGACGGACTTTAGTGCGGCCCAGCGCGTGGTTCGCGGTTTGACCAGAGCCGCTGAACCCGCTGGGTCGTATTGAGAGTCTTCTAGGGGGCCCGACTGGTGGTCTCCTCTCTGGGAGACTACTGCGGCGGGGCTCGACAAAGTCGATGGTGGTCGAGTTGGGTTACCCACCTGATTCCCTGAAACCGAGTCCTGTTAGATGGGGTCTCGGCCCCCTTCAGAGGCAGCAACTTGGGTGGGAGGAAGGAGATCCCTCCACAATCTTTCAAGTCTGCAAAGACGGGATGGGGGCTCCTCGTTGCGGGGTGCCCTCTCCGTGGATCACGTCGGGGCATCGCAGTGAGTGCGAAAGCGATCCCGTGGTGTCCCATTATGATGGCAGCGGCAACCGTCAGGTTTAGTGAGTAGGAGTTTCACATAACCACCTCCATCATCCCCTGGATTGAGGTGTGTAACCATGAGGATTTCGGACAAAAAAAAAGGTTTATAATCAATTAACAAAAATAAGCATATACCTATACTAAATATGAACTGAAGTATTATAGCAGTTATAGTTCACGTAAGGCGCTTTTAAATTGTTAATAAAAATATGTTAAAAGGTTAAAATGATAAATCTTTAGAGTAACCTTTAACTTATTATAACGATACTTAAGATGTCGGTATAAGCTTATGGCTAGAGTACAAAAGGCTTCACTAGATTTCAGATAGTTAGCCAACTCATTATGCTCGTGACATGAGCACTTATTAGAAAGTTCTATATTGTTTATGAGTGCTTGACGACCATAACTCTTTACAATACGTAGGATATACTACCATACTTTAACAAAAAGAGTTTTTAACAAGAGAAATCAAGCATGCTATCCCAACAGATATATTATTTTCAGAACCAAAATATTATTTTCTTTCAGAATCTTCTATACCAATTGAAGTTCTGATAAATATCGCCCGATTCAAAAAGACCTCTAAAACTGATAAAAATAATATTTAATATGTACTTGCGTCGTTGCGTCGTTGCGTCGGGGGACCGCTTAGTAAAGGAAGAAATTAAAATTGAAGTAAGTTACCAAGGCAAATAAAGAAATTACGATATCGAGTCGTATAGTCTAAAACCTCAATGATTAACTTCGTAAAATAGACACCGTCGTCAACGTACGTAAAACGGTCCGAAGTTACGACATCAATAAGTACATAATAATATTATTTTTATCCTTTTTAGAGGTCTTTTTATGTCGGGGGTTTTTGCTAATTTTATTTTATTCTTTTTGTTATTTGCGCTTGACGAAAATTTATTACGATGAGTATAATTACTTCAAAATGTACGTCATTGAAAACTCGACTGTCTAAATAGCTATTTAAAAATAATTATTAAGTATATATAAATTAAACAATAAAGCATTAAATTTGAAATAAAAGAAATTCTCTTTTGGAAATTTTTGTGTTGAAAATTGTCGACAACAATATTTGTAAAGTAAACATAATCACAAGGTATTCTCTTATCTAATATATTTTAAAAAGATTTTTAAAGTTTATAAATTTCTGTATGTTTAGGACATTTTTGTCACAATGCAAAAAAAAATAAAGGGAATTATTTAAATAGCTTGGTCATTTTAGTGCTCGTTAATTATATTTTTTGCATTTTTTTGCATCGTCTGACACTAGCTCGGGCTTTAAGGGCTAGTTTTGATCGTATAAATTCCTCAACATAAGCTAGTTTTCCAAATATCTTATTTCATTTTGTCTTTAGAAAATTAAACAAAAAACAAATTGTTTACTTAACATTACTTATGGTTACTCAAGCAAAATTATACCGTTTGTGATTGCTTATGAAAAAGCAAACAAATCGGAAGAATACATAAGAAAATATATATTCCACGATTGTAAGCTTCTTTCGACTCATCTTACTAATCTACGATTTTCAGGATAAAGTTTGGTTGTTAATAATCCTACGATTTGTAACCTTAACGCTGTATACTAGGACTTCCAAACTAATATAAAGGTAGTTGATACTCGAAAATGTTATTAAGGCAGGCGATAAATATCAAAATCGTCTACATATAAGTGATACAACGAGTTGATTTGAGAGAAAGTAGTGTTTATAAACACCGAAAAAGACAACAAAGAGACATAGTTGCACGATCCAGAGGTGTTAACATAGAGAATGGTTGGTTTATATGGTTTAGACAAGAATTGGGAATGTTCAGTATTTTGTTTACTTCGACCAAATCTTTAGGGGATTTAAGAAACTCTTCAATGGATTTAAGAAAGTTTCAAACTTTATTAAGTCTTTTTCTTCCATAATAGATTGTTTTTGGCTCTAACCTTTCTTAGTTGTAGCTTTTATACATCATCAGTTACTCAGTGAGCAGAAAGATGCCTCATACGTATTGGTTGTATAGAAGCATGCGCGTCATAGATGTTACTTCAAAAAGAGTTAAAAAATAACATTTGGTCATTCAGAGTACCTACGTGAGTGTCTCAGACCAGTCAAAAATAAAGTCGTTAGCTCGCAGTTGAGTTAGGTACATTCTACCATTCGGGGCCCCACGGTGAGTGCGAAAGCGATCCCGTGGCATCCCACTAAGGCAATGAGGTCAACCGTTGATTTTTAGTGGGTAGCCTTAAAAATGGCAGCGTCATCTATGCTGCCGGGTAGTCCCACATCTCCCCTCGGCCATCACCTTCCTGGCTGCTGGGATGATGCGTAACGCATTTTTTAAACGATAAAAAAAATAAAAGGTACATTCTACCATATAGCATGGTTTTAATACGGTTTTTATTCTATTACGTGAAATATTTTTAGCGGTAGAAAATATTAATTGCTTAATTATGTAATAAGAAACAAAAAAAAACAATTTAATCTCTTTTCAATCTTATTGTTTTAAAATCATTCATTATATTTTGTAAACCCTTTACTATTAAATACTCATGAGTTTTAAAGTTAGAAATGATACGATTTTATTGGAATTTGTATTTAATTAAAAACTTTATCGTTCAAAAGTTATATTAGTAATTTAAATATAGTAAACTTTCGGGAGAAAATATAACAATAAAATCACATAAATATAGAAAAGGCGTTTATATTATTCTGTATGTAAGCGCTACATTATTACGAAGTTGCTACGCACCGTCTACAAATTAATACTACAAGCAACTTTGGTCGTTGTAATTTTACAAGGACTTTTTTGGGACAATAAATTAGAACCTTGAGCACGTGCCTTGCTTTGTGATGTTGCCTATCTTACAATTTCTCTATTTAGTTCTGAAAACGTCTCATTTTCTTCTCTAACTTATAGTTGAAACCTCCTAATATTATTTTCTTAAAGTTAAGAAGTAACAACAATACACATCTTACAGATTAAAATAATTAGTAGAATAACTAATCTTTTCTTTTTATAGGATGTAAATTAGAAATAGAATAGATAATATGGTACAAATTCAACAATTAATTTTTAATTAAATACTTTTACCAGATGTAGAAAGTATTCATAATATTTTCGAAAAGATTGTACTTGCTATTAATGAATAGGATATATTATATTAACTACATTTAGCTAGGTTGTAGAAAATATGAAAATATTTTTGATATTTAATGACAAATGAAAATATTTTTGATAGTTAATGGCAAGGAGCACATTTTTTTCTAAAACCAACCTCTAAGTGTCAGAATTAGGTGATGAAAATTTATATGAAAAATCTAAACCGCTCAAGTGATTCTCATGATTTTTGGAATAAATGCAATTGCATTGATCAATGGTCAATTGACCATCCAGGGTTATAAATAGGCTACTTTTTATAAGATATAATATAAAATGTATGACAAAATAAATATGCATATATATTTACTTTGTATGTTGTACCGATATTTATCTATTCTTGAGTAATCATAATTAATTCTATAAAGAAGAATGTGAATTTGTTTGTTTATCTGGCTTTTACATCTTAACTATTGAACCGATCAATATGAACATTCAATTATTGTAAAAAAAATATAGGGAATAATTAATACCTTAAAAAGTACTGTACAAACCTTTTCTCCGACACAACAAGGCTGAAAGCCGCTGGAAACATCTAATAAATTTAAGTAAGTAAACATCTAGTAATTTAAGTAAAGTAATATTTTTTTTTATAAATTCTAGTTTTTTTTTTTCAAAATGAAACATTAAAAGATCATTTGTGCATTTTTGTTTCAAACTCAAACGTAAGAGAAATTTTATGCTTCTTTGTAATGGTAATTTTAAAATCAAGGAGTTCATTTTTTATTCATAAGTATTTCCAAACCCAGCATTGAAACATTTTGATGAGTTTGAAGTTAAGCTTATTTTTATATTATAAATAGTTACATAGAGGACACAATTTATGTATATTTACATTTGTTTTGGCAATGAAAATCAGTAAAAACTCAGTATTAAAGAAGCATATTATAAAGTTTCACCCCACATTTTTTTTCTAATTCAGAATCAAATAGTAATGATTTGGTTTTATTGAATAATGTCCAATAAAACTTTTATGTGATTTTAAGCCGTTAGCTGAGTGTTATTGTGATTTAATATTTTATGTAAATGCTCTGCACCTTAACATAACTTCATAATATAAGATACAATATTATTTTATGTGGTAGGAAAGTTTTATAATTATTGAAACTGTACAAATATATATCATATAATCTTATAAAGTCCTTACATTTTTAGTTCATATGATGAAATTTTCGAAATAAGAATGCGACATATGACTAAAACAATAAGCTATTATTATAACAAATTTGATAAAATTCTATCTATTATTTTGAAAGTAAAGATATGAACCCATTATACTATGTAGTCTACATATTATTTTTGTAAATATAATATGTATGTTTACCTACATATATGTACAAATAATATTAGGTGGTAGAGCTCGCAAATTACCTTTCTTACATTTTTATATTTATAATTTTATAGTTATATTCAAAAAATCTTGTAATTTAATTTCGAATAAAAGTTAGGTATAAGCATAATAGAAAATCTTTCATTGAACCTTTAATAAAAAAATATTGAATGAAATTTAATATTCTTTTTATAAGGAAAAAAACTTTGAAACTTTTGTAATAATATACGTTCCGTCTAAATTAAATCTACTCTTATTTCTTCAAGAGTTCGAAAATATTTTAAAAGTATTAGGTATATTAAATTAAGTTTTTAAAAGATTTTTACGAGAGACGAGAGTTTTTTTATACTTTTTAAAAGTAATATTCAATAAATAAAAACAATCAGAAAGCAAGATGTTAACATTTTTTTTTCGCGAATTATTGTCGATAACAAAGTAAATTAGGTCCTTAAAAATCAAATTGGCATTTTATAGGAGGAACAAAAAGTCGAATATTTTTTAATATAATGTATTTAATTAATTAAAGTATGAACCATTGTTTTCTATGAACTTTTGCCATCTTATAGGTAGTTCATTGATCCCTTTACTAAAAAACCAGTCAGACGGGAATCAATAAAATCTTTGAAAGTGATTTTGACTGCCCCAGCGGAGTTGAATGTTTTCCCTTGCAATGATGTTAATAAATTTGTACAATAGTTTTCATTTTATGTTTGTTTTTGATTTGTGTGTATGTATGTTACCCAACCAACCCAACCGAACCCAATATTAATTTAAGTCATTATGACACGAAAAACTATCTATGATTTTCACGAAATATTATAAATTATAACTTTTTTGTTCGTTTCGACGTTTTTTATCGTAACCTGCAGTTTCTAACATTTCGTAATAAGTTAGTAAGTTTAGGGATTTGCCTTCCCGCAATATGTTTATGACACTAAAATGTTGTTAGCTAAAATGTTATAACAGAAGCAAGCAAGAAATTGTTGAATTATATTCGAAATTTAAATTTGGATTCCTTTTTTATCATCTCATTTTGAGTATAATATTAATTTGTCTAATCTAACAATGATTTCTTAATAAAAGTAGTAAAATAAATATTCAATATCTTTTATGTTTTGGACCATCAATTAATCTATTCAAAGTTATATCTATTAGACACACTCGCATGAATAATTATTACAATAATAATTATTAATTATGTTTGCAAAGGAGATCACTTTGCAAAATGGTAGCGTTGTTTGACTTAAATTAATTTGAGGCTTGTTAACGTTGAATGTAATTTTAGGAACGTGAATGTTTGAGGAATGTTTCATGTTACTGTAATCGTTTATGTTGATTTATTACTACACATATCCATATATAATCACGAGCTGTTTCATTTATCATAGGTGTGACGTAATTTTTAATTTTAAAGTTTATAAACTTACAAAAATATTTTAAGTCGATGACCGATATAAATGTATTAAGACATCTTAAGAAACAAACACATTCTTGAATAAATGCTATAACACGTAGGTAACATATACGAGTAGGTTATTTTCTAAAAATGTTTGTAGATATTTGTAACTGTTTTCTTATATGTGTTTATATTTGTTATACAAATAGTTACTAGTACTTTTAATTAGAAGCAACTATAATTAAATTTACAACAAACATTTACCAAGATTAACCTTACACTTTTACATATATACTTTTACTTTAAGATTTATTGACATTTACCTTAAGATTCATTTTCACTATCCTTTGTATTGTAAGAATAACATAACATAAGTAACACAGTTTAATGCGTAAACAATAACAACAGTTTAATGAATATAAAATTCCATTGGATTTATAAATTATTTTTATGGATGGAAAAAAGGTCACACAATAAAAACTTACCTAAAATTACATATTTCATTGTTAAGCTGACAATAGAAATTTTCTTCTATCTCAGAAAAAAATATTGTTTTGCTGTCGACAAACTATTTTTGTAATAACATTTTGTTTACACACCAAATAAAATGCTTTAGTTATATGCCGTAACTCGTATATACTTGTAAAAACTTTTGTGAATAATATATTTTACTTTAGTACGGTGGTTGTATTTCAGAGATACATGCTGCAAAGTAGTCGCCAAGGGTAAAGGGCTCCTTTGCGTTGTGAACAGACACGTCTGCGTTTTGGTGACGTTAAATTAAATAAGATTGGCTTTGCTCTATGCGGAGACTGCCTCAAGTTTGTTACTCAAACGTTGCCACCTTTGACTGACAAAGTTGGTCATGGTGCGACATGGCTTCTCTTTCAGACTGTATTTGATCTCTTCTAGCCCGAGTACCCGACAGATATCTTTCTATAACTGTGCTGTCGATAGAAAGTGAGAGTTTTACATTTTATTATATGATATTGATTAGGAGTAGTGGTGTATAAAAAGTTGTGTTACATTTAGCTGTTGTTTTGGGAAGCATTTTGATAAGAGTTTAGATATAGGAGAAAGAAGTTTGAATGTTACATAAACAAAATCATATTATGAACAATAAATAACTTTCTTACCATACGTCTACGGCGTGGTAATGATATTAGTATCCAAACTCAGCAATACTTATTATTCTCCGAAATTTGTAATCTAAGTTTACCGGAGTTGCAACAGAGTCTGTGATTGCTTGAAACTACCTAATGACGGAGTAAAGCTATCCGGGAAGGCAATTGGCTCTTTTAATTCAAAGTGACCTTGAAGTTATACTGCTTTTGAACCGACTTGACCTTCGTCTCAAAATATATCTTTAAACAATAAGTATCAATATTTATTAATAGTATTTTAGACACATCAAGCGCTGTTACTGTTACTAGTTTATTATAGATACTTTATGGATACGTCGTATATTTAAAAACTACACAAAATACAAAAAATGTTTATGTAGGTAGTTGTTTTAAGAACATACTGGAATGTAGTAACTTGTTTCATATAAGTTTATAATACTTAATATTTTCAAATTTGCTGTATGAAAATAATATATGTAACTTACATTCACAAGTAGCATTTGTTAGACGACAAACATATAGCATGATACAACTTTGCCATCGAATCTATCAAAATTTATAAATCTATTGTTAAAAGCATAGATAAAACAAAGAAAATACGATTTTATCATCAGAAGTTAATAACAATAATAGCATTTAGCTTAAGCACATACAATTCGTAGTTATTGAAACAATAAACTAAATGATTTTTTTTGATAAGTCAAGTATATTCCATTCCATTCAAATAATATCTTTTAGAGATAACAAAAGAAATTTTGGTACCGTATGTGTTAAATCAAATAATGGTTAGACGACAGACGAAGCTTCTTAGCAATCCATGGATTCACCGTGCGGGTGCCGGGCCCATCGCGTTGCAAGGAGAGGAGTGCAAGCAGTGCCTGGGACTTGCGACCCAGGAGTAGGTTTAAGGGGCCCCTTTATTATGCGCAAAAACGCTCACCTTCACCCTCCACACTCCTCTCCCTACCTAACCAAATTTGGAAAGAACCTACTAATGCCGCCTTTGAAGTACGTTCTAGAAATGAACCGATGCTTGTTCTAGAAAGGCCAAGATCTTTAAGTAGGCTATAGAGAGATTTTGCTGTTATACCTCTCGCTCCCACTTCTACCGCGTACAAACTAACTATAAATTTATTCCTGATCAGTTCGTTGGTTAGTTCGTAATACTTATTGAGCTTGAATGTGTGATCCCTTGGGATGTTTGTTTCCCAAGGAACAGTAAGCTCCACAAGTATCACGCGCCTCAGATGTTTCGAATACAGGAATAAGTCCGGTCTGGATGACGAAACACCAACATCCCCAGGGATTTTGTAATGCTTTTCATACGTGTCCATCATGAGAATCCAATCAGGAGCCGCGCCTAATATTGAATAAGGCTTCGCTTTTGATTTTTTGGAGGAGCCTTCTTTTACGAATTCTATAGATCGTTCGGTGGTTGTTATACCCTTCCGCGCTCTTGCTACTGAAAGACTAACCGCTTCCCGTATAATTTCTAATACCTTGTCGTGGCGACGCGAGTATTGACCTTTATCTAGAAGTACCCTACACCCTACTAATAGGTGTTTCGCGGTTCCTATTGCCTCCCCACAGATGTTGCAAGACTTTTCGGTGGCTTTGCCCCATCTTACTAAATTACTTTGATCTGGGAGAGTCATTTGGAATGCATTAAGATAGAATTTTAATAATGCTGGGGACCAATCATAAATTAAGGTGCGCCACTTCAAAGCTAGTGGAATACAAAAATCTCCTATGGTCACCCATTCGTTTTGAAATCAATGATATAAATATGTAATAAGTTACAAATTTAATTTTAAAATCAAAATTCTACAGAATTGGCTAGTAACTCCTTATGAAATTTTACACGAACCATTTGCATTTACTTTTGACTGCTGTATAATTTCTAAATCATTTTCAAGCAGACATGGCAAATTTGGCTCATACATTAATCGTAAGTTTATACTTAAGAGATACATAATATATTCTACATACGCTCTAAATCTCAGAGGGCTACGACTCAAAACAGCAGAAATAATTATGAAGAATAATTTTATTTGTGATAATAATAACAATATGATATAGTGACGATCTAAACATGTTTAGAAAACTAAAGTTATTATTTTTAAAGTGGATTGTGTACATTTGTTGAAGCATCAAGATTTGTCTGTTTTTTTACGATAATTATGTGTTTTTTCTATGATAATATTATACGTCAAAAACAGTCGATTTACTTCTTACGTTTTAATCAATTAATATTAATAAAAATATATTCATGATAAACTGTCTTTGAATTAAAGAGGTGGTGCTGAGTTGAACACTATACCATTATATTTATAATATATTAAGGGAGGGAAGTGTAATATATGTAAACAGTAAAAATAATCATAAAATAATGATTAATCTGTATTAAATATTACTTTTTCCTAAAAGTAATATTACTGTATATATAAGTAATATTACGAAAATCGAAATTAAGATTATTGTAATACTGCTGTAACAGTTCACGGTAGGCCCCAATATGTGCTTAGGCTTCCACGGGATCCTGCTTCCGACCATACACTCACTAGTGAGTACATTTACATATTGATCTTGAATCACAGAGCTATACTCCGAATATTATTACTCCGTTTATTATTAAAAATAATGTTTCCATATATGTTGTTATTATTTTATATCTTAATTTATATCCCATAAACAATAATTGTCCAAATCTCATAACCTAGATTTATTCTAGTATTTAACAATTTTTCTTATTCCAGTTATTTTTGATAATATTACAATCTAATAATTCCCTCGGATATTGTGTGTTTTCAAAATCATGGCATAATTCACAAAATATTCCGTTGGTTTTTACCTACGCTACTATAAATTTTTATTTGTATTTTTTTCCTGTCAATCAAAATATTTGTCTGCATCTGCTACTCCGCAAGCAATTTTTATTATTGTTGTACATGCGTTAAAAAAATCTTAATAGTAATTTTTAAATGTTTGAACGAGTTGTTTCATTATTATTGTACAATAAAGTAAAATTATTCACAATTAATAAGGCCAGATTGCAAACTAAAACAATACATAATTGTATAATTCCTGCCACTTTCAGAATGACAAGAAATTAAGTTTACTTTGTACACTTAGTTTTTATTGGTTTGAAAATGTTACGAGTTAATGGTAAAAAGATAGATTTTGTGATAATTCATTTAAAAACTCAAAAATTGATCACTTTGAAAAAAGTCTGGGGATTTTTTTATAGAAATATGTTTTTTAAGTTGATTGTCATCCCGAGCTGTCCACGAGTTTTTCCATTATGTATTATATAAATAGACAAAAAAAAAATCATTTTGAGTTCATCATCATCATCATCAAAGGCAAAGCAAAGGAAAGCAATTTTTCATGAAAAATAAACCGATACAGGCAGGGATTCGAACCCGCGAGCTCTAGGAAACCGTCCCGTCGCCCTACCAATTCAGCTTCCTTATCGCTGTCTAGCATTCTATATGTGATTGTCTTTATCAGACGGTGGTGACATTTATTAGGCTTCTTTCGAAAATCCTAACCAATGTTTCTAACTTTGCAGTATAGATAAACATTGAAAAGATGCCACTACCGAAATTAATGTTTGAAAATATATATGAACATATATAGCCATGTTAAGCCTATTTAAATAAATATAAATAAAGAATGAAAATAAACCGATACGGGCAAGGATTCGAACCTGCGACCTCTGGGAAACAGTCCCGTCGCTCTACCAATGTTTTAACAAATGTTGTGTCAAAAAACTTTTAATTTTTCTGATTTCCCTTTCTATTTTATACAATGCGTTTATGATATTTAGAAATTTATGAAAACATTTTAGAAACCATAGAAGTTGCCAGTATTTGCAGATGCTAGTAAGGTAAGTAAAACCATGAAGTACAAATACGTTTACGCTCACTCATACGATTTATGTCAGTTCGTCTAGATGGGATCGATAAAACTGTACGGATGAAAAAATGCTCTAGGGCATCGTTTGACCGTAGATACAAGCATTCTAACCAAATTCAGGATAAGTGTTCACGTCGCAGGCTCAATAAACCCACACTAAAATGCAAAGCATTTTTCTGCCCGCCGGGCGGAAAGTGACAACTTTCGTCCCGCTGCACTAAACGAACCGCTTTCAACCATCGTCGGACAGAAAAATAGCATACACACCTCGGGAAGTAAAATAAGAAAGCCTCAGATCCCATGTTAGTCAACCTCGGTTCCACCTCGATCGACAGTTACATGTGATCTGAGACATTTCTTATTTTTCTTCTGTGGGTGTGTAATATACTATTAAACATTACTTAATTGTTTGCGCTGACATTGTCAATGTTAAATTAATATAAGTTTATTGTCCAAAGTTGAGTTTCCCTGAGGTAAAAGATAAAAAGGCAATATATGTATATAAAGATGTAACTCTAGATCACCATAACATTAAAACTTCAACTACATATAACATTATTAGCAATGAAATCTAAGAAAAACTAAAATCATTAAGGGAGCATTTTGTTTATAATTGGTTTTAAAGTGTTTATTATACCGTTGTGAAAATTAAACTTAAACATTGCACATGTAATAGAAATTTAACAATTTCAAAATAATACTTTATATACACACTTAAATAAATAATGTATATTTTACTATTTTAAGGCTGTATATAGAAATGATTCATGACAATTTTGTTATGCTCAGTATAAAATAGCTGTACAAGTTACAGATAGGTAATTAAGAATAGTACAAGGAAGTCCATCCAGTAATTTCACTGAATAGACAAAATATAGAGATGATTTTATTTGATGGAAGGTTTTATTTATATAAAACTTAATGTTAGTAATTGAATTTTGTCTTTCAAGTTTTAAGAAGGTCATACTAGGTCAACTGCACGCTTCCTCTGATTTGTAATGTCCACCAGCCAACTCGCATTTTTAATTCTAGTATATATTTTTTTTATTTTTTATTTTTTATTTTATAAAGTGTTTCCTTTCTTAGATTTCAAATAACAAAGGCGCTTAGAATAGAACTTTCATATTTCTATATCCTTTCTGTTTTTTTTTGTTTGTATGACCTTCTCAATTTCTATAAAACATAAGGTAAATGTATCTTACATTTCACGACCATATTCTTTTATATAGTACAGATTATTAGTAAATATTTATAAGAATTTCGATTTAATTGTTTTTAAGATTTGTCAAAAACAATCATTTGTTTTATGAAGAGCCGTTGTTGCACAGGTTCAATACCGGTTCCGCGATGCCCTATGCGAAATTAGCCAAAAACAAACTTTATTACTCACGGATGGCTAGCTCAATATAAAAAAATATATTATGTAGTATTTTCGACTGGCCACTGAACAAGTATTTCATCAATTGATATAATATTATGTAGACTTCCAAGAAAGTATAACAGGAAAAATAATAATCCATTTTAAATAATTATGATGAGTTGAATAGGTACAAAGGCAAAAAAAAACAGTTTTTTCCTTTTGTGATTACAAAAATGCACATTGGTTAATAAATTAAACTTTGGGCTACTACCAATGTTCATTTAAATAATATTCTGTGCGGGGATGATTCCCGGGAAGGGAAGGTTTCGGTATAGGTACAGAGTAAGTGTGCTTTATAAAAAAATACCTTCACTTAAGATAAAAATTAATAAATTATACGATAACTTTACCAATGATACTTAAATATTAACGTCATGTCTTATTAATTGTAGTAATATCGGATAATGAACCTGTTTATGCTATTTCGTAAATATTATTTCTTACATCTAAGTTACATCTAATTTCAAAACTTGAGTAAGCAACGTTCGCATCCTTACCTATCCTTTAACCTATATACATACATCAATCACCGCAAGAATCGAAAATGGCTCCATCTAGCAAAGTATATCTTTCATTGCATGCAAAGATATATAAGCCCTTACCCTCGCGTAAAAAATATAGAAACCACGAACTACGAACATTTAAGTATTATATATTACAATTTATAAAATTTGTAAATCTGAAACCCATAAAGAAGTATTAAAGACTAACTTTTTAGTGCAAAATAAATCAAGAAGTATTTTAATCGAAATAGTATAATAATGCGCGGTTAAATTATTACTTCATTTGAAAACTCTAATTATGACATTAAATTAATTAATTATAATAATAATAATAATAATAATAATAATATCAGGACAAATTACACACATTGATCTAACCCCTAAGTAAGCAAATTATTTGCTTGTGTTAAGGGTGATAGACAACGATACAAATACATAGAAATACACATATAGATACTGAGAATATATTTAATACACGACCAAACCCAGAAATACAGACATCTATGCTCATCACATAAATGCCTGTCTCCGCCGGGAATCGAACCCGAGCCCCATTGCGCCGTGACACGTTAGGCGTCTGCGCTAGCCACTCGACCAACGGGGCGATCAACTATTTCAATTAATTGCTTACGATGATCACAAACATTTTCTTAATAAGACATATATTTAGATTTCAAATTAAACATTTTCTAAAGAGTAATTCAATTTACTTTTGCAAATACATGTAAACGTTGTTGCGACACGGAACTCTACCATAGCCATGATTAGGCATATTAATTTGCTAATGTGAATATATTTATATAATATGTCAAAAGGTTGATTTTCTAACTTTATTACTAAAATAAATAATAAAACCAGGAGAATGAAAATTTGTAGAGTATGACTTGATTAACCTGTTTAAAAAGGGAAACTAATATATCATATTATATCTAATAATATAAATACTATATTTATTAATATTAATTTTAAAGATTTTTATTATATTTATTAATATCTATTTTAAATATATTTTTAAGATACTAATAAATACTCCCACTTAAAATAGTATTTATAATTAAAAAATAAACACTTTTACAATCAACATGTTCTCAGAAAAAATATTGAAATATTTTGATAACTGTAACATGTAACATGATAGACATAAAATAATCCAATAAATTCAAAAGCACATGAAACCTAAAATTGATCAGGTAAGGTTTATTAAACTTCGAGGTATTTATAAAGTTTTACTATACAATACTTTTTAATAATTGAAATTCTACCCAAAAGCCTTGGGAAGGCTAAACTAGATCTACGCCGCGCGTGTCCTGGTTTGTAATGTCCAATAGTCAACTTGAGTATTTATTTCTTTACTTACTTACAAACTTTTTCGTCTTCTCGTTTAAATGTGTTCAGATAAAGAAAGACGTAACTGTAATGAGGGATCATTCGGGTTGAACGGAACTATTTTGATGCTATTTTTTTTGACGTTTACCTATATGATAATAAACTAAAAGTGTTTTTTTAAGCTATTGCATAGCTTCTACCGCGGGCCTTGAGCGTGGAGACCGAATCTAGAAATTTCGTAACGAAAATAATCTAACACCCCCACTCCGACCGGCACAGCGGTGATACTTTATAGTTTTGCCATCTATCGATTAATAGCAGAACTTTTAATGACTTTTTGAAATATCACGAGTCTCCTTAGTTCAGCAACTCGCCTCTAGTTGGCATTGTTGTATAAAATATTGAATTTGAAAATGAATAATGATCCACCAGAATCCACAACAAAATATGGGACCACCATTGACGCGATATTTTCCAGATATTTAGAAGGTATCAAGTCTCAAAGTTATGTTTCTTATTTCAGTTACCATAAACCTATAGTTTCAATGATAAATATTCCTGAATAACATACTCTAAGGATTCATGTAGAAATTTAATTAAAAAATAATAAGAATTCAAAGTAATTGTCAAATTCACGTATTTCACGCTATTTAATACTACGAAAGCCAGATTACGACGTTATAACTAATTTAGTAATAAAACTATGACATAAAACGACAAATCTACCACAGTAATAAAACGCAGGATAAGCTACTCAAAGATCACATCGACAATCACTATCACACCTGCAGAGCTTCCGCTCTCAAACGACTATGACACGATAATTAATAAACCTAACACTTGCTTACTAATTTATAGGAGTTGATGCTTACTAATTATTTAGAAATACCCTCGACTCCTAACACGGCCTCTTCTGACAGGAGGTCGTCCTCGACCTCTATTTTTTAATCCTGAAGTTTTGTTTTTAAAACTACCAATGAAGTTTCCAAAAATTTTGTCTCCAAATGAGACCTAAGGTTACGTAGTAAATTCTTCTGGACTCCTGTGTACTGGGTGTGCTGGGTCGTAACCCATCACCGACACGAAGGATTACGAGACTCAGCCCCGACCAGCAGCGCCAGCCCCGACCAGCAGCGCCAGCTCCGACCAGCAGCGCCAGCTCCGACCAGCAGCGCCAGCTCCGCGATGAGCAGCGCCAGCTCCGACCAGCAGCAGCGCCAGCTCCGACCAGCAGCAACTTTAACAGCCAGCAGCAACCTCAACAGCAAGAAAAAGAACTTCTCAGTTTCCCTTTTTTTTATAAATCTTCCAGTTGACCCAGACCCAGACCCAGGTTGAGAAGAGGTGCTTGTAAGATGGTCATTACTGGTAAGGGATAGTCTTCAACTGACCCGTTCATCATCATTATCGTCTGGTTCTACTCGCCCATCCTGATTATCACAAAAACAACTGAAAACTCTCCTAAACAAAAGGCATAAAGTTAGAAAAATGTAGTAAGATGTAAATTTGAGATATCAATTTAAGTTTTTAATAAAAATTTAAGAGATATCGTTGCTCTCGGCGCAAGCCTGCACTCAAGCGTCCTCAAGCGACGATTTCAAAATTGTAACAAAGGGATAAGTCTTTAGTGTTTAAAGAGATGTAATGTTACCTTTTGTACATGTTGTTCGATTGGTAAGATTCCGGACTCTTACCACTCGATAGGTTGTGATATTAAATAAAACTATGTGTAGCATAGCACTCATTACCGTAGTGCTTCCCACGATGCATTTAGCTAGCAGCTCCGTAAGCCAGCAGCGCCTTCAGCCAGCAGCACCGTCAGCCAGCAGCCCCGTCAGCCAGCAGCCCCGTCAGCCAGCAGCTCCGTCAGCCAGCAGCCCCGTCAGCCAGCAGCCCCGTCAGCCAGCAGCCCCGTCAGCCAGCAGCCCCATCAGCCAGCATCGTAGAGCGACGAACGCCATAGTATTGCGACGAACGCTAAGGTATGGCGACGAACGCCAAGCATATTTGCCTGAGTGTCAAAGCACACGATACCTCTCCAATTTAGGCGACACACGCCAAAGTATGGTGACGAACGCCAAGCATATTTGCCTGAGTGTCAAAGCACACGATACCTCTCCACTTTAGGCGACACACGGCAAGGTACGGCGACGAACGCCAAGCATATTTGCCTGAGTGTCAAAGCACACGATACCTTTCCACAACAGTCGATTATCGGTAGGGTACAGCGACGAACGCCAGGCTCTAAACCTGTGTGTGTGTGACACATATACCAAAAACAAGGATTAAGCTTGTGTGTGCATAACACACAAGCTTTTCTCATTCGGATTTCACAACTTTTCCCTCTCTCGATTCATACACCAGTCATCCATCCTCATGAGACGTCTCAACACTCATCATCTCCGCAAAACACAAAATTATACTAACAGTAAGTAGTCAGTCAATTATACAGTCATTCAGTAAATACGTGCAGTGACCGCAGTATGCACAATGGACAGTGACCGCAGTATGTCCCAAACGCAGTAACCACCCAGTGGCAGTTGCGCTAGCAGCACACTCCAACAGCTGACTCCAACAGCCGACTCCAACAGCCGACTCCAACAGCCGACTCCAACAGCCGACTCCAACAGCCGCCTCCAACAGCCGAGGCGACTAACGCTGATGCTACTGTGGACGGCCACAGCTGAAGCTGGTCATCCGGAGTCAGCTCTGCGCAACAGCTTCAGGATCACTTCATTGTCTCTGATGCAGGCCTTGTAGGCTAGCTACAGCAGACCGCTCTCCACCATACATGTCACATGGTATGTTTGCCAGAGTAGAGTATCCCGACCAAATGGAAAAACAAATTAAAACAGCAAAATATAGCCAACTCTCTCTTTTGTTTTACTTAAGCAGTCCTTCTAGAAGATCCACGTAGAAAGCGATAAGAGCGCTGGAGCATACTGGGATCCAATTTACTTGCTAACTAAGTACTTAGTTCTGTAGCTCGGCCTAACCTTACATTTACTTGCGAGCATAACTCCTGACACTAGATCTCCATGTTGGTGATATTGGCATCGAAGTTGGAAATGTAATAAAATTGATTAGATCTTACCAGTACATTTGTAAAACGTATCGCGTAAATGATACGGTCGACCACCGATACGGTTGACGTAGTCCGCTGAATTGCTGAAGTAAGGACACGACCACTGGTATAATCAGCTCTGCGTACCTCACGGTACCGAGGATAGTGCTAGCTCTCGAACTCTGCGACACATCATTTTCGCCTCCAGCATCCCATGTACTGGAGCCTAAGAGCCCCACAGGACACGCCCGACGTGATGTAAGCGATGCGTCGAAACGGCAAGCCCAAACCACATTGACTCGGACTTAAAGGCCCGCGCGCGCATCCAAGACTCTGGTCTCGACGCTCAGCACCCTTGGAGCTGTAGATGCCGTCGACCATATAAGCGGCGGCGTCCTTATCTGTACACTAGGCTCCCACTTTTGAAGTGGCAGCTAATACTGTTCTTCCAATGGAAACAGCCGTTCTAGAATTTAGTTTATTTTTAACAGTTAGAATATTAAAAGGAAAGTTTTTTATCTGCTACGCTTATCACGTTGTAAGCCAACTGCAATTTCATGAGCGACTCACTACTACTTCATTTAATACCAAAATGGTTTAAACAAATTAATAAAAAAAAGGGTAGTTTGTTGTAACTACCAAAAGTTACACAAAATGTACGTGTAAATAAACATTCCATTCAATATCCAGCATAAAAAGTTTGGAATATACTCACCAAAACTGTTGTCTTACCACAAGATTTGAACGCGTCATACTTACACGCAAACCAAGAAATTATTTTCAATGTGTACGACCAAGTTAGTAGCAACGAGCCAACGACTCTGCACGATATTTTCGCGAACATTTAGGAGACTACCACGTGAATAGCGACGCTGGGCTGATACTTTCTATGATTTGAGTTTTCGGAAGTCTTTAGAACTTTTATTTTAGAACAACTAAATAAAAATAAGAAAATAAAAACGAAAGTGAGGGTATGTTTGATTTCTCCAATCCGACCTAATTTCGATAGCCAAACCGTCAAGGCAGAGAGGCTGGGACTATCCCACTTCTGATCTAAGGATTCATGTAGAAATTTAATTATAAAAATAATAAGAATTCAAAGTAATTGTCAAATTCACGTATTTCATGCTATTTAATACTACGAAAGCCAGATTACGACGTTATAACTAATTTAATAATAAAACTATGACATAAAACGACAAATCTACCACAGTAATAAGACGCAGGATACGCTACTCAAAGATCACATCGACAATCACTATCACACCTGCAGAGCTTCCGCTCTTAAACGACTATGACACGATAATTAATAAACCTAACACTTGCTTACTAATTTATAGGAGTTGATGCTTACTAATTATTTAGAAATACCCTCGACTCCTAACAATACATATATTGTAAGATAATAAAAATATTTTGAACAATAAAAAATGTTTTCTTATCGGTTACTACACTCAAAAAGTTGAATTAATATCAAAGAAAAGCAAAGGAAAGTACGTTTTGTTTTTTTTTTTCAATTTATTAACTATACACATATAACAATATACTTATTGAATTTATTTCCTTTACAATTTATGGAGCAAATGAACTCAGTTTTCCTAAAAATGAAAAAGGAACATTTATAAAGATTTTGTTTTCATATAAGTAATATTTTATTTTATAAGATATTAATAAACTTTTTTTTAATTTATATTCTTGTTTCAAATAAAACGTTATGCCATTTTTTTTATATATAGTATTAGTTTAAAATGTTGTGGTTAGTTTCAAATATGTGGTACAAGACAAAGGTACAAGTAACAATACTTAATAACTTTATTATTAATAAACGTAAATTATACTGACTAGCCCTTCGCTACTGTTAAGTTAAAATTGCTAATGACTGAATTTTAGTTGCTCGTGGTAATTTGAAACCTAAAGGTATTATGTATGTTTTTCCGTTTAGCCTTGTGGAAACCTTATTTACGTTATCATTAAAACAGCCTTTAAATATTACAGAGAAAGCAACATAACGATAAGAACCCAACTATACACTTTTTTTTAATATTGCATCCCGAGTGCTGCCGAAATGACTTTTCTGGCTTGTTTATTCAATCTTTTAAAATTATTGAGTTAATTGAAATATAATTAAAAATATTCATCTAAAGCCCTATTTCTAGTTGACTTTAAAATATCTCAAAAATAAAATGTTATCTATATACAACAAAAAAATAAGCATGTTTTATGGATTTACTTATTAATAGCGAATTAATTCTCTTAAATATTATATATCGTTTTTTATTTATCAAGTCATCATTGAGTCTTACCGACAGATAAAAAGTTAAATTTTCATCTAAATAAAGATCACAAAATGGAGAAAAATGATTTTTTCACTGGTTTTCATGTGTTAACAACCTGTATGTTCTGGAGTTGTTGTGTAACAATTATATGTATGTTTATAAGATAACACAAGTCATTTTATGTATATTTATTAATGTATTGTATGTAGTAATTAAACCATCGTGTCTAGGTTCACCATTGTAATACTTTTTATTGATTATTAGATTTTTAAAATGTCTCATATTTATACCAATCCATTATTATTTTATAAAAGTGTTTCCTAATCAGATATGCCATGGTACGGTCAGAGTATTGTATATTATTCGCCAAGATCGCGACGCAAAGATTTCAAATCGATATATGTATTGGAGAAAGGACTCGGTTGGAGTATCTGAAACGTTAGTGCATTTTGGCGTGAAGAGACGCAGTTAGCCGTGACTAAATCTGTTAAACCGACATCGCTTTATATTTAAAAACACTTTGTTTTAGCTTTTGGATTTTATCCTATTAATATACTTTGAGATGGAATATAAATATTCATTTAATAAAATAATATACCATGATTTTTATTCTTAAAATTTCAAATCAATATCTTTGTAAGAAACATATATTTAACGACATTGTTACTAGTAGTAGTAGTACACAGGCAATATTGTGGTACAGTTATAGAGATTATTATGTTAATTATTTTAAAATTGTATTCTATCTCTATTTATAATTTGCATCCTATTAAAATTATTTTGTCTTACGAAATATTCTATTAATAGTAATTTGCCATTTAACCCTCTCTGATATTTTGGACTAGGTTAAATCAATCAAGGTTGACCAACATTTTTGTTTTAGGGTTAGAAAACTTTATTTAGTTTTAAAAGAAAGTATTGTTTAGTATACCGACCGAAATCCACCACTATTTTAAAGTTGAGGGTATATACAGTCTGCCTGTTTGTTTGTCTCGTTAATTCTTACAATTTACCAAAGTAACCTGACTGACTATAGATACATGAGAGATTGATAGCTGACTAGACGTTTTGTTATTCAGATTTTTTTTTTGGGGCTTTTGATACATAAATATCCGCCCCGTTGGTCGAGTGGTTAGCGCAGACGCCTAACGTGTTACGACGCAATGGGGCTCGGGTTCGATTCCCGGCGGGGACAGGCATTTATGTGATGAGCATAGATCTGTGTTTCTGGGTTTGGTCGTTTAATATATTCTCATTATTTATATGTGTATTTTCTATGTATTTGTATCGTTGTCTAACACCCTTAACACAAGCAAATAATTTGCTTACTTAGGGGTTAGATCAATGTGTGTAATTTATCCTGATATTATTATTATTATATATATTATTATTAAATATAACATTTTGAAACATTTGAATAGTATGTTAGATCATATTAGTTATGGTGCATTAATATAAAATACTATTAAAAACATAACGTACAGAAAACTGACCAAATAGTAAATTAATTATTAGAATTATTGACTTAAGACCTTCGTTTTAGAATTTTCGGATATTTATTCTTAATTTCCCACGGTAGTTAGAGACATTATTGCACCATACTATTCAAAATTAAAATTGTCAATAACTATTAATAAAAACCATTCAAAACCACTCAATTATAATATAGGTTTTTTTAGGGTTGTTGTATTTCTCCAATTATATTAATATTTTAATAGACAAATTAAACAGAAATAAAAAAAAAGTGAGGTTACCGGTTTTAAGTTTAATAATAAATACTCAGAATCCATACTAGCTTTTGCAGATGATCTTGCGATACTGACACGTAATCCAAAACAATGTCAGGTACTTTTAAATGTACTGGAGGATTTCTGTACTTGGACGGGCGGATTGAGGACAAAACCAAGTAAATGCTTTAGTCTGTGTCTGGGTAGACGGAATACAAATTATACCTCTTACGATCCGGGTCTTAAAATAGATAGTCAATGCGTTTTACTATTAGCAGCATAAAGCAGCTCTGTTTAAATTTTTAGGTAAAAAAATCGATTACCAAGGCCGTACTCCATCGTTGGATGCAATAGTCGATAGCTTTTTAAATTATCTTAAAAAGGTAGACCATCAACCAATAAGTAACCTCTGGATAACGATAATTTTTTAACATCAAGTCTAAATCGGCCTTTCCTCGTTTATGATATTAATAAAACCCTTTTATCAACGTTAGATGCAAACGTCATAAGGACATTGAAGTTTTGGCTCGGGTTAGCGCACTCAGCGGACTTTTCAACCTTATTTAGAGACCGAAACAATTTTGGGTTAAAATTAAAGAAAACATCGGAGCTCTATAAACATCTAAAAGCTACCAAAAGACATATCATCGGAAATTCTAAAGATGATACTGTAACATCTCTCCCAAAAGACAAAGTTGCCTCAGAGCTCGAATCACGCCTTCATTTCCATAAAAAAATTATGATAGGTGCTCAAACGAATAAAGTAGGGCTAGGATCAGGTAGGAATGATCGAGACGTAGACATAAAAAAATCCTTTATTAGACAAGCCGAAAACGATAACTACCGTCGGCACGTGATGAGTCTAGAAATCCAAAACGAATGGGTAATCATAGGAGATTTTTGTATTCCACTATCTTTGCGTTGGCGCACCCTGCTTTATGATTGGTCCCCAGCATAATTAAAATTTTATCTAAATGCATTTCAAATGACTCTCCCAGATCAAAGTAATTTAGTAAGATGAGGCAAAGCCACCGAAAAGTCGTGCAACATCGTATCGGAAACGGTTAGTCTTTCAGTAGCAAGAGCGCGGAAGGGTATAACAACCACCAAACGATCTGTGGAGTTTGTAAAAAAAGGCTGGTCCAAGAAGTCAAAACCAAAGCATTATTCTATTTTAGAAGCGGCTCCTGATTGGACTATCATGATGGACACGTAATAAAAACATTACAAAATCCCTGGGGATGTTGGTGTTTCGTCATCTAAATCGGACTTTTTCTTGTATTCTAGACATCTAAGGCGCGTGATACTTGTGGAAGTCACTGTGCCCTCGGAAACAAACATCGCCAGGGATCAGACTTTCAAGCTTTATAAGTATTATGAACTGACCAGCGAACTGTCCAGGAATAAATTTATAGTTAGCTTGCACGCAGTAGAAGTGGGAGCGAGAGGTATAACAGAAAAATCTAGAACTAGCATCGGTTCATTTCTAGAAGGTATTTCAAAGGCGGCATTAGTAGGTTCTTTCCAAATTTGGTTAGGTAGGGAGAGGAGTATAGACAGGGAAGGCGGGCGTGTTTGCGCATCATAAAGGAGCCCCTTAAACCTACCCCTCGTTCGCAATTCCCATGCATTGTTTGCATTTCTCTCCTTGCAACGCGATGGGCTCGGCACCTGCACGATGAATCCATGTATTGCTAAAAAGCATCGTCTACATACAGATTGTATTAAATATACCAGTTCACTATTCGATACAAGATTGCTTTGAATTGAATTGTATGGGAAAAAACTAAATTGTAGTTTTTTTAATCAGAAGTAGGTACTATTGATATGAAACAGTTATCAGAAACAGATATCTACTTTAATAAAAAAGAAATTCATTAATTCAAGCAAATCCAAAAAATTACCAATTTTTCTATTTCATATATTAATAACTAATTAAACACTATACAATGGTTTTGGTAAACATAAATTATACTGGTTATTGTTAATATACAATAACATATTGGATATTATTTGATAAATCAATAAAATGTCTTTCTGAGACTGAATTAAATCAGACGATGAATAATATATATTAGAGCAGTTCAATTATAATTTGTGTTTTGCAGGACGCACGCTTCACTGGTTTCTCAGCGACGAAATGCTCTCACGATGTGTTTCAAGTGCACTCAACAAGAATCCAGAGCACTAATATTATATTGCATGTTATGACAGAGGTCTGAATGCTAAAATAATCTTTGAAGTTTGAAAACATCTAAAGCCGAAATGGTTAGTCTAGTCTTAAATATTAACTTAAACCTATCAATCAAAATGTTTAAAAACTTATATCAGGAAAAAATGTCTATAAAATGAAAAGGCATAGTCACGGTAGCAAAAAATAAGAAAGTATCGAGTGAAAGGTCGTCCCGAGAGATATTTTGTAATTTTACTTTAAAACAAAAAATAACTTTTACAGACGGGAAGGTCTGTAAAAGTCATTGTGTTGTTCGGAAACATTTAAAATAAAACAGTTCTAAAGGCTCTTGCCACACAGCCACACAATAGCTCATTCTGTTCTCTAATGCTGCAATTAAAAGGAGCAATGCTACTGAACGAAATGGTCTTTCGCTTAGGAAGCTACGACCTAATTGTTTTAATGCTATAAAGTAATTATTTTTTTACAATGTTTTTTTATGCCATCGATAAAGTTTTCAGTTACGTATCATAATATAGGATATACAACAAGGTCAAACGATTTTTATATTTTTTTTAAACGAAAAAGGTAGTATAACTATTTATTAACCCAGATAAGTATTATTTTAATATGTGTAGGTTACGAACAATGGACTACCGAGCAATTGCGTCTCAAGACGAAGTTAGAAATCTGTGTTTCAGGTAAGAATTAAGAATATCACTTTACTTTTTTGGTTAGCCTAAGACAATAACCGTTTATATCTGTTCTAATTATAACAAAAATGCAGTGTAAAATATTATATAACTTTATTGTTGTGTATGAAAATATAACAATATACTATCTTAACTTTTGTGTTGTGTTTATTTCATATTTTTTTTTATAATTTTAAATGAATATATTATTATTATGGTTAGATTTTGTATCCGGATACACAGATGTCATATTAAGAATTTATGGCGTTGAATAAAAATAACGAGTATGAATAATTTACTGGATTATTGAGAGCTGTCAGACTGAAATTATTTTAACTTCCCCGAAACAACTTGCTAGGTTTTCACATTTTATAAAAAAAAATCGTATCACGTTTGGTGTTATATCTGGTTATTCTAAATAAATTTAAATTAAATTATTATTATTAATTAAATAAATTTAAATTTAAATGTTACTATTCTTTTAAGTTCAATTTTTTTACTCACTGAGACTCGTTTTAATTTCAGCGACAAATACAACATACCATATATCATAGAAATGTGATTAAAAACCAAAATTTATCACAACGCTAAATTGATTATATTGTTTTTTTATTTAAATTATAAAAGCAATAATTATTAACGTATTCCTTGTATTTAAAAATAACGTAATAAATTGATTTACAATTTATATTTTTCAAGAATTAGAAATTTTGCTGTAGGAAAAATTAATGACAAATAAGTGCCTATGTTGTGATTATGTAGTACTACTTTATCTGTAGGTGATTTAAACAAGAATCTTTTCTTTCTATGCAGTTCCATCCACGTTATGTGAGCGTGATTTCTCTAAATGAAATTTATATTCTTGTATATTCACAATTTGATTTAAGCTACCGATCAGATAAGGTTCTATGATTTTATAAATAGCAATCGATTCCATATATATATATATATATATTGTCTTCTTGCTTTCAAAACTAAAAGTAAATTTAGTAGACATAATATTTAAGTATTACTTTTGAGCTATTTATTATTACAAATTCTTAGCGATTGTACCCCTGTAATCACATTTCAAGTTTAATAATATACTGAAACTGCAACGTTTTTTAAGTTTTTTAATGGATGGCTATTTGAAATAAAATACACTTGAATTCATCATTACCTAACCATAGAATTTATACAAAAAAATGTCTTGTTACATTATGATCATTATCAAATCATGCTGAGTTTTACTTATTTGCTTTCTTTTTATTAAACAATGTGCACTAATTAGTGACAGCCACACGATTCTTTGAAATGGCTTTTTATGACGAAATGTACATATAAAATCTTTAGTACGATGTAACAATTAAATCTGATGCGTTATTCACTTTTGAATTTTATTCTGTTAATATAATAGATAATTTGATACTTTTATAACATACATTCTTTCGTGCATATTATTATTATTACTTATGATGTTCAATATAATCCCAAATGTCTTGGTTTGTTTTAGATAAACAAAAAAATATATTTGAAATAATATGAATGATTCTCTGCATTGTTCCATCTTTTTTCTTTGTTTCAGCATTTTGTAATGTAGTACTAATGTCTTCTTAATAATAGTTTAAATTCAAATGTGCTAACAGTGAAAGCATCCCTCAAAATGAAAAATGTTGTAATAAACGATTAATAAGCAAGGATAGGGTAGAAATTAAAAGAGGTAGTCCCGGTATGGTTAACAACTCTTGAAGCTATTCATTAGATAAATAAAAACTTTGCTCAGATATCACAATGGAGTAATTCTTTTGGGATAATTGAAGTTCTGGGTTATAAATCCCAAGCAATTTTAAGTAACATTTGGAAAAAAAACATATACGTTAAATGAAAGACCTTTGCATAGTTTTACATCGTCATCTTACCTGGACCAAAAATAAGCGAAGTGAGCAGAAAAAGTTTTTTATAGTTTTTACTAAAATTGCGTTAGTGCAAGCTATCTTTTTTCCCATAGTTTTTTTTTTGACAACAATGATTCGCAAGGCTATTGCAATTTTAATATAGAAGATGGTTAGAGATTGTTTTTATTTATTTATTACGTTTATTTATTGAAAGAAAACTATCGCTTTTACTAATTTAATTCGAGTATAATTAAATGTTAAATTTACATTTAAAATTTATCCTAACGTTTCTTAAACTGTGCAGCAATCGTGTTCACGATAAGACGAGATGGAGGTGTATCTCTGTATGTCCGTTAATTAGTCATTTACTAAGTTTCCAGGCGTATAGTTTAGGATACTCACAGAATGGAGATTCATGATGATAAGAATATCAAGGAATCCTAAGTTATTAATTGGGAAATGGTCTGTACATGACACTGAAAAGTAATTTTTAATTATTAAATACTACTCATGAAGAAGTCATTCTAAGTTGCCGAAAGTTAAAGGAGATAAAATTGATAGTTCTAAACGATATATTATGTCATAATAAAAATATAAAAACGCCAACACTACGTTTTTCAATGCAGTCGTTGCGTTCTTATTAAAAAAAATAACTTCATAGTTATTTTCATTTTAAAACTTAAATCTGGTCATACGTTAACTATCAGGCAGAATATGATGTAAATGTACACTATTGTATGATGCATGTAACATGTTACATCTACTTTAAAATAAACAGTTACATATTGTTAAGTCTTATGCGTTTACAAAAACCATAATTTTAAGCGTTTGTTATGAAGGCCTACGCCTTTTGTATTAATTCTTACGAATTAATACAAAAGTTAGTTTTGGTTGTTGTAATTCTACAAGGCTCTTTGGGAACATTAAATTAGATCGGTGAGCGCGTGACTTGCTTTGTGATGTCACTTTTTCTACAGATACTTGCTTCTCTATTTATTTTTAACCTTCATATTTTGAAGTACTTATTACATTATTTTATTATGAATTTATTATTTTTTAAATTATAATTTATCGTTTACATTTACCAAAAGTAAAACGTTGAAGCGATATTCTGTAAGGTTAGCTAGTTAACAAGCCGTAGTTAAATGTCCTCATCTTGGCTTTTCCATTTGTAAAAGTCTACATTTCTGTGAAGTCGTCTTAGTTTTTTCTAATTCACAAAAAGGAGTTTGATATGCTTTTCATTATCATTAAAATAAATGTTCCTATCTGTAATTATAGATTTACATTTTAATAATAGAGGAATGTCATATTTTGCAACCTAGGCAAGCGTATGAATATACAAGAACATTTTGAGTCTTCAAAAACCCCGCAACCGAGGGTTGACTTACAGCAATTATTATTATGTTGAATAGGAAATAAAAAGTTATAATAACTAAAACTATTATTTTTGTCACCAGTTATCTGGAATAAGAATAGTTAAGTATAAAACGTCAACTAGAATATTCATTAAGGCAAAAACAATTTGTTACAAACTGGACTAATTAACACTTAATTACTGTTTTGTTTGCTATTGTTTTCAAAATACACTCAAGCACATAGGTCTGTTTAGCTGTACACCTTAATTGCGAGTCACATGGTGCGAGGTAATCATTGACTCGGGCCTGACTGCGTATCGCGCAATTATACTGCCTTTGATGGTAACGGGATGAATAGGATTCACTGCACTCAGTTATATACCCACTTTAAATAGCTGTGCAAAATCAGTACTGTAGCTCTTGGTATTAACAAATAATATGTATTACAATTTCTTTTACATTAAGCAAATAATGTTATATATTTTCTTTAATTTTGATAAAACGTTTCTTGTCAGCGGATCACAACAAATTCTAATAAAAAAATGTATAATTATTTTATTTCTAAATAAAGTATATTTATTTCTTGATGTTAGAATTTGACACGATGAACTAGTCAGTAACGTTAATGTTTCTATAGTGAACTATGCTAGTCAATAAACATCAAAAAAATGGTAAGAGCAATATTTATTTTAAATAGGGAAAGACAAAGACAAATCCTAAATATTATATGATATGTAGTTACATCAGAGTAATCTAGCTACAAAAAAGCAATTACAATTAAATTAATCGTTGCAATTAAATTTTTCTTTTGTTTTTTTGAAAGTCATAAATTCTGTTTTAATTTAAAAACTTTAGTTAAACTGAGCTTTCAAATTTGATTTTATCATACATACAACTTATTAAGAAAATGTATTCTATGTTGTAACTTATAATAATAATAATAATAATAATTTATTGTTCACATTAACAAACATCAATAAAGGATTATATGAATAAAATACAAAGATCCGATTCTTCGATACAGATGGATGTGCATTGGTACCCAAACTAGGAGACCTGTGATATGGCATACCAATACCCTCCGCCAGATTATAAGTTATTATAATGGTCTACATAAAAATAAAGCTTAATAGTATAACACTTTTACTTTAAACGACTGAAACTAATAACATTGCACTAACAACATAATAAACATTTGTAGCAACTTTATTCAAATTGAAATAAATAATTAAATATAAAAATTAAAAAAATAATTAAAAAACTGAAATTTAATTTAAAAAAACTATAGTTAAGTAAAAATTTAAAATAGGTAAAAATTTTAAATTTGTAAAGCACACAACATTATAAATAGGTCCTAATATATATATATATATATATATATATATATATATATATATATATATATAAATATATATATATATATATATTTCAATATATATAAATATATATATATATATTTCAATATATATATATATATATATATACACACACACATATACATACACATATATATATATATGCCAAAAAAATAAATAAAAAATAAACACGCACACATATAACATACATATACATACTCATTTAAGCATTATTGTCTAACAGTGATCATTGCTTCAACTGATTCGTAATCTTGTTTAAGAAGAAACTTTTTTACTGTGTCTTTGCACGAGTGTCGTGACATTGAATAGATATTTTAGAGTTTATGAAGATTATTGTAAATATATGCTTTAAGAAAGTAGGGTTGTCGCCTAGCAAATGTTGTAGAACATTTTTGAATTCTATATTCTTGAACTCTTTTTAGATCGAGCAGACACGATATTTAGGTCAAAACATTGGGTCTTATGAAATGATATTATAAGATTTAAAATGAACAACTGGCGGACAGACAGCAATTGGCATTCCTGTAATAAATTATGGGTTGAGTATTGAAATGGCTTTGACATCATAACTTTCAACACTGACCTTTGGGCCCTTTCAAGTACGATGAGTTTAGTTTTGGATGCTCCACCCCATACTGGGACACAATAGGCGAGAACTGATTGGCATATGGCGTAATAGACCGATTTAAGTAAAGGCATTGGTAGCACATTCCGCAAGTTTTTGAAAATCCACATACATTTTCTAATACGCTTTGCTATGAAATTAATATGTTCCATCCATGAAAGCTTTTCATCTATAAGGATACCGAGATATTTGATTGAGCTTGTTTGGTCTAAGGAATTGCAGTTACAGACATTTGATAGATAATTTTGACATCTTTGTGCTTTCACCTTGAAAGACTATCGCGGTGTCATCAGCAAATGCAATTAATTTGCCTTTTGGAAGTTGATAATTACACAAATCATTGATATATATCAGGAACAGAGTTGGTCCCAAAATTGAACCTTATGGCACCCCGTAAGAAACTAATTCATTGTTACTAAGTATATTATTAATAATGACACGTTGTTTTCACTCAGTAAGATCCTGAAAAAGTTTGAGTGAAGTGCCTCGTATTCCTACGCATTCCAATTTTTTTATTAATAGTGAAGTCGAGACAGTATCAAAAGCCTTGGTCATATCTAAAAAAATCCCAATACATTTATTTTTATTGTCTAGACCGCCAGTTATAAATTCAGTTAGTTGAGAAATTGCCTCTTCTGTTGATTTTCCAGCCCTGAACCCATATTGCGATGGAGGAAGGAGGCTTTTTCTTTCTAAATAACTCATAAGTTTATTGTTCATAATTTTTTCCATCACTTTGGATGACGCTGAAAGTATTGAAATTGGTCTATAATTGTTGACGTCATCTCTGGCTCCACTCTTATGTATCGGATGTATGATCGATATTTTGAAAGGCTTAGGAAAAATACCTGTCGTAAAACACAAATTAGTAACATGTGTTAAAGTGTTAATTAGTAAAAACGAATATTTTTAGTCTATAATCAAGATTTTCAAACAGCCAGGTGACTTTTATTTATACTTTTGTGAGATTTTTAAAGTCATTGCAGTGTATTCTCACTAAAATAATCTATTAAATTATATTAATTCTGGTGATCTTAACGAGGATAATGAATCAATCTTACCTAGTTATTGTTGCCAATAGGATCACGTAAAGTAAGTCACAATCGAGTTCGAATATGAAAACAGAGATATGTCACAAGCTTTTTTTCCACAATAATTTTATTATATTTTGCCCATTATTCATTCCCTCATTAGGAATTATTTTTAACATTTTAGTTTGATTTTTTTAAGCGTCTTTTTTAGTCTTTTAAACTATATTTATTTTTTTATAACTCAAGTTACCTTGCATAATGCAAGATAAACTCTCAGAAATAACTTAACTAAATATAATCCTCTCAAAATATACGTAAAGATATTCATTAAATTGTAAAATAAATACTTTTAAACTTAATAACAAGTTGTTTCAAAGTTTTATGTCATGTAGAAAAATGTGACTTCCTAATCGTAGTCTTCACTTTATACCAGGATGTGCAACCTTTACCTTTTCATTCCATATTTATTTAAAATTTTAAAGTAAGTTTATCATGACTATACACATACATATAAAAACAATAATTGAGTTTGTGTCATATTTTCAATGTTATTTAGCAACATATTATAATTAGAATATGTAACATAAGATCTCTAATAGTTAACTTCGGTTGAAAAAAAACTGTACACCAGAACAGTAGTGTGTATATATTTATTTGCTAAAATTAAATAAATTATTGTTAAAATTAAATATAATATTTAAAAATATTCTATATAAAATATTTATACAAATAAATTAAATTCATCACACGGAGCTAAAAGGGAAATTAAAAAGAACAAATAAAATATCGTTGTCATAGAAGAACGACATAACCCGTGGTGGAGTTATAATTACAACAAAACTAAAAAATGTGTCATTGTTAAGCCTTTATGCATATTATATGGTAAGGGAAGAAACGAATGTATTGATGACATGTAGTTATTAATAAATTTGGTATTTTTAATATGAGTCGAAGAAAATCAGTCCTTTTAGAAAAGCTGCTTGTAAATACCAGACGCCTATCTATTTCATTAATATTTTAAGTGTTATAATATTAGAGATCTATGCAAGCCAGATCGTCGAATATATTTAATATATACGTTTTTATACTTAACAGCCTAAATGTACAAATTTAAAAATAGAAGATAGAAATTTTAATTAATTTATAGAATATGTTGTTAATTCTTGATGGAACTGCATTTTTAATTACGATTAAACACAATTTTTACTTTCTTGTACAAAGTTCCACTTTATTTAAATATGTGATACAATTTTATATGCGACCGGTTTCGTACATCATCATCAGGCGACTACAATTAATTAGAGTGCCGGTGGATAGGATCGGAAGTATTAATATCTACCTACATAATACAAAATAAAAATATAATAACGTTACAATGTCTCTAAGGTTCAAATTAATGTCAATATACAAATATAATTATGTCAAAAGAATAAACAAATAAATAAATTTCTAGTTATTTAAATAAAATTAAATGTCATTAAAATACAATAATAAGGGTGAATTGGACAGGTGGTCTTGTTCGTTTAGAAGCATTTCTGATTTATCCTTATGCTTATTCACTTCAAGTGCTTCTAGGGAATTTAATTTTCTGCCTTTATTGCATACATGTAATATTTTAAAATTCTTATCCGGATCTCAAAGTTATGGTTCTCTTCTAATAAATGATTTGCGAATGTTGAGTTAGACTTTTTATTTTTCCAACAAGAGGTATGTTCCTTTATTCGGGTTTCAAATTTTCTTCCGGTTTGACCAATATACACGGCCTGACATGTATTACAATTTAGTTTATATACTCCGGATTGGTGTTTGACTGGAATCTTATCTTTATTATTAGTCAATAAACTTTTAAGTGATCTGGTGGTATAAAAAATTGTTTGTCTGTCTGTATTATCCAAAATGTTTTTAAGTTTTTGTGATATTAGTCCGACATAAGATATTTTGTTATAGGTTATAGGTTTCTTTTTGGTGACGTTATTACCACTGTACACTAGTTATAATGCAAGTTTTTTGCGCTTAAAATATTCTTTGTGCATGGGAATACTAAATAACCTATGTATAAGATTATGAAATACTGCATGTTTATGGTTATATGGGTGTCTTGATGTGGCTGGTATAATGTTGTCACTGTATGTTGGTTTTCTGTAAACCTTATATAGATGTTTCCCCGTGGATATGTCTATAGTTAAGTCTAGAAAATTAATTGTCTTATTCCCTTGTTCCGTTGTAAAATGAATGTTCTGGTTAATTCCGTTAATGTATTGTAAAAAATTATTTAATTCTAAATTTGTACCAGTCCATAAACATAGTATATCGTCAACATATCTATACCAATACAATATTTTTTTTTTAAATTGAGAAAACATTGTAATTTTTTCTAAACTGTCCATATATAAATCAGCGCACAGAGGTGATAGTGGGCTGCCCATAGCTAAGCCATCAGTTTGTAGGTAGTATTTTTCATTATATTTAAAATAGCTTTGCGATATGCAAGTCTTTGGAATGGCTTCTAAGTCAATTATTTGCTGACCTTCAAGATTAGATTCGTATAAGTGTTCGCTTAATATATTTAAACATTATCTGTTTGGGACACTCGGAAAAAAGTTATAGACATCAAATGACACTAACTGCGCATTCTCTGGAATTTCAATATCATTTATTTTATCTATCAGGTGTAAGCTATTTTTAATGCTGTATTGAGGAACATATTTAACACATGATTTGTATATGCTATTCGTTATGTTTGCTAATTTGTAAGCTGGCGCACATGTATAGGATACTACTGGACGAATCGGATGACCTTCTTTGTGTAATTTATAGTATCCGTGTAATCTCGGTGCCTGTGGGTTCATTTCGATTGATAAACCTATCTTTGACACATTGGTAAGGCTGTTGCAAGAAGATACTAGTTGTCTTATCTCGGAATTATATTTCAACGTTGGGTCTTTAGGTAAAGTTTTTAATTTACTACCCTGCAAATTTTTTTTTTATTTTGCTATTATATTCCCCTTTAGTTAAAATGACAACAGTATTGCCCTTATCGGCTTTAGTTAAAACTAAGTTATTGGTAACAAGTTTTTTGCGGATATTGTTTATTATTTTAGCTTCTTCATAGGATTTAATATTAAACTTTCTGTTTTTTAATTCTTGTTTTCTGTGAAAAGTATACCTGTGCTTTACGCAGTCATCTTTAAATGTAAAAATAACAACGTCAGTTGTCAGATTGTCAAAGTCTTTAGCAGTATATGGTAGATTAGGACAATATTTGAGACCTTTAAGTAATAAATTTTGTTCGTCTGAATTAAATTGCACTGGGGTGTTATTTATTAACCTTTCATAAAATGTCTTGTCGATTTCACGATAGTCATTTGTTCGTAACTTGGCTTCTGTCAACTTAGTTAATTTCCTAGACTGTTTTTCGTATATGTGTTGAATAGTATATATAATAAATTCATGTACCTCGTTTTGAAGAATGTCAAATTCCAACGGATGAAGTCTTGTAGCGAGTTCGGTATGAATCACTTTTAAATGGTGCCCTATGTTGTCTCTTTCTTTGTACAGCGAATGTATTTCACTATTCAACCACTTATTTTTAAGTTCTTTAACTAAGTTTAGCATTTTCTGTTGATCATATCCACCACATTAAAATTTGATATAACTGGGTATTACACCTCGTTTTTTACACTGACTATTAAACCAAATATGTTGAGTCTTCTTTTTTAATTTTAATTTAAGCGATTTAAACAACATTGTTAATTCAGCCGTAAAGTAATTTATAGACAATATGTATTAATGTAATGCTGTTATTAAGTAATTTATAGAATATGTTGTTAGATAAAATAAATAATATTGAAATTCCAGAGAATGCGCAGTTAGTGTCATTTGATGTCTGTAACTTGTTTCCGAGTGTCCCAAACAGATAATGTTTAAATATATTAAGCGAACACTTATGCGAATCTAATCTTGAAGGTCAGCAAATAATTGACTTAGAAGCCATTCCAAAGACTTGCATATCGCAAAGCTATTTTAAATATAATGAAAAATACTACCTACAAACTGATGGCTTAGCTATGGGCAGCCCACTATCACCTCTGTGCGCTGATTTATATATGGACAGTTTAGAAAAAATTACAATGTTTTCTCAATTTAAAAAAAAAATATTGTATTGGTATAGATATGTTGACGATATACTATGTTTATGGACTGGTACAAATTTAGAATTAAAAAAATTTTTACAATACATTAACGGAATTAACCAGAACATTCATTTTACAACGGAACAAGGGAATAAGACAATTAATTTTCTAGACTTAACTATAGACATATCCACGGGGAAACATCTATATAAGGTTTACAGAAAACCAACATACAGTGACAACATTATACCAGCCACATCAAGACACCCATATAACCATAAACATGCAGTATTTCATTCTCTTATACACAGGTTATTTAGTATTCCCATGCACAAAGAATATTTCGCCAAGGAGCTCAGTACCATAACAAACATTGCATTTAATAACGGTTACACTAAAAAACTTGTACAAAACATCTTACGACGTAAGCGCAAAAAACTTGCATTATAACTAGTGTACAGTGGTAATAACGTCACCAAAAAGAAACCTATAACCTATAACAAAATATCTTATGTCGGACTAATATCACAAAAACTTAAAAACATTTTGGATAATACAGACAGACAAACAATTTTTTATACCACCAGATCACTTAAAAGTTTATTGACTAATAATAAAGATAAGATTCCAGTCAAACACCAATCCGGAGTATATAAACTAAATTGTAATACATGTCAGGCCGTGTATATTGGTCAAACCGGAAGAAAATTTGAAACCCGAATAAAGGAACATACCTCTTGTTGGAAAAATAAAAAGTCTAACTCAACATTCGCAAATCATTTATTAGAAGAGAACCATAACTTTGAGATCCGGATAAGAATTTTAAAATATTACATGTATGCAATAAAGGCAGAAAATTAAATTCCCTAGAAGCACTTGAAGTAAATAAGCATAAGGATAAATCAGAAATGCTTCTAAACGAACAAGACCACCTGTCCAATTCACCCTTATTATTGTATTTTAATGACATTTAATTTTATTTAAATAACTAGAAATTTATTTATTTGTTTATTCTTTTGACATAATTATATTTGTATATTGACATTAATTTGAACCTTAGAGACATTGTAACGTTATTATATTTTTATTTTGTATTATGTAGGTAGATATTAATACTTCCGATCCTATCCACCGGCACTCTAATTAATTGTAGTCGCCTGATGATGATGTACGAAACCGGTCGCATATAAAATTGTATCACATATTTAAATAAAGTGGAACTTTGAACAAGAAAATAAAAATTGTGTTTAATCGTAATTAGAAATTTTAATTGCTAAAAACACATATAAGAAAATAAAAATTATAATGAATATGCGTATGTTTGTCATAAAAAATCTTCTTCAAATATTAATTAAACAATTGTAAGGAAATGTTTTGGAACGATATTTAAATTCACTTTTCCCACATTGCATATTGTTTTGTAGATAAGGATGCACAAACCAAATAAATAAGACCTTAGTTCATTGTAACAGCAACAGTGATAATATCGCTAACAGAAATAGTTCATCAGTATTCAACTGCGAAGCAATTGAAACTGCGGTAGTTCTCGGTCCTAACACCCAAATAGTTCTTGTACCAATGCTTCGTGTTATTTGCATAACAAAAACTGAAAATGTCAATGGAACGTCTAACCCATTAATCACCGATAATGCTTCATGAGTATAGTTGTGATTAAATTAAGACAACGTGCGCTTTGATTCATTTAGACGTCTAATGATTGTTATCGAAGATCTTTAATAACCCTAGTGTCATGGAATGTTGACTACTCCTTCAAAATTACCTGTTTAAAATTACCTAAAGTCTTAAAATAAATAATAAAAGCAAATAATAAAATAATTATACCATAATTTTAAGTCAATATGTAATATAAAAAATACATTCTAATATATGTTGTCTGTCTATACTTTAAAAGTTTTTAAGTGCCGGAACAAGACGTCGTTTAAATTGCGGCAACCGGAAAGGGGAGAGATGAATGAAGGGAAACAGTATCCAACTACCCTACATTATTAAAACTGGGCTTTTACTTACTTTTGTGACTGTGCAAGCATAATGAATAGCGCTTCTTTAATAAACTTCAGACAAATTCATTTTTAAAGATATCGAAAGATATAAGATAGGCTAAAACACTTTAAAATATCTAACGCTGACAAATTTCATATCCAAATATTAAACGTTAGTATGTCCTTATGAACAGACTTTTAATAGATATTATTTACATTAAGGCTAACTAAAAGGAAAGGAGCTAGAAAATGAAGTCAGTTCTCCTAAATAATAGAAGGTGCCCCGATAAAGCAACTTAAGAATGTTAATTAAGAACTAGATGAGAATTCTTGTGTTTATTAGTATAACCAATCACTTTATTACAATAAATATTCTGGCAATGCCGATTACGTAATTTATCTTAAAAAACCACAACTTGTTTAAACTTAAGTTTTTGCTTTCGAATTAATCTGAGTGGTATAATTTTAGCACCTTTTAACACCTCAAATATTTCCAAATTTTACCCTAGTATTTCCCAAACTTCCAGAGCAACATCAGAAACAAAATAAATAAACACATCTAGAGTTCATGCGTATATAAATGTAGGGTTAGCTAAAAATTTGTATTTAATTCACTGATTACTTTTGCACTAGAAGCTAGACACGAACATACGAATGCTATATTATGTTATATTTTGTTACAATATCTCCTCAGACAAGAGATTGAGAGTCAGATGTTACTGACAATAACTGTGACAGTGAAATTACAATGACAACCTCCTATTGAAAAAAAAAACTCTAAAAAAGTTTTTACATGGTAAGATTCTAGTTCATATTCAGTACGTTGGGTATGTTTACTATATTTGTACTTCCTCTAATAGAACACAACTTATATCTATTTATATACTTAAGAACGTCTAAAGACTCCTATCTACGCCTTTTTTAAGCTCCGACCCAAAAAGAAAGGTGTTATAAGTTTGTTTGGTTTGTTATCTGTGTATCTGTGTGTTTATCTGTGACAACAGCCAAACACGTTTGAAAGCGGTTTTTTTTTATCGATCGTTTGTCGAGATAGTCTTTAGCTATGTTTAGTCGAAATAGAAGCAGTGGTTTCCAAGATGTGGAGCTTTTATTGGTACTTGTGAACGGTTCTTATGCAATTTTGATAATAAAAACCTAAACAAGTGGATTAAGTGTGTGCGTAGGTTTATTTAATACAACATAGAAAAAAGTAAAATAATTTTAAAAAGCATATAAAAATTAAATTTAAAATTAAAGAGATCCCCGATACAAAAGGATTTCTAAAAGAGATAAAAATAACATTATTAGGTACTTATTGAAGTCGTTGCGTCCTGGGATCGTTGTACATACTTTGACGGAAGTGTCTATTTTTCAAAATTTTCGGAGCTAATGAATAAGGACCTAGACTATACGATTTGATATTGTTATTTCGTTGTTTGCCTAGGTAACTTACTTGCATTTTTAATTCTTCCTTTATTAATCATAATAATTTATGTATTCGTCCCCCGACGAATACATAATAAAGGACTTCAACAATAACATAATAATGTTATTTTTATCCTTTTTAGACTTATTTTTGTATCGGGGATTTTATTTTTTAAATTAAATTACTAACATTTGTGATGTGATTAAAGATGATGATAACATTGCAATTAGGCCACTGAGATATAATTATAATAATTACTCTTTAACACATATTTAAAAATATCCCTTCCATGCTGACATAATGTTTTTGCATCATTGTTTATTTAGTGAACCCAAATCGTTAAAGGTTCTTAACGGTTTACAATATTAATAATAATAATAATAATAATAATATCAGGACAAATTACACACATTGATCTAACCCCTCAGTAAGCAAATTATTTGCTTGTGTTAAGGGTGTTAGACAACGATACAAATACATAGAAATACACATATAAATACTGAGAATATATTCAATAAACGACCAAACCCAGAAACACAGACATCTATGCTCATCACATAAATGTCTGTCTCCGCCGGGAATCGAACCCGAGCCCCATTGCGCCGTGACACGTTAGGCGTCTGCGCTAACCACTCGACCAACGGGGCGGTAATATTGTTATGATAGAATGTATACTAATTTGATCAATTAGTTTATCAGGTTTATTATTTAGATTAAATTATACATAAAGCGTATTTAAGTCACAATAACGAGTTACAAATGATTTTTAAAAAAATACTGCTTTATTTGTTATTTAATACCATTTTTACGTAACATTTTTTAAATATAATTACGTATTCTAATATTACCAAACACAATTTTTATAGTGGTTAGCATGTCCGCATCATCGATATACCTATAGAAATTACTATAATATATTCATATTCTTAATATAATATGAATTCTTAACTAAAATTAGAATAATATAATAGCATAAGATACTAACTATAGCGTTTCATGTTATATTTTTATTTTATATACAGCAATTAGCGCCCAAGGAAATATATACTACATACAGTTTAACTGTCTGACGTTTGCACCTTGACCAGAGTTTGGTCTTCACCGGATTGCGAGCAGCGGGTGCGGGGCGGCCGTGCGGGCTCCGAGACTTTTCCCTCCGATGCTCCGCCATTACTGTTATGAACTCATAACTGTGAAGTTACATTAAAACTTGTATTTCCACCAGTCTGCGTAATTATTTTTACAATCTACTATTTACACTACTCAATATTTTGTCTTCTAAACGCCAAAAATGTTGGCCACTTGGGGGAGGAATCTAGCTAGGCGTATCGTGCATAGTTGCATTCGCTGTTTTAGATTCAAATCTAAGCCAATACAACCCAAAATGGGTGACTTACCATGTGATCTATCACATGGTAAGTCTAGTACATCTTGAGTTTCCCTTTTCACACACTGGTGTAGATTATGCCAGGCCAGTGTTCCTAGCTGATCGTAAAGGAAGGAGCGCAAAACTGACAAAGTCTTATATCTGTGTTTTTGTTTGTTTTGCAGCTTTAACTGCATTGCACCTGGAGCTCGTCACGGATTTAACAAAATAAGCGTTACATTACAAAACAACTGCACTGGCTGTGGTTGTATCGTGGTGGCAGCCTAATACCTTTTCTAATGTGCATGATTCCCGTAAAAGAATAATAGTATATTATAATAATTTGTGATATAAAAGAAAAAAGATGTATCAACTTTCAAAACCTCTGTAATGCGTCTATTATATTGTATGCACCTTCTTAACGCATTAAAAATTTTTGCGCCAAATAAAGAAAAGAACAACAGAAAACTTGGAGTAAAATAAAAACAAACTTTTGCTTTTCAAGTAAATACTTGCTCAATAAATATAATAGAGCTGGATATAGCTGAGCCTTCCTGTTGAAATTGTATAATTTAAGACTTCACGGTATGCATGAAATTATTAAAATACCACATGATTGAATACTTTTGCAGAACAAGTACCACAAAGGAATTTTTAAAATGAATATGGGTTAATAGATGTACCATCGATTGACTGTCGTTGTTTAAATCGAAGAATAATAAACAATTAACATTCGCTCGTTCAATGAATAAAAAGTAGCCTATTATATTATTTCCTTTCCATTACACTTTATTATTTTGACAGTTATTTTTTACATTGAACATTTATTAAAACAAAATACGTACCTACCTATAAACTTTGTACAATTTTATTATATCATACTATGAAAAAATATTCAAAAAAATGTTGAATATTGCAATGCTTTTTCATTGTAATGTAATAAATTATTTAAATAATCGCCGAAAAAAATAATTCCAATTGCGACAAGCAACTGAGATTTTATTTACAATTACGAGTAAAGTGAGTGAATTGTTAATTATCACAAATTCCTGATATGTTACATTATATCATACTACATTCAAGATAATATAAAATAGTTATATTCAAGATAAGACAAAGGAACAAAGCTACTCTGGGTGAGTAGATTGAGTCTCTTGAGGGTTGCTGTTTGCGTTTGCTACACTATATTGCTATGAGAATAGATAATTAATCCCTATTTACTAGCTGTATTAGATACATTAAAATATTTCAATAATTCCCTAATTTGTCTGCCTAATTACGTTGCAAAGTTTGAAATTTCAGTGTGAATAGTTAAAATTGAGATTTTATGTTTGTTCAAATAAAATAAGTTTATGTCTGTCTAAATATGGTCATTCTTATATTTTTTTATTTCAATAAAATCTTAACTTTTAAAAGAAACATTACTTATTGTTTTGTCGGAAAATTAAAATAATATGTATTTCCTTGTTATGCATTGTTTACTATTTCAGCACTATTGATGCTGTGATCTTTACGCATACAATATACATACTATATGTATATATTGTCTGCAAAACAAAGTAAAAAAATGCTAAAGGGTGTATTCCTAGTTTATTTTTCTATGATCATGTCACAAAACGGAATAATTGTCGTGTGGTGCCTTGTCTATAAAAAGTCCCAGAATGGAAAGTTAGTATCGGAAGTCGTTAAAAAGACCAAGAAATATTTAAAAAGACTGTGGAAAAAAATATGCTTATGAGAGAAAATAAAATTCAAAAAGTACGTATGGAGAAAAGAGAAAAAGAAAGATAAGAACAAAAAAAGGAAGTTGACAGTTGGTGTTTACTGAATAAGTCTTTTGGTACTTTGATATTAAACTTAAACTTCATTAAGCAATGTTACCTATCTTACCTGTATGACCTTAGCAACTCGTACATACTTTTACCTGAGCCCACGCTTCGATGTATGTTTTAGACAAAAGAGACTTGTCTCCACAACTCAGGAAATCCTAGTCTGGAGGCTAGTGACCTATGTATTGTAATTACTTTCTTTTTGAACAACAAACATTTTTTTATTTATTATTTATTATTACTTCTTGCACATCTAAATAGGTTAAGCTTTACGTTTATTTTGCAACGAGTTCATAAACTTATTTTTCATTCTAACGCTAACAATACATAAAGAAAATGAAAAATTAAAATGGAAGTAAATAGAAAATATTTTTCATGTAAAAAAACTTTCATTTATGTATTATGTATATATATTTTATGCTATTTTAAATTAATATTTAAATGCTTTTTTAAATATTTATGATCGTCACGCACCACTTAAAAAATTAGGAAGAAGCATAATCCTTTCCCCTGGGTGTCTAAAGACATTAGAGAGGCTATGGCTGCGCGAGACAGAGCCAATAGGCGATTTAAAAAGCATCCGTCGGATGACAATCTTGCTCAGTATAAGGTTATTCGTAACAATTGGTACAAGCTTTGTCGTATTGCTAGATGCCGCTATATCCATGACAAAATTTCGAATACTAGCTCACAAGGAATGTGGCGTTTCTTAAAATCTCTTGGAGTGGGGAAGGAGCCTGCTCCTGTTCATAATTTCTTTGACCCTACATTTCTTATTTTTGACACCCCCTTTATGCATGGATAGTGTTACAAAATCGGTTACCCTCAATAATCTTTCTTTAATTTCTCGTCCCTCCTGTTCTTTCTCTTTATTTCAGTTACTGAGTTAGAAGTTGAAAAACACATTAAATGTATATTCTCTACTGCTGTCGGTTGTGATGGTTTATGCTCCAAGATGTTAGTTACTATTCTTCCTCATATCCTTCCCGTACTAACCTTCATTTTAAATTTTTCCTTATCATCTCAGACTTTTCCCTCGTCGTGGAAAAGGCGAAAGTCATTCCGCTTCCTAATAAATCCCATCCTTTAAGTTCGTTAGATTTTCGACCTATTTCCATACTACCCTTCTTATTTAAGGTCATGAAACATATAGTCCATGAACAATTGGCTCGTTTTCTGCGTCACAATGAGCTATTTAGCCCATTTCAATCTGGCTTCGGGCAGGGGCATAGTACAGTGACGACGTTAGTTAAAGTCTCCGATGATATTCATTTTGAAATCGATTCTAAACTCCTTACTGTACTTGTTTTGCTGGACTTCAGTTGCGCATTTAATTCGGTAGATTTTGATTTGGTGATTAGTGTTCTTAGTGCCCTTAATTTTTCACCTTCAACTTTACATTGGTTCGACTCTTACCTGCGCGGACGCTCTCAATTTGTTTTTATGAATGAAGTTGTTTAATAGCAAGGTCTTAACGCGCAGAGTGACGGTTCACGATGATAAAAATATACAGTAGTTAATAGAAATTTAACTAGATGGCGCTGTCAAACTTTAACTCGTGGTATCGTTTAGTTCTAAGAAATTAACTCTATACATTGCGAGACTTACAATAAATTTGAGTTTAAAGCAGTGATGGTGTTTTATTGTTCATGATACGCGACGACAAAGTAGAGTCTGAGTGGTGCAATATAGTAGCGGGCGTTTCGCAGGGATGTGTTCTGTCCCCCTTTATTTTCTCTTTGTCTATTAACACAGTCACATCGGTGATTTCGTCTCATTTTCATTTGTACGCCGATGACCTGCAAATTTACCGACATTTTAGTGCTGCGGACGTGTCACAAGCCTTGAATTTACTTAATGACGACCTTAGTGCAATTTGTTCTTGGGCAACCTCTTTTGGTCTCTTAGTGAATCCACTTAAGTCTAAGGCGATTATTGTAGGCAATACACACATGCTTAAGTCCGTAGATTACTCAGGTTGTCCCCCAATAGTTTATGACGGCACTCAGATTGCCTTGTCTTCAAGTGTTACCAATTTAGGCGTTGTTTTTAGCCCGGACCTTTCCTGGGAAAATCACATAAATAACGTTAGTAAGAAAATTTACTTCACTTTTCATTCATTGCACTCTTTGAAAAATTTTCTCCGTATAAAGACCAAAATTTGCTTGTCCAGACTCTCATCCTTTCTATTCTTGATTATGCTGATTCATGTTTTCTTGATATTACTGAAGCTCTTTTAAATAAACTTGAGAGGTCCCAAAATTCCTGTATTCGATTTATTTGTGGACTTCGTAAGCATGACCATGTTTCTAATTTCAGAGCACAACTCAAGTTGCTCCCTATCCGTCTTCGCATAAATACTCACATTTTATCCCTCCTTTATAACATCCTGTATAATCCTTTCGCTCCTATATTGCGTGAGCGTTTTGTTTTTTTGCATCCTAGTGAATCTCCTTGTCGGCTTGACCGTAAGTTTGTACTTCGTGTCCCGGTATACCACACCCATTGTTACTCTAGGTCTTTTACCTATCTCTCCGTGAAATTGTGGAATTTTCTCCCACTTAAGGTGCGCAATAGTCCTTCTTTTTTTGAAAAACGGTTGAAGGAGCTTATTATTATTTATCATTCACATAATACTATTATATGCCTTCGGATTTGTAAGTTGTAGTGGATATTGATATATAATCTTATATATAATCTATGTATATATTTATACTATTTTTTTTTTTGTAGGTATTAGATTTATATATATATATTTTTTAATATCTTTTCTTTTTTTATTGTTTTCTTTTTTTTTCCTTAAATTATATATTGTACCCGATGCCTTCCAATATTCTATCACAACATCATATTTTTTGGGTTGACTGGAAGAAATCTCTGCACCTAGAGATAAGCTCACCTGTTGTGTATTTTTTTCTGTTTTTTTTTCTTTTTTTTAATGTTTTGTGTGCAATAAAGTATTAAATAAATAAATATATAGAAAAAGAAAGTCGTGTTAGTGACACTATTTATAACTCAAGCACGGCCGAACCAGTTCGGCAGAAATATGGTGTATCTTATAACCAGGAGATTAGGAGACGGACATGTGATACTAAAAAAATAAAAAATCAAATATATAAATATGTTTTTATCTTATATAAATGATGTAACAAAACGCTTACGATTACGTAAGCCCATGATGTGACGTAGACCGGGTGGATGTGTTTTTTTTGTGCAATTTCAATTATTCTAATAATTCGTAATATGCCGATATTATTATTAACAATAGTCCTAATGCAATTAGGCTTTAAAACTTCGCGAATGAAATTACGAAAAATAACAAGAAATCGCACGCGAAGAGTCAAACGTCAAACGTCAAAAGTCAAATCCAACTTCTAAATTCTTAATTCTAAACCACAAGAACAAATCGAGGTGAAACGGTAGTGGTCAACTACAACTGGCATATTTACGGATCGATAAACCATCTTCCTTATTTTTCTTGCGACTGAAAATAAAACCAAAAAAAAACGTTTCTCAGAAGGTACTTAACTGAAAATTGTAACTCATGTCATGAAGCAAGAGCCTTAGTGCCTTGCTGGTTTTATTTAGGCACTCTGATAATGATTTTTTGAATTCACATTAACATATTCTTTACGTATTAACTTTAAAACGTAACGTCTGTTCATGCGTTGCCTGTTTGGCACGACGAAGTTCGGCAGGTCAGCTAGTTTATATTATTTATAAATAGTTGTTTAAATAAGTTACAAAATACATATTGTAGCAAACATCTATTTCATGTATTAGTAATAACAATGTTAATATATGAATTAATTTAAACAAAAAGATTATTTTACAACTTTAATACGTTTAAATTAGCTTTATTATAAAAGTATGGGACAATATATGCAATAATTCTTAAATTGTTCAACAAAGTAAGCTGCTTAAAGTATTGTTAGTATTATAGTTTGTAATAAGTAATTTGGAAATATACTGTGTAGAAGCTAAGGTAATATAATTAGTTACGTTAATTAGATGGTAGTCTAGAAGGAGAGTGCCTGTATTCATTTACTTTATTAACGCTGTATATAAAACCCTCTTAAGCCGATTTAAAATTATGGATATTAAGTAAAACGGGCCAATATTTTAAATGTGTCAGCACTGACTTAGCAAGGCTCATTTGAAAGGGTTTTTAAGGGGCTAAAAGTAATACTTATATCTTTTTAATTATTAACAGCTTAAATGAGTATTAATGGAATAAGCAATTGGAATACGACCATTCTCTTCTTAACGAATAATTATTTTTTGTTCTAATATTTTTTATGCTTATTATTGATTTAGAAAATATTCTTAAAAACTCTTGCTAAGAAAATAGTAAACAAGCGTTGACAATAAAATAACCTAGAAACTACGTCAACTTGCGAATTAAAGCTGACAGAGAAAAATCATTGATATAATTTTCCGCTTACACATGGCAACCTATTTGGTTAATGGAGCACAATGAAAGAGAAAACTTTATCAAGCGCATGAAGCGCCGTGATTTCTGTACCTTACTACGCAATACATACCCCTAATATATATTGAGGTCAGCATTTACAGAAAGGTTACCCTCAAAACTGAAATATAAAATAACCAATTTCTTCACATGTGGACATAAGTTTACGAGATTTTTCGCGGAAAACCTTCAAAACATTTTCTGATGAGTTGATTTGAAGCCAAAATATTGATTGTTATGTTTATATGAGACGTTATTTATACAATAACTTCGTATTATTATATTTACAGGACAGTACAGTAATATTATAATTATAAATAATCGTTAAGGATTAATTTTTAATACTGTATTTATATATTAAATGCAAATGATTTTCTTAGAAATACATAACATTATCGCTTATAATATCAGATACGAATTTATAAATCCTTTATCTCGAAGGTTGTTAAGCGTGTCACGTAGTATAGGGGTGTGTTCGAATGAATGGAACGGTACCATACAATCCATGACATAAGCGCAAATTAAAATTAGAAAAAAAAATTGCTGCAGCATTATTTCATTTAACACTGCAGTGTCAACTGAACTAATTACTGCAGTATTGAAAATACTTGTTGATAGATACTTTTTATATTATTGGAACGTAGTTCCTTATATCGCGTTGTGAAAGGGGGCTAGATGGTAAAAATTCTTACCAAAAGTTGGCACGACATGTTTTGCATGTTTGCATTACATTATTATTATTTTTTTTATTATATTAAATTGCTTAGTAGTTCTTTATTATTTATTTGATATTAGGGTTTGTTCTTTTAGAATCAATTTGCAAATAAGACAGTTTAAATGAAAATAATATTACAAATTTGTGATAAATTTACTCGTAATGTTTTGTAACAACGCCATCTATTTATACCTTAGGGAAAAATAAGTACATCTGTTATATAAACATATCTGTACAAAGTGAAACCCCTAGGTGGCGGTACAATAACTTATGGGTTTATTAATTAAAACTTTTTAATTTAGTTATTCATTTTATTTACATTTATTATAAATTATCAGCGAAATATCATACAAAAATAGTATACAAATATTATTAATTAGCATATTAGGTTATATTAATAATTTAATATTTTTTAATTCACGCCGGGTTAATGGTATATATAAAACCTCCTTTTGTAGGCAACTAAACTCCTTGATAAATTTAAAAGTAGAAAAAATCAATTTAAGTTGTTATAAAACTCATAAACCAAAAACGTCTGTTCCTAATTTCTTTACCGTTTTTAAGAGAGCTATCATTCATTTACGAGGACATTTAGGACGAGTAAATTTTGGGTTTCGACACGAAGTTTTGGTAATTTCCGTACTTGGCGACACTTTTTTGTGACCTCGCCCTTAATCTTAGGAACAAAAAATCTTTCTTTATCAAATTGTTACATTAACAGTGTAAGATTTCATTTAAATGGCTAACTCAAATTCGCCCACAATGAAATATTGATTTTCCTTAACAATATAGATTTATTTTTATACCTTAATTGTATTTTAGTAAAAAAGCACAGGTTTAAAATAAATAACTGACTTTTTATCCAAATTAAAGAGCACTTTAAAAACAAATGCATCGCTCGTGAGTGGTGTCGATAAAAGCAAACCTGACAGACTGCAAAAACTACGCTTTATGTACATTGTGATATTAATATTTTTTCTCTCTTGTAAGAAATATAATGTTTATCTCACATTAATGAACATTGTTTATATTAGTTATATAATTTTTATATACGTTTTAGAAAGCAGACGTACCTAATGATGTGTATGATATTTCAAATCCGTGCGTTGTAAATTTAGCATGAACATGCTTTCAAGGTTTGTCAATACACAATATTAATATATTTATTCACATTTCATTGCATAGCATGATTTGTGATATTAACAGACTTGTGCTTGCGGCGGCAGAATTTAAAAAGCTTTAAAAACTATATTTGATTAATTGCTCCTAATTTATAACTCATAACTGAAAAGTCAGAATCCGATTCGATCATAACTAACTTACATCTTATTCTCATCATTTTATAACTATAAACTTTAGAATTACCAACAAAATTAAAATAATTATGAAATATATATTCATGCTGTATTTTATTTTAACAAATGTAAAATGTTAAATTAGATCTAAATTTCCAATATACGCCATAATTAGTCACATAAATTGGATACTCAATAATTTTTCGCATTATGAATATTATGAATACATTAAATATGAGGTATATAAATCTTTTAATGGGTTATGGAAGGCGTTTAGACTTTTAACGCTGCAGCGACACTCCATTAACCGTCGCATTATCTCGCCTGCTGTGTGAATACTGTTTCAAAAATATATGATAAGTGCTACATTAAAATATTTATAAATTTATACAGATTTTCTTTTGCATCAAGAAGGTATGTTTGAATTGAATATATATTTATAAAAGATATATTTAATCGACATATCACAATGATTTTTTTGAAAGATACAAATTCCTATTAAAAGATAAGCGCAATTTCATTGAAAGTGAGTTACATTACTTATTTTGTATTAAAATGATAAAAAATTTAAAAGTACTGGGGTTTCCATAATTCTTTAGACTAATAAATAAATCTAGTAAACTAAATAAATTAAATTATTTAAATCGAGTGAATGGACCATGTGACCACTCGTAAATAGCACCTAATTGTTAATCTGTTTGTAAAATTTTCAAGCTCTATTCATTTTACCACAGAATATCAAAATGCTCAAGATTTTTTTGGGGGTTTTGACATCTTCTATTATACAAATTATAAAAATTTTAATTGAAATTATATTCAAATTACTTATACTACATTTTATTGCATATTACTTGCATATTCTATTTGGAGTGTTGTTTTTATACATTGAGAACTGTTTTCAAACTCGTAATGAAAATATGGCAATAGATCCGAGTTGTAGTTCTTAAAAATCAATTAAATACTTGACTTCATCATAAACAATAAATTTAAATTTAAACATTTCAAAATAAATTTTAAAATATTCTAATGCAATACATATTACATACTCGTATCTACAATAAAAAAATATTATATTCAGTATTTAGGACTTTTATTAATACTTTTAAAAATAAAATAAAAAATCCATTTACTATTATACTATATTACTACAGTTTTGTAACAATCATTTTTAAGAAAACATAAGTAATATTTTTAAAACTATTTTCGCTAGCAAGAAAGTCCACTCATCGGAGGGGCCAACAACAAAGACACAGGCATTTATAGCCGGCCACGCTTTCTGTTTTTTTTTTTTATTTTAGAAATATTTTGAAATGTTTGAAAATATTTTTAAACATGTATAGCCATGTTAAGCTTATTTAAATTTATATAAATAAAGAATGAAAAATAAACCGATACGGGCAGGGATTCGAACCCGCGACTACTGGGAAACCGTCCCGTCGCTCTACCAACTGAGCTACCGTATCGCTGTCTGTCACGGTGAATTAAGCATTCTATATGTAATCGTCTTTGTCGGGACGGTGGTGACATCTATTAGGTTTCTTTCGAAAATCCTAACCAATGTTTCTAACTTTGCAGTATAGAAAAACATTGAAAAGATGCCACTACCGAAATTAATGTTTGAAATGCTATAAATGCATTTAGCATTTCAAACTAGATAGATCGAAGGAAAGGTAAGGTTCCTAGTGAGGATGAGAGATGTCAAGGCTTGGTTCTGTGGGTTAGGGGGTAGGTTGGCATAAAACAGCCCACCCGCATTATTAAAACTGACCAGCGAACCTCACTTGCGCTCACGCACATATCACCTCCATTGAGAAAATGGTCTAACAGCACATTCAACAACATTGCGACCTAACATCGTCCACTTTGGCAGCGAGTTTTGATGACCGTCTAAGGGTTACTTTAAAAATGGCAGCATCTTCTATGCTCTTGGGAGTCTCACATTAAGTTTCTCTTAATCTACTAGAAATAGATGTTACCACTGTACCGATAAAGACGATCAGATTTAGAATGGTTCTACCCAAAGCGGGTAGCGATATGTTAGCTCAATTAGTAGAGCGACGGGACGGTTTCCTAGAGGTCGCGGGTTCGAATCCCTGCCAACAACAGTTTATTTTTCATCCTATACTTATTAAAAATTAACAAATAAAAATTTGTCGACATTTTAAATACGCTAATTTACTATTTCCAAGCCTTAAATATAATAAAATTTTAAATGTTTTTTAAGGTAAGAAGTTTATTAGGGTTAAGAATTATTAACAAATATAAAGCGACACTTAATATCCATTGCTGCATTTATCGCTGAGCTACTGTCGGATAATTCTAAATAAGTACTGAGAATCTTTAAAATGAAAATAATATTGGAAACATCATGGGCAATTTACAATTTTTTTTAACACTTTCTTTAGTAACGTTTAGTATAAGAAAATATAAATGTCGTGGACGTTGACGATGGTGTCTATTTTACAAAATTTCGGAGCTAATTAATTAGGACTTACACTATACGATTTGATATTATTAACGATAATTTTTTAACATCACGTCTAAATTGGCCTTTCCTCGTTTATGATCTTAATAAAACCCTTTTGTCAAAGTTAGATGCAAGCGTCATAAAGACATTGAAGTTATGGCTCGGGTTAGCGCACTCAGCGGAGTAATAAGTACATTTTTTATCCTTTTTAAACATATTTTTGTATTGGGATTTTTTTTTATTATTTTTCTGCTTTTTTAAATTATATATTTTTTTTTGTTGTACTACATGAATCTATAAACTTGAAATTAGTAAATTTCACTTGTTTAGGTTTTTACTATCAATATTGTATAAGAACCTTTCACCAGCACCAATTAAAGTTTTATATCTTGGAGATGACATCTTTTATTTTGACTAAACATAGCTAAGAACCATCTCGACGAACCACTCTTTAGATAGAAAGAAACTGGATTCAAATTCCGTCCATGCGTTTGGCTGCATCGTTGCCATTGACAGACATACAGATACACAGATATACAGGTCAAACTTATAACACCCCTCTTTTTGGGTCGGGGGTTAAAAACTTAATAGTCTTTAAAACTTAAAACTCTTAAATTTTATAAAAGTTAAACAAAAAATTTGTCCTTTATCTTCTAAATATTAATATGCCCTTACCCAGGAGAATTAAACCCTTGTAATCTAATCCTTCGTTCGGCCTCATCCTTGGTTTTGGTCCACCGTGTGATTGACGTCTCTGAGGACGATTATTCCACGCTCTCAGGGACCGTTTTGTTGTGACCCAAGATTATATAGAATGACTTACGGTCGGATTAGATTACTTTGTATCGCAACAATGGTTTGTTGAAGGCTAAAATATTTATAATCCTTCAAAGGATAGGGATTGTATTTAATCTTGAAACATGATTTAATTGACTTACCACAATGTACTTATAAATACTATGCCCTTATTTATCCCTGCTAATTTTTAGAAAATATTATAGGTATGCAGTCAAATGAGGCTAGGTTAGGCTCTAACTTCAAACTTAACAAGAAAACTTGGATTCGATTTTTTTAAATATAAGATAGTATGACATAGACATCAACATAAGCAACATTCAAACCCTAGAAGTATACAGACAGTCTCTGGCGTTATACCAGTTGAGCTTTCTGATTCTACGTTTATATTTTCTTTATGTACCTACTCTTGTATTTTCCAGAGGTTTAATTTATTGTTGTAGTTATTGTAAATATTACTAATATTTAAGCAATATTTACTTTGTGTTAAATTTCATAAAGTCAAAACAAACAAAAACAAGGAATGAAAATATCACTTCTTTATTTATTATAATATTAATCTTTTATTAACTTATTCCAGGTTCATTCTCTCTAAATGTACAAAATCGGGCCTTTCACAGTGTAAATGTTATATATAAAAGTGGTAAAAATAAAAAAAAAACAATTATGTTAGGAGAAAACTAGAAATCATTAAATATTTTTTTGTTCATATATATTATAAATCAGTACATTTGTAAACGGAAGTTGAAGGGAACGAGCGTTCAAAATGAGGAGAAAAGCAAACAAGCCGCCGTCACCAGCAATAACCAGTTAAATTACATATTTTTTAATTGTATCTTATTAAATTTACTAGAATTAATATGTATTTCCTTTATTTTTTGAGTTAATGTTAGTATCATGAAAAGTGGGTTATATTTTTTATTAAGCCCGATATTAATTCTTGATTTATTTATTTAAATATATATTTTGTAATTTTCCCTGCAAATGAGAAATTAAATTCAACAAAATATTTTAAATATATAAATAGTATGTTTTTCTAAATATCTATATCAAACTTAATGCCACTAAATCAATTCCCAATTTGTAATATTTGTAAACTTGGTGCAATCAAATCATACAAATATTAAAATTTCAGATTAAGTTTATATTTAATAAGAATTTTTGAATTACAAATTTTATCAGACAACTAATTATCAATTCTTGATAGAGATTGTGCATAGCACATTAAGGATTTGTTGTGAGATTTAATTATATGTGGGACACGAACAACCAAACAAATATGTTAAAATATTATAAAGCAACCTGAACTTATGAGATTTGCGATTTATTAAATATAGCGATTTATTAAATTTAAAAATTATCTTAATTGTATATTAGGATAATTTTTAAATTTAAATTTGTGACATCATTAATTTTATTTTTATTGTGATTAATTTTTATTTGTAATTTGACATAACTGTAAATAAAATGTGCCTGTCTTGCTCGAAATAAAGACTTATTTATTATAGCACGAAAGAGGGTGAAAATGTAATAATGTGGCTGGTTACAGTAATAATTACATATGGTAGGTACTAAACCTCAATTCATACCTTCAAATGAGCATCCGTAATTTTCTAGTTAAAACGAAGCCCCCTGCTTTTTTCAAGGAAAAGGTCTTTTTCTATTTCATTTAAATGGATATTAATTGTAAATTTAATATTGTTTTTTTTCAGAGAGAATTTTGTTTACGACGGCTATTTCAAAATGTTTTCTCTTTGTCTTTTTGTAGTTTTAGTTAGTATTTTTGAAACCAAATTTAGTTGAAAACTTATACGTGATTTAGTATATTTGCAGAGGTACAAATTAGAAACATTTTAATAATGTATACAAGTGGGGAAAGATGTCATTCTCTTCATTTCTTTTATTCACTTGGCCCAATTAAAATGGAGGCGACACGTAAAAAGTTCTATACAAAGTTATTTTTTTGTAAAATGTTTTATGTGTACGATTATTGTAAATTGATTATAATAAAAGTTTGAAATAAAAGTATTGTTTTATTTTGATACTCTATATTTTGTGATAAAATCCCATAATTTGATAGAACAAGGAAAATTTAATAGGCGTTTCGAGAACTACCACAGTTTAAATTACTTTGCTTGCGGAAGAGTGAATACAGATAAACCATAATAATAATGTAACAAAATAAGAAGATAATACCTCTTTTGCAGTTCTAAAAAAAATATTTGATACTAGTATTACTACAACCTTTGCTTAGTTTTTTAATTTTTTATTTATCATTTATTTAATTTGATTTTTCCCACAATTTTTTTATTTATCTTTGGTAACATTTGTTTTTTTAGGGCTATATTGCACTTAATTTGTTCGGTGTTTTGTAAGTTATTTTTTTAATTGTATACTTACAAATAACTAACAAAACTAACATAACCAATTATAAGACGATTCTAATCAGTTACTTAAACTATAGCATAAAATATCTGAAATCAAAGAAATGGTAAGTGATGATAATATTAAAGGCCTTTTTTACAATTTTACGTTTATAAAAAAAAATACAAAATATTGAACGTTGTTTTAAATGATAATAATTATCTTAAATTGTGTTCGTGAGGAAAACTGTTCGTAAGTAATTAAGAAGTTTCGGTAATACCCCTCATTGGCACACTTTAGGTTGTAATACGCAGTTAATCACTGTACAAAAAGTTGCCCATTATAACAAAATAATTCACAGGCCTCTCTCTGTTAAGACGAGGGTGAATTTCTTATGAGGACAAATTCCATTTGTAGCAATTCGGTATTTAAAATTATTATATAATATGTCTAATTGGATAAGTATTATTTAAATTATAATCAAATTGCTGAAATTGTATGTAGATAAACTTAAATAATTACTACTTACATTTTCTTGAAACGACATTATTCAAAATAAAAATACTAAATAAACCTTTTCCAGATATTAGTCTATATGTATAAAAATTAAATTAAAAAATTAAAAACCCCCGATACAAAAGACCTATAAAAAGAAGAAAAATAATATTATTATATACTTATTGAATTCGTTGCTTCGGGGGACTGTTGTACGTACGTTGATAGTATATATATTACGAAGTTAATCATTGAGGACTTAGACTATACGATTCGATATCGTAATTTCTTTTGTTTGTTGTCCCATGTTTTAAATGAGGAGGAAATGTCCCACGTTCGAAAAGAACAACGAGAATCACCCTATTTTGCAGATGAGAAGCCATGACTCTAAGAACACAAACAAAACTGTACGACGTACATACATATAAACGTATACTGATGACTCCGCCTAAACTAAATACTTCTCGTAACTTCTACCGACAGATGATTCGTTGAAAGTCGAGAGTATGGATAATATCTATAGTCTCCATAGTCGAAAGAAAGGGACCCAACACAAAGACCCAAACTGCTTCTTCAAGACCGGTGGCAATAGTAGAATATTTTAGAAAAATTTTACCAAAAACAGGTGGTCATCTACATGAAGATACTTTGTGACGCTCGTACGCCAAAAACTATTGATATTATGAAAAAATATATAAATACATAAATTGTAGGAAATTTGTTCTACTTTAATTTTGTACATAAATATTTTTTCAAAAAATGCATTGGAAAGGAGATATTTCGAAAAAACTGGTTTTCCATTTTTCAAAATGGCGGCGCGAGCGGCGGAGATACGAGGTGGCAAAACTGAAATTCCAAAAGAGCATACCGAAATCTATAAAATAACCAATTTTCAAAACTCCCGGAAAACTTTCCAAGTAACCCCCATTTTTTCGACCAAATGACTGGACTAAAGTGGCATAGTCTTTATAAACATGGTCGAGAGTCAATTGAATACGACCCCCGCTCAGGAAGGCCAGTTGAGGACATCGTCGAAAAAGTGGAGAAAATTGTAGTAGAGGATGCCCGGTTCAACAAAAAACAATTATCTGCATTAGTTAGAATATCAAATACCACCATTTTTTGTATCCTACATGATCACCTGGATATGACAAAAATCAGTGCAAGATAGGTACCGAGAATACTCACGCCGTTTCAGAAAGATCAGCGCGTCGATGCATCAATGCATTTATTGGAGTTGTGTGGAGATAAACCTGCACAGATTTTGGACCGAATTGTTACGGGAGATGAAACATGGGTTTATCACTTTGAGACTGAGTCCAAACAAGAGTCCATGCAATGGCATTAAAAGGTGACACCACCGCCAAAGAAATTCAAGGTGACGGAGTCGGCTGGAAAGATGATGGCTACTATTTTTTGGGATTGTGGGGGATAATCTTGATTGATTACAAAGAAAAGGGAAGGCATATAACCGAAGAATACTACGCAACGATATTAGAAAAATTAAAGGATGCCATCAAGGAAAAGTGGCAAGGCAAATTGACCAAAGGGTGTGTTGCTCTTGCAAGACAACGCGCCTGCAAGAGCAGAATTACAATGGCTGGGTTCGCATGGGTTCAAATCCCTAGTTCACCCACCTTTCAGGCCAGACCTGGCCCCAAGTGACTTTTTTATTCCCCAATTTAAAAAAAGACTTAAGGGGAAGTAAATTTTCCGACGACAATGAGGTAAAGGAGGCAATTTCTGTATAAATAGAATTGATAAGGGTACCTATTTGTTAGTTAATGGTTAGCAAAATGATATATGGAGGTACCGAATATAGTATTACATAACATTGTATCTCAATGACAAGTTTTTGTCTTTTGCCAACTATTTCAGATAAAGAAGAATAATGTCTTTTAAATGTATATAACTAAATAGTTTTAATGGTATACATTTATAGATTGTTAACGGACAATTTAGTTGTACATTATGCACAAACCATTCTCTGGCAAAGTTGTGAACACAAAATAAACCCATTTTAGTAAGAATAATATTTTTAAGAATGATTAATTATTGTTAAAGAAACTTAATTCTAAGGTTAAGATAATGCAATAAAAAATATAGTTTTCACAAAAACACAATTTTTATTTTATCATTTCATATTTAATCGCATTCCAATCAGTTTATTTTGATGTTTTGTAACGAAAGCTGGCAAAATATACAGTTTTGTGAATATTTATATCTTGTTGTCTTACTAGAGTAAATAAATCTTGAATAAGTATTTTTTCATAATAGAAATGTAATTTTTATAAGATAATATTTGTTTGCAAAGGTCAAGCAAGTTTTGTATTAAAAGTATTTAATCTTCTTTCTTCTTCTCTGGCTTTGGACAATTATAGCCCTCATGGAAATTTCTCAAATAGTTCCATGGCGATTCAAGTGTATAAGACCGCATTTCCTGTGCGAATTCTACTGGCTCATAAACTATCTTTTTAAGGTCATCATCATACCTCACTTCTGTATACCCCACAAGAGGAAAATCTTTTCTGAGTGGGTGCCCATTGAAGCCGTAATCAGTCAAAATCCTTCTTAAATCAGGGTGATTAATAAAGATGATTCCAAACATGTCATAAATTTCTCTTTCTAGCCAATTACAATTTCCCCAAAGACTTACCGCAGAATGCAGTGGAGTAAGTTCGTCAGTGTATGTCTTCACTCGGGCTCTTTCCCCAAATCTTAGACTAAGAAGATTGTAAACGACTTCAAACCTATACTCTCTACTTGGAACATCAACGGCTGAGGCTAAGGAACACTGATTGAAGCAAGCGTGTTGATGATATGCCATAAATGTTAGAACGGGGTGAAATCCTTCAGGTGCAATTAATATTTCTAATTCATCAGTATGTTGCATTTGAATCTTTTGAACATATTTAGGCATACACGCTGCCACGTACAGACCAAATTCATAAAGCCTTTGACGTTTGATATTATCATGCTTTCGAAGGGTGTAACTTTCATACTCTATAGGTTTTAGGCAAAACGGATCACCTGTTTGAACTTCTGTTTTTTCCTCGCAAAGATGTTTGTTTGTATATATATTACGTATTGGAATAATCGAAAATATTCTTTTAGCAACTGCAGATAAGTGTATATTCATCTCGTATGTCACTAATGTCATAAATGACGCAATAAATATTTTTAATCATTAAAACACAGCAAAAAGTTTTTATTAAAAGTAAATTGATCTATACATGTTTTAAAATATCTATAAACATGTAAAGCCACGTTAAGCTTATTTAAATTTTAATAAATATAGAATGAACGCTTTAACCGTACGTATAGCTCGATTGGTACGCGACGGGACGGTTTCCCAGAGGTCGCGGGTTCAAATCCCTGCCCGTATCGGTTTATTTTTCATTCTATATTTATTAAAATTTGATCTAAAGATATTTTGTATTGATTATCCTGGAGATTAAAAGATTTGCATCAATCATTAAATCATGGATTGAATCATGGATTAGAAGCAGTTAATATATCTACTATTTTAAAATGAATATAGCTATCGCTACTCGAAACTCAGTGATTGTTCGTCAGATGCTACTAATTATTTTAATCTTTTCAGGAGTTAATATTTTTATGAGATATTCATAGAAATCGTTAGAGATGTTTCCAATAAACCAATTACACATATATTACTTAAATGTCTATTAACTAAATATAATAAAAATAACAAGGAAGAAAAAATAAATCTATTTAAAAATGAAATTATTTCAAGTATTGCTTTATTTTTGATGATATTTTATCTATAATATTATAAAATAAGTTTCAGTAAGATAGATTTCAAAGATATCATAACTCTTTTTGTAACCGTTAAAATTCCAAAATAAAAATTTTACTTTTACATATACCATTAAAAAAATATATGAACAAAATATCGTCAAAGCATACGTTTATAAAGCTACATTTTAATTTCAGCTTTGACAGCTATCAGATTATTACGTGATAAAATTCCTTCTATGATTTTATCGAAAAAAAATAATTATGTACCCACTTTTTTAAACTTAATATTAAATAATATTAATTAGTATTAATCTTTATAAACCTAAATACTAATATGCGAATGAATCACATAGAATGAACATTTTGTAAATATTTATGCTTCATTATTATGTCATATTGCAAAATTATATCTCTTAATATTACTGAAGATTACACATAAGTATGATAATTTTATAAAACTTTACAGATTTGTAGGATCTTATTTTAATAAACAGTTCTCTGCTGAAATTAGAATGATGTGTTCTAATTTGAACAAGTTGCATATATGAAGATATAGTGTAATCTAAGCCAACGAGTATATAATTTATTATGCACCAGATTTCCGGTGATTAATTGTCTTAATAAGACAATAAGGCGATGACAGTACCTATTCATGACCAAAGCTATAGTATTTACAACAAATTACCCCATAATTTCTCAGTTTTAGTAAATATTATATTATTATTACTTATGTTACTTAATAATACTGGTTAAAAGTTTTATTTACTTATTCTCCGACACGCTTAAAAACTGTAATGTCTTTTTTATTACCGATGTTCCAGCATTATATGACTAAATCAAATCACAGTCATATATTTTTACAATTGAATAAGACATTTTCCAAGTTAATACGAACAAACAATAGACCACTTTCCTAAAGTCTGAGGGACTCTATATCACTTCTATGTTCAAATAAAAAGAAAGAACGATTTATCCTTAACTGTTAAATTGAAAAAGTTATCAAGACCACTGTAAGGGCAAATCTACGTGCGCCGGGTGCTGAGTAATATTCAAAAGTTTATAGCAAAGAATCAATGTTTTTTTGAACAACCCCTAAAACAAGTTGGAATGAACTGTAAATTAAAATTATTTTGATGTCGTTATTATGTAAAATAAAATTATGTATAAACAGTTATTTTTCTTTTTTTTATTTTTAAAGTGAAACTTTTATTACATCGTCTCAAACTTTTTCGTCTGTGTGTTGCATGTCGCGTGACGGTCGGCCGCGGAGTAGGGATAAAGTGAAAGGCGCTCGTATCGATGCGGTTTTTACTAGATACATTGAAAAAATCGAATGTAAGTCACTGTTCACGTATTTTAGTTACCATAAAATATTGGTTACATTTATAAACTGTGAAATTCATGATGAAGATGGAATTGATAATAGAATGATTGAAAATAATTGAAAAACGGATCAAAATGATTAAAAACTCAACGATTATAAAATATTGTTTTCAGTGTTTTAATATGTGTATATCATCTAAATAATTGTTAAGTATTAGGTATGTATGTCGTACTCTAAGACACAGAGTTCAATAAAAATATTAGTTGGAGACCTAGTCTACTTTTATCATTTCCCATTATCATTCCCATTTTCTAAGTATAAAATTAAGATTGATGAAGCAATTTTTATATACTTAATGGAATATTATTCCGAAAATTTTTAGTTAAATGTCTATAATGTGAAAAAAAGTTTCACTTTTACGGTGGTTTCATAAAACCACACAAGTTTTTTTGTTATTTTTTAACGTTGTTATTTTGAAAAAGATTTATATAATTGAATTATTTTACTCCAGTCTGCAATATAAGATATATTGTCAACAAAATAATGCCATTTCATGAAAAAACTTTATAGCACGATAAAATTTTTAGGTAGTGGTGATTTTTGACTTAGACTAGAACTCAACAATCATCTTTGGTTAACTTCCATATAAAATATATATTTCTTAACATATCCATATGATATTGTCATTTAAAAATAAATAGCCTTAACATAATATTAAACCAAGTACATTAATAAAGCTAACGTAAAAACATTTTTATATTATTAAATACCTTTTAGCCTCCGCTATTATTAAATTTTTAATTACTAGCTTTTGCCCGCGGCTTCGCACGCCTTAATTTCGTAGTAAAACAATTCTCCTTTCACTTTTTTTATAGGCTTCTATATGACTTGTTTTTAGTGATGCAATCAAAATTACGACTTCGGCAGACATCGCTCGCTGTCAAAAGTCTGTTTAAAGATTTTGATAAGGATACAATATTAGGTACAGTATTTTTTTTATTACCTCTCTTGCTTTTACTTAAACGTCTATTTAAATACTTTTTAAACAGAGTACTTAATAAATATTCTAGCCATATATCACACTTATAGATTTTCATTGAACTTATTCAAAAATACGACCATGTAAACTTGAGTAATTCTGAGCTACACAATCGACGTTATTTTGACCATCAACTTGCAGGTCTGGTTTTATTAAAAATATATATATATTATTTTTTAAATGCTAAATAATATAAATTAGACATTCAGTTATCTATATGCTTTTACAAAATTTACAATACTGAACATTCACAAAAGCCATTTTTGAAACAGCTTGCACGGTTCCATACCATAGTGCACCGGCCTACCGTACCGCCGCAAACGCGATGTCCCTATATTTTAAATCTGTAATATCTTCGAAAATATTCATTTAAATTACATGCTGTAAAGGGCTATACTGTTCCATACTAAATGAAAAATGTATTTAAGGTTCTTAATTATTTGGAATAACGCTGTATTGCTTAAAATCGTATATTATTATTTAAAAAATCGGGAATTAGCGGGTCCGGAATAGGTATCGCATACCTTTTATTTGCCTGACGTTTCGACCAGGTTGCACCGGTCGTGGTCACAGGCTGACTGTCTTGGCGGTGCAGGATCTCCGTCATCGAATCCGTGGGGAAGAAATATCTTCATCCACCAGCACATATTCGTTATTATTAACATTGTCCGCCATGTACCATCATATACTACACTCACAGTATCCCTATCCAGGTGTTTAACCGACTGCGCAAAAAAGCGATAATGAGGCTTATAAACCGGTATCATATAATCCTACGGCCAGAGTAACGCGTAAAATTCGAACGTTTATCCGGGATTACAAGGACCTGTTTTCAGAGGACGAGTACAAACGACTATATGCACCGAAGAGTCGTCAGCCACCAAAACTATATGGTCTGTCTAAAATACACAAGTCCCACGTGCCCTTACGGCCTATTGTCAGATCGCCTCTTCTACTTACGACATTGCGAAGCACGTTGAGTCAGTATTGCAATCACCTGTAGGCAAAACACCGTCTTTTGTGAAGGACTCACGGCACTTCATTCAGACCATCAAGGATCTTACATTGGAATCTGATGATGCCATGGTCAGCTTTGATGTGGAATCGCTTTTCACTAACCTTCCAATAGACGAGTGCTTAGACGTCGTGAAAAACCTGCTGAGGGACAACGAACTACCTATTAAATTGTATTGATCTGCTTAAACGCTGGTTAGACGGCAAATATTTTCTATTCCAAGGTCAACATTACCTTCAGATTGATGGCGTTGCAGTGGGAAATCTTGTAGCCCCCGTACTTGCCAACATCTGGATAGAACACTTAAAAAAAAGGCGCTAAATCTCGGCCCGAAAATCATAAGACTTTGGAAGCGATTTGTTAATGATATTTTTAGTTTTGTTAAAGGACATAGACAGGAAATAGAACAATATATACAACACCTAAGCTCTATTCATTCCAAGATAAGGGGTCACTTATGAAATGGAGATGGAGAGGTCCTTGTCCTTCCTAGACGTTAAAGTAACCGTGAGATCAGACGGGTCCTTGTCACACTGTGCGTACCGCAAACCTACTCATACAGATAGGTACCTATACGCTACGTCTCATCACCATCCCCGACACCTGCAGTCCGTTGCAACCTCTCTCAAAAATAGAGCTTTCAATCTGTGTGACCCTGAACATCTAGAGCGGGAGTTGGACTATGTTCAGGAGGTACTCAAAAATAACGGATATCAGGTTAGGAAACGATTAAAACAATCAAACAGAAGATGTAAGCAGATCCAGAGGTGAACAGACAGCCAGCCTATATACGTTATGTCAAAAGAGTTACGGATAAGATCGGCTCAATCTTAAAGAAATACTCCATTCCGACAGTTTATAAGTCGGGCTTAAAGGTTTACAACATCGTAGGTACACCAAAGGATGTATTAACGCTACAAACTCCAGGTGTTTATAAAATCGTGGAACCCATTGATAAACACCATAACACCTCGATAGGGATACTGTGAGTGTAGTATGTGACGGTACGTGGCGGAAGACAATGTTAATAATAACGAAGATGTGCGGGTAGATGAAGAAATTTCTTCTCCACGGATTCGACGACGGAGAACCTGCACCGCTAAGATAGTCAGCCTGTGACTACGGCCGGTGCAACCTGGTCGAAACGTCAGGCAAATAAAAGGTATGTGATAGCTATTCCGGACGCGTTAATTCCCGATTTTTTAAATAATAATATATAATGAAACGCGATAGTTTAAAAGTTAGTATGCTTAAAATCGCTTCGTAAATAAGCCATTATTACTCGAAAAAGTCAAGGATAAATATTGGCTATTGTGGGTTATCCCTAAAAGATAAAAATGTACTATCCCGGGCTTTCTTGAAGAACTTTTTTGAGGTGTACAATACTTAGTACATTATTTTGATCTATCTCGTAGAGTTCAGCTAGCGTTTGCAATGTAAGCGCAAAACAATGTGTTTGTTTACGATTTCGCATTAGAAATCTTGAAATTATTAGTGGTTCTCTAATAAATTAAGTACGTTATTATACATATAAACCTCCCTCTTCAATCACTCCATCTATAAAAAAAATTACATCAAAATCTGGTGTGTAGTTTTAAAGACCTAAGCATACATACAGACATAGGTACAGACGCGGGAAGCGACTTTGTTTTATACTATGTAATAATGTACTAGGTACCTCTAAGGAAGTAAATAAAAATAATAAAAGTTTTTATAACATTTAGTAGACTACTTTTTAATTGGTTAAAACGTACATAGTGGTCTATATATCATGCTTAATCAGCTTTTAATTACAACTAAATTTACAGCTATTTGACTACTTTCAGTTAATCATCACTGATATGAAATTATTTTATATGATATTAATGTGCTACTAACTAAATTAAAGGAAAAAGTATGAATGATCACCTTTTTAATACTTATTCGTTAACTAACGTAAGAAGATAACTGTTAAGAAGACGATTCAATTTATTTAAGTTTCATTCGGAGATGATAATTCAGCAAACATCAGTATAGTCAATTAGAGGAAGGATAAGTGATTGCCCTAACAGTCTTAGTTTGAATCGGTAATACGTTTTTATGTCGATATAATGCACGTAGTGAACCTTTTACTTTACAACTTAACTCCGTAACTTGAGCATTCCAACTTAATGTGCTGTGAATGAGTAGGCCAAGATTTTTGACAATTGGCGTAAAGTGAATAGATATACTTTTATAGCTGAGAAAGGCACCAATTGTAAATGTGTTGCAAGTCTTCATTGATGATCGCGATAGCCGTGTTAGTAGTGTTAGGATTAGTATGTGCATAAATTTAAAGGTCATCGTCATACAGATGATAAGAGTCTTTAAAGTCTTTTGTAATAAAAATAATAAATAATGAAAATGAAAGTGGAGAGAGTATTATATCGTCTTGTGGTACACCTGTTGCTATAGCCACCCTCCATAGCATCTCTGACATCTTCCACGACTTTAAAGAGAGCAGTCTTTGTACTGTGGTCAGGGCGAAATGCAGATTGAAAGTTTGAAAGAAGTTTATTGTTATAGAAAAATTTAGATAATTGTTTGAGTACCGTTGATTCGAGGATATTAGATAGGTAGGGTAAGATAGAAATAGGTCTCAAATCTTTAGGCGCAGTAGAACTGTGAACTTTAGGAATGGGGATGACGTGTGTTTTACACCAAGTTAAAAGAAATAAACAGGTGGATAGTGAAGTATTTATAAAAAAAGTTAAGTGAGTGAGTCTTTTCGGCATTAGGTGCTTTTGGGCGGTATATTCTAAAAAAGTAAAAAATAATTTCAATCCACAATGAACTAACAATTATCTGTACCTGCCAGCAGTTATTTGATGCAAGCGTCATAAAGACATAGAAGTTATGAAAGACAAGACGAAAACGATAACTACCGACTCCACGGCCATAGGAGATTTTTGTATTCCACTAGCTTTGAAGAAGTGCACCTTAATTTATGATTATTAAAATTCTATTTTAATGCATTCCAAATGACTCTCCCAGATCAAAGTAATTTAGTAAGATGGGGCAAAGCCAATGAAAATTCTTGCAACATCTGTGGGGAGGCAATAGGAACCGCGAAACACTTATTAGTAGAGTACTTCTAGATAAAGGTCAATACTCGCGTCGTCACGATAAGGTATTAGAAATTATACGAGCAGCGGTTAGTCTTTCAGTAGCAAGAACGCGGAAGGGTATAACAACCACCAAACGATCTGTAGAATTTGTAAAAGAAGGCTGCTCCAAAAAATCAAAAGCGAAGCCTTATTCAATTTTAGGCGCGGCTCCTGATTGGATTCTCATGATGGACACGTATGAAAAGCATTACAAAATCCCTAGGAATGTTGGTGTTTCATCATCTAGACCGGACTTATTCATGTATTCTAAACATCTGAGGCACGTGATACTTGTAGAACTTACTGTTCCTTGGGAAACAAACATCCCCAGGGATCACACATTCAAGCTCAATAAATATTACGAACTGACCAACGAACTGATCAGGAATAAATTTATAGTTAGCTTGTACGCGGTAGAAGTGGGAGCTAGAGGTATAACAGCATAATCTCTCTATAGCCTACTTAAAGACCTTGGCCTTTCTAGAACAAACACCGGGTCATTTCTAGAAAGTTTTTCAAAGGCGGCATTAGTAGTTTCTTTCCAAATTCGTTAGATAGGGAGAGGAGTGTGGAGGGTTAGAGCGAGCGTTTTTGCGCATAATAAAGGGGCCCCTTAAACTTACTTCTGGGTTGCGACCCACGTTGGACGTGCGCGTCCCAGGCACTGCTTGCACTCCTCTTCTTGCAACACGATGGGCCCGGCAACCGCACGGTGAATCTTCTTCGGTGAATCGGTTGAATGGAATGCTAAGAAGCTTCGTCTTATATCGACAACAGAAAACTGGTTATTTGCTATATATAACCTATCTCCACTCCACATTTACTACAGTGAGTACATTTTTTTTATTATCCACCAATAACAGAAGACATGGATTCCATAAAGGATTAAATTCAAGAGTCATCATAGCATTTTAGCACTAAAATGGCAGTTCCAACAAAACCTAAGTTTCACCATCCCAGCTACAAGTCCAACATCACACTTAGCAGCTTAATTTAGTATTTTCAGATCTTTTGTGATGTCAGCACTAGAAGGTCTTTAGCTGCAGGTTCAGCTGCTGGCTAAATAGCAGGACAATATTGAAATGAGGAGCCGAAGAAAAATGTTGCTGATTCATAGTGTGCCGGAGGACAAGAAGGAAAATGTTTCAACAACTGCTATAAGCATTCTGTCTAAGCACCTTCAATTGCCTGATCTCTGTCCAGAAAATATTAGCCAGTGACACCGATTAGGTCATATTGGTGCAGAGAAGCCAAGAGCCTTCGTTGAGACATAATGCATTTGTTGCGGCCAGTCAGCGATTTGGTATCTCCAGATGCTGTACCAACAATGGGTCCATCATGGTCATTGATCCAGAGGGTAAACGCCACAGCATATTATCAGTTGAAGAGCTCAACAATGTCTCCAATCCGTCGGAATTTCGGGATATACAAACTACCATCGCTCGTGCCGGTAACACGACTGAATTTAAAACGAGACAAGCTCCGATGACCCACACTAAGAGAATAGTCAAAAATAGATAATTTTGGTTAGTTACTTAAGTTTTGCACATATGTTTGTTATTTTTTTTTTTTGAATTGTTTTTTTTTTGTTTTACTTATTTTGTTTTCTTTCTGATTTTGTTGTCACTGACTTTTATTTTGTTTAATCACTGTCAAATTGTCCAGTGTTTTAAATAATGAGTTGTCAATAGTGACATGTCAAGTCAGACACAAATAATGTGGACTGTGGTTTAAATTAAAATGTGTCTTAATAATTTTTTTTTAATTGATTTTTTTAATATTTTTAGTTTTAAATCTGTTATTTAATGTACGTGAGTACTTAATATAAATTCATAGGCACTAGATATTTCCCAAGCTAAAGCTAATCTTAATACCAACCTACAAGCTATTAGGGATTGGTGTAAGTCATATGATTTGTCTGGAAATCCATGCAAGTCAGAGATCTCGATTTTTGGCAAACACCATCAGCTTTCAAAATTAAACTACACTCACACTCTTCTTTCTCTGTTATATTTGATGGTATGGCATTGCAGTTCAGCAGTTCGGTGAGGAACTTAGGTATAACTATGGATAACAGTTAAACCTGCGCTCCTCACATTTCTGAATTGAGCCGAAAGATCTTTAGTATTATAGGTAGGTTAAGAAGGTGGAAAAAACTTTTGCCAATTAAAACCAAAATAACCCGGGCTCAAACACTCCTACTCCCAGTCCTTGATTATTCAGATACATGCTACTTAGATTTAACTCGGATACTATTGAACAAATTGGAAAGATTGCATAACGTTTTCATAAGATTTATATTTGGGTTATGAAAGTATGACCACATCACGAACCACCGCCTTCAGCTCAAATGGCTTACGATGCAACATCGTCGCAATCTTCATTCTCTTACTCTTCTTTATAAAATTATTTTCCATCCTAATACTCCTCCATACCTAAAAGAACGTTTTTTTTTCTTGACGCCAACTCTTGTCTTACAATGAATCTTCGGTCTCAAAATTATAACTTGCTTGAGATACTTCTAAGTCATGCGCAGTGTTATAGCAATTCTTTTACCGTTTAAGTGATTAAACTATGAAATGCTCTTCCATTTGAGATTAGAAGCTCCAAGTCCATTAATAGTTCCTTATTTTTTTTTTAAAAAGACACCAGTTGACCTCACATCGATTCAGGTCAGGTCTATTTCCATATTCTGTTAAAAAATACTTTCTGATTCTTTTTTGACTGCAATAGAAGATAACCAGTTGTCTATAGCATATCTACTCTGCTAACGTTTTACATAAAAAGGCATCAAACGCGTTTAATCCTTGTGTTGTTTTACAAAATGTCCCCTGGAAATTACGTCTTTTGTTTAAAATTTCCGTACGTTCAAGCCCTTGAAGACTTTTTAAAGAGTTTTAAATTAAACGGAGTATATTTTATGCATAACAGAATAAGTTTCTATGATAAAATATAGTTTTTTTTAATACATTACATGTTTAGAAAATGTTAATAAAAATATATGATTTATTATATTTCAAAATTCTATGTAATATAATCAAGTATTACTTTATGTTTAAAAGATTTTAAGGCATATTACATGTCAAGTTTTTATCTTTTTTCGAAAATTATTATATTTGGTTTACTCCACCACTTATGTTTTAGAATTATAAACAAATTCATTTTAAAGTTATAATAACAAATACCTAATATCACGTGGCCTATATATTTTTCCTTACAAGTTACACCAAACATCACGTAGAGGGCATAAAATATGTTATGAATAGCGATCGGGTCAGCCCACGGTTAGCTCGGATTTAAATTCTTGATTTATATTTTGTAACTACCTTTTGTTACAAAGAATATGCTTTCTTTATTTTTTGCTACTGGTTTATCAATTTAAATAACCAGGCAAATATGTTTTTTAATATTTAAATTCACCTTAAACTATTCTTTGTTAACAGAAAATAGGATTTCAATTCCTTGTACAACACGGTAGTTATGAGGTATATTGGTTTTCTATTTCTTAAACTGCTCTTTTGCAACACTAATATTTATATTTTGTACTACCCGGGCTTTATAAGTATACAAAACATAGCATGAACTCCGAGCGCTAGCTATTCAGTTTATTAAAAACACTACAGACTTCACTGCTTTCTTTGTTTAGTGGGTAATTGAAACATTTTATATTTAAGAGTAATGTAGCTGTTGCAACGTTATATTTATTTAAAAAAATTGCTTTCACAATATAAAGATAGGGGGTATAATATTATGCTATCGATTATAATGGCAAAAAATGTAATCACAAAGTTTAGATCTGATAGTTCCATGGTGATTAAAATATTATGGATTATGGTAGTTCGTAAAATATTATTCAATATGGAAAGGATTTAACAAGGACTATTGAAAACTTGACACCACTGACACTTTGGTGGGTACCAAATGAATTAATTTATGTTTATTGTCAAAAAAATATTAACCTTTTTTTTATTTATTATCATCCGTTAATGTGTTAATAAAAATAAAATATACTAGTTTAAAGTAACATAAAATCATTTTACTACAAAATGCTAAAATAATCTAGGTTAGCATTGACAACTTTGGTACTATAATTTGTAAAGTTTTCCGTATTAACAGTGTCAATTGTAATAATCGAATCTGTGACCTTTGAAAACTGTCCCGTTGCTCTACTAATTGATCTACAGTATCGTTATATGCATCTGTGAATTAAGCATTCTATGTGGTGGTGGTGACATGTGTTAGGTGTCTTTCGAAAACTAATGTTGTTAATTCTGCAGAAAAGACTAACATTTGTATTTATGTTACACATTTTTTCATGTTTTGTTTGTTTGGCCAATTTGTTTGGAAAACAAGAAGTCATGATAATCAGTCAAATATTACTCGTAGATGATTCAACATCTGTAAGCATTATATGACTCATTATTAAAAAAAAATACTTGGCTAAAAATATGTAGTTGGGCCATGATAATCTTTATACGCTTCTCGATAATATTTTATTAACTTTAATATTTTTTGTTGCTTACCATACTTTTTAAAATAATATAGAAAAATATAGGAATAAAATCATTTTGTTTTGTAACGACTGCAAAATACTTTTCGGAAAATTTCATGCCATGCTTCAAAAGTTTGAGATAACTTTATCACTTAGAAGGAATTGAAATAAGTGAGGAACACTTTCTTTGTATTTAATATATTATTAGCATTCTTCTGAGGTTATAGTTTAAGTGGTTTCCCCTTTCTGTCTTCTAAGCCCAATTTGAGAAAATAAATAATATCATATTATTACAAAAAAATAAAGATATTTTGGAAATAACATGTAAGCGCGTTGGCACATACATGGTATTTCCAAAATATCTGTTTTTTAACTCTGGCTCTGCACTTTTATGAATTTAATATCAGTTCCTATATTTTTTAGGATGACTCTGAGTATAATTCTAATCACAAGTCTCTAAAATTAGGGAAAGTAATATTGGTTACGGGGATGTATAGCATGTTTTTTTTAATACTTATTCCTTACGATGTATGTATTAAAAATGTATAGATAGTTAAAATATAACCGTATGTGACATATATTATACAAATAAATCGCATAATGGTTTAAGGATGACACGCTCTTGTTGCTTTAAGCGAATGCGTCCTACTAATCGAGTAGATGTTTCCAAGTCAATGATCTGAATATGCCACTAGACCAGCCACAAAAGCTGTGTGTTCTAATGTACATTTTTTATTTTATATACGATTAAAATTTTGCAGCATATGGGGAAAATACATAAGTTTTATTAGTAAAAGCAATAAAGCAATATGAAAATATAATCTTTAGTATTACCAATAATATAAAATAAAGCACCAATAGAAGCTCAATATTTTGGAGAGGACAGTTTTTATTTCGACCAAACTTACCTTAGAACCATCTTGATAGATAACGCTTTAATTATATATATTACGATTAAAATAAACCGCAATCAAATCCATCCACTATTTTGGCTTATACGAGGCCATATATACACACACAGAAACACACTTATAACACCCCCCTTTTTAGACAGGGGGTAAATTACTATATACTTACAAAGTATGAAAAACATAAGTAATAATATGTTAATAAAAAATTGTTTATTGTAAAACATAATATATATCATATTTATATTATATAAATTTTTGTCTTTTTCATAATTTATTAGTATTAAGTAAAAAGTGGTATATTTTAATACGTTTTATAATATTATCTACTCAATTATAAATCTTATTTTATGTTATCTTATTTTACTAATATATAGGTGCGAATATTTGGATGGATGGATGTTTATTACTAAATCATGTTTGGTATTAAACCAAAACTACTAAACCGATTTTGAAGAAACTTGGCAATATTGTAGCTTATATATCAAAATAACACATAGGCATATAATAATACAAATTTTTGCACCTGGTTTTGTCTGTGACATAACACAGGTTGTAGCGTGATTACGTAATTGCCAAGCGAGATCCTGTTTTTAATTAATTGGTTCAATGTATTTTACAAAAGTATTGGTGAAAATCCGTCTTATTACCCGACGACTTTAGAAGGAGTATTATGTTATTGAAATATGTGTATGTAAATAGAAATATAGCCAATTATGCTATTTGTATGTTCCCTGCTACAGCCTAAATGGCATTAAGAATTTTTACGTACGAGGTATTGGTAGATACGTCTTTACGGCGCAAGTGACACCGGGTATATTAAAAAAAGAAAAATGATGGATTTTGGACTCCATATTGTAAGATCTAAAATTATTGTTTAGGACCCATCCAGGAGCCTGTCGAAATGAAGGGCGTTAGATAGCGAATTCATTTAATAAAATTTAAATTATGACTATTTGTTTTAACATTAAATTATGTACTACTGAGTATATATACATTTTTTTATAAATAACTAGACTGTGAAAATCATATTTATATGGCTTATATTCCTAGCTTTAAAAATTTATTTTTACAGTCTATGTGCACGGGGTCGCGGGAAACAGCTAGTTATTTTAAAAACAGCATACATTCAAAGTAGTACATAAGTCCATTATTTTTAATTTTAGATTTTATAGACAAACAGTTTAGGTTAGTTATTTTTGACAAACATTTTAAACTCGAGCTAACTGTTGTCGCGGTAATGCACTACTTAACCTGCTAGTCTGGAAGTAACAAAGCCACTACAAAAGGTGAGTGGGCTCTCGCTCCAAAAATATCCCCCGGTGACGCTGTAATAGCCAACAGGGCTAACAGCATAGACAGACAAAAAAAAAAAAAAAAAAAAAAAAAAAATCTCGCTCCAAATGCACGTTGTACACTTGTAGTACCCTGTTCTGCTCAGGATTACACAATATGAATAATTACTCTTCTAACTAATTATGTTGTGTGTAATTTGATAATCTCGCTACTAAGAAGTTGATTTATAATGTGTCAATTTTCGCAATATCTTTTTCAAAATGATATTTTTTTTTTACTTGAAATTATAATAAATAACATAACTTATATTTAAATAAGTATATTTCATGAAGTACTAAATGAATGTTGACGATTACGGGCACGTGAGACTTTCCTTAAACATACGCGTTCCTGAAATTACATTCACCGCTGACAAGCCTTAAGATAATTAAAGTCAAACAACGTTACAATTTTGCAAAGTTATTTCATTCGTTATTAGAATTAATAATATAATTTTGTGAAACAGATGGATGTCGGTATTTCTAGTAAAGACTGTTTAAATCGGGTTGATGGTTGACGTACGTAATTTTTCATTTAATCGGTTATAGTTCCTCAACCATAATTCGTATTGGCTTATGATGCATACTGATGGACGAGTAATTTATCCTTTAATATAGTGTCCATAATAATTTATTTCTAATAAGTCGAATTTGGAAGCTACATGTATTTTAATGTAAAAAGTCAAGTATGCTCAACGTACCCCATATGTGAGGTAAGTTCAGCAAGGGTATGGGGCTAGTTAAGCACTTAGAAAGTTTACCCAAATCACAGCTCATATGTTAGGTAGATTTACAATAAAATTATATTTTGATAATAATTTTTTATTTAAAATCTTATAGTGACAAAATATCAAATGTAAAAGTAGATTTCTTGGAACAATAAGGTAAAAACAGAATCTACGAAACAGTAACGTTCCTAGCTTAGCTTAACTATTAGATTCTGACTTTAATATTTGTGTAATTATTTTCATCATAGCTCATACATAAAGTAAAATAAAATATTTAAGAAATCATGGAGTCACGTAAGCCGTTCTTTTTGGGCCATCTTACTTACAGTCCAAGAGGGTGGAAGTTTATTGCCAAATTTAACAGCACTCTCAAAAGAGACGAACGTCTTTTGGAGAATATCCATAGAAGATTGATACCGTTTGTAACAAGTATTTTTTAAAGAGTCTTCTTGCGTGGCAGAAAATACTTGCTTCGTTGTTGCATAACCCATGGACGTAACACCGCCTTCATTTCTTTAAAAGCCTTGATAATGCCATCCGTTTGATTCCAAATTATTTGGCAGCGGCATAGTCAATTTTTCCCTCTTCATTTTCAGCTTTTGAGGCCCCATTTAAGTCTGGAGTAGTATGGGAACCTCTAGTAATCTTTTTTTATAAGTCGTAATGGTAAAAAAAAACATTTTTTTTTATCGTGGGGATAGTTGGGCAACTGTAGGTCAACTAACCCCAACCCGAAGTTTTAAAGCAAAAGTGAATGAATAAAAAACCGGTTAAAATTATATCCAGATTCTCTATAAATATGAAAACTGTTAAAATTATATCCAGATTCTCTATAAATATGAAAAACAATACGCGTGGGTACTTTCTCGATCACCGAGTTGCTACTTTTCGTCTAGGGATGAGTTCCTTTCCCGTAACCCTTTCTTTTCGCGATATATTGCGTTCGCGGTCGGTGTAGTTTCGAGATATTTTGATTGCCCAATTTACCCCTACGCTCTGCTAGCCCCGCCCTCCCTACTAATAAACCCGATACGTATTGCGTAATCATATATATTAAGAGTACATATACAAAAATATTTAAATTCCATTTTTGTTCATATTAAATAAGCATCTTTTTAATCATTTTGATAAGCATGAGCATTTTAGAAATTTTGAGATGTGAATGGTTGATAATGGAATCCTTGAATTAAGATGAATTATTAAAAAAAAAATACTATCTAATACAATCTTACAATTTTTACATATTTAACATCTGTTGTCTAAAATCATTTAAATATAATAACAATAATAAATTATTTAAGCAAAAGTAATAGTGAAGTGCATATATATATATATATATATATATATATATATATATATATATATATATATATATATATATATATATATATATATATGTCGTAGATCACGATAATTTAACGATAATTAGTAACTCAATTGATATCATTGTAACAGTGGGGTGTGAACATCGTGACGTAACGAGTCACGTGACCGGAATCGTTTGGAGGGGCACCGGAGACATTTTAAATATTGGGGAGCATTGAGTCGAGGAGGAATTGATTAGTGAGAGCCTTACAGTTCGGACCCCCAGGCGGGATCGGTAGTTCACGCAACTCTGATAATTGTATACCTACTAAGTAATTTGTGAGAATTGATTACCTACATTTAATACAAGAATTGTCATATTGTGTGTGTGGTTTAATTGCCTGAGACCTACGCCTCGGATCCTGTACCAGAATATTCCATCAAGAACGAGCAAGTCACTTATATGCATCTATCTCCGAAATCAGAAGTGGGATTCACTCGGGCATCAAAACCACCAACTACCCGCGAGATAAGTTTATTGAAGCTACAAATCACGTCAAGCAAGAAATGAAGTGATTTTATTATTTGAAACGCACACTACAAGATAATAACAATGAAGTTCCAGAATCAATACAATCAATCAATAGTTGATAATCAATGGTTGTAAATCAATCAATCAATCAAAATAAATTTATGTTATCTCAAAACTTAAAAATTGAGATCTACCCACATATCAAGAAAGTCGAGTGAAAATACCTATTTAATCGCTTATGCAAGTCGTTTATTAGATTAATTGACAAAGCGTTGGAAGAATTCTACGAAAGAAGGGATCGTTGCTAATGAAGAAAGAAAAGAAATGAGAAATTATGGCGGTGACTAAGCGGTGCGAATGGCGGTAATGGCGGGGCGCGAATGGCGGTAATGGCGCGGCGTGGATGGCGGTAATGGCGGGGCGCGGATGGCGGTAATGGCGCGGCGCGGCTGGCGGTGACGGCGCGGCGCGGCTGGCGGTGACGGCGCGGCGCGGCTGGCGGTGACGGCGCGGCGCGGCTGGCGGTGACGGCGCGGCGCGGCTGGCGGTGACGGCGCGGCGCGGCTGGCGATGACGGCGCGGCTGGCGGTGACGGCGCGGCGCGGCTGGCTGTGAAGGCACTGCGGGGACGGTGGTGACGACGCAGCGCTGATGGTGCTGATGTTGCTGATGGTCGTGATGGCGGTCGTGGCGATGGGAGCTATGGCAGCGGTACTGGTAAAGTACGGTGCGAGCAACGCGTTGTCTGAGCAATTTATCCACCATGGGCTACGTCACAGCATAAAGGTGAATTCGTTTCGATTTACTTCCAATTTTTGCGTTAAATACTCGCTAGTTAAAGAAAATTAAGCGATCAAATATGGTGGTAAGCACTTTACTATTGTTATTGCGATGACTGGTATTGAGATTAGCGATCAACCCTTACGATCTTGTTTTTAAATTTTTACTGATAATTATTTTACTTTAACTTAACGACAGTATGCTACGTATTATGATAAGGCGAGATAATATTTTATCCCGGATTTTCGTAAACTTGAGTGCTACGGATAATTAATTTGACAAAGAACTTTGTTTTAAATTCGGTAAATAATGGTAACGCGATAACTCTAAAGACTTAACCGGTTAAGACCAGTCAAGACTTTAAAAAAAAACTCGATTTTCAGATTATTTTATTTCTTATCTACCTACATGTGCAGTAATCATGGGCGAACTTACAATTATTAATTAATCGTATATTGCAAATGCGTATTATTGCCGATCAATTTCCTTAAAATGCCTGACATTGACAATTACGACGACAAAGATTTAGATTCAGACTGCAACAAAACTGACGAGACGAGCTCAGGTGATCACGGAGGGGATGGACCTTCGTGTCACTAGTTGTTACATAGTATGCAAGTCGCTCAGATGGCATGCATCTCCATTCCATTCGTAGCGTAGGCGTAAAATCGGGCATTATAACCCGTCGCAGTGCGGCCACGACCGTGAGTGGCTTGCGTTTGGTTTGGAGATGTAGGCGGTCGTTGTGTTGCCGGATGGAGGCAATGTGTTGTGTTAAAACTGAGTCCTGGATGGAGGGAACTCGGATTGCCGGATGGAGGCAATGTTTTGTATTGGAAATGGGTACCGGATGAAGGTCACTCTGGTGATTGCCGGATGGAGGCAATGTATTGAGTTGTAGAGTATTGCATACTAGATTGACTAACTGAACTGAACGTTTTGAAATTGACAGACTGTTGGACGATTGAAATGAAACTGTTTTTGATGACTAGTATAGCTAAGGGCAATCAATAGCAATTTTTATAGACGATAGACGTTGTATCGAAATAAAATTAAAAAAACCTTTGTTTTTGATATATAACGATGCCAGAGGGTTAAGTACCACTTGAAGTCGGAGCTTGTAGTAAAAGCGATTGAGTAAAAGTGATAGTAGTGAATCTTAGTTCAATTGGGAGTCTGTGGAACTCGGAATTGAAAGCAATGCTATGAAACAAACAGGAGGTTTGTTGGTAGGGCTTAGTGAAAAGCCAATATGTGACGAATAAGATTCATGCTTTGTGTTTTATGATGTTTTTAGAATACATTTTTGGTTTAAAATGTAATGAAAAGTGGTGCTTAGTTGCTTTAGGCTTTAGTTGAGTGGGCATTTATTTTCAATTATGATGTTCAACTTATTATAACTGATTTTTCCTTTTTCAATAAGTTGTAAAGGCGACAGGTGCAACAGGGGTACGAGTAGCTTCGATACAGTGCCAGCGGCAGACAGCCACAGAGAAAGAAGGGTTGAAGTGTTCACGTAAGCTACCTTAATGGTACTATAGGACTTTGGTGAGTCATTTTCATATTGTTTTGGTTCTTGTGCTGAGAGTTCTCTGATCACAGAATGTGTAGCAAAAAATTTTTGTGGCTAACGTTTAAATAACTGAGTAATTCTAACTGGCAACGATCATAGTGTCCAGAGTACGTTATAGATCTTATCAGAGGTTATGATTAATAATTTTCTATTGGAAAGTCTATTTCAAATCATTCCGATCACAAGATCCTTCAGGAACTAAATGTTTTAGTTGAGCAAAGTGATATTGAATTCACTACAGATAACAGCTTGCCTACTCATATTTGTTGACCGCACCTCACGTGTGGTGTAACACGTGTAGGCGATGGGTCTGTTTTGTGTTTTACATGACCGAAGGACTGGTTCATGGTAGTTGTTTGTATATGATCGATGGACTGTATCATATTGCAAAAGTATTGAGTTGGCTGAGTTGAGTACGCAAGTCTGGAAAAATTATTATTGATTTTGTTAAGTAAAGTGATGGATCTAATGATCACAGTAGTTTTTAACTGTTGTAAATAAGGTGTAGTGGCGCACCTTGTGTTAAGAATGTATATAGAGTAAAAACCTGAGACGTGACATTCACTGGTTTTGTCAGAATAGCCGAGCAAGTTATCCTTGGAGTTATTTGTTTTATTTCAGACCCTAAGTCCCAGGACAACCGCGAATCCTAAAGCTACTCGATGGAGGTGGCATGGTTATCGTCATTCGATGGAGGTGGCGTAGTTATCGTCACTCGATGGAGGTGGCGTGGTTATCGTCACTCGATGTAGGTGGCGTGGTTATCGTCACTCAGAGGGGACATAGTTATTGTCACTCCATAGAGATACATGCACACGAGGGCGTGTGACTTGTCAGTATGGCCGTGTCGTAGATCACGATAATTTAACGATAATTAGTAACTCAATTGATATCATTGTAACAGTGGGGTGTGAACATCGTGACGTAACGAGTCACGTGACCGGAATCGTTTGGAGGGGCACCGGAGACATTTTAAATATTGGGGAGCATTGAGTCGAGGAGGAATTGATTAGTGAGAGCCTTACAGTTCGGACCCCCAGGCGGGATCGGTAGTTCACGCAACTCTGATAATTGTATACCTACTAAGTAATTTGTGAGAATTGATTACCTACATTTAATACAAGAATTGTCATATTGTGTGTGTGGTTTAATTGCCTGAGACCTACGCCTCGGATCCTGTACCAGAATATTCCATCAAGAACGAGCAAGTCACTTATATGCATCTATCTCCGAAATATATATATATTTTATAAAGTATACCAAATATACAATATTGAGATTACCAATATATACAATATTCAGTGGACATAGGCTGTGTATAAATAAAATTACTTTCGGTAGGGACAATTTTTTTCAAGAAAGTTATCGTAATAACGTTTCATCATACCATGAAAATATTCGTATAAATTCATATAAAACGTTCGTATAAATTATATTTGATTGATAAGTTAATCCATTAAAAAACGAAAGCTAGTGTTATAAAATTTTCGGTGTTTTACTTTTCGCATTACTTACTTATCTTTCATTGCACCGTAGACGAAGTTTTTTTTACAAAGTGAATAACTTTACTCATAATACATAATTTTTCGTTCACCACATTTCTAATATAGTAGGACGTAGTACAAGTAGACTTAAGTAATTGACCTCATAACCTTTCCTAATATTAATGCCTACGTATACTTTTGTACCGAGACAGTAAAGCCAGACTCTCTCTAATTGCGTAATGCCCCTCTTTATCTTTGCAAAATACTGGACTTGTAATGTAGCATTTGTTGGAAGTTTACAATATGAGCGAGGAGATTAAATAGAATGTTCAAAAACAAGTGATATTAGTTTTAGGGTACTTTTAAGGTAGTTTTAAGTTTCACATTAAACTAAATATTCGTATAACAACAATGTTACAAAAATAATAAAATCATAACTGACAAAATGTTATGTAAATAGACGGTTTACGGTTGTTACGATAACCTAGAAGCTAGTAGTTGAGTTGTTGACAAATAACTCTATAGTTTTTAATTAATTTTAAATTAATTTTTGTGTTTAAATACATGCAATTATCGTATTTGGTATTGAAAAGTACTATATTACTATAGCACCATTATTTGTACTTTGTTGTCGTATGTAGCTAAGGAGCATAAAAAACTAATAGAGATCTGTCAACCGTATTCAAATTTCTTCAATTGCCGGAAGTATTTTTTTTTTATATTATATTATAATAATATTAAGTGTAAATACTTTCAACATAATTAATTACCACTAAAAAGACCAGAGTACCGTCACTTTTTACTTACTTAAAAGTCTAAGTATAATCGATAACGAAAACTTTGCCCCATTCCTATTGATACTACATGAGTACTAAACAAGATCTTTCACTATTGTATTATTTTAGTGCACTTTAATAAAATAATTTTTTTATTGTTATTATTTTACTATAATAACAATTAACAATAAAAAGAAAGTAAAGAAATGGACTAACTTAAATAGATCAATTAAAAAGCTCGAGAAATTAATGAAGAGTCAACATAATATATTATGTATCAACATAATATTTTTCTTAGATAACAACGTTCAGCCTTAATTAGTAAGAAAAAAATATATTATAATTAAGATATTAATAGTTTTAGGTATAATTTAAATATACAAACTCATCACAAATAACAGTGTAGAGCCTAACCTAGTAAATTGAAATACATAGGGACATGAGACTCTTACAAGTAATCTCTCCTGCAAATACAATTCTCCGGTATACTACAGACACGCAGCCATCTTCAATCTACCTTCAGCCCCTCAACCAATAAACAACTTTAAAGTCTTACCAAATAGATCAGTAATTTATGCTGATAGTTTAGAAGCTTGCTTTGGATAAATCCGAGGTAACTTTAACTATAAGAATGTAGCAAATAATATATACACACCCCAAATTTCATGTGAACGTCAATGTTTGAATTTAATGTGAATTCATATCTCTGTATTTATAATAAAGATAAAAGTTATAGACATTTACTCGTGTTAGATATTATAAGATTCTACAATTAAAAACCACTAAAATAATATACTATAAAGTATTTAATCAGGCTCTGCCCACTATATATATGATAATATTATCTGGATAAGTTTAAAGAAAAGAAAGAACTAAACAAATATATCATTTAATATAACAAAATGACTCCCGGTACATGAATATAATAAATACAGTAATATAGTTATTACTGTGTAATTATTTAGACACAATTATCAATAACTTAATACAGTGAAATACCCACAATAGTTATTACACATATTATAAACAATATAAGTATAAGAATCACTTATCTTGCCTGTTGTCCAATACAGATTACCTTTAATAGAGGCTAACAGCCATATTTATAACATAATAACATCGACAGAAGCGCCAACAGCTGCTTCTGGAGATTGGTCATATTCACAACTCTAAACATCATTAATTATCTCATAATAACAATATAATAGTACATAACCATTTTAAATGTCTAGAATATTTATAACAATCTTATATCTTTCACACATTTACGGCTTACCTAATAAGATATGTAAATACAATATATTTAATATCTTCAGGCTACTTCCGATAGTTCGTCAAATCAATATCTTTTACTACTTTAATAATGTACTAGTAATAACAATGATATATATTTCTAAATAAGTCTAAACTCTTAAATCTATTGCTACATCAATATTTCGCATATTTTATGTCAACGGTATTATGTAGTTTCATAAATAATAATATCTTTATTTTACCTACGTACAGAATTACAATATAATAACAATATTACATATATCTGTCACTCGCGTCACTGATGTGTTACAATATAAACTCATGTCAAAGTAGCAAGTTAAGTATTCAACGACAAATAAAGAGCAAACTGTTTACAATATCTCACTAAATTATAAATATAAATTTTATATAAAAAAAATAATTTAGTATTTTTATAAATACAATTATACTTTTAAATAAAAAATCATTCTGTAAGTAAATCATACATTTTTACTAAGAAAAATATTTAAAATCGTACTTTAATGCAATGGATGTATTGAGAATAGTTCTTTTACCCATCTTTTTTAAGAACATTTCTTTGAGAAATAACTCATGCAATATTCTATTAGATACAATAAATTACATAAACTAATTCGCTCGTTCCCGTTCCATCACCTGACGTTCCGAAGCACGGCAGGTATCCGTCCTTACGTTGTGGACCTTTAAATGTTAAACACCTTTAAAGTCTTAAGTGAAAGTAAACTTCAGACTTTTCAATAAACGTATTTCAAAATATAATAAACAAAGGTCAAAGAGAAAATATTTCTAAATAAATAAACAATCAAAACAGTATAATCAGACCTTTGAGACGGTGACTTGTCGTCCTGTGTACTTAGATATCATATCAAAAATTGTATCAATGTTTGAAGAATTTTGATTATTTTATTTTCCCGGAACCTATGTAAAAAATATGCTAAAATCCTTTATTTTACGGATAGCGGATAGAAAATACACTTATTTATTCTGTCCAATAAGAGATTGAAAGGCGATTATTAATATTTATTTATTTATTCAAATTTAGTATTTTTTTGTTATTGGAGCACAAAAAAAAACAATTATCAAAACTAAAGCAACGAAAATTTATTAATCAAGGCCTACTAGTTCAATTCTACTCACGTAAAACAATTTCTGATTGATTTATAACTTTTTATATGAATACATATTATACTAAAAACAAAAACACTTCAAACTCATCACAGCATGAGCAAACTGAAGTATAAAAACTTGTGAATAAAAAATAAATTCCCTGGTTTTAAAATTAGCATTACAAAGAGAGGTAATTCTCGTACCTTTTTGGGCTAGAAAAATAAATGTATAAATTCGCTGTTTAGTTTGGGAATAACAAAAAACTTGATTCGTTTACTTGCTATGCTTTTTCAGAATCTATTGTATTAAAAACAGGAAAGTTTTTCTTATTATTATTTTTGTAAAACTGAAAGAAAAATATAAAAATAAAGTTTTGCCTCACGCTTTTCATTGCTTATATCACGAAAAATTTAGGAAAACAGAAAAGCTGTTGGTAAGTAAAGTTAAATAAATAAAAAAATGGTAAATATGTTAATTGGTTGAAATCTGGTATAAGCCTAGATATTAATTTGGAAAGAGTCTATATTTACTATAATAACGTGTGAATTATAAAAGTTGAAAGAAGTGGTTGAAAGTGGAGGTTGTAGCCAGTTAAATGCTCTGATATCCCTCAGGGTTGTTCAGGCACGTTTCGTTCACTCAGCACTAGAAATTCTTGAAATCTTAAAGACAGTTTTGTTTCTATTTTCAACGGCTTTGAAACGCTCAATCTGGATGATATATAATACAAGTTTTATCTGAAATAACTTTTGGATCGAAAAATATTTTAAAAATTTACTTAGAAAAATTTTTTGTTCAGCTGTAAATAAAATAAAAAGGTGTGAGACCGTAGCTATATGTATAGCTATAGTCTAAGCAATAACTATAATCAAAATGCGTCGATCAATCAAATATAATTTTGCGGTCAATCCTTTTTTTTATAATTTACAATAAATACCTATATATGTATAATAATGTATGTATAATATTTCCTACTTCCTTTATTAATTAGTAGAATATTGGAAATATCTATGTACCTATCTCTGCCCTCTTTAACATTATCTCCAACACTTATGGGTAGCTGGAAGAAATCTCTTTGAAGAGATAAACTCATCCTTTGTATACGTTTTTGCTATTAATATGTTTTTTTTTGTAACTAGTTGTGGTACATAAATAAATAAATAAATAAATAAATACCTACAAATTAATTATATTAGCTAGCGTGTTCAAAAATATTGCAAAAAATTGTAAACTACTTTTTTCTTACTTCTAAGACGCTTTACAAACCGTATACTCTATAGCTTACATATGAACTACAAATTATAATTATACAAATTAACATATATACATATGGTTGTCCAGAGAACCATTATTCATTAAAATTTAGTAATCTGAGGATCAATAAGTTGGATTTAAGTAAACCTTTGACATATTTCTGAACTAAGACTTTTTTTTAATTAAACTAAATAATGATATCAACTAGTATTACACAAAACAAGTTTTCAGATAATTTAAAATGAATGTGTTAAGTGTCATAAAATCTATTGCATAAGATTATTCAACAACTTCTATATACTGCTTCATAAGTAGATATTATAGTTTTTAGATTTTATAATTGTACTGATACTATAAAACTAATTAACCCACGCTAGCCTTACGTTATTGAAATTGAAAAGAAAAGTAATTGATTACAAAAAAGAATCACCTTTTTTTCTACCTTTCATTATAATTGAAATAGAAATGAATAAGCTTTGAAATGAAATTTACATATTGGAAGACATAAGGAATCTGTTTTTTTATTACTTAATGATCCTAGAACAGCACAATATCATATGGAATTGATTACTTGGTTTTTCGTATTATGTTGCAAGCTAAATGCTGAATATGCCATAACATGGAATAAAATTCATGCTCAAGATTCCTGCTCAGTGTAATCGAGACGCATCGTGAGTGCATTTAGTCGTTAAGAAACCATTGAAGCATGCGCCCTGCATAAACACAAGTTCTTACTGAACTGCTAAAACATCAAATGAAATACATTTCGATATTGATTTTATGTATCAGAATGGAATCTAGAATACTTATATTTTAAGAGACGCAAAATGTTGATTGACACTATTTATTCACACAGGTTTTTTTATTATATTAGCTATATATATATATTTAATAATGATATATCTATAGTACATATACGATTATAATACATAATATTATGATTTATCTTTTAACTTGTGTCAGCGAATACGCGATGAGTTGTTAGAGAAGGAAAAATAAATGAAGCCAGTTAAATGCTTTCCATATCCTTTGGGATTATGCTAACGTTTCCTTCATTCAGCATTTTTTAACGCCTAAAGACACTTTCATTGATGTTTTTTTTACAAAAGAGTGAGATCTACTCGTATAATATTATTTAGCTTTACCCGACAACATCATCCCGGCCGCTAGCATATTTTTACATAATCAGTTTTTTATTAACACAATTACAATTTTGGATGATACAATAAATCAAAATTAGGTATTTTACTTATATGTATATAGGAAAAGTTAATATATCTTATAAATCTTGTACACAGTCAAAAGCTTTGTTATTTTATAATAGATATTGATCAAAACCAACCCTTTTTTTTAACGTCAGGAATCCTCATGGATACACACCTCCATCCTGGGGATGATGGAGGTGGTTATGTGAGACTCCTACTCACTAAACCTCACCGGACTCGGTCTCAGGGAATCAGGTTTAAAACCCAACTCGAACATCATCGACCTTGTCCAGCGCCACCGCGGTAGTCTCCCCGACAGGAGACCACCGGTCGGGCTCTCTAGAAGAGCAGACTCTCGATACGACCCAGTGCGTTCAGCGGATCTGGTCAAACAGTGAACCACGCGCTGGACCGCTGGCTAAAGCCCGCTCACGTAGGGGGCCCTACGTCGAACCCGAAATGCCTTTACCGCCGCCCACGGTGATCACCCGAGACCAGCAAGAAAAAGGCATACGTCGGGAACCCACCACCCCCAGACTAATCATCACCAAGCGCAACCGTGGTATCGCACTCGGCAACGATCTTTCCAGGCAACGTCTCGGACCGTCTCCCCACCAAGCAATGTTCTGTCAATGCTTGGTAGAAAGAGGTCCAGACCCCTAAACGACGCAGACGGCCTCTTCCTCAGCAAGAAAGAGACCGCCGCGCACCCCCCCATAGAGCTACGAGATCACTCCACAGTCAACTCAACAATCCTGCAGCTGACCCCGGCGAGGAGAACCTGCGTCCTCCCACCCTCGAAGCCCAGGCCAAATTTCCAACGCAATCAAAAGATGGAAAGAGGCCCTCGCCCCTCGCAGGCAGACCGAAAAGTTACCTGCCCTGGTCTGCCATGGGCCGGGTACGAACCCCTATGACCAACCCCATTAACCGTTGTTGCCCAGGGCGCACCACGAGAAGGTTCCCGGCGTTCGCCCCCTTGATCAAAACCATACCGCTATCGTATCGATCTCCATCTGCGTGAATTCAGCATTCCATATGTGACGTGGAAACCAAAGCCCAATCATTCCAATGGCAGCTGCCCCATGAGCCAAGTTCGAAAAAAGCTCGCAAAGTTTGGTCGAACGTGAAGATTTTACTCACAGTTTTCCTTAATTGCAGAGACGTGCTGCACCTTGAGTTCTTGCCACAGGGTAGTACCTTTAATAAGAAATATTACCTGCTATTATGCGCAATTTACGCTAAGCAATCCGCCATAATCACCCTAATTTATGGAAGAACAAAAACTGGCTTTTGCACCATGATAACGCCCCTGCTCACTTACTTACTTATACTGCTTACTTGTGCGCCAAAATTTCGCCAAAAACATCACATTTATGGTGCCGCATCCACCGCATTCCTCAGATCTTTCTAAATCTGAAAAAGCCTATGAAAGGAACACGGTACGCCACGTTTGAGAAGATAAAGGCGGCATCAAAGGAATAGTTGAACAAGATCACAAAAGACATTTCTTTAAGTGCTTCGAGGATCAGAAAAACGATTGGCACAAGTGCATTATATCCGAATGGAAGTATTTTGATGGGTACAAAATAGATATTCACGAATAAAAGATTTTTTTTTAATAAAAATACGAAAATCGCGATACTTTTTGAACTGACATTGTATACCATTGCAACGAGAGTTTAAGAAAGGTAAGGCTAATTAGAGATGAATAAATTCGTTACAAACCGTAGGTTTATAATTTTTAGGGTAAAGTATTGAGATGCGCTTTTCCTAAAGTAAAGGAAACCTGCCAATGAAAAGAGATATCTTTATAATGAAAGTAAAAGCAATAAAAATGATGTCTTCCTCACCAATAGCATTTCTTTTGATTCAGAGTATTTTTTTCCATTTCTTTTGCAGAGATTAAACAAAAAAAGGTTTTCGATGTCTTCAAAAGATGCTCCCGGCATGAGATCGCGTTCTCTAAAATGTGACATAAAACGGTTATTAAATTTTAACAATATTAATCGAAGGATTTATTTAATACAACATTTTATAAAGGTCTTGTAAATATTTTATTATTTAATAAATAATTTTTAGGAGAAATATAATTTACATAAATGTTTTAGAAATAATTTTGTTTAGATAGGTACTATCCAAAAACATTCCTTGAAATTATTCACATGCCTTTTTTCACAAGACAACCCAATTCAATATATATTGTGATATATTGTAGTATTGACTGAAAGAGAATACATACTCTATAACGATCGGTTAACGGACGGGAAACCGTTCCGTCCTGTTGTCACGGGTTCAAACCCCTCCCTATATCGGTTTATTTTAAATTCTATATTTATATAGATTTAAGTAAGCTTAACCTGGATATACATGTTTGTAAATATTTTCAAACATTATAATTAAATTTAAAATTTAAAAAACTTCCGATACAAAAAGACCTCTAAAAAGAATAAATTCACGTGAAACTAATAAATAAATAAATAAATAAATAAATCTTAATATATATAAATTATTACATGTCACGTTGTTTGTGCGCGATGGACTCCTAAACTACTTAACCGATTTTAATCAAATTTGCACACTGTGTGCAGTTTAATCCAACTTGAAATATAGGATAGCGTTTATCTTAATTTATAGTCGTAATATTATTTTATTGCAAATTATTGGTTTCCAATAATCTATTAGATCCAAACAAGTCGAACAGGTTGCGTTGTATCTGTTGACTGCTTTGAGTTAGTGTTCAACAGATGGAGTAATGTTAAAAGTGCAAACAAATAACTTGATAATTCATATATAATTTAACATCATAACCACCACGCGATGCTGAGATTAAATTGCAATACAATTTTTAGTCGGTCGGCCGGCCGAAAAAATTAACTTACAATTTAGATAACCGGAAACGTGTTACTTAGACGGAATTATATATATACATTCATATTGTAATGAACATAATACAGTCAAATTATACCTGTTTCTTTCTCGAGTCTATTTACGTGAGACAAGTCAACCAAAAATATTGTGCACCGATTAGTGCAAAATTAAACCTACTTCATTTATAAATTTGTAATGTACTCATATGTTATCATCTTAAATGAAAATAATAATAATTAAATTTGAAATTAAATATATCAACTATACGATAATTTTGATCAAACGTGTTTTAACACCTTCCCCTTCAAATCACAATCCAGTGAATTTTACACCGGCTTTAACGTTTTCGTCTTCTTTGGTAAATAATAATTTCATTGTTTCAATCACTCTGTTGATCGAGTGGTGGAAACGCCTAACGTATAGCGGTATAGTGTCGTGTACCCAAAAAATCAAGGGTTAATGGTAGTAGAAAATCAGTCATAGAGGTGGCCATGTTCTTTTACAAATTGCATCTATGTCAAAAAACATAGCGGTCCACATGATTATTTTTTCATTTTTATTTCAAAAAGAGAGGTATTATAAGTTTGACCTGTAGATCTGTGTATCTGTGTGTCTGTCTGTGGCAACATAGCAGCCAAACGCGTGAACGGATTTGAAGGCGGTTTTTTTAATCGAAAGCTTGGTTCGTCGAGATGGTTATTAGAAATGTTTGGTCGAAATAGAAGCAGTCGTCTCCAAGATATGGAGCTGTTATTGGTGCTAGCGAAAGGTTTTTATACAATATTGATAGTAAAAACCTAAACAAGTAAAATTAGTGTGTTTATAGATTCATTTAGTACAACATAGAAAAAAGTAAAATAACTTAAAAAAGCAGAAAAAAAAATATTAAATAACCCCCGATACTAAAAGATGTCTAAAAAGGATAATAATATTATTATGTACTTATTGAAGTCGTTGCATCGGGGGACCTTTGTACGTATGGTCTTGGTGGTAGACCATAACATCGGGTCGCCGGCAAAGTTACCACCCATCGGGCAAAGTCGTGCCGCAAAGCGACCTAGTCGTGTTCCGGCACGTTGCTCGATGAAGCCGTATATGGGAAATGGGTCTGAACAGCTGCGGTACGTTGGCGAACCGGTTGACGTCGAGTTGGTGTTTGTTTTGTCGGGTGTCTAGTCGAGGAGGGTAGCGGGATCCGAAGCGACGGCTTTCCGCTGGCCGCCCGCAGATAGTTGGGGGCCCAATTAGTGGGTTAGCCACCCACAAAAGGCTGCCCCGCCAGCTGCGAAAAATCCCAGGGTGGCTCCATCGTGCTGGTTGGCGACCAGGCGAGGAGGCCCGATGGCGATCCCTGGGGGGGTTCGGGCGTCCCCGCAGTCTCCAGGCTAGCCTCCCAGCGGCAAGACATCACCAATTTCGAAGTCGGGTTTGATACGTACCGCCTCGTTCAACTGCCATTTCCCATCCCTATTCACTTTTATTTATTTTTATCATGAAGAAAAACCAAAAAAGGAAAAAGTTTGTACAGCGGTTGCACTCCTCCTCATTTAAAGTGCACCTCAGTAATATTAGGGGTTTGCACTCTAATATCTTACCTGTCCATCACCACCTGGAGACAGAACAACCGCACCTGTTCTTTTTGACGGAGACGCAGATACAATGTCCCTTAAGCGCTGCGCACCTGGATTATCCCGGATACACGTTAGAGCACAACTTTCGCTCACGTGCCGGAGTCTGCGTGTATGCGCGGAACGACCTCTGTATCCAGCGTCTCCGTCACCTTGAAGACCCCACTTTTTCTTCTTTATGGGTTTTAGTAGACACAGGAAACGAAAAAAATCCTGTATTCCTGTGTTTACTGTTCGCACAGCGGTGACCAGGAGACAACTAGATTATTCGAGTATCTCGGTGAGGCTGCTGATATGGCTCTGCATCAGTTCCCTTCAGCGCAGCTCGTCTTTCTGGGGGATTTTAATGCCTGTCATCAGGACTGGCTGTTCCCGTACCAGAAGACCGACCATGCTGGAAGAGAAGCGCGGAACTTTGCGTTGTCCTTGGACCTCTTTCAGCTGGTGAAGCAAGCGACGAGGGTACCAGATGTGGTAGGCCATACAGCCAATTGCCAGCCAATTGCTGAAGCCGGATGGATCCCTGGCCCACACAGCATCAGAGAAAGCGAACGTACTTGCTTCTCTGTTTGCTGATAATTCGCATCTAGACACTGGCAATGCTTCTCCAGCACATCTTCCTCACTGCGGTGTTTCGATGCCTGAAATCCGCATCACTAACAAAGAGGTATGGAGAACGTTGTGTCGTTTAGATGTGAATAAAGCCAGTGGTCCTGATGGTATACCAGCCATTCTGCTCAAGACATGCGCAGCTGAGTTGTCTCCTGTACTGACACGTCTGTATCGTCTCTCTTTCATGACTGGAATAGTGCCGAAATCCTGGAAGCTTGCTAATGTGCAACCCGTGCCCAAAAAAGGCAGCCGTGCCGACCCTGTCAATTACAGACCGATTTCAATCACCTCCATACTCTGCAAGATTATGGAGCGTGTATTGAACTCGCGCCTACTAGCATACCTAGAAGGTAACGATCTCCTCAGTGACCGACAGTACGGGTTTCGCCGTAATAGGTCTACTGGGGACCTCCTAGTGTATGCTACTCACATTTTAGGCGAGGCCATCGAGAAGAACAGAGAAGCGGTCGCCGTCTCTCTGGACGTCTCGAGGGCATTTGACAGGGTCTGGCATGCGAGCCTTATAAGCAAGCTTTCAGCGTATGGTATATCTCCTGGTCTGATCGGCTGGGTAACGGACTTTCTGAGCCACAGATCTCTCCGAGTAGTTGTCGACGGGTGTTCCTCGGAACCCTTGACAATAAATGCCGGAGTGCCTCAGGGGTCCGTTCTTTCTGCAACTCTGTTTCTGCTGCACATTAATGATCTGTTGAAGCCCGGTATCTATGGGTATGCAGACGACAGCACAGTTGTAGAAAGATATCTGCCGAGTACTCGGGCTAGTCGAGATCAAGTACAGTCTGAAAGAGAAGCCATGGTGCAACGTTTGAATGACAAACTTTAGGCAGTCTCCGCATGGAGCAATGCCAATCTTGTCAAATTCAACGCCACCAAAATGCAGAGGTGTCTGTTCACCGCCAAAAGGAGCCCTTTCACCTTGGCTTCTACTTTCCAGAATGTATCCTTGGAATACAGTGACCGGCTTCAGTTGTTAGGCTTAGAGATTTCCTCGAACCTAAACTTTGGTCGGTTGATTGAGTCCAGAGTAAGATCAGCAGCAGCAAAGCTTGCAGTTCTTGCGAAGGTTCAGCAGTACTTTACACCGGGATAGCTTTTTGTTTTATACAAAGCACAGATCCGGTTCTGTGTAGAGTACTGTGGTCACATATTTGCTGGTGCCGCAAAGTTTCATCTTGCAGTTCTGGACTCAATTAAGAGGCGAGCAAAGAGGCTTATAGGCGATCCCGGATTGGTCGAAGACGACTTCCAAAGCATTGAACACAGGCGTAGACTTTCAGTATTCTATAGGATACATTATGGTGAGTGTGCGCAGGAATTACACAATTTAATTCCCCCGTCCCCCTTCCATCAGCAGGTTTTCATCCTTCTGTTGTGGACATTCCTCCTGTCCGAACGAAGCACTTTGCTTCCTCATTTTTAGTGCGTACAGCGAAGGACTGGAACAATTTGCCTGCGTCGGTATTTCCGGTCAAATATAATGTGGGTGTCTTCAAGAGAAGAGTGAATAGGTTGCTAGGGCAATGCACCTTACTACCTAAGACAACATTCCACTTACCATCAGGTAGAATGTAGTCAAGCATTGCCCTACATCATATAAAAAAGAGTGACGTTTTATAAATCGTAACTGTTTATTGTGAAGTAAAATGGTGCATCAACTGATTAAGCATGATTTTTCAAATATTTTATTAAATTTAAATTGTTGCCTGATTTTAATAGTGGTATTATTTTATTATGTTTCATCAGGTGAGGAAACACCCCACAAGAGATACAGTCATTAAAAATCGTCTATAAGAAATTTTCCATTAAGAAGTAAAATATTTAGTTAAATCATACAATTTAATATGTGACAATTATGATACTAAAGATAAATTATAATTAAGAAATATTATTTATAAAAAATATTTATTTTGGGTTTTTATAATCTTTTATTTTTTATAAAAATAGTATTTACAGTAAAAAGTACCAACATTTTACCGTACTATGTTATAATTTATGTTGTGAACTTAAAAGTCCTTTCACTCGATGGGTTTACTTACAAAAGGTTACGCATTTGTATTCGATCCATTTGCACACATCTCGTATGCAATGAAACGTCGGCTATCTTTTTTGTTCGATGGTTAGACGTAACTTATTGACACACAACCTTTTCACGAGTCGCAGGTCTGTATTAACTTGACATTTTACTTTATACTTTCAATAGTGTAAATAATTAATCTACAGCGATTTACGCTATTTGTGTCTTAGTAGTTTTTTGTTGAAAGTGACAGTACCTTTTTACAAAAGAAAATTGTTTTTTTATAAAAATGTTGGTATATAAGTTCCATGTAAAACACGACCTCGCATCACTGTTATGTCTTTCTTTGTATGTGGATACTTAAAAAAAAAACTGTAATGTAAATAGTAAATCATATATCGAGCCATTTGGAAAATATAACAGGAATTTCCTAACTCTGTTATAATTTAATCGTTTTCAAAAGTATAATATTCGAAATTTCATAAACAAAACTTTGATTTGTGGGATTTGACTAAGATGTTAGAAAAAGTGTTACTTAACCAAGGTTTGGACTTACATTTAAATTTAGTGAAACTACAATCACTAGCAAGACTACTATTACTACTACTACTACTACTACTAACAAACATACTCGTTTAGCTATGCGACGTAATTACTCGTCGATGACGTCATCGTTGACTAGGGTCCAAATGCTTAGCGAGAAATTACATTTCCTTTGACGCTTTGACGCAAAGTACTCAACGGATTATCAACATAATGTATGTAGCTACATACAATTTCCTAACTTCTTGATTATGATATAAATTAACCTTTTTTATACTATATATCATATTTCAAGCATTGATTACTAACAAAATGCCATTTAGATTTGTTAAAATGGTAAGTGAATGATTGAATTATTTTTTTTTACAAAAGATTAAAAAGATGGTTTCACTTTTACATTTTCAGTTTGATCTTTGGACCGTTATATTATGTACGAAATCTAAGTTAAAGTAATAGTCTTGTATTTCATGTAGGTATATCATTCAGGATTTGAAATAAGGTTCTAGCTGCACTCTTAAATTTAGATTGATCCATAAAAACAATCGGCATGTAAAAGAAGATCCAGGTGTGGATAGCTCAAAGTGGCACAGTTTCTTAAATTTCTGCAGCGTTATATTTTTATACGCTAGAACACATATACAATGCTTAATTCACCGAGACGGACAGCGATACGGTAGCTCAGTTGGTAGAGCGACGGGACGGTTTCCCAGTAGTCGCGGGTTCGAATCCCTGCCCGTATCGGTTTATTTTTCATTCTTTATTTATATAAAATTAAATAAGCTTAACATGGCTATACATGTTTAAAGATATTTTCAAACAGGAAAATGTTTGTCTAGTTTAGTTTTAGTTCGTTTCAGTTTTATTTTTAGTTTCTTCAAAGGCTTTTACTTCATTTTTAAATATTTAGCTTTAAATATATGTTTAAAAATGTTTTAAGAAAACTTGCTGTCTAGCTGAGAAAACACAATGTGACAAGTTAATATAAAATATATAATATTATATTCTGTGTGGACTAATGTTAGGTGTTCTTTTTTATTAGAGTCTCCTCCCCAAACATATATAGTGTAATATATATTAAGATGTATAAATCGCGAAAATGGTCAAACGCGGTCGTGCTTTAAAGCTGTTGAAGTCTTATAAGTCTGATAGTTAAAAATTTATACACTAAACCGACGATATTAACTTAATTTAAAATTGAGAAATTGATTATCCTTAAGAGAACGCGAGAGAGCCAATTAGAAAATGAACATATAAACCACTCAGTATAAGATATAACAATTATATCTAAAAAATTACAGTTATTAAAACATGAAAATAAATAATTACCATTTTAACAAGTTTATAAGTAAATAATTTTAATATCGTTTGGTAGTCCTTTTAAAGGTTTGGTTGTGTAAACTGTGAAAGAAATCGTGAGGAATTTAGAGTAGTAATAAAATCTATCAAAAGTAAGTAGAAAAAAAAATACTCTTGATGAGTTTAGATTGATATTAACAGTGTAACCCGTATTGCAACCCTAATAATGACACCAATATTTCATTTAGCTCCAATTGGAGTCACTAAATTAAATCTGTCGTCTTACACTGTTACTCTTATAACTTATCGAAGTTTTGTCTCTAATATTAATGCCAAAGTAAGAGGTCAAAAAAACAATTTATACAATTACCAAAACTTCACTTCAATTAAAAGTCTTTTGAACAGTGAATAATGTAAAACACAAACAACATGATACAATTGATTTTGTTATAACTAAAAAGTTTAGTTTTTTTGTTGTTTATACCTCATATTCGGAAAATTAATCAAATTATTGAAGTAAATGGCGCATGCTGTTGAAACTACGGTATATATATTTTTTTCTTGTTTTGGTTATGCATTATAGAATGAATATTAATAAAATCTTTCTCGCTTTTGTGATTCTCACAAACTCCTAAATAAAACGTCTATAATTTATATGTTAACAACTTTACCATGGGTAGTATGACTAAAGAAAATAGTGATCCAAAAATAAATTCTATAAGTTAAAATACTGTTAAAATTTCGGAAAAAATATATCTCTTATATTATATATAAAAGGTAATAGTCAAATTAATAAATCAAAAGTATTCAGATGGTTTATTTATGTTAAGTGGTTAGTAAAAAATATATTCTTTGCATAAAAAAAAAAAAAAAATAATAATTAATGCTCGCCATAAATAATTCTTACATTGTTGAGGATATTTAGAGAAATTGGTTTTACTGATAAAGTTTTATGTTAATGACAACTTTTGGCCCCATAATATAACACTGTAATAGATTTTTTTTTCTATTTAGCTCTATTAACAGAATAGCTTCTGTTAAATCTATATGCATCGAATATGTTTTGAGTACTTCTTAATTACACTTTGTGTGTAGATTGTTATTATTTTTTATAAAGTCAGTCGCTAAATACAATTGCATGCAAAAGGACGTTTGTTTTATTAAATCATACTCCAGTATACATAAGAAAATCGTAATTACTAAAAGAACCTTATATACTACAACATATGGTCGACTTCGAGCCGGATACTTGTAAGGGTGCATCGAGCGGTCAATGCAAGTGAGAACAAAAGGCGAGAGATAAGAAGCGAAAAACCTGTTTTTGTTTTGCTTGTTTACGACTTAGGCGAGTTAAACGTTGAAAGACATTATAATTAATTGTTTTTGCAAAGTCAACTTAATACAGATTGCTTAGTAATTATGAGTAACAGTACTGAACAGTCTATAAGTATACTAGAAGATATTGCGGCATTGTTACAAAAGACTCAAATAAATCTTAAAAAGTGTCCTAAGCAACGGATGACCACTGGATATTTACAATCGAGAGTACAGTGTCTGGAAGTTTATTGGGCTACGTTTAGACAAGCACATAATGAACTCGTTAAGTCTACGACTAGAGAGCAGCGTGGTATGTTACCTTATTTCCTAAATGAAGAGTTTTTTATACAAGAAGATAGATATTTGTGTATGATGGGGGATCTTCAAGATTTGTTGAAATCTACAAAAAAACCTTAAGCAAATGTAAGTAACTCCTCGTCAAGTGAAGAAGACGTTCAATCACAAATAAGGTTACCACGAATACAACTAGCAGTTTTCACGGGAAATTATGAAGAATGGCCATCCTTCAACGATTTATACCTCTCTTTAGTGCATAACAGTACCACGTTGTCCAACGTACAAAAATTACATTATTTAAAATCCAGCACATCCGGTGAAGCCGCATCTTTATTGAAGCACGTGCAAGTTACAAATGCAAATTACACTCAAGCATGGGAAACTTTAAGAAATCGATACGGAAATAAACGTTTAATAGTAAACCCGTTATTGAAAAGATTATTTGGACAGAAAAAGTGTAGTGTAGTGATAGCCAAACGGCGGCGCAATTAAAATCATTAGTAGATACCACTATTGAGATTATAAAGAGCCTAAGCAATTTAAAAGTTAATACCGACTCCTGGGATCCATTAATAATATTTCTGGTAGTACAGAAGTTGGACTCGGAGTCACATAAAGAGTGGGAACAGGCTGCGTACACTGTAAATTCGGAAGAGTTGTCTACACTTGAAGATTTAACTAAATTTTTAGAATCGAAATTTTGAACACTGGAAATATTAATGCCTACTACAAATACAAAAATATTTAAAGAACGAGTCCTCCATGTTTCATCGGTTCAAAGGTCATGTGATCTATGCAAAGGAACACACTCATTATTTCGTTGCAATGATTTTATTAATATGCAAACTACTGCGCGGGGTGATTATGTTAAAAGAAACAAGCTGTGTTTAAATTGTTTGGCACCGGGACATGCAGTCTTCAAATGTAAGGTACCCGTCTTGTCATATTTGCAAAAGACGTCATCATACACTTTTACATCAACAAAGACACATGGACGCGCCGGTAATAGTTAAAGAACGCATGCAACCGACACGTCAACTCAAGCTGTTGAAGAATTGAAGCAAATACATACAATGATTACGTCATATTACAATACCAAGCATACTATTGCTTTACTAGCAACCGCAGTAGTTATACTCAAAGGTCCTCAAGGACACAGTACTGTTTTAAAGGCACTAATCGATTCAGGATCTCAAGCATGTTTTATTAGTGAGAAGGCGACTCAGATCCTGAAACTCGAGAGAAAGCCTGTAGATCTTCTCGTCTCCGGCATGGAAGCTATGAAAGTTCGTGTGAAGTATGAAGTCAAGGTACAAGTTTTATCACGATGGGAATCTAAAGTCAACCTACCTATTCAAGCCTACGTGATGTCCAAGCACTTGACAACAATTCTACCTTCTAGTTCTCGGGTGGCGAATATGTGGCCATATTTATCAAATATCAAATTAGCAGACCCGAATTTTTATGAATCTAGTAACATCGATCTGCTACTGGGAGTTGATGAATATGCAGCATTACTACAGGAAGGTTTAATCAAAGGTCCACCAGGTACTCCATGTGCTCAAAGAACCGACCTGGGCTGAATCGTGATGGGAGGAGTAAACATGAAGGTTAATTCGGGAGAAAAGTCCTTAACGGCCATGATACAAGAGGTAAATATTGATAATCTACTGAAAAGTATATGGGAAGTAGATACAGAATCAAAACGACAGCATACACAATCAGAACGGTTATGTGAAGATATATATGAGAAGACACACAAAAGAAATGAAGAGGGACGTTACATTGTTAAACTACCTTTTAAAACACAAGAGCCACAATCCAAAGAAGGAAATACAAGAGATATAGCCTTACGAAGATTCATGCAATTAGAAAGAAGACTAAATCAGAACACAGAATTAAGAAACGAATACAAAAAAGTGATAGAGGAATACATAAAACTAAGACATATTGAAGAAGTACCTGAAAAGGAAATAAAAAATAAATCAGTCTACTTACCTCATCACGCAGTAATTCGAAATGATAAGGAAACTACGAAGACTCGGGTTGTGTTTGATGCATCCTGTAAGGATTCTAACGGAGTTTCACTAAACGATGAACTTTTATCAGGTCCAGTTCTTCAAGAGGATCTCCGTAATTTGCTGATAAGATGGAGACTTCATAATATCTGTTTTGTTGCTGATATTGAGAAGATGTATAGAATGATTTTGGTTGACAAAGCAGACACAGACTATCAAAGAATTTTATGGAGATGCAAATCTTCAGAACAAGATATTAAGATATATATATATCTTAATATCTTATATATATATATATATATATCTTGATATCTTATATATATATATATAAGATATCAAGATATATATCATGACAGATATCAAGGACTACAGATTATTAACTGTTACCTTTGGAACAGCTGCAGCTTCATACCTAGCTGTCAAAACACTTATGCAATTAGCAAAGGATGAAGGTGATAAGTATCCAGAAGCTGCTAAAATTTTGAGTGAAGATTTTTACGTTGATGACGTCATGTCCGGATGCGATGACGTAGAAAAGACCATACAAATTAGCCGTGAACTAAGAGCATTATTAAATCTTGGCGGTTTCAAACTGAAAAAGTGGTCATCAAACAGTAAAATATTTATGGAATCGATTAAACCTGAATAAAGATGATTAAATGCTAAGTTAAAACTAAAGATTGATGGTACTGCAACAGCACTTGGCATAAAATGGAATTTGGGAAATGATCAGTTTGAATACAATTTCAACTTACCTGCTGTTGGATCTACGATCACCAAGCAGAGTATTCTTTCTGATATCCAGAAACTTTTTGACCCTCTTGGTTGGATCTCACCTTGCATGATATTAGCAAAAATACTTATACAAGAACTTTGGCTTGAAAGGGTATCTTGGGATGAAACTTTAATTAAAACACTTGCCGAAAAATGGATGACGATACGTCTAGATCTTGAGCATCTCAGTACAATACATGTCGATCGATGGTTGGGCACAACAACTACTAACAAGGAATCAATGGAGATTCATGGTTTTAGTGATGCTTCCATTAAAGCATACGCAGCAGTTGTATATTGTCGTGTTAAAGAATCTGATGGATCATTTAAGATGTCATTGATAGCATCTAGAAAAAAAGTAGCACCATTGAAAACCATTTCCTTGCCTAGATTGGAATTATGCGGTGCTTTGCTACTATCACGATTGATAAAACAAGTTGAAGAAGCTATGGCAATCCCATCTTCAAAGGTTTACGCATGGACTGATTCATCAATTGTTATTTCTTGGTTGTTCGGTGACCCTGGAAGATGGAAACCATTCGTCGCAAACCGTGTCGGTGAAATAATAAGTAATCAGCATAGTAACCAATGGTATCATGTACTCTCTAATGACAACCCTGCAGATATAGCATCTAGAGGAATGTTAGTGGAAAATCTAAAGAAGAGTGACCTATGGTGGAAAGGACCAAAATGGTTATCTGCAGAAAAGATACAGTTCACAAGATCAAATGCATTATATACAAATAAAGAAAGAAAAAATGAGAAAGTACAAGTTTTAACAATAGAGAAAGGTGAATCTAGAAGACCATTACATTAACGATTTGAAGAATTTGATACATTGAAGGAGCTACTGAAAACTATTGTAATCTGTAAAAGATTTTTAAGGATCAAAACATTTTATGAAAATTTAAACAGCATTATAAGTATAGAAGAATTAGAAGAAGCGCACAAAATTTGTATTAAATCCTCACAAGAAGAAGAATTTTCGGAGGATATACAATGTATAAGAACAAGAGGCCATGTCAAAGGATTAAGTAATTTAAAATCATTGGATCCATATTTAGATGGAGATGGTATTCTGAAGGTGGTCGCCTCCAAAACGCACCTTTGAGTGAGGATATAAGAAATCCTATTGTTCTGGGAACAAAAAGTAAATTAACGAAATTGATTATAGCGGAAGCACACCAAAAAACGCTTCATGGAGGAGTTCAACTCATGATGACATATTTGAGATCAAGATATTGGATTCTCAGAGTAAAATCGTTAATTAAACAATATGTTCATCGCTGTTTATTATGTGCCAAACTCAATGCAAAGGTCAAGACACAAATCATGGGCGATTTGCCGTCAGTACGTGTGACTCCAGCACGACCGTTTTTCAACTCCGGTGTGGACTTTTGTTGTCCATTCCAGGTTCTGGCGAGTAAAGGCAGAGGATCTAAAACTACTAAATGTTATATCGCAGTATTTATATGCATGTCTACAAAGGCCATCCATTTGGAATTAGTTGGTGATCTCAGCTCGGCGGCATTTATCGGCGCTTTTAAACGTTTTTGTGCTCGCAGAGGTAAATGCACTCACATATGGAGTGACCAGGGAAGTGTTGGCGCAAATAAAGAGCTTTGTGATGCATGGAAGGAAGCAGGTCTGCAATTTGAAGGAGAAATTGCAAATCTATTGGCCGATGATGGAACCCAATGGCACTTTATTCCGGCATACACTCCAAACTTCGGCGGATTGTGGGAAGCAGGCGTAAAATCTACCAAATTTCATCTAAAACGAATCCTTACTATACATTTGACGTTCGAAGAAATGACTACTATACTCTGCGAAATAGAAGCATGCTTGAATTCACGTCCATTATGTCCTATAAACGACCACACAATTGAAGCTCTAACACCAGGCCACTTTTTGATCGGTGAAGCCCCGGTCACCGTGCCAAATCCAAATTTAAAAGACTTAAAAGTGAGTAGTCTCACACGCTGGCAATTTACACAGAAGCTACTTCACGATTTCTGGAATAGATGGCAGAAGGAGTATGTTACAAGACTTCAACAACGACCAAAATGGCTTAAGCGCGAAGTAGAATTTAACATAGGTGATATTGTTCTCATTAAGCAAGACAATCTACCACCGGGTAAATGGTCTTTAGGGCGCATAGTAGATAAATTTCCTGGTCCAGATGGCCAGACTAGAGTATATAGCGTTAAAAGTGGTGATAGTGTAGTCAAACGATGTGTCACAAAACTGTGTACCTTACCAGTAGATAGTAGTGCCTAGTTCATGGTTAAAATAAGATAAGTTATAATTTTTTATATAAACAATATGGTTATGTATTGGAATAGGTGGTATTTATTTGTATAATCTTCCTTAATGAATTGTATTTTGTTATAGTTACACGGTAGTAATTTTGTGATTGCCTTATATACTTAAATATTGAATAAATATACAATCATTATGTTTAAAAAGGACTCAGAGGAGTCCTTTGGTGGGCGGTATGTTAAATCTATATGCATCGAATATGTTTTGAGTACTTCTTAATTACACTTTGTGTGTAGATTGTTATTATTTTTTTATAAAGTCAGTCGCTAAATACAATTGCATGCGAAAGGACGTTTGTTTTATTAAATCATACTCCAGTATACATAAGAAAATCGTAATTACTAAAAGAACCTTATATACTACAACAGCTTCTCAAGGACGTTATGTGCTTAACGAAAATTATATTAGCAATTTTCATCTTAAAAAACAAAACAGTACAATTATAATACAAAATAGTACATGGTTTTTTTAGTGTTTTTTATTCGCACTTATAATATAATATGTAAACAAATGTTGATAAAGAAGTTCTCGATTACCTCTATAAAATTTACTTCTATATTCTAATTACTGAATTTTTAAATATGGTTAATTATGCTTAAAATATGATCGTCAATAGCATGTTGAAATATCAAAGAATTGGTATTTACATTTTGTTATTGTCTACAATAAAGAATCTAACAACAATACCATATTTGTGTACAAATGTTTCCAGGCATCTTGTGGTTTGATCATAGTACATAATCATTTGTATTCCAGAACTCTTTAAAAAAAAACTGTACATGAGTGTATAAACTCTTTGGGATCTAACAAAATATAATCAAGTCAAGCATAATCACTGAAAAAAATATACAATTTTCCATTTAGCATACAATCTTAAGAGTCACATAAAAAATAATCATGCATCATTTTGACTCATCGGTTATTATATTGCGAAATTCGTAACTATTTCTGTGTTACTTGCACTTCATCGAAGGACTAAGTGGTAATAGGGATGTCCTAAATGCACTGCAACGGGTTCGGACTATTTATGAAAAGAGAGAATATATATCAAAAACGCATGCGTCAATAGGACGAAGACTATCTCTCTAGAGTTAAATTTCAATTGACTTATAATGATTTGTAAAATTATACGCCAACGAATTAAATATCAAACATTGGAAGGGAATTAGTATATTATCCTCTGATTAATATCATTCAGGAGAGTTAAACCCTTATAATCCAACCATTTGGCCTTAGCCTCGGTTTTGATCCACCGTGTGATTGACGTCTCCGAGGATGTTTATTTTACTTTGTATTGAATATTCTGCATCGTTGTGAGCTATTGTATATTACTTTAAGGGATAAGTATTGCCTTAATTCTGTAACATTGTATAAGTATCTACTTTAATTTTAAGCAACTTTTATCCAATTAGATAAAGATACGTATGCAACAAGCTTGCTGTAATAATGTTGAATTGAAACATTATACTAATTTATTCAAAACAATACTTCCTGCGACTCTTTCTTTTTCGTTTCTTTGAACCTTGTATTCCATTTCGTATAAGACGACTTCATATCAGATCTATATATTGATAAATGATTTTTATTGAGACGCTTAAAAGTGTAAAAACAGAAAATATTTTTTAAGGCCCAATTCATTACATACTTTTAAAAATCCTCAACATATATTAACATAATTAAGTAGATATACAGCGAATAGATTAGTTATGACTACGTTTGTTTTTTAACTAATAATGTATATCCTTAAATAAAATCACAAACTTCAGAATAGGTGCATTTAGTCGTAGTTTAATTTACAATTGAGTCTTAGTGGTGTGCTGTTACAGGAAACACAAATTTGGCAAACACACGCAATGAACCGAATGTTGGTGGGAATAGTATTATGTTACAACTTTGTTACAAATTATCAGTTAGCCGGTACCATAATCCATTAGAAATATTTTAATTCGTAATTTAGTCCAATCGACAAATGCTAACTATTGAAATTAAATTAATAAATTGTCATTTTCTTACATATTGACATTAGTAAAAAAAATAAATAAAACCAACTTTATAAAACTATATATTTTTATAAGATCAACATGTTGAGTTTAACCTTAATGCAAAATGTTTTGCAATAAAGAACGAGCTACCAATCTGAGATTATAAGATTATTGTGATTTTACTGATAAGGTTTAGCACATTCATAAATATAATGTTTTTTACACATAATAATAAATATTCTGTACCGATAACTTAATATAAGACTCACATTTAGTTTTTAATGTAACTTGTCTTGGTTAGCTAAATGTTTGTTTAGCTAATTTGAAGCAATTATATCAAAACGAAATATTTGAATATTATAATTTAGTATAGATTTTTTTTCAATTTTTTTATGGTTAAGTTTCAATAATGTTGGTAAAGCCAGCAATTGTACCGTTTCTTAATTCATTTTTTTCTTTTTAGGTTGATCCTATTAACATGATGAAACATTCGATTTTTTTTTATACTAGCAAGATTTTTAAAGAGATCACATTTTTGAATCATTATATCCTCTTCGGGAGAAGATATACTATAAAATATGGATCTGACGACAGCCACTGTAACCAGTAAGTTTTTTTTTTGGCGGATGTCACAAACAGCAAATGATTTTAACCGGCTATTGTCTCTGGAAACAACAAAAAGGGAGTTTTCAGAGCGTTGCCGGACTTTGAGGTAGAAAGCGGAGCATTTTTGGTATCTATGCCCTTATACCACTGGAAATACCTCTGATGTAAGTATATTCTACATTTTGGTTATGCTCGGCAAAGTTTTCTTGAGAACAGTACTGTAGTTACATCGTTGATCAAACTATTTTTAAGTCCAAAAATTTCAGTAACAACTTTGGTAAAGTGAATAAACTTATTGTGATCTAATTATTAAAATGTGTAAAAACTACTATTTGATCAAACACTTTAATGAGCATCCAGGAAATAAGAAAATATTATTGCCGCAAAAGACTTTATTGGAGAGGTGGGTCGCTGTGTTCATTTTCGATAGGGAAGATTACTTTGAACAGCAATAGTATTATTTTTTTATATCAGTACGTATTAAGACAATGACTTGTTCATCTGATTTTATCTTTAGAATAAAGAAAGCAACTCAATTTAATAAAATTTATTAACTGATTTAGTCTTGTTAATAATGTTAATTCTTATCAATATTGACGTCAATATTTGTTAGATATAACTTTCCCATAACTTTTTTACATTATTGATAACCAAATATTGTTTTCAAATTATCTTAGTGATAGACCGTTAAAAATTTGAAAATATCTATAAACATGTATAGGCCATGCTGTATTTTTTTTTGTATGTGGTATACAATAAAGAATATAAATAAGTACCGACTGCCGCTGCTTGTAGCATTGTCCTTCCCATTTTAATAAATAGTCTTAAAACAGTTGATTAACATGTTAATTTTTTGGTGTTCATTGACCACGATTTTATAGTAAGTAATAAAATTTAGAAAAAATTTATTGCTCGACTTTCTTAGTTTTCTTATTTCATTTGGAATAAGATACTTAAGGAGTCAAGAATAGTTATTATTATAAAATAAAAACATTATAATGCTAAAACGCATAGAATGTCTTTTTATATACTTCGGGCTATTTAAGATACAGTCTTTGTTTAAGGCGTAACATCTTCAAATCTCTGTTTGATGTGCGTTTTTGAACTAAGCTTAGTTTCGTAACTCATGATTAATGGTATCGCGTTCCCTCGATATTGTGTTTTTTTGATGTGAATAAGTGGAACCGTTGGAACAAGGATAATTAAGTGGGAGGACCGCACACTACCGCAGTTTCAATTGCTTCGCCGCTGAATATTGATGAGACGTCCTAGCTAGCGGTATTCTATATGTTTGCCAACTGTGATAGATTAAATGGTTTAAAGTTTAAACTGATGTCTTAAAAAATATGCTGAGTGCTTTTGTTGGTATTTATCAGTTAAACCAATCATTATTTTTTAAAGCCAATAATTATTACTCTAAAGTACTATAACTTGTAGTCGAAAGTGTAACTTTTGTAAAAGTTTTATACAAAGTATAGATCGATACTACATTATTTATAGTCTCTTTGAAAAACGTATATAGTAATACATGTACATATTTTTTTATATTTCATAAACCTATTTTAAATAAAGCAATGTTTTGTAGAAAACAATTACGTCTTTTTCAAACAATAATATAAAGTTGTGTTTGACTTGTTTATTATACAAATAGTAGCAAAGTTATAATAAATGTTGAATATAAAATGAGGTATACTTTACATTGCAGCATGTTTAAACAAACTACATTTTTTTCTCTAATTCTTTTGAAAATTATATAATAATAATATCACAGAAAAAGATACACAAATTGATCTAACCCCTAACTAGGCAACTTTTTTGCCTTGTATTAAGGGTATTAGGCAACGATATAAATACATAGAGATATACATTATAAACTGCGAAAATATTTAATAAATGACCAAATCCAGAAATACAGACATGTCATGTTTGAAGAAATCTCTTTCAGCTTACCCAGAATATGAAAATAATAATTTTAGAGGCCATTAAAATAATTACACAACAAAAAACATTATTAACTAATACTTAATGTTAGTAATATTTATTTATAATAATTTAAATGGTAAATACATTGGACTTTACATGTTTTAGTTCATAAGTTTCAACAGTAGCCCCACCTACGCAATTAATTATGGAATGTTATTTTATATTTAGTGTTAAATGTTTTGAGAATTAGAAGCATAGGATATTTTAACATAATGTTTAGTCTTTTATTAATTATTAGAACTTATTGTAACGTATATATAATAGCATCTCTAAGTTGGTTATGAAATTGTAAATTACCCTCACCTAAATATTATAGTGTTAAAATATTATAAAACGAGTTGTAAGGGCCGCTTTCGCCTATTCTATTACAAATGGTTGGATATTAAACATTGAAGTGCAAGTACTGTGTATTACTGACACAAGACCTAACATTAAATACACTAACATAAATATTTACCATTTACATTTAAGATATATTCCGGGGGGAATAATTCAAAGTAATCTTCTATTTAAAGCCAACTCATTGAGCCTGTGACGTGAGCACTTACCCCGAGTTAGTAAGGATGTTTGAATTCACCATGAAGCGAAGCGATGGAGCGTGACTTCACCCTAACCTAAAATAATCCCCTGTAAACCAACTCCCAGACACATCATGCATGTATGTATTGAACACAAGAATATATGTACTTCCTTATTTTACTCGTATGTACTTTGGTTTAGGTTACAGTTAGTTTATAGTAACAACCAGTTATAGTTTCTAATTTGTGACCCGTATGTTACGACGTGCAAAATAAAATTTAAAAGGTGGTCTCAATATAAACCTCGAATGTAGAATATTTTTTTTTAGAATTGTAAAACATACATATTTTTTTACTTCATAGTCGTACTTTTAAGAAAATCTATAACCATAAAAATTATGCCTTGTCTGTCAGTTTTTCCAAATTAAGGAACCGATTAAATAAAAGTTTCATTTGAGTTCTTCATGATAAAGATAGATAAAACTTCAAAAGATAAACTTCATGATAAAGATAGATATGAGGAAATGCCAACATATGAAATAAAAAGGATTCGACCTACATATAGTATACTACAAAATATAATTATATTAATGTTGTTTATGAATTTTATGGTTTATTTTTTTTATTTTGTTTAAAGTTTAAATCTGCATTGTCCAAACTAAACGAGTATTCCTCAGACGTTATGATATGAAATTATAAAGTATCAGATAATTATAAACATACATATCACATAATGAATTATCATATAATTATAATTTATTTTTAAAATGAAAACTTTGTGAGATAAAGAAAAGTCTAAAAAATTATAAACTAACATTATTAGATAAAAATATTGGTATAATATAAATAGGTATATAAGGACATTTACAAAATAATAAATAAATAAAAAGTATTTATTTCGCTTAAAAGTATCACAGCTGCTGTGTGCTGTTTGTGTGTATACCTGCGTGTGTGTATGTGTGTGTGTGTGTGTGTGTGTGTGTGTGTGTGTGTGTGTGTGTGTGTGTGTGTGTGTGTGTGTGTGTGTGTGTGTGTGTGTGTGTGTGTGTGCGTGCGTGCGTGCGTGCGTGCGTGCGTGCGTGCGTGTGTGTGTGTGTGTGTGTGTGTGTGTGTGTGTGTGTGTGTGTGTGTGTGTGTGTGTGTGTGTGTGTGTGTGTGTGTGTGTGTGTGTGTTTTCCGTGTTTATATAATCTAATGATTTTAAATCCTCTGTTATGTTTTTTTTGCAGTCACAAAATTAGAGAGAGTAAATATTTAACTTATTATTAAAATGGTTGTAGTAAGTGAGCAGACATTATCTTGTACTGAAGTTTTGCAAATGCAGTTTTGCAGCAGGAGACGTCAGCAACATTACTTTTTCCCACGTCTGATACTTTCTGATACAAGGTTATAGGGTAAAGATTTATGTAGTTGTTATATATTTATACCTATGTATACTTAGTGTTTTCTAAGGCTTACACGAGTACTACGAGTAAAGAAAATAAGTATACACATTGAAATAAAATTTTTCATTTTCAAATTTTTCATTGAAATAAAATCATTATTATTACGGTTTTAACTCGCGTATAATGAAAATGAAGATTTAAAATTTAATTTTAAATTTTAATTTTAATTGTCTTGCTCACTCTTTTAATATAGAAATATTAGCTCTGAACCCTACACACCACACTAGTACTTCTTCAACTTTGCTGGACCTAATTATGAGTTTAGAGACTTCTCACATAATTAAGTACGGTCAGTTACCAGCGCCTGCTTTTTCACACCATGACCTCTTATATATTTCTTATAAGGTAAAAATGCCCAAAATACAACCCAAACTACTAAAGCTTCGAAACCTTAAAAATATTAATAAAAGTGATTTGGTTGCGGACTCTTTTGCTATTGATTGGGACGCGATACAGAATCTTACATCTATCGACGAAATGGTCTTATTTTTAAATACCCACATCTAAGCCCTTTTTGACCTACACGCCCCACTTCATACGGTAAAAGTTAAACGCCGGTCAGCGCCGTGGTTTAATGAAACTGTTAAAAAAGCTATGGCGACGAGAGATCACGCTTTCCGCAAATTCAAAAAAGATCGTTCTCAATCAAACTGGTGTCGATATAAGGCTGCAAGAAATCAATGTAATCAAATGTGTCGTAAACTTAAACGCCGTTATATCTATGAAAATACTTGTACCTCTCCTTCAGCCACTTTGAAATTTCTCAAAACTTTAGGCGTGAACAAACCTCTTATTTCAGATAACCCTAACTTTCTCGACTTGAACACTCTTAACCTCCATTTCACTACCACGAAAACTATTAACTCGCAAATTAAGGACTATACCCTTTCCAATATTCATCGTTTGCCAAAACCTGTTACTCCATTATTTAAATTTTTACCTGTTAACGAGACCGAAGTTAAAAAGCATTTATTAGCCATAACTTCAAAGGCCACTGGTTTCGACGAGATTAATCGTGTCATGGTCCTGTATCTCATTGACTGTCTGATAAATCCCCTTACCTATTTAATCAACTTTTCCTTGTCCTCAGGTACTTTTCCAGGTCTGTGGCGTAAAGCTCTCGTCCTACCATTACCAAAAACCTCCAATCCATTATCACCATCTCACTACCGTCCTATCTCAATATTGCCATTTTTCCAAAGAATCCATTCTCCATTTTCAAATTTCCCAATTCCTTACTAAACACGATCTCCTGGATCCATTACAATCTGGCTTCCGTACTGGCCATAGCACTACTACAGCACTTTTAGAAGTTACGGAAGACATCAGGGAAGGTATGGGTAACCAAAAGGTGACCATTCTTGTTCTGGTCGATTTCAGTAACGCATTCAACGCTGTCGACCATGACATTTTACTCGCTATGCTATTGCGGTACAATATCTCGGTTGAATCTAACAGGTGGTTTTCCTCTTATCTTCGGGGTCGCCAACAAGCCGTTCGCACTGATGAGGGCCTCTCTGATTGGTGTAATACGATTGCTGGCGTCCCACAAGGCGGTATTTTATCTCCCTTATTATTTTCAATTTTTATCAGCTCCATTACCTCTTGTCTAGATTGTCAATATCATCTTTACGCCGATGACTTGCAGCTTTACGTACATTCCAATGTCAACCTGCTTAATCTAGCTATAAATACTTTAAATGTTACCCTTGAGCGAATACTAACCTGGTCATCGGAATTTGGTATCATAGTCAACCCTAATAAATGTCAAGCGATTATTGTAGGCAGTTCTCGCCAGCTAGCTAAAATTAACTTAAGTACTTTACCGAACGTGATTTTTGACGGCAACACGATACCTTTCTCTTCACATGTAAAAAACTTAGGCATATTTATTGATAGTTCTCTTAGTTGGAATGTAAATGTTCGAGAATTATCTCGCAAATTCTACAGGACATTACATCCTCTGCTACGTTTAAAAAAAATTCTACCTTTCAGTGCTAAATTAAATTTGGTTAATATTTTATTACTTCCAATTCTTGACTATGCAGATGTGTGCTATTTGGATGCCAACGAGGTACTTCTTAACAAACTTGACCGGCTACTTAATACTTGCGTACGTTTTATTTTCGAACTTCGTAAATTTGATCATGTGTCAAGCTATAGGTCCCTAAGTGGCTACCTCTACCTATTCGCAAGCGTAGAAAACTTAGAATTTTATGTCTTCTTCACTCCTTATTGTTCATTCGTCGTACACCAAATTATCTTAAATGTAATCTCTCTTTCTTATCTGACACGCATGACAGACCACTCCGCTCTTCTAGCAATTTATTGCTTCACACTCCTCTTCATCGGACTGCTTTCCAATCCAAATCGTTCGCATTAACGGCCGTTCGACTTTGGAATGAATTGCCAGAGTCAACGCGTAAAATTTCTTTCCGTGATGTTTTTAAACGTTGTGTAAAAGAGTTTTTCCTAAACGATAATTAGTTTCATTAGTATTATTGTTTTTTTTTTTTTTTTATTTTATATACAGATAAATATTATATATGAATTTCTTAATATTATTTATATATTATACTAAAATTATATTATATATGTATATATATAAATATATGTATTTGTATATGTCTATGTATATGTGTGTGTATATATATATATATATGGCCAGTATATATTTTGTTTCATTTGTTCGATTTGTTTTTTTTTTGTTATGTACTGTAAGTGTAATTAGCACGCCAAGACGTTAATTCTTATACTTTTTTTTGTTGTTTTAAGGTTGGCTGGTAGAAAATGCCAAATAGCATTAAGTCCGCCTTTTGTACACTTTTCTTTTTGTTAAATTGTGCAATAAAGAATTAATAAATAAATAAATAAATAAAATTTAATTCATTATACGCGATTTAAATCCGTTAATATAGTTTTATTTCACTATGTATATTTATTTTCTTTTATGAATAACGAAAACTTTAAAACAACCTATTAACTTTATTTTAGCAAAGAAATGAGACAGCTAGGATGATTAATTAATAGTGGAGCTGCAAAAACTCGTCTATGAAAAAAACCTTAATTACTTTTCTCAGCTGAATCATAAAACTGAATAATTCGTATACTCGAAAAAGCTGAAACTATTTCTGACATAAAAAAGCACACTCATGAGCTGAACTAAAATTTCATTCCCTCTATTTTAAACAAAATAATTACTTACTTCGAATATGTACGAAATAGTTAACGGTACTAAGCTTTAAGGAGCTCTGACATTTAAAATAATCAATATTAAAATAATACATAATTTACTATTATTGCCTTTAAGAATAAATTATCATTTTACCCATGATAACTACAAAACGCCGAAAGAATAATTTTTAGTTTAGTGTCAGTTTATTTTAGTTAATATTTAGATACTACAGAGGCTTTTATTAGGTTTATACTAGCCTTTTATTAGGCTTCTATTAGGTTAGCCTTAAATTTATGAGTTTAAAAATGATTTAAAAAGATACTTTGTGCACAAAACTTGCTGTTTATCTAAAGAATCAAAATTTGAGAAGTTAATATAAAATGTAATAATATATTCTGAGATATCTAATCTTTTTTAAAGGTTCCGTACCCCAAAGGTAAAAATGGTACTCTACTGCTAGGACTTTGCTGTCCGTCTATATATCTCCAGGATATATCTCGTGAGTCGTAACAGCTAGAGAGTTCAATTTTTAACGGAAGATATAAAAAACTAAAAAAATAAACATTCAAGGGATACTCCCATAAAACAAACAAACAAATAGATTATTTGCTCGATTTTAATAACGAGTGGTTTTTATATTAACAGTATATTTAGTTATATATTCACTTCAAAAATATATCAATTAATAAAAATGAATATTATTCACTTGTACAAGATATGAAAATGGTACAACGCGATCTTGCTGTAACACTGAACTCGAATCTTAAAAGTCTAACAGTTATTAAATTGATACTTCGAACCTACGACATTAACTTAATTAAACATTAACTAATTGATTATCCTGAAGGGAGAGGGAGCAATTTTGAAATGTACATACAAATAATCCAGTATAATTACAAAATTCATATTTTAAAATGTAATTTACTTAAAAGGTTCAATAGAAGTGAAACAATATAGTGATAAATATATAAACCTCGGTTATCTGTGATATTAATAATACGTAAGAACTAATAGACATGGAAATAAAGTCATTAAAATTAAAACTACATTAGTAAAATATTGTAGGTTTTCTTGGTCTAGTTTGATAACTATGCTATATAATGATAAATTATAAAAATGTATAATTGAGATATCGGTCTGTGCAGGACGGGGTACTTGGCCACATCACCTGAATGATAATTTTTAGTCTTAATGTAACTCTCACTTAGACTAAATGATGGCGTTTAGTTAGTTTGAGTGGTGCCGTTTCTTCGGATACATAAGCAATAATAGGAGTACCTCAAGGGTAAATACTTGGTCCTTTTTTGTTGTTAGTTTATGTTAATGATTTACCATATTTGATAAACAATATATATGATAAAGTTCATTTCGTTCGCTGATGATTTTTTGCTTTTTTTAAAACCAGACAAAAGGAGACGGACATTTAAGAAGTAAACTATAGTTTATTGATCTTTTCGTAATGGTTTGCAGCAAAATAACTCTTTTCTTTATAGCACTTTTTTATACTTAGCATACTTCTATATTATTTTGGTTTAATGTATACTTCTCTGCAGGTTATTTTTTTTAATTTTTTTTTATACTAATTAATACTGAAAAATATAGTATAAACAAAATTAAAATATTCAATGTAAGACGCGACTTGCATAATATGAATATTAAATATAATAAGCAAATAATAGTTATATAGCTATAAATATTAATAATACAGGACAAATTAAAAACACTAACTCCTAAGTAAGCAAATTATTTGCTTGTGTTAAGGGTGTGTATTCAACGATACAAATACATAGAAATACACATTATAAATACTGAGAATATATTTAATAAATGACCATACCCAGAAATACAGACTTCTATGCTCATCACATACATGCCTGTCCCTGTCGGGAATCGAACCCAAGCCCCATTGCGTCGCTATACGTTAGGCGTCTGCGCTAACCACTTGACCAACAGGGCGGTAAATATATAATATAGTTATAATAAATTTGTTTACAATAAATACTAGAAATAATCATGAAATAAAAGTTATATAGATAATAGTTAATTCCGAATCATGTAAGCAAAAATATACTTTTGGGCTATGGAGTTTGTCACAATAAATTGCTAGAATTATCACTGACCTATCGAATAAGGTATTTAATTATTATTTTGAAGGTTTAAATTTAAATTTAGAATATTAAGGGCGTTGTAAATGTGAGAGAATCATAGAACTAATAGTGGTGTGGTTGATTACACTAGTCTTCTTTTTGGGACCACGTTTTACTTTAAATCTGATTTATTGTCACATATTAGTTATTACTGTGACTCAGAATGTCAGTACAATGATTAGTTGTAATGTTATAAACAAGTTAAAAGAGTATCTATGGAGTTTCTCGCCGGTTCATCGCCATGAACCTACCCTTTGGAACCGTGCAAATATAACTTGATGTTACATGAATGCAATATCTCCCTACAAGAAATTAAAAAAAATACTTTGACTTTGATGGAAAGTATTTTTTAAATATTAAACTTATATATTATTATAAAGAAAAATATTTTTTACATTTTAAATTTGACACAGAAGTATTTGAGTCGTTCATTCAATAACCTAACCTTGCTCGTAATATGTTTCTTTTCTAAGACCTAAAGCAACAAAGTATTTGGGAAAATGAATACATTTGATTTCTTAATGACACTATTTTATAAGTTTCAAGGTTGCATTGAACAAACAAGTAAAGCGAACTAATTTAAAAATACTAAAGACAATTTTCTGCACTTCGCTGACAAAATTTGTTTATATGAGCTTACTCACAAGATTTGCTAAAACAAGTTACATACAACTTAGGTAAAGTTCTTGTCACATTTCAAACTAGACTTAGACGTCAGTCTCGATACAGAGACACTATCATAATATTATGTTTAGACTTGCCTAAATGTAACTAAAACTGTTGATTATTAATATACCATAATATATTTGAAATGTATATATTTATGAGAGCAATAATAATTAATGTTATAAAGTAATATTGATAAATCACAGGGTAAAAAATATATACTTCTACATGGTTATCTATTATTACTATTATTATTTTTATTATTATTATTATTATAATATATTACTCATATATTAATATACATTAATATATATTTTTTAATTCAATGAACATTTTATAAGACTTATTTGAAACTTTAAATATATTCTAGCAAACAGATGATATCTAAATATAACTCAAGCATAATCACTAATCATTGCCTGAGGACCCTCAAAAGGTACACTGATATTATATTTACATATATTTGATTAGCTACACCATTTTTCCGTGTAAAAATAATGTAGTTTTTAACAAAGAAATAAAAACAAAAATGTTCATGTCGTAATTTTGATAAAAATTATCTACTTAGTTAAAAAAAGTTATTAAAACTTCATATTAAATACCTGAGTAATATAGAATATTTAAAATAGATATTAAAAGAGAAATGTAATTTCAGAATATTTCAAGTTATCAAAGTTCATAAACCGATTTATTGTCTCAAAATTATATAAGGTTTTTTCTTTAATCATATTCAAATTATGTCGTGAATGAATTATATTACCATTTTGTACCAACGATTTAAAGATTGGTATTTAATTTAGATTGATTTTAAGCTCGTATTTTATAAGAATAAAGGTAATTAGAAATAAAAGAGTTTGACAAAATAGGTTTAAATGTTATCAATTCAAGTAAAGCACGATTATTTATCAAGTTATGAAGTACCTAAATCGACTGAAGCTCAAATGAATGTTCCTTGTCGTAAGTTGTTAACATTCCCTAACTGAATCTCGGCGAGTAAGAGAGATACTCCTTTTCTATTATTTTTCGTACTCTTCTTATATCTGAACTATTCCACACGAGTGGTAACGCATTTGAAACTTTCTTTATTAGTTTATAGGCCACGTTAATAGGGTACGGTCGGTTAAACCATAATGAGCGTCTTATAAATAGAATAAAAAAAATATAAATTATTAGTTAATGTTTGAAAATGGCTATAATCATGTAAAGCCATGTGAAATGAGTAATTGAGATTTATATAAATAAAAAATGAAAAATAAACCAATACGGGCAGGAATTTGAACCCGCGAACTCTGCGAAACCGTCCCGTTCCTCTACCTATTGAGCTACCGTATCGCTCTCCGTCTCGGTGAATTAAGCATTCTAAATGTGAACATCTCTATCGGGACAGTAGTGTCATTTGTTAGGTCTCTTACAAAAATCCTAACCAGTGTTTCTAGCTTTGCAACAATTTCTAACTTTGCAGCAGTTTATAGACAGACGAAGCTTCTTAGAATTCCATGAATTCACTGAGTGGCTGCCGGGCCCAACGCGTTGCAAGGAGAGGAGTGCAAATAGTACCTGGGACTTGCAACCCAGGAGTAGGTTTAAGGGGCCCCTTTATTATGCGTAGAAATGCTCGCCTTCAACCTCTACACTCCTCTCCCTACCTAACCAAATTTGAAAAGAACTTCTTAATGCCGCCTTTGAAATACGTTCTAGAAATGAATCGGTGTTTATTTTAGAAAGACCAAGCTCTTTATGTAGGTTATAGCGAGATTTTGCTGTTATAACTCTCGCTCGCAGTCTTCCAGAGGTAGCGGGCTCCAATCCCTACCCGTATCGGTTTTATTAATCATTCTATATTTATATAAATTATTGGTTATCTACAAAATTGTTAAAGAAATAATTATTTTGGTACAAAATGAACCAAATTAGAAGAGTTATATAATTTTGCATGGCGAAAATTATACAAATTACGATCGAGAAAGCAGTAAAAATTCTTCCAGTGGAGAATATGCCTCAATATATTATCATGAATTTGCAAAATCAGGGAAAACATAAAATGTACCGAAATATCGTAGTAATTTCCAACATGAAGCATAATCTTATCGTTTGTATGATTATAGCATACAATGATTCTGCTATAATATGTGCCGGTGTTTTATAAGCAATTAAATAACAATAAATAGAGATCGCATAAGTTGACTCCTGCACTATTAAAAATCCATTAATTGATGTTATTATATTACAAAAGTATTTATTTATACTTATAAGGCATTTACCCTCATATAAACAATTTTCATTTACGATCCTGCCTTCCCAATAATCTAAAGTTTCTTACAATAATAGATAAATACAACTGACTTTTTTAATATACTATTATAAATTTTAACACAAAATATTTATTTTCGTTCGAAAATATATTTGAATATATTGTATAACATTTATGGATAAAGAAAATATTTTTAAAAAAACTTATTTTTTTTTTGTTTTCATTTATTTTGATACCGTATGTTATTAACTATAAGATATTATATCATATCAACAAGGGAAGAGTTGATGAAACAGATGTATCCTCTTTTTGTTTTCTATAGAATTCTCAACTTATAGGCTGTCGAAAGTGCCTTAGAATGTTTAACTGCTTAAGTTACGTACATAAATAAGTATATCCAATTATAATACATAATAGTACATGGTTTTTAGTGTATTTTTATAAACACGTATTATATAATACTAGCTGACCCGGCGAACGTTGTTTTGCCATATAAATAATTTCTATGTACTTTCTAGTGCCGACAGAAAATAACTAACCTATTTTAAGTGTGTAAGAATGTGGTATATGCACGAAATAGGTGTGTAATGCTGTGAACGATAAGGGAATATAGAAATAACAAACGCCAAGCACTATATTTATTAATAATTCATTATAATTTATTTCTGTAATATATATATACGTATCATTATTCGATAAGAACGGCAACACTATCAAAAAATATCAGTCTCTTAATGCTACAGCGTGAACAATATTTTTTGTTAGCCCATCTTTAGCTAACACAAACAAACTTGATGGTTTACCCACTCAAGAGCCACGTATAATTGTCCGTGTGAAAAACATGGCGTGCTTAAATCTAAGCCACAAACCGACATCGTTTGGCCTTGGGATTTATTGATGGTCATGGCAAATGCCAATTGAATTGGAAACTGAACACGTTTTAATTGAATTGGCACTTCCGTAGGTATTATAGGAATCCGTGGTATTAATATGTTTTCACCTCGGAACTTTCCATTTAAAATGCTAGCTTCGATGACGTTCTTCATTAATTTTCGAATGACCAATCGCGTACCGTTGCACAGCCGTGGCGGGTTCAAATTGCGAAGCATGATAATCGGAGATCCAACCTTTAATTGTAAATTATGCGGTGGCACACCTGGCAAATCCAGTGAGTTCAAAAACTCTGTCGGAAAATTTACAGTTTCGCTCGCATCACAAACTGTGTCAATAGATTTATATGATTCCAAGTTCCCTGGCAATAACTGTTGTATCTTCAGATTCAAATTGTCAACGTCTACATTTTTTGCCGCTAAAATTGCTCTTTCTGCAAGCCACTCATGATTTAAGTACTGTGTGTGTACATCAGGAAATATTTTTTCAATGAGAGTGTCTTGCGAGTCAACGATTGTGCAAAAATCTGTCGGTAATTTTACGCATCCAGTCTCATCTATAGTTACTTTTCCATCACCGATATCTAGGAGTTGTTTTGAGAATGTTTCAGCGGATGGATCTTGAAGCATTTGAACGCGCATATTTACTTTCAGCTGTACTTTTTCAACATTACGCCACAGTGTAGATGATTTTAAGCAAGCATTAATCTCATCAGCGTATGTTGAACGTAGAATGACGGGAAGAAAGGAAGAAATCAGAAATCACCTGAAAGGACTAACAGAGTGCCGCCAAATAGTTTGTCGTTGTTTTTGATATCTTTTAACGTCCTGTTCAACGTCTCAAGTGAATGTTTGTGCGCCATAGTACATTCATCCCAGATGATAATTTTACATTGTTTCAGCACGGTTGCCATGGACGATTGTTTTTTTAAGTTGCACACTCCGTCAGCGTTATTTTGAATATTTAATGGCAGCTTAAATACTGAATGAGCTGTTCTGCCTCCATCCAATAAAGTTGCAGCAATGCCTGACGATGCAACGGCCAATGCGATGCCATTATTTGATCGTATTTCAGCAAGAATTAGCGAAATAAGGAATGTTTTTCCAGTTCCACCTGGTGCATCCAAAAAGAAGAATCCACCTTGTCCTGCTGAAACTGCGAGCATAATGCGGTCGTAAATGATTTTTTGTTCCTCATTCATTAATGGGACATTGCGAGTAACAATCGCCGCCATTTCTACAGTGTTGTACTGCATTTCACGATTCATTTCCGTGTTCATGAAATCAGATACAGCTCGATCTGGCGAATTCATACCGAAATGACTGAGTGATAAATTAGCAATTATAATGCAGAGATCTTCAATAGCAATCAATGCTTCATTGTACATAGCGTCGCTGAACGTTATCGTTACATCGTTGCATCGTGTACGATGTTGATGCAATATATCATCAGTCATTGAATCTTTGTGATTATCCCACAATATCTGTGCTCGAGCTGCAAAACATGTAGTTAACACTATAGCGAATAGTAGACGAATTTGTATTGCTGTACAATTCAATGCTGCTTCAGCAAACATACATTCCCACTGGTTGTCGTCTTCCAGCAAGCCGAGTGCAAGGCACGCATCTTTATACGTTGAATACTGTTGCCCATTCACTTTCCGTATATCTTGAAATGACAATGGGCCAGTAACATTAACCAACAACAATCGAAGATAAAAGCATTCAGTTTGCTTTGGATTGACTGTAAATACTCGCCCCAAAACGTTTGATTTAAATAAATTGGGACATGCATCAACTGGGGAGCCTTGCTTGCGGGGCATCCATTTTTTTGTTTTAGCCCATGTGAAATAGCATGGTACTTGTGAATAGAGTAACGTTCGCGCAGAGGCACCAAAATCATCCGCACGATTACACAATTCGAAAAATTCAGTGAGTGTAGTTTTAGGTGGATTTACAGCACGATCAATTGCTGTCTCGTTCGTGAAAAATACACGCTGGCCGTTTTCGAGATGGACGGCTAACTGAACAACTGCTGGATCCCGTTCATGAATCGGGAAACCAAAGATACGCCAAGCAGCTTCATTGGAGCTGATGTATCGACCAATTTGATAAAGTGTTATTTCATCGTTTTTATTCACTGGTTGAGCATTCACGTTAGTATTTTCCACTCTAAACACAGCCATATCACTGCCTTTATGGACATACTTGCAAATGTATTTGATGCTCTTCACAGAACTGCAGAACTCAACATTAATATGAGCATTGTATGTCTTGCTCAACAGAGGTGAATATGGTACCACCCAACGATTATCAATGTCAATGTCTGTGTTGTTGATGTTTTTAATAAATGATCGTCCGCCATTATCGGGACTTCTTCGACGATATATTGGATATCCGTCGACATTTGTGATCGTATCATTCGTGAAATCTTTAGGGAATTTTTTAGTGAATTTTCCATCTGCCATGCAAGGCGATGTACGATTAAGAGTACCGCATGGACCATGAATCATGTTCGCTGTAACAATATCAAACAGCAGTTGGTCAGTAGACGGATCTGGAAGTTCTGCAGAAATGATACTATCGATTTCTTCAGGACGGATTTTATCGATTAACCAAACCAAAATGTGAGCATGAGGTAATCCTCGCTTTTGCCACTCAACTGAATACAGCCAGCAACGTGTGCGGCCGAATACATGTAATTTAGTAATGAAACTTATTAAAGACTTCAACTTTTGTTTGAACACACGTGCTGTAACGTCATGACGATGGATTGAATTTTGGCCAGGCAATAGCAAAGATTCAATCTCTGGCCATTTTGGATTACATGTAAACGTGATAAATAAACACGGTCGTCCATATTCGCGCACGAAAGTCAGAGCATCCTGTATATATTCTTGCATATGACGTGGACTGCCCACAAACGATGGTGGTAGAATGACAGAGTTACCAATTTCGGCAGCGTCAGCGTTGTTGTTAATAGCGTCCCGCAAGTGAATGTACTCTTCCGCACGCAGCTTGAGTTGATTATATCGTAAGTATCGTAGTCGTTTGCCTTCTATCTTGGCGTACATGTCGACCATGAATTGTTGACAAAGCTCACGACATCGTAGAATGACGTTGTCCCGGCCGCGTCGAATCATCAATCGGTACGCATAATAATCTTCCGAGCTAACGTTCTTGTTTGTTTCGGCTCCTGTAATAATATATTTTTAAATATTAGATTAAATCAATTACGATAAATATATATATTTTTTTAATTAGGATTACTAATTAAAAAAAAAAAGAAAAGTTTAAAATGAATGAAGTACCTGATACGGGATCGCGTTTTTTGATATTTATGCAGTATCCGTCTTGTCCCTTCCAGAACATTAGCGGATATTGGAGAGCATCATATGAACGATGTGTATCAGCAATGAACTGAAGATTATTACTCCTTCTACGAACCACAATTTCTCGTGCGCCTGTACAATCGCCAACCATGATTCCCGCAACGTCGTCAACAACAGGTGCATTAAATCTACGAATATGCTCTCCAGCTGGTGTTTTATCAGGATTAATGACAATAGCGTGGTTATCGTTTTGTAATTTATGCATGTGTGATTTGAATATTTTCAACAATTCATTGTGCTCATTCAGTAAAGCGTCCAGTTCGCTTACGATGCGTTTGGCAAAAAATGAATCAAGGTTGTTATAGTCACAACGTGCATTCACACGATTGGCAAGTGCGCTTCCGGAATCCTCGCCGCCCATAAAGTAGATTTGTAAAAAATTATGTGCTTCGTTTGGCATTGGCAGTAATGAGCCTATTTTATGATAAACTTGGCCTCTAATTTTAAATGTAGAATTGTATTGTTGACCAAGTGAATTAGTATTTCGAACTATTTCTGTTGCTCCGAACGATGTCATTTGAAAGCATGAATTGAATGTTCGAATGGACTTCAAGAACACGTTAGAATCTGGATCCGTGTCGATAAGTAAACCGTTCAATGGTTCCGGTGGTGTTTCAATGTCGGGTAGTTGAACTTTTCCTGACGCGCAACACATCCCAGCTGGCTCGTTTTTAAATTTAAGAGCATGACAATTTGAACATTCGTTGTACATAGCACCAATCACCACTTTTGTATGGGCATAATATTCCACATCAGGCTCATACTGGAATGCTAGCCGCAGGAATGAATCATATGTAAATGCTCGGTGTATCTGTTGGCGTTGCTGGTTGTTTGTTCTGCGTCTATTGGCTGTGAATCGGCGTGATTGTCGTTGTTGTAATCTTATCACTTTATTGCGTTCAGCTCGTGTATCTTCAGATTGTTCTTGACGCAATTGCGCCATGCTCACACGTGCATCAGTATTTTCTTGCTGGATTTCTTCTTCAGTTCTTTCGGATCTTAAATTTCTCTTGCTTCTGGTTTCACTTGTATTACGGCTCAAATTAGCCCCGTTGCGTTTTCGTGGCATTGTTCGCTGTACAAAATACACATAATTAGAACTAACAAAATTACTTTAGAGTGAAAAACATCGTAATTATATTGTTATTAACAACAATTTGAGTATAAAAAAATATATACTTACAACAACACAAAAGTCGTTGTTGGTAGTAGCCCCTGACACGCGTTGAGTATTTTTAGGTTATAATTAATAATAACAGATATTATTAATATTATCTTATATTATTAATTTACTATTAATTAATTATAATTAATTTATAATTAATAATGAGAGTTACACTGACATAAAAAAATAACAATTCTAAACGTCACTACTAAGTTTGATACATAAACATTAATGATGGCCGACAACAGTGGAGGGAGTGAGAGAAACAGGAGACCGGCTTCGGTCTCATCCCTACTCCGCGTTGTTCACTGGGTAGTTACACCGATATAGTCTGGCCAATGAGTATCCAGAGTAAAAGCGCGGAAAATTTTAAAAATTAACTAAATTACTAAAATAATTATTAAAAAATAGGGGTTGGTGATAGAAGGGCAAAAACTTAGGGTTGTATGTATTTTTGAATATCGTATCATAAAAAAATTAAAAAAAAATTTGAGGGGTGGACCACCCTTATTATTTAGGGGTATGAAAAATAAATGTTAGCCGATTCTCAGACCTACCCAATATGCTTACCAAATTTCAGAGGAATCGGTCGAGCCGTTTCGGAGAAGTATGGAGACTAACATTGTGACACGAGAATTTTATATATAAGATGTAAACAAATGTTAATAAAGAACTACGCGATTATCTCCATAAAAATTATTTATGTATTCTAATTACTGAATTTTAATTTTAATTTTAATTTTAATAAATATGCTTAATTATGCTTAAAATATGATCGATCAATAGCATATTGAATCCATATCAAAAAATGCAACGATATAATAAACTTATTTAATTATGTTATCGAAACTTAAAAGAAGGACATATCCTAAATTACTTATAAAAAAATGTGAGCTTATACTGCTTAACACTGTTATATCGCTTGGTATGAATAAATTAATCAGGTAAATATGGGTTTACATGTAGAAGAAGATGCTATTTACCTTCTGTTTAGTCTTTTTATTGTATAATAATCTACAATACACATAAATATTTTATATACAATAGTAAAAAAAGTATTTTCAAGATAAAAAATGGAAATTTTTATGGACATTTCATAAGGTATTGAAGGAATAGGTATTTAGTACTGTGCAGTATTTAGTACTGTGCACTGCAATTTTATTAGGAATAGAACAGACCTGCGTTAGGTCTAATAGGTAATAAAAGGTACTTTGAAATAAATCATGTTTTTCTTTTATCTTGATTATTGTTAAAACAAAAAAAAAATAAAAATTAAAAAACCTCCAATACAAAAAGACTTCGAAAAAAAATAAAAATAATAATGTTATGTATTTATTAAATTCTTTGCCTCGAGGGACCGTTGCGCCATGGTGTCTATTTCCAGAAGTTTTCGTAACTAATTAATGAGGACTTAGATTATACGATTTCATATTGTTATTTCGTTATTAGCCTTGATAACTTACTTGCATTTCGATTTGTTCCTTTATTAAGCGATACCTTGACGAAACGACTTCAACAAATACGTCTTTTTGTATCGGGGATTTTTTAAATATTTTATTTCTGCTTTTTAAAATTATGATACTAGTTTTTATTAAATTCTAAATGAACTTACGAATACACATTTTTTTATTGGTTTAGTGTTTACTATCAGTATTTCATAGGAACCTTTCACCCACACAAATAAAAGCTCAATATCTTGAAAAGTACGGCTCCTATTTCGACTAAATATAGCTAAGAACTATCTCGACGGACCACGTCGAGATAGAAGTCGTAGTTTTCACTTTCGCTTTCGATTAAAAAAACCGCAATCAAATCTATCCACGCGTTTGGCTGTTATGATGCCACAGACACACACACAGATATACAAGTCAAACTTATAACACCCCTCTTTTTGGGTCAGGAGTTAAAAATAAAATGAGAAAGAACCTTGAGGTATTTTTGTCTTTTTTTTTCAACTTGCTTCAACTTTTAGGTAAAATAAGTCTTAATATTATCCTCATATGCGGAGGTAGTTTTAATTTTTATTACGATATTTTGGTAATGTTGTCAAATATTTTATATTTAAAATACTTAAAGTAGGTATATTTAGTTGATTTTGACAATATTTAAAATTATCGTTACCAACCATAACTGTGAGTTTTAAATAACATTTAAAGCAAAAAACGATCTCATACACAACATTAAAATTTAGTTCTGCAAGAATGAACACGCACTGCGTGCTGACACATATAACATGCTGTGTAAATGAATATCTATCTGTAAACGATATAATGATTGATGACGATTTATAATGCGATATGTACTGATTCCCATTTAATTTCCTGTTCTGAAATGTGGGTGTCAGTTTGTTATAAATTTGGCAAAACTGTGAATCATTTCGTTGTTATAATGACATTACCAAGAAAAACTAAAAATAAGTTATATTTTGATTTTATCATTATACTTGTCGGAGATCGAGGTATTTTAGCGGTTTGCTCATTATTGAGGGAGTCATAGTATCAGTACTAATACAAGATCCGTGGCCTAGGTCTCAGGTAATTAAACCACAAATACACAGTATGCTAATTCTTGTATTAAATGTGGGTAGTCAACTAGATCACAAATTACTTAGTAGGTATATAAGTATCAAAGTTACGTGCACCACTGGTCCCGTTTGGACGATCTGAACCGTATCACTCTGTCTGATAAAATCCACCACCGACTAACTACTCTCCAATATTTACCCCTTAAGTATAACTTTTACCCCTTCAAACGACCCCGATCACGCCACTCGTTACGTCACGACATTCATACCCTACAGTTATGACAATATCAATAGAGTTAATAATTACCGTTAAATTATCGTGAGCGCCGTCATACTTTTAACATTGTTGATTCTATTAATTGAGAGCTACTTTAAAATAAAAGCTGTGAGCAAACAATTCACCAAATGAAATGAAAGCATAAACAATAACATTTGTAACCTAAATACAGTGTTTTATTGTTTCGTTTCATTTTAACCATTAAACGAGTTGAGCAAAAGGTACGATTTTAATTAAGAGATATCAGTGTTCTGTGTATTGTGATTTTGCAGACTCGATTAGATTTTCGTGAAGCAATTGGAAAAAAGAAAATAGATAACAAATGAAGTTGTGACGTTATTAAAATTTATTGAGGGCTACCTTTGGGAAATCTGAATCATTTGGTTGATATGTTAAATATTTCTTCATAAGACTAACCTTAGGTCAAATTGAAATGTTCAATTTAATAATATGTAAAAAATATACATCATAATATATAAAATATATACTATAAATAATAATGAATAGGGAACATTCATGTAATTTTTTTTTGACGTAAATTAATCATTTACCTCTCTATATCGTAGAAAAAAATATAAATAGGTTTGAAAAGATTCTAGTTTTTTTTTCAAATTAAAAATTAAAACATTGAGTAAATTTGAGCCGTTCAAACGCCGTCATTTTGCGCGCGCTTTGCGTGACGTCACGATGACACGTCCAGTGAATGTTTACTATGAACTTTTTAGTTACCGGAGTGCAAAAATAGTATTAGAAAAACACCCGACAAAGTGTTTTTTGTATTCCAAGAGATGCGAAAATACAAAACAATGGTGTATAATTACCATACACCATTGTTTTGTATTTTCGCAAAAGGGATAATATATGTCCTAAATCGTGTTTATATTGTTGTGAAGATCAATTTAACGTAAGTATACTTTATTTATAATAAGTTTAATCTAATAGTTTAAATAAAGTATAGAACATTAGAAAATTTGAGTTTGAAATTAACATAACCTAGCTTACAAAAGTTCAGTATAAATTTCTATAAAAACCATATTCTTTTTTTGGTTTTACGAAATTTTTATTTTTGTCGATTTATTTTAGGTTAAGGAAGATACAGCCAATTGTATTGAATATAATATGTATAACGAAACAACAAGGAGAAAAATGTAATCTAAGTTTGAAGAAAAGAGTTGTGCCTCATATATTTTTGTGGCAAAAACACCAGCTGAGAGAACATTCTCATGAATGTGCATAGTCAAAAGGCAAAGATTGACATCGGTTAATGAAACCTTTTCAGAGTTAGTTATCAAAAGTAGTGTTTAAAAAATGATGACCTTCATAAAGAAGTGATATACTCTAAGTAAGTCCTAGTACTGCCCATACAAATGTCTGTTATATTAATCAGCCAGGACTCAGTACTTCTCCTATTGAATGTGATGATCATAAGGCAGAGCCTTGCTTTTCGCATATTGAAGATAAATTACCAAGTGACTAAGCTGTGCAAGTTAATATTAAACCGAAGTATGGAAGTAAAGATGTCAATGTAAATATACCTGCTGAAAAACAAAATGTTGCATTGTCACCATTTCACACATAACATTGGTACACAACAGTTTTACCAGTAACACTATCTGTTTTAAAAAGAAAATTGTTTACCGAAAACACAGCTGATAATACTTCTATAGCATCTTATATCTTCTATATCTGCTGATTATCAACCAAGTTATTTATCTGAGTCAAGCGAAGTGGAAAATGATTCAGAGGAAGAAACATTTTAAAAATGTAATGTGTGGTAGCATGCTAACTGCTTTTGAAAAAGATTTTGTAGGTATTTGTTTTGTTAAGGTTGTTTGAGTATTGAAAAAATGTTTTTAAAATTACCTAATAAAAACTTTAAGCACGAAAATATAGGTTTAAATTATTTATTTTTCTCAGTAACACTGATACCACAGTATGAACATCGACGCCGATAATTTTAATGGCGTGTCAAATGACGTCACATTTCCTTTCGACCAATGGTGGCGCGTTTTGGAAGTTTGAAATTCGCTCCCATAATTTACACTTTTCATACATTATTTTATGACCTTAAATGGTTAGTAAATAAAAAAAAATGATTTTATTATAATAATATAATAATAAGTATTCGAAAAAAAAATATTTGGAACCATTTTAAATTTTTTGCATGTTCCCTATTGCTATCAATAAAAACTACCATTATTACTATTTTTCTTTCTTGTAAATCTTAGTTAAGCTTCAACTGCATTAACGTGGCGTCATAAAAACATTCTATGTAACAGTTATAAGCGAAGACGCAGATATGCACAAGCAATAAGTTCTCAAATATAAAACAGCGTGGTTTTTGTTTTCATAAAACGAAACGAAACAAGTGGCTTATTAAATTTCACATTCTAAAAAGTTGTAATAAAACAATCTAAAGCGGTTTTGGTAATGTCATGAAATTTGAAAGGAAAGTATTTAAAATGGTTTGCATTTATGAAATACTCGACACAAAAAGAACAAACAATCTGTTTGTGGACGTTTTTGTATTATATATCATAATATTTTTATTAGCGTAAGGAAAATTTAATAGTGATGTTATACAAATGAATATCGTAACAAAAATATACTATATGTCTTACAAAAATAACAACTTAATTATGTTTTAATACACATGTGGCATACTGATCTTAGCTAGGCCCAGCTCCCTGTAAGAGATATTTTTTTTTAAATCCCGAATAGTTTTGGATTTCTTTTATAAAATAAATATTATTTTCAAGTTATTGCCATTCACCTCGCATAATATGTGATTTTTTTTAATTGAATAATTATCAAAGAATGAAAATTATTCAATTATTCAAAACTATGCCAACAGAATAAGCAAACAGTTTTTCAGGCGAATATCAGTGGAACATTTTTTATAAACATTTTTTTCTGTTCATTTTAGACTTTATATTATAACTTATCGATGAAAGCCCTAAATTCTTATTTCTTATTCTAATCCTATTATATTAAGATAAAAAATAATATAGTAATTTGTACTATAGTAATCTATTAGTTTTTAGACGCGCTTACATTTTGATTTCCCCGTGGCAACCAAAAAATTGTGTTTAATAATATTAGATTACATAATAATAATTAGAAAATGTTACGTAAAGAAGATGTTAAATAGCAAATAATGGAGTATTTTGTAAATATTCAGTGGAAACCCGTTATTGTGACTTAAATATACTTCCAAATGTTTAATTTCACATCAATAATAAACCTGATAAACTAAACACATATAATACTTCAAATCAGTAATTTATATAATATAAAATTGTATTGAATATTTTTATTTCTAAATTTATTTCTTTAATTGTAATTTCTCTATATAAATAAAACAGATTGCAGCGTTTTATCAAAAATACCCTAAAATGATAAAAACTGAAGCAGCTAAGAGAAATATTTAAACAGACTTATCGCTACGTGTAATAAATGAGTTTGTCCCCTGTTACATAGAAATTTCATTTCTGTAGATAATTAAATATTTATAATTTTAATATTATCGATTTCTTATTATCTGTCAAATTCGTAGACAAGGTAAATTATTTATCTGTTGACAGCTAATTACAATTTCTTAATTAGTCTGTGACATTTCTTTTTGTTTAAAATATTGAGTGTTGCCAGCTGAAGCTAACTTTATAGTCCCTGAAATGTTATTGAAAATATAAACATTTTATTAATAATTACTATTCTAAATTTCATTTATTAATCATCATTAAGGATAGCATATCGCTAGATATTTATTTAAAAGTAGCTGTCATATTGTTTCAGAAGTTTAATAGCAGCCAACGTTGTTTTATTGTTATATTTATTAGTATAACAATTTGTTATAAATTTATTACACTCGTTTCATTCTTTAGATAATTGGTGCATTGTTCTTAAATTGTTTAAATATTGGTCTTCTTCCGATTAATATCAATTTTACCCACATTTCGTGTAATGCGGCTGTGCATAGCCACATGGTTTGCTTATTATGCATATTTTGATTATAAATTTCAATGCCGTGACCTTTAGAGTCTTTTCTTTCGGAAGCACTTCCGAATTGAATATCTTATTAGCCTTCGGTGAGTGTTTTAGTTATTTGTGATCTTATTAACGCATTTGAAGCGTTGTTTCTTAAATTCATTAGCGTGTTTAATTGCAGGGCTAATAAATTAATATGGAATAATTATAATTCCTATTGCCGGCACTTCCCGGGCAGTTTCAAAGTTTGTTGGAACAATATTTCTATTTGTCCTGATTCGACCCTGTGAGTCGACATAGGCTAATATTAGTGCTTGCGAGGCCTCTTTCCTCCATAAGGAGGTTTTTTTAGTTTGTACCCTAGAAGATACGGGTAAATTTATAATTGGTTCGCGGGGGTAGACGTGAATCTTCGGAGCGTCGTCCTGTTGGTCCTGTATCCTGCTTCCTGACCAGCTGAGTTTAAGGAGCTCGTCTTTATTGTAATCCCGATATTATGGTGATGTACAAAATTTATTTATATCAATAATCAACACTTCCATTTTTGAAAGTTTTATAAAGAACAAGTGTTTGACTGTGGTTCTCCAGTACTGACAAGCAGGAGGATCATATATATGTCTTCGCTTGTTATTTGTCAGTGGCGCCTAGGATATTACTATTTTAGTAATGAATATATATATAATTTAAAATAAAGTATTATCTCAAGTAACCCACCGCTGAGTCTAGCTGGCATTCTTTTTTGGCATTATGTCATTATTTAAGACATTCCTGTATTTGGTATAGTGGTATCAATATTAAGGTTTAATGTACTTTGTTTGTATTAACCTAAACTAAATAAATTAATTTAAACCAAACCCACTGTTTTTTTTATTTTTTTTGTAACAGTGGCGCCCCACGTTGGGCGCCACTGTTACAAAAAATAATAAAGTGGGTTTGGTTTAATATAATTTTATTGGTTAATACACAAAATACATTAAACCTTATAATTGATACCAATGTTACAAAAAATGCCAGCTAGACTCAGCGGTGGGTTACTTGAGATAATACTTTATTTTAAATTATATATATAATCATTACTAAAATAGTAATATCCTAGGCGCCACTGACAATTAACAAGCGAAGACATATGCATGATCCTCCTGCTTGTCAGTACTGGAGAACCACAGTCAAACACTTGTTCTTTATAAAACTTTCAAAAATGGAAGTGTATTGATATAAATAAATTTTGTACATCACCATAATATCGGGATTACAATAAAGACGAGCTCCTTAAACTCAGCTAGTCAGGAAGCAGGATACAGGTCAAACAGGACGACGCTCCGAAGATTCACGTCTACCCCCGCGAACCAATTATAAATTTACCCGTATCTTCTAGGGTATACAAAAAACCTCCTGTAATTATTAAATTACAGGTTAAACTACATAATAAAACTAATCACACATTGATCTATTCAAATATCAATAAGTTATAATACCTTATGGAGGAAAAAGGCCTCGCAAGCACTAATATTAGCCTATGTCGACTCCGAGGGTCGAATCAGGACAAATACTGGAATATTACCACGTAATAAGATTAAATAAAGTCTCAAAACCTATGAAACATCTCCTAATTTAGAGTAAAGATTCAAATTACTTACGAAATATTGTTCCAACAAACTTTGAAACTGCCCGGGAAGTGCCGGCAATAGGAATTATAATGATTCCATATTAAATTTTTAGCCCTGCAATTAAACACGCTAATGAATTCAAGAAACAACGCTTCAAATGCGTTCATAATATCACAAATAACTAAAACACTCACCGAAGGCTAATAAGATATTCAATTCGGAAGTGCTTCCGAAAGAAAAGACTCTAAAGGTCACGACATTGAATTTTATAGTAAAAATATGCATAATAAGCAAACAATGTGGCTATGCACACGCCGCGTTACACGAAATGTGGGTAAAATTGATATTAATCGTAAGAAGACTAATATTTAAATAATTTAAGAACAATGCACTACTTATCTCAAGAAAGAAACGAGTGTAATAAATTTATAACAAATTGTTATACTAATAAAAATAACAATAAAACAACGTTGGCTGCTATTAAACTTCTGAAACAATATGACAGCTACTTTTAAATAAATATCTAGCGATGTGCTAACTTTAATAATGATTAATAAATGAAATTTAGAATAGTAATTATTAATAAAATGTTTATATTATTAATAACATTTTGGGGACTATAAAGTTAGCTTAAGCTGGCAACATTCAATATCTTAAACAAAAAGAAATGTCACAGACTCATTAAGAAATTGTAATTAGCTGTCAACAGATAAATAATTTACCTTGTCTACGAATTTGACAGATAATAATAAATCGATAATATTAAAATTATAAATATTTAATTATCTACAGAAATGAAATTTCTATGTAACACCCCTTAGGTGTGCGTACATAAATATCTACTCAGAATATATGTACGCACCTATTTTACAAACATAATTTTTTGGATTTTTACTTTGACAAGCATGAGCTAAAATTTATATAAATATAGAATGCAAAATAAACCGATACGTTCAGGGATTCGAACCCGCGACCTCTGGGAAACCGTCCCGTCGCTCCACCATTTGAGATACCGTACACGTACGACATTGCTGTCCGTCTTGGTAAATTAAGTATTCTATATGTGATTAGGGATTGTTATCCGGGAAACGAAACCGGTAATCCGGTGGATCCGGCATCAACATACCAGAAGCGCTACCTGCTTTTTATGGAATAGTTTTCACTCTTCTGTTTATTATGGAAAGATTTAATTATAGTAATGTGTGTAATGATGAAACTTTAATAGCCGTCACTCTATCAAGAGCTACAGGACAGTTTCCCATATTTCAATTGCTATTGAGCTAACGTACACCCGCTACGGCAGTTTAAGTTATATATGGTAATCTTCTATTAGGGATCTTTTAAAAATCTTAACCTCAGATAGGTTAAGATTTTTAAAAGATCCCTAGTTATATGTTTTATATTGATATACATATGGTTGGTCGAGTGTTTCGCGCAGACACCTAAAGTATAACGGCGCAAAGGCCCTCGGGTTCGATTTCCGACCGGGACAGGGATGTATGTAATGAGCATAACATCTGTATTTCAGGGTTTGACCGTTTATTAAATTTATTCGCAGTATTTATTATATGTATTTATAAGTATTTGTGTCGTCGCCTACCACCCTTAACACAAGCAAAACAGTTTGCTGACTTTGAAAAATGACGCCGAATGCAATCTCTATATGTGATCGTCTTTATCGGGACCGTCGTGACATCTATTCTTTCGAAAATCCTAACCAATGTTTCTAACTGCAACTACTGAAATGAATGTTTAAAAACATTCATTTAAAAACTAGTAAAAAACTAGCTATCTAGAAAAAACTTGTAAAAACAACACTGTTACTTGCTACGATTAAAATATTGACATTTGTCAGGGCTGTATTTAAAATTTTAATATACAGCAATATATTTCTTTTATATTAATCAAAATCTAAATAATTACTGCTGAAGGAAAAGAAACAAATTTTGTAAAAACAAAAAACATAAGCAACGTACAAATTTATCAAAATTTGATAATTGTAGAAGTTCAAACATTTGTAATATTTTTATACGAATATAACAATATAGAAAGGTATTTGTATGTGTAAAAATTAGTAGAGTTAAATGATTTTACATGACGATACTCATGGAAATTACGATCGAGAAAGCAGTAAAAATGCTTTCAGTGCAGAATATGCCTCAAAATATTATGAGTTTGCAAGATGAGGAAAGACATAAAATTTTCCATAATATATTAGCAATTTCCAACATGAAGCATATTCTTATCGTGTGTACGATTATACCATACAACAATGAGTCTGCTATAATATGTTCCGCTGTTTTCTACAATAATAGGTACCATTATTATTTTTAAATGTCAATAATATATGTTTCTGTATTGGAAAATTATGAATATTCCAAAAAAAAATATTATTTATCATTTTTATGGGTATAATTTCCAGTGTTATTAGAATGTTTTAATATTAAAAATAATCTACAGACAAGGTTTCAATTAATTAACTAAAATGGGTTGGGTTTTTAATAGATAAGGTAATTGTTATTAAAGTTCACTCAGGTCTATACGGCCAGTTTGCAATATTTTTGGTATTATTCTGAAACCTTGCCGTTCTTGCGAAGGTCTGGCAGTGCTTTACACCGGGATATTTACTTGTATTATACAAAGCACAGATCCGGTCATGTGTGGAGTACTGTGGTCACATATTTGTTGGTGCAAGTCTCATCTTGCGGTTCTTGACTCAATTGAGAGGCGAGCTAAGAGGCTTAATGGCGACACTAAATTGATTGAAGCCAACCTCCACAGCGTTGAACACAAAAGTAAAATTGATAGCCTTGGTATTCTATAGAATATATTTTGGTGAGTGTGGACAGGAATGACATGATTTAATCCCCTCATACCCTTTCATCACCGGATGTTTAGACGCACGGCAGGTTTCCATCATTACGTTGTGGACATACCACCTGTCCGAACGAAGCACTATGCTATGTCTTTTGTAGTCCGTACAGCGAAGGACTGGAACAGCTTGCCTCCTTGCCTTGCCTCGAGAAGAGTAAATAGGTTGCTAGGTTAATGCGCCTTACCATCTGTGACAACATTTCCACTTTCCAATCAGTTGGAATGTAGTCAAGCATTAACCTAGTTTGTATGAAAAAGATACATCATATTATTTTATATTATCTACTACGAAGTAACCGATAACAATATTTAAATTATCTAGTCTTGTCCAATATATATTACGGTTACAATTTCTTTAGAAACTGGTCAAAATTTGCCGTACACTCTATAAATCAATTTTACTATGTAGTTTTTTAATTTATTAAATTTTAATATTGTTTTAATAAGTATAACTTTTTTGCAAGTTTGATTTTTATTTGTTTTTTTTTTATTTTGAATAAATTAATGTAACCTAGCTTTTATACTTTAATCATGATCTTGAATAATTGAAGTAAACATATCTAGATATATAGCTTCCTGTAACTAGCTGTATAATAATGGTCGGAGAAGCATCGTATATTAGTTTTTGTGGGCGTCATAGAGGAAAGTGTGAGCACAAAACACTGGATCACAATTATACACGTTTATTTATTGAGTACAATCGTTCACTTTTAATTTTCAACCGATAAACGCTTTTGAGTCACCTATCTCAGTATTTTCTTTTATTTAATGTTACTTCACAATAAACCAACTCAATAACTCCACCAATATCTGTTTACTTTAAAAAATCAGAGAAACCCAAAATATCACAAACGTCGTCAGCGTTTCCATACTTTTAAGATGGAGCCTCGACCCTGCTGCAAGAGCACTTTCAGCATGGTGGCAGGTAGCAAGCTCTGTTTGGCAGGTGCTCTGATTAGTCGTTTCGAATATTATAATATTAATAACTTAAAATAAACTTATAACATTTTTAAAATATAAAATAATGTAAGAAAAAAAAAAAAAAGATTTTTGAAAGCAATTGCAACTTAAAGTAATAAAACAACAATATAATACATGTTAATATTAATCAATTCAATAGCTCTCTCTGAAATATACATATATAGCTATAACTAGTCCTGCCATAAGTATTGTAACAAAGAAAAAAAAAATCTTTAATTGCCTATAACATTTATTACTCTTACAGTGTGTTAGTTTAATACACAAATATAAAACAATTAAAAATAAAAAAAGCTTATTCGAAGTGGTGCAATACAGTCCTTTAAACCTTGAGGCCTTATCAATAGAAGGATCTCTTTCCATGAGGGAAATCTTTCCTGCCAATCGTATGGTTTGTTTTAGGGACCCCAAATTATCATGGCGTTTAGAGCAACCTGTACTCTCTAAAACTGACGATAAATCAAAATCCAGCAGATTAAGATCGGGACTAGAAGACGGCCAGTCTTCAGCTCTGATAAAGTCCGAGACGGTCGCATCCAAACAAGACTGCGTGGAACAAGCTTTATGACCGAGTTCTGCTGGAAGGACCATACTTGGTTATTGAACATGGTGTTATAAAGGGGCTTAACTACCTTCTCAAGAGTGATATCTTGATACCGTTATACCGATGTTTTGATAACTTTTTCACAAAAATATGGCTCAGTCACTCCTTCATAGCTAACACCCCACCAAACCATCACTGAAATCGGATATGCCTACGTTGCACTCTGTCGACTAATTGGGAAGCTTTCTTAGAGCTTTGAGCCTAAATACGGTCATATTGTTCGTTAAAATATTGCTCAATTGTAAAAAAAATCCCATCTGTAAACGAAATTATTCTGTGACCTCCCTTTGCATACCGCATACCGTAGTTGTTTCGATTTTTCCATCTTATTCATCTTTAATTTATGAGTTACGAAATTACCAGTACATCTCTTATATGTTCTCTTACATGTACATCTCTTATATGTTGCAAGTCCTAAGTCATCTTTTAAAATTCGCGAAATAGTTCTAGGTGCTATCTTCATTTCGAAATAAATTCTTTTACTTCCGGACAGGATTTCTTCGACTTCTTTCCCTTACTGCTTTGACCACCATTTTGTACGAACAATACTTTGAAGGCCAGATCTTTCTCTGTCACAAACACAGGAAGTTTCTTTGTACCTATTAATAGCCCGGTACACAAACATTTGACTAATATCAAGTGTATGGAGAGGTTTAAAAATTGCATTTGTCTCCATACCTACTTTGTGTCTTGTAATCACAGCGATTCTGTCTTCCTTATCACCCCACTCCATTTTAGTATCCCTAATATTGCAAATATTGTGCCTAAAATTGGCGCTAAAGTGATAAAACACAATGAACAATCGTATAAAATGACAGGTTCTAAATTCTAATGTAATATTTTTTTATATTTTTTCATTTTCTTTAGTCTGTGTCTTGGAAGACGGAATACCAAATATACCTCTTACGAACCGGATCTTATAATAGGCGATCAGAGCGTAACGGTAACAGAAGCAGCTCCGTTTAAATTTTTAGGTAAAAAAATCGATTATCAAGGCCGTACTCGTTGGATGTCGACAGTTTTTAAATGATCTCAAAAAGGTTCATATCCAACCAATAAGTAACGTTAAAAAAGCTTCGATATACAATATTTTTTAACATCACGTCTAAATCGGCCTTTCTTCGTTTATGATATTAATAAAACCCTTTTGTCCAAGTTAGATGCAAGCGTCATAAAGACATTGAAATTATGGCTCGGGTTGGCGCACTCAGCGGATTTTTCAAGTTTATTTAGAGACCGAAACAATTTTGGGTTAAAATTAAAGAAACCATCGGAGCTCCATAAACATCTAAGAACTACCAATAGACATAGCATCGGAAATTCTAAAGATGATACTGTAACATCTCTCCCAAAAGATAAAGTTGCCTCAGAGCTCGAGTCACGACTTCAATTCCATAAGAAAATTATGGTAGGTGCTCAAACAAATAAAGTAGAGATAGGATAAGGTAGGAAAGATCGTGACATAGACATAACAAAATCCTTTATTCGACAAGACGAAAACGATAACTACAGCCTGCACTCGATGAGTCTAGAAATCCAAAACGATTGGGTCGAATCTCCTATGGTTGATTTTTGTATTCCACTAGCTTTGCGTTGGCGCACCCTGCTTAATGATTGGTCCCTAGCATTATTAAAATTTTATCTAAATGCATTCCAAATGACTCCCCAGACTCCCCTCTCCCAGATCAAACTAATTTAGTAAGATGGGGCAAAGCCACCGAAAAGTCTTGCAACATCTGTTGGGAGGCAGTAAGAACCGCGAAACACTTTTTTGTAGGGTGTAGGGTACTTTTAGATAAAGGTCAAAACTCGCGTCGCTACGATAAGGTATTAGAAATTATAAGGGAAGCGGTTAGTCTTTCAGTAGCAAGAGCGCGGAAGGGTATAACAACCACCAAACGATCTGTAGAATTCGTAAAAGAAGGCTCCTCCAAAAAATCAAAAGCGAAGCCTTATTCAATTTTAGGCGCGGCTCCTGATTGGACTCTCATGATGGACAAGTATAAAAACATTACAAAATCCCTGGGGATGTTGGGGACTTATTCCTGTATTCTAAACATCTGAGGCGCGTGATATTTGTGGAGCTTACTGTTCCTTGGGAAACAAACATCCCCAGGGATCACACATTTAAGCTTTATAAGTTAATACTTATAAGTGACGAAGTGACCAACGAACTGTCCAGGAATAAATTTATTGTTAGTTTGTACGCGGTAGAAGTGGGAGCGAGAGGTATAACAGAAAAATCTCCCTATAACCTACTTAAAGACCTTGGCCTTTCTAGAACAAGCACTGGTTCATTTCTAGAACTTATTTCAAAGGCGGCATTGGTAGGTTCTTTCCAAATTTGTAAGGTTGTGAGAGGAGTGTAGAGGGTGAAGGCGAGCGTTTTTGCTCTTAATAAAGGGGCCCCTGTAACCTACTCCTAGGTCGCAAGTCTCAGGTAATGCTTGCACTTCTCTCCTTGCAACGCGATGAGCCCGGCACCCGCTCGATAAATCCATGGAATGCTAAGAAGCTTCCTCTCTCAAATGTAACAGGATTTATGGCCAGACTAAGTATATAGTAGTGTACATATATAGGATAAATTTGTGACCATAGGTAATGAAAAAAAAATGTTGTCCTTATCCTATAGGATGGCAAGCCTTAATCTTTGCTGCTATATTCACAGCTATCCAAAAAAGCTATAACTTTAAATACATAACTTACATAAAAGCTATAACTTACAAAAAAAATCGAGTAACTAATTTTATGTAAAAAGTATTTCGCTATTACTTGGTAGTTTAAGAGTTTATTATTTTACGTAACTGTGAAAGAAATTGAGAGGAATTTGGTATAGTAATATAGACAAAGTGTTTATTTATTACATTGTTAAAATCTATCAAAACTTATTAAAAATATATATAAATTAAGAGTTCAGTTACTCTTACTCCAATTCTCAAAATCACATCAATATTTCATTGAACACCAATTTGAGTGGACAATTTAAATCTGTCGTCTTACACTGTTACTCTAATAATTCACTGACTTTTGTTTCTAAGATTAATGGCAAAGTACGAGGTCACAAAAAAATCCAAATTCTACAATTACCAAAACTTCGCATCGAAGCGAGAAACTTTTTTGCTGTAAATCTTCATGTAAATGAAAAATCTTTTGAGCAGTGAATAATGTTAAAATGTATGAACAATTACAAATGAATGAAATGAATAACACTTACATTACGTATTATTCATTTTATTACATAAAAGTTGAGTTTGTTGTGGTCATATTTTCGGAAGATTTATCCTATTATTGAAGTAATTAATGCATGCTGTTGACACTACAGCATATATTTTTTACTTGTCTGTGTAATGTTATATAGCAAGGCGTTCAATACATTCTTTCACGCTTATGTGCCTCACATAAACTCCGAAACAAAACTTCTATAAATATAATCCTAACTTTACCATCGAGAATATGACTAAGAAAATCAGTTAATAATGGCTTCAAAAGTAAATTGTATAAGTTAAGATACTCTAAACATGTATGTTTGTATATAACCGCTTTCCTATTATATTATTTTAAAAAAATAACAATCACTTAAAAAAATATTCAGGAGGTTCATGAATTTTTTGCAATAACCGTTGATAATACTGACATATGAAATGAAAAATTAGGTTGAGAAATTTAGAAGAATTTCTGTTATTAACGATCTTTAACCCCTAATATATCTCTGGTAGTTAGGCAAAGAAATCACGGCGGTTTTTGCGCTTGATTAAGTTTTCTTTTCCATTGTGCTCCATTAACAAAATAGCTTTCTCCCCTATACTTCCAGAACACCATGTGTTCGCGGAAAATTATATCAGCAATTTTTCTTTACCCGTATTATAAAACAGTACTACGTGAATTCTTATAGTATTTTTTATACGCACTTATAACATATATATTATTAAAAGTTTGTCATATACACTGCGTAGTGTTCATTCATGCAGAACCAAATTTTAATGCTCTCTATGAGATCGTTTTGGCAATTCATGTTATTTTAAATTCACCCATAGTTAGCTTTTGAAGCATTTTTTTAAATATTATTAAAACCAATTAAAAATAACTACTGTAAACATTTTAAATATAATATATTAAATATGTAAATATTAATTAAATTACTAATTAGCCTGAACAGAAGGTAAGTATCATCTTCTATTATATTGTATCGGGAAAAGTTAAGGGGGAAAGGGAAGACAGTGTGTTCTAAAAAGACAAAAAAAATAAACAAAACAGGGGGAGCTTGCCGAGGTAATATTGGCTTTGGTTCTCAATAAAAAAAAATAAGATTAAAAAAAAACGGGTGTGCTTTAGACCGCACATTGAAAGTTATATCTCTTAGGACCAATTAAAATTTTCGCATTAATAGTCACAAAAATATTTACAAATTAAATAGATTAATTTAAATGAATTATTTTTAACTTGTTCTTTATTCTTTAAATTAAAAACATACAAGATATTTTATTATAAGAACAACTTTTCGTAAGAAAATAAATAAATAATGTTTGATCATACTTTATAACACATCAAAATGTTTTTTTAATTACAATTTATTAGTATAAATTAAAATAATTATTATAAAAAAATAAACATTCTTAATAATCATTGGCATATTAACATTGTTATCTGCAACAAGACCACCTATGTCAACGTTTTCCTTTCTAAATATATATATGCATATTAGGCGCAGACGCCTAACGTGTCACTGCGTAATGGGGCTCGGGTTCGATTCTCGGCAGATTTATGTGATGAGCATAGATGTCTGTGTTTCTGGGTTTGAAATAATTTCCTTACTTAGGGGTTCGATCAATGTGTGTAATTTGCCCTTATATTAAAAAAAAGATATATAACTTTCAATATGTGGTCTAAAGCACACCGGGTTTTTTAAACTTATTTAGTTATTTTTTTTTATTAGGAACCACCTCGACAAGCTCATCCTGTTTATTTTATAGTCTTTTTTCAGAACACACTCCCTTTCCCCCTTAACTTTTCCCGATACAATATAACAGAAGATGATATTTACCTTCTGTTCAGGCTAATTAGTAATTTATTTAATATTTACATATTTAATACATTATATTTAAAATGTTTACAGTAGTTATTTTTAATTGGCTTTCATAATATTTAAAAACATGCTTCAAAAACTCACTATGGGTGAATTTAAAATAACATGAATTGCCAAAATGATCTCATAGAGAGTATTAATATTGGTTTCTGCATGAATGAACATTACGCAGTGTATATGACATGTTGTGCAAATGAATATATGTAAATGATATACTGATTGATGACGATTTATGATGCGATATGTACTAATTTCCATTTAATTTCCTGTTCGGAAATTTGGCTGTGGATTCGTTATAAATTTAGAAGAATTTCGTTATTATAATGACATTAATAAATATACTTTTACATTATTGGTTCTGTTAGTTGAGAAATACTTCAAAAGTAAAAGCTCACAGAAAACAATGCATTTAATGGAATGAAAGGATAAACTATACTATACCGTACTATATCGTACTGTACTATACTATACCGTACTGTACTATATAACTATATAAAGGATAACTAAAGATAACCTAAATAAAGTGTTTTATTATTTAATTTTATTTTAATTTACCCCTGACCCAAAAAGAGGGGTGTTATAAGTTTGACCTGTTTATCTCTGTATCTATGTGTCTGTCTGTGGTATCGTTGCAGCTAAACGAGTGGACGAATTTAATTGCGGTTTTTTAATTGAAAGCATGTTCCGTCGAGATGGTTTTTAGATATGTTTATTGGAAATAGAAGCAGTGGTCTCCAAGATAATGATGTTTTATTGGTGCGGGTAAAAGGTTCATATGCAATATTAATAGTAAATACTTATACAAGTGAAAAAAAATTAAAAACCCCTATACAAAAAAACTCTACAAAGATTGAAATAATATTATTATGTACTTATTGAAGTCGTTGCATCGGGCGACTGCTAAAAAAACAATCAAAATACAAGTAAGTTACCAAGGTAAATAAAAAAAAATAACAATATCAAATCGTGTATTTTTTTTTTTTTTTTTTTTTATATGGTCTAGGGCAATGCTTGACTACATTCCACCTGATGGTAAGTGGAATGTAGTCTTAGATGGTAAGTCGCATTGCCCTAGCAACCTATTCACTCTTCTCTTGAAGACACCCACATTATATTTGGCCGGAAATACCGACGCAGGCAAATTGTTCCAGTCCTTCGCTGTACGCACTAAAAATGAGGAAGCAAAGCGCTTCGTTCGGACAGGTGGAATGTCCACAGCAAAAGGATGGATACCTGCCGTGCGTCGGGACGTCCGGTGATGGAAGGGGGACGGGGGAACTAAGTCGTGTAGTTCCTGCGCACACTCACCAAAATGTATCCTATAGAATACTGAGAGGCTAGCAATTTTACGCCTGTGTTCAAGGCTTTGGAAGTCGGCTTCGACCAATTCGGGATCGCCGATAAGCCTCTTTGCTCGCTTCTCAATTGAGTCCAGAACCGCAAGATGAGACTTTGCGGCACCAGCAAATATGTGACCACAGTACTCTACACACGACCGGATCTGTGCTTTGTATAGAACAAGAAGCTGTCCCGGTGTAAAGTACTGCCGAACCTTCGCAAGAACGGCAAGCTTTGCTGCTGCTGCTCTTGCTCTGGACTCAATGAACCGACCAAAGTTGAGGTTCGAGGAAATCTCTAAACCTAACAACTGAAGCCGGTCACTGTATTCCAAGGATACATTCTGGAAAGTAGGAGCCAAGGTGAAAGGGCTCTTTTTGGCGGTGAACAGACACGTCTGCGTTTTGGTGGCGTTGAACTTGACAAGATTGGCATTGCTCCATGCGGAGACTGCCTGAAGTTTGTCATTCAAACGTTGCACCATGGCTTCTCTTTCAGACTGTATTTGATCTCGACTAGCCCGAGTACTCGGCAGATATCTTTCTACAACTGTGCTGTCGTCTGCATACCCATAGATACCGGGCTTCAACAGATCATTAATGTGCAGCAAAAAAAGAGTTGCAGAAAGAACGGACCCCTGAGACACTCCGGCATTTATTGTCAAGGGTTCCGAGGAACACCCGTCAACAACTACTCGGAGAGATCTCTGGCTCAAAAAGTCCGTTACCCAGTCGATCAGACCAGGAGATATACCGTACGCTGAAAGCTTGCTTATAAGGCTCGCATGCCAGACCCTGTCAAATGCCCTCGAGACGTCCAGAGAGACGGCGACCGCTTCTCCGTTCTTCTCGATGGCCTCGCCTAAAATGTGTGTAGCATACACTAGGAGGTCCCCAGTAGACCTATTACGGCGAAACCCGTATTGTCGGTCACTGAGGAGATCGTTACCTTCTAGGTATGCTAGTAGGCGCGAGTTCAATACACGCTCCATAATCTTGCAGAGTATGGAGGTGATTGAAATCGGTCTGTAATTGACAGGGTCGGTACGGCTGCCTTTTTTGGGCACAGGTTGCACATTAGCAAGCTTCCAGGATTTCGGCACTATTCCAGTCATGAAAGAGAGACGATACAGACGTGTCAGTACAGGAGACAACTCAGCTGCGCATGTCTTGAGCAGAATGGCTGGTATACCATCAGGACCACTGGCTTTATTCACATCTAAACGACACAATGTTCTCCATACCTCTTTGTTAGTGATGCGGATTTCAGGCATCGAAATACCGCAGTGAGGAAGATGTGCTGGAGAAGCATTGCCAGTGTCTAGATGTGAATTATCAGCAAACAGAGAAGCAAATACATTTGCTTTCTCTGTTGCTGTGTGGGCCAGGGAACCATCCGGCTTCAGCAGAGCAGGCAGTGAGGGTTGGCAGAAATTCGACTCGATCGCTTTCGCAAGAGACCAGAAAGCTCGACTGCCAGTTGGTCTGGCAGAGAGCTTTTCGCCATTCTTAGCGATTCCATCGAGACGAGCCTTCCGCAATGCCTTTTTGTAGGACTTGGCAGCTTGGTTAAAGGCTCTCTTCTTTATACTTACATCCGCAGTTTTGCGGCTTCGAGCATCAGCCCAAATAAGGTATGCCGAATGTTTTCGGTCATGTGCATGACGACATTCGGCATTAAACCATGGGCGAGCTTTGCCACCGATGGGTACGTCAGCAAAAGGAATAAAATACTCCATTGCCTGATGCACCACATCGGTTATAGCATCTGCGCAACTCGACGGATCCAAAGAAGAGAAGCAGACCTGCCGCCAAGGATAAGACGCAAAAAAGTGCCGCATCTCCTCCCAATCTGCTGACTTGTATTTCCATACTCGCCTAACACCATGTGGTTCGAAAGCTGGTGGGGAATATGTAAATACAGATTTCACCAGACAGTGATCGGAGGTTCCCAAGGGGGACGTGACCTCTACACGATACCTGTCCGGATCAGTTGTCAGCAGAAGGTCCAGGCAATTGGCTGTATGGCCAACCACATCTGGTACCCTTGTCGCTTGCTTCACCAGCTGAAAGAGGTCCAAGGACAACGCAAAGTTCCGCGCTTCTCTTCCAGCATGGTCGGTCTTCTGGTACGGGAACAGCCAGTCCTGATGACAGGCATTAAAGTCCCCCAGAAAGACGAGCTGCGCCGAAGGGTACTGATACAGAGCCATATCTGCAGCCTCACTGAGATACTCAAATAAACGAGTTGTCTCCTGGTCACCACTGTGCGAACGGTAGACACAGGAATACAGGATTTTTTCGTTTCCTGTGTCCACTAAAACCCATAGGGAAGAAAAAGTGGGGTCTTCAAGGTGACGGAGACGCTGAATACAGAGGTCGTTCCGCGCATACACACTGACTCCGGCCCGTGAGCGAAAGTTGTGCTCTAACGAGTAACCGGGATAATCCAAGTATGCAGCGCTCAAAGGACATTGTATCTGCGTCTCCGTCAAAAAGAGCAAGTGCGGCTGCTCTGTCTCCAGGTGGTGGTGGACAGCTAAAAGATTTGAGTGCAAACCCCTTATATTAGTGAGGTGCACTTTATATGAGGAGGAGTGCAACCGCTGCTTTAACTTGTTCCCTTTTTTAAACTTTTTCATAAAAAAATAAATATAAAAGTGGATAGGGATGGGAAATGGCAGTTGAACGAGGCGGTACATATCGAACCCTACGTCGAAATTGGTGATGTCTTGCCACTGGGAGGCTAGTCTGGAGACTGCGGGGACGCCCGAACCCCCCCAGGGATCGCCATCGGGCCTCCTCGACTGGTCGCCAACCAGCACGATGGAGCCACCCTGGGATTTTTCGCAGCTGGCGGGGCAGCCTTTCGTGGGTGGCTAACCCACTAATTGGGCCCCCAACTATCTGCGGGCGGCCAGCGGAAAGCCGTCGCTTCGGATCCCGCTACCCTCCTCGACTAGACACCCGACAAAACAAACACCAACCCGACGTCAAACCGGTTCGCCAACGCACCGCAACTGTTCATACCCATTTCCCATAAACGGCTTCATCGAGCAACGTGCCGGAACACGACTAGGTCGCTTTGCGGCACGACTCTGCCCGATGGGTGGTAACTTTGCCGGCGGCCGGATGGTTTGGTCTACCACCAAGAAAATGTGTAGTGTAGTGTAGTGTAGTTCATTAAACAACTTCAGCAAAAGGTACGATTTTAATTAAGAGGTATCGATGTTCTATGTATTGTGATTTTTGCTAACTTGATTAGATTACCGTGAAAGAATTAAAAAAGAAAATAAATAACAAATGGAATTGAGAATTTATTAGTGTATTGAGCGTCAGTTTTGGGATATATGTGCCATTTTAATGATAGTTTCAATACTTCTATAAAAGATTAAACTTTGGTAATATTAACAGGAATAATATAATAATATACACAAAATACGCATCAGAATATATAAAATATACACTACCATATTTACATTGGTTTGAAAATAATTATAACCAGAACAGAACACCTGATCTACGATTTTATGTATATTGGTCTCCGCTTTTGTTCCTATTGCTTTGGATGGTATGTTTTCTACTGCGACTTCCTTTACCTTGTTTTTGTCACACGAAACAATGGTAAAATTGACCAGGATGTAAAGTACAGAATAAACGCGGGATGGATGAAATTGTGACAGATCACGGGGCCGACATGAGATCCTCGATTGCTTGTCGTTATATATTTATCTGAGTGCTGGGCGTCGAAAGCAACGCAATGAAAATGTGAATATTAAGATAAATGTATCGGGTTACAAGAATGGATAGGATAAGAAATGAGTATATTAGGGGAAGCTCGGATGTAGTGTTAGTGTCAGGAAAAAATAGAGGAAGTCGTCTTTCATGCGATGGGCATATTATAAGGTGAAAGGTATGTCTTTGAAGACTTTTATATATGGAAGTGGATAGATGCAAAGGAAGATGACGATCGAAATATGCAGAAGGGAGTGTCTATATAAATGACGAGTACCAGGGAAGAATGAAAGGAAAAAACATTATGGGCCAAGCCCAAATTTAGGTTGAGGGCAGGAAGTTGCTGATGAAATAAAAACGAATTGACGTCCATAAAAAACCATCACTATAGCCTTTTTCATTATTGTAAATTCTACTTAAGCAGTAACTGGCGTAACGTTTTAAATAACAGTTATAAGTGAAGAGGCAGATATGTTTAGAATTCACAAACAATAAGTTCTTAAACATAAAATGGCGCGGTTTTCATTTTCATAAAACGAAACAAAACAAGTGGTTTATTAAAATTCACATTGTAAAAAGTTAGATAAAACAATTTAAAGCGGCTTCCATAATGACATGAAATATAAAAGGAAAGAATCTAGAATGGCTTGCATTTATGAAATACTCGTTACAAAACGAGCAAACAACCTATTTGTGGACGTATTTGTATCATATATCATAATATTTTTATTAGTGAAACGAAAATTTAATTATGAAATCTTACAAATAAACATCGTAAAAATAATACATAAATATCGTAATTTCACTAATAAATATATGCATCGCATTAACAGAACAGTAAATTTGTTGCTTGTTGCCCTAGCAACAGGCAAGTCCCAACATCAACATATTTTTGCGAATTCTAACCACCTCAAGACATTTGAACGAATAGTTCCTTTTTTGTTCATTCTTCTGAATTTTTTCTTTGTATTGAATAGAGCTCTAGTGTATATATTTACGTTATCCTCCACTGAACTGAATCTGAATACTGAACTTAGCTACGATTGGCTCCTGTTAGGTGACACCGTTTTCGAGATCCTGAATAGTATTGGATTTCTTTAATAAAATAAGTATTATCATTTCCAACATAAAGGTTATTTTTTTGTATTGCACGCCAAGTTTTTGTACATTACGTGGCAAATTTTCTTAAATAGAATGACAAGATGTGCTACAATTTTGACGCAAAACAGATTTTTAGAAAATTAATATCACATTTTGAACGTATTTTTATTATATCACATCATTTATATTATAATATACTATTATTTTATACCGGATGTTATGTGCGAGATATTAGGAATTAGACTGCGACTACGTATGCAATAAAACCGTATGTAGTAACTGTTTCCTCTGGCGTTAATTTCTGCAAAAAAAAATAAAAATATAATATCAAAAACTATAATTTAAATGTTAGTATATTAATGTAACTATAAGATTCTATGTAAGTGGTTGACGGACTACAGAAAATCAAAATATAGGCACATGTGTGTAGGCATTTTGATTTGCTCGTGGGAAACTCGCTATTTTGAACTAAACAGAAATAATACCGCGAAATGTCTGTGAACAAAATAAGCCGTTATAAGAAGTTGAATAATTTGTACTTGAATAGATATGCTTTTTTTTAATATATTATACCTACATACATTCCAACAATAGCCTATATGTATAATAAAATCAGGAAACAAGTTCCATTTTTAAAATATCCGATACATTGAAATATAACGCCGAATGTCCTCTATAAGTACAAAACCAATACAAGTATCAACAATTTTTTAAGCTTAAATAGCATCCTAAAGGATAATTTATAAACGTCAGTAATATTTGTTTTCAAATTTATATAAATATAGAATGAAAAAGATACCGATACGGGCAGGGATTCGAACCCGCGACTACTGGGAAAGCGTGCCGTAGCTCTACCAACTGAGCTACCGTATCGATGTCCGCCTCGGTTAATCAAGCATTCTTTATGTGATGTGTCTTTAATTTTTTAACAATACCGATTATAATTACTACAAAACTTTCCTTAAATGAAATAATTTTTTTTTGTTTAATTCACGTTTCTTGGTGGTAGACCATAACATCGGGTCGCCGGCAAAGTTACCACCCATCGGGCAAAGTCGTGCCGCAAAGCGACATAGTCGTGTTCCGGCACGTTGCTCGATGAAGCCGTTTATGGGAAATGGGTCTGAACAGCTGCGGTACGTTGGCAAACCGGTTGACGTCGAGTTGGTGTTTGTTTTGTCGGGTGTCTAGTCGAGGAGGGTAGCGGGATCCGAAGCGACGGCTTTCCGCTGGCCGCCCGCAGATAGTTGGGGGCCCAATTAGTGGGTTAGCCACCCACGAAAGGCTGCCCCGCCAGCTGCGAAAAATCCCAGGGTGGCTCCATCGTGCTGGTTGGCGACCAGACGAGGAGGCCCGATGGCGATCCCTGGGGGGGTTCGGGCGTCCCCGCAGTCTCCAGGCTAGCCTCCCAGCGACAAGACATCACCAATTTCGAAGTCGGGTTTGATACGTACCGCCTCGTTCAACTGCCATTTCCCATCCCTATTCACTTTTATTTATTTTTTATTATGAAAAAGGTAAAAAAAAAGAAACAAGTTGACACAGCGGTTGCACTCCTCCTCATACAAAGTGCACCTCACTTATATAAGGGGTTTGCACTCAAATCTTTTAGCTGTCCACCACCACCTGGAGACAGAGCAGCCGTACTTGCTCTTTTTGACGGAGACGCAGATACAATGTCCTTTGAGCGCTACATACTTGGATTATCCCGGTTACTCGTTGGAGCACAACTTTCGCTCACGGGCCGGAGTCAGTATGTACGCGCGGAACGACCTCTATATTCAGCGTCTCCGTCACCTTGAACACCCCACTTTTTCTTCCCTATGGGTTTTAGTGGACACAGGAAACGAAAAAATCCTGTATTCCTGTGTCTACCATTCGCACAGCGGTGACCAGGAGACAACTCGTTTATTTGAGTATCTCAGTGAGGCTGCAGATATGGCTCTGTATCAGTACCCTTCGGCGCAGCTCGTCTTTCTGGGGGACTTTAATGCCTGTCATCAGGACTGGCTGTTCCCGTACCAGAAGACCGACCATGCTGGAAGAGAAGCGCGGAAATTTGCGTTGTCCTTGGACCTCTTTCAGCTGGTGAAGCAAGCGACAAGGGTACCAGATGTGGTAGGCCATACAGCCAATTGCCTGGACCTTCTGCTGACAACTGATCCGGACAGGTATCGTGTAGAGGTTACCTCCCCCTTGGGAACCTCCGATCACTGTCTGGTGAAATCTGTGTTTACATATTCCCCACCAGCTTTCGAACCTCATGGTGTTAGGCGAGTATGGAAATACAAGTCAGCAGATTGGGATGAGATGCGACACTTTTTTGCGTCTTATCCTTGGCGGCAGGTCTGCTTCTCTTCTTTGGATCCGTCGAGTTGCGCGGATGCTATAACCGAGGTGGTGCATCAGGCAATGGAGTATTTTATTCCTTTTGCTGACGTACCCATCGGTGGCAAAGCTCGCCCATGGTTTAATGCCGAATGTCGTCATGCACATGACCAAAAACATTCGGCATACCTCATTTGGGCTGATGCTCGAAGCCGCAAAACTCCGGATGTAAGTACAAAGAATAGAGCCTTTAACCAAGCTGCCAAGTCCTATAAAAAGGCATTGCGGAAGGCTCGTCTTGAACGGATCGTTAAGAATGGCGAAAAGCTCTTTGTCAGATCAACTGGCAGTCGAGCTTTCTGGTCTCTTGCCAAAGCGATCGAGTCGAACTTCTGCCAACCCTCACTGCCTGCTCTGCTGAAGCCGGATGGATCCCTGGCCCACACAGCAACAGAAAAAGCGAATATACTTGCTTCTCTGTTTGCTGATAATTCGCATCTAGACACTGGCAATGCTTCTCCAGCACATCTTCCTCACTGTGGTATTTCGATGCCTGAAATCCGCATCACTAACAAAGAGGTATGGAGAACATTGTGTCGTTTAGATGTGAATAAATCCAGTGGTCCTGATGGTATACCAGCCATTCTACTCAAGACATGCGCAGCTGAGTTGTCTCCTGTACTGACACGTCTGTATCGCCTCTCTTTCATGACTGGAATAGTGCCGAAATCCTGGAAGCTTGCTAATATGCAACCCGTGCCCAAAAAAGGCAGCCGTGCCGACCCTGTCAATTACAGACCGATTTCAATCACCTCCATACTCTGCAAGATTATGGAGCGTGTATTGAACTCGCACCTACTAGCATACCTAGAAGGTAACGATCTCCTCAGTGACCGACAGTACGGGTTTCGCCGTAATAGTTCTACTGGGGACCTCCTAGTGTATGCTACTCACATTTTAGGCGAGGCCATCGAGAAGAACGGAGAAGCGGTCGCCGTCTCTCTGGACGTCTCGAGGGCATTTGACAGGGTATGGCATGCGAGCCTTATATGCAAGCTTTCAGCGTACGGTATATCTCCTGGTCTGATCGGCTGGGTAACGGACTTTCTGAGCCACAGATCTCTCCGAGTAGTTGTCGACGGGTGTTCCTCGGAACCCTTGACAATAAATGCCGGAGTGCCTCAGGGGTCCGTTCTTTCTGCAACTGTTTCTGCTACACATTAATGATCTGTTGAAGCCCGGTATCTATGGGTATGCAGACAACAGCATAGTTGTAGAAAGATATCTGCCGAGTACTCGGGCTAGTCGAGATCAAGTACAGTCTGAAAGAGAAGCCATGGTGCAACGTTTGAATGACAAACTTCAGGCGGTCTCCGCATGGAGCAATGCCAATCTTGTCAAGTTCAACGCCACCAAAATGCAGACGTGTCTATTCACCGCCAAAAGGAGCCCTTTCACCTTGGCTCCTACTTTCCAGAATGTATCCTTGGAATACAGTGACCGGCTTCAGTTGTTAGGCTTAGAGATTTCCTCGAACCTCAACTTTGGTCGGTTCATTGAGTCCAGAGCAAGAGCAGCAGCAGCAAAGCTTGCCGTTCTTGCGAAGGTTCGGCAGTACTTTACACCGGGACAGCTTCTTGTTTTATACAAAGCACAGATCCGGTCGTGTGTAGAGTACTGTGGACACATATTTGCTGGTGCCGCAAAGTCTCATCTTGCGGTTCTGGACTCAATTGAGAGGCGAGCAAAGAGGCTTATAGGCGATCCCGAATTGGTCGAAGCCGACCTCCAAAGCCTTGAACACAGGCGTAAAATTGCTAGCCTCTCAGTATTCTATAGGATACATTTTGGTGAGTGTGCGCAGAAATTACACGAGTTAATTCCCCCGTCCCCCTTCCATCACCGGACGTCCCGACGCACGGCAGGTATCCATCTTTTGTTGTGGACATTCCACCTGTCCGAACGAAGCGCTTTGCTTCCTCATTTTTAGTGCGTACAGCGAAGGACTGGAACAATTTGCCTGCGTCGGTATTTCCGGCCAAATATAATGTGGGTGTCTTCAAGAGAAGAGTGAATAGGTTGCTAGGGCAATGCGACTTACCATCTAAGACTACATTCCACTTACCATCAGGTGGAATGTAGTCAAGCATTGCCCTAGACCATATAAAAAAAAAAAAAAAAAAAAAAAAACGTACAATATTTTTAAACAAGCCAATTGTTTATAAAATATTTAAAAGAAAATTAATTAATCTATTATCCTCTGATTAATAACATTCACCAGAGTAAGACCCTTATAATCCAACCTTTTGACCTTATCCCCGGTTTTGGTCCACCGTGTGATTGACGTCTCCGAGGATGATTATTTTACTTTGTATTTATGTTGATTATTCTGTTTTATTCTGTACTATATAGTATTTCAAACTATATTTACCGTGTCTTTATATAAGGTCTATTGGTCTAACGATTTAAATACTTACATAAAAACCTGTATAAATAGATATTTGTGTAATTAAATGATTCCTTAGGGGTTTTAAAAGTATCAAAAACCGGCCAAGTGCGAGTCGGACTCGCGCACGAAGGGTTCCGTACTATTATTATCTATTTAAAAAAATAATTATCATTTTGTTTTTTTTTTTTTATTTAATTTGTAAAGTAAATAATATAATATTACCTATACTTACATAACAAATATTACCTATACTTACATACTTACCTATACTTACATACTTGTTGCCGTTATTAATATCGACCAAAAAAAAGTAACGTTTGTTGTATGGGAGCCCCCCTTAATATTTATATTATTTACGTTTTTAGTATCAGATTTTATTGCAGCAGCAGAAATACATCATCTGTGAAGATTTCAACTATCTAGCTATAAAAGTTCATGACATATAGACAAACAAAAAAAAATCACGTTTGTTGTATGGGAGCCCCCTTAAATAATTATATTATTCTAGTTTTTAGTATTTGTTGTTATAGCGGCAACAGAAATACATCATCTGTGAAAATTTCAACTCTCTAGCTATAACGGTTCATGAGATACAGTCTCGTGACAGACAGACGGACGGACGGACGGACGGACGGACATCGGAGTCTTAGTAATAGGGTTCCGTTTTTTACCCTTTGGGTACGGAACCCTAAAAAAGGGAAAATAATTTTGTCATTTTTGATAATTAACATTTAAAGCGCCTGTGGTTCACAATACTACCTATACTACCTATATTCTTTAATATAAGCAATTTAACATACAATGAATAAATTAGTTAGCTACATGTTTGTTTTTTTTTCATGAAATTAATATACTTTAATAAAATCACAAGCTTTAAAATAGATGCAATTACACGCACTTTAATTTGTAATTGGATCTTAGTGGTGTGCTGTTAGAGGAAGCATAAATTGGCAAACACTGGCAATATACCGAATGTGGGTTGGGATAGTACTATATTAAAACTTTGTAGGATTTGAAGTTTTTGATTATCAGCTGATAATACGATAATCCTGTAGAAATATTTTAATATTTTGATTATTCATTTCTGAGTCTGAGCCGTTGCTGAGATTTGCTATAAAAATACTATAATTATGAAAACTGGGCCCTACATCTAAGGCAGAAACGTTATTACAAACTTTATTAGTGCAGTACTTTTTAATATTAACAACCACTATACACTGGTTGAAGGTTACATTAGTGAAAGACCCATAGGTAACCTTACATTAAAGCTTTTAGAACAAAAATTTTAATCATAACCCTGATTATTTGTGGTGTTTACCAAAAAAATGTCCAGTTAAAAATATTCGTAAGCAGATCAAAAAAGTAAATTAGGTACACAGCACGTTCTCAGGGTAGGTAGAGCGCAACAAGTCAGTACTATGACATGCGATACCGACTGCCGCTACTTATAGCATTACCATCGCCATATTAACAAATAACCTTAAAACAAATCTTAATCTTAATTAACTAGATATTTGATAAACTGCATAACATGGTATTTTATTGTTGTTCATTGATTATGATTTTTTAAGTAAGTACTATAATTTTGAATATATTCGTTTCATAAATTTGTGATTTATCACATTTATTTTGAAATAAAATACTTCAAAGCGTGAAGAACACCCATTATTATAAAATAAAGACATTGTAATACTAAAACGCATTCGTTGTTTCTTGTATATTTCAGGTAATTAGAGATACGATCTTTGTTTAAGGCGTAACATCTTAAAACCTCTGTTCCATATGCGTGCTGCTTGATTGATTGATGCTATTCAAAACTATGCTCAAGTTTCGTAACGCATGATTAATGGTATCGCTTTCCCTCTATATTTTGTTTTTCTGTTGCAAATAAGGGGAGGCGTTGGAACAGGGATAATTAAGTGGGAGGACCGCACACCACCGCGGTTCCAATTGCTTTGCTGCTAAATTCTGACGAGCCGTTTTAGCTATGAGCATGCTACGGTTGTTTTATATACATTGCTTTAATAGAGTCAATATTTTAAACTGTAATATTTTAAAGCTAATAACTTTTACATTTACTTAAAAGTACGTTATAATTTGTAACCGTTAGTGTAATTTTAAGAAGTTTCATTAAATCTAAAAGTTAGCGAGAAAATCTAGAAAAGTCAGCGAGAAAATCTTTAAAGGCTCCCTAGTGGAAAGAAACTTATGTGCGTAGAGAACGTTAGGGACATTTTTAAACGCCAATATGTCTGAATCCGATTGGTTCCGTTCAAGTTTCAAAGTATTTTCAGGGCCTACCACTCAAGATCTTTCTATCTTTAATTATATATATGTTATATATAATTTTATCGGATGCCAGTTTCTGGTAGCTGAAACTTAGCTGTATTTAAGGTGGGGGAAAAGTTATTATCCTATATATCCTATTGATCCACTTTTCATCATCCAGTAATTAATATCTTCAAAAACAGGTTGGTTTCATTACGTCTCAGTAAAGAATCGCAAATGAGTACGGTCCATTAGATTCCTTACAATGAGCTTATATTGACACCCAAATTTCGAGCTTTTTTCTGTATCCAATTTTTTTCAAATGGGTCAAAACTGTTTTGGGATCTACTTCAATTTTTAAGCTATGTTGTAACTACAATCAATTCAATCAATATTATTGGTCCACTTTTTCAAAAATTGGTTTTAATTCAACATTTTTAGTCGATTTTTTCAAAATTCATTTTAATTATCACAGGAAATGCATCTTTGACATCCAAATTCCCGGAGTGAAAACATTTAAACCAACTTTGTGTCCATAAACATCACAATTTTTTTCACGGCTTGCGTCTTATTTTTTCCTTTTTTGTAATAAAACTTTAAAATGTATAGAATTTCTTCATTAGATTCACTCTTTTGACATAAAGTAAAACATGGAAAATTACGGGAAACAACATTTTACTGGTTCCCTCTTTAAAATGTCACCACTTTAATATCACTAAAACCACAAAGAAAATAATTTCAGGATATAATTAGCTTTACCTTTGAATTATGTAATAGGCAACACAAAATCGGTTCGTTTTAAGATTTTGAACCGTAACCTAACCTCTATATATTTTTGCTGAAAGATAGTCATAATATCATAATAATTATTCACTTACTTTAGTAATTCCAACATAGATAGCTAACAATTATAATACAATAACAATTTATAAATAAAAAAATCGATTTTAAAGTGATAAACGAGACATATGATAAAAATATTATTTATATATTAACATTATAACAATATTACACAGTTTCGATGCATTTTGTCAATGTACCTATATATTTTGACTAAGTGGTTGTGTTTGTTCTTAAATGACGTGATCAATGATTTGATTAATTTGACAATCATGATTTTACGTTTGAATGGTACATATAAAATAGCGGTGCAAAGAGAAAGTTGAATATTTTTAAATATAATGTATTTAATTAATCAGAGTATGAGCCATGATTTTCTACGCACTTTTGTCATCTTATAGGAGTTAGTTCTTAGACGACGAAGCTTCTCAGCATTCCATGGATTCACCGAGCGGGTGCCAAGCCCATCGCGTTGCAAGGAGAGGAGTGCAAACAGTGCCTAGGACTTACGATTCAGGAGTAGGTTTAAGGACCCCCTTTATTATGCACAAAACTACCTCTCCCTTACCAACCAAATTTGGAAAGAACCTACCCATGCCGCCTGAAATAAGTTCTAGAAATGAACCGGTGCTTGTTCTAGAAAGGCCAAGGTCTTTAAGTAGGTTATATAAAGATTTTGCTGTTATACCTCTCGCTCCCACTTCTACCACGTACAAACTAACAATAAATTTATTCCTGGACAGTTCGTTGGTCAGTTCGTAATACTTATTAAGCTTGAATGTGTGATCCCTTTGGATGTTTGTTTCCCAGGGAACAGTAAGCTCCACAAATATCACGCGCCTCAGATATTTAGAATACAGGAATAAGTCCGGTCTGGATGACGAAACATCAACATCCCCAAGGATTTTGTAATGTTTTTCATACGTGTCCATCATGAGAGTCCAATCAGGAGACGCGCCTAAAATTTAATAAGGCTTCGGTATTGATTTTTTGGAAGAACCTTCTTTTACGAATTCTGCAGATCTTGCTACTGAAAGACTAAACACTTTCCGTATAATTTCTAATATCTTATTGTGGCAACGCGAGTATTGACCTTTTTCTAAAAGTACGCTACACTAAGAAGTGTTTTGCGGTTCCTACTGCCTCCCCACAGATGTTGCAAGACTTTTCGGTGGCTTTGCACCATCTTACTAAATTACTTTGATCTAGGAAAGTCATTTGGAATGCATTAAGATAGAATTTTAATAATGCTGAGAACCAATCATAAATTATGGTGCGTCACTTTAAAGCTAGTGGAATATAAAAATCTCCTATGGTCACCCATTCGTTTTGAATTTCTAGGCTCATCGCGTGGAGTCGGTAGTTATCGGTTTCGTCTTGTCGAATAAAAGATTTTCTTATGTCTATGTCTTGAACTTTCCTACTGGCTCCTAGCCCTACTTTATTCGTTTCAGCACCTATCATAAAAAAAGAAAGTCGGACGGGAATCAATAAAATCTTTGCGGCGAGAATCAATAAAATCTTTAAAGGCGATTTGGACTGGCCCATCATAGTTGATTTTTTTCTCTTGTTAAGTTATCCAAATTTAAAAAAATCTTGTAACTGTAATCAAAAAAAAATTTTTATCTGTTGGACCACGGTCCAGAGTACAGGCCGTCACGGTGAGTGCGCAAAAGCGATCCCGTGGCGTCCCATTGCAGCGATGAGGGCAGCCGTTGGTTTTTTAGTGGGGTGCCTTAAAAGTGGCAGCGTTTCCTATGCTGCTGGGTGCCGCACATACCACCCGGCCATCTCCTTCCTGGCCGGTGTGATGATGCGGAAACGCATTTTTCCATAAATATAAAAAAAAAAAAAAAAAAAAAAGCTCCAGGGTACAGGTACGATGAATGCCTTAAAATTTCTAATTGAAGATCTTTTAATTTGTTAGCCGTCTGTTGTGCAATATGTAGTGAAGCAACAGTAGTGTGGAGCAATTGACCAGCCTAGGTTGTTTGCAATGGTTTACAATGTTTTTGAGTGAATTTACGCCTGAGGCATGGTTTGGCTGGCTGTCCAGGATCTAACCATTGCGAAGAGCGTTTGTCATTATCATAGAGATTTTATTTTTATCACAGGTAATGATTCGATTTAAAATCTCTTCATTATTGTGCCTGTTCAGTAATGTAACACAGCAGTCGACGTGGGTTTGTCGGTTTGCTTCAGTCAATTCATGAGGTATCCATCTTTCAACCTTTTTAATTTTCCCAATTTGCTTTAAGAGGATTAAAACAATTTTATCACTAACATCGTAGCCTGTAGTGAACTTGAACGTAGTTTGTGATGGATCCACTTTCACAATAGCCTTCAATTCTTCATGATAAACTTGGGTTTCCGGCCGCCCTCGGGGCTTGTTCTGCAGGTCGAAATATCCAGAACGAAAACGTTGGAACCAAAAACGAATTGTGTTTACTTTTGCAACACGACCGGCATACACATCAATAAACTCTCGAGTGGTTGTCGCAGCAGTGGTGCTATGGTGGAACTCGTACTCGTAAATAATGTAATATTTTAAGTTTTCCATTTTGTAAACTGAGTATTGCAAACAAAAACAGAGAAGAAAAAAACAAAAAAATTACAATCAACGAAACAAAAATACAAGTGTAAATAGTAAATAGCAGAAATTCCGAAAAGGTCGTCATTGGTAGCTCGTTTTTGACAAATGTTGAATGTTTTCACTGTTGTATTTATTATGTATCTATAGCTTCTGCATGTACAACGGTATTACAAAACGTAATAATTTTTGTAATAAACTGATGAAAATATCATTGTTAAGAAAAATATATTCAATTATTTGTGACAAAGGATTTACTTCAGATATTCTGATATTATACCTAGTATGGATATATTTATGATTGACGAATATTTAGCTATTCGTATTAAAGGTTCTTAAAAAAAAATATTCTATTGAATTCACCAGTAGTCCAAGATGCTAAAAACTTCTAAGTTGGTTTGTTAGAAAAAAAATAAACTGCAGGTGAATCAAGTCAATCAAGTGAACTCAATGCTTATTAAACTCAAAATATTATAGATGCCTATATAATACTAATAAATGAAAATTTAAAAATTGTATCATATTTAAATCTCCATTAGATTTAATACATATAATCCAGTCAATATAACCTAATGAATTCTGAAGACTAACGATAATAACAAGATTTAATGAATTAAAAATATAAACACTCTATTAGCTGTATGTAATAATGGAAAAAAAATTACATTGTGACGTTACACATACGCTCTGGTTTGTTTGGGAACTATCGACGTGTTTTCGGTACGGAGTTCATTTTTTTTCATTAAAAAACCTTTTTAATTATAACAACATAAAAATAATAAAAAGGATATTATAAAACTAATAAGTTTTATATCAATCCTATTTTATATTTTTAGATTTAATTTCACATATTTGTGATCTTTCTATTAAAGATATTATAGATAAAATAATTCAAGAAACCAATTGTTTAAAAGTCTTTTATAACTTTTAACACTACAGTAATAAAATAAGAGTTTTACTTTGAATACACCTAAAGCTCAATAAATATTCCAAGTTAGATTAATTAGCGAAGTAACCAATAACTTCCAAATCTTATTTAGTGACATTTAAATGTCACAGTAAAGTACTCAATTATTGAAAGAACAGAACACTTACTATCAGATCGATAGATTTATATCGTATGGAATATGTTAATGTTTAGAGATGCGCCGAATGTTTGAATGTTCGTTATAATTTATTACATTGTCGAATTTTTTATGGTGATCCTTATTTTCAAGAAAGGAAGAAATTAAAATGCAAGTAAGTTACCGAGGCTAATAAAGAAATGACAATATCGAATCGTAGTCTAAGTCCTCAATGATTAACTTCGTAAAATAGACATCATCGTCAACGTACGTACGTACATACAACGGTCCCCCGACGCAACGACTTTAATAAGTACATAATAATATTATTTTTATTTTTTTAGAGAGATTTTTGAATCAGGGGTTTTTATAATTTAATTTAATTTTTTGAAATTTGTTCTCTAATCTAGTACTTCTTACAAAACTACGGACGAGTTCTTTATTTACGGACGAACAAACGAGTACCAATCATAAAAGATGAAACTGTTGATAACGACAATAATTTGTTTTCTGAAACGAGGATTCTTTCAATGGTTTTTATATTTTAATCTAGTGCTGAAATCATAAAGATAAAAAGTTCTTTTTATCTCTTACCTTTTAACTATTCTCATGAATTGTTATTATTTTTCTAATATTATTACTTTTTTCATTTATATATACTTATTTTATTAATGAAAGCTCTTATTAAGTACTGTTTATAATACTTGTATAAGTTGTATACTATACGTAGGTTACTTTTATAATTCTTTATAGAAACTTGACTTACAAAATTTTATAAACAAAGGTTTAAATACCCATTTTGTTTTGGTATGAAAAACATGTAACGCTAAGTATGGATGGATAGATCGAAAAGAAGAGGACGACTGAAGAAGACATAGATGGAGTGCTTGAAAAATGCAAAAGCGATGCGATGAACATAGCAATGTAGATCCATAAATGTCAAATAAATGAAATAAGTGCAGAAAGATGAAGATAATAATATAAGTAATAAGTTTTTTGTATTTAAACTTTCGTGAACCATTATGATTATTAAATATTAATATTTAAGTAATAAGTTATTGGTTTAAAAAAATAAAAAGCACTTTTAGGTTTAATTATTCTTCAAATGTCTCACAAAAATCTCAATAAAACTTTAACAAAGGTTTCTATAATATTGTTTATGTATATTTCAGTAATCAACCTATTTAAATAATAAAAAGCTAAGAAGGTTCACAGCAGACATAAATAGATAAATTATTTAAAATATTACATTCAATTCAATCACCATTTTTAATTTTTTGTTAATAACATGAAGTTTATTTTTAGTTTTCACATCAAGAAACATATTTTGATAAAGTAATAATTACACAAGAATTTAATATCGACGTTGATAGCGATCCGGTTGTTATGTATCACAATTAGTGCAGCATTTAATAAATTTCACTTTTTTTGTCAAACTTATCATGGATCACAAACAGATGAACATTCTTTATATGCGTATCACTTATAAATTTTATTGGAAATATTACTTAACAAATTGTTTATTGAAATAGGATTTTCCATATCTATTAGGCATATCGCAGGTTGTTAAAATGACATTCGCCGAAAAAGATGTGTTGGTTTTCCATACTCTTGCTAATATCATACTCTGTCTGTGTCATCATTCATAATAATTATAATGACGTGTTTTTAGGAATGCCCAACCAGATTATATGATTGGTGACAAATAATAAGTATTAAGGTTATTTTATTTCACATCACATTATTATAAAGTACTTAATTCTGTAAGTAACGACTAATATTTCTACAACATTTAGCTTACTATTTTATGACAAAACATGTAGTTCTTTCAACTGCACTAATTTCCAAACTACCGTATATTATTGAAACTCGCCTCGTAATCATTCTCACCATTCTGAATCGAATCTCGAATAAGCTATAACAAACTTTTCAAATATTCTTATACAGCATAAAACGTTATACAACTAGATTATGAACGACATGTTGATCCTTGTATTTTCTAAGTATTATAAAGATTAAGCAAAATAGAGAGAAAGCTAAGCAAATAATTTTATATAATTTAACTAGTTATTATTTGATTATTGGAATAAATTACAAATTTGCAACATTTAATTACCACACAATTATCATGCCAGTGAACTGATAATAACAAGCTGATAGCTGCAATTCTAGAACAAAGTTTTAATACCAGCCCCGCCTACTTTGGATATATCGCGCGTGTTTGCCAAACTTGTGATTTCTCGAACAGCACGAAAAATAGATCAGGTTATACATTAAGCTCCATCTAGAAAACCCTACATAATATTTTAAATAATAATCTTTTTAAACATAGTTATCAATTATGTCATTTATATCACAATAGTCCTTTCATTACTAAGTAAGATATAGAATTTTAGAAGGATGAAGGAGTGAGAATGAAGGAGTTTTGTTTAAGTTTAAATTTTTACAGCATATATAAACACTCCATCGGTACTCTAGCCCTTAACGAACCATTGTGATCGTACAAAGTAAAGCCACTCTTTATAATCTTCTTACATAAAACCTTCTCTGAGAGCATAGAATAATCATCCTCAAAACGTCAATCACGATGTAGACCAAAACCAAAGATAAGGCCGATGGGTTAGATTAGAAGGGTTTAATTCTCCTGAGTAATAAAGATTATTAAATTTAGGCATATATAGTGGGCATCCTTATAATCTTAAAATATATTAACAAGGATTTTTAGGTGAATTTAATAAAAATGAAAGTGTGATTTACATAGTAAAATAAACTTATTCGGCTTTTTATTTCTACATTTTAGCTGACAAATAATTGTTAAAACTTTCATGATTTGATGCCATTCCACAGTTTGTTTTTTTGTAAGTTGCATGGAATCTTTTTTTATTATATTATTCGAACGATCTCTCAAGATCAAAAGTATAGCAATTGATATCTCTTAATAGATAGTATAATATTTCACTACGTAATTGTTTGTTTGATTCAGTTATTGATTAGTATTTGTTTATATAGTGAAAACTAACGCAGTGAATACTATTCGTACAATTTAGGAAGGTAGTTTCGTCAGTTATTACGAATTGCAAAGTTGTTAAAGTACTATAATAACTTGCAGTGCTCGGCATTTTAGAGAATATTAGAAAAAAGATTTTTTACGAAAGACTGAACTTTTGAAACATTATGCATAGTTACTTAGTGTTGCAATAAAATATGTAGTAAATATTTAAACAAAGGCAGAAAAAAACTGTTTACATTTTTATGGTACTCCATATTTGCTAAATCGTAATTATATTGTTAATGCGGGTTGCAAACCAAAAGCTAAAGCTAAATTAGTTTAGTTCGCATAGCTGACGCAGTTTTTCATACTTGTGTGCAGACTGCAAACAATGCATAATATTAAGATATTTATCTACTAAGGTCTATTGTAATTTGTATCAAAATTATTTACTTAGTCTTATCAGGTTCTGAAGTCGTGCTAATGGACTTCTTTCGGAAGCAAATTATTATTTATCATCATAATAACTAAAATATCAACAAAAAATAATGTTTCAGAATCAAATCTCACTATTAATAATAAATTGTAAACCTCATATGTAAATTCGGTATATTGAAACATTATCCCAAACCACGACAACAAATATTTTTCTTCGTTAAATATTTAAATGAGTATTAAATATTGTAAATTGAATATTTAAATACGTAAAATAAACAAGATAACATAACAAATATCACATATCACGTTACGTAAAGTTTTATAATTTATTTGTTACGTTATGTATATAAGCTATGTGCAAGTCTGCAAAAAGGTATGAAGTGACCTAGCTTTGAAGTCTTATTTTTTGACAAGGCATGATAGATTGCCGCATGCCATGGTATCCGCCTATTATTATAAAATCTCTTTGGGTATTATGGATGTGCCTTATTGTATATTAATGTTTAAAGTACAATGCATTTCGATGTAATATTATGTCTCATTTACAACACTTAAGATGATAAAATCCTCATATAAATGATATTAAGCTAGAATTCTCATATCAATGGGTTTTTGTACGTTCAAACAATGTATGAAAATATAAGAAGATACAAACAACAACTCTTTTTTTCGACAAAGAGAGCAGCAAAAATCTTCAAACTTTTTGCAATGTGACAACAATAAATAAATTATACGTTCGAATTTTTTTTCAGTTCGAACGATATAAAAATTAGGTATATTTTTGAACCATTCATTTCAAAAAATAAAAATATTCTAGAAACGTAAAAATCGCCATGAATGGTAACTGTTTTGGTATAACTTAGCATCCGCCGCATGCAAAACGGACAATATCGTGGTCTTTGCGGTTTTTTCAATTTAACAGGTAATGGTAAATCATTCACTGTTCTTATTTAAAAAGGGACGTGATTTATATTCACGAGGATAAATTGAATTTGTATATTATTTTTCCATAAAACAATTTTATTGCCTTAACAAGTATTAGTGTATATATCTGGAATCACGACTTACACTTATTTGAACTTATTACGGATCATAGTTGAGAAATTTAACGCTTTACAGGAAACTTGTAAGCCTACTAAAAAAAATCAAATAATTGGATTACGCAATCGAACACTTTTTTACATTATGACTAGGTACTAAAAATGAAACAAAAATACCTCTAAAAAGAATAAAAATAATATTATTATGTACTTAATGAAGTCGTTGCGTCGGGGGACCGTTTAAAATAAAGGAAGAAATTAATAATAATAATAAATCCTATATTATCTATCTGATAGGCTATATTTAATAAGAGAAAAAATAAGGATCCGCGTGAAAATTTCGACTTTGTAATAAATTATAAATGTATTGATTAATAAATATAAACATTTAGAATTATAATGCTTTACAGTCACTAATAACACTATAATAAAGGGATTTATATTATCACTAGCTGTTACCCGTGATTCTTTATGACTACGATCGTAAGCCTTATAAATATATTTTTTACAGTCTACGTGGACGCAGTCACGGACACTTCTATCCCTAATAAAGTACTTTACCTAAGTATTTCCTGCGCACACTCACCAAAATGTATCCTGTATCCTACTGAGAGGCTAGCTATTCTACGCCTGTGTTCAAGGCTGTGGAGGTTGGTATCAATCAATTCGGGGTCGCCTCTCAAGTTACTCCAGAACCACAAGATGAGCCTTTGCGGCACCAGAATATAAGTGACCACAGTACTCCATAAACGACCGGTTCTGTGCTTTATATAATACAAGTAGCTGTCAGGATGTAAAGAACTATAAGACATTCTCATGGGTACATCAGCAACGGAATAAAATACTCCATTGCCTGAAGCACCACATCGGTTATAGTATCCTCGCAACTTGACAGATCCAAAGAAGAGACGCATACCTGCCGCCAAGGATAATAAGCAATGAAATTACGCATTAAAATAACCTTCAACTTGATTTGACTTGTTAATTACCTCAAAAAGATGCATGACCGTAACCAAAGAAAATTTACAGAAAATTTCCGCTATGACTTAATCTAAAAAAAGCTTTATTTCTTTAATTAAATGGTTACAGTCCTAGAGTGTTACCAATCCGAAATTTAATTTAAACTTAGCTTATACTAACCTAACTAAAACAAAATTTTAGTGACTAGTCGAATTCTAAATATAATGTAAAGTTTCTTGTTCCAAGATAAGAAGTCAGTTGGCTAATAGCATAACGTAATATAACAATTAAATTTGTCTCCAATTACCATTTTTCAAGTATGGTACATTTTAAAAATATTGCACTATTCTGCTATAAACTTAATATTTTTTCCTATATACAAACCAGAAAATCAAAATTAATTATATTATATATGTCTATAAACATAATGAAAATATAGCATGTCATACATGTACTAAGTTATGAACTGTGATTGTGGTCAAGTAGTAGAACGTATTTTGATAGTTTATCTATTATTATGGAATTTTAAATACTAAATGAAGACTACTTGTCGGATTTTGATGTAAAGTTGTGGGTTATATTGAATCCTTTTTACTTTGATTTTTTCTTAGGAAACACGAAAATAGGACTATTAAAATAAATAAATGTGTGAATTTACGATTTTTTTAAGTCATTATGATAGATGGTTACACATTTTAGGTGATGTCTATTTATCTGAGAGCAGTTAAAGTAGCTGGCAACAGGAAGTAAATTATAAAGTTTGTTTTATTAATAAACGTAAGCATAAAATTTCTTACCTTGGTATATGTAAGCATTAAATAAAACCGATAAAGGAATAGGAGTATTTTTTTATTTTAAACCTTTTTTGTTTCCTAACAACTGTGGTCAGATTATATAAAAACTAACTAGCTTGCTAGCAGCTGCTAGTTATTTAACATAAAAAGTAGCGGCAGTGCTTCTGTAATCTATTATGCACCGAGATGACATTTAAATATAGAGTTATTTATTATTATTATTACAGACCCTGAAGTATCGAAGGATATATAATAGACGAGTTTAAAATATCGAGGTATTTTTATTTATTCGTCACAATTTTCTTCTGGTTACACAAATGTATTTTATTTAAGTCTACGTAACGGGATATAAGGGTTTTATATTATACGAGTAAGCTCTTGCTGTTTTTTGAAAGTCTTTTACTTACTATATGCACAAAAGCAAAAAATACTTGTAGCAATTATGTAATATTTAAAAGTTTTTTTATAAAATAAGAATGAAAAATGTATCGTCTATAAAATGACTCAAAGATGTGACCTCTGGGAATACATTCCCGTATCTTTGAAAACTGAACAATCATACCACGAGCAAGGCATTGAAAATCAAAGAATCAAAGTAGTATATAGCTTTAGGCACACGGTAGGTTTAAAGTTTAAACTTTCAGTTGACTGGATTTTGTTTTCACGTTTATATTAGTATTATTATACCGTAAATAATGATTTAACTTATATACGTTCAAATATTAATGATTTATTTATTTTGAAAGTAAAAAAGAAACGCTTATTAGTTTCTAATATATTTTAGAGTTATAATAAATAGTAGTTAGAAAAAACTAAAAGCTTTTATAAAATTGGCATTGTCATCGGTCCTTGATAGGTGTGAAAATTAAAAAAAATTTTAGCTATATTTTTTATAAAAGTATGTTTCTATTACATTGTCATTAGGCCTTGATATGTATGCAAAAATTCAAATTATTCCGACAATTCAAAGTTGTTCAAAATCAAGTTTAAAGTTTCTCTAACCAACATACATATACCATACCATACCATACCAACATACATACTACTCAAGCTAATAGAAGGGTATTAAAAAGCATTCGGTAATTATGATATTTCTAAGAATTTTATCTTTCCATATGTTTAAGTTAGATGTATCACTAAGAATCGCCAAATGCGAAATACTCTCATGTCAAATTTCTGGATTATTCCAGGAAGAAACCTGAATTCATTTATGTTAGAAACATTGGTTAGGATTGTCACGCATGTATGTCGTGACTTATTAATTTATAGGGGTTCCAAAAGAGGTATATTATAAGCTATCACCTAATGTTTGCCGCAAATAGCATATCCAATATATGGTATCTGTTACTTACAATGTGCACGAAAGATTGTCTTAATATATTTACTATGTAATAATATCCTATCAGTGACACCTTTGACATATGGTAAGTAAATGGACGAGAACAAAACAGATTTCTTTTAAATGTTAGAAATGGATTCTGTTAGTTATCCCTTCACATCCTGGCTGTTTATTTTGTAATATTTTCAGGGTATAGAGACTACGCCTCTACAGATTTATTACATTATAGAAAAAGATTTGCTTGGTACCTATTACGTTTTTCATATAAATTGACATAACTTTTTTATTTCTTAACCGATTTAAATATAATAAACACTAAATTTCAAGTGAAGATTTTTACAATATATTCCTGAAAATTGCATTCAAATTGGTTCAGCCGTTTCTGAGATTAACGTGCACAAACATACTGATAAAGTGAAAAACCATTGTTTTGGGTTCTCTTGCTCTTATAAAGGCCCCATGATGTTTTTTTTTTAATTTTCCATGTAAAAAAATGGATTAGTGACAATTTTATTATATGTATGGATATGACCAACGTATCAAAATTCATCTTGTTTTACAACTTATATTATGCAGTACCAATCTAAAAGCTAATAAGACTTTAGGAATTCTCCTAATAAGACCTGAAAGAAGCTTTGCTCATAATGCTAGAATAAAGTAATAAAACGTGATTATAACAAATAAATATACATTTACATGAGATATATATATATATATTTAATTATATTTTTTTCTTTATATATTACATAATATATAAAAAAAACATCACAAAGCTGTCTATACCATAAGTAGTAATACTTTAAAAAAGCTACATTTTGTGTTCACTCTTTATACGGTAATTAATTTCGTAATGTTTTTGCTTCGAATATATATAAAATTTTTATAGACCAAAAAAGGTATGCTTTCAGAACTGTAAGAGTGAGTAGGTAAGAGGCAAGTTTAGTATCACAGTTGGCCATGACGCCGTTTCCTTTCATTATTTCTTTTTCTTTTCGGTTAGTACTACTAAAATGGCGGCTTGTTATGACACTTTAAAACTTTTTAAAAATGGACACAATCATTTTAAGAACAATAATAATTAGTTAAGTTTTTTAAAGAGGTTTGTCGTATTTTTTGAACCTTTATAATAATGCAATGATAAAATTAAAAAAAAAACATTAAGAGATCATATTGTTTTTTAATCCTGGACCATTTCGAAAAAAGTGAATAGTTATACTGATACCGAAATAAAACATGTACAAAGTATGATAGATATTTGATTTGTTTTTAATTATACAAAAAATATAACAATACCTTATGGTGAATTTCAAAGAACCGAACTTCTCTGTGCCACTTTCTGCAAGTTTTAAATGGAAATGGATTTAAATCTATCTGTTTTATGAAGGTCCAAACATATTATTAAGAATCGCTTCACTGTAGATTCTATGGAGTTAGGTAGCTTAAGCTTATGGCCCGATTGCTATAGGCTATTTTTGACATGAATAAATATTCTAAGAACTATGTGAGTTGGCAGCGCTAAAAATAAGACCGATGGCTTTAAATCAATAAATGTTAGAATTATATCATGAACTTTTCAGAATATTCCATGTCATAAATAACAATATTAAGCACTTAAAATAACACACAAAAATTAGGTTTAAACTAGCCTCTATATACAGTAGGTATTAAATCTGGGAAACAAATCCCGTCAGTAAATGTAATAATACTCATAATACTAATCAACTTCCAAGAAAATAAATCATTATATTAATATTATTATTGAAAAAATGGTGACGAAAGACAACAGTATTTTATTACCCTACTACTGTAGTATTAATATTATTTTTCTATACCATAATATTTTATTAGAACTCTCTTATTGCAAACAATCCCCTATGACAGTCGTTCTACACTTTATAGGCACTGCTCACAAACATACGAAACTGTTTACTATTAGGTATAACTCATTACTATCAATGTTACACTTTATTATACTAGTTCTGTTACCCAACTTAGTCTCTCAATCACACACATCACATTAGGCTTATAATATGCAATTAATTTGTGCAAAAAGTGGCGCTTTTTATCTTATAATTCACAAGAGACTTGGTCTAACAAAAGTGAGAGTATCTGAGGTTGCCGAGCATAACTGTGAGAATTATAGTAAACAAATCTATTTTTGAGTGCTTTAAAGCTTGCCCAATGAAATGTCAGTATATATCAAGCGTTACACGATCTGAAGCAATATATCAGGCTACCAAGGAGACACTATTAAATCTTACGAAAACCCGGCTGGTGGTTCAATTGTTCAAGAACAGTACTTGTCGGAGTTTAAATGAATGTAACTGAACTTGATAATAAAACTAACTTTCCTTAAATTTATAATGAATTGTGAAATTTATTATATATAATCAAAAATTACGTTAAAAAAATATATCATATACATATTTTTAGTTTTATTTTCTTTTACTAAGTGTTAAGATATATAAAATTAACAATATAGTAATTCTAAAATGATATCTAATAATTAAAATCACAAATTTACCTGAAGGCATAATTCAGGTAAATGTATATTTTTCACTGTTAACAAATAACAAAAAAAAAATGGGTTCTATTATTAAAGGAATAAAATAAATATTTAGTTAACTATTGTAACCTGGGTCTCCAGCCGTCCACGGGGCTTGTTCTGGGAGTCGAAATTTCCTGAACGAAAACGTTGGAACCAAAAATAAATTGTGTTTCCTTTTGCAACACGACCGCCATACTCATCATTAACCCTTCGAGTCGTTTCTGCAGCACTGGTGCCACGTTGGAACTCGTACTCGTAAGTAATGCGATATTTTAAGTTTTCCATTTTGTAAACTGAGTAACGCAAGCCGAAAAATATGAAGAAAAAACAAATGTCAACAAAACAAAAATACATGTGCTAATAGCTGTAAAAAATAGAATTAGGAATTCCTTGCCAATGAAAAGAAAGAGGAGAAATTTATGATTAAAGTAGCCAGTATGAAAAACAACAAAATTCATAAGCAAAGATGTAATATTAAGTCTTTTAAATAGTCATTACGAATTTTTGTTGGCTGATGTACTAATAATATTACTATAATATTGTTATTTATATAGTACCTAAATTTTTTAAGGTAAAGTCACGTAATATATTCGATCGAATAAATATTACGATGTGAAGAATAAATTTCGTCTTCCAAGTTACACCTAACACCATATAGAGGGCATGAAATATGGTCTCGATTTAGTAGGGATCAGTCTGGGCTAGACTATCTATTATTTTGATATATTATAAATTGGCCAGATAGATTTCTAGGGTTCCGGTTATATAACCAGGGACAATTTCATTCTATGTGTTTAGAATTGAATAAAAACATATAAGCTATACTTTTTTAATCTATATCCATGTATTTACTATTTTGTTAACGTTTTTACCAATATATTAAATATAATGTTATTATAAAACATACAACATTAAACAAAAATACGGATTATATGTTTACCAAGACGACAATATTTAATTATTCTTTGTATAAAGTCAGTGAGGTAAACTTTCCTTTCCCTAAATTGCACATTGTAATTCCAAAAAAATACTCCAAATTTTAAAAACAATTTCGCTGTTTGTTTCTTAAGTTGTTAAATTCTCCATGTGACTAAAAAATAATGACAATTATTTTTTGGTCTGTAAATATTGAACAAAAAATAGAAACACCTAAGAATTTTACCAAGTAAATGACCAGAACGTTATTAAGTTGACGTTTACATTATACATTGAAACTGTTTTGAATAATTTTTACATTTAAGCACTATAAATATAACAAAAGCTTTATTAATATTATGTTTTATTTTCTCTTATTTTGACAATATATTATGATTATTATTATTAAGGAAGTTATTTATGAAAGATTTTTAGGAATCATCAATTCATTTTTTTTTCATTCAAAAGTATCATTAAACTTGATGAATATCGTAAAAAAAAATATGTAAACACCAGGTTGTCAAAAATAACTTGATTTACAAAACCATACTAGCTACGTTAAGACTAGCTACTTAGGCTGAAGTTGTTTCCGTTATAATATATTTATATAAATAAAGCTATATAATATATTTTAAATGTAAGGTTTTTCAGTTTGGAACATGTGTTTTATAATTATAACTCTTACATGGATAGCTACGTTGCTCGCACACTAATAAATGTATAAAATTACTATGCATTCTAGCTGGTTTAAATTATTACAGATTGAAGATGAACCTTTTAAATAAAATTCCTATCAATTCCAAAACTACAATAACTTTAAGTCACCCTAACTTGTAGCACTAGCGCATCAGGTCAAATTCTTATTTTACAAAATAAATATGTTTAAGAATTGCATAATTACCAAGACATACTTACACAATTCAACAGTATCTATATTTTAATATTATATTTTATTTTATCCTCTAAAGAAAAACGTTTTATCAACATAAAAAAGAATTATACTATTATTTTATATCAGAGGTACCCAAACTTCTTTCGTCCAACGCCCTTTGAAAGTCAGTTATTTTGTAACGCCCCCCAATTTTTTTCATCTTAAAAACTTGAATAACAGATTAGATTTGAATAACAGATTAGATCTGGTAAGATAAGTCATCTTACCAGAAAAAGCAATAATAATGCAACCTTACAATAATTAAAGTATTTTGGATTAAAAAATTACATTTAATATTGAGCAATAGTAATACAACTTTTCATAATAAAAAGCATCTTTTATAAAAAAAATAACAACAGTTAAGATTGATCAATAGTAATACCACTTTTCACAATTAAAAGTTTTCTTCTTCATCTTCCTGGTTTTCATCCTGACGTATATCAAGGTCTGTCTTCCTGATCAACCTACTCCACTTTGCACGATCATCGACATCCATCCAGCACTTCCTTGTACGTCCGAGAGATCTCACTCCATGGAAAAGCCTTGATCTTTTCCATCCGTCATATTTCATAGACGGGCGCGCAACGTGGCCATACCATCTCAGGCGTCGATCTTGGACTACTTCAAATGAATGTTTTACGTATGTGGTCAGACCGTGTAACGCCCCACATCCAATTCAGCATCATTTCCTCCCTCGTCATTCGGTCAGTCATTTCCGTGACTTGAATTTCCTGTGTGTTCCGAGATGGTACTGGCAAACATTCGCTGCCGTATTAAGAACCGGTCGGATGACGCTCCTTTTTATCAGCCCCTTGATTTTAGGCGATATTCTGCGATTACAGAGTACACCAGTCCAGGCAGCGCTTATCCGGCCTTGGGCATCGTAATCGATGCCTCCAGGCTTGTGCATAACAGATCCAGGTTACCTGAACTTTTCCAACTTAACGGCTGGCTCTGGACCTGTATGGATAGTAGTTGAGTCTGGGCTCCTGCAAGCCATGTACTCAGTCTTCGATATATTTAGTTTAAGACCAGCGTTCTCAAGCGTACCCTTAAATAGGTTTAACTTACACTCCAGCTCCGTTCGGTCCGTTCTTTCTGCAACCCTTTGTCTGTGGTACATTAACAATCAGCTGAAGCTGAGTATCTATGGGTATGGGTATCAGGTGAGAGCACAGTTGTAGAAAGATATCTGCCAAGTTCTCGAACTAGTAGAGATTAAGTACAGTCTGAAAAAAAGCCATGGTGCAACGTTTGAATGACAAACTCCAGGCAGTTGCCGCATTGGGCAATGCAAATCTTGTCAATTTCAATGCCACCAAAACGCAGACGTGTCTGTTCACCGCTATAAGGAGCCGTTTCATTTTGGCTCCTACTTTTCAGAATGTATCCTTGGAATATAGTGACCGGCTTCAGTTGTTAGGCTTGGCTAACTTGGCGAGAGGGAGGGGGCGACCTCTCTCGCCATTGCACGGGCCTATGACGTAGGGGTACACTGGTTGCCCAGGGTACCCTTAAGGGGGGGGGGGGGTTCCGCCGGGGCGTCACGGTGAGTGCGAAAGGTATTCCGTGGCGTCCCATTGCAGCGATGAGGGCAGCCGTTGGTTTTTTAGTGGGGTGCCTTAAAAATGGCAGCGTTTCCTATGCTGCCGGGTGCCGCACATACCGCCCGGCCATCGCCTTCCTGGCCTGGGTGACGATGCGGAAACGCATTTTTCCAACGACTAAAAGAAAAAAAAAGGCTTGGATAACTTCAACTTTGGTCGGTTCATTGAGTCCAGAGCAAAAGCAGCAGCAGGAAAGCTTGTCGTTCTTGCGAAGGTCCGACAGTGCTTTACACCGGGACAGCTACTTGTACTATACAAAGCACAAATTCGGTCGTGTGTTTATATACTGGTGCCGTAAAGTCTCATCTTGCAGTTCTGAACTCAATTGAAAGGCGAGCAAAGACGCTTATAGGTGACACTGAATAAGTTAAACCCAACCTCCACAGCCTTGAACACTGGCTTAGAATGACTATCCTCTTAGTATTCTATAGGATACATTTTGGTGAGTGTGCGCAGGAATTACACGACTTAATTTCCCCATCCCCCTTCCTTCCTTCATCACCGGACGTTTCGACGCATGGTGGGTATCCATCCCTACTATGTGGACATTCCTTCTGCCTGAACGAAGCACTTTACTTCGTGTTTTTTAGTTCGTACAGCAAAGGAATGGAACAACTTGCCTGCGTCGGTATTTCCGTCCGAATATAATGTGAGTCTCTACTAGAGTAGAGTGAATAGGTTGCTGAGTTAATGCGCCTTACCACCTATGACTACATTTCCAATATCCATCAGGTGGAATGTAGTCAAGCAATAACTAAGTTTGTATAAAATATAGGCCATTAGATGATTCTTATCAATGAATGCTATTTCATCGGCATACATCATCAACCATGGAGACTGGTCTTGGATGTGAGCCGAGAGTGAATAAGAACGGACCAAAAGCTGAGCCTTGGTGAACCACTACTGTTATCAGGAAGGGTTTGGTATCGCCAACAGAGGTCCTAACCATAGGAGTCGTGGTACATGTCTCTGATAGTCTCAATATAAGGATGGATGGATTTCTTTAAATCACAATGTCCACCAGATACACTGACGAGGCACACAGCCAAAAGCCTACTGCAAATTTAAAAAGGTTACGCGCAGAGCTCTTTTTTTCTGTATACTTCCATCAGAGTTCTGAAGACAAAAATAGCGTCTATAGTACTCGATCTTGGCTGAAATCCACATTGAGACTCAGAGACAGTGCACTTTTGGCGGAGCCTGAGGTCGCTCATGTGCACGAAGATCTTCATGGCTCATGACTCATAAGCTTAATGTTCTTATAATTACCACAGTCTTGAACACTGCCTTTTCCCTTGTAAATAGGTTTAATAAAACTATGTCGCCACTGCTTAGGCATCTTTCCAGTGTTCAAAATGTGGTTAAAAAGGTCAGTAAGCGTTTCGTTTCGGTCTTATGTCTGTTGGTGTTGGTTTCGGTCTGTTGGTGTGCTCGTACCAACAGAGCTAAACGATATTCAAGCTTCTATCCGAAGATCGTCAGTTCCTACCATTTTTCCGTTCTTCATACGTCGAAGACAATCAGGAGTTTCGTCAAAGGTTATTAGGGTGAGTCCGAGTTTAGATGGCAGGTCGGGTAGAAGCCTGCACGGATGCTGACTGACTGCTGTGTAACGACAAAGCAGCGTACTCTAAATTTCCATTTTGCGATATCTCGCGTCGCTTCATCTCGAGCTCGTGCCATTCTAATTATATGTTATAAGGTTAATTTAATATATTGTCAAGTTTTATTTATATAATAAACTAGAATATTAATGGTTTGTAAATAATTATAAACTTGTATAACTATTGAAAGCGTATTCTTTGTATTAAATATAGATGAAAAATAAATCGATACGGGCAAAGATACGAATTTGCGACTTGTGGGAAACTGTACCTAGAAGGGATGTGTTTCGGTAACCATGTATTTTTCATTTTACATTTATTTAAAATTTAAAAACATTAATTAATGGATGTTGTGTAGTAGAAGGATATAATTTTTAGTGAATTTTCAAATATAAATAAGATAAAGTTACAAATCATCTATCGCCCCCCTAAATGACACCATCGCCCCCCAAATCTTTCTCGATCCCTCACCGCCCCCCTCTAGGGTTCCAGCGCCCACAAGGGGGCGTTATCGCCCACTTTGGGAAAGACTGTTTTATATCCACTTTTAGGCGTACCCAAAGGGAAAAAACTTAACCTCCTTTCTTAGACTTTGTTGTCCGTCTGTTTGTCTCTAGGCTGTATATCATAAAACGTGATAGCTAGACAGTTCACTTTTTCACAGATGATGTATTTCTGTCGCCAATATAACAATATATGTGGGTGTTTTCAAGAGAAGAATGAATAGGTTTTCCTTGCAAAAAGTAAAAAAAAACTAACGTCATTTTTTGACGTTTTTTATATGTAATGGTACGGAACCCTTTGTGTGAGAGTGCAACTCGCAATTGGTAGATTTTTTTTATTTTTATTTTTTTATAAAAAAAATCTACCAATAATTTGGCTTATAAACCAAATTATCAAAATATTTATATTATAATATGTAATAAGAAGAAGTATAGTATTAATTTTGCAATTAAAATGGTTACATAACAGAGTGCAGTAAATCCTATTCATCCCGTTACCATCAAAGCGACTATAATTGAGCGATACGCATTCAGATCGACTCTATGATTACCTCGCAATTAAGGTGCACAGTCAAACGGGCCTATTTGCTTTAGTATATTTTGAAATCAATAGCAAAACAAAACAGTAATTTAGTGGTCATCAGTATTTGTAGAGAATGATTTTTTTTCCATAATGCAATATTTCAGCTTACATATTTAAATATTTTCATTCCTGGTAACGATTATGTGTATGAAGTTTGGATCCATAGCCGTTAACCACAAACCTAGTTGAAAACGTTCTTCCTCTGATTTAAATAATGTTATAAACATAACTATATATCTTAGGATATATATTATAGTTTTACTATATAATCAAAAAATATATAATATATTGTGGTATTCTTGTCATTGTAGTGATTGAATATTTTCAAAAATGAATTTTTATTTAAATATTACTCTATTTTTAGAAATGAATATAATTATTAATTTCGAATTAATAGATTCTTCATGATTTTTGTTCACACTCAAAGTGTCTTTAAAAATTATTAACTCTGGTGATCTTAACGAGAATAATGAATTATAATGTACTGTCAATTGTCTTTTATAATTTTTAATATTCTAATAGGATCTGACCACCTAAAGTAAGTCAATATCGAGTTCAAAAATGAAACAAGATATATGGCAAACAGCACCCCACTCTTTTTTTCGCAATAATTTTATTATATTTTACCCATTATTCTCATATTACGATTTATTTTTTGCTTTTTAGTTAAACAATAGCCGTAAGCTCTCATGTTACAAGCTATTTATAGATCTAAAATATTTCTGTACAGTATTTGAATGTATCTTAAATATATTTAATGAAACTGTCGACAAGGTCGCAAGATATTTAAATTCCTCTATTACTAAAATTGAAATTTATTTTAAGACCTAGAAAAATATCTTAATAGTAATGAAAACCGTTTATTAGTTTAAAAAAACTAAGACGATCAAGTAAAAATATGGACTTCTATAAGTGGTAGAGTCTAGGTGCAGTCATTTGACAACTCATATGCCAGCTAGTTCAGGGTAGTACTAACTACACATGTTTAGGAGGATACATGATAAATTAAGTATAAAATAATAGTTCATGATAAAGTTATACTATAGGTACTTCAATAATATAAAAGAGACATGCTTAAAAGTAAATAGAGGAGGCAGTAGCTGTGTAAAATTCCAGCGCTAATTCAATGCTTAATCCGAGATACAGTAAATATATCAGTACTTGTGATTTAGAACGATCGAAATTTACTTTTGTATTAATTCGTAGCAGATGCGTAGGCTTTCGTAATAAACGCTTAAATGAATTGTGAAAACATTTAATTTAAGTACATGTAACTATCTATTTAAAAACAGATATAATATGTAACATCACTTTAACAACTTTAGTAATTTGCGCTGGTGCGGTACGGACGTGTTGTACTGTGTATATTATAAACAGTTTTATTTTCTAAATATTATACAAGTATTAAACATGAAATGTGACGGATGTTTTAAACAAGCCAAAGAAGGCACATTTCTTACTTGTTCAAAGTGTAAAAAGTGTTTTCATATGAAATGTTTAAATATATCACTAGCACAATTCAACAAACTAAAAGGTAATAATTGGCATTGCCCTTCATGTCCTACAAATGTTTCAAGAAGTCAAGACTCCCCTTTTAGGGTTACTTTAGATGAAGTTGATGGTTATACAAGTACATCTGAAACTGACATACGGGAATTACACAAGGGGTCGCAGCTCTGTAAGAAGTCTTCGCCTACCCTCGCAACATCATATCTCGCCATGAGTTCCCAACCTTCGGATCCCTCACTAAACTCTTTGCTTTCGAAGATATCTTCTCAAATTGCAGAGTTACAATCACAAATGTCAACCGTAAAGTCAATAAAAGATGATATATATACCATAAAAAATGATATTTTGGAACTGAAAAATATTTTCTTTTCCAAACTCGAAGATTTAGACAGACGTGTGGCAAATGTCGAATTTAAAATGTCTGATTTGGATGAATTAAAAATAGAAAATGAAGATCTGAAAACGAAAATTACCCACATTATAGATAATTGTAATAAAAATGAGCAATGGGTGCGAAGGTCAAACATACAAATAAATGGTATTCCACAAAGAAAAGACGAGAACCTTATAAAAATCATCCAAAACTTATCCGATATGAGTGGTTATTCTTTGGATCCATCTAAAGATATTGATTTTGTTACCCGTGTTGCTGTTAAAAATGATGTTGATGGTTTATTTCCTAAGCCTATAATTGTCAGATTACTAGCAAGATACAAAAAAGATGACTTCCTATCTGCTCTGCGGTGTCTTAAGCATTTAAAGGCGTCTGACATAGGATTTCATGGAAGTGATAACCGTATTTATGCTAATGATCATCTCTCTAGCTACAATAAAATACTTCTACACAAGACAAAACTAAAGATAAAAGAAAAAAAATATAACTTTTCTTGGGTTCGCAACTGCACTATTGTGGTCCGTCAAAACGAAAAATCAAAAATCATTCATATTACCTCTGAAGAGTCGTTAAACAAAATTATTTAAGTAATATATTATCTCTGTTCTTAGTAACATTCATAGTGTTAATATCAAAATAAACTCATTATTTAATCAAGTGCTAGTTAATATTTATAAAAGTGTAGTTTATATTGCTTACTGGAAAAGATTTGTAACCACTGCCTACTCATTAGTGTTATCGGTTAAATTACTCGTACACTGCTATTTTTATTATATGATTTACATAGGTTTAATTTTTGTTTATGCTTTATTCAAAGTTATTCAACTTATTGGAGATTCTTACAACATGAAAGTGATGACTTTTATCTATTGTGATCATTTTACAGAATTCTTTCTAGGATTCTTTTTTTACCTTGAGTTTGCTTGTATTTGTATATATATGTATCACTCTTTTGCAGTTACTATTTTGTATTCTGATATATTTTTGTTCCTTCAAGTAATACTCGAATTGTCATATAATGTAGACTCGAAAACAATGCTATATGGTCATATTATTTTTATATTTTGGGATTTACTTTTAATTCGAACAAAGGTTAACAGAAGTCATTTTACAAATTTATATATATTGAGCCTTAAGTTTTCAAACTGTCTGTTAAATGATAATGTGTGTATGTATACTATATATTTCAATATAATGTTTAGCCGTGATCAACTTTATTATTATTTAGACATATGTAAAATAATTAACAATTTTGAAAAATGCTCTTAACTATTTTTTATCAGAACGTTCGTGGGCTACGAACTAAAACTACACACTTTATAAGAAATCTTTTACAAAATGATTATCAGACGAAGCTTCTTAGCAATCCATGGATTCACCGTGCGGGTGCCGGGCCCATCGCGTTGCAAGGAGAGGAGTGCAAGCAGTGCCTGGGACTTGCGACCCAGGAGTAGGTTTAAGGGGCCCCTTTATTATGCGCAAAAACGCTCACCTTCACCCTAAACACTCCTCTCCCTACCTAACCAAATATGGAAAGAACCTACTAATGCCGCCTTTGAAGTACGTTCTAGAAATGAACCGATGCTTGTTCTAGAAAGGCCAAGATCTTTAAGTAGGCTATAGAGAGATTTTGCTGTTATACCTCTCGCTCCCACTTCTACCGCGTACAGACTAACTATAAATTTATTCCTGATCAGTTCGTTGGTTAGTTCGTAATACTTATTGTGCTTGAATGTGTGATCCCTTGGGATGTTTGTTTCCCAAGGAACAGTAAGCTCCACAAGTATCACGCGCCTCAGATGTTTCGAATACAGGAATAAGTCCGGTCTGGATGACGAAACACCAACATCCCCAGGGATTTTGTAATGCTTTTCATACGTGTCCATCATGAGAATCCAATCAGGAGCCGCGCCTAATATTGAATAAGGCTTCGCTTTTGATTTTTTGGAGGAGCCTTCTTTAACGAATTCTATAGATCGTTCGGTGGTTGTGTAGCGATCCTAATGTCGCACGCTAATCGGCCGAATGAAGGACGCACCTATATTAACCGAACGCGCAATATAACTTGTTTTCGCATCGGCCGTCGTCGGGACCAATGGAAGCCTGCGCCCGCGCCTGCCGCCGCTTGCCATTGTCCGGAGCGCTCTGACGCGGAACGCACGCCTCTTGCTTTCCCGATTTTGCTAATTGCGTTACGATTCCATATATCATTTTTATTTATATAGCTTATTTATTCGCGTTTTAACTTTCTGCTCTTCCTATTTGTTCTAAAACTAGTTTCTTATTATCCTACCTTTCTGTGCTGTGCTTTAGTCTGTTTATATTTAAATTCTGCAAATTAAACCGTTTCTGTGAACTTTGGACTTTCTTTCTTCTCCATTACTAGCTAGCAAATATAGTTAGACGAACGTGTGTATGATAGCAGTGTACGTCTACAGTGGTGACCCTCGACTTAAGAACGAATTATAATGTCTAGCCCGCCGCGCAAGGAGGACAATTTTGAAGATGCTTCGGGTGAAACATTTCGAGTTGGAGTTAGGCCGCCGCCATTTTGGCCAGAGGAACCGGCGTTGTGGTTTGCACAAATGGAAGGTCAGTTTGCTTTAGCGAATATTACTGCTGATACTACAAAATTTTATTATATTGTCGGACAACTAGATCACCGTTATGCAGCGGAGGTAAAAGATATTATTACTAAACCACCGACGGTAGAAAAATATGAGAAGTTAAAAAGTGAACTTATTAAACGTTTGTCTGCATCAAAAGAGCGTAAGGTTAAGCAGTTACTTATGCATGAAGAGTTAGGCGACCGTAAACCCTCTCAATTTTTACGGCATTTGGAAGATTTAGCCGGACCATCGATACCTATGGATTTCTTAAAAACAATATGGGCTAGTCGGTTACCTAATAATATACAGACCGTTGTAGCATCACAGACTGATTTATCTTTTGATCAGTTGGCAGATATAGCGGATAAGGTGCACGAAATTGCTCCGACGTCACCTGTTCATGTAGCAAGCGCAGCTGCGACAAGTACACCTACCCTCGAGTTGATGGCTAAACAGATAAGTGAGTTAACGAAGCAAGTTGCAATTCTTTCTAGCAATAGTGATGGGCGCTGGCGTTCCCAATTTAAGTCACGCTCGCGTTCACGATCTATGGGTAGGTATGACAAGCGCAGTAATTCTAGGTCGCGACCATCGCAACCACCGCCGGGTCATCCTCACTGCTGGTACCATTTTACCTATGGAGGCCGAGCTAGGAAGTGTTTAGCACCCTGTGAATGGAAATCGGAAAACTCCGTGAGCAGCCGGAAATAGCGGCCTACGACTGCTCTTCACCAACAGGCCGTCTATTTATCACTGACCGTTTATCGAAAATGCTGTTCTTAGTTGACACTGGCTCAGACTTGTGTGTTTTCCCACGGTCAGCTATCAAGACGCCTTGTTCACCCACCAAGTATGATCTAGTTGCTGCAAATGGCACTGTCATTCATACATATGGACCTATTCAACTGCGACTGGATTTAGGACTAAGGCGGACATTTTCATGGAAATTCACTGTGGCAGATGTTTCAAAACCTATTATTGGTGTCGACTTCATAAGTTTTTATAATTTGCTTATAGATTGTCGTAGCCAGCTCCTCATCGACGGGACAACAACACTCACCGCATCTGCTCCGCGTCAAAAAGTTCTAGAAAGTATCGCTTCCATCAAAACTGTCTCCGGTGACACTGAATTTCATCAGCTGCTGCGTAAGTTTCCTGAGGTTACCCGTCCAGCAGGTACTGTCACTGAAATTAAGCATAACACGATGCATTATATTAAAACTACACCTGGTCCGCCACTTTGTAGCCGTCCTAGGCGCCTGGATCCTGACCGTTTGAAGGCAGCTAAAAAGGAGTTTGATGATATGTTGGCCAACGGAACAGCTAAGCGTTCGGAAAGTCCGTGGTCTTCTGCTCTGCATCTAGTCCAGAAGAAAGATGATGGATGGAGGCCGTGCGGCGATTACCGCGCACTCAATGCACGAACAGTTCCGGATAGATACCCTATACGCCACATACAGGACTTCTCACAACAACTATCTGGGTGTATCATTTTCTCAAAAATTGATTTAATAAAGGCCTATAATCAAATTCCTGTAAATCCAGCAGATGTACCTAAAACAGCCATCACCACGCCTTTCGGACTATTTGATTTTCCATACATGACTTTTGGGCTTCGAAACGCGGCTCAAACTTTTCAAAGGTTCATTGATGAGGTGCTCACCGGCTTAGACGACTTCTGTTTTGGCTATTTGGATGACATTTTGGTGTTCTCTGAATCCGCAGAGCTTCATAAAGTACATTTGACCCAATTGTTTCAGCGCCTGAAAGAATATGGTGTCTTAATTAACGCAGCTAAGTGTGACTGGGGCAAGTCTGACATCACCTTCTTGGGTTACCGCGTTTCTGCTGCGGGAACTCAGCCTCTAGAATCGAAAGTACAGGCCATTCAAGAGTACCCGACGCCTAAGACGATAAGAGAACTTAGAAGATACTTAGGTATGTTAAACTTTTATAGACGTTTCGTCCCAAATGCGGCAAAACTTCAGGCTCCTCTTAATTCCATTTTGGCTGGAGAGAAGGTAAAGGGCACTCAACCAGTTAACTTCACCAAAAAACAGCAAGAAGCGTTCGACGAGAGTAAAAATGCACTCGCTAATGCTACTCTTCTGGTTCATCCTATTCCTGGCGCTGAGCTGTCGATAGTCACAGATGCTTCTGACATGTCAATAGGAGGCGTACTCCAGCAGCGCACAGGTAAAATTTGGAAACCTCTAGGATTCTTTTCTAAAAAGCTCACACCGGCACAGCAAAAATACAGCCCTTACGACAGGGAATTACTCGCCATATATGAAGCCATCAAATATTTCCAGCACATGGTGGAGGCCAGAAACTTCGTTGTCTTCACTGACCATCGTCCTCTGACCTTCGCATTTACTAGCAATAGAGAAAAGAGCTCATCTCCTCGCCAGTACAGGTACAAAGACTTTATCTCACAATTCACAACAGACATTAGATACGTACCTGGACCTGAAAATGTGGTAGCTGACGCACTTTCTCGCATTGAAGAAGTATCTGCAGTCATCGACTACCAGGAGCTTGCACGTTCTCAGGAAGAAGATCCAGAGCTGCAAGACCTGCTACAGCGAGGTTCATCTCTCAAACTAAAGAGTATGGCTATTCCGGACTCAAACTGTAAAGTATACTGTGATGTCAGTCTTCAAACACCAAGACCATTTGTCACTACTAAATTTCGTAGACAAGTGTTCGATTCCCTACACGGATTGAGCCATCCAGGTGGGACAGCTACAATAAAGTTGATTACAGAACGATTCGTTTGGCCACGAGTACGAAGCGACTGTAGAGAGTGGTCAAGGTTATGCACTGAATGCCAACGCTGCAAAGTTACCCGTCACATCACTACTCCTCTTTCCTCTTTCCCTGCTCCCTCGTCAAGGTTCTCCCATATCCACCTTGACCTCGTCGGCCCACTAACCTTGTCTTCTGATTACAGATATTGTCTTACAGTCATCGACAGATTTACTCGATGGCCTGAGGCAATTCCATTAAAAGACATCACCGCCGACACCTGCGCAGCCGCACTGGTATCTGGGTGGATAGCTAGATTTGGCTGTCCAGAGCGCATCACGACAGACCGTGGGGCGCAGTTCGAGTCGCACCTCTTCCGTGCGATCACCTCCATCATCGGCGCGCACCATTTCCGCACCACAGCGTACCACCCAATCTCCAACGGCATCGTCGAGCGTCTGCACCGCCAACTCAAGGCGGCCATAATGTGCCACGATTCTACACAATGGACGGAAGTGTTGCCTCTAGTCCTTTTAGGCATCCGCAGTTCCTGGAAAGACGACATTCAATCCTCATCGGCTGAACTAGTATACGGCGAGCCCCTTCGTCTACCCGGTCAGTTCTTGTGTCCCTCAGATGACTATAAAGTAGAGGACATCACTAACTTTGCTGCACGACTTCGCCACCATATGTCAAAGCTTGCACCAAAGCCTACTAAATGGCAAAGATCTACTCCATTTTACATCCCAAAAAGCCTTGCTGACTGTACTCACGTGTTTCTGAGGCTAGATCGCGTTCGAAAACCAATGGAAGCTCCATATGCTGGTCCCTACAAAATCCTCGAACGAACAGAGAAGTTTTACAAAATTTCAATACAAGGCAAAATCAGCAATGTGTCAGTAGATCGCCTAAAACCAGCATATTCAACTACTGTTTCTGCGCCCGACCCTGTAGTCGTACAGCCTGTACCTACAGCAAAATCTCCTCAAAAGTCAATTATTCTGCAAGATTCAGCCACTGGCGCCACAGAAAAGTGCACTAGGAGTGGTAGAAGAGTGCGATTCCCCGATTTTTATCGACCGTAGAAACGGTCTCGGCGGGGAGTACTGTAGCGATCCTAATGTCGCACGCTAATCGGCCGAATGAAGGACGCACCTATATTAACCGAACGCGCAATATAACTTGTTTTCGCATCGGCCGTCGTCGGGACCAATGGAAGCCTGCGCCCGCGCCTGCCGCCGCTTGCCATTGTCCGGAGCGCTCTGACGCGGAACGCACGCCTCTTGCTTTCCCGATTTTGCTAATTGCGTTACGATTCCATATATCATTTTTATTTATATAGCTTATTTATTCGCGTTTTAACTTTCTGCTCTTCCTATTTGTTCTAAAACTAGTTTCTTATTATCCTACCTTTCTGTGCTGTGCTTTAGTCTGTTTATATTTAAATTCTGCAAATTAAACCGTTTCTGTGAACTTTGGACTTTCTTTCTTCTCCATTACTAGCTAGCAAATATAGTTAGACGAACGTGTGTATGATAGCAGTGTACGTCTACAGTTGTTATACCCTTCCGCGCTCTTGCTACTGAAAGACTAACCGCTTCCCGTATGATTTCTAATACCTTGTCGTGGCGACGCGAGTATTGACCTTTATCTAGAAGTACCCTACACCCTACTAATAGGTGTTTCGCGGTTCCTATTGCCTCCCCACAGATGTTGCAAGACTTTTCGGTGGCTTTGCCCCATCTTACTAAATTACTTTGATCTGGGAGAGTCATTTGGAATGCATTAAGATAGAATTTTAATAATGCTGGGGACCAATCATAAATTAAGGTGCGCCACTTCAAAGCTAATGGAATACAAAAATCTCCTATGGTCACCCATTCATTTTGAATTTCTAGGCTCATCGCGTGGAGTCGGTAATTATCGTTTTCGTCTTGTCGAATAAAAGATTTTGTTATGTCTATGTCTTGAACTTTCCTACTTGATCCTAGCCCTACTTTATTTGTTTGAGCACCTATCATAAACTTTTTATGGAATTGAAGTCGTGACTCGAGCTCTGAGGCAACTTTGTCTTTTGGGAGAGAAGTTACAGTATCATCTTTAGATTTTCCGATGATATGTCTTTTGGTAACTCTTAGATGTTTGTAGAGCTCCGATGGTTTCTTTAATTTTAATCCAAAGTTGTTACGGTCTCTAAATAAGGTTGAAGAGTCCGCTGAGTGCGCTAACCCGAGCCATAACTTCAATGTCTTTATGACGCTTGCATCTAACTTTGACAAAAGGGTTTTATTTATATCATACACGAGGAAAGGCCAATTTAGACGTGATGTTAAATAATTATCGTAAATCCAAGCTTTTTTGACGTTACTTATTGGTTGGTTGTCTACCTTTTTGAGATCGTTTAAAAAGCTATCGACTATTACATCCAACGATGGAGTACGGCCTTGGTAATCGATTTTTTTACCTAAAAATTTAAACGGAGCTGCTTCCGTAACCGTACTAACGCACTGACCGCCTATTATAAGACCCGGATCGTAAGAGGTATATTTGGTGTTCCGTCTACCCAGACACAGACTAAAACATTTACTTGGTTTTGTCCTCAATCCGCCCGTCCACGTACAGAAATCCTCAACTACATTTAAAAGTACCTGACATTGTTTCGGATTACGTGTCAGTATCGCGAGATCATCTGCAAAAGCTAGTATGGATTCTGTGTATTTGTTGTTGAACTTAAACCGATAGCCCCACTTTTTTTTCATTTCTAATTAATTTGTCTATTAAAATATTAATAACTATATTAAATATAATAGGAGAAATACAACAGCCCTGAAATAAACCAACGTTATAATTAAGTGGTTTTGAATGGTTTTCATTAAAAATTATTGAGAATTTTAATTTTGAATAATATGATGCAATAATGTCGCGAACTACCATAGGAAAGTTATACCATTTAAGCGCGAACATCATTAGTTCATGTCGTACCGACCCAAAGGCGTTTTCTAAGTCTATCCAACAAACCGTAATTTGTCTCTCGCTAGTTCTAGCATCTTTAAGGCTTTCCGATATTAACGTATTATGTTCCAGGCATCCAGAAATTCCGGGCAAAAACCCTTTCTGGTGATTAGGCCTGAAATATCTATTGTTAATCATGAATTGCGTCATTTTAGTTTGTAAAAAAGAGAAAAATATTTTGGAAATTGTATTTGTTAGGGCTATCGGTCTAGTATCCTTGGGATTATTGACATTGTCGTTTTTCGGAATGAGGACAAAAAGGGCTTTTCCGAACGATACCGGTATTATTTGTTTAACCGAAACCTGGCTTTTACCGGGAATTAAGGATGAAGAACTGTTTGATTCGAGATATAACGTTTATAGAACTGATCGTGACTATGAACGATTGGGAAAGAGGATGGGAGGTGGCACTTTTATCGCTGTATAACGTTCTTTTACAACTAACTTACTTAATGCCCGCGAGTTGCCTATATTTCCTGATGCTGAAGTAACTCAAATCAATATATCACTATGCAGCAAGCTTGTTCTAAAAAACTTAAGACTATTTTGTTGTTATTTCCCACAAAATTTACATCAAGCAGCATCGCAATTACGATTTTATGAATACTTGTCAGATTTAAATATTGAGTATCTTAATGATTCATATTTAGTGTTAGGTGATTTTAACATAAAGAATACGGAATGGCAGTCGAGTTCAAATGGTTTTAACTATGTTATTCTAAATTCCTCCGTAGATCCTCTAACTTCTCAACTTTTTTCCTTTCTGTGTTTTACGGGATGGATGCAATTTAATTCTATTAGTAACGGCAATACTAGATATTTGGACCTAGTTATATGTAGTAGTTCTCAATGTACAGTGTTTCGTGCTGAACCGTTAGCAGTACCAGAGGATAGTCATCATCCAGCTCTTAATATTAATGTTGAGTTTGATTTAAATTTACCTAGCCTACGACCGGCCCCTCGTCTTATTCGTCATTATTATACAGCTGATTACTCAATAATTAATAGCGAACTATCCAAAATTGACTGGTCTGAGGAAATAGGAGATAAAAGCATTGAAAATGCTGTAAGTCACTTTTATTCAATAATTAACTTAATAATCAACAAATACGTATCTTCTAAGTTTGTTATTAACAACTCCAGATTTCCTAAATGGTACTCACGTCCATTAATTAGACTAATAAATAAAAAAAAAAATCATAAAAAATGGAAAATTTATGGCAGATTGTATTATTACAATTGGTTTGCAAACTTAAGACAGGAGTGTAAAAAACTAAAGGCATCTTGTTATAAGTCATTTATTTCACGTAAAGAAGCAAATATCTCAAATTTAAGCTCCAAAAGTTTTTGGTCTTTTATTCATTCTAAATATCACTCTAATACCATTCCAGATAGTTTATTTCTAGATGACGAAAATGCACATAAGGGACATCGAATAGCTCAACTATTTAATAGGTTTTATGAATCAGTATTTGAAAAAAGTTCCGAGACTATAAATAATATTGACATTGAGGATTCCCCGGAAACCGTTATCGGACATATTGATATAACTTTGGAAATTGTTGAAAATTCTCTACAAGCTATAGACACAACAAAGGGCAGTGGTCCCGATGGCTTACACCCTATATTTTTGAAGAAATGTTTCAAGAACCTAGCTACTCCTCTAACGATTCTATTTCAGAAATCCCTTAATTCAGGTAACTTACCTAAAATTTGGAAACGATCCATCGTAGTTCCAATTCATAAAACTGGTGATAAACATAATATTCGTAATTATCGTGGTATTTCTAAATTATCTCTAATTCCTAAACTTTTCGAAAAGATTATATACGACAAACTATTCCCTGCGATAAAACCACTATTGTCTTTTTCTCGAGATGGTTTCATAAAGAGTCGTTCTACAGAAACAAATATTTGTGAATTGCTTGATTTTGTTTTAGACGCCATGGATAAAGGATTCCAAGTTGACGCTGTGTATACCGACTACTCCAAAGCCTTCGATAAAATTTCTCATGAAATATTGGTAAAAAAAATTAAGGCGATCGGAATACATGGTGACCTTTTAAGGTGGCTAATCTCATATTTACGTGATCGGTCCCAAGCGATTGCAATTAAGGGGTTTACTACGTCTTTTACGCCTGTCACATCTGGAGTTCCCCAGGGCTCTCACCTTGGCCCATTATTATTTAATAATTTTATCAATGATTTTGGAAGATATATACATAATTCAAAATTTCTTTTATATGCAGATGATACAAAAATATTCAAAATTATAAAATCTGAAACAGACTGCACCAAACTCCAAGATGATTTAGATCGCTTAACTCTTTATTGCAAGAGTAATCGATTAACACTAAATATAAATAAATGTTCAATTATCACATTTTCACGAAAAACAAAGGAACTCCACTATAAATACCATCTACTTGACAATAATTTGCAAAGGGTGTTCGAGGTGAGAGACCTGGGAATCCAACTGGGCAATAAACTATTATTTAATTCCCATATAACTAAACTACGAGGTAAGGCTTATAAGATGTTAGGTTTCATTTTGGGTCAAACAAAGGATTTTAAGAATCCTAAAACACTTACTTTGCTTTTTAATTATCTTGTTAGATCCGATTTAGAATATGCTTCTACTGCCTGGAACCCATGCTATGATGTTTACATTAATATGTTAGAAAGTATACAGTGAAAGTTTTGTAAATTTGTTATAAAAAGATTTGAAACTGAATATGCTTCCATTACTTTGACTTCGTTAAAACAAAGGCGGGAACACAAAGACCAAATTTTTTTATACAAAATCATTAATGGTTTGGTTGATTCTCCCTACTTATTAAGCAAAATTTCACTACACTGTCCGAGAATCAATAAACGAAGTAATAAGATAATGCATGTGCCAGTAGTTGGCACCAATTATGCGAAGAATAGGTTTTTAATCCGAGCTTGTGATTTATATAATCATAAATATAGCCACATTGATCACTATAGATATAATTTAAATAATTTTGTATCTCTAATAAAAGCAAACAAACAATGAATATAATATTAGCAGGTTCATTGTATTGTGAAAATTATGAATATTTATATATATTTTTTTTTCTTAGATTTTAAGTAAACACAACACTCATAGTAAAGATTAACTTTAACTAAAAATACTTATTGTTATAATCCTTCTATTACCAGCTTATTATGCATGTATTAAACATATTGTGAAAACTTAATTGGCTTGTCTATGTATTATTCATAATATTTTTTATTTATTATTGTAAATGCTGTTTGTTTTCCACAATAAATTAAAAAAAAAAAAAAAAAACACTTATTATCATAGAATATAATACTTTCAAAATTATTATCGGATGAGTATAACTCAAGACTCCGTAATAACTTAAGCTGAATACATATTTATGTCATACACTGATATAATTGATTTTTAAAGAATTGCTTATAATCTATGCTAGGAATTCCAAAAAAAGGCTTGTTCTATATTAAGCATAGAATTTAAGAAAATCACATTTAGTTTGAAACTGTACCTTGTACAATAATATTCTGTGAAATTTTGCGATTACGAAAGGATTCTATAAAGTGTCAAACTTTATATTTTGAACGAAAGCCAACTTGTCTCATGTAGGCTTTGTTACTTCCAGACTAGCAGGTTAAGTAGCACATTTTGAGGCTATGTTTTTAGTGAACATATTTGTATTCAAATTATGAACACAACATTCTCTGTTCTCAAGATAAATGATTAAGAGACTTAGACTGTCCAGATAATTAATTAAACACCTTCTTATGGTCTACTAACATGGTAATACTTTATTATCTACTTCGTTTAGTTTAAAAATATTTATTTAAACATAATATAAGACTTTGTTAGCAAATATTATTATTATTATTGACTTAAAATTTATGGTAATTGGTGGTAAATTTCAGCATTGTTTATATTGTTTTAAGCCAATAGCCAAATAGCTTTACACAATGGCTTTCTACCTTGGAACTAGAAATATATTATAATTTATAGATTATCATTTATATTTTATATTTTTATCATAGAAATTCAATATAATTTATTTTATTTTTATAAATTTTAATTCTGACCCTTTTTAATACCAAATTTTTTAGTGAAATGCCTACATGAAATTTAATTTCTGATTAATAAGACTCTAGGATTTTGATCACTCGTCCAAATAATTTAGTGCACGTCAAAACTTTATAATCTTTCTATTTTTCTCTTGCTTTATTTGAAATGGTAGGAGACGTACTACCACTGACCCTAGTCCATTTCCCAAAGCTTAGTCATGCTATAAAAAAAATATCTTATCTATTCAAGAACATACAATCAAAAATACAAAATACAATCTTAAATCACCCTGAATATGAGAAACAACTGATTTTTAAGTTTAACTTCGATGAGCATCCTAAAACGTCTGTTTCATTTGTTTGTTTGATGATTCATAACTAAGCCAAAGTTTCGTAACGCGTGATTAATGGTATCGCGTTTCCTCGACGTTTTGTTTTTGTGATGCAAATAATTAGAGGGATGGAATATGGAAAAGGTGAAACGCACACTACGGCAGTTTGATAATGGTATCTGAAAGCTAACTAAAAACTATAACTTTTGCAGCCAATAACTAGCAGGTACAACGTTTCTATTAACATTTTAATGACTGCAGATAATTTGGACAACATATAAATGAACACGTATTACGTTCTTAGGATAAGTGTCGGTAGTTTAAAAAAAATAGGAGGTATCATTTTGATATCAAAACATAAAACCACCCATATAGGTGACACCGTAATGTATACATATATTTTATAGAACCTTGAAATAAAAACTATTTTTACGGATTTAACTCGCGTATATTGAATTAAATTTTAAATTTTAAATGGAGACCTCCATCTCGTCTTACCGTGAACACGATTGCTGCAAAACATTCGAAATGTCGGGTTAGATTTAAAATGTAAATTTAAAATTTAATTCAATATACGCGAGTTAAAACCGTAAAAATAGTTTTATTTCAATGTGTAGCACTCGTAAAAACCTTAGAAAACACTTCATATAACCTTTCAATATTATCTATTTATTTATTATATTATTATTATTTATACCTTGGATTTAAATCAAAATAGTCGCCAGAACGACTAAAACGGACTAACTTACGCCGGATACTGACTAAATATCTAATAAAATATATAGCAGATAGAGTTCATTATGATTTTTACGGTTCACGGATGTTTCACAAATTTAACTTCAATATTGCTAGGAGTGAATTGCCCTAATTTACACTTTATAACTTTGATTCGTTTTAAAATTTTCATTCTAAAAAATTCATATTTTTTAAAACATATTTATTTGCAAATTACATGTAGATACAAAATGTTGAATCAAGTTACAAATTAAACGTGGTTATGTAAAAATCACCTACTTATTTACTACGCGGCCTTTGGGAATCGTCCAGTCGCTTTACTATTTGAGCTAGCATATTGCCTCCCACGTCGGTAAATTTAGTATTCCATATTTGATTTAATTTTTAGGATTGTGGTGACATCTATCTTTCGAAAATCCTAGCCAAACCTTCCAACTTTGGGTCAAATTTAATTCACAACACTTTTCCAACTACTACATTAAAAACATATTATCAATATAAATCTTTCGTGAATTATTAAAAAATTAACCTCTCATCTGCAGTATTAAAATTTTTCCACATATCTTCATATTTTTTTTTTCTGAGACAGGAGTAAAAATGTCGATAAAACTATAAATATCGCTATCAAAACATGTTGCATATTATATAATCTGCTCAGAAAATAGGTTTAGATGCATCAAAACTCACTATAGAAAATATTTATTAAGAATAAAGATTTTCTTTCAAAATAATATTTAATTGCACTGATTTCTTCATTTCACAATATCTTGCTTTTTTAGTCCAATTAGGTTATCTGGATTAAATTGCCACTTAGCGAGCTGGCCATTTTAAAATATTACATTAATTGTAATGCTTGTATTTGTTAACTAGATTATGGTATACAATACAAGTGGTATGGTTGATACTTTAGGCTTGTAACACGCAGTTAAAATGCACGCAAAAAATGGGGCTTCTTTATACGATAATTCACAAGAGGCTTGTCTAACAACAAGAAAATATTTCTGATATTGCCGAGCATAACTGTGAGGATTATAGTAAACAAATAAAATTTTCTAGAGCTTTAAACCTTGAACAATGAAATGTCAATATATATGGTGCTACTAAAGAGGTACTTTTAAATCTAACGTAACCCCTGCTAGTAGTTGAATTGTTTAAGAACAGTACTTGTCGGAGTTTAAATTAATGCATCTGATAATAAAATTAACTTTACCTAAATTTATAATGAACTTGCTTAAACCCCCGATTTTTTCCACATTAGATAGTTTTTAGGGCAGGAGTTTTATTTTTTGCATTATGCATTATGTTTTTTTCGCTGGTGTGAAATGTAAACATCTAGTTAAATAAAATAATAATTCAATCACATTTACTTATTTACCTTTAATCTAGAAGTAAACTTTTATTTTTATTTATAGACTTAAGGCAATTAAAAACAATTTAAAAAGCATTGGATATTATAACAATATTTTACTCAGGCCAACATAACAACAATATATGCAAATACACTAAAACAATTTCCAATTTGACTACTTCTGATGAATTAAATAACATTAGAACGATAAGATTATTTTTTTTTTGAAGATACAATTTCATTTTTGGAAAAAACGCTCCTTAGCTGCTTTCGCATTGAAGGCTTTGGAATGCTTGAGGCCAGGGATCTCCTCCCATCGCCTTATAGCCTCACACCTAGTGAGGTTATTCAGGGTCATGCGAGCTAGGCTGTTTGGAACACCATATATTGGTTCTGGACCGTATGTTTTGCTCTCATCTCCTGCACGGGCCAGCTCGTCAGCAATCTCGTTGCCGATACGGCCCTCGTGGCCCGCGACCCATCTTAGATCCACTGTGTTTTTGCACTCCAGGGAGTTCAATTTCGTCAGGCAGTCAAGCACCAGTCTCGACGTGATAGTATTCGAGTTTAGGGCCTTTAGTGCCGCCTGACTATCCGAGTTGATGTAAATGGTCCTATTCGTATGGTTGCGCTGCAGGTTCAGGTTGCACAAGCAGTTATGGCGTATACCTCTGCCTGAAAAATGGAGGCGTACTTGCCCAGGCTTAAGCTTTTCCTGTGGCTAGGGCGCTTTCCATATACCCCGCATCCTACTTTAGACCCCATTTTCGATCTATCGGTGTACCATACAAGGCATCCGTTCCTCCAGGGGAGACCGGTCGACCATTCTTTCCTTGTCGGTATGTCGGCACGCCATCCTGCCACACACACCCAAGGCCATCTTACGCCCAAATAATTGACCTCACGGGAGAATGGGATCACTATCCCATTGAGGACTGGGCATCTCAAACCATTTTCTTGGTGGTAGACCATAACATCCGGTCGCCGGCAAAGTTACCACCCATCGGGCAGAGTCGTGCCGCAAAACGACCTAGTCGTGTTCCGGCACGTTGCTCGATGAAGCCGTTTATGGGAAATGGGTCTGAACAGTTGCGGTGCGTTGGCGAACCGGTCTGACGTCGGTTTGGTGTTTGTTTTGTCGGGTGTCTAGTCGAGGAGGGTAGCGGGATCCGAAGCGACGGCTTTCCGCTGGCCGCCCGCAGATAGTTGGGGGCCCAATTAGTGGGATAGCCAACCACGAAAGGCTGCCCCGCCAGCTGTGAAAAATCCCAGGGTGGCTCAGATACAATGTCTTTTGAGCGCTGCATACTTGGATTATCCCGGTTACTCGTTAGAGCACAACTTTCGCTCACGGGCCGGAGTCAGTGTGTACGCGCGGAACGACCTCTGTGTTCAGCGTCTCCGTCACCTTGAAGACCCCACTTTTTCTTCCCTATGGGTTTTAGTGGACACAGGAAACGAAAAAATCCTGTATTCCTGTGTCTACCGTTCGCACAGCGGTGACCAGGAGACAACTCGTTTATTTGAGTATCTCAGTGAGGCTGCAGATATGGCTCTGTATCAGTACCCTTCGGCGCAGCTCGTCTTTCTGGGGGACTTTAATGCCTGTCATCAGGACTGGCTGTTCCCGTACCAGAAGACCGACCATGCTGGAAGAGAAGCGCGGAACTTTGCGTTGTCCTTGGACCTCTTTCAGCTGGTGAGGCAAGCGACAAGGGTACCAGATGTGGAAGGCCATACAGCCAATTGCCTGGACCTTCTGCTGACAACTGATCCGGACAGGTATCGTGTAGAGGTCACGTCCCCTTTGGGAACCTCCGATCACTGTCTGGTGAAATCTGTATTTACATATTCCCCACCAGTTTTCGAACCACATGGTGTTAGGCGAGTATGGAAATACAAGTCAGCAGATTGGGATGAGATGCGGCACTTTTTTGCGTCTTATCCTTGGCGGCAGGTCTGCTTCTCTTCTTTGGATCCGTCGAGTTGCGCGGATGCTATAACCGATGTGGTGCATCAGGCAATGGAGTATTTTATTCCTTTTGCTGACGTACCCATCGGTGGCAAAGCTCGCCCATGGTTTAATGCCGAATGTCGTCATGCACATGACCGTAAACATTCGGCATACCTCATTTGGGCTGATGCTCGAAGCCGCAAAACTCCGGATGTAAGTACAAAGAAGAGAGCCTTTAACCAAGCTGCCAAGTCCTATAAAAAGGCATTGCGGAAGGCTCGTCTTGATCGGATCGTTAAGAATGGCGAAAAGCTCTCTGTCAGACCAACTGGCAGTCGAGCTTTCTGGTCTCTTGCCAAAGCGATCGAGTCGAACTTCTGCCAACCCTCACTGCCTGCTCTGCTGAAGCCTGATGGATCCCTGGCCCACACAGCAACAGAGAAAGCGAATGTATTTGCTTCTCTGTTTGCTGAGAATTCGCTTCTAGACACTGGCAATGCTTCTCCAGAACATCTTCCTCACTGCGGTATTTCGATGCCTGAAATCCGCATCACGAACAAAGAGGTATGGAGAACATTGTGTCGTTTGGATGTGAATAAAGCCAGTGGTCCTGATGGTATACCAGCCATTCTGCTCAAGACATGCGCAGGTGAGTTGTCTCCTGTATTGACACGTCTGTATCGCCTCTCTTTCAAGACTGGAAAAGTGCCGGAATCCTGGAAGCTTGCCAACGTGCAACCCGTGCCCAAAAAAGGCAGCCGTGCCGATCCTGCCAATTATAGGCCCATTTCAATCACCTCCATACTCTGCAAGATTATGGAGCGTGTATTGAACTCGCGGCTTCTAGCGTACGTAGAAGGTAACGATCTCCTCAGTGACCGACAGTACGGATTTCGCCGAAATAGGTCCACTGGGGACCTTCTAGCGTACGCAACACACATTTTAGGCGAAGCCATCGAGAGGAACGGAGAAGCGGTCGCCGTCTCTCTGGACGTCTCGAAGGCTTTTGACAGGGTCTGGCATGTGAGCCTTTTAAGCAAGTTTTCAGCATACGGTATATCTCCTGGTCTGATTGGCTGGATAACGGACTTTTTGAGCCAGAGATCTCTCCGTGTTGTTGTCGACGGGTGTTCTTCGGAACCCTTGACAATAAATGCCGGAGTACCTCAGGGGTCCGTTCTTTCTGCAACTCTTTTTCTGCTGCACATTAATGATCTGCTGAAGCCCGGTATCTATGGGTATGCAGACGACAGCACAGTTGTAGAAAGATATCTGCCAAGTTCTCGGGCTAGTCGAGATCAAGTACAGTCTGAAAGAGAAGCCATGGTGCAACGTTTGAATGACAAACTTCAGGCAGTCTCCGCATGGGGCAATGCCAATCTTGTCAAATTCAACGCCACCAAAACGCAGACGTGTTTGTTCACCGCCAAAAGGAGCCCCTTCACCTTGGCTCCTACTTTCCAGAATGTATCCTTGGAATACAGTGACTGGCTTCAGTTGTTAGGCTTAGAGATCTCCTCGAACCTCAACTTTGGTCGGTACATTGAGTCCAGAGCAAGAGCAGCTGCGGGAAAGCTTGCCGTACTTGCGAAGGTGCGACAGTACTTTACACCGGGACAGCTTCTTGTATTATACAAAGCACAGATCCGGTCGTGTGTAGAGTACTGTGGCCATATATTTGCTGGTGCCGCAAAGACTCATCTTGCGGTTCTGGACTCAATTGAGAGGCGAGCAAAGAGGCTTATTGGCGACCCTAAATTGGTTGACGCCAAACTCCACAGCCTTGAACACAGGCGTAGAATTGCTAGCCTCTCAGTATTCTATAGGATACATTTTGGTGAGTGTGCGCAGGAATTGCACGACCTAATTCCCCCATCCCCGTTCTTTTGCCGGACGTCCCGACGCACGGCGGGTATCCATCCCTACGTTGTGGACATTCCACCTGTCCGAACGAAGCGCTATGCTTCATCTTTTTTAGTGCGTACAGCGAAGGACTGGAACAATCTGCCTGCGTCGGTATTTCCGGCAAAATATAATGTGGGTGTCTTCAAGAGGAGAGTGAATAGGCTGCTAGGTTAATGCGCTTTACCACCTAAGACTACATTTCACTTTCCATCAGGTGGAATGTAGTCAAGCATTAACCTAGTTTTGTATAAAAAAAAAAAAAAAAAAAAAAAAAAAAAACCATCCAGACGCCTCCTATTTGTGAATGGAACAATCACCGTTTTATCCCCATTAATGGATAGCTCATTCTCTGCACACCAGCTTGCAACCAGGCTCAAAGCCTTCTGCATGATGCCAGAGACAGTTATTTGGCTGAACCCATGAACGACAATGATAAGGTCTGCTGTCGTCTGCACACCCCTGCACATCACATCGGAGTTCAGCCATACTATGCAGTAACTTATCCACCACCAGCGTCCACAAAAGCGGCGACAAAACGCCACCCTGAGGGCACCCTCTGGTGGACGCAAACTCCACAGTTGTATCATTGAGGGCAATAGTTGCCCTCCTGTTTGAAAACATTGACTCTACCCACTTCACCGTGATCGGATCTGTTTGTTTCAACATAAGGCCCTTGACCAGGGATCTGACAGGCGTGTTGTCAAAAGCACCCTCCAAATCTAGAAAAGCTCCTAAGGCAATTTCACGGTCCTCAAGCGCCTTTTCGATTTTGTCGACAAAGTTGAGAAGGGCAGTTTCGGTAGACCTGCCCTTGCGATAGGCGTGTTGTGAGGGGTGGATAGATTACTTTCTTAGGATACTTTCTCCCTTAGGACACTTTCTCTGATGTGTAAATCGAGTATTTTTTTAAGCGTTTTGAGAAGGAATGAAGTAAGGCTTATTGGTAGAAAGGCTTTCGCTGTACAGTAGTCCTTCCTGCCAGCTTTTGGTATAAAAATAACCTTTGCGTTTTTCAAGAAGAAGGAATATAACCACAGGGAATACTTGCTCTGTAGATTTTGATGAGATGCGGCCGCAGTGTGTCCAGCCCCTTTTGGAGGAGTGACGGAAAGATTCCGTCCAGTCCAAATGCTTTATATGGTTTGAAGGATCCTATGGCCCACTCCAGTTGCTTCGAGCGGATTACTGAAGCGGCTTTTCTCCAGTCCTTAGTGCGAGTTCTATGTGACAAAGCCGGTACGCTTGCGGCAGCGCCGCTGCAATCCGCACCAGGAAAGTGGGCTCAGGAGGTGACTAAGGAGCTCAGTCAGAGTTTCATGCTCACTGGACGTGTGAGTTCTATCTGGTCTATTTAGTATGCCCAGATGGCAGGCCTCTGACTTAGAGAGCATTTTGTGAAGTCGTGCTCCCTGAGGCAGACTCACCACTTCCTCCCAGAGCTTCCTCCACGAAGCTTTCTTGGCTTTCCTAATTTCTTTATTGTATTCGGTTATAGCACTTCGGTACTCCTCCCATTCGCGAGTCCTTTTAGCTCTATTTTATAACCTACGAGTCCTCTCTCTAAGCTTTTGCAGCTTAAAGCTCCACCATGGTATCTTCCTCTTTGATGTTTTTGTTTTTAGCGGGCAGCTGTTAGAGTAGGCAGAACGAATAACCAGGGATCACACATTTAAGCTTAATAAGTATTAGGAACTGACCAACGAACCATCCAGGAATAAATTTATAGTTAGCTTGTACGCGGTAGAAGTAGGAGCGAGAGTTATAACAGCAAAATCTCTCTATAACCTACTTAAAGAACTTGGCCCTTCTAGAAGTAGCATCTGTTCATACTACTTTACTAAGTATGAAGGTATATAAAAAAAAACAAAATAGTAATTCTTCACTCACATCAAAAAATATTCTGGATTCTATTATTTAAGGAATAAAATAAATATTTTCTTTGGCACTATTGGTATTTATTTGTATTATTTACTACATTGAAAATTTTACTACAAAACTTTCTGCCAACTATTTATGAAGTAAAAGGTCTTGGTTCTAAAATTACAATAATAAGTTATTAAAACAATTATTATGTTAAAAAACTTGTCCTTTTAAAAAAATATTATCAAAGTATTTCTGGGAGATTTTTTTTTAAGATTTAGGTTATTTGTATGTAAATTTGTATTTTACTGTGTTAACAATCTTGGTTATAAGATTTTTTCGACCCAGGTAATAACAATGTACTGTTGAAATACCATTAAAACTACTGAACATTGTTACTCCCTCGATAATCCCATTGCTATATTGACAATGTAACATTATTATAATATATTCAGTTTAGGTGTACTCTGTTAATGTGTACGTTGACTTTGTCTTTATATTTGCTTTCCAGTGACGTAGAATCACACAGTGATTCGATTAATGTAACCATATTTATTCAACATTCAAAAGGTACATACAAAGAAGGGATTTATTTACGCAAAGTTTTCATACAATTTCTATCAATAATCATTAAGGTTGTACTCGATTTTAATATTGACTTCTTAACTAAGACCACGAAGGCATTAAATATTCCAGATTTCTTTAATTGCTAAAAAGAACTGTAAAAACAACTTAGTTTTTTATTGTGCTACAATTGTACATTGCAGTGAAGAAGTAAATTATTGAAGAAACAGATGTTGCGACCAACAAGTACTCGACTACGATATCAAATCGTATAGTCTAAGTCCTCAATGATTAACTTCGTAAAATAGACACCGTCGTCAACGTCCGTCAATTTTTTTTCTGCTTTTTAAAGTTATATTACTGGTTTCTTAATTGTACTAAATGAACCTACAGACACACAAATTTTCAGTTGTTTAAGTATTTATATTAATCTATCCTAATATTAAAAAGAGGAAAGATTTGTTTCTTTGTTTGTTTGAATTGAACAGGCTCCAAAACTACTGGACCGATTTAATAAAATATTTTACCTTTAGAAATCCTACACTATCCCTCTGATGAACATAGCTTATATTTAATACGAGAAAAAATAAGGATCCGCTTGTAAATTTCGACAATGTAATAAATTATAATTGTTTAATACATCTAACATGATTTAAGATTTTTTCATATAAATATATCCGAATATTAATAAAAATAAAGATTTAAAATTAAAATTATTTACAATCACTAATAACTATGATGAAGGGATTTATATTATCACTAGCAGTTGCCCGTGACTCTGTATGACTACGATCATAAGCCATATAAATATATGTAGGAGGCATTGTACCAATGTCTCCCCAGTATGGCCAAATGGTGATACCAATGTCATCTACACGTAGGATATATTTAAAAAAAAAAACCACTTACCATAATATCACCTTGAGGAACCTGTAATATATAAATATATGTAAATATAACAAAACTCTTGCTTATTTAAATATAATGTAAATATAATAAAAGCTTGTATATGTAAATATAATAACCCTTTTATATACTTACCTACCCGATGTACCTAAAACATAAAATAGTAATTAAGGATTAAAATTACCAATACTTACCTTATGTAAATGTGTATAAATGTAAATGAATACCTATGTACATTTCTTGATGTCCCCGAAATAAATATAAGTAAATAAAAAAATATATCGGTACCGAGTTAATACAGGAAATATAAGGATGAATATAATCATACTTACCTCGATGTATCTGCATATCTGTAAATAAAAGAGCAACGCATATATACTTGTAAATAAATAAGTATTAAAAAATTGTACTGAGATATAGATGGAAACGTAGACTTACCACTACCATGGATCGAGTCGTCGCACCGGGAACAACCTCGGGGCCCTCGCGGCACCAAGAAAACAAACACTATAAACACAAGCATTAATATGTATAGTAAAATGTAAGAAATAGAAAATAAGATTACCTTTATAAAATAGAATTAAAATGTGGAAACATTCAATGGATACAAATCCATTAGGAACACCACCTGTTTTCGACAACATAACGAACTCACCACACAAATATAATAAAGAAAACAATCTGAAAAACTTATTTATGCCAAACACTTACTCCGTAACCCACACGGAGGTACACGTAGCGCGAACAAAAAAAAAATAAGTTAAGATCGCCACGCATCCTGGTGGTAAGGATGCTATTGGAGGGGATGGCGCGCTGTGCGGTGATGAAATTCGGCGGCAGGCATCAGATTGAATAGTTCTTCGGAACATTCCCCGTTGTAAATGCGGTAGAAGACGCACATAGAAGCTACGTCTCTACGCAATGCCAAAGCGTCTAGCCTTTCGCAGAGCACCGGGTCCCCGACAATCCGAACGGCTCTCCATTGTACGCTGAAACTTTTTATCAGTTCCGACTTTTAAATAATATATATTTAAGTTTTTTCTCTTATTTCTAATAAGTGGAATATGCCATTAGTTCATTATTATGTATGGACGTCCGCGTACAATTAACGACGAGAACTGATGATAACTACAATAATTTCAACAAAGCTTTTAGTTTCCTGAAACTTACAAAGCACTCAAACAAGTTTTAAAATGAAAAAAAAATAATAAGTAGGTCCTTTAAATGGCTCTTAAGTTAGTGCTGATATTTAAAAAAATATTTCATAATTTAACATGAGCTTTATTTAGGAAAGACAATGTAAATTGTGAGTATTCATTTTGTTCTTTTTACTATTACTTTAATGACAAACAGTTTTAATTTCTAACAAGCCAGAATTTCTTAATTATTACTTAACAGCATATACTATATAGTAGCATAAAGTGCACTTAAAGTAGTGTAGTCTAGTAAGTAATTAAAAATAAGTTTACAAATAAATAAAGACCTATATTTATATACAACTAACTGACTAACCTACGAATTGCAACATTTCCAAGCAATATTTGCCAATCCAAAGTATTTTTGTTAGATAAAAAGAAAAGGAATTGTTAATCAACAATATAATTTAGTACACTAATTATTATCGTAATCGATCTAAATAAAAACAATATTATCAATACAATATTATTATCTCAACATAACTTTTATAAACAGCTCAATAATTTGTTGCGACTAAGTATTATATGTGTGTTTTTTATTATAAAGTTTCTAGTTCGTGATATTGATTTAAATCCAATTGAATTTGATTCAGGACAGGCATTTTTGTAATAAGCATAATAGTTTGTGATAATATTTTTAGATTTCTGGGTTTGGTCCTTTATTAAATTTATTCGAAGTGTTTATAATGTGTATTTTTAAGGTGTTTGTATTCTTGTCTAACATCCTTAATACAAGCAAATTATTTGCTTGCTAAGGTGTAAGATCAATGTTTGTAATTTGTCATATGATATTATTTTTATTATTATATGTTTATATTATATTAATAATAATATGATATAAAAATATAATAATAATGATTTTTCTCTACACTACATAAATCTTCTAAAGAAACAAAAAATTATATGTTTTGAAACCATCACATCAATGCATATTTTAAAATTTATTATTCTAATTCTAGACAGAACCTAGAAAACAAAAGATATGTATTGTACAATCGTATGTAAGCTTTTGTAGCAAAGCTTGACATTTAATAAAAAATAAGCGGTTGCCTTCGCACGCGACAATCTATCACGCCTTATCCAAAATATGACTATAATGCTGGGTCACTTCATACTTTTTTGACTGACGACAACATAATTGACATACATAAAATATCACATACCAATTCTAAACCATTGCCTTAGAATTTGACAAATAAAACAGTTAGCTCAAATAATATTATATTATGTTGTTTTCAATAGCTGGTACGACTATTATATTAGTAATATATATTTGTGAATGTAATAACCGGTCCTGAACTATTGGGATTTGTGATAAAAATGAGCGTATTATTTTAAATGTTTAACTGTAATTGTGTTAACTGGTTTATTTTAATATTTTTATATTAAAGAATTATAGAAAATCTGAATATTTCAACTTCCATGTTTAATCGTTTAAAACGAAATAAGTTCGCTTACGAAGAAAAAATAATAAACCTTTCGAATGTGCAAATAGCTGGAACATTATATTCTGTATATTTTCGTAGCTTAGTATCACTAGTATATTATGGAATATTGTAATGTTACTAACCTCGAATAGGAAAATTGACCCTGATTCAGTGTGAATTCAAATATTCAGTGATTCCAAAATAATGCGAATATATTTAAAAGGTAGGAAATACTAAAATAATGCGAATATATTTAAAAGGTAAGAAATACTAAAATTTTATATGTGAACTAAGTACCCTCTATTATCAGAATAAAATATACTGTTTTAAAAAAAATGTTAATGTGTAATTTTTGAAAAAAGTTATAAATTTTCTTTTTTTTTATTTTTGTTTTTACTGGAAGGATTCAAAACCAACGCCCTACGAAAAGCCGTCACGGCACAATACTAAGCGAGCTATCTTGTCGATGAATCTATCATTCTACATTTAATCGTCTTTATCAGAACGGAGGCGGCATATAAAAATATTATTTAAAAAAATCTTTTAAATGAATCGCCAAAGCGACTGTACGGTAAATATACTTGGCAAGACTAAATATTATGTACATAGGTGACGCTGTAATAGCCAACAGGGCTAACAGTATAGACATACAGAAAAAAAAAAAAAATCACCATAACTATTTTTATTATGATTTAAATTTCATAGCATTTTTTTACCTTTGTGAATATAACGCTTTAACTCCTAAGTTGTCATAAAAAATAAGTTGTTAAGACACTGGACCGTAAGTTCGTTTACTACTTGCATCTAAATAAGCATTGATAGGCGCGTTATCTTTCTTTCAAATTATAAAAATTAGGACGTGAAGAATAAATTTCGTCTTCCAAGTTACACCTAACACCATGTAGAGAGCATGAAACATGTTTCATACTCTTGATTCCCAAAACAAATCAAGATCCTGATCTTGATTTGGTTGGGATCAGTCTGGCTAGGCTATCTATTATTTTGATATATTGGCGTGGATTTATAGAGTTTCGCTTATACAACCGTGGACAGTTTCATTTTTACACATTTTATTACACACTATATACAGATTATATGATTACCGAGGCGACAATATTTAAATATTCCTAAACTGTCTCCGTTTCCTAAATTGCACATTGTAACTCTAATCTGTTTGTTTTACCGGATCTGAGGTTAATAAGCATGCATGAGTGATAATGCAAGTGCTTCTAAATTTATTAAAATATTCTATAAAAATAGAGCTTACTTTGCTCTTTGTTTAATGGGCAATTCAGATATCTTTTTTCATAAGTGATTTTGATATATGTTATTAAAATATTGATTTTATTATTAACTTATTATTTTATAACATGATGTCTAAAACTATTTTTAAATGTTAACGGTATAGGTAACGAGTCCTAAACATACGCTTTGTTGAAATTACGTTCACCGTTAACTAGCCTCGATTTAATTGAAACAAACAGAGCACCCATTTTCACTTTGAACATCTCCTTGCAAACAGAAATAATTATATAATTTAATATGATCATGCACGAGATTGATGTTAATGAGTTAAGGTTAGATTTATCTTATACAGTAATGGTGCAGATATTTAAACTCAAAGTTTTAAACAGTTTCATTTTTTAGACACAATTCGTAATATTAATATTTCTCATCAATGAATTATTTCACATTCTGTTACTGTTTACATTTTCCTTTAGTTGACATGCTACATGATAACTTTTATATTAGTTGCTTATTTTAATTATGATTTATGAATCATAATTCAAAAAATTAAAATATCATGAATAATTAATATAAAAATCAATTTATTTCCCCAGCGGGAAACATGTCCCAGCTAATCCGGTTTGCAAGACGTGGCTAGGGTTGAATCGTCAATGAGAAACCTCTTACAAATGTAAAAGTGCTCTGGACAAGTATCTAGTATATGCTTTTACCAGTAAAAAGGTTGTAGAACAATATATAAAATTATTTTTTAATATAATGTCATTCTTAAATTTTTCTATTACATTATTGTGTTTATAACATCTGAAATTTTAAAACCTATGTTTAACTATCACAATAAGGAACAGATTACTGATTAAAATTTAAAAATATTTTGTTACCCTTTAAAACAAATTTTAGTACGATTCATCGATTTTTTCGATCGATCATCGATTGAATATTTACATAACACACTAACGCTTCAATTTTAAACTCATCAAAGAAAAGATTTATGCTCCGATTGTTGCTTTGAAGCAGAAAAACTTTCAATAAAAATTGAACTGCTTCGTTTTAAAATTAACATTATAAAGCGTGTGCTGCAAATGTGCGTCACAACTGAAATGCGACTTTTATTTGTTATAAAGGTAAATAAAAAGCTGACATTATTAGTATCATTCGAGTAAGCTTAATCTTGTTCACAAATTATATTCAAAAACGATCCCCCACTCGTGACACTTAAAGCCTGTGACATTGGAATTTCTCATTACGGCTTTAGCAAAATCGCCATACATCACTATGAGAAAATATATAGCTTTTAGAAATCCCCCTATGCCATTAATAGTGAAACATACGTATAACTTTCCCCTAAGCAAAATGTATTGATATCTTCTCCACATTTTAAGTAAGATTTCTCTTAAAATAATGCAATCAAATAATTTCCATCTATCACTACACCCTATAAGAAATGAAGTATATTTATTTTTAATTTTATATAGAATATAAATATACCATAACAAATACATTAAAAATCATTTTACTTTACGCGTCTTTAAGGAACGTTTTTCGTAACAAATTGATTAATAATTCTTTTTTTTAACTAAAACCCGAAAGATCAAATGTCGTATTCTCAACTTAGAAATTGTAGTGTAAGTCACCATACTAAGTCTGAATGGAACTCAGTTTAATAGCTTAGGATTGAAAAGGTACAGTAGAGTATATTGAACATTAAGTATATAAATTGAAAGTTTAGGAAATGCAGCAGTTCGTAAAATTAGTGAACCACTGTAGGTACAGCTACAGTATTGTTAGTTCACCTTATAATTACTATCTTAATAAGAATCATCTATGAGAAATGCTTTATAGATTTGAAAAATATGCTTTTATTATTATTATTTTTTCTGTAAATTGTATACAAAAAAAGTTTTTTTTACGTCCATTTTTTGTCATTTTTATGTAACTGAACTCATTAAAAACTTTTTTAAAAACGTGATATTATAAAATAGTTATTAAGGAAACATATCAATGTATTAAATTGAAAACGTTTCGAATAAACACGGAGCGAATTGTTCAAGGGGACTGAAAGGAATGTAGCCAGTTAACTACTTTCGATATCCCTTGGGATTGTTCAGACACGTTTCGTACACTCAGCACTAGAAATACTCCAAATTTTAAAGATAATTTTGCTATTCTTTTCTTTAGTTAAAAAGTTCTCCATACAACTAAAATGTAATGTCAGTTATTTTGGGTCTGTAAATATTGAACAAAACATACAAACAACAATGAATTTAACCAAGACAATAAGCATTATTTAGTATTTAAACTTTTATGACAGTGTCATATACCTCAAGTAATTATTTAAATACTAAAAACTATAAAAGCCTTATTAATCTTATATTTTATTTTCTCAAATTTTAACAACACTGTGGCAAATGAAGTTCAAGTTTACTTTTAAATATAATATATATAATAGTTAATTTCAAAAGTATCATTAAATTAATACATTTTGTTATATAATTTGGCAAAATAGCTATATAATTATACTCTGCCTTCCACCTGGTTAAATGTTATAAACGGAAGATGCATGTAAAATAAAACTAATATCAACCTCGATGCAACTATAAATTTAAGTCACCTAATTTATACGTATTAAATAAATATTTATATATTTTTTGTAAATTATGATATTATCCGAATCAAGCGTTTGTAAATTTAATATTAGATACACCATAGAAATAGCTTGACATATCTACAAAATTTTAATTTCAAAGGTTATTTTAACATTCATACCCATGTCACAAATTGCAAAAGTATTAGTGCTCCGAATTCCTGCTGAGTGCACTTGAGACGCATCGTGAGTGCATTTTGTGGTTGAGAAACCAGTGAAGCGTTCGTCCTGCATAAACACAAGTTCCAACTGAACTGCTCGAACATAGCATGTCTCATTTTAGTTTAGAATTTGAAAAACAGTTTATTAATTCATCAGTCGATATACAAATATTTATTTGTAAATTTATGGTTATTAAATCCAAAGGAAAATATTATATGAGGGTGTTTATACAGTCTCTCTAAAGCTATTAATATAATCTATTTATTAAATACATTTGTTATTATTGTAAGCGTTATTAACTTCTTATTTTATTTTATTGGCTAAATCAAAGATTCTTAAAATAATTAAAAAAATATATTTCATGACGTTTGTTTTAAATTTGATTTAATTTTAATGATCGCTCGCGAGTAGTATGTGTGTACGTGTAACCATGTGGTTCAATATATCTTTCTTACAAAGTTACTTATTTGCAATTCTAAGAAATAAACGTCTACCAATCTACCAAGCGTGCTTAATCATATTTATTTTGTATTCGTATCATTGTATTGTGAAAATATGTAATAACCAAAAGTGTAAACCAAGTATCATATAAACCAAAATCAATATATATAGTGTTAAGATTCGTTTCAGTAATACACAGTACTTGCACTTCAATGTTTAATATCCAACCAGAGAGATGCTTACAAGTTATATATATTATTATACCTTATAATAAGTTCTAATAATTAATAAATTTATTCTAATGTTAAAATATCCTATTCTTCTAATTCTTAAAACATTTAACAGTAAATACTAAATAACATTCCATAATTAATTGCGTAGTTGGCGCTCCTGTTGAAACTTATGAACTATAAAATGTAAATTCCAATGTATTTACCATTTAAATTATTATAAATAAATGTGACTAACAATAGTAATGTTAAGTTTTAAGGTAAGATAATTCGGCACAGGTATCCCTAATGCTAAGCTCAAATGAAAATGTGTACATTTTCATTCGGGTTTCAAGAGTAGAGTTGTACTTCAAAGGTTTCTCATGTGAGGCTCGGGCTATTATTTCTAAGGGACATTTTAATCCGCTTACATGTCATAGGATATAGCCTGTCTAGTATTCCATACGTTCATACATAGATAGTGAAGAATAGCAGTGAAATAAGCGTCATTGCTTGTTATTAATCTTGCACTTTCAAAAAATTATTACTTTAAAAAATTTAACATTTCTATTAAAATTATATTTATCTCAACGCACATTTAATTGAACCCCTTTTTCACCTGCGCTGAGGTCGATTGTATGAGCCCATACTCTACCAATTTTGTGTCAACTCTTTATGCACCGGGGTTAGTCTATGGCAATGACGGAAATGACTTTTGCGTCGCCAAATACATCATTTAACAAATTTTATTTATTATTATTTTTTTAAGCAATACAACAATGCAATCATGTGCTTTTCATTGGGACGTAAACTAATCCTGGATTTGAGAGATGGCACTTTTAGTAAAAACTGTTCGATTTTAACTAATAAATATAATTATAATTGTTAATACAATTAAGAAGCTTTTTTAAAAACTGCAAAGTGTTAAAAAAATATACTGAATGAATAATGAATATGAATCTGCTCTCGGAGTCAATATATAGAATTATTTCTTCTTTTACAAATTCGCCTACTCAAATGGGAAAGTTCTATGAGCTGTAATTACACTTTTTTTTAAGAATAACTTAATTAGAACTTAAATAAACTTAATTAGAACGGTGTGAGGATTTTAAATAAAAAAAGATGTTATTTGGATGGGGTTACAATACACATAACTTTGTTAGTAAGAGGTACTTTATAAAAAGCCCAATTCTTTATTGGAAGAAAATTCTTTATTGGAAGAAATTTTTTTACCAAAATATTTTCTAAGCTACAACCGAATAGAAAAATGATTGTCAAAAACTTAAAAACATCCGGCGACAGAAACTTAGTAGGTTTGTTATGTATATCTCATTTTCCCCTTATATTATAAGGAAAATTAATAATAAAAAAAAACACGATCTGCTGTGTTGTGTGGATCAGAATTGCGAATGGTGAGATGGGTGCATGACGTGACGAGAATGAGTAAAATATAAAGGAAATACTTTGAAAGTGAAAGCATCAGTGATAAAAAAGATGAGAAGCAATCTTCTGCATGATATGGTCACGTATGAACAAGATGAAAAGAATATAACGAAAAGAGTTATAGGTATAAATGTGGATCTAAGAGAACAGTGGAACCAAAGAAAAATTGGATGAAGTGCATAAAAAAATATATGGCAAAGAAAAATTTATGCATTGAGCTGGCGTAAGATAGAAGAGCGTGGCAATAGTGGTTATATTGTGCTGACCCCAAATAATGGGGAAAAGATCAGATAAATAGATGGTATTATAAATCAATTTTATTAGTTCTCAATATAATGCTATAATATTTACTAAGATTTCATTTATAATTATTATTCAATTATGTCGTTTATATAAAATAACATATAATTGTATAGTGCAAATACCATTTTATTAAATGTTATTTAAAATTATTGAATTATCAACCTATTTGGACAAAGTAAAGCTAAGACATTTCCCTGAAGTTATGTATTTTTTTTTCAATCACTATTGCAAACAAACCAAGAAAAATCACAAATCTACTATAAATACAAGACCTTAAATTATACAATATTTTTTTAAATACAAGAAAAAAATATTCTCTTACGAAATCCATATGTATCCGTATGTAATAATAAACAGCGATAATATACAAGATAAAGACAGCTAAAAATTGTATAACTTTTTGGACTGAATTGTTTTAATTAGTAGGTCAGAAAATATACAATAATACATAAAATATAACCTTAATATACCCTTATATATTTCGGGTACTAGGGAAAAATATTTGTGACTTTCATCTTGTCATCAAAATTCCGACAGCGTCCCCTTACGTCCGTATTTCAAAGTTTTTTTTCATTACAATATAAAATATTTACGCAAGGAGGATAAAATAATTTTAATCTAGTTTTATTTGAATGTGCAACGCTTGTAAAAATCTGAAAAAACACTATACATGGTCATCACTAAAACTTGTACAGCTAATATTGAAATAAAAACACAGTTTCAATACATAAAGCACGTATAGTATAGGCGTTGGATTATTCCGTCAGTTTTATGTAAAGATGATAAGTTTGATATCATCTCAGAACATTTCGAGCTTAATCGTATTCTATTTAACTTAATAATTGTAGGTACAATCTAGCGTGCATTACCTCTCGTAACATTTTACTGCAGTTCTTGATGGCTAGCTAGACCTGAATAGTACCTTCTTTTTAGTAGATGGGCATGAAGTAGCTGTTGTTGTATACACATACACCTATCAATGAGAAATACTTAAACCTCTAACATAACTTTATTCATCTTTCCCCACTTCTTAAGGGTGACAACTTATATAAAAAAGGAAAAAAAAATACAAAAAAACAATTTATGAACTTTCAGACTTAAAAAAACAAAAATATATATGTAACGACGCTATTAGGATTTTGAATGATCAACATATAATATTATTTTTATAACGAAATCTTATATTTAACCTAAAAGTATAATAAGTAAATAATAAATTAAAAATGAAAAGAACATATTTCATAACGTATTCTAAAATATATAGTTTTATTAATATAAAGCGATGTCGGTTTAACAGATTTAGTCACGGCTAACTGCGTCTCTTCACGGGAAAATGCACTCACGCTTCAGACACTCCAACCGTATGCATTCTCCAATACACATATCGACCTAAAATCATAGCGACGCTGTGAATAATAAGCAATGCTCTGATTGTATCATGGTATGTCTTGTGTTATGATGGTATTGTTCAATAATGAATAACTATTTAGATTTTATAATTATTTACTATACATGTTATTATATCATCGTAAAGATCTACACATATTATAAAATTGTTACTGATCGAAAACTGTATGTAGAAAATATTAAAAAAAATCATGATGGGTGCCTTTAAGATTTAAGGCAAGAGAACTGAAAACAATGGTTTTTCATTTTGCTGTTTGTCTGTATGTCTGTATTTTTCTGCACGCTAATCCCAAAAACGGCTGAAATATAATTCATGTCCGATTATCTAAGACATAAAAACGAGTGAAACAAAGTTTTAAATGGGTACGCAATCATTGAAAAATTCATTCGACTACTAAAATTGCATTTTGTTTTCTATAGAATATCAATTCTTCGAAACATATTTTTGCGGCCCTTAGGATAGTCGTATTGCTTGCATGGTCAGACGGGTACAACAAAACTTGGTAGAGTTTTTAATACCAGTCTGAGTTATTTATACCTTACACGTAAAATGTTACAGTTGACACAGAGTAACAATACTTTAGCAACATGAAAGATCAAATATAAAAAGTATGTAGTACTAGTGGGCTCAGTAGAACGTGGTTCTGTCCTAAAAATAAAAAAAAATAACACGATGACAGCGGAACCTACTGGATCAAATCATAAATCTAGTCTAATACCAATCCAGGGACCATGTCTACCACAGTCAAAAACACATTTATCAAAATCAGTCAAGCTTTATAAGAGTTTGATTCAAATACGAGTACAGAGGATTCAAATATATATAATTCATTGTCATTTTATTTTAAATCGATAACAAAGAAAATAGAAGATTCATTGCCAAAAGTTATTTTTCAAACTTTGTGAAGATTATAAAGTTCATCCCTCTTCGAGTTTTTCAGCAAAAATGGATTAAGATTTCATCCATGCACCTAATACTATACACTATGGTGGGTTCGTATGATTTACAGACTAAGTTTTGAAAGTTGTCATGCACGTCGGTATCTTAAAGAAATTCTAACGAAAGTTGATTTTTTTATATTAGCCATGAAGTAATCGCTTCGTAGCTAACATAAAAAGTTTCAAACTCAATTTAGAAAAATATGATCAAATTGATGAAAACTATGACACTTATGAGTACGTCATAGTAAAATAGGATAAATATAATTTGTAAATAATATGCAATACCTAGAAAAGTAGCTTTATAAATTTTTAGGGCAATATCCAATGTATTTTTTTTTAATAATAATATACCACAACACGATCCTGTAATCAATAATGTCTTAGGATTCCTGTTCAGTGCACGCGAGACGTGACACGAGTGCATTTTGTCGTAAGAACCAGTGAACCGTACGCTCAGTATAAACATTAACAGAACTGCTGAGTTTCTTCCCTATATGTAAGATAGTTACACTTACACAGCATAACATAAAACTATAGTATAAAATTGTCATATATATTTTTGTTTTTTATGTCACGCCTTGTATAGTCGTTAGGTGCTTTTTATTGCGTAATTTTTATATAATGTTATATTTGATTATTTAATTTTTTTTACGCTAAAAATATTTTTGGGATTTTTTTCAAAGTACCCCTTGCCAGAAGCAACTTTTTTTTTCAGTTTTTGTCAGAAGGACCTCATTTTCTTCTTTTTCCTCAATTGCTCGCTGTACCACTTTGTAAAAAATAAAATATAATAGTAGAGAGAATAAATATGTCAAAAAGCTTTTAAAATTATATTAGGTCTTCGAATTATTTTACAGCACTTGACTCTGAACCTTTAAAATAATAAAAAAGAACAGCTAAAAGGAATATTCAAATGAGACTTATCTCTTCGTGTAACAAACGACTTGTGCGCCTTTTTTGGTATACATCAATTTCGTCTGATTATATTTTTACTATTTTATAACTTTATTTTTATCCTGATAAGTAGTTACCGTTGTGTACCTAATTTTTTTTTTGTTTTTAGATTGAATTACACAAATAATGTTTATCATTGTTACAAGTTAACAGAAAACTATAATACCGAAACACAATAAACTATATGATAAAATTATATCTTCAACCTAATTTTTTTGGATTAAGTAATGACGGTTATATTTTAATATTTTGGATTTTAGAAGATCTATTTTAACGTAATACCAGCGTAAGATTGTCCATATAAAATAAATATGAATTTTATTTAGATTTAGAACCGCAATCTTGATTTTTTTAATTTTGATTGAATATTTTGATGACTCACGTCACTGTCACAGTAAGACCGAACTGACGACTAGTTCCGTATGTTTAGAAAGCCATCTTTAAGACGAGCGCAATGACATTAAGTATATTATATTTATTATTAGAAATTGTACTACTTTGGTCACAAAATCGGTTTTTGGTAAAATCACAATTAATCCCTTAGTTTTCTTCTTCTTCTTCATCTTTATATGAATTACAATAAAAAAACCTATTGCATATTTATCTCTTACGCCTATGAAAGTACTGTAACATATACTAATTACTTTGTTTACAACAAGTGAAAGTGAAGTGAACAAGTGAATCAAGTGAATCAAGCAAGCAAGTCATTTGGGAAGTAACCGGGATGCACTACTGGAAAAAAATAGCCAACACGCATTTATTCGTGCATATTGAGCTGTAGAGTTGGATACTTTATACTTATCACTTCGTTACCTTATCTGTAATATGTGGTATTATAATGATGATGAAAATAAGTTGTCTGCAAGATCAGACACTGAATATCAAAATATTCACAATAGTCCGAGGAACCCCGAATGAGTCTGGAGCTAGTCAGGCAGAACTCCGACCAATTAACATGAATACAACTGGGTAAATATATATTTTATAGTCATCGTGGATTATGCAAGTGTAATTATACAAAAAACTAAAATGTGGTTTTTTGTAGATTTGTTTGATAATTTAATTTTATTATCAAACTATCTAATATTTTAAGATAAAGCTATGTAAACAAAAATAAATGGCATGACTTTTAAATATATACAAGAATAAGAATATAAATAGCCCCTTATAATAAGGAGAATAAAAATCTTATTACTTGTTTTATTATAAGTGAAAGGTTCAATCCAAAGGGGGTTACTTTATAAGGGAGTTGAATTTATATTCGTTCAATTCGCAAAGATTCAAATCTTCTATCAAAAAAAGTCTATGAAAGATTTGAGTCTTTGATAGACTTTTTTTGTATAGGGTACAAAATCTTTGAGTCAACGATTTCTATCTCTCGAAGGCAAGAATTACTCATTGACCTTTTTTTACGAAAGTCTTACGCATTGAATTATAATAAATTTCATACCTTATAAACATTTGTATTTTGAATATTTAATTACTCTTGAAAAATAGAATGACTCATTTTTTATAACATAAAGAAAAAACAACCATATCAACATTAATCCAGTACACAAGTATCATATAAGTGATCTCAGATATAAATTCCTTTTGTTTACAATTATTCAGATAAATGATTTAATTTGCGTCATGAATTATCAACAGGAAATAAAATGTTATAAATATATTGAGGTTAATAAACCGGCTTATCTAATCAGAAAAATTTCAGTATTTTTTTTTCAGTAAAATTTCAGTACTTTTTTTTAAACCCGAGTGAGACCTCATCACAGTTGACATAAAATAATGTACATTTATTTATTTATTTAACATTTATGTACAAACAGAGTACTTTCTAAGATAAACATATTTTAACAGATTTGTACAAAGGCACTACTTATTTCAAGATGAAAACTCTTCTAGCAGACCTGTGAATGGAGATTACAAAAATGTGTGGCAGTATATGGGCGCCCCATATGAAAATCGTGAGAAATTAATTTAAAGGTAAACTAAATCTATTACATATAATAAGATGTTGTAAAACATTATTGATTAAAATAATGTAAACATACAAACTTTAAATTTCTTTTTACATGGACAGACAGTGATCGATTACTAGTTTTTTTAATAGACATTGATTTAGATTAGCGTATTTTGTACGGTATTGTGTTCCATAACCTTACTGCTTGAACCGTAAAAGAATGACAGTAAATCTTACTTTTATGTATAGGAAATTTGAAGTTCATACTAAGTTGCGGCCTACAAGGAGATTCAGGATCGTGTAAGAAAGAGAAACGATCGCGCAAATAACCTGGGAAGCTTCCGTATTGCTGCCTCGTATTAGTAGAGCGACGGGACGGTTTCCCAAAGGTCGCGGGTTCGAATCCTTGCCCGTATCGGTTTATATTTCATTCTATATTTATATAAATTTAAATAACATGTTTATAGATATTTTCAAATATTAAAATATTGTATTACACCAACTCTAAGGAGCAGTTCATGGTGATATACTTCGCATCGCTGAGGTAATCATTGACTAGAACCGCAATACGGAGCTAGAATTTAAATTTTCCCTTATCGCATAGTCATGGAAAGGGATTGAAATATACTATTTATATTATTACATATAATATTATTACTATTATTACATACATAGTTTGAAATATTCTTTTTATTTAAACTTATCACATTCTGAAGTTTTGCATGCTTATGTTGTTTTTTATTCATTTTGATAATAACGTTAAAAAAATGTAACGTTATACCATAATAAAATATATCCGACAGCAATTAAATATGCCTAATCGCTATGGTAGAGTTGCGTGTCGCGACGACGTATATTTGCAGAGTAAATTGAATTACTCTTTGAAATTGTTTAATTTGAAATCTAAATATTTGTCTTATTAAGAATATTTTGGTAAATTACATAATTAATTAATTAATTTACTGTTACAATAAAATATTCTAATAAAGTAATCATTTAACTGTATATTATTTTATAATTTCAATAAAAATACTTCAGGATATATTTTGTAATAAAAAAAATACTTGCTTAGTCTTTAATACTTCTATATTAACTTCTTAATTATAAAATGATAAAAAATATAAAAAGTAATTCTTGAATGTACTTAGTTTATACATAGTTTTTGGTAAATTTTTCACACGAACTTTTTCAACAATATGAATTTTAGTAATTTCTAACACCATCAACTTAAAGACCTATAATATCCTTAGTTTTTGTTATGGCATATCCTTTAGAAAAAAAAAATTGAACAGTAATTGAATTAAGTGCTCGACATTTTTATTTTTAAATTTTGGTTTTATTGTATCTCTGTATTGTTCTCTGTTATATAACAATGTGCTTTTAAAATGTGTTTTCCATCAAGATAATGTTCTGAATTTTTTCTTTGGATATTGAACTGACATCGGTATTTAAGTATCATGTTTAAAGTTATCACAGAACTTATTTATATTCGTCTCAAGTAAAAGGTGTGTTTTGATTAGCATACTTATTCTGTCTTATTATAAATGTCATAAATAACAGTTACATTTTTGTAAGATATTAAAAATAAAAGGATAATTAACTTTTGTGATGTTCTTACAATGTCACGATACAAAAGTCAAAAATTAAGGTTCTTCTACAAATCTATAATAGCATATTTAAGATCATTATGAACAGTCTGCAAATGTTTACGATGCGGTCCTAAGATCATAGTTTTAATACCGTGGTGGTAATTACTAACGGTTACTTTACTGCTGATAGTATGCGTTTATTGACCGGGGTAGAAATTCGTTCTCATAGAAGATGGGCGTAGAGTTATTATACTACGTTTCGTATAATAATTGAGGGAGACAAATGATCCGGACTTCTTAAAGGAAAGATCTTTTAAATATCTCCTTATAATCGCATCTTTCAACATATCTTAAGAGTACGCTTTTGTAAGTCTTTATTTCTGCAAATACCCATTGGTTAATGTGATCTATTAAATCTGCTACAATTGACTTTGAAAATAATTCACATAAATAAAAAATATCTAAATAAATATTTCAAAAAGTTTTTATTTAAAAGGATTCATTCTCTGCTACCAAGCAAATACAAATTATATAAGGTTTGTATTGGTTACATCACTAGTACCTTTTGGGATTATATTGGAATAAAAAGAGTAATATGGGTAAATATAAAAGGTACTCTTAATATTAGATGTCAAAAAGATCCTTCATTTTAATACTGTCATCAAAATTCCGACCCCATATCTATTTGTACCTAATTTAATATGAGAAATGTATTGAAAATATCAGAAATAAAATATTTTTAAGGCTATATTATTTTGACAATATATGTAGTATTGTAATATAGATAAAAATTAATATTTGTAGTCAATAATTACTAATTTTAGCATATTTAATAAAAAAATATATATTTTTTTTTCAAAAAAAGTCTTTTAGGTTAAGCTTATTATTTTTTAAATATATGTTAAATAAAATAAATATATGAGCATTGGAAGTATATACCCGACTATACCCGGTCTATACCTATATCGATAAACCTAGCGTTCTATATAGAGGGTGAGGGAAAAAGTTTCTTCGCATTTTATTTGAAAAGTCAAGATATTTTTTTTCAAAGTTAATTTAGATTTATATATAGTATGTTTGAATTTTTTTATTCGGTAGTTTTTAGGCATCTTGTAGGTAGTGTCCTAATCCCGTTGCTGTAGAAATTGGGACTTCTGTTTAAAGAACGATTCAAGCACTTTTGGCATTCCTCTCTTGATTTTAACCTGACAGAATCTAAAGAATTCTGTAATGATCGAAACAGGTAGAAATCTGAAGGGCTATACGGCGGATGCATTATTATCTCCCAGCTAAACTCTTAATTTTTTTGCAGAGTGGCTAAAGATGTATGTTGTCTAGCGTTATCGTAATGAAAGACTTTCTAATGATCAATTACTACCGCTTTCTTTCAAGTTCTTACTTTAATCTAATCATCTGTTAGCAATAAAGATCCGAATCAATGGTTCTGCCTGGCAGTAAAATTTTATCATGAAAAATGCTTTTCCATCCTAACGAAACACACAGCATCACTTTTTGCGAGTTAACCCGATTTTTGCCACAGTCTGTAGAGCCTTACTGACCTTTGACTATGAGGCTTTTCACATTTTCTTATCGTAAATAATCCACTATTCATCTCCAGTTATTAATCTCTTCAAAAACAGATCAGTTTCATTACATCTTAGTAAAGAATTGCAAATGAGTACACGGTTCATTAGATTTCTTTCGGTGAGCTTATGTAGCATCCAAATATCGAGCTTTTTTGGATACCCAGCTTTATCAAATGTGTCATAACTAAGTTGTAGTCAATATCCAGTTCTTCAGCTACATTTCAACTACTGAGATTCTGATCTTAGTCCATTTTGGTAAAAAAAAATGCGTACATTTTATTTGTAACAGGGCAAGGTGCATTTTTGACATACTGAATTGAAAACTCCTAAACCAACTTTGTGGTAGTCTTACTAACACTGCATGAGGTTCATAAACGTTACTTTTTTTTGGAAGCTTACGTTGTATTTTTCGTTTTTTGTAATATAATGTTAAAATGTATCGAATATCTTAATTATATTCACTCATTTTGACAGAAAAATAAACAAATGTAATTACATGTTCAATGTTCATACATACTTTATTCGAAAAGTCTTATACCTCGACCAGTTATAATTATCTTTACCGGAACTACGAGCGACATCTATTAGAATTCTTTCGAAGAAAAATGTCTTGCTCTCTACCTAAATATACAATGGATGGTACTTAACTAACTTACTAAACTATATTAGTTTACCCATTTGAATAAGCCTTATGCCAGAATATATTACAATTGCAATCCGGGCCTAACTAACAGAAAAAAATGCATCATATAACTTTGGTGTTGATATTTGAAACAATACTTCAGTTTTTACTATGTTATATACATTTTAAGTAAATAAAAACATAAGTTAAGTTACAATTGTACCTCCTGGCATATAAAAATTTTTTTTTTGACTGGAGTGAGTACGAAAAATTTGTATAATTTTTGATCTGTTAAAACGTAGAATGTAGTCAATTTACTATTCGCTATAAATTAGTTTTGTTATAAATAAGGGCAATAGGCGTTGGATTTCATATCCTGTAATAGAATATATGAAATGTTCTATAAATAATAGAACAAATAAATGTTCTATTTCGACAATTAGAGTGGCTCGTCACTGAACGTGGTCAAATGTTAGAAGCAATATCCATGTGTGGTTGTGATCCAGTGATCACTCTTTTTTCGATATAAAAACCAAAATTTCACGGAAATCATTTCGCATGTACTAAAGACATGTCTTTGTACATGTGAAATGATTCCCTGGAAAATGTACATGTACATGTGAAATGAGCCAAGGCTTACAGAATATTATTCAAATTATTGGTTGACAAAAGTTAATTTAATAACCAATTTACCGATTTTTACAATCAGACAAAGATAAAACAGCCATTTAATATTATGCTTTTGATCCTATTCAACCTGGTATAATTTATCTAAAATGAATTATTAAAATTATCTTATTGGAAGTTAGCACAGTATTATATCAGATATTAGTTAAGTCGCCACTCGCTACTCCATATTTCATAATATATTTGATTTTATTAAACTGTCCTTCCTTCCTTAATAATAGACATTGTTTTAGGCCAACTTTGCATAGCGCATTCGGATTTATTTCACCAGAGCGATATTACGCCTCTACAACCTCGGCTACTTATAAAACAAATTAATAATATTATAAATCTTAAAAACAATTTAATAAAACTTCTTTAAACAAATGATTCAAAGTTAGTTGATTACGAAATGTAAGATAAATTATTTTTTGGTTTATAAATATAATTAAATTAAATTAAGAAGATCATTTTTGTTTCTAAATAAAACTAAAATATTATAGAAATATTAAGATTGAAGTCTAAACCCGCATCCAGCATCCTCATCCTTTGTAATTTGTAATTTGAAATCTAAGAAAGGAAACACTTTATAAAGTAAATAGAGAATCAAATATCCAAGTTGGTTAGTGGACATTACAAAGCAGAGCACGCGCCCAGTCGATCTAGTTTAATGTTTCTCAAAACTTTAAAGAGGAAATTCAATTACTAAAATTACGTTTGATATTAATATAATCTTATAATAAGGTCCATAATTAAGTTAAAGCATATATATTAAACATTATTTTTTCCAATCATCGCCTTAGTAACTATTTTCAATGACAAAAAAAACTTTACTTAATTCCATGATAAATAGATGTTTGAACTATTTCAGCAATTATCTTAGTTTTCTTCTTAACAAATAAATAATAATTGTTTATATGATAATAATAATAGTTTGTAAATGTATGTTATAAATAGTAAATGTATATTTAAATTTTATTCCCATCACCCACATAAACAACATTTATAAAATAAATAGTCAGGATGATCTTCTGCAAAAGGAAAGAGATGCAGCCCAAATTTAAGTTGATTACATCAGACTGTCCAACAAACACATATGTAACTTGTATTTTTTGCAAAACATAACAAACAAATATAACATCAATAAATCTTGTTCTTCTTCTTCTTTATTGCATATGAGCAAAGGTAAAAATGTATTGTAATCTAAACTAGTGGAGGCTTAGAGGCCGAAATTCGAGCGAAATTGTAAATTTTAATATTATTTTTTAAGTAACTTTATTTTTAAATGAATATCTGATCCTAATTTGTAATGGTCTCAATATATAAATCATTAATTTGATTTTATATATTTTTTTTAAATTTTGTTTTATCGTCATTATGTTGATTAATATAAATTATCAATTTCTAGTTTAATTTCAGTAATAAGAAGCGATAAGACTTCATAAGGTAAACCATTGTAAACCGCCCCGTTGTTCGAGTGGTTGGAGCGGTAAGAAGAGGGGCGTTTGCTATAACTTAGTAAATTGTTGATTGAACTAAAATAAAAGATCCAATTTGCTCAATAACTTAAGACATTATTTTAATTATTTATGTTAATGCTACTAGAATTGTTTATTTTCAAATAGTTTTTTGTGTGTTTAAAGCAAATTGATTTGACTATGATTATTATTATTTATGTGAAGAGAGAAGTTTTTAAAAATATATTTAAAGTTTTTTAGAGTGAAAAGGCAATGTTATAAAAATATATTTGTTTTAACACGTCTTCTTTAAATCAGCTGTAACTGGGCCCAATTTTATACCTTTCCGTCGCGTATATTTCATAAAAAGGTACACAGTTTAAATAGAATGATTGAAGTAGTAGTCACGTAATGTCAGAAAAGAAATGTTTTATTTAAACCTGACTTTTTGGGCCTGCGACGTGAGCACTTATCCCGAATTAGTATGGATGCTTGAATCCACCATGAAGCGACGCGATGGAGCGTTTGTTCATCCGCACTAACTTGCCCTGATCCTATCTAAACGATCTTAACATACAACGTTTGAGTGAGCAATAACGTATTTGTATTTCCTTGTTTTACTTACTTTGCTACTATGGTTTCAAAATGGGTTAACAGTTTTATAAAGACCATATAACACATTTTTTAAATAAAAACAGCAATAGGAGAGTTTTAAAATATATTGACTTAAAATTTTGAATTGCAACATTATACTTTTGACAAGCCCATTTTATTGTGTTCTCAAGTAGAGCTTAAAATAAAATTGATCCGATAGCATTATACCATATTTAGGAAATCGGCTATTCTTTTGAAGCATTTAATTTTGGTAATGACGACAAAACTGAACTGATTATGTGGCTATATAAAGTAGTCATGAAAAATGTGCTACGTTTTCTTAACTTGAATCTATATATATACTCCTATTGGTTTTTCTAATTACCAGTTTATTTGTTTGTATTATTATTTTTTTACTTAAAATGCTTTTAACCCTTTCAAATTTATGGTTTTTACATAAACTACAAAATAAAATACGAGGTATTACAACAAGACCTAAAATGTATGTAAGAATAAATTTTAAGTAACAATACAGTGTGTATTTTAGTTTGAAGGCCATAACTTGTTTGTAATATATAATATTTATTTATTAATTTTTTATAGTACAAAAATAAATACAAATGACGGATTTGATGCTAAAGCACTCTCTGTAAGTCAACTGGTTCAATTCACAGAAAAACACAAACGAGGGATACAATAGATAAAAAAGAAAATGAACTGAAAAACTATAGGCGACAAGATTAAACACACACATAAAAGGGTAAACGCACATATAAACTATAACCAGAAACAAAAATTATAAAAATACAGTAATAAAAAAATATAAGTAATATAAATACAAAAATATATAATCAACATATAAATATAAATATACATATACTGTTCATATATATACTCAGAGCAATGACGAAGATTATTTGAATAAGAAATAATAAATGAATCATAAATATAATACAAATATGAATACGCAAGTTATACAAAATAATGATTAACTATTTTATTATTTTCTAGTGGAGATAACGGATTTGGTTTTAATAAAGTTGTCTATTGGGGACAGGTCGAAGCAAATGAAAGAGGCCGTTCCAGAGTTTAATAGCATGTGATGTAAAAGAGTTAGAAAGAATACCAGTATAATGTGAAGATACAAATAAACACATGTTAAAATCAGAAAAAATTTACCTGAGCTCAATAACGAGGAGAAGTTTTATCATTCAGAATTGAAAATAAGTGACAGAGTTATGGACTGTCTTTTTTCGTGAAGAGGAAGACATTTATGTTTAGCACAGTTCTAAAAAATGTGATCAAATTTACGGAGACTAAAAATGAAACGAATGCAATAATAGTTAAGAATGCAATCCAATTTATCTAAATAAACTTTACTGTAAAATGTAAGGTTTTAAAGGTGTATTATAGTAACCTTTAAAACCTTACAAAGAACATGATATCCTAGAAATGTATCCCAAAACTATTTTTAATAATGATTCAATATTAAGTTTTTAAATTCTAGCCTTTTTTTATGTTTTCTCTTAAAATATTCAAACTAATAGCAACTAAATGTACAAAGACTTAATCCTTTTTTGCCATAAAAGTTCTACAAATTTTAAATAACCTTCCTTATTGGAAACAAAACTATGTCGTTTTTCATCATACCTTTATAATTATACAATTCATAGGATGTTTGTTTGGCTTAGTATAACTATTAAAATTGGTTATAATTCTATTAACATGTATAGAACAGTATCAAATATTGCCTTCTGTACAGTAGATAGGTACAGATAAATATTTTGATTGACAAAAAGGAATACAAATAACAATCCGCCGTACCGTGGGAAAACCAATAGAATTTCTCATAAATATATTTCACGTGATTTCTACACACATATAAACGCTGAGAATAAACTGTTGCTGGGACTTATATAAAGTGTTATGTACCACTTAAAGAAAGTTGACAAATTCAAGAGCTCTACAAGCAATATTTTTAAATATTTATTTTAATCATTGTACAAAATAACATAAGAAAGTGTGTTAAAAATTAATATAGGTTAACTAGATTTTACTTTATATAATAAAAAATACTTGTTTAATTTCGTAACATGTAGAATACTTATTTAATACTAAAACTACAATATCCTAGGAAATGTTTGGATTATATAATAAAAATAAATGATATAAGAAAAATCGTAGAGTATTAAAGTTGTTTATTATGGAATAAAGAAAAGAATAAAAATATAAATACAAAAAAGAAAATTAATGATAAACCTTAATGTACTACTATACTGCTATTCAAAGTATTGCTGTGATTCGAGATCAATATGTAAATGCACTAGTAAGTGCACAGTCGGAGCTGGATCTCGTGGAGGCGTAAGTGCATTTTGTCGTAGAAGAAAATCACCTAACCATGACTGTGTGATCTATTTATAAAACTAAATCCACAAACAAAACATTCGGTTATTGAAAATATTTGACTTAACTTAGCTTTTAGACAAATTAATGGTTAATTTTTTTTTAAGATGCCGATTATCTTTTCAATACTAAAAAGTTCTATTTTCATCAAGAAAAAGTTGAGGCATAATCTAAATACGAAGAGAAAGTGATATTGTCTAAAAATAAAATAACTATACTTGTTTCGTTATGACAATACTTTTTATTAATGATTAATCTCTTATTAAATTATGGTATGAAACTCTCCTGAAACGAAGACTACTACTATTTATTATAATTATTATTTTTAATATCAACTGTGTTATACACATTTTAAATAAGTCTTATGACAAATTCTGTTCCCATTGCAATTTGAGATTAAATTTTAATAAAGAATGTATTGAGTTTTATTTGTATCTTCTTGTTGGAACTATTTCAAACTTCTGCTCGTTAAAAGCAATATACTTGAAAATAAGTAACTTACCTGTTAGAACTTGTTGATGAAATCTAGTGAAACAAATAGTAATCCTAATAAAAAAATATATATTTCATTATATATAAATCTTTACTAAATGAAAATGAAAAACAAAAACAGAAAGAATTCTACACAACTACTAACAAATAAATAAAAAGATGCTTCAATACCTACAAAATCAGCACTATATAATTATGCCTTCAAAAAATCTAGATAGACAAAAAATCAACAAAGAAGGCGTATCGATCTGAAAACACTGGTGAACCGCACTGTCAAGGAACATTATGCATCCAGATGGTAGGATGGAATTTGAGGTGGTGGAGTGCAGTACGATTGTGATACCAAAAAATGGATTATGATTGTGATATCAAGAACACTAGAATCCAAGCAAAACTCTTCAGTAACAACCTGTCTGGTACGATCAGTTAGAAAGCTGGTGATCCACTTGCATAAGCTCTCAGGAAGCCCATAGGAAGCTTCTGTAGAAGCTCCTCGCGCTATACAAGATCAAAGGCTTTCGACATATCCAAACTAACTACCAGGCCCTCTCCCTTGCTTTTAATGACCGCCATCCATCGGTGCGTTAGGTACAGCAGAAGATTGCCCGCTGCTTGGCAAGGCGAAAGCAGTATTGCCGGTCATTGATTAACTGGCGATCCTCAATATGCGTAAAGAGCTGGCGGCTTGTAATAGTCTCCATTTTATAGGAGAGTAGGGAGTTAATGGCAATAGGATCAGATTTCTTTAGACTTTTAGATTTATAAATATTAAAATCAAAATATATTGTTTTCATAAATGTTAGGCGAGGCATATTGGTGATGCAGCATTGACCACTATTATGCATTAGCTGTAACGTCAATGTTCACAGGTCCGCCACGTGAATTTGTCGTAATCGAATTCTGCTACACTGCTGGAAACGCTGAAGTAGCAGGTTATGAGAGAGGACGTGACTCCTCAAATGCGTTAAATCCTAGGTTAATTAGGTTATCGTATGAGTAATTTTAATTTTAACTGAAGTTTACTAAATTTTAGTTATTTTTTTTTGTATTCTTCAGCTGTAGATTTCATAATTTGTATCAAATTTATTAATAATTGGTCGGGCGAAGAATTTTTTCGCATATAGTAAGTATAAAATTATAACAAAAAAATATTTGCTTTTTGTATGCGGCTGGTTTTAATGACGTTATAACGGTTATATTTAAAACAAGGAAATATTTTAATTAAAATGTTAATTCCCGCCGTCTTTTATTAATTTTTTTTCTGTTAAAATGAATGAATCTAAGAAAGAAATTCTGTATATTTTTAGGTTTTAGTACAAAAAGGAAAAAGTGCGAAACAAGCCACGAACAAATTGTGACGTTTATGAATCTCATGCAGTGTTAATTAAACTATAACAAAGTTGGTTTATTTCTTTTCAATCCCAGAATTTTTATGTCCAAAATGCAACTCGCTCTGGTTGCCCTGTTACAAATAAAACGAACGTAATTTATTAAAAAGTGAATTAAGATGGACATGTCAGTAATTATGTCGTAGCTGAAGAACTGGAATAATAAATAAATTTATGTTTGAAAATATCTATAAACAAGTATAGCCATTTTAAACTTATTTATATATATATATATATTTATTGAAAAATAAACCGACACGGGCAGTGATTCTAACTCGCGACCTGTACGAAACCGTCCCGTTGCGGGTACATAAATTTAAATAAATGTAAAAAACTGGAAAAAAATGAAACGTCTTGACGTTTCAAATAAAATGCGAAGAAACTATTTCCCCCTACCTAATATTTAAATAAAAAGTATTGTTATACGTATACACTCGAAAATAAAAACGAAACAAAATCAATAATCTGCATGTTGCGGTATCATTTTTAAGTGATATTCTGAACATAAAATTTGTCACAGAAAGTAATCTAGATTAAATCTCTGTAAATTGTTAAAGCATCCTAAACCAGTAATCTGGCGAGTCAACTAACGTAAATTAATTAATTTATCATCGCCGGTTCCGATTACGTTTCAAAACTCCCTGGGACCATTATCAATATACGATTTTAAGGGCACTTCATTTTAATTAGTAAAGTAAAACACCTATCGGATTTTTGACAAGAAATCTTTATAATATAATATTGTAAAATATTCTGTTCTTTATAAAAAAATACTGATAATACTAGACACAGTGTTTTACGTTGTATTAATAACAATATCAAATTCACAATTAAAAAAAATGTAAAGTGAGAAATTATCTCATTGCAGGTCGATAGTAACTATATTTTCATGACTTCACAATGACAATATTTCAACAATAAGTAAATTAAATACATTGGATAAAAGTGTTTTATATTTTACCTGTTTTATATTGTACGGGAACTAATATATTTTAAAATGAAAATATAAATATGCCTTAACATTTAACTTTTAAATCCAATTATTTGCTCCAATAAGATATATGAAAAGTAATTAAGTAACATTGTGATTGAAATAGAAAAGTCGTAGATAAGCAAAATTTTTCAGCATATAAATGTTTTTTACAAATCGAATGAGCCATCATCATTAATTTCTCATAAATTAACTATTTAAAAATATAATTTAGTTCAGTTAATATATTTTTCTTGACCCTCAGATTTTAATATAATATAAGCATATCAATATCGTTGAAAATTAATACCCCTTTTTGATATTCCAATTGTCTCAGTTAATTAATAACAAAGATTTATTATTAATACCATCATTTTAATATGAAAAATATTGAGCTTTAAAATTAAACAATTTCAAACAGTTATTTACTTTGCTCTGCAAATACATGGCACAAGACTGAGCTACGAATAAGCATATTTATTTACAGTCAGCGCCGAAAATGTAGTTACCTATTTTTTTTAATAATGATTTTATTGTTATTATTAAAAATAATAAAAAATACAAATAATCAACCATTAAGAAATTAAAAACGTGATAAATGTCTTTAATAAGGAAGAATGCTTAGTTTTGACCAAAAATTTGGGATCTTCTCATTAACTATGCTATGTCAAGTGTGTCGTTGTGTTTATCGTGATTATGGTGCACGTTACTGCCAGTGTAACATTGTGTCAGATTAATTACATATTTTGTCTTATACTTTTATTAAAAATATTTAACTTAACTTAGCTTTTAGACAAATTAATGGTTAATTTTTTTTTAAGATGCCGATTATCTTTTCAATACTAAAAAGTTCTATTTTCATCAAGAAAAAGTTGAGGCATAATCTAAATACGAAGAGAAAGTGATATTGTCTAAAAATAAAATAACTATACTTGTTTCGTTATGACAATACTTTTTATTAATGATTAATCTCTTATTAAATTATGGTATGAAACTCTCCTGAAACGAAGACTACTACTATTTATTATAATTATTATTTTTAATATCAACTGTGTTATACACATTTTAAATAAGTCTTATGACAAATTCTGTTCCCATTGCAATTTGAGATTAAATTTTAATAAAGAATGTATTGAGTTTTATTTGTATCTTCTTGTTGGAACTATTTCAAACTTCTGCTCGTTAAAAGCAATATACTTGAAAATAAGTAACTTACCTGTTAGAACTTGTTGATGAAATCTAGTGAAACAAATAGTAATCCTAATAAAAAAATATATATTTCATTATATATAAATCTTTACTAAATGAAAATGAAAAACAAAAACAGAAAGAATTCTACACAACTACTAACAAATAAATAAAAAGATGCTTCAATACCTACAAAATCAGCACTATATAATTATGCCTTCAAAAAATCTAGATAGACAAAAAATCAACAAAGAAGGCGTATCGATCTGAAAACACTGGTGAACCGCACTGTCAAGGAACATTATGCATCCAGATGGTAGGATGGAATTTGAGGTGGTGGAGTGCAGTACGATTGTGATACCAAAAAATGGATTATGATTGTGATATCAAGAACACTAGAATCCAAGCAAAACTCTTCAGTAACAACCTGTCTGGTACGATCAGTTAGAAAGCTGGTGATCCACTTGCATAAGCTCTCAGGAAGCCCATAGGAAGCTTCTGTAGAAGCTCCTCGCGCTATACAAGATCAAAGGCTTTCGACATATCCAAACTAACTACCAGGCCCTCTCCCTTGCTTTTAATGACCGCCATCCATCGGTGCGTTAGGTACAGCAGAAGATTGCCCGCTGCTTGGCAAGGCGAAAGCAGTATTGCCGGTCATTGATTAACTGGCGATCCTCAATATGCGTAAAGAGCTGGCGGCTTGTAATAGTCTCCATTTTATAGGAGAGTAGGGAGTTAATGGCAATAGGATCAGATTTCTTTAGACTTTTAGATTTATAAATATTAAAATCAAAATATATTGTTTTCATAAATGTTAGGCGAGGCATATTGGTGATGCAGCATTGACCACTATTATGCATTAGCTGTAACGTCAATGTTCACAGGTCCGCCACGTGAATTTGTCGTAATCGAATTCTGCTACACTGCTGGAAACGCTGAAGTAGCAGGTTATGAGAGAGGACGTGACTCCTCAAATGCGTTAAATCCTAGGTTAATTAGGTTATCGTATGAGTAATTTTAATTTTAACTGAAGTTTACTAAATTTTAGTTATTTTTTTTTGTATTCTTCAGCTGTAGATTTCATAATTTGTATCAAATTTATTAATAATTGGTCGGGCGAAGAATTTTTTCGCATATAGTAAGTATAAAATTATAACAAAAAAATATTTGCTTTTTGTATGCGGCTGGTTTTAATGACGTTATAACGGTTATATTTAAAACAAGGAAATATTTTAATTAAAATGTTAATTCCCGCCGTCTTTTATTAATTTTTTTTCTGTTAAAATGAATGAATCTAAGAAAGAAATTCTGTATATTTTTAGGTTTTAGTACAAAAAGGAAAAAGTGCGAAACAAGCCACGAACAAATTGTGACGTTTATGAATCTCATGCAGTGTTAATTAAACTATAACAAAGTTGGTTTATTTCTTTTCAATCCCAGAATTTTTATGTCCAAAATGCAACTCGCTCTGGTTGCCCTGTTACAAATAAAACGAACGTAATTTATTAAAAAGTGAATTAAGATGGACATGTCAGTAATTATGTCGTAGCTGAAGAACTGGAATAATAAATAAATTTATGTTTGAAAATATCTATAAACAAGTATAGCCATTTTAAACTTATTTATATATATATATATATATTTATTGAAAAATAAACCGACACGGGCAGTGATTCTAACTCGCGACCTGTACGAAACCGTCCCGTTGCGGGTACATAAATTTAAATAAATGTAAAAAAACTGGAAAAAAATGAAACGTCTTGACGTTTCAAATAAAATGCGAAGAAACTATTTCCCCCTACCTAATATTTAAATAAAAAGTATTGTTATACGTATACACTCGAAAATAAAAACGAAACAAAATCAATAATCTGCATGTTGCGGTATCATTTTTAAGTGATATTCTGAACATAAAATTTGTCACAGAAAGTAATCTAGATTAAATCTCTGTAAATTGTTAAAGCATCCTAAACCAGTAATCTGGCGAGTCAACTAACGTAAATTAATTAATTTATCATCGCCGGTTCCGATTACGTTTCAAAACTCCCTGGGACCATTATCAATATACGATTTTAAGGGCACTTCATTTTAATTAGTAAAGTAAAACACCTATCGGATTTTTGACAAGAAATCTTTATAATATAATATTGTAAAATATTCTGTTCTTTATAAAAAAATACTGATAATACTAGACACAGTGTTTTACGTTGTATTAATAACAATATCAAATTCACAATTAAAAAAAATGTAAAGTGAGAAATTATCTCATTGCAGGTCGATAGTAACTATATTTTCATGACTTCACAATGACAATATTTCAACAATAAGTAAATTAAATACATTGGATAAAAGTGTTTTATATTTTACCTGTTTTATATTGTACGGGAACTAATATATTTTAAAATGAAAATATAAATATGCCTTAACATTTAACTTTTAAATCCAATTATTTGCTCCAATAAGATATATGAAAAGTAATTAAGTAACATTGTGATTGAAATAGAAAAGTCGTAGATAAGCAAAATTTTTCAGCATATAAATGTTTTTTACAAATCGAATGAGCCATCATCATTAATTTCTCATAAATTAACTATTTAAAAATATAATTTAGTTCAGTTAATATATTTTTCTTGACCCTCAGATTTTAATATAATATAAGCATATCAATATCGTTGAAAATTAATACCCCTTTTTGATATTCCAATTGTCTCAGTTAATTAATAACAAAGATTTATTATTAATACCATCATTTTAATATGAAAAATATTGAGCTTTAAAATTAAACAATTTCAAACAGTTATTTACTTTGCTCTGCAAATACATGGCACAAGACTGAGCTACGAATAAGCATATTTATTTACAGTCAGCGCCGAAAATGTAGTTACCTATTTTTTTTAATAATGATTTTATTGTTATTATTAAAAATAATAAAAAATACAAATAATCAACCATTAAGAAATTAAAAACGTGATAAATGTCTTTAATAAGGAAGAATGCTTAGTTTTGACCAAAAATTTGGGATCTTCTCATTAACTATGCTATGTCAAGTGTGTCGTTGTGTTTATCGTGATTATGGTGCACGTTACTGCCAGTGTAACATTGTGTCAGATTAATTACATATTTTGTCTTATACTAATTACTTATATAATTAATTATTTTAAATTAATATGACAATGTCATGTGTATAACATTAAATGCAATGTTTAAGAAGCACTGCTCGTAACGAAGTTAACAAATTATTATTCTTACGAAAATTCAATAAAACTATCGTTTTAATCAATTATGTGGCGCCACCTAACGACCCATCACGTTCACCTGGAGAGCAAGATGCAGTTCACCTTAAAGAAAATGATAGTAATTAGCAGAGAGAGGCACCACTTGACTTCAAACCAAAGGTTGCTCTTTATAAAGCGCACTCCCAGTCACGCACGGTGTATCATCTCTGATCCGGATCATCCCAGTATCAGTTTCTACAATTTAACGATACGACAACGACGATGCGAGAAAAAGTTCGAGTTGTCGAAGACCCAGTCAACGTCATCACCATTATTTAACGTCATCACCATTATTGCGAGAGATCTGGGAGATTAAGGGAAAGATTATATAATATGTATGCGGAATTGATGTTTAATACTAGTAATGAGTTTAGGGATGAAGTAAAATTATTTTCCAAATCTTTTAAAAAACAATGTATAATAGCTAAAAATCAACATATTAAAAATAAAATAGGAAATAGCAATAATAAAATAAAAACAACTTGGAAAATAATTAATGAGGAAACTGGAAGAGCTAAATCCCAGAGGATCGACTTTAAATTAAATATGGATAACAAATATGTTACGTCTGACCTCGAGGTTGCTACTGCTTTTGAAACCTTTTTTACTAATATTCCAGTGACTACAACGTTATCCTTAAATTCTTCTACCGCTGCAGCTATGGGTTTACTTAGAGAGAATGTAGATCAATGTGTTAGCAGTTTTAAGTTTGAAAAAGTTAATGCTCAAGAAGTAATCAAAGTATTTAGATCAATTAGCGTTAAAAAGACTAGTGATCTTTGGGGGTTTTCTGTTGACATACTTAAGTCTATAATTGACGTTGTAGCGCCAGACTTAGCATTAATATTTAATAATTGTTTAGAATATTGTATATTTCCTGATCTAATGAAACAAAGTAAAATAACTCCATTATTCAAATCCGGCTGTTCATTAGATCCTAGTAACTATAGACCTATTTCAGTATTACCCACTTTTAGTAAGATTTTTGAGAAAATAATTCTTAATCAACTTGTGGCATATTTCAGTAAAAACAATCTCTTACACAAAAACCAGTTTGGTTTCACTGCCGGTCGCTCTACAACAGATGCTGGTGTTGAGCTATTACTAAACATATTTGAAGCCTGGGAAGGATCACAGGATGCACTTGGCATTTTCTGTGATCTATCTAAGGCGTTTGACTGCGTTCAACATGAAATCCTTATAAAAAAAGTTAGAACATTATGGAGTTAAAAATAAGTCCCTAGATTTGATTAGTTCATATCTTAATGATAGAATTCAAAAAGTTGATGTAAATGGAAAACGTTCCCCTGGTTCTTTGGTAAAAATAGGTGTGCCACAGGGCTCTATCTTAGGGCCTTTCTTGTTCCTCATTTACATAAATGACTTACCTTACCTAGTGAGGGGAAAACATGGGATAGTGTTGTTTGCTGATGATACTTCACTTACTTTTAAAGTTAATAGACGGCAATCTGTTATTGACGATGTAAACAATGCTCTCTCAGATGTTGTACAATGGTTTAACGCCAATAATTGGTTGCTCAATAAAAAAAAGACGAAATGTGTCAAATTTAGTTTACCAAATGTTAAAAATGTTAGAACCAATGTACAATTAAATAATGAGGATTTAGACTTGGTCCAATCTACTACTTTCTTGGGCATTACTTTAGATGAAAAATTGCAATGGGGTCCTCATATATTTGATTTGTCAAGCAGACTAAGTTCTGCTGCATACGCGGTTAAAAAAATACGTCTATTAACAAATATGGAAACTGCTCGATTAGTTTACTTTAGTTACTTTCATAGCTTAATGTCATACGGTATACTCTTATGGGGCAATGCGGCTGACATTGATACCATATTTACGTTGCAGAAGAGAGCTGTTCGCGCAATTTATAATATGATACCAAGAGACTCTTTAAGAAACAAATTTAAAGAATTTAAAATTATGACTGTTTATAATCAATATGTTTATGAAAACTTAATTTACGTTCATAAAAATATTTCAAAGTTCAAGAAAAATTGTGATTTACATAAAATTAATACAAGAAATAAAAATAAACTCGCTATGCCCGGCACTAGGCTCCATAAAATAGGTAAATCCTTTAAGGGTAATTGTATACGTTTTTATAATAAGCTCCCAAATGAAGCCTTAAGCCTCTCATTAAATAAATTTAAATTATATGTTAAAAATAATTTAATAAAAAAATCCTACTATAGTGTAAAGGATTACATCGACGACGGTATGGCCTGGGAATGAATCTGTACTGTATTGCGAATAGCTAGTAATCTCCGCAATTTGTTTTTTGTTGTAAATTAATTTTGCTTTATCGACCTTCTGCATCACACCGATTCCTTAGAAGTCACTACTTGCGGTAGCATCGGGAGTCGGGTTGCCTCCCTCCCTCAAATATGTGCGAAGGGGGTGATGGCTGGCTCTTGTGTTATGCTCGTGAACGGGTGCTGCTTGCGGTGACTGGTTGTGTGGCAGGCCGAAGATTTATATATATTTATTTTTTCTATTATTATTATTTAATTTTCGTTGCCTGAAATCATTAGGCTTCTTTTCCGATTGATTGCGACGGTTCTAGTTGTTCCAAAATTGCATTTAAGTTTGACGTTTGTGAAACAGTGATCACAATAACAAAAAATATATCCGGCTGAGTTTGTTGTGTGGTTCTTCTCAGACCAGGACGCGTTTGGAACCCTCATAGCTTTAACATTAAGATGGAAAGTGCTTTTTCAGAAGGGCTTATTACGATAAATCTAGTATCGTTATAGGCCCTCCTGATATTTCCATGTTGACGTACACAAGTGATCACTGATTATGATTCTAAGTGGAAAAGATATAAATAAAATAAAATAAATAAAAAATTCCTATTAAATTTTTAAAAACCTATAACTTACCTCTGAATTGAAATGTCTTTTCTAAAATACTTACCAAATTATATTAAGAGTCATCAAAATTACATAATAATCGGAATAACATTTGATTTAATCATACCTGGCAGTACCTAGTATAAAACTTCTAAATTTTAATTCCAACTCCCGTAAATTTTTCACGTTCTCAAAGTTAATGTCGAGTATACCTAACACAAAAATACTCATAAAATACGAAAGTAAGTATTGAGACATAAACTTTGTCCTTGAGCTGAGCTCCGGCCCATTTGTTCTTTGCTACGATGACGATGTTACCGAAAGTAGCTTGGCTGTATCCGGTCTTTGATCCCGAACCTACAAGAAAATTAACTGTGGTAAATTATTCCTATAAATCAATGATTTCTTAATCTTGATTCAGAAATTAAAATCTTCAAGATTTTAAAATCAAAATGTTTATTTTCTTGTTTTTTATAACATTCGTTTTTTGAGTGTTCCAGTATATAACATAAATATTTTTTATTATGAAAATTATAATATTAATAATTTAACAATAAAACTAAATACGTCTAACTCTTAGCTCTTATCGAAAAGTTATAACGCTGTTAAAATAAACAATCCGTGGTCCATTATGCCTACACACGCATACCATGGTGAATACATTTTTACAATGTAATGTATTACCAAGTACCACCAAGTACCTACCACAAAGTTGCCTGTTCGCATACCATAATAAAAGTAGGTAGTAGTACCTGTCAATAATTAATTATTTAAATTTAATACATGTAAAAGTTCCAGAGATGAGAAGGAGTTCTAGTTTTGTTTGCTGTCGTGACCATTCATTCGTGATCAGAATTTTGATAACCAGATTAGTGTTGAGGATAATAATAATATGTTATATAGTTTGAAATGTTTATAAAAGTATTTAGATTCGTTCTATATATTTATATAAATAGTTGGATTAATCAGCGGACTCACAGGACGCTAACGTTCTTGTGCATGTGCTCACGAGGCTCACGGAAAGATAAAACATAAATACTACAAATAGTATTATCATGTAATTTTTTTATTTCAAAGCAATAAAGAAGCGGTAATTATTATTCTCACACAATAATTTATCCCAACCTATCTAATCTAAATTATTTGTATATTCTTTTTCTAAACGTGAAATGGCTTATAGCAATAATTTAACTTACAACAAATTAAATTTCATATTAAAAAAAAATGAGAAATAATTCAATTTGCTTCTCAAATCTTTGTTACGACACGCAATTTTACAAATATGCTTATTTATTAATATGCACTAAGTAAAAGTAATGTAATTAATCAATAACATTAAAATTAATAGAAGTCTTAAGCACTTCAGAACATCAAATGGTTGATATTTTTAACAAGGATCGATTAGCACAGATTCTATCTCATGTCTACGTCATACTAAGAGGAAAATTTTATTCTGTCTATAAGGTTGGTTTAAAATATATGATTAGCTAAATGAAATAAGTTATAACGAAGAGCAGAGCTTACCGACGCGACGGTGTTATCTTGATGTATAATATTTCACTATCATTTGCCGTTTGAGTCTCAAACACTTATGAATAATCAAAAAACATATTGCTTCTACATTTTGTCCAATAAAAATATCATACACCCACTAATAACGTAAAAAATGTTTGAAGTGTTATTTAGTTTTTTGTTCCCGTTCTTAAAATATAAAAAAAAACATTGCAAATGTTTTCTTCACATTAATTTTATTTCATCTAATTAAATAATATTTTTTTATCTATATTTTATATTCTATTCATCATATAACTCTATTTCATCTTACAATAATATTTTTTCTAATCAAATGTTGTTTCAGAACGACCAGGCTATTCTCATGGCAGTCATTTAGTTACTTTATTACGATATTGGCTGGAGCTGCAGAAAATAAGACTATTATACTTGATAGATTTTCTCCCCCGAAAATTATAAAATATTATCATCATCAATGCTCACAGCCCCTGTCAGTAGGTATTTTTTTTATATTTAATGTTTTTTTATATTGAATGTAATGTTCTTTCTTTTTGTTAAAATAAGTTACACAATAGACCTTTGAACGAACTTTAAAACATTTTTTTTACACCGATCCAAAAAGAGGGGTGTCATAAATTTGGCCTCTGTACGTGTGTGTCTCTGTGTGGCATCGTAGCAGTCAAACACGAGGACAACTTAAAAAAAAGAAAATGTAAATGTAAAAAATGTAAATTTAAAAAATGTAAATGTAAAATGGAAAAACACCCGATACTAAAACGTAAAAGGATAAAAATAATATTATTACGAACTTATAAACAAAACAAAATGAAAATAAATTACCAAGGCAAATAACGAAATAATGATATCAAATCCTATATAGTTTAAGTCCTTATTAATAAGTTCCGTACGCATGCAACGGTCCCCCAATACCATGACTTCATGAGTACATAATATTCTTATTTTTATTCTTTTTAGAGGTGTTTTTGTATCCGTAGTTTTTTTAAATTTGAAATTTTATTATTTTTTCAACGGCCCTGTTTTGATACGAATAATACGATAACTTAACTTTCTCCAATTAATAAACAAACTTGAAGATAGAAATAATGTCTACGTTCTGTAAAATAGAATCATATTTAAAGTTATTTTTTATAGTTTAAACGTTTTCCTTTTATAGAACTCTTAGACACACTTAGTCTGAATAATCAAAAAAAAATAACAATTTGTACTTTCTTGTTTTATTTACTTTGGTGGTGATGGGGGGCACCCGGAAGTTTATAGAACATTGTTTCTGCGAAGAGATTTTTAAGGACTTATAATTTCTTTCTGACCTTTACAAGCCTAAAGCCTAAATTGTATTTTCCGTCCAAATAAACGGTAAAACACAACAGATCAAACAGCACTGACTGCCCAGCTGAAACTAATCTCTATTTAACAATAATACCATTAAATGTAACTGTACCATTAAGAGGGTTTTTTTTTCCGATAATAAAACATTTAATCATTTTTTTTTACTCTAGGGATTGAAAAAAACCTGTAAAAAAATTATTTTTTGCTACTAATTAAACGAATACTGTCTGTAAAATAAGGTAATATGTTTTTTTTTCATTACCTATGTCTATTTTTTAAGAACTATAACTAGAAGAAGGGTAGAATTACGTTGTTTTATTCTGATATCAGTAAATGTAACCAAATAATAATAAGTCGAAATCTGTATATCTGCCGATCGTTTTCGTTTCTTATATCTGTAAGTTCATTTATTTATATGCCTGTTGGTCTCTTGTACGTCACGAAAAAACTAGTCAATTAATTTTTATTACCTTTGGTAATAAGACTTTAGCCACGAAAACATATATATTTTTATTAAGAAATATCACACATTTCTAGATATTTTCAGAGGAAACATACTAAAACTAATTTGAACAGTAAATATAATAATTCTGCGTTATGGGCTTTCAATCAGTTTCAATCAGAATCAGTGGTGTAGCTACCGAAGGTCTAGAGTCTAGACGGAGTAGAGCCCCAGGGCCCTTATTCTCAGAGGGCCCCTCGGACTCTGATTAGAAACTTTGAATTAAAACAATGAACATTTTTCTCACATTTAGAATATAAATAAACCACATTCCAGGAACGAGATTTAAACAATGGCAACTTATTTAAAGAAAAATAAGGTAAAATTCTTAAAGTAAAACAAAAATCTATGGCATTTTTGTTGCAATCTTTTATTGCAAACATTTTCTATTTTTTTTATTGTTTTTTTTTTGTTTATCTATTACTTTAAAATAATACTTTTACTCTTCTCCATACTACTAAATTCTTTCGCATCTCGAGAATGTCACCGATTTCATTAGCGAGGACATATTTGCATGTGTCAGGTTATATTATTGTTAAACGATTATTTTATAATAAGTTGTTTTGATTTGTTTCAATATTGTGATGGTCACATTATTGATTCATATAAATTAATGAATTATTGATTTAATATTCGTATCCTCAATATAGTTTATTTGACTAAGATTATTATTTATATGAGAAGGCATCGGTTTGATTAGTAAATATTTGATTAAGCTAAAAAAAGTGAGAACCATTAAAATTTCATAATTAAATCAATGTTTAATACAGTGTATACCGATACTTACAATTGATCACTTACGAGTAGTCGTTATTTTTGTGTGTTTAAAGGAGATGTTGACTATGATTATTGTTTATGTGAAGGAGATTTTTAAAAAAAGTGTATATAAAGTGCATTTAGGACGATATTTGAGAATGAAGCTGCTGTATAATACCAAGGAAGTAAAAAAACAAGTAATTAAAAGTGAAGTGTTAATAGTAAAATCTTGTAAAGAAACGTCATTTTCTAAAATAGTTTTTAAAAGATTATTCGATGTCATGCTTAGCAAATAGAGTTGTTTGGCTTTAAGAGAACATCGAGAAAACCTAAATGAGGAGAACTGTAGTAAATTTCTGTTCATTGTAGAACTTGTCGCCCGATATGATCACATACATAAGCAAGTTTTGGATATACGAAATAATAAGTGTCAAATATAATATCTAGTTATATCATCATAGCATCGGTATATACAAAATGTTTTTGACATTGCTATGTGTGATATAATTTTTTAATTGATTTATTAGTTATTTTTAGGAAGTAAAATGTAATAAATAAATCAATTAACTTTACTTTTTTTTCTGAAAGAGTCAAAAAGATATACTTGTCGGTGATAGAAAGTTTAATATATATATGGAGCACAATTGTTGTCACAACACGTTATCGAGACAGGATCTCTGTAAATTGTTATAGCATCCCATCTAGCGATCTTCCGAGTCACCGGACATAAATTAAGTTATTTATCGTCGCCGATTCCAATAACGTATTAGAGTAGAGAACCCTAACACTGTTATAAATTTATGTTTTTAAGCGTATTGCATTTTTATTTGTAATTTCTAAACCCGATCAAATTTCTTTATTTATCCACATCTCGTATGATATTTTATAAAAATATCATCATAAAAATAATAACTTACTAACAATTTTATATAACATAATATAATATTCTACACTTGGAAATAGACTATAACAGATATAGTTGAAAATATGGGTCTAATGAAGTATACTAACGGGCACAAAAAATATGACTAAAATCTTTTACTTTATATTTATATCAAAAACATATTTTATAAAAAAAATATTACAGATGATTTGTTATATATCTACTGTGACTCAAAAAAAAATTCGCGGGGGGGGTGACGTTGGGGGAGAGAAAAATACACTATTATTGCCACTTGCCTCTTAAAGATAGAAAAAATAATAATTTTAAGTAGGTATATTGTTATAAAAACATAAAAACAAGATTTGATTTCAATGGTTTTAGCACAGCAAGTCAGTCTGCTTCATCTATTATTGACGAATAGAGAATAGTTCATTTAATTTCTTAGAATAAAATGTATTGTATCTAATTGTACACATATTTATTCACTTCTATCAATTATTTAATTACGAAGATTTTAATTACAAACATTGTTTTAATATGACAAATATTTATCTTTCGAATTAAACAATTACAATAAGTTATTAAATTTACAGCGTTATTATACGTAGTTACTACAAGCAATTATACCGTAGTTTCTAATAACCGTATTTGTTAGTAGTCAGTCATAAGTATATTTAATTAAGTATTAAAATTGAATAGAAGAAAATGATAACAAAGAATTTAAAAAAATGGCGTGTTGTTTAACAAGAATGGATAAGAAATGTATTATAACATATTTAGTATATTCTCTATCTCGAATTTATGTAGTTAGTATCAGGGCTTTATGATATTGTATTCACGTTTGTCAATCATACGTCAAAAATACAGCAAATATAAAGAAATCTTTTCTCTTCTTTTCTTCCCTTAATCAATATTATTAAATATATACAGTACCTTAACACTAAACGAACGGAATGTTCATTTTTCTAAATGCATTTGCATTTTCTTACTTGTTTTGTTTTTCTTAATATATAAATATCATGTTTCCTTTCCTTTATTTTATTTAGTAACTAATACAAGTGAAGTCAAAAATATGTTTTGTATTAATTAAAAATAATCATTTGCATGTTTATCCTAGATAGTATTTTTTATAATTATGTAGGTATTCAGAGCAACCTGAAAATTTCCAGATTTCCAAGTAGTCGTTTCAAAATAATTTAATTAACCATGATATTGGCGTGCACTTTGTTAAACAAAAAGCAAACTTGATAGCTTTTATCCTCCAAAAATAATATAATATGCAATGATTATAAAATGTATTATTTTTGCTATTTGTATGATATTATCCTATAAAATAAAATTTGATGTGTAGTCTAGATTTAATAAGAATATATTATAGTGCAGAATATACTTAAAGACAAATTATAGCCAATATCCGATTGATTTTTTAACAACCCGCTGAAAAAGAGGGGTGTTATAAGTTTGACCTGTCGATCTGTGTATCTGTCTGTGGCAATTTGCGGCCAAACGCGTGGAAGGATTTGAATGCGTTTTTTTTTTATCGAAAGCTATTTTCGTCGAGATGGTTCTTACCCATGTTTAATTGAAATAGAAATAGTTGTCTCCAAGATATTGACGTTTTATTCGTGCGGGGGAGAGGTTGTTATGCAATAATTAGCTGTTTCCAGCGGCTTCGCCCGCGCTATATAGGAAATAAAAACCTTGTTATGAAACCCAAAAGGCTTTTACACTTACTTACTGAGGTAAAGTACTTTATTAGGGATAGCTTTTGCCCGTTACTGCGACCGCGTAGACTGTAAAAAATATATTTATATGGCTTATGATCGTAGTCATAAAGAATCACAGGCAACAGCTAGTGATAATATAAATCCCTACTACATAGTATTATTAGTAATTGGAAATCATTTTAACTTTAAATGTTTATAGTTATTAATATTCGTATATATGAAACCTACGTATCTACCTACCTATATGAAAAAGTCTTGAATCATGTTACTTAATACATTTATAATTTATTACACTGTCGAAACTTTCACGCGGATCCTTATTTTATTAAATATAATATATATTTTCCGTATTAATATAACCTTTGTACATCAGATGGATAATGTAGGATTCTAAAGGTAAAATATTTTATTAAATCGGTCCAGTAGTTTCGGAGCCTATTCAATTCAAACAAACAATCAAATCTTTCCTCTTTGTAAAATTAGGATATATTAATAGAAATACTTAAACAATTGAAATTTTGTGTGTCTGTAGGTTAATTTAGAATAATTCAGAAACCAGTAACAAAACTTTAAAAGCAGAAAAAAATAATTAAAAACCCCCGATACAAAAAGAGCTCTAAAAAGGATAAAAATAATATTATTATGTACCGTTCAAAAATAAAGGAAGAAATTAAAACGCAATTAAGCTACCAAGGCTAATAAAGAAATGACAATATCGAATCATAGTCTAAGTCCTCAATGATTAACTTCGTAAAATAGACACCATCGTCAACGTATGTACAACGGTTCCCCGGCGCAACGACTTCAATTTGTATTATTTTTATTGTTTTTAGAGCTCTTTTTGTATCGGGGGTTTTTAATTATTTTTTTCTGCTTTTTGTAGGATTTTTATTTATTTTTTTTTTTTATATCTAGACTAATATTTTTTTTCAATAACGTTATTAGTAGGTAGGTACGTACCTACTATTGTATATTAATGTTGTTTGATTTTTTAATTTGATTTGTTCCTGTTAAAATAAAGTGCAATATAAAATCCAATCCTAATATTTTTATTCAAAATTCTCAATTTAAACAATATTTATACCATTTCTCTAAGGTGATATTGTCTGTCATTGCTGATTACGATATTCACACAAATTTAAAAGAAATTTTATAGTTAAATAGCTAAATGATAAAAACATCGTCTCGCTATTATTTATAAAATTAAAAGTCTTTCGCTTGGCTTTTAACTTCTATTTAAAAAATAAACTAGAAATATTTTTTATCACACTATAATCAACTTCAAATAAATAATGTTCAAAACAAACATCCAGACCATCTTGTAATAAATTAAAAATAAAACTTCTTATCATTAAGACACTTCTAAAAATGTACTTTATTTAAAAATATATGTACTTATAGTTATTTTTTTTTTAGTCTTCTATATTAAGATCAATACATCCATTATAATTTTCATCTCAAGTAATGATAGATTTTCATAATTTGACTGTCATCAGATGGAATAAGGTTAAGAATAAATTACAGAAGGTATAGATTTTATATCATCCAATGGAATTAGTTTTCTAATAAAAAAATCAATGAACTTTGATATTATCACAGAATCTTCTGGACTTCTTGTCAAATTTAGTCTTTTTCTCTTTAGAAATTACTGTTGACTATAGATTTAGAAAAATCATTGTCCTAATATTCACTTTTTCTAGCAAAAATCATTCAACATTGTTGGAATTTTTCTCTTGAGATATTTTTCCCAGATTTTTATTTAATTTAGTGTTATATTCGTGAGTTTCATTGCAAGTGGCATTCAACTCTGAGGAATGTAAATACCTGAAGCCTAACTCATTACCTTCTATTAGAATTAAATTTCGATAAGCGTCATCTACCTTGGTCCATATGCTGATATTTTTTTTAATTTCTGTTACCAAATTTCTCAAAGAAATTGAGATGGATATATTTAGTAATATATTTTGTATATTATCTTCTTTTGATTCATTTTCATGTAAAATATTGATCTATGTAGCCGGAGATCTCTTTGTTTATATAAAAATATAAAACAACTAATGGTAACTTTTGTTCTTCAGCATGTCACCAGCTTTCTAAAGACCTCGTTTATTGAAAGAATTTAGAGCTGTTTTACCAATGGCCGTCGTAACAAAAGTACTTAATCAAAGAAGTGAACAAAGGGTTGCACATTTTTTTATTGTTCCTCCTTATATAGCTAGAGGTATTTATTCTGTTTCCAACAGCGTTACTAGAAGTAACGGCAACTGAAGATTCCTTAAATAAATACATTTTTACGTATTTTTTTAAACTGTGAAGTATTATTTTGAAAAGCATTATTCTTGTTAAATAAAGCCAGCAGACGGTTAACCCTCCTATTTTTGTTAATATTTTCCACTTTAACTTATTCATAATATCACTGTCGTCACTCACATGTCCTTCCTGCATTACCTATTATGAGCTACTGAGACCCCTGCCGTGCACTCCGCCCCGCTCTCAAATACATGTGCAACGCAAATTATAATAACGAATCAAAGGTCATTACATTAACAAATTAACATAATACTAATGATTCTTTTCATTGGTATTAGTCTGGAAATCGTTTTAATAGTTTAAATAACTTTGCAATAGCATTTTATCCTAGTACGTACTAGTGACGTATCAAAAGTGTAGATTAAAACGTTGTTCTATTTAAAGTTAGCTGACTGAGTCACCGACGTGTGCACTTGTTCCGAATTATTCAGGGTTACTTGAATCTACTGTGAAGAGACGCGATGAAGCGTGTCAGCCCCCCGCACTAACTTAAACCCATTTCATCTAAACGAACACACAGACACACATCACCCACAATAAAACAGAGCGTATTTGAACTTCCTTGTTTTACTTACTTTGGTGGCATCTGCAAATAGTGGCTAACCCTTTGGTTTCTAAAACGTAGTGTGCCGCATCTTTTGACAAAATTGTTTTTGGCTTATGAATTTAAAAGGCTCATGACTTTATTGATACCAGAATACAGATTTTCTCAAAAACGTATATGTTGAGCTTAAAGTAATAACAAAGCAACATTAAAAAAATGTTTAGAAATATTTATTTTTACTATACAGTTATACTTTTGAACAAAGTTAACTTTTACAAGCCTTTGCATTGATATGATATTCTTTATTGTACAAATACATAAAAAAACATGAACAAAAAGATAAACACAAATAAAAATAAAAAGCAAAAGTACAATAGGCGGCCTTATTGCTAAAGAGCAATCTCTTCCAGGCAACCTTTGGGTACAGGACAAGTAGTCGAATGTGGAATAAGTTTTTAAAGAAATAATGAATATACATACATAAATAACATGTGCTCTCAGAAAGCGATTAAAATAAAACAAACTCGACAGCACTGACCGCGCAACTACACAATAGCTCTTTCTGTGTCCTAATACTACAAATAGAACAAGAAATACCAATGAAAGAATTTCGCTTTCATTAATAAAACAGTTATGTAATTTCATTATTGTAACAGTTATTAATTTCTTTGAGGACTTCTTTGAGATAACAACTAAAATATACATTTAAAACTAGAAATTAGATCCCATAATCTTCGTCGGATATATTTAAATAATACTATTGTAAATAACTCACTAACAATGCTAAATATCATAAGGATAAATATTATTTTAATATTTTTTTCCACGTTTTCTAAACTAAAAATAATAGTTTTTATTATTGATGTCTACTTTTATTTATATTTTGGTTTATCTTGTTATCTTGCTTGCTTCCTTCTTTGTTCGCACTTCACGGAAGAACTTCTACACATATGTTTAGCAGTTAATTGGTTAATGTATATATACTTTATATTACGATCTCTCAATTTACGCATATAAAACTCAAAAACCTAATTATGGTTACATTATAAAAATAAACCAAATTTTGTATAAATATATAAATAATCTAGACCGAATTTTGTTAAATCTCATAACATCCTAATCCAGCAATTTTTTAAGCCATAACACATTTTTTAAATTTGTTACTGTTAATTATGATTGCCTATCACATAACTTATTTATATTTAGATTAATTATGACACCTTAAAAATATATAAAAAACAGATCAATGAATACATGAGGCGTATATAAAATAAGCTCAAATACAACGAAATCACCAAAACTGATTATAATAACAAAGGGTTTAGAAGTCGGTCATATAAACAATAGTAGAAAAAAAAATAGTTTCTAAAAAAAATATGACTGAAGCTGTCTTTTAGATAATAATTAAAACTATTTTTATTTTAAAACCTAAATTATAACTTTACCCTTATCTTCAATTCGTTCATATTTCCACAGGACCAATATTTTAACATCAATTTATTTTCTTCGGCAACATTTCATAACCATACATTTTCCTGTTACAAATGTAAAGGAACCTCAATTTAGAAACACTAGATTTATAGATAATATAAATATATATATATATTCGAAGAGGGTAGTCTTTGGATGACTGTACGAGATAACTTTTTAAATACCTTTCAAAAGTTTCACGGACTTTATAGAGTTAATGTATAAGTACTCGCTATCTACGTACACATGTACGTAGAGTCAACCGGTGCATGATTATCCATATGGTCGTTACAGATTGCTTATTCTTGAAATAATACTCAGATAAAATCCAAGATAATAATAATAAAATCCAAGACAAGTTAACCTTCATACAACGTAAGGTGTCCCTTCCACGTCCTAGCTCTTCACACCACTTAACCACGCCACCTACTGCTGTCTTCCAAAACTACAATCTATCAAACCTCAAATGACAACTTTAATTCATACCAAACATCATTACAACAGAAATATATGCTTGCCATTTAGTTTAACAGCTAATGTCATTCTGCAAAATGTGTATTGAATTAAAATCAATGTTTTTTGGGTCAATCTTATGAATATAATGAAACTATCTCTAATTGTAATGAAATATTTATTACACATTTTGTTATTTTGTTAAACTTTCGTTTGTGAAAGTATTCACATTGTTGAGAAATGATTGTGAAATCTATGTTTCAAGTTTATTCAAACCACGTATCACAGTGCGGAGAGACAAAATACAAATCGCGATATAGATGCAAAGAATCTCTTCGTAACATATACTTTACCTTACGATTGAATGAAAAATATGTGCATTATGGCATACTAAGTAGAAACGTGGTATTCGCATGTTTTGTACTAAAATAATGAGATATTTTATGTTGTAATAAAATCTGACAATATTTTTTTTATATATAATATATAAAATAACGCCACATATTTTTGTGATTCTGTCGAAAACGTTGTGTGTTGGTGAATTAATATGAACTGTAACGTCTAATAATGTTATGGCACGACATAACATTATTAGACGTTAAAGCTTATCTATTCTACTAAATGGGACGATATTTAAATTAGAGATATCCTTTACAGTAATTGCAATAAATTTAGTCATGATAGTCATGTCTTGATTAATAGAGTAAAAATAATAATATTGTCAGTGAACATTCATCCATACATAATACAAAAGTACTTCTAAAATAGTTGGTGGTAATTTAGTTTTTTTTTTTTTTTATACAAAACTAGGTTAATGCTTGACTACATTCCACCTGATGGTAAGTGAAATGCAGTCTTAGGTGGTAACGCACATTAACCCAGCAGCCTATTCATTCTCTAGAATTAATAGATTCTAGAAGAAGTACTTCGACGTGCTGTTGCTACTCTTGACAATTTAGTTACCCTACAGAAACACGATGTAGATTTAATAAATTTTATTATTACTATGTAAATTTTTTAAAAAAATTATTATTTTCCAATTTAAGTGCCAGAAATCAGTTCGAAATTAAAAACTTTTAATTTAATGAATGCTATACATTGTTAAATTTTATTTAAAAAGAGCAAATGTTGAGTTCCAGGCCAGCTCTTCGCAGCAGAACAACATTCGGACCTGGTGGTAGCTTACTCACAGTAAACAATGCACACTCACAGTAATAATTGTGGTAGCTTACTCACAGCAATTTAATGTAATTGACGATTCAAAAGTGCGTGTATATGTCTACTTCAATAAAGATATTTTGAATTTGAATTTAAATAAACCATTGTAACAATAGTTGTTAAATAAAAAAAAAGTTAAATGCTAAGCCTAAAAGTTGGTTCAGCTTAACATCTCAATAAATCTAATAATAATATTTATCGCACATTAAAATATGTTTCAAAGATAGACGGACGGTCGGTCGGACGGTCATGGCTCGTTGGTTTTTCTCTACGACACAATGCACTCACTAAATAATGTTTTGGTAAATATTCAGGTTCTTATTGTATTTCGCATGTGATTGAACTTTAACAGGACATATAATTTATAATGGATATGGATATAATGAATATAATTTAACAGTAGTGCTATTAACTTCAAGCTACAAAGTTTTATTTTATAATATATATTATAAAGATTTATTAAATATCAGATTATTGACAGTGTTTGAGTCCACCATGATGAGACGCAATAGACCGTGTGATCTCCCACGCTAACTTTTACCGACTTTAAATATTATAAAGCGATCTGTTTTTAAACTAAATTCCAAAATGCAAACTTAACATTCAGGCGTAATTTTCTAGGATTGCCACAGTTTTCTTTTTAATAAAAGTTTAACTTTACAAGCCAAGTCATCACTGTATACACAGAAAACGTTTCAAATAAAACAGATCCGACAGAACTGGCCTCGCAGCTACACAATAGCAGCTCGTACTGTTTTTTTTTTTTTTTTATACAAAACTAGGTTAATGCTTGACTACATTACACCTGATGGAAAGTGAAATGTAGTCTTAGGTGGTAAAGCGCATTAACCTAGCAGCCTATTCACTCTCCTCTTGAAGACACCCACATTATATTTTGCCGGAAATACCGACGCAGGCAGATTGTTCCAGTCCTTCGCTGTACGCACTAAAAAAGATGAAGCATAGCGCTTCGTTCGGACAGGTGGAGTGTCCACAACGTAGGGATGGATACCCGCCGTGCGTCGGGACGTCCGGCAAAGGAACGGGGATGGGGGAATTAGGTCGTGCAATTCCTGCGCACACTCACCAAAATGTATCCTATAGAATACTGAGAGGCTAGCAATTCTACGCCTGTGTTCAAGGCTGTGGAGTTTAGCGTCAACCAATTTAGGGTCGCCAATAAGCCTCTTTGCTCGCCTCTCAATTGAGTCCAGAACCGCAAGATGAGTCTTTGCGGCACCAGCAAATATATGGCCACAGTACTCTACACACGACCGGATCTGTGCTTTGTATAATACAAGAAGCTGTCCCGGTGTAAAGTACTGTCGCACCTTCGCAAGTACAGCAAGCTTACCCGCAGCTGCTCTTGCTCTGGACTCAATGTACCGACCAAAGTTGAGGTTCGAGGAGATCTCTAAGCCTAACAACTGAAGCCAGTCACTGTATTCCAAGGATACATTCTGGAAAGTAGGAGCCAAGGTGAAGGGGCTCCTTTTGGCGGTGAACAAACACGTCTGCGTTTTGGTGGCGTTGAATTTGACAAGATTGGCATTGCCCCATGCGGAGACTGCCTGAAGTTTGTCATTCAAACGTTGCACCATGGCTTCTCTTTCAGACTGTACTTCATCTCTACTAGCCCGAGAACTTGGCAGATATCTTTCTACAACTGTGCTGTCGTCTGCATACCCATAGATACCGGGCTTCAGCAGATCGTTAATGTGCAGCAGAAAAAGAGTTGCAGAAAGAACGGACCCCTGAGGTACTCCGGCATTTATTGTCAAGGGTTCCGAAGAACACCCGTCGACAACAACACGCAGAGATCTCTGGCTCAAAAAGTCCGTTATCCAGCCAATCAGACCAGGAGATATACCGTAAGCTGAAAGCTTGCTTAAAAGGCTCACATGCCAGACCCTGTCAAAAGCCTTCGAGACGTCCAGAGAGACGGCGACCGCTTCTCCGTTCCTCTCGATGGCTTCGCCTAAAATGTGTGTTGCGTACGCTAGAAGGTCCCCAGTGGACCTATTTCGGCGAAATCCGTACTGTCGGTCACTGAGGAGATCGTTACCTTCTACGTACGCTAGAAGCCGCGAGTTCAATACACGCTCCATAATCTTGCAGAGTATGGAGGTGATTGAAATGGGCCTATAATTGGCAGGATCGGCACGGCTGCCTTTTTTGGGCACGGGTTGCACGTTGGCAAGCTTCCAGGATTCCGGCACTTTTCCAGTCTTGAAAGAGAGGCGATACAGACGTGTCAATACAGGAGACAACTCACCTGCGCATGTCTTGAGCAGAATGGCTGGTATACCATCAGGACCACTGGCTTTATTCACATCTAAACGACACAATGTTCTCCATACCTCTTTGTTTGTGATGCGGATTTCAGGCATCGAAATACCGCAGTGAGGAAGATGTTCTGGAGAAGCATTGCCAGTGTCTAGATGCGAATTCTCAGCAAACAGAGAAGCAAATACATTCGCTTTCTCTGTTGCTGCGTGGGCCAGGGATCCATCAGGCTTCAGCAGAGCAGGCAGTGAGGGTTGGCAGAAGTTCGACTCGATCGCTTTGGCAAGAGACCAGAAAGCTCGACTGCCAGTTGGTCTGACAGAGAGCTTTTCGCCATTCTTAACGATCCGATCAAGACGAGCCTTCCGCAATGCCTTTTTATAGGACTTGGCAGCTTGGTTAAAGGCTCTCTTCTTTGTACTTACATCCGGAGTTTTGCGGCTTCGAGCATCAGCCCAAATGAGGTATGCCGAATGTTTACGGTCATGTGCATGACGACATTCGGCATTAAACCATGGGCGAGCTTTGCCACCGATGGGTACGTCAGCAAAAGGAATAAAATACTCCATTGCCTGATGCACCACATCGGTTATAGCATCCGCGCAACTCGACGGATCCAAAGAAGAGAAGCAGACCTGCCGCCAAGGATAAGACGCAAAAAAGTGCCGCATCTCATCCCAATCTGCTGACTTGTATTTCCATACTCGCCTAACACCATGTGGTTCGAAAGCTGGTGGGGAATATGTAAATACAGATTTCACCAGACAGTGATCGGAGGTTCCCAAGGGGGACGTGACCTCTACACGATACCTGTCCGGATCAGTTGTCAGCAGAAGGTCCAGGCAATTGGCTGTATGGCCTACCACATCTGGTACCCTTGTCGCTTGCCTCACCAGCTGAAAGAGGTCCAAGGACAACGCAAAGTTCCGCGCTTCTCTTCCAGCATGGTCGGTCTTCTGGTACGGGAACAGCCAGTCCTGATGACAGGCATTAAAGTCCCCCAGAAAGACGAGCTGCGCCGAAGGGTACTGATACAGAGCCATATCTGCAGCCTCACTGAGATACTCAAATAAACGAGTTGTCTCCTGGTCACCGCTGTGCGAACGGTAGACACAGGAATACAGGATTTTTTCGTTTCCTGTGTCCACTAAAACCCATAGGGAAGAAAAAGTGGGGTCTTCAAGGTGACGGAGACGCTGAACACAGAGGTCGTTCCGCGCGTACACACTGACTCCGGCCCGTGAGCGAAAGTTGTGCTCTAACGAGTAACCGGGATAATCCAAGTATGCAGCGCTCAAAGGACATTGTATCTGCGTCTCCGTCAAAAAGAGCAAGTGCGGCTGCTCTGTCTCCAGGTGGTGGTGGACAGCTAAAAGATTTGAGTGCAAACCCCTGATATTAGTAAGGTGCACTTTATATGAGGAGGAGTGCAACCGCTGTGTAAACTTGTTCTTTTTTCTTAACTTTTTCATAAAAAAAATAAATAAATATAAAAGTGAATAGGGATGGGAAATGGCAGTTGAACGAGACGGTACGTATCGAACCCGACGTCGAAATTGGTGATGTCTTGCCACTGGGAGGCTAGTCTGGAGACTGCGGGGACGCCCGAACCCCCCCAGGGATCGCCATCGGGCCTCCTCGTCTGGTCGCCAACCAGCACGATGGAGCCACCCTGGGATTTTTCACAGCTGGCGGGGCAGCCTTTCGTGGTTGGCTATCCCACTAATTGGGCCCCCAACTATCTGCGGGCGGCCAGCGGAAAGCCGTCGCTTCGGATCCCGCTACCCTCCTCGACTAGACACCCGACAAAACAAACACCAACCCGACGTCAGACCGATTCGCCAACGCACCGCAACTGTTCAGACCCATTTCCCATAAACGGCTTCATCGAGCAACGTGCCGGAACACGACTAGGTCGTTTTGCGGCACGACTCTGCCCGATGGGTGGTAACTTTGCCGGCGACCGGATGTTATGTTCCCTAATACTGCCATTAAAACAAGCAAAATAAAAAGCCATTGAAAGAATTGGCTTTCCTATCATGTAGCAACCATTTTATTACTCCTTACAACTACAGAAAACATTTCATGATAATAAAGTCAAAACTTCTAAATTAATTTGTATATATTTTAAGATAAATATTATCTTTCGTTTCATAAAATTAATGGAGAGGCTAAATCACTTTAGCTCTTTTATATTGCTTGCCTTATGATAATTACGACTAGAAGAGAATAAAACGAATAATTATAGAACCGTTATCAAAAATGAGAGTTATTTTTAGCACTGTTAGTAATATTTATTTATAATAATTTAAATGGTAAAAACATGCAATGGAATTTACATGTTTTAGTTCATAAGTTTCAACAGTAGCGCCACCTACGCAATTAATTATGGAATGTTATTTAGTATTTACTGTTAAATGTTTTACGAATTAGAAGCATAGAATAATTTAACATAATATTTGATCTTTTATTAATTATTAGAACTTATTATAAGATATAAATAATGAATATGTAAGTTGGCTATGAAATTGTAAATTACCCTCACCTAAGTATTATAGTGTTAAAATATTATAAAACGAATTGTAAGGGCTGCTCTCGCCCATTCTATTACAAATGGTTTGATATTAAACATTGAAGTGCAAGTACTGTTTATTTCTGAAACAAGTCTTAACAAGTCAGAAGGGTTCGACCGCTATAGTATTACGCGCCACGTGTCGATATACACCGTTCGCATGATATCCTGTCTAAGAATGCTGATGCAGCAGCACTCGGTGAACCGAGTGCTGCTGTAGGTTACTACAGCAGCACTTTTGAGGTTACTCAAGCGACAAGGAGTCGTAGAGGCCCAAACAGTAACTTTAAAGTCATCTATTATTTTCGTGGCTTTTTAACGGTAGCGATCCACCTAGCATACTAACAAGGAAACGCACCATAGTCGCGTAGCCAAATGTATAATCCAAACTATGCTTTCAGCATGTATAGAATATATAGTATTGTAATTTAACGGAGTAAGCAACATAGATTTCCGTTATTGACTAATTTCTGTAGCGGTTCGATGTTAATTAATTCTCCTCGCTGCCCCGTTACTCAGATTTAGGAAATGTTTATAGGTTATAGGAACTCTTATTATGTGTTTTAATTTCCTTTGAATTTTATGAAAATTTCTAATAAATTATTATTATACACGCTCCCTACTTTTCTAGAGCAGTTCTTCTGTTCACAAACTTATTTTTATATATAATTTTTCTTATTGGGCTGTTATTTCTTGCCTGTCTAAGACTTTAAATGCAAGTGGCATTCAAAATATATTTTCACTAGGTTTCCAATATTTAAACGTATATCTCTAATAAAAATTATCAGAGGTACGAAAAAAAAAAAGAAAAAATTAAATTTTATTATAGGCATCTATTATAATCAGTTACTGTAACTTCTTAACATTGGTACTGTTTGGCAACATCAGATTGAATTTCAAAACATATTTCAATACAACTCGCTTTCATTCACTTGCAATACATTGCAAGTGAATTAAAGTGTAAATTAAAAAGTGTAAGTTAAAAATAATTACAAATTAAGATTAAATAACCTTAATCATTGATTCTCATCTAAATAAATAAACTATTGTACAGTAATTATTACAGACATAAGTCTGATATCATGAATCATGAAAAAAGATAATGCAAAGGGCATTATCTTTTTTCATGAAAATAATACAATTTATAAAAAGCCTTCATGAAATTATATTTAATATCTAATTTTAAAATATAAATTAAAAAAAAATAAGTATTTTATTGAATAGTGAATATAGAAAATCAATCCTTATAGGTAGGAAATAAACTTACGAGAGAGATAATAATCATTAACGTTAATAGCAATTCTAATTAAAAATACACTAAGAGCTAAATACACTATTTTATTTTGAAATTCAACTCTCTCAGACTCAGTTATAGTTTAGGTTAGTATGCATTAAAAAAGAAAATTATTATTTTGATAACAGAGCGTGTAAGTAATACAATAATATAAATAACAAACGACAAAGACCATTATCTTCTGTTTTTAATAGGGAAGACATCCAATTGTAACAAGTATAATGGTTAGTTTTTCTTATTCATTTACAGATTTATGAATGCCTTTCGAAAGTTTGGTAATTTTATCTTAATAATGATTTTATTTTAACCTTAAGAATTTACTATATTTTATTCAAAATTTTGTGTATAATGTTTTATGTTAAATTGGTTGCTAATGTACTAATTAATTGCTTATAGTTTTTTTTTGGCATATTGCCAGAGATAATAAACTTCAAAATTTGACATGACAAAACAAACCTAGTATTTTTTTTTCTTTAATTCAACAGGGTTTTCTGAAGTCGTTAGGAGTAATTAAATAGTTACCTTTATAAAACGAAAACCAATTCTTTCAATGGATTTTTTGTACTGCTTGTTTAAATTGTGGTATTAGGGAACAGAAAGAGAGGTGAATATGTAGCTGCGCGGCCAGTGCTGTCAGATCTGTTTTGTTTTAAACGTTTTCAATGTATACAGTACAGTAGTTGGAATGTAAAAGTACTCTTATAAAACACTTTTTACTTTTATATATCTTACACATTGACAAAGGTCTCAAATATATTAAAAAAAATGTCACTAACCTTCCCGTACATAAGTCATATTTAGATACCAAAGTAAGTAAACGAGGTTGTTTTTGCTTGTTTTACTTACTTTAGTTTCGATTTAACTCAAAAGTATTTACTTTCACGTTCACTCGGACAATGAACGTCTCTGAGTTCATTTATTCGTGGTTGGTTGAAGTTAACGCCGGGGATAACACGCTCCATCGCATCGCTTCATGGTGGATTCAAGCACCCTCACTAATTCGGGATAAGTGCTCACGTCGCAGACTCAATGAGTTAGCTTTAAATAGAATATTCTTTTGAACCATACTTTTCTGACGTTACGTGACTAGACATGTTATAATGTTCAAAAGTAATTTCAATAAAATAACTTACCTACATTAATATCGTTCAAGTGTAAAGCGAACCTATGAGAGTTAACATACATTTGGTATTCCTTTTCTTGCTGTTTTAATAATCATTATGGATAATCAATCGGTCAAAAAGGTGAATAACCCAGTAGTTATGTGGTGGTACCCAACAACAATTCTGGAATTAACGTGAATTTTCCCTACGCACTGAATAATCAACGGTTGGTGACCCTCTTCTCCTGAGCGGGACGCCGTGGACTCCTTTTCCACTCAACGTATTGCCCCGAAATAGGTCCTAGGTCGAAATAGGTCCTAGGTCCATCCTAGTCGATGAATCTTTAGTTTGTCTACAAAATATCAAATTAAGTGGAATATACCTTCAAAACATAAAATAAAACAACTGTAACATTTCTTTTAAAAACTATTTACAAACACGGTCTAAAATAAGAAAACCCAATTTATTTCGTTTCTAATTATAGTGTATGTCGATTTAAATAATAGAAGAGAATATGTATGTTTGGATGATACATTATTTTGTATATTATGAGTTTGATTAAAAAAAGTACAGTATAAATGGAACATCACTTATTCTGTCGTAACGTTACACGGATTCTGTCACCATCAAGGCAATTAATGCTCATAATATAGTAGAGCACCAGTCAATCACCTCAGCGCCGTTTGACAAGTAATCAAGAAAGGCAACTAAACTTCGATACTATCGCGTGATAAATATAATGGTAATCACAAACTTAAAAAATATGCATTAAATTATTGCCAAGATTTCATATTTCATTTAAACTTAGAAGTGGTTTGAAGGTAAGATTTGTTCCAAAACTACAAGATCCATATTGGAAAGAATGCCGGACTGATTTGTCTCCTCAGTTCGATTATATTATTAACTTTATACATATATATTTTGACATTAAAAAGTTAAAGGAAAAACTTACAATAGTCCATATTCCGAACAAAATTTATAAAATTTAAAATAGTGAAGAGTTAGTTTTAAAGACTTTAAAGGTATAATGTTTGGACTTTAAGGAAATTAATTTACATTCAAAAAATAACTAAGTTTTTATAAGACTTTTAAACTAAGCCTAATTGGTTTTTAGTATTATTAAAATATATATTTTTTATTAAATATAAAAAGTGGCTCTCAAACTAGCCAGTACCTAATAATAAAATCTTTAAATATAAACAAAATTTTCAAGAGTAAAAAAAGTTTTAAAAAGGTTAGTTCAGTAGGTTTGTATGTAATTCACGCAAATTAGAGATTACATTAAATAATTAAGATATGTTTTTAGTAGTTGTAGGCCATTGATTACATATTTTAAGTAATATATAATAATAAGTTTTTTGCAGTATCAATATCCTGTTTGATGTTGGATTTTCTTACCGTGTCACTGCCTTTCGTCGAAACTCAAAACTTTTGAGAGCTCTATGTATAATGTAATAATACTATTTGTTATATAAAGACAGCCTTGAGCGTTTCGCCTATGGTAGAATATAAGAAATAAATAAAAATAATTTAAATTATAGAGCATATTTGTATTTCGAGAGAATGGGTTTTTTAAAAATACATTGAAAGTTAGGTTTAATTTTTAAATTATTAAGAAACCGACATATTATATTATTAATCATATTCACACATTTTTTACAAATACTATTTGTTCATTTATAAGATGCACTAGGAAGAGTAAGAGGTATATTGCAAAGAGATTCCTTGTATCTTTCAGTATTTGTATTTCGTCTTTTCGCTTCAGACGTGCTTAGAATTTAAAAGACGATATACTCACGAACAAATGTAAAATAACAAATAGATACCATGGCTTTTAGACAAACTGTCTCCTTTTATTATTTTTTTATAAATAGTTAAGATCGTAATCGTTACTAAGAGCAAGTATTATAATACTACTATTGTTTTTTAACTTTTTATATAAATAATAAATACAACATCAATGAAATTATTGCGGTAAAAAGTAAACCTGAGCTATTAAGGATAGGTTTACTTCCTGATATACTATAAAATTGATTACTGTGTCAGAGTCCCTAAGATAAAACCAAATCGCTGAAAATAAATAATTTATTTTTTTCCCATTGTGCAAACGATCGCTAGTTTATGACCATATAAGAATTTATAATTATCTAGTCTAGACTACGTGCTGTGACAACTCTTATATTCAAAATATCCATTAAATATGTTGTTACTGATAAGTATGAATATCGACTCAGCTCTGTTTTAAATTGCGCTTGCAAGTAGCTTAGTTGACCGAGCCATCGATTCGGAATAGAATCGTTTTTATAAGATATTTTTTTTATTTTTTTATTTTATATTTAAATAAAAATTCATTACTAAAACTACTAGAACACTGATTGGGTATTGGGATATTTAATAAATGCTTTGAATTTCCCCGCTCAGACAAAAAGAAAAGCCGCTGAAAACATCTAAACAAAGCGGGTATTACTCAATACTTTTAATATTGGCCGTATGTTTTAACAATAGTTTAATATAACCGTCGTTATGAGGACAGAAGCTACAGATATTACCTTTTTTTTAAATATTACCCAAACTTCATTCTGCAGTAAAGAAAATATTGAAAATATGTGATATTAATGTATCAAACTTGCTGTAAGCTTTTATTTAAAGTTAATAAAACATATAACACTAGATTCATTGCGGAATATCACAAGTTAGAGTCCTGTCTGTATCAAAGAGTTTTATTCTATATTTTATTCAAAAGTCATATATTTATTAAAAAACGTTTCGAGATCTTGTATTTAACCAAAGGAATTGTAATTTTTTAAATAGGATGGGACATTTTACGCGTTCGAGCAGATTTCTCCAGTACTTTGTAGTGAACTTGCGAAAATTTATAAACAGTAACAAATAATAGTATATTATAGTAGGTAATAGTAGAAGGCAGAATGTTAGTGTGGCATGGTTACAGATAGGTGGCTTAACTTTCAAAACTTAATGGAACTTCCTAAAACTTAGTCACCTTATTCCCGGGATCCTAACAACCACTACCGGTTTTCGAAAGTCACTGGGTTGGTAAAGAGGGCTGGTTGATTTATGGTGTCCTCATTTGGAGTGATGTCTTCATCTATTATAAGATGGTACAAGTAGGCAGGCTATACAATATGCCCATAACAATAAAAAAAAACATTCAAATTAAAAAATCGTAACCAAATATTGTTACATATAAAAAAGAAATATAATTTTATATTCATTTTTTCTTCTAATATATCCAGAGTTGAATGAAATTGTTATCCGATAATCAGCCTGCTTTCACCAAAGGTGCTATTAACAACTTGTTGAGTTATTGAAATGCCGCGTGTTTTCTATACATTAGTATTTAGGCATATTTTGAATGAGTAAACCAGTCTACTCATAATTCTTATTGGTGAATTTTTGTTTGTACACAGAGATATGTACTTTATGAAACAAAATACCATCATGAGGTATTTGTGGCAATTCACAATCTGTTTACAGATACAGACACTAAACAAGAAAAAAGGAAAATTTAATTATCGTTGAATGAACACAACTATTGTAAAGTTTTTCAATTGACTTTTATAACAAAAGTGTAAAATTGACAATACCTACAACTCATTGAAACGATTCATACATTTTAGCATCATAAATTTCAAATTAAGTATTTATAATATTAGTGTATGTCCCACTAAAGCGATGAGGTCAACCGTTGGTTTTTTAGTGGGTAGCCTTAAAAATGGCAGCGTCTTCTATGCTGCCGGGTAGTCCGTCATACCCCCTCGGTCATCACCTTCCTGGCCGCAGGGATGATGCGTAACGCATTTTTCCAACGATAAAAAAAAAAAAAAAATGTTGCTTTCTGATATCTGAGAAATTAAATGAGACTTATCATAGTGTAAGAGGTTCACGTTAGGCCATATCACTTTTAATTTTGTTTCACATCGAATTCGGATAATAATAAAAAAAATATTGTTGTTGAATGTTGGTTGATGAATTTTTAATAATACTTGATGAATAAGGTATTCATCTTGAATGATTTTTTTTTTATACGATCTAGGGCAATGCTTGACTACATTCCACCTGATGGTAAGTGGAATGTAGTCTTAGATGGTAAGGCGCATTGCCCTAGCAACCTATTCACTCTTCTCTTGAAGACACCCACATTATATTTGGCCGGAAATACCGATGCAGGCAAATTGTTCCAGTCCTTCGCTGTGCGCACTAAAAATGAGGAATCAAAGCGCTTCGTTCGGACAGGTGGAATGTCCACAACAAAAGGATGGATACCTGCCGTGCGTCGGGACGTCCGGTGATGGATGGGGGATGGGGGAACTAAGTCGTGTAGTTCCCGCGTACACTCACCAAAATGTATCCTATAGAATACTGAGAGGCTAGCAATTTTACGCCTGTGTTCAAGGCTTTGGAGGTCGGCTTCGACCAATTCGGGATCACCGATAAGCCTCTTTGCTCGCCTCTCAATTGAGTCCAGAACCGCAAGATGAGACTTTGCGGCACCAGCAAATATGTGACCACAGTACTCTACACACGACCGGATCTGTGATTTGTATAGAACAAGAAGCTGTCCCGGTGTAAAGTACTGCCGAACCTTCGCAAGAACGGCAAGCTTTGCTGCTGCTGCTCAAGCTGCTGCAAGCTTTTTGGCGGTGAACAGACACATCTGCGTTTTGGTGGCGTTGAACTTGACAAGATTGGCATTGCTCCATGCGGAGACTGCCTGAAGTTTGTCATTCAAACGTTGCACCATGGCTTCTCTTTCAGACTGTATTTGATCTCGACTAGCCCGAGTACTTGGCAGATATCTTTCTACAACTGTGCTGTCGTCTGCATACCCATAGATACCGGGCTTCAACAGATCATTAATGTGCAGCAAAAAAAGAGTTGCAGAAAGAACGGACCCCTGAGGCACTCCGGCATTTATTTTCAAGAGTTCCGAGGAATACTTCTTATTTCTTCTTACTTCGATGTTACTTCTTCTTACTTCGATGTTAGGACTACTTCTGTTTATTCTCACTCAAATTGTCATAAAATATACTTTTCAAATACACGGTACCATTTATTGTTATAAAATATTAGATTTTATATTTATTTGTTATATTTAACATTTCGTCAATTTACTTTGAACATCAACACCGTGTGTTATGTGTATGTACAGTAGATTGCATGATTGACATCGAATTTCACTATGATAAGTTCGTATGATTTAAATAAGCCATTAAATCAAGAATTAAATTTAAATAAATCTAGAATTCTTGTTTGAATCTTTTGAAGATTCAGCCTTAGAGACAAATCGTATAGTCACGCTTAGTTGATTTTCTTCTACGACAAAATGCACTCACGCCTCTACGGGATCCTGCTACGCCCGAGCACTTACTAGTGCATTTACATATTGATCTCAAATCACAGCACCACTACATACGTATTAGTATTTTCAAAGTAGAAAAAAAAATACCGTTGTTCATATTGGTTATTGAATCTGACCTTACTTTAATAAACATTATTTAAACAAATAATATTTAAAAATAATAATTTCATTAGTTTTTCTCCTCTTGGACTTCAGGTTAAAGTCTTTTTTTTAATATTAAAAAATATAACTATAAAGATTTCTTTATTATAAAGATTAGGGCAATGCGCCTTACCATCTAAGACTACATTCCACTTACCATCAGGTGGAATGTAGTCAAGCATTGCCCTAGATCGTATAAAAAAAAAAATCATTCAAGATGAATACCTTATTCATCAAGTATTATTAAAAATTCATCAACCAACATTCAACAACAATATTTTTTTTATTATTATCCGAATTCGATGTGAAACAAAATTAAAAGTGATATGGCCTAACGTGAACCTCTTACACTATGATAAGTCTCATTTAATTTCTCAGATATCAGAAAGCAACATTTTTTTTTTTTTTTTATCGTTGGAAAAATGCGTTACGCATCATCCCTGCGGCCAGGAAGGTGATGACCGAGGGGGTATGACAGACTACCCGGCAGCATAGAAGACGCTGCCATTTTTAAGGCTACCCACTAAAAAACTGGGGATGGGGGAACTAAGTCGTGTAGTTCCCGCGTACACTCACCAAAATGTATCCTATAGAATACTGAGAGGCTAGCAATTTTACGCCTGTGTTCAAGGCTTTGGAGGTCGGCTTCGACCAATTCGGGATCACCGATAAGCCTCTTTGCTCGCCTCTCAATTGAGTCCAGAACCGCAAGATGAGACTTTGCGGCACCAGCAAATATGTGACCACAGTACTCTACACACGACCGGATCTGTGATTTGTATAGAACAAGAAGCTGTCCCGGTGTAAAGTACTGCCGAACCTTCGCAAGAACGGCAAGCTTTGCTGCTGCTGCTCAAGCTGCTGCAAGCTTTTTGGCGGTGAACAGACACATCTGCGTTTTGGTGGCGTTGAACTTGACAAGATTGGCATTGCTCCATGCGGAGACTGCCTGAAGTTTGTCATTCAAACGTTGCACCATGGCTTCTCTTTCAGACTGTATTTGATCTCGACTAGCCCGAGTACTTGGCAGATATCTTTCTACAACTGTGCTGTCGTCTGCATACCCATAGATACCGGGCTTCAACAGATCATTAATGTGCAGCAAAAAAAGAGTTGCAGAAAGAACGGACCCCTGAGGCACTCCGGCATTTATTTTCAAGAGTTCCGAGGAATACTTCTTATTTCTTCTTACTTCGATGTTACTTCTTCTTACTTCGATGTTAGGACTACTTCTGTTTATTCTCACTCAAATTGTCATAAAATATACTTTTCAAATACACGGTACCATTTATTGTTATAAAATATTAGATTTTATATTTATTTGTTATATTTAACATTTCGTCAATTTACTTTGAACATCAACACCGTGTGTTATGTGTATGTACAGTAGATTGCATGATTGACATCGAATTTCACTATGATAAGTTCGTATGATTTAAATAAGCCATTAAATCAAGAATTAAATTTAAATAAATCTAGAATTCTTGTTTGAATCTTTTGAAGATTCAGCCTTAGAGACAAATCGTATAGTCACGCTTAGTTGATTTTCTTCTACGACAAAATGCACTCACGCCTCTACGGGATCCTGCTACGCCCGAGCACTTACTAGTGCATTTACATATTGATCTCAAATCACAGCACCACTACATACGTATTAGTATTTTCAAAGTAGAAAAAAAAATACCGTTGTTCATATTGGTTATTGAATCTGACCTTACTTTAATAAACATTATTTAAACAAATAATATTTAAAAATAATAATTTCATTAGTTTTTCTCCTCTTGGACTTCAGGTTAAAGTCTTTTTTTTAATATTAAAAAATATAACTATAAAGATTTCTTTATAGTTATATTTTTTAACATTATTATTACATTATTTATACTATATACTATAAATATAGTAGTAGAAAAAGAGAGATTACAAGTATTTAGAACTGTTTACCTTACCAAGTGGTATAACATAAGGGGTATTTTATAAAATCGTTGAATGAATTTGGGTATACTTTGCGATCTATTATGTTTACGGGAAGATTGTTCGTCAGTTAAATGTTTCAACATATATATGTATTTTTTTTTAATATTAAATTCCGTAAATAGTATTTTCTTATCAGGATATAATTATAATAAAATGAGACCTTATTATTTCCCTTCTTAATTATTTTTGTTACTTGTTACTGTATAAAAAGCCTTCAAAACATGAAAAAATAGTAATATTAATTTTGATTAAACGTAAGAATTTTTTTTATATTCGATAACTTTACAAAATTATACATCTATAAAATAAATATTTTAAGAATTAATTTTGAAACAAAAATTATATTTTTGTAACTAAATAACGGCTAACCTAACAGTAAAGTTGTCAATAGATACAAATTTCTTAAAGATAGATTTCTGTTTTTTTCTGATGCTTTTATAATTTTAGGACTTCCTATCTTTTTTCAAAAGTTTTACATAATTTACTAAGACCGATGACGTACTTATTTAAAAATTAATTAGCCCAGAAATTTTAAACCCAAGCCTTAAACAAATAATTATTTTTGACCACTTAAACTAAAACGAGCAAATTAATACAATGAAATACCTACTTTAATGATTAAGATACGTAAATAAACATAATAAGAAGCAATTAAATTTTAATATTATTACTATCTGGAATCGATACGAAGAAAAACAAAAACTAAATAATTACGAAAATGTATTCAACAAAATACCTATACTAAATAGCTTGGCACTGACTTCAAATCTATTAGTAAATAGGACATATAAATAATAAATATCAAATCTTGATTATTTTTTTCTTTTTAGTTTTAAAGTCTTCTTTTTAACGTAGTTATTTTTTATAATAACATTATTGAAGAACGTTGTCAGTTTTTATTGACGCCAACGTTTTCAGAAACTTCATGAAACGTTGCTATCGACATCGTTGCCGAGTTTGACGGATAACGACAACATCGTAATTCGTTAACGTTATTTGCGTTACCGGCAACTCAATACTGGGAAAAGATGCCGATGAAAACGTTATAAGCAATGGTTGACAATAGCGTAATAGTTGCAGGCCAATTTTTTTACAACTATAAGGAGTTTTGAAAGTAACGGAGACAATTTTAAAGAAAGGCATAAATAACTCTAGAATTGTAGTAACTTACACTGTTAACTCGTACTAAAATGTATTATGTTGTTGTTGTATCAAAATTGTTTATTATTCAGCTTCATCATAAGATGTACATAAACAATCTAAATAGAATATAATCGAAGTTATTGTCGCATTTTAAAGACTAAAGTATCTATTTAAATTGGACGGTTTCTAGCTTAACAAATAATTAAACTTGAAAATAAGTTATGTAAACAATTATGAAAGTCAGTGATAACTGCTCCAAGTTCTTGACAATAGTTAAATTATTATTCTTATCACAGAAATTCTATGTTTATGTGCCCTTGATAATTTATAAGCTTTTATTTGCTAGAGAATATGGTATAAAAACAAAATATTTAAAAAATAAGAACAGTGAAATCAAAATTCACAAATCACGTCAATCACATATCAACACTACTTACATTCTACAAACGTAGGGTAGGGCGGGGCTAGTAGAGCGTAGAGGTAAGTTGGGCAATCAAAATATCTCGAAAACTATCCACCGCACGTGAATGTAACATATAGGGAAAAGAAGGGGTTGCGGGAAAGGAACTCATCCCTAGACCAAAAGTAGCAACTGGGTGATCGAGAAAAGTACCCACGAGCATTGTTTATTTTGTTTTTAAAAAGTAAAATCATCTTAAGCCGGGATATTTCGTCTGTGATACTCAAACTTTATCCGTTTTCTATCAGGTAAGTGTTAATCTTCGGGGAATTTATTGCAGTTTTTGATATTTATAGAGAATCTGGATATAATTCTAACCGGTTATTTATTAATTCACTTTTGCTTTGAAATTTCGGGTTGGGGTTAGTTGAGCTACAGTTAGCCAACTATCCCCACGATAAAAAAAAGTATTTGTTTTTTTTTTACCATGAGGACTTATAAAAACAAGACTACTAGAGTTACCCATACTACTCAAGATTTAAATGAGGCTGCAAAAGCTGTGAACGAAGAGGGAAAAAGTGGCTATGCCGCTGCCAAATAATTTGGAATCAAATCGATGACATTATCAAGGTTTTTAAAGAAATTAAATTATTACGTCCATGGGTTATGCAACACCGAGGCAAGTATTTTCTGCCACGCAAGAAGACTCTTTATAAAAAATACTTTTTACAGACGGTATCAATCTTCTATGGATATTCTCCAAAAGACGTTCGTCGGCTTTAAGATTGCTGTTAAATTTGGCAATAAAGTTCTACCCTCTTGGATTGTAAATATAATGGCCCAAAAAGAACGGCTTATGTTACTCCATGATTTCTTAAATATTTTATTTTACTTTATATATAAGCTATGCTGAAAATAATTACACAAATATTAAACTCTAAATATAATAGTTAAGCTAAGCTAGGAACGTTGCTATTTTGTAGATTCTATTTCATCTTATCGTTCCAAGAAATCTACTTTTTGATTTGACGTTTTATCACTATAAGATTATAAATAAAAGTTAATTATTAAAATATAATTTTATTGTAAATCTACCTAACATAGGAGCTATGACTTGGGTAAACTTTCTAAGTGCTCAACTAGCCCCATACCCTTGCTCAACTTACCTCACATACGGGGTACGTTGAACATACTTGACTTTTTGCATTAAAATACATATAGCTTCCAAATTCGACTTATTAGAAATAAATTATTATGGATACTATGCTAAGGGATAAATTACTCGTCCATCAGTATGCATCATAAGCTATTACTAATTATCGTTGAGGAACTATAACCGATTAAGTGAAAAGTTGCTCAACTATCCCCGCCCTACCCTACCTATATTATCAGTATGATATATATGATAACACCATATATGTGATTGAGATGACATACTGAAATAGATAGTCTTGTATTCCACCAGACGTTGTGTTATCTAGTACTATTAAGAGAGGATTTGTAGTCACTAGATCCGGGGCATTTGAACATTTGAAAGGTAAATTGAGCCGGGATAATAACACCTAGCAAAATTCAATAGTTTTAAATTAATAATAATAATAATAATAATAATAATCATTTATTGAAGATAACAAGGATCCAGTTGTTAGTTACAATTATAATTTCTATAAAACTATATTAGTAAATGCATAATCATTCTTCTAAATAAATAAATTCTCATTTGATTAAACCAAATCAGACTCGAACAACATTAAATTAATTTACAACAATCTTGAATTATTATAAATTATACAAATGAAATCAAATTTATAAATTAAAAATAAATAAAATAAAATAACAATCTCAATCACTATAAGAATTAGCATCATAAATCAATTTTAACACAAATTAAAAATTTAAAATATTTGAGCTTTAATATTTAGTTCTAACATTTAAATAATAAAGTAAAATAAAATGGTCATAACATTTAAATAATAAAATAAAATAAAATGGGCATAATCACATAAGTCAAATCAAGTCAAATCGAAAAAATAAAATAAAATAAAAAAATAAAAATAAAAAATTCAAATCAAATTAAATTACATCAAATTAAAAAATAAATTAAAAAATAAACTAAAAAATAAATTAAAAAATAAATTAAATTAAATCGTAATAAGACTAATTTCATTTTTAAAATAACAAGACTTTAACAAAATGATTCATAATCTCAGAATCAGCCTTTTCATTAAACATTTTTAGGATATTGTTTTTACTAGAACGAAGCCTTTTCAACAGGGATGAGGTTCTATTTCTCAAAATTGCATAAAAATCGTTTGTTCGCTCTTGAGCAAACATGAGTGAAGCAGAACAAAAATCTTATCTTCTCAACATTCAACATCATCTTGTGTTATTTCGTGCGGGAGTGGTTAAAGTTACTGCATTACAGTATTCATTTTTTTTTCACAATAATAAATAGTTCATTAAGAATCATTTTAATTCTTAAGGTGCTAATGGATGAGAATCTTAAGTATTTTATTTCAAGTATGTTTGTCCTTTCAACTATTTAAATTAAATATTTATCTTTGAACTTATCTCACGTGATAAATAATTATGGTAGTGATCTTAATAAGTATTGTAAAAATAATATATTTTTTAATCATTTTCTTTATTTTATTTTAAAAACGGTTTAATTTAAATTTATTTACGGACAGATCTAGGACTTTGGAAGTTGATTGTAAAAAACTATTTTAATTCCGTGTACAAAGTAAGACAAGTATATCATTAATTTAATAAAACACTTTATTGGACACGAAAATTTGTAAAAAACCAAATTAGTGGAAACCTTCTTTTTTTTTGTTCGTTCTTGTTTTTTATATACATCCTATCACTAAAAGTGACCTCTTATTGGCAACCTACAATTAAAATTACAATTTTATTACTAAGGAAGTGCATAAATAAATTAAGTAAAACTAAGTACGTACCTACGTACATAAAAGTATTGTATATAACTAGCTTTTACATATACTAATTCTATGCAACATGGTATACTATTACACACAATACTATACATATTACAACTGTATAATATATAAATGAAATAAATATTATGTTTTATAAAACACAAAGAGTTGCCTCATTTAATTTCGAGTTCCTTAGCAAATTATAAAATCTCAGACTGACACACTTATTTACTTTTTTTTAATTAGTATTACAAAATTAAGAAAAGTGTTTGCAATTATTTATAGCCAGAGAAAAATATACTTGTTTAACTAGTTATTTAAAAGTGAATAAGTCTTAAGTTCATTATGGAATATTCTCATTAATATTATAAAAATATTCTTGTATTTTTTACATAACGACCGTTACAGAAGAAGTCAAATGAAAAAACAACCTAAAAGTTATCGTACTTCGTTATTACATAATTTACTTTAACAATGTTGCTATTGACATAATAGTTATATAGAGAAATACCATAATTACGGCGTTCACCAGTTCAATAAATAACCAGGTCGTGTCTTTGTATAGTTCTTCTGTAACTCTCTTTCATTGGCGATGATTGGCGACAGCATGGTGCCACATTGCAATTTTGTACAGAACTATTCTGTGGAAATATCGACAAGGAAAGAATGGTCGACAGACCTGCCCTGGGGGAACGGTTGCCTTGAATGGTACACCGATGGATCGAAAATGGGGCCTAATGTAGGTATATGGAGAGTGCCCTTGCCACAGGGAAAACTTAAGCCTGGGTAAGTACACCTCCATTTTTCAAGCAAAAGTATACGCCATAATTGCTTGTGTGACCCTAAACCTGCAGCGCAACTACACGAATAGGACATTTACCATTTACATCAACTGCGATAGTCAAGGCGGCACTAAAGGCCCTAAACTCGTATACTATCACTTCAAGACTAGTGCTTGACTGCCAGACGAAATTGGACACTCTGAGCTGCAAAAACAGTGTTTTTCTAAGATGGGTCCGGGGCCACGAAGGCCATATCGGAAACGAGATTGCTGATGAGCTGACCCGTGCAGGAGCTGAGAGCAAAACATACGGTCCAGAACCAATATGTGGTGTTCCAAACAGCCTAGCTCGCATACGAGACTTAATAACTCAGGGTCTTAACCCTGAATAAACTCCCTAGATGTGATGCTATAAGGCGTTGGGAGAAAATCCCTGGCCTCAAGTATTTCAAAGCCCTTATTAAAACCTTTTATTGCTAAAGCAGCTAAAGAGCGCATTAGGCTGAGCAGAAATAATTTACGTATGATAACTAGAACGCTTACAGGGCACTTATGTCTGAATAAGCACCTAGCCACCCTCAAATTAGAGGATTTAAAATGTGCAGGTATTGCCATGAGGTGGATCCCCGATCCATTTTCTATGCGAGTGCATAGAAGATGGATAGAGATAAACGCAGTGATACCCTGGAGAGACACATCCTGGACCCAGTGGATGTCCGACACCTCGCTGCAAAGGAAATTTTGCATTACCTAAAAGTAGCAGACCTATGCAGTGAACTGTCGACAGTGGCGATCACAATAGATCTTTTAGGTCGCAGTGATACTGGGCTTTCTTAGCCCTGCACAGCCGTGCTCTCAGATAATAATAATAATAATAACTCTCTTTATTTTTCTAAATCTTTAATTGATTTACAAATCATATCAAATAGTAAATAGCATTACGACCCTTTAGAATATACCTATAAAAACATAACCGTATATATTATACACATATAGATCTATTTAAATTATAAAAAAAACTTTTTCATAAAGAAAACAGGCTTTTTAAGGTCTCATAAAAATATTAAGAAAAAAGATAATTTCGTTTCTAAGCAGAAACAAGAATCGTTTAGAGATTATATTATGCCAAAATACACTTCCTAACTATTGCCTTCCTACCTTCCCTCCACTTCCTTGTTTATTAAATTGTAGTTTTAGGTTGATTAAATTACATGTACTTATGTTTTTATGATTATATTATGTAGTAACATATTAAGTAAGTTGTTGAACAATCTGAAACTTTGTGTTATATCCGGGCGTATATATTGTAAGTTGTAAGATATAGAGTTATGGAAACATGAGTATAGTAGCCTCTTTGAAAACAGTTTTAAGGCTATGGCTTACATTGCTCTCTTGTGTAAAATAAAAATAGATTGTACATCTACCTCTGATCCTCAAAACAGAATACTGTAAGACATAGTGTCATGGACACAATATATATATGTATGTATACTATGGTACTATAGCTGTTAGCCCAGACGCCTATGGTACCATAGTGGCAAGTATAGGTTCATAAATGGGGTACATGTTCAATTCCCAACCGGGACAGGCATGAATGTGTTGAATCTAGCATTATATATATTATATATACACTTATATATACATATATATATATACATGCATATATATATATATATATATATATATATATATATATATATATAATATATATATATATAATATACATACATATATAAATATATATTTATAGTAATGCGATATATATTATGAAATATTAAAATACTTATTTATTATATTTTTTAATAAATAAACTAAATAAATTTAACAACTCCCGCATTAAAATAAAAAAATGATGTGTTACGGGGGTTTTACAAATGTTGAAATAACAAGCAAAGAATAAACTAAAACAAAAATCAATAAATTAATCAAGAATACAATAAATTTTCCCGTGGTGATATCGAACCCAATATCTTTGACTTATCAGTCTGGGTCACTAACCAGTAAACAAACACCCCATGAGTTTAATTATTATATAAAAAGCTTACCTTTTGTCTGGTTTACTCAACCAAAAGACACCTACACTAATGGAAGAACTGTATAGAAGAAAAAAACGAGTAGGATACCAGATAGGGTAAAGGAGAGTGTATAGCGTCCGGCTCTATCCAATTTATATCTTTCAAAATACAGTAGGATAACTTCACAAAAAAAAATTACCATTATTGGTTGCACCAACTTTTGTTGAAATAATATTGTTATGTACAATATTATTTCAACAAAAGTTGGTGCTTAAAAAGTTGGTGCTTATGTTAGTATGTAAAATTCTAAAAACAATCTCTTAACCATTTAAAAGGCAAATTCTTAGAAGGCCCCGTCCATTGTTTTAAATATTCTGGTACACAGAGGATTGTCTGAGTTTCATCCATAATAACTCAAGCAAAATAATCTTTGCTAAGAGATCCTTAAAAGGTACAAATGAAATCCTATTAGCATATATTTAAATAGATAATAATAATCTACATTTATTTTGTAAAGAAATAAAAAGGCTACAAGCGATTATTCGAATTTACTTTAATTATTGTGAATTGTGAGAATAAATCGTTTTTTTTTTGGTGTTGTTGTTTTAGTTGTACACTTAAATTTAATAAAACAAATCTATAGGTCTTTGTATCTCGTAGTAATAGGATGTCAAATGGATGGCTTTTCCTCAGAATATGTCTATAGTAGCTAATTTTAAAACCGATACTAAACTAAACTATACTAAACTATAATGGTGCCATAAAGATGAAAAAAACCGATTGGCAAAACATAGATCAGACATTAAGAAAGGACATTTCCACGAGAAACAACGTAAAACTGGAGAAAAGTTTATGCTATACTAAATGGAATATAATTGTATCTTTAAAGTTAATTTCCATAAATCGTTCTTAGGTTCATAAATTCATCAGAAGTAGGTAAGTTGTACAATTATTTAGTAGTTGAGTATTCTTTTTTTTATATTATTGTTGTTTTATTATAAAAATATAAGACCTGAATAAGTAAATTTCTTAATCTCCAACTCTTTTCTGATTTGTTTGGTTTGCTTTTTTGTCTGTAAATAATAATACATATATTAGTAAGTGTGTAACTATGATTGAGATTTTGTAATTTTTTTTAACTGGATGTTCACATGTCACACACAAAAGCAAAAAAAAACAGAATTACATTTACCTACTATACAAGTATTTGATGTAAAAAATAAAACTGCTGCCTAAAGAAACTAATTAATGTGGACGAAGTCGCGGATAAAAGCTAGTATTATATAAAAAAAATACTTTATTAATAAAAAAAATATTTCCTACTAAAAAGATAACCTTTTTTTAACTTTACTTTATTTTTTATAGTTTCATTAAAAATAGCCTTGGAATACACATATAAAGTAAAATATATAAAAACTTTTTATAAATAAAAGCCGGGTATAATTTTGAGTTCATAGGTAAATTATGAAATCTCAGAATGAGCTACTAATTTTATTCCTAATTAGTAATAAAGTATTAAGAAAGCCTTTTACATTAATATAAATAACTATCATATCGCTATCGAATAAACATATCGCTGAAAGTAGAATTAACTTATTTAATAAATTATTGATTGATTTATGTAATATTTTAAAAAATATTTTATATTTATATTTTATAATATGTTTCACACATTCACAGAAATAATTAATCGATTGAGAACTAACAAAAATAACTTGTTATAAAGAAGTATTTTAGCAATTATGTAAATTTTTTTACAACAATTAACTTTCGAAACACATTTCTTTCGAAACCATAGGCAATAATAATCTAACTAAGGATTATGAAAAATACAAAATCATGTCATCTTCTAGATGAATCACCAATCTTTCAGGGAAATTATATTATGTCATTACTTGTGAAGTGCCAGAGTGCACTAGTTTTAATGGTAGCTTCTTAAATAATAATTATGCGAGCGAGATGAGTTTTGAGGTACCATCCGCCTTCTATAAAATTAACTTTAGTTTCTCTCGTTTCATCGCTCATGAATACAAAATTTGTGTAGCGTTATTTTATAGCGTTTGTAACGTTACTTTATGAAAATATACTATAAATAATTTCTTTTACGACAAAGAACGAAAATAATAATAATAATAATACCAGGACAAATTACACACATTGATCTAATCCCTAAGTAAGCAAATTATTTGCTTGTGTTAAGAGTGTTAGACAACGATACAAATACATAGAACTACACATATAAATACTGAGAATATATTTAATAAACGACCAAACCCAGAAACACAGCCATCTATGCTCATCACATAAATGCCTGTCTCCGCCGGGAATCGAACCCAAACCCCATTGCGCCGTGACACGTTAGGCGTCTGCGCTAACCACTCGACCAACGGGGTGGGGGGAAAATAATTATCAATAAGGCGTTTTATACCCAAGATTTACAAATTGCATTAAAAAAGAAAGATCTCCTAAAACTAAATAAATTTATAATAGTAAATTTTACTTACAATTACAAATTATTTCTAATGAGTATTCATTAATCAATCTATCAATATTCTAAAAAAAATATTCGCAATATAATATGAATGAATGAAAAATAAACCGATACGGGCAGGGATTCGAAACCGCGGCTACTGGGAAACCGTCCCAGTCGTTCTTCCAACTGAGCTACCGTATCGCTGTCTGTCTCGGTGAATTAAGCATTCTATATGTGATCGTCTTTATCGGGACGGTGGTGGTATTCTATATTTATATAAATTTAAATAAGCTCAACATGGCTGTAGAGCGACGGGACGGTTTCCCAGTAGTCGCGGGTTCGAGTCCTGCCCGTATTGGTTTATTTTTCATTCTATATTTATATAAATTTAAATAACCTTAGCATGGCTTTACATGTTTATAGATATTTTCAAACTCTTTAGAGATATTCTTTAAACCTAACCTAACTTGTAATAATAAAGTCAAATACAAATAATGAAAGTTCCTTTTAAATTCACAATTTTTTAATACTAATACTAATTCTTAAACTATATTCTTTAATAGAACTCACCTTAACTTTATACACCTTTTTTAGCTCTATGCAAAAATTTCAGCTTACAGACCCCGAGTCAGCTTAATACAAAATTACTTTAATAAAATAAAGCACTCTTATAAACAGAATTAACTCTTCATGAAAGATTGTACAGGATACAAAGACTTCGATTATCACTTTTAAAATTAAATAAAACATTGTCTTTTAAATACAAACTATGTATTTCAGGTTCATATAATTATATATTTATTTTATCATAAATAATCACATATTCAGGTAAAACGAAAAAAAAAGAAGGCACTATATACATTATACATGTATAAAATCACGGTTGTGCAGACTGAAAATCAAAGTAACGAAAACGTTTCAAGTAATTAAATGCCAAAGTTACAAATATACTGAAACAACACGATGAATGCAATTTCGGTCTATGGCGTCCCGCTCAGGACATGAGGGTTACCGTTGTTTTTAATGGGTAACCTTCAAAATGCAACCATCGTTTCTGCTATCGGGTACTACACTTAACTACTGGGAAAACTACATTTTTGGCGAGGTGGTATTTATAATGATTATCATAACGACAAAATAAAAGGAGTACAAAATGTATTTAAACTATAAAACGGGGGAAGGAAATAACAACAACATAAGATTTTAGCTGGCCTAGAACGGTACGCTACTTGAATGATATTAATGTAGGTAAGAGGTTTTATTTAAAGTAATTTTCAACAGTATTGAATGTCTAGTCACGTAACGTCAGATAAGATATGGTTCAAAAGAATATTCTATTTATAGCTAGCTCATTGAGTTTGCGAAGTGAGCACTTATCCCGAATTAGAGAGACTTGAATCCAGCATGAAGCGATGCGATGGACCGTGTGACCTCAGGCGCTAACTTAAACCGAGCAAGACTAAATGAACTCCGAGATGTTCATTTTCCGAAGGAACTCCGAAAATAAATACTTACCAGTCAAAACAAACCAAGGTAAGCAAAAGAAGCGAATACGATTTTTACTTACTTTGGTATCTAAATATAGCTTACGAACTGAAACTTCATTTTATTATGTAATTTGTTTAAAGATATTTTTATTAACTTTTAATTATTTATTCATTTTCTTTATCAAAAATTTTAATGTTTGAAAACAATTATGGTTAATCTAAAACACATTTAAGATTTAAGATAAAATTAAAGTCTATAGAAAATACCTTTACAATCAAAGAGTACATTGTATACACAGAAATCGTTTAAAACAAAATAAATCAACTGATCTGACAGGTACACAATGACCTCACTCTCTGTTCCCTGATACTGCAATTAAAACAGTACAAAATATCCTTTAAAAGGATTGGTTTTCCTTTTATGAACTATTTAATTACTCCTAAAGATATTATTAAAAGAAAGAAACAAATATTTTTTTGTCATATTTTATAAAGTTATACATTCTTTCTGGTTTTTAAGGTTATATTACTGTTTTCTATATTATATTAATTGAACCTACGAAAACACTGATTTTGTTTAGTAATATTGTATATTGTGCCTATCACCAGCACCATAAAAGCCCAATGTGTTGGAAAGTAATGTTTTTATTTAAACCAAATAGCTAAGAACCATCTTAAAGTAAAAAATTTTTGATTAAAAAAACCGCAATGAAATCTATTCATTAATTTGGCTGTTACGATGCCACAGATAGACACACAAATACATAGATACAAACGTAAAACCTATAGAACCTCTTGTTTTTTGGGCCGATATGGGCGTATATGGGCCGAACGATATCCATTATGATTGTTTCATAGAAAAGAAAGTATGTACATTTCATAATTGTAAAATATAATAGAGTATTAAACTTACTTAAATAGAAGTAAAACATGAAGACCTTTTTTTCTTATTTCTTACATTTTCATTTATAATAGAAAAATGTTAAATATTATATCTCTCGATAGTTCAATCCTTGCCCATGTGGATAAATTTGTAATTCTATATGCTTATATTACTGTAAAAAAAACTTTTCTGTCTGTGTTTAAATGTTTTTTTTTAATTAATACAAAATTAATCTAGTCTTTAAAAACATTGAATTATTTTCACGAATGAGGAGAGCATGAAATTATTTTTAATGATATTAGCCTTGTTTCTAATTAATTACTGTTTAGTAGCTTGTTTATTTATATACAAACTCTTTTTTTATTTACGTATTAATATAAAACTGTAATAAACAAAACCCAAACTTAGACTGCTGCTGAAGTTCAATATGTAAATGCACTAGTAAGTGCACAGTCGGAAACAGGATCCCGTAGAGGCGTGCGTGCATTTTGTCGTACAAGAAAATCAAATAACCGTGACTGTATGATCTATCTCAAATCTACGTGCATTTACTTTTATAGTAAGAATGTTATATTTTACGATCTCCTCATTATTTTTTATTTAAAGATCTATGACGATTGTATTTCCAGATATATATCTCTTACATATTTTTGCGCAGCTGTAATCACGTTATATCGGAATTGCACCTGTAGTTTCAAACCTTTTTGCATTCTTCAGCATGCTTAACTGGAATCTGTTCACGCTGCGACTTCGCCAACCTTCTTGCTCATGATAAAGAATCTCGAATCGTTTCGAGACTAGTCTTGTAGGTCCTCATATAATTTACGTGGTAAAACTCTGTAAATATATATAAATCTTCTCATCAAATAAATTTATGCACTCAGCCTAAAGTATAGTTTGTTAATAAATGCTTGCAACGATGGTTAGAGATTTTATCAGTGATCTAGCCTCAAACGAAACTCGTCAGCAATGGTAAACCTAATAACTTTTCTTTGTTGAATCAGAACCTACTAAATTTTGTGTACGAGCTGAACAGATAGCAGTCCGTAGTAGTACATTAGACAAATGGCCATAGACTAGATCTTCTGTTGAACTACTATTAAGTAGTTTGTAGAAATTTTATAATAGTCCATACACTACCCAGCCTTGGTTTAAAGAGGTAGGATTAGTTGGTCTATTCATTATTTAAAATTGTATGTAACATTTTTTTTTTTTTGTAACTGTCCACTTAGATTTTGAATTAAAGAATTGGATATTTTTGCAGTTTTGCATTAACCGTTATGTATCTCAAATTTAGTGTAGGTCATAGTCTTTTATTTTTTATTCTTGTTAAACGTTTTCATGGTAAAAAAAGCATTTGGGATAAGCAATTTGTAATAAACAATTACTTGCTTTCTATATTAAAGCCACACCATAAAAGAATCTTCGTAAAAGTCACCTTATATTCTTTTGTATGCAAATTAAGGTTTTGATAATCAGCAATAACTTATTTTTAAGACACTATTATATATCTTTATATATATATTTCTTGTGTGCGTGTGTATGTCACTGAACTCCTCCTAAACGACTGGACCGATTCTTATGAAATTCTCTGTGTGTGTTTAAGGGGACTTGAGAATTGTTTAGATTCACAATTTGGTCCACTGGAAAATGGTTTTTTGATTAATTTTTAATGTGTAAGTAGGTGGTGATTTTGGAATGTTTCACATTGGTTCCGACGAACTGCGTTACCATGGCAATGTCAAATAAAAATCTATATATATATATATAGAAGGATGTTTGTATATATGAAATCGATGAACTCAGAAACTATTGGACCGATGATTATGAGAATTGGTATGTATATGTATTTTTCCACGGAGAAGGTTTATATGGTATGCCCATTGATGTAACTCACCACCAGGCGGCGCTGTCAAATATAGACTTCCGCCCCGTTCAACCGATTATCATAAAAGTTGGTATGACCATGTATGTTTCCTCGAAGAAAACGAATATGCTATGTCCATTGATGTAACTCGCCACCAGGTAAAGTAAGGGTTAGCCCAGCGAAGCGGGCTGGGTTCGCTAGTAATATTATATTTTAATTATAATCTGCCCTGACAGTTGGCGTTGCGATAGAAATAAGAAAAATATTTTAGTATTAGTGGCCCGATACGTGCTTCGCTACGTAAACAGTGAAATTTAAAAAAAATATTGGAACAAATTCATTTATTCAAACAAAAAATCTTTATCATACGGTATCGATTGGTCGAATTATGATAACTGTACATGTAATGACGTTAGACATTGTGATAACTTTTTAATATATTTTTTTTTAAAGTTTGATTTTTTAAATTAAAGACGCGTGTACAAGACAACGTCTGTCGGGTCCGCTAGTATCTTATATAAATGTGATAATAAACAAGAAAATAAAATAAATAAAAAAATAAATTTGTTAATTGAACAGTCGGTCCTATGAAAAAAGAAAGCGTGTATAATTATATATTATTTTGAAATTTAATTATTTATAATTTTCAAAGGAAATGAAAAGACAAAAATATTTCCTATATATAACCTATCTACTTTTATGAATCTGAGCTATAATGATTAATTAACATTGGGCGGTACCTTTTTTATTACTATCACCAATCTTTATTACTATCTCAGCTAAATCATAAAGCTAATATACTAATAATAATAATAAATAATTTATACAAGCTAAAAGTATAAGGGCGTGCCATAAAGACACTTTGCTACGACGTAGACATTTTGCTACACACTATGGTACAATTCTAATCAAGCAGGGCCATTATTAGGCATTAGAAGTAATTTGAAGTTTATGCATACTTCTATTATAAAGATGGTAATTATATATTTATATTATTTTTTCACAGTTAAAATGATCTTATACTAATCAGTATTTATGAAAAACAATTCAACTGCAAAGTTACCACTTTACATTAAAATGTTTAATAACTGATTAAACACAAAACTAAGACATCTTTAGGCTCAGTTGATTAACCTAAAAAACCGTCCTAAATATTTAAAATACACCAAACTTTTTACACAACATTTATAAATATGAACCGTTCCCAATTAATTTATATAAAAAATACACATCTATTTATTAAGAAGAATTAATATTCCTTTACTTAATGGTAAAAGTATAAATGCAGTATGCAATTTGCACCAAAGTTAAAAGAAAAAAATGGTTTCTTCTTACGCTGGTGATTAATGGTTGCCGCGTTGAGGATTGTTCGACCGAGATGAATGCTAAAGAAAATGAAATTAACTTTCGTTTTCGAACTGTCGGTTTAGTCACACAAGTTTTTGTGACATGTTATCTAACATATTAAAAATATTGAAGAATTGAAGGTTAACTAAATAAAAATAATTAAATTTACAATCAATATGTATTAAGAGAGTGAACGTGTAAGTGAACCGTTTACTTATCTCAAACGGCTATTGGATAAAATAAATTCATAACATTTATTACTTATGTGGAATAATTTTATGACATTTCATGGTCACGGAAGCGGAAGGCCTATGTGAAGATAACTCGCTCTGCCATAGTACATTTCACTGCTAATGGATGTTAAACATGCCACCTTCTTATTATTGATGTGGATCAATAATTCTTCGGCTTTCATCAATAAATAATAATATAGAAAGAACAATTATTAACCGATGATAATTACCCACTATGATATATATCGATTTAAGTTAGATTAACTTTCAAACATCACACTTATTGTTTTTTAACCCCCGACCCAAAAAGAGAGGTGTTATAAGTTTGAACTGTGTATCTGTATATGTGTGTCTGTTTGTGGCATCCTAGCAGCCAAATGCGTTAACGGATTTGATCGCAGTTGTTTTTAATCGAAATCCTGGTCCGTCAAAATTCTTCTTAGCTATATTTGATCGAAAAAAAAGCAAGCAAAAGGTTTCCAAGATAGCTTTTGCAAGTTATTCTTTTTAGAGATATTTTTGTATCGAGAGTTTTTTAAATTTTTAATGATTTTTTTATTTGACAGTACTTGACTAGCACAACTTACCTACGTGTTGAAGGCCCGGCGACATATATATGGTCTTAAGAATTTTTTTAATGTTGAAAAAAAGGTCAGTTCCCAAGAATAACATACGACCAATATTATTAGCCAGCATTTGAATTAAAGATCCTCTTTTACTATCCAAAGTGGTATTTTTTTTGTACCGGTCAAGTAGTTGTTTATACAATATGTATATCTGTGATAACGAAGTTCTACATTGTCAGGAATGATAATATCTAAGAATTTTAGGTCTCTATGGACTACATCTTACTAGTTCCAGCAATTTTCAGTTCTGATTTCAGCTTCCGGTTACATATGAAGGGTTCCTTAAATGTTAATTTATTTTTTATTTATTTATGTACCATAAAAATTTACAAAATATAAAAGTATACGAAGAAAAAAAATGTACAAAGGATGAACTTATCTCTTTAAGAGATATCTCCCAGTTTCATCATCATAGTATCATCTTCCAAAGTAAGATAAAATCTTTATAAATATAAAGTCGGCCACGTAGTATAATAAAAACATAAAAATTGATTTAATTATATTTTTAATATATAAATTAAATAGACTACATCAAATATATATATAACATAATCGTGAATATACTAATGTTAGATATTTACATATATACACACATACATACATACATATTTACATACATACATACATACATACTTCATCGTTTATCAATAATAATTTAAGTTATTGAAGAGAAATAATACTCTTTAACTCTTATTTTAAAGGCTGGATTTCCAACAACTGGATTTCCTCAAAAATATGTATCTGAAGAGAGTTCCAAAGGCGAGCAACAACAATTTTAAGAGAGTTTCAATAAAAAGTAGTATTGTAAGAAGGTGTTTATTTAGAGTATAATAAGTAATATAAATTACCGTTTGTTAGATATTTCAAGTTAACAAAATAGTATAAAGATTTATTAAATTCATCAAATAGTTTGTACAAACTTTAGCTTAGTATGGGTGCTTGAATTCACCATGAAGCCTGTGCGGTAATATGAATGCGTGTGCAGCTAGTCAAGGTATCTGGAAAATTGGAACTCACTGACCTCATATCGGAGTTGTTGAACGGTTACCAAGATCCTGGTATCTCTTTACTTAATTTGGGCGATATTTAATGAGGTCCGGATTATAGCTCAAAACACGACTACGCGGCTGCTGAACGCCTATTTATATTAGTGAGTCCACCGTCTAACTCCTCTTAGAGAATGTAGTGAGTAAGAGGAGAGTTGGGATAAGAAGGATGTATTGATAGTGTATACGTAGTTATTAATATAGACAATTTGATGCGAACTTGTTTCATAAACATGAATAGGACGCAACCACAACGACATTTTGTAGCATGTGATCACACGCGCTAACTAATAACTAATTGGTAATAAAATTCAATTTAAAACTTAAGTCATTACTAACTACTTTTATATGTGTCTAAAATATGTATTTAAAATTAAATTTCTTCCAAAATCGAAAATAACAATACAAATTTTAAAACGTAGTTACTTTAAAACAGAAAAAATATTTATTCATAATTTACTGGATTATCAAGCTTTTCTTTTTAATAAAAGTCGAACTTTAAAAGTCAAGTCTTTATCATATACACAAACATATGTTTCAAATGAAAAGACACTACTTTGTGTAGATGGTGTCGCAGCTACACAAAAGCAGTTTGACCTGTTCCCTAATTTTGTAATTAAAACACACAAAATATTAAACCAATCGAAAGAATTAGCTTCCCCATAATAGAGTAAACTATTTTATTGCTGTTTAGAACTTCAATAGTACTTGTCAAAATTATTTGCAACAGTGTAATCCAGGTATTGTATTCTCGCACGTCAGGAATAAGTCAACATTTATTGTAAAATATTTTTAAATCATAACACCGAGGAGTTTTTTTTCTTATTGTTAGTTAACTGTTTTGGTAGTTTGGTCACCGAATCTTTCATTTTAATAGAATAAATTCTTCTGTTTCTTCATTTTTTTGCCACTATTATTTAATATACATACCTTATCATTTCAATAAATATACAAGGTAAATGTTTTGTATGTAACTACATCGTGATAATAGTTATCGCGTCGAATGAAGCCGCGAAACATAATTACCAGTGATTTGGCCTAAAGCGAAACTCGACAATGATGCTAAACCTAATTAACAACAATTGAAAAGCTTAACAGTAATTGTGTTCATTCAGCGACGCAGGTATCTTTTTTTTGTCTCCATTAGTGTATGTTTGACAAAAAAATACAGTAAAAGGTCTTATAATCTGAAAAGCTCAATATCTACGTTTTTGAAATAATTAATGAAAATATAGAGAACATAATAGCAAATGATAGAAATTGGAAAAGATCTTGATGTATGCTTTCAAAATATTTAAACATCTTATATGTATTTATATAAATATAGAATGTAAAAAACCGATACGGGCAGGGATTCGAACCCGCGACTACTGGGAAACCGTCCCGTCGCTCTACCAACTGAGCTACCGTATCGCTGTCCGTCTCGGTGAATTAAGTATTCTATATGTGATCGTCCTTATCGGGACGGTGGTGACATCTATTAGGTTTCTTTCGAAAATCCTAACCAATGTTTCTATCTTTGCAGTATAGATAAACATTGAAAAGATGCCACTACCGAAATCAATTTTTGAAAATATCTTTAAACATGTATAGCCATGTTAAGCTTATTTAAATTTATATAAATATAGAATGTAAAAAAAAAAAAAAAAAAACCGATACGGGCAGGGATTCGAACCCGCGACTACTGGGAAACCGTCCCGTCGCTCTACCAACTGAGCTACCGTATCGCTGTCCGTCTCGGTGAATTAAGCATTCTATATGTGATCGTCCTTATCGGGACGGTGGTGACATCTATTAGGTTTCTTTCGAAAATCCTAACCAATGTTTCTAACTTTGCAGTATAGATAAACATTGAAAAGATGCCACTACCGAAATCAATTTTTGAAAATATCTTTAAACATGTATAGCCATGTTAAGCTTATTTAAATTTATATAAATATAGAATGTAAAAAACCGATACGGGCAGGGATTCGAACCCGCGACTACTGGGAAACCGTCCCGTCGCTCTACCAACTGAGCTACCGTATCGCTGTCCGTCTCGGTTTTTTACATTCTATATTCCCGATATCGAATCCCTGCCCGTGTCGGTTTTTTACATTCTATATTTATATAAATTTAAATAAGTTTAACATGGCTATACATGTTTAAAGATATTTTCGAAAATTGATTTCGGTAGTGGCATCTTTTCAATGTTTATCTATACTGCAAAGTTAGAAACATTGGTTAGGATTTTCGAAAGAAACCTAATAGATGTCACCACCGTCCCGATAAGGACGATCACATATAGAATGCTTAATTCACCGAGACGGACAGCGATGCGGTAGCTCAGTTGGTAGAGCGACGGGACGGTTTCCCAGTAGTCGCGGGTTCGAATCCCTGCCCGTATCGGTTTTTTACATTCTATATTTATATAAATTTAAATAAGCTTAACATGGCTATACATGTTTAAAGATATTTAAAAAAAAAATCTTATATGTAGAAATAAAACTATTAAGCAGATTATGTTTAGTATGCATTTTCAACACTGTATAAATAAGCAAAGGATATTAAATATATACTTACCCGGCTATAATCATGTAATTTAATCGGAATTTTGCCCGACTAGTTTCGAATTCATTCGGGGTTCCTATTCATGAGCTCGAAGCATGGCGGACTCGCGGCTTGTTCACTGCTGATTATAGCCGGATAAATACATATAAAATAATCATCACGGTCCTCGAGAGTTTAATTACAAAAAAAGCATAGGATAGTAAAGACGTTAAGCAAGTTATAAATTATGTAAGTAGCCAGATATCTATATGTACGAAATGTTAGCATATACAAAAAGGAAAAATTTAATTATAGAAATTTAAATAAAACTAGCGAACCCGACAGACGTTGTCTTGTACACGCGTCTTTAATTTAAAAAAAAATTAACTTTAAAAAAATATATATTAAAAAGTTATCACAAGGTCTAACGTCATTACATGTACATTTATCATAATTCGACCAATCGATACCGTATGAATGTGTAAATAAAGATTTTTTGTTTGAATACATGAATTTGTTCCATTTTTTTTAAATTTAACTTTTTACGTAGCGAAGCACGTATCGGGCCGCTAGTACTAAAATATTTTTCTTATTTCTATCGCAACGCGAACTGTCAGGGCAGACTATAATTAAAATATAATATTATTTAATATTTGACGTTACCATGGTAACGCAGTCCGTCGGAACCAATGTGAATCATTCCAAAATCACCACCTACTTACAGATAAAAAAATAATCAAAAAACCATTTTCCAGTGGGCCAAATTTTGAATCTAAACAATTCTCAAGTGCCCTTGAACACACACAAAGAAAGAATTTCTTAAAAATGGTCCAGTCGTTTAGGAGGAGTTCAGTGACATACACACGCACACAATAAATATATATATAAAGATAAGCATAGTATAAGCTAGTAATAAAAATAAGCAATTAGCTAAGACATGTTAAGATATTGAAACCCATGTATAAAAAAAAAATCCAAAATCTGATTAAACTTATTTAAGAAAAATTAAATTGTAATAAGTGTGTCCCACACATGCAAGTGCGAATGGTCCTGGATAAAAAAAGATGCGGAATGAAGTAATAAATTTCGAGAGGAACAATTCTGAAAACAGGTATAAAAGAGTAACTAAGACAAATTAAGACTCTAATCACGTTAGGAGTAGTCAATAAATTAACTAAATTAAGTTAATTTTTATTAACAATACAAAGTCAAGTTCTCATCTCAAAAAAAAAATACTTGTTTTTGTCATGAAACATCATACGCAAAGCTAAATTAATATTTAAAAATAAACGTTGCAATACGATATTATTCTTTGGTAATATGATCTTGCACAGAAAAAAAATCAAATCATCAAAATAGACACATTTGAACATAATCATGGTAATAACTAAAGATAGTTTCGGCATAGTTTTCTAGGATTGTCAAACTTATCTCTAAACTTAAAGTTGTAATTTACAAGCCAAGTCTGCATTGGAAATACTAACAGACCTGTTCAGCTAAACAATAGCTTCACCCTTTTTTCCTAATAAGGTAATTACTGTAATAAGCAACACAAAAAAAACCTTGAAAGGAAAGGCTTTAATATAGGAATTTATTTTTTTACCCCTTAGAATTCCAGTAAATATTCTATAAAATAAAACAAACAGCTCGAATATAGTTTTCATGGCACTAATAAAATATAAAACAAAAATAAAATCTTAAAATCAATAATATTAGTGGGTTAACAGGCTTTACCCTGTTAAATGTTTTTATAAAATAACAAAAATCAGGTTTATTTGATGCAATCTACTGTACACTTGGCGTGTTGTTCAAAGGTAAGTAGACAAAATTTAAAATTCAACCAATAAATGTATAGTTTAATATTCTTTACCCGCTTCCCCGGTGACGCTTTAATAGCCAACAGGGCTAACAGTATATACATACAAAAAAAAAATCTATAACAAAAACACTAAATGATACCAGGTAATTGTAAAGTGTGCGGTATTGTTTTAAATATTTAATTCTATTCCTATTTCTTTTGGATAAGCTTACATTGACTTATGAAAAAGTCTGCCTAGAGAACAGTAGAATTACTATTATAGTTTCCGCGGTTAGTTGGCTTTGATGCAATAATGTTTATCGAAAGGTGCTTTTTTATATCTGATGGTTCGACGACCCTTAATGATCTGATCGTCCTTGTTAATATAATTCATAGACAAAGTAAGATTTTCTTTTTTAAAAAAAAAAAGAACAGACGACCCACCCATTCGGTAATCATTGCTTAATAATGTTAGCTACATGACAATTTTTAAAGCTCAATTTTGACATAAAATATAAGGTTTTATAGAGAAAATTTTTCAACACCAGGTTGATAGCAGATGTTAGAATTTGATATTTTACATTATTAAGAAATGTTTCTTTCCATATCTACATGGAAAAAATACATTTTGAAAAAAAATTACTTTACTTGCTTTTGGTCTATATTCTTGTCTTTTGAAAGGTTAAGTCACCCATACACAACAAAAGAAAAATCCTTTCAAATTCCAGATTTTCAATTGCCTTCTCGTATTATTCTGATGTTCCTGATCGTGACCTTTGAGGAAGTTTAGTGCAGTTTATTCTGAGGCATCAAAGTCTGTTGACTGGAATTACGCGTCAAAAATATTGAATATGTCAAGTATTATGACATTATAATTCTTTATAGAACTTGTTTTTTGAACAGTTTGAGTGAGAATAGGAACCAAAATAAGTCTAATTTATTTTGTTCATATGAATCAGCAAGCTACAAAATTTGTGCACAAGCTAAACAGATATATGCGAGTAACATATAAGAGCTAGCTACCCAATAAACGGTTCACCGCATACTATAAAGATATAATAGTCACTTGTAACTTCATATTGCCATGACCCGAAGTTTATCATTATATACAGGGTTATGAATACTTAAGTGTAAATTTGTTTTGCTAAAATGTATGAAACATTTCAATGCATTGTAATTATCGTCAATTTAACACTTTTACAATTATAGTCAACAATTGGAAAACTTTACAATAGTTACGTTCATTAAATTAACCTTTTTTCTTGTTTCGTCTCTGTATCTGTAAACAGACTATAAATTTCCACATTCTGGAAATTTAAATTGTTTCTCATGATTTTACTTTGTTTTATAAAGTATTTAGGTTTATGTACAAACAAAAAAATACACAATACTATAATGTGTTGACTGGTCTACTCATCCAAAAAAAGTCTAACCACTAATGTATAGATTACACGCATCATGACCTTATTTCAATAACTCAACGGCTCTTAATAGCACCTTTGTTGAAAGTAGGCCAATTGCTATCGGATAGCAATTATATTCAACACTGGATGGACAGTTATGATAATAACTAAGAAGATCATTAGAATGAAATTAGTTAAAATATAATAACATGTATTTTTGGTTTAGAAATTTAATATTAAAATATTTTTTTATTATTTTATATATTAAGATATATTTATTTAAAATTTTATAATTCGAATTTCATTTTTTTATTGTATTGCATACATACGTGTACATTCTTATAATCGATGAAGACATCACTCCAAATGAGGACACCATAAATCAACCAGTACTCTTTCCCGGCCCAGTGACTTTCGAAAAGCGGTAGCGGTGGTTAGGATCCCGGGAATAAGGTGACTAAGTTTTAGGAAGTTCAGTTAACTTTTGGAAGTTGAGCCACCTGTTTGTAATTATGCCACACTAACATTCTGCCTTCTACTAATACTGTTACATATAATGTGCTATTATTTGTTACCCTTTAGTAATCGAGAAAACGGGCTTCCTTCCTTTGTAAAATACAAGATTTCGATACGTTTTTTGTTAAATGTATGACTTTTTAATTAAATACAGAAATTAAACTCTCGACACGGGCAGGACTAGAATTTTGCAACATTCCACGTTTAATCTAGAGTTATACTTTTTATTATTATTAATACTATTTTAATTTTAAATAAATGCTTACAAACATTTTCATACATTAATTTCGTTTACTTTGAATAACACTTAATACTGGAGACTTAACTTTGGGTAGAATTTTCAAAAGAAACCTAATAGATATAGCTTGTGTCCCCATAAGGACAGTTGTATTTCCGTAAAACTTGTTAAAGTATACGGGTAATACTCCATATCAACGCTGTTTAGATGTTTTAGTGGCTTTTAATTTCTGAGCGGTGAAATTCACATTTATATCATATATCCCAACATCTAATCAGTTTAAGAAATTAACAGGTTTAGCTACAGTAGAACAAGTGTTTTAGGAGAATTTTAGGCCGTAAACATTTCAAGTATTCTAACTTTAAATTATTTTTTTTTTGTCAAATCTTTGGTGAAAAATAAGAATATATTTAAAAAAAAGTTTTTTGGAGGCACGTCGAAGCAAATTACGGAGGCTGGTCCAAAATTTAATAGCGTCTACTGTGAGAGAGTTAGAAAAGCAATATGTTGTGAAGGTACAAGAAAATTAATCAATAACAAGACACAGATTATATAAATAATTTTTAAACTAATGGCAACTTTAAAATGTATTATAATCGTTATATAAATCTGAACTAACTATACGATTGGTAGATAGTTTACGTGATTCAATCAATATAGCCGACATATATGACTTTGTCTATCCAACAAAACAGTAACAGAAGGACACAAACTTTTATTTGTCCATAGAAGAGTGTGGTTAGTGGCTTTGTGGTACTAGGAGGGTATATGATCTGCTGCAAAATAAACATGGTCCATATCAATAATATTTAAAAAATATATATTACGGCAACGATATGAATATCATTTTATTTTATTAGTATTTTATATGAGTTTATCATACATAAATAATTAACTTGGTCTAAGTTTAGCAAATAAAATAGTTAAAAATGTGGTCCAAGTGGAAAATGGAATGATATCAAATAAATAATACACAAAACTTAGTTTGTTATGTATCATGTGGCTCAAACATATTTCTATGAAATTATTACTTAAACTTAAAGAGCATTATACTCTTATACGTTTATATTTTTTAAGTAATGTTAAAAATATTAAAATCATGTTCAACTATTATTAATTTCATGAGCAAAACAAAACACGAAACAAAATAATAATAAATAATAGTTTCACCTATTTGTACTTAAAAAATCAATATTTTCGTTGTCGCATTTTGATTACATATATAAACCTAGACATTTATAATTGATTGCTAAATCGAAATAAATATGTAAAAATTTGTATGTTCAATGTAAGGAGAACCATATATTCCTAGCAAAATTCACTATTTATTCTATTGAATTGTTGAAAAGAGCGACGCTCAAAAAACAATTACTATGAACTATCAGTGAGAGTAGAAACAACTTGGATGAATAATTTAAAGTTAACTAGTAATGTTCCGACTACACGCTCAGTCTTGCCATCATAGTTATATTATAATTGTATTCAAAATTTAGAAATAAATGGAATATGGGACAGTCCTTACCTACTTCATAATATGAGTTTTTTTAATAAATGAATTATTGTATTGGTCTAACACATTCGTTTAAAATTGTTTTATTTTTTTTAAATATAACAAATACTCTTTTATTAGATAACTCTAGTACATCATTCATATGAAACGGTAATCTGATAATAATAATAATAAAATAAACATATTTCTATTTCAAGGCATATAAATTGGTTTTTGTGTGTAAGTATTAAATAATTATTATAAAATCTTTAACATACTATTACAAAATACTATTTTTCTAATACATATACAATACACACATTTAAATACATATAGGTTTAACGGTTATCTTAAACAATTATTCAAGCGAAATGAGTTTTGAAACATTCTCGTCTGTCAGTAAAATTAACGTTGTTTTATTCTTCTCGTCGGTTCTTTAACAAGTTTTTATTATGTTCTATTCTATATATCTCAAATATTATTGTATAATTTACTGAAGATTATTAAAGTAATTAATAAATATATCACACATTCTAATAAGACTTTTTATACATTAAATATTAAAAAAATAAGACTATATCATAACATAATAATTGGGTTTTAGACCCAAAAATCATGTTTCTATAATTTAATGTTATTTTCCCCCGTTTAACTTCAGTTGCGTGACGAATTAATACAACTATTTAAGTAAGAAATAATCCTTAACAACCTTTTTATAAATTAAGTTAAAGTAACTAATTTCCCAAAAAAAATTAACATATTATATACTAACTGTTGCACGCGACTCCGTCCACGTAAACTATAAAAATAATATTATATAGCTTATACACCTATTTGTGACCCGTGAGTTAGAGAGTTGTGAAGTCAAATTTTGAACTGTATAAATAAAAACTGCGGAATGATCAAAATGTCGACGATGGTGACTATGAAACGTTGCAGAAGTACGTGTGTGTGGCAAAATGATGATATTTTATATATTCCTATATTATAATTTGTTATAGTCATTCTATATTAAAACATTTGAAAGTGGGACAGTAATAAAAATAATAAATCGCTTAGTATATAAATATTCCAAAAAAACTATAATTAATTAACAAATATTAATTATCGTTTTAATTTTTTTTATTTTATTTTATTTTAATTAATAAAAAAATAATTGCAATAGTTATTTGCAAGTTTTGTTTGTAAGTCTTTAACATACAACGTAAAAATACTCTATTTTTTTAGGAAGTTACTAATTGCTTTTATATTAAATATGTTGTATCACTTCGCTAAAAAAATATAAATTAACAACGACACATTTAAAAATAAAAAATAAGTTTGTTAAAGTATTTTCATTATTAATTATACATGTTTACTTATTTAAAAACCTTTATGTTTAACAATACAGAGATTGAGCTACGATGATTAGTTAAAAGTAAACCGGTGATAATCAAAAATTCAAATTACTAGATGATAATTAAAAAATAAAACACTAGTTGATTCCGAGACGTCTGCTTCCGCTTCTCTCTCTTCCGACTAAATCATGACCTTACAAAAATAGTATTAGAATAACACCCGATTCCAAGAGATGCGAAAATACAAAAACAATGGTGTATGGTAATTAAAAGGGATAATATATTTCTTAAATCGTGTTTATATTGTTGTGAAGATCAATTTAACGTAAGTATACTTTATTTATATAGAAATACTTTAGTGAAACAAAGAGAAAAATAAAATCTAAGTTTGAAGAAAGAAGTTATGGCTTAAAACAACACCAGCCGAGAAAATGAGAATGTGCGTAGTCGCAAACATTTACACCGGGTAATGAAGCCCTTTCAGATTTGCTATCAAAAGTAGTAATTTTTAAAAAATTGTGAACCTTCACAAAGAAGTCATCCCTAAGCAAGTCCTAGTACTGCCCATACCAATATCCAGATATCCAGATATAAATCAACCAGGAATCAGTACTTCTCCTATTAAATGTGATGATCAAAAGGCAGAGCTTTGCTTTTCACATATTGAAGATAAATTACCAAATGACTACACTGTGTGTGTACCAAGTCAATATTAACCCGAAGTATAGAAGTAAAGGTGTCAATTTAAATATACCTGCTGAAAAATAAAATGTAGCATTGTCACCATTTCCTCATTCAACAATATTGGAACTTTACCAGTAAAACTATCTGTTCTAAAAAGAAAATAATTTACTGAAAATACAGCTGCTAGTTCTTCTATAGCATCTTATTCTTATTCTATATCTGCTGATTATTAACCTAGTTATTTATCTAAGTCAAGTGAAGTAGAAAATGGTTCAATAGGAGAAACATTTTAAAAATATAATTTGTAGTAGCATGCTTACTGCTATTGAAAAATAAATTTGTAGTTGTTCTGTTAGAGTTGTTTGGTATTGAGAAAATGCTTTTAGGATTACCTAAACGATCGTATCATTTAATAAAACTTTTATGCCCAAAAATATAGGTTTAAATTATTTATTTTTCTCAGAAACACTAATACTACTGTATGAAATTCGACGCCGATAATTTGAATGGCTTGTCAGATGTCGTCACATTTCCTTTCGACGAATGGTGGCCCGTTTTGGAAGCTTGAATTTCGCTCTCTTAATTTACACATTTCACAAATTATTCTATGGCTTTAAATAATTAGTAAATAAAAAAAATATATAATAAGATGATAAGAAGTATTCGAGAAAGAATATTTGAAACCATTTTAAATTTTATAAATACTCCCTATTAACAACTGACAAATTTTACAGATCATAAAGATTCTATTATAATTATTTAAATTAATAAATCTGCTAAGGATAGATCAAGTACTTCAGTTTCATATTATAATATATATAATATATATCACCACATATTCATATTCAGATGTAAAGAGATATTGGCATTTAATTCAATTAGTAAATGCCGTAACAACTAAAAAATTTTTCATAAAAGAATATTTTAAAAGAATATATCGGTTTTTACATTGTACTTTTATATTGAATAAAAAAACTATTTTTCAATGTATTACTAAGAAACTGAAACAATTACCTTGAAATAATAAGATTTCTCTATTACAAAAATAAGAAAAATAAGATTTCTGTAATATTAACATAGCGTTTTTTAAATTTTGAAATTCAAATATTTTAGACGACTAAAAGTGACATGGTAAAAGAAACCGACATCAAACAAAGTGACAGGATTTTGATATTGCAGAAGGATCATTGTTATATATTAATTACTCAAAATATGTATTCAATTGCTTACTAACTACTAAAAAACTTTTTAAATGACTTAATATAATACCTGGCTTGCATGATTTGTATTAAAGATCTTATAAAAATAAACTTTACTTTTTTACTATGTAAAAAAAATATAATATATTTTAGACTTTATTATAATTTCACGTTTGAGAGCCACTTTATATATTTAATTAAACACAGAACATATTTATAAAATTTGTGTTTGCAGTTTGTTTATCACACGATTTTATCGTAGCTGCCTTTCTTGATTACTTGTCGAAAGGCTGGGGTAATTAACTAGAGCTCGACTATATTGCGAGCAGTTATTGAATTGATGGTGACGGAATCAGCGGAACTCAGTTTATTTTGTTATTTTGTTTATACTGGAGCGTCTTATTCCCGGCGTTAACTTACATCGACCACCACTAAAATGAACTCAAAGACAAAGAATTGTTCGAGTGAACTCGAAAGTAAATACTTTATAGTCAAACTGAAACCAAAATGAGTAAAACAAGCAAGTTCTTCCTTCTTCATCTATTCTTGATAGAATTGGATACCCTCCCTATAGTTAACAGAAGATAATGGTTTTTGTAGTTTTTTTATTTACTTTATTGTATGACTTTCTAAATCTTTTCTTAAAATAACTATTTTCTCAATTAATGTATACAAAAATTTGATAAAAAAAAATTAAGATCCTTTAAACAAAAAAAAAACTGAACAGGATAAAAAATATACTATTTTGCATATTTTTAATTACCACGCAAATATAATTATTAACTCTGGAAATTATTGTATCACGCAACTTGTTTTTAATTAATAAAAATATTCAATAGTACGGTACCCATACAAATGAAAACGTTTATATAATGTTATTTTTAACTGGCAATAAATAAAAGCTATTTGATTTAAAAAAAGAGAGGAAAAATATATTGTATTTAAATTGCTTTTTTTAACAAGAAAATATTTTTTTACTTTAGCATTATTATTTCATCAATACGATTTTTACCATTACTCATTAATTAATTATATTATGTTATAATTATAAACGGATATTATAAATAGAAATGGAAAAAAAACAATTGATAAATGTGAGGTATAATCTAATGTGCATTGTACAAAATACAATCGTTTTGAAAGCAGGTAAATGAAACCAGTTAATAAACTGTGATGGGAATTTGACCTCGCAATCCTACTAGTCGCTGGGGGGAACTAAATGATTTATCGTCTACGAATCCGATTTTCAAGCATCTCTGTAGCACTTTATATTACTGTTAGTTTCTTCCATCTGTTTGCAATTTACTGTTTAAAAATGATATACCTACTCGTATCTGAACATTGTTTGTTCAATTTAAAAACATTTTATGAAGATGATTTGACTTTTGAGAAATAAAAATTTAAATATACTAATTAAATAAGAAACAGAATAGAAGGATTTTATTATTTTAAGAATCAATTAACTAATAAGTTCTTAGTTTGTGCACGACCAAGAACACGACATAATATTTAATATATTCTCAGAAATATAAGTTACCTCCTCTTAGATCAGAACTATCTTCTAGGTTGGTCTACGTCTACACTGTGCAATAGTTTGTTTAAATAGAAAAGTATTTATTTACAAACTTTCGACTTCAATATTTAAGAATAAATTCTATTATTTTATAATACTTTTGATACACATGAATTGAAAAAGCATTAGTTTCAGCAAAACAGGATAATTAAATTTAAATTCATATGATGCAAAAACAATCTTGATATTGTATGTATATATATAATAAACTATTACATCAGTACAGTATATTTTTAAAATCTTATCCATTTTTTTTGTAGTTATATGAACCTCTCTTAACTTTTGGTTAAAAGATTAGATACCTTTTTTATTGCTTTAACAGAAAAATATATAATTATACAAATATTTACAAACTCTAACACTATTTATTTATTTATTTAATTCTTTATTGTACAAAATCAAAATGGTTTTATAAATGACTACTTAGGTTTTATATAAAATAAACTGTTATTAAATAAAAGTAGGTACTCTTCAAATTATACATTTTCTTAAATAGAGAGATTGAGTTTTTCGATGTTGCTTTTGTTAGTTATCTTTATGGTATAAGCAAGGATAAAGGCCCAAATTTTGAAGATTCAACCACTAAGGGCTTAAAAAAGATTAAATAGGGTTGGAAAGTATCCAGTGTGCAGTCGCTAGTGCCGCCATCTGGCGCGTTCCCCGGGTTGCGGATAGGGGGGGTCTTCACCGGCTTCGGCCGGCGCGGACAGCTACTAGCAAATGTGGCTGCTTGCTTTTCGGAGCGAGCATTGCACGGCCACAAGATCTCGGAAGCCCGCACTGAGCGAGAACGAGGGCTGGACGGACGGAGCTTGCTCTAATCGTCTGGCTGCGAGGAAGACAACCTCTATAAAAAATCACCCTTTTTTCGTTGTGTCGTCGTCGTGTTGTCTTTTCTTCTTCGTGTTTCTGCGTCTTTTATTTTCTTTGTTTTGTGTCGGTCCGGAGGTGCCTCGTCTGCCGAAGGGCCGGGTAAGGATGAGGGCACCCAAAACTTTATGAAATGAACGATTCTCAAAACCGTCCCCAGGCGGGTGTTCAATCCCGCACGATCGCTGTTGCCGTCTGCCCCTCGTATTCTGGGGGGGCACGAACCGTTCGAGTGCAGGAGTCCCTGCACAGGTCGACACCACACCGACCTGTTCAACTTAACTGCGTGTGAGGCGTGGACGAGGTGCGCCCAAAGGACGCGGGAGTGGGCTCGCCCAGGCGAAAGCCGTTTTGCGAGCCATGGAGGAGGAGGCGGAGGAGGCCGAGTTCGAGCGCGCACTGAGCGCTCAGGCCCTCCGCTGGAAGAAGAAGAAGGCTCTGGTGGTGACTGCGCCGGTTTCCGAGGACAATCTGTCTTTGGAGGCGCTTCCCACCATTGAGCCGACTTCTTCTATGGATGCGCAGCAGCTGCATGCAGTTGCGCGGAAGAATGCTGCCTCTATCCAAGAGGTGTGCAAAAAGAGCACTAACTTGAAGGGCACTATGGTTAAGGCTCTGAAGGGGGCTGCGAGCAGCCTTCTCGAGATCGTCGAGGTTCTGGCCTGCAGGGGGGAACCTGAGGAATCGCTGCAATTGCGGGCGGATAACGCCCGTCTTTGTCGCGAGGTGTCCTTCCTTAGGGAGGAGATCGTCAAGGTTCGCAAGGACTTTGACGATCTTAAGTCCTCTGTCGGTCAGCCTCCGATCTCGTAGGGGGGTCCAGACGCGGTTGAGGAGTTGAGACGCTCCGTATTATATATGGTATGGTATGGTATGGTATGGTATGGTATGGTATGGTATGGTATGGTATGGTATGGTATGGTATGGTATGGTATGGTATGGTATGGGCGTCACCTTTGCCCGACTCCCCACCGATGCTTCGAGAGCGTTGATTAACGCCGAGAAGGTCCTGGTGGGCTGGAGCTCAGCCAAGGTGGAATTGCTGGAGGCGCAGCCGCTGCGCTGCTTCAGGTGCCTGGCACCTGGGCATGTGCGTGCGGCTTGCCCGTCCGCGGTCGACCGTAGCGCCGCCTGTTTCCGGTACGGTGGTGAGGGCCATACCCGAGCCACTTGCACCGGAATGTTGCGGTGCGTGGTCTGTGCGGACCGAGGCCTTGCAGCGACCCACCTATTGGGGGGCCCAGTGTGCAAGGCTCCGCGAGTTCGAGGATTAGCACCTGGTGCGAAACCTTCGAGCGCGGAGCCCAGCACGGAGCCGGCTGTGGCTATGGCAACATAGTCACATCGAGCTTCAGCGGGGGAGGCTGCGAAGGAGAAGGGTTCAGCCCGTTCCTTCACAGCCGTAGGCCTAGGTGAGAGAGGGGGGGGGCGAACTCTCTCGCCATTGCACTAGGCCTATGAGGTAGGGGTACACTGGTTGCCCGGGGTATCCTTATCAGAGGGAAGTTCCGTCGGGGCGCCACGGTGAGTGCGAAAGCGATCCCGTGGCGTCCCATTGTAGCGACGTGGGCAGCCGTTGGGTTTTTAGTGGGGTGCCTTAAAAATGGCAGTCGCCGGGTGCTGCACATCGCCCGGCCATCGCCTTCCTGGCCTGGGTGAAGATGCGAAAACGCATTTTTCCAACGATAAAAAAAAGGGTTGGAAAGTATAATGGAAAGAATGTGTAATAAAGGATAATATTTATTTTAATTTCGAAGCGACCAAGGAGTCGTGCATAAGCTAGCTTTCATGCAACTATTTTTATATGTTATTATTCTAATTGAACATTTGAATCAACGTTTCATAATATTATACAGTAATATGGTGCAAAGAAGTTATTAAATAAATGTAAAATAAAAAAAATATAAATATGGCAGTTACAAAAATCATAGAAGAAGAAAATTCTTAGAAGAATATCAAAACCTATTAAAAGTATATTTACTTAGCCTGGCCATGAATACTATTACAATAATAAAACATAATATTCATTCACAATATTTGTGCTCTCATTTTTACGCCTATCTTTCTAAATATGTTTGTGCCCACCCATGCAAACAGAAAAATATGTGAATATAAAATAAGCACCGGGGCTGAAATTCTACTAGACATATAAGCGTCCATTTTCCCATCACAACCTTACCATGTACTTTAAATTGCACCACTTGTTTAATAAATTGTAAACATAATATAGACACTAAGCAAAATAGATATTGAGATGTAGGATAGAATTAAAATCACAATTAATTGTTCTAGCCCATGGTCCAAGCGACCCATAATTTTAAAATAATTATAACTTAGGATAACAATAATAAGAACTGTAAGCAAGCGTGGCAGCTAGGGTAAATAAATTATCTGTAAATACAAGCTAGAAATGTATAAACTCAAGTAACACAAATTGAAAATCCTGAAAAGTGAAACTATTATCCAAATAAAACAATAAAATTGATGCAAGTTGAAACAGCAAACCCGAATGATACCCAGCTGCCATAAAACCGTACACGCTACTAGGCAACAACATAACCGAAACACACAACACGTGCTACGAATAAATAATAACAAGCTGAAATACTGGCACACTTAAAAAAAATATATATATTTGTGACATGATTTTTTTTTTGTTTTAAAAAAGAGCATTTTTTTTTATTTTCCATCGCCTTGGTATTGGTATTTGCAGTAGTACTAGTTTATTAATACCTATCATGAAACCTCTTCTATTTTGGAAAGAATAAGCGACCATAACAGTGAAGGAAAGAATTTAACCAAATCTCCCAAACATCTAAAACTATGTCTCGTATATTAAAAGATGGTTATGAACTTTTAGCCTGTAAGAGACTATGGTTATTATTTAACAGATAATCTTTAAATAAATAGGTGGTAAAATCCAAAGCAACTTATTAAGGCTTATGAAAAAGGGAGGTCACAGAAAAAGAATCTAACGTAAAACTTGTAACTATTGACCACATTTTAAACACAGATATAATAAAAAACATACATATATTATCAGTATGTAATAAATGCATATAACATCATGTAGCCATAATCGTGCACATGTAAGTAAATTAGATTTAAAATACACTATAGTTAGAAAACTCTATTTTAATCAAAAAGTTCCAGAGTTCTAGGAATTCAAACAACAAATATTATATTACATACTATCTGATGCCATCGACTTCGTATCTGCCTTCGTTTCTTTCTCCTCCGATTTTATCATCAGTCATCACTTAATAATATTAGAGCCAAAGCTTTTATGTTAATACTAATAAACGAGTGGAGCCGTATTATAGTCTGTTCCGTATTCCGTATGCCGTATTAACGTCTTGTGGGCGTTCCACGGGAGCTTTTTATCTAAAGTTATACCTAATAATATTGTTAAGTCAGTCAGTTCTAACACTTCATTGTTAAGGAGCAAACTACAATTTAGATTTTTGACATAAGAAAGTGTCAATGCATTAAGTTTTTTTAATATTTAAGACCAATGAAGAACATGTAACAGAGCACTGTTTTCTTTATCATAATTAGCCTTATTACGCACAACGTTAAAAATAGGTAAGGTATCATCAGCAAAAAGTACAATGTCACATACGTAATGTCCTTTTACGTAAAAGATCAAATCATTAATATAGAGTAAAAATAAAACGGGGCTAAAAATATATCCTTGTGGAACCACCCATCTTTAGGTGAGAACTAGCCGATTTATAATTATTTACATCAACCGTCTGAACTCTTTGATTTAGGTAAGAGGAATTAAGATCAAGCGCAGTACTATGCACACCATAGTGATTAAGTCTGCAGGTTTTAATACCATTATTATTCTTACATTCTTTTTTTAGTTCATGAGCGGTTCCTATATGTAAAAGTTTTAGACTGCGTAGGTAGGGTTGCCAACTTTTTTTGATGAAAAAAAAGTATAAAACTGTTTGGGCAGGGAAAAAAGTATTTGTAAGAAAAAAAGTACTATAAAATTTTATAATCATATTGAACTTGAAACGTTTTTTGTGTGCTTTTAGCACAAGCGAACATTTTTTTACTATTTTTGGATTTTTCAAAGCTTGTAAATGACAATCAACATTGAAACTTAAATAAATAAACAATTCGTTTATAAATTAAATGTATTGTCGTTTTAAAAAGTTCAAGTTTAATCTCAAAGAGACTTTAGGAAGTATGGAAAGCCAGTTCGCTAAAATCAAACCATTTTTGTCATACAATTTAAGATCCTTTCAATAAACAGTGAAAAAATACTGATAATTTTATTAAATATTTCGGGTTAACACATTCACATTAACATGTTACTGATTGTAGAAATGTTAGATACATTTCGTTCAGTAATTATAAATCGTTTACATCATCTGTTCTAACTTATACGTTAAATAGTTAACTATTTACCCATAAATCCCATAATGAGTGTTTTGTTCTATGAATCGCAGTGAAGGTTGAAAATAAAGTATTTTCACATACTTTATTTGTATGCAAAAGTATAAAGTTTATATAAATAAAAGTAAAATATATAAACTCGGCGTCACAAAAATCGCACCTCTATGTTTTTTTCAGTAAATCGCTCCTAGAATCTAGCACATAAGTACTACGTATGAAAAAAATATATCATTCTAAAGTGCACTTCAATACCTTTATATTAATTACCTGTATCATTAAAAAAACAATTACCATTTCTAACCAGGGACCAATCAAAAAAAATTTTTAAAAAATGCTCACTTAAGGAGCACTACTTGTGCTACCTTATAAGGGTATAAAAGCTCATGTAAAGGTAAAAAATGGGTCAGTCGCTACTCAGACTTCAGAGTGAACACACCGGAACAACATACCCAAGAGAACAGTACCTGAAGATGGATACAACCCCTGATAAAGCCGCTCAAATCATTGCGCTATTGCAATCAGGACTGCGACAGGTTGACGTTGCTCGACAGTTGAACCTTAGCCGATTCTCAGTTCGACGAATATACCAACGGTTCCTTGAGACTGGTGGCTATACTCGAAGACGTGGATCCGGAAGAAAACGCTGCACGTCAGAAAGAGACGACCGCTTCGTTGTTTCCACAACCTTGCGGCACCGCTTCAGCAATGCTGTTGAGTTGCAACAAGAGCTCCGATCAGCTTGCAGAACGTCTGTGAGTGTTTCTACGATTAGAAGAAGACTAAAAAAAAAGGAATTGAGAGCTCACAGACCTGCTAGGGGCCCAAAATTGACCGTGCAGCATCGAAGAGGGCGGTTACGATTTACCCAGGAGCATGTCAACTGGACGAGTGAACAGTGGAAAGCCGTTCTCTTCACCGATGAGACACGAGTATGTCTTTTCTGCAACGACAGACGCAGAAGAGTATACCGAAGACGAGGAGAGCGATTTGCCCAGGCTTGCATAGAGGAATCCGTCGAATACCGAGGTGGTTCCTGTATGTTCTGGGGTGGCATATCCGTCGAAGGGAAAACGGAGCTTGTGTGCGTCTCTCGGACTGGTGGTGGTCGCGGGCAAGGGTCGCTGAATGCTCGGCGGGGCGGTATATAACGGAGATCTTATAAGACCATGTGGTTCCGTATGCTGGTTTTGTTGGCGATGGGTTCATGTTAATGCATGATAACGCCCGTTGCCACACTGCGTTTGCTGTGCGGGACTATTTGGAAGAGGTTGAGATCCCTGTTATGCAGTGGCCAGCACGAAGTCCAGATCTGAACCCGATCGAGCATCTCTGGGACGATGTAAAGAGGCACGTACGAGCACGAGATCCTGCTCCCACCACTCTACAAGAGCTTCAGGATGCCGTGAAAGACGAATGGGACAACATACCCCAAGCAAGAGTGGTGACCCTCGTGAGCTCCATGAAGGATCGGCTGGAAGCTACCATCACAGCAAGGGGTGGAAACACTAGATTTTAAGGCCTTATTTGTAATTTTTTATGATGTTATTAATTTTATTTTTTGTCACTTTGTCATGTTTTAAGTTTTTTGTTATTAAAGAATTAAAATGCATACACATGTTTTTTATTTTCTAATAGACAAATGAATTACCTTTCCAATAATATCCTACAATCATATCCTTACAATTCACAAAGTTTGAATAAAATTATTTTGAAGTTGCTTTTTTAAAAGGTGCGATTTTTGTGACGCCGAGTGTATAATAGTATATATATATTAATTTGTAGTTTTTAAATTGTAGTTGACCTTAATATGATCTTTCTGTTGCTTCTTCTCCTAAACTACTGAACCAGTTGCCATCGGTTTTTTGTATTTGATAGCAGCATTAATGTCGATGGTTAAGCAACGAACATTGATAAAAAAGGAAAATTTAGGAATAACCATCGAAAACCAAATTTTGCAAAATGTACGAATAAAATAATTAAATCTGCGCTTATTTAACAACAACTCAGAATGGCAGTCAACCTAGTATTTACATATATCACAACATATTCATATTCAGATATAAAGACAAATTGGCATTTAAATAAATTAAATGACTCTTAAATGTAAAAATAAATGTATACATATATGAAGTTAATATAATCTAAATATAAAAAAAACTTAGGACAATCTTCACAAGATAGATCAAAAAATGATACCTTCAAATAACTTCTATATTGAACTACGAGGGGGGGTCAAAAAGTTCGCGGAATGAGGGGTATGGAGGGGGAAAAGGCAACTTTTTACTACCTGACACTCATTAATACTAAGTTTCAAAACAATTAGGTCATAATTCACTGAGCTACACGTCAATCAACAAGTCAATCTGGAAGAATTTTTGCAACATGGAGAAAAGCAGCGGCGAGTTGAGTTTTGTCGCGAGTTTTTAGCGCTCTGTGGTGATCAAAAGGATGAAGTTTTGAACCGAATTGTGACTGGCGATGAAACTTGGGTTCATCATTATGAGCCTGAGTCTAAACAAGACTCCATGCAGTGGCACAAAAACGGCACGCCACCCCCGAAGAAATTTAAAGTGTCTCCGTCGGCTGGAAAACTCATGGCTTCTGTTTTCTGGGATTCAGAAGGAATCCTCCTTATTGATTATAAAGAAAAGGGTGTTTCTATAACTGGAAAGTACTACGCTACATTATTAGAACGTCTGCAAGTTGCTGTGAGGGAGAAAAGACGGGGAAAATTGACCCAAGGTGTGCTCCTTTTGCACGACAATGCACCTGTGCACAAGGCGCAAGTTGCGATGGCTGCTGTTCAAAGAATGGGCTTCGAAATCTTAAAAGATCCTCCCTATACATATATTTTTTTTTCACTAAAATAATATACAAACGATTTAAAGTGTACTTCAAAAGTTTTCAGTGCAGTATTATTTATATATCTGATTAAGAAAAGTGTTTATTAGGTTTGCCGCGTAATTATTTTTACTACAAAAAAATCAACTTTACTACAATCATTTGTATCGTTTGTAGTTTTAGAAAAGGTTTTCTGACTTTTTAAAACTTTGTTTTTTTTATTTTTTCTGGAAGTTATACATATAAAATATTTTTTTTTTCACTACCATAAACTACAAACGATTTAGAGTATATTCCAAAAGTTTTTAGAGCAGTATTATTAATATTTCTGGTTGAGAACAGTGTTTATTAGGTTTTCCGCGTAATAATTAGTACTACAAAAGAATAAACTTTGCTACAATCATAAGTATCGTTTGTAGTTTTCGAAAGGGTTTTCTGACTTTTTAAAACTTTGTTTTTTTTATTATTTTTTTAATTTTTCCCGGAAATTATACATATAAAATATTTTTTTTTTCACTACCATAAACTACAAACGATTTAGAGTGTGTTTCAAAAGTTTTTAGAGCAGTATTATTAATAATTCTCGTTGAGAACAGTGTTTGCCGCGTATTTATTAGTACTACAAAAAAAATAACTTTACTATAATCATTACTATCGTTTGTAGTTTTCGAAAAGGTTTTTTGACTTTTTAAAACTTTATTTTTTTATTTATTTTTTATTTTTCTCAGAAATTACACATATAAAAAAAAATTTTTTTTCACTAAAATAAACTACAAACGATTTAAAGTGTACTACAAAAGTTTTTAGTGCAGTATTATTTATATATCTGGTTGAGAATAGTGTTTATTAGGTTTGCCGCGTAATTATTATTACTACAAAAAATCTAATTTACTACAATCATTTGTATCGTTTGTAGTTAAATATGAGCGAAAAAAAGTAAGGATTTTTTAAGTCGGGGTCCAGCGTGATGGAGCTATGTATATCTGTCGTCAAATTTTTGCCAAATTCCATACAAAGTTATTGTTCGTCTTACTTACTAGTTACTACTACTACTACTTACTAGACTGCTGTCACTGTCAGAGAGATCGTACAAAAAGTACTTTATACAATTCTATTATCCATATGCTATACCTTTTTATTTCTATATGTATTTAATATTGGCAAAAAGTATGTATAGATGGAGGTGCACCTCCCTGAAAATAATACTGGCGGCGCCCATGTGAGCTGTAATTCTACTAAAATTTTCTTTGCTCTCGCTTTCTCTCTCACTTCCCCGCTATGAATCCCATATGGTGGTGGGGTCAGCTTTCTCTCTTTTTTGCTCTCCACTTCGGTCTATCCTCGACGTCGTCTTCTGCTAGCAAGCACTCCATCATGCCCTTTTTCACTACATCCTTCCACTTAGCTTTGGGTCTGCATCTAGGTCTTCGACCGGGGACGGAAAGTTGAAGCGCCAGGTTTTCGACATATTCCGGTGGTCTCCTCTTCACATGTCCACACCATCGCAGCCTACTTTCCTGCATCTTGTCGGCGATGTCGAATATCGATTATAAATAAATATTATTCGTGTGAAAAAATATTGTTATTTTTTTTTATCTGGGCATTGTAAAAATAAAAGTTTATTAATATATTTTTTAATGATTTGGAAAGCTTGTGATAAATCATGTAGTAAATCGAATTTTTGCAAGGTCACTGCTCCATTGAGGTTTTATTTAAAGATTATGTATCTTTATCTCTATCGCGTTTTCGTTCACTCATTGATAAAGCACGAAGTTGAAATTGTAATGTTTTCTTCTATTTTTGTTACAGGTTGGCATTTTAGAATAAGATTATTTTTTTGTTATAGTGTTTTTCTATAATGTTGTTGTGTGCTGCTGTTGTGATATACCTTAATAAGTACCATTGTCGTTATTATTATATTCTTATAAGAGCTTAGAATACAATATTTAAATTTATCCCAAAATATACACTATAAAATATGATAGAATTTGTCGCGTCCGATACAATAAACCTCAGCTTAAAGTTCGTGCAAAAACTAAACATAACATATTAATGTTTATAGACTATCATGGCAACTAATTCAATGAAGAACTTAAAACTTTTCAATTTACGAGAATCACTACAGAACAGAACAGTAGGTATATATAATATGCTATTAAATATACCGTCGCATAGTATCCCGATATTCAAAATACTGTAGATAACTGGTGAGAACTGAAATAAAAATCCAAACGACGTCGTTATATGAGGCGTAATATTCTGAATTTTAAAAGTGTGAACGGATAGTTCCGGATAAGCGCCTGACGGCCTTGCATTGTGTAAAACTTCATGGTTCCGCGGGGATTTATTGAAACTGCAAACGACCGTGAAGGAAATATTTCATTTGTTTCGTGAGCTGTAAAGCCTTCTCTGATCCTTTTTATGAGCTTCCAAACTGGGCAATGAATGTCTCTAAAATGTGACATTCATATAATGATAGAAAAGCCTCTTTTCACATCTCAGCCCCTTTGTTAGGTACCTACCTACTGTCACATTTTGTTATTGACTTATAATACCTATTTAGTATTTTTCTTTTAGTATTTTTCGTTAGAAACGCTTAAAATTTTACTTTACGTGAATATTTTTTAATAATATCGAATCCCAAAATACTCATACCCTCTTTTATAAAACTGAAACGTTATATATATGTCGGAGGTAATGGACTGGCCAGCATTATTATCAGATATCTTGTAGGCTGAATTGGATAATAGTGCAGAAGCGAACAGCGATACACTATAATCACAAATATTAGTCAATATCTTACAACTCAAAAGTATCACTTAGTACACTACGGAACTTTAACGAAACGAATTACAGTTTTTAAACAGGAGACCTAAATGTACGACTTTCACAAGTGTGTTTCGTCTCAACCTGTTTCATGATCTAGACTCTGTCGTAGCAGGAAGTTAGTCAATTGACATGTCAAGTGAATCGTGCCGCGTTTGGTTTAGCCTCCGTACTAATGACTGTCTCCAACATATACAGGGGTATTGGCAGGCTGCCTGCAAGAGGTGGCATTACTAATAATGCTGTATATATAGCTTTGTATAACAAATCTCATTTTATTTTCTCAATTATATAAAATACTTTTAAGTTATTTGAATCTGTCAGGAGGGTGTTTATTGAGAAAACTATAAATAACACCATGCATCCGTCCTCACACACACGATACACTCTAGATCTCATTCTTAATAATATTCTACAGTTAATATACTTCTTATTTCTGTTGTAGGTAAGTTTATTCATAGGTCATAGATATCAAAAGTTATTCTCAATAACTTACGCGATTTTGCAAATACAGTTAGAAACAAAACATAAGAAAACATTTCAAATTTATAGCTTAGTGTATCATTAATTAAGCATTTCTCTTATTATTACTTTAAAAAAGTAGAGATATGGTCTTTGATAAATGTTGACACAGTAAATGATGAAAAATGGCTTACAATTTGAGTCAGTAAACCTAGGTATCAACATACCTGTAATATCTCTCGGGCACCGCAAATTACAAAATTCAGTAGAGCCGTTCACTCTCTCAAACGGTTGAAGAATTTCTTTTCTTTATAAACTAATGTTTGAAAATATCTATAAACATTGATAGCTGTGTTAAGCTTATTTAAATGTATATAAATATAGAATAAAAAATAAACCGATATGGGCTGGGATTCGAACCCGCGGCTACTGGGAAACCGTCCCTTCGCTCTACCAATTGAGCTAGCGTATTGCTGTTCGTCTCGGTGAATTAAGCATTCTATATGTGATCGTCTTTATCGGTACGGTGGTGACATCTAAAAGGCTTCTTTGGAAGTTACTAACCAATTAACCAGCTCTTCTCAGCAGAACAGCATTCCGAGCTGGTGGTAGCTTACTCACAGACCGACTATACTGACCAATTTAATGTAAATTGATGCTTCAAAAGTGCGTGTAAATGCCTACTTGAATAAAGATATTTTGAATTTGAATTTTAATTCGAATGTTTCTTACTTTGCAGTATAGATAAATATTAAAAAGATGCCACTACCCAAATTATTGTTTGAACATATCTATAAACCCATACTTACAGGGATTCGAACCCGCGACCTCTGGGAAACTGTCCCGTCGCTCTACCAATTGATCTACCACCATCGTCCCGATAACATAAAAACAAACCGATATATAAATTTACAAACTAATATACAAGCGCAAACTCTTCTCCTTTCTTTCTTGCAGTTCATCTGAGGAGCTACTTGGTAAACTTTAACGACTTTAAAATTTGTTTGTTTCTTTGTAAGGGTATAAATGCTTAGTTATTAGGATATAAATGGATATAATATATTTGTAAAATTAATTCCTAATTGACTTTGACCCACTTTCTTTTTGCTTGAGAATAACATTAGGGAGGTTTCTTCTCTATGGACCTACGTTTTGGAACCTTATAAAAATTGAGTTGGACATTTTATAAGTATTAAAACTCTTTTACTGCAAAAAATTACCAATGACAATCGTTCTATTCTTTAAAACAGTTTATAGGCACTGCTCATAATCACTCTAAACTGTTTGCTATTTAAACTCTTTACTGTTACATTTTATTATAATAGTTATGTTACATAACTTAGTCTATCGATCACACACTGCCTTCTCTTAGCTGGAAGACGATTTATATATTTACTACTCTTAATCAAATCAATATGCAATTTTACAATTATTTATTCAGTCAATTAAACTTCTATACAACATTACATGTTTTAGTCATACCATCCTCTGACATCTTATTTTTGATTGTATTTGAAGTAAAAAAAAAACACTGAATGAGCATTTTCAGTCAATTTAGACCGATTAATTCGAATTACAAGCACTTTTGAAGCAAATTATAGACGGAACAGCAAATAATAATATAATAATAAAATAACAATATCTTTATTGAAATAATAATTTCAGTTTTTTTTAGTTTATGCTTAAAACTTTATGATTATAGATATTATTACATATGTAGTGAAATAAACATGTTTATGAATAATAATGTATTAAAATTTACTGATAAAAGAAACAGCATTTTCATAAATTAAGGAATTAGTACCTCTATTTGTGGGTAGAAATAAAACTCTCTTTCTTAGAATTAAGGAATAAATTTTGCGTGAGTCGTCTGTCGGGAGAGATAACGTTGGAAATGTCACTGTCTGGAGGTCTGTTCAATTCTAAGGGAACAAAATTTAGGGAAGAGATTATAAGGGTCTAAGATAAGCTTCTATAGGTTTTTTATGTGTTTTGATACTGGAAATTTCATTAAGTCCCGCTCACACTTGCTGGACTAGGCGTAGGCTATTTTAAGGAATTATATATATTATGATATTTAGTATTTTGGTGGATGCTTAAACTAATTCAGTTGTAATTTACTAGATAAAAAAACTTTTTATTGAATTGCGATTTCATCAGGTACATTGTAGTCGTCTATATTGCATAATACCAATCTTTTTAATTAATATCAGATAATGTTTTTTAACTTAGTTTTTAAGTTGGACCAAAATTGCAATTGTGGATATTTTTTCCTTGGAGAGTTTGTTTAGTAGAAATAATATTTTGGCTCCAAAACTCTAATTACAATAATTCGCATGTCTGAATTGGTAACATTAACAAATATTCCATTGTGATATCGATTCATACATTTGCATATACAATAGTGCACATATAAAAGATATAGAAGATTTGTGTTCAGTTAATATTAAGCGTGTGTACATATTTTCTTCTTTTTATTTATACTTTGAGAACCTCGTAGTAGTGTTTCATTTAGAATCTTTACCAGATACGCATTGAGCTAAAACTCGATGGAATTGGACTTGTTATATAATATATATATATTGTTATATAATCAGATCAATAACGTACAACTAGTTTTGGATTCCAGAAAGCTTATTTAAGAATGTAAAAAATGTTCTTCCGCATGCACAAGAAGTTCATGTGTTAAAAAAAGCTTTGTGATTTGTTTCAACACATTATTGTCGGTGTTATTTCTAAAACCTCTTCCATATAAAAAGCTTATGAGGAAATAATTTTCTTTTATGAAAATGTGATATAATTACTTCATAACACGTGAACTCTTGACGAGGGTCAGAGAAAGACTCAAAGTGTACCTACTTATGACGTGTATAATAATGTTATGACGAGATCGTTAATCTCTTACGAACATATTTTTTGTTTTACTTCGCCAGGATACAGTATGTTCATCAATTTAATTATATAAGTTATATATATTATTCGGACTACTTTAAAATTTACCTCCATATTTATGAAACGTATTAAACGTTAATACGTTAGTAGGAGTTAGAAAGCTATTTATTTTATTGTTAGAACTAGATTTTAATTTAGAAATGGAAACTGCTTAGTAAATATTTATTTCAGTGATTTAAAATTATCGACATTATTTACGGTGCTTAAATCTCTTTTGCGATCTCGTTAAGGATCCGAAAGTAAGAGATATTATTTTATTGGGATGATTACGCATCCCAATATAATAATATTATTATGTACTTATTGAAGTCGTTGCGTCGAGAGACCGCTAAATAAGGGAAGAAATCAAAATGCAAGTAAGTTACCAAGGCAAATAACGAAATAACAACATCAAATAGTATAGTCTAAGTCCTTATTCATTATTTCGGAAAGCTTCATAAAGTAGACACCATCGTCAACGAACGACAAGACAAGTAATAATATTATTATATTCCTTTTTAGAGGTTTTTTGTATCGGGTGTTTTTAAAATACAAATTTAATTTTCAATAGAGCTATTTGGTTTTGAAGATGTCACTAGTTAAAGGTGAGGGAAAACAGTTGTCTCTTTCTATTGTTTGTGATTCAAACTAATTTATTGTGTTAGTTTTAATTATTAATGTAATATATAGCGATTTTGGTAATATTGTCAAGACGTATTTTAAATTCGTATTCTAATCTGATCTCTAACTTATAAAATTCAATTATAATTGCTTTTATACCGAATATACATATGTATGTTTAACGACGTACAAAAACCTCTAAAAAAAGAAATGTTACACTTGTTTTGAGACGTAAGTCAAGTACAGTAAGACAAGAGTAGTATATCTTCGAAGGTACACTTAAGACAAATCTCCTTCTCCTGGGACCGCTCTGCTCCGTAATTAAGTAGTTCCAAACAATCAAAGACAATATGGCGTGCTGGTAAACTTTGATTACAATTTTGGAAGAATAATATCTGTTGCTGAGTTAGGATAATAATATTATTATCTCGTAGTATTATGGATATAATGTAATATATTTATTTACTGTTTCTAATATTATTTCAATACATTCAAACATCTATTCCCTACATCTGAACTCATAAATTATAGCTTCTTGAATCGATAGCTGAAGGTTACACAACTTATAACCTACCAACTTATAACCTACTATGTCTAACCAAAACTACATATTAAAATATAAGTCTTACTCTCATAATTAGGTCAGACCGATGTGATGTATTTTTGTACTGTATTGGATGTAACTTCCCTTCGCAATGAAACAAAATTTATAAATTATACTTTAGTCCGACAAAGGCATTCATATTTTAGTAAATCTATACATATAAATACATATAAAATTGTCACTGATCCATTTCTGTACATGGAAAATATGAAAAAAAAACATCACATGCCTTTATAACAGCAAGAGAACCCAAAACAATAGTTTTTTAGATTGTCTGTTCGTCTGTATGTTTGTATGTTTGTGCACGCTAATCTCAGAAACGGATTAATCGATTTGGATGCAGTTTTCGGGAATATAATCATGGGATTCACTCTATATTTTGTTTTTTTTTTAACAATCGGTTAACAAATGAAGAAGTTAATTATCTCTTATTGTCGTAACATTGCTGCTTACCAGTTTGAAGGTTTATAGTTTTTACACATTTATTGGTAAGAACAAAGGGTACTTTTTATCAAAATCGAAATCTACGCGTACGAAGTCGCAAGAATGGCTAGTGTATGAAATAAGATTTTTAAAATATAGTTATACATTTGAATGTGAAGAAAATTTCTAGAGATATTTATTGGTAAAAGTGTTAAATTCGATGTTATATTTAATGTTTATTGCCGTTCGAATATTAAAACGTGGTTGAAATTTCTCCTTCGTACCCACAGCGTCAATATTAAGCTATTTTTCCGATGAAATATCAAAATATGAGCTAGATATCCCCTTTGATAAATTTAAAGACCTTATTCGTTCATTCGAATTCCTACAATATCACTGTGAAGAATGACCACGAGAATTTAATATTGAAAACACAGTAAGCCACAGGGAAAAATGAAATCCGATGGAACGACTGCCGACCATATCAAACGTAAATAGCTAAAATCGATATGTATCTACTCATATTGGTTTCATTTTGACTGTTACTTCCATCAAAAATAGACCGCCAAATGGAATTAATTATTGTTAGATTTCATAAAGTTGCAAGAAGATCAGTTTAAAAAGACAGTTTAAAAAAGAGTTGAGTCTCTTTTAAAAAGAGTTTTATTAAAATAAAGTTTGTCTCTTTGATACATATATGTATGTATTGGTTTGGTATTTCTCTTATAAAACTGTTTGGTTACTAATTTCATAATAATGTATCGGTACGACGAAGGAATAACCGCAGTGATGCGGTAATCAAAAGTGCGAAGTCAGTATTGTGTATTTATTTGTGTTGAAAGAAATCTTTGCTACCAAATAAAGGTTTGTTTATTCTACGGAATGCAGCGTAACGATGTTCTAGAAGGATCTGTGCAAGAAATGGAAAATGGGATCTTTTTTACCTATTGAAAACAAAATAACATTGAATCCCCTTGTTTGGAGATATGTAAGCCAAATATCTTTTTTAAAGGTATTTTAATTTTATAGATGATCTTGATCGGTTATCATTAGAGCCATCTTTTAGTTTTCTCCTATTTAAATCTAAGATCTACTTAAATCTAAGATCATCTTCGTGTACTCAAAAGTTGTCTGAAAAAAAATGATTTTTTGAATTAAAATTATTTTTGTATAAAATTGTGATAGACTCGTACATATTATTATATCAATTATTGGTTAAATTTACACGTAATATAATTAATATGGTGGTCTTTACAAACTTTATTAAAATCTCTGTAAAGGATTTATTTTGAATGAGTCGTCTGTCTGGAGAGATAACGCTGTAAATGTCAAACTCGGAAGGTTTTTCAAAAGGGATCATAATTGAGGGTAGAAATAACAAAGTTTCAAAGAAGGCTGTTTTATATTTTTATACTAAATAATCTTGTCTAAAACCGTATTTTATCTTACTTTATTTAAATATGTTTTTTAATTAAAAAGTTAACATTACATTGATAAAAGTATTTGCTTGAAACTTGCTGGGCTCGGTACACTAAAAGACTACAGATACATAATTTTTGGTTTCGAATGTATAAGAGTATTATAATTTATGTCAAATTGAAATATTTTTTTTAAGCACAATATCATTATTTAATTAAAAAAAAGAAAGAAAAATCTGTGAGCTCTGTTATAATTTCAGGATTGATCAAGATTGGTTTGTATTGCAAGCCAATCTTGAAATGGTCGCTCACAGCTTTAAAGCACCTGTATCGGAAGGGTGCAATGTACTCATAAGACACAGTATTTGGTTACAAACCAACACTTACAGACAACTTTCGAAATTATAGCTGAAAAATAGTCCCCATTTAGACTAACATAAAACCAAGTTAACAACAATTTATAATGAGTTTCCAAGTAGTTCTTAACGTCACGCTTACGACTCAGGGCCTTTATTTCGGGAGGAGCATAAAGCATGTAGTCAGTAGTTAGTACGTCATAATAATAGTTGGCGTTCATACTAATAGTAAAGATGTTTTTTTCATAGAATACGAATTTTATTTACTAATGGGGTCTTCTGGTTGTGCCAGTGTTATTCAGTGTGTGCCAGTTGTCATTATAACAAATACATTCGCTTAATTTTTTCAATATGTAAATTTGATTACATTGCTCAATACAGTTCTAAAATTAAATGGGAAACTGTCCATTAAAGAAAACGGTTTAGAACTCAATCAATCCAACTTTTCCCTGTTACTTGAAATTTAGATTTCCTACCACCTACTGAGGTCAACTCACGATTTGCATCTTCGAACAGATTCTAATTATAGCTTTAACCTTTACACCATACTGGTTTTGTATGTTACTTTTTCATAGTATTAGGGACGGGACGGTTTCCCAGTAGTCGCGGGTTCGAATCCCTGCCCGTATCGGTTTATTTTTCATTCTTTATTTATAAAAATTTAAATAAGCTTAACATGGCTATACATGTTTAAAAATATTTTCAAACATTAATTTCGGTAGTGGCATCTTTTCAATGTTTATCTATACTGAAAATTTAGAAACATTGGTTAGGATTTTCGAAAGAAACCTAATAGATGTCACCACCGTCCCGATAAAGACGATTACATATAGAATGCTTAATTCACCGAGACGGACAGCGATACGGTAGCTCAGTTGGTAGAGCGACGGGACGGTTTCCCAGTAGTTGCGGGTTCGAATCCCTCCCCGTATCGGTTTATTTTTCATTCTTTATTTATAAAAATTTAAATAAGCTTAACATGGCTATACATGTTTAAAAATATTTTCAAAGTATTTTTTCTTAATTTAAATTAGTTTATCAAAGGACCTGCGTCTATCTTAGTTAATTAGTTTTGAAATTATTCACCAAACTCAAATATTTGGAAATTACTTAATTGATAAGATTTAAGTATACATAATTACTCACGATAAAATATATTACTTTTTTTTATTAATTCTAAAGAGATTTATCCAAACCAAAAAGATTCCTACTACTGTTACTGATTATTATTATTGTTACCATAACACGAATTGTACATTATTTAAACAGTCTCTTTTCACAAGAAGTGTTTTTTTTGCGTTATAAAAACATAACAATTATAGTTTCCTTACTGCGTTTTATTTTTCATTAAAGTAACTAGACTAGAAAATGCAATGAGTATCAGCAGATGTGTTCTAGTTTCAGCCAGTAAGGTTTTTAATGGTCTCCAATGGCTCTATCAGCATTTTTCTCTGTATTACTTTATATTTAAATTTTAAGTTCTTACCGGTCAGTCTTTAGTCAATTTTTATCTCTAAGCATTATTTAGAGGACTAATTATGTATTGACTGATTAAGATTAGTGTTAAGGTAAGTTGTATCACATTTAGTTGTATCACATTGAGAAAGTGATAAGTTAAGAATTTAGATAAAAGAGAAAACTGTTTCAATGCTACATACTGAAATTAACTTATATACCATAAATAAAAATAACTCTATCAAAACTCAGTAATACTTCAATATTTGAAATTTATAATAAAAGTTTACTGGCATATTGCTTGGAACTACATAATTACAGCAGAGCGTTCTCCAGACCTAATCAGGGCTTAGACTTGAGGGAGTGGTCTAAGATATACTGTTCTTGACTCTACTTGATCTACGTTTCGTTATTCATATTTAATATTTTTTAAATATTTAATAATTATATTATTTAATGTAAATACTTGTAATGTTACACACATTAAAAACATTTCCATTCTTTAGAAAAACTATGCCTATAACTAAAACATAACTAAATTACTATTTAAACTTTTTAATTTAATACGAAACGAGTTAAAATATGTAAATTTAATTAAGCGCGAGTTTAGTCTGTTAAAAATAGTTTTATTTCAATGTGTATGCTTGTAAAAATATAAGAAAATACTATCTTATATTATTACAAAAGATTCAAAGTCTTATCGCTATAAAAAAAATATTACATATCATTTCGTATTATTTTATAAAATGTTTAATTTAAGAATTTTAATATATTTCTTTTTCTATATCAAACCCATTACACAACATTACATTATTTTTTTAACGATAACTATGTCTTGTGTAAAAAAATGAATTAAAAGTAAAAAGATTTAATTAAAAAACCAGGGTAAAATGATTTGCTCTCTGGGTCACCTTATACAATCTATAGAAGTCTACATAAATATTATGTTCACATATATTATATTCATATAAAGTATAAAGACCTACTACTATCTACTTATCTCTAAAAAATAAATAAAAATATAAATATACATATTTTTTAAATTTGCGTTTTATTTCGTTAGTCTAAAAATAGTGGACGCCATTTAATTTTATAAGGTCTAGATCTAAATGTTTGTTTTTATTATTATTTTGTTATTTCATTTAATGTAATGGTGTTTTTTTTTGTTTATATAATGTTTCTAAGATGTTTTTGGTTAGTTTATTTTATTGTTTATTTTGTTTGTTTTTTGTTCGTGTTTACAACGCTTGAATAAAAGTTTCTTTCTTTCTTTCTTCTTTCTAAATTATATAAACATTCAAATAATAATAATAAGTAGACGGCTTCTAATAATATACAAGGATGTTATGTAAGTATGTAAATAATAATAGAGCTGGTAGGTTAAAATTAAGAAATAGTTAAAACGTTCCAGTTTTATACAAACAAGGTAATAATATTCATGTAAAGTAAATAACAAGTAAAATTTTGAACAAGAATAACGTAAAGGGAATATAGGTAATAACGTACTAAATCCATAGAGTTTTTATCATAGAATTAATATACAATAAATATAATTTATAATTATTAATTATAATTAATCAATTTATATTAATTATTAATTATTCTATTTTAATATCTCTATGGTTATTATGCACTACAACTACTGCATTTGAAATGTCAATAACAAAATGTTGTCAGTATATAGGTACTTAAAAAAGAGACTGAAATGAGAAAAGACGCTTTTCTTTAATTATATATTAGAGACATTCATTGCCCAGTTTGGGAGCTCATAAAAAAGATCAGAGAAGGCTTTACGGCCACGAAACAAATGAAATATTTCCTTCACGGTTGTTCTCAGTTCTAAAAAATCTCCGCGGAGGCATGGAGCTTTATACAACGCCGTGAGGTGCTTATCCGAAACTATCCGTTCTTATTTTAAAAATTCAGAATAGTACACACCACATAAATAGGAGGTCGTTTGAGTTTTTACTTCCAAATCTCAAGGCTAACTATATATTTTTTTTCAGAATATTTAATAGCTACATATAATCTATTTTGTATAGTTTCTTCTAAATTGAAAAAGTATCATGATTTTATAAAATTAGTTGCTATGACAATCTGTAATCGTTAATATCGTTATCGTAGTAATCGTTAATCTTTGCTTTTTGGTTTGTCTTTGTTTTATTGTTTAATTTTTATACCGACATTTCCTAAGTATAAAGACAAATTAAATACATTCTAATATATTTTATAATCAAATTGTAAAAAAGTAAAAAAATAATACATTGAGCGCTTTTAAGCATATTCTCATAATAAAAACAACAGTAGTATTAAGTAAAAAGTACAAGAAATAATAATAGTAATCTTATTCTAAATTACGAATCACTGTAACAAAAAATACAACTCTATTCGCAACAAAATCTTGCTTTATCAAAGACTTGAATAGTATTACTCGAACGAGATAAAGATGTATGATCTGTAAATGAATCCGCAGTGGGGCAGTGACCTTTAAATTTATTCCTTTTTATCATAAAGTTTTCAAATCATTGAGCGAAGATATACTTAGGTACTTTTTGAAAAGAAACACCCAGATTGTACAAAATACCAGTTTTTAAAACACAAGTACGAAAGTTATTCAGTGTGATTAATGATTTAATATAGATCATTGTGTAAATTCTCGTCTAAGTTAGTGAAGATAAATAGAATAGAGGTTTTATAAAGTATTTAAAAAAGAAACTTCCAAGTATTTAAAAAATTTGTTTCCAGTCTACATCAGTGTTTTGTAAGACGAAATGTTTTTAAATGCAATTTGTGATCAAGGTTTATAAAAAGATAAATAAACTGTTAATTTATATTTTAATTATAATATAGCTAACTTGCTTGATCTGTTAACAAAATATTATGCATAACTAATTATGAACTTTTAATTATTTAACGGCAAAGCCATTGGTGAAAACTTCTTACTCTATCGCGAATCTCTTTCAGATAGATCTTACTTATTTTTCAGTTTTGGTTACTGCTCAAAGTAAGGTGTCCCCGAGAGACTTCGTCAAGGTTGAACACACGATAAGTTATCCGTAAAAAGATAATATAAAATAATAAATAAATAAATATATATTTACAACTATAAGTGACAATTTGTATTTATTAATTATTTTGGTTCATTATTCACTTTTAAAACATTGCGTTTTCTTCTCACTAAGAAGTTAATACGTACTTATATTACTTTACATATACGTATCATATAAGTTCCACTGAATTCATATATATTTGTTTATTATATTTTAAAATTATAATACAAACATGTAACAATATTATTAAATAGACGATATATTATGTGTTTATAGTTCGTAAATAAATACTATTTTTGGCGCTTCTGTATAATGTATGTACAATAAAATATACAATACTCGAATAATACTATTATATATATATATATATAGATTATATACATATATATATATATATATATATATATATATGTATATAATCTTGTCTCTAGTCTTTTGTAATTTTAGTTAAATAAATCTTACTAGTATAATTATAAAATATATTTTAAAATGTTAAATTTATATATTCTGCTGTGTATGGCGCTCCTAGCTCCCGCTTCTATATTTGAACCATATTTTATAGGAAATTATGTGGTGTTATATAAAAGTGATAATCCAGCAGGTTTGTATAAAAAATTGCAGCACAGTACGTGACTAGACTAGTCCAATAAACTGGTCTAGTCACGTTTTTTTTTTTTTTTTTATATGATCTAGGGCAATGCTTGACTACATTCCACCTGATGGTAAGTGGAATGTAGTCTTAGATGGTAAGTCGCATTGCCCTAGCAACCTATTCACTCTTCTCTTGAAGACACTCACATTATATTTGGCCGGAAATACCGACGCAGGCAAATTGTTCCAGTCCTTCGCTGTACGCACTAAAAATGAGGAAGCAAAGCTTCGTTCGGACAAGTGGAATGTCCACAACAAAAGGATGGATACCTGCCGAGTTTCCCATTGTGAAACTCGCAATCGTTAGCACAATGGGAGAAAAATAAATTATTTATTTTCAGCGATTTGGTTTTATATTAGGGACCCTGACACAGTAATCAACTTTATAGTATATCAGGAACTTAACCTATCCTTAAGAGCTCAGGTTTGCTTTTTACAGCAATAATTTCATTGATGTTGTATTTATTTTTTATATTAAAAGTTAAAAGAAATAGTAGTGTTATAATACATAATCTTAGTAACGATTACAATCTTAACTATTTATAAAAGAAATAATAAAAACCATGGTATCTATTTGTTATTTTACATTTGTCCGTGAGTATATCGTCATTTAAATTCTAAACACGTCTGAAGCGAAAAGACGAAATACATATACTGAAAAATACAAGGAATCTCTTTGCAATATACCTCTTACTCTTCCTAGTGCATCTCATAAATGAACAAATATTATTGGTCAAAAATGTGTGAGTATGATTAATAATATAATATGTCGGTTTCTTAATAATTTAAACATTAAACCTAGCTTTCAATGTATTTTTAAAAAACCCATTCTCTCGAAATAGAAATTTGCTCTATAATTTAAATTATTTTTATTTATTTCCTTTTTTCTACCATAGGCGAAACGCTCAAGGCTGTCTTTATATAACAAAAAGTATTATTAACATAGCTCTCAAATGTTTAAGTTTCGACAGTAGAGAGTGACATGGTAAGAAAATCCAACATCAAACAAAGCTACAGGATGTTGATACTGCAAAAATCTTATTATTATATTTTACTTAAAATATGTAATCAATGGCCTACAACTACTAAAAACATATCTTAATTACATATAAACCTGCTGGACTAAACTTTTTAAACCTTTTTTTACTACGTTAAAATTTTGTTTATATTTGAAGATTTTATTATTAGGTATTGAGTTTACCTAGTTTGAGAGCTACTTTTTATATTTAATAAAAAAATATATTTTAATAATACTAAAAACCAATTAGGCTTAGTTTAAAAGTTATTAAAACTAAGTTATTTTTTGTACATTAATTTCCTTAAAGTTCAAACATTATACCTTTAAAGTCTTTAAAACTAACTCTTCACTATTTTAAATTTTATAAATTTAGTTCAGAATATTGACTATTGTAAGTTTTTCTTTTAACTCTTTAATGTCAAAATATATATGTATAAAGTTAACAATAAAATCTAACTAAGGAAACAATTCTATCGGCAGTCTTTCCAGTATAGATCTTGTAGTGTTGGAACAAATCTTACCTTCAAACCACTCCTAAGTTTAACTGAAATATGAAATCTTGGCAATAATTCAACGCATATTTTTGAAGTTTGTGATTGCGATTGCATTCATCACGCGATAGTATCGAAGTTATGTTGCCTTTCTTGATTACTTGTCAAACGGCGCTGAGGTGATTGACTGGTGCTCTACTATATTATGAGCATTAATTGCCTTGATGGTGACAGAATTAGTATATCGTTACGACAGAATAAGTGATGTACACAACATATACATGTACCTTGTTAATACTGTACACTTTTTTAATGAAACATCATATTATACAAAATAATGTATATGTATGTCTTAACATACATACTTTCTTCTATTATTTAAATCGACATACACTACAATCAGAAACGAAATAAATTGGGTTTTCTTATTTGAGACCGTGTTTGTAAATAGTTTTTAAAAGAAATGTTATAGTTGTTTTATTTTATGTTTTAAAGAAATATTCCACTTAATTTGTTATTTTGTAGACAAACTAAAGATTAATCGACTAGAATTACACCTATTTCGGGGTAATACGTTGAGTGAGAAAGGAGTCCACGGCGTCCCGCTCAGGAGAAGAGGGTAACTAACCATTAATTGTTCAGTGCGTAGGGAAAATTCACGTTAATTCCAGAATTGTTGATGGGTACCACATAACTACTGGGTTAATCACCTTTTTGACCGATTGATTATCCATAGTGATTATTAAAACAGCAAAAAAAGGAATACCAAATGTATCTTAACCTCTCATAGGTTCAATTTACAATTGAACGATATTAATGTAGGTAAGTGATTTTATTGAAATTACTTTTGAACATTATAACATGTCTAGTCACGTAACGTCAGAAAAGTATGGTTCAAAAGAATATTCTATTTAAAGCTAACTCATTGAGTCTGCGACGTGAGCACTTATCCCGAATTAGTGAGGGTGCTTGAATCCACCATGAAGCGATGCGATGGAGCGTGTTATCCCCGGCGTTAACTTCACCCAACCACGAATAAATGAACTCAGAGACATTCATTGTCCGAGTGAACGCGAAAGTAAATACTTTTAAGTAAAATCGAACTACTAGTAATCGAACTAAAGTAAGTAAAACAAGCGAAAATTTACTTGTGTACTTACTTTGGTATCTAAATATGACTTATGTACGGGAAGTTCATTTTAGTGACATTTTTTAAATATATTTGAGACCTTTGTCAATGTGTAGGATATATAAAAGTAAAAAGTGTTTAAAAAAAAAGTACTTTTACATTCCAACTATTGTACTGTATACATTGAAAACGTTTAAAACAAAAGAGATCTGACAGCACTGACCGCGCAGCTACATATTCACCTCTCTTTCTGTTCCCTAATACCACAATTAAAACAAGCAATACAAAAAAGAATTGGTTTTCGTTTTATAAAGGAAACTATTTAATTACTCCTAACGACTTCAGAAAACACTATTGAATTAAAGAAAAAAATACACTAGGTTTGTTTTGTCATGTAAAATTTTGAAGTTTATTTTATCTCTGGTAATATGCCAAAGAAAATAATAAAACTATAAGCAATTAATTAGTACATTAGCAACCAATTTAACATAAAACATTACACACAAAATTTTGAATAAAATATAAGCAATTCTTAAGGTTTAAACAAAATCATTATTAAGATAAAATTAACAAACTTATAAAAACTTTCGAATAAAGGCATTCATAAATCTGTAAATGAATAAGAAAAACTAACCATTATATTTGATTAATTACAATTGGATGCCTTCCCTATTAAAAACAGAGGATAATGGTCTTTGTCGTTTTTTATTTATATTATTGTATTGCTCTCAAGCTCTGTTATCAAAATAATAATTTTCTTTTTTAATGCATACTAACCTAAACTATATCTGAGTCTGAGAGAGTTGAATTGCAAAATAAAATAGTGTATTTAGCTCTTAGTGTATTTCTAATTAGAATTGCTATTAACGTTAATGATTATTATTTCTCTCGTAAGTTCAATTTGTACCTATAAGGATTGATTTTAATTTCTATATTTACCATTCAATAAAATACTTATTTTCTTTAATTTATATGTAAAAATTATATATTAAATATATTTTTCATGTAGGCTTTTATAAATTGTTCATGATATTAGACTTATGTCAGTAATAATTACTGTACAATAATTTATTTATTTAGATGAGAATCAATGATTAAGGTTATTTAATCTTAATTTGTAAATATTTTAATACATTGCAAGTGAATGAAAGTGAGTTGTAATGAAATATGTTTTGAAATTCAATCTGATGTTGCCAAACGGTACTAATGTTAAGAAGTTACAGTTACTGATTGTAATAGACGCCTATATTAAAATTTGATTTTCTTCTTTTTTTTTTTACTTAAGGATCAATCTATCTCTGATAATTTTTATAAGAGATATATGTTTAAATATTGGAGACCTAGTGAAAATATATTTTGAACGCCACTTGTATTTAAAGTCTTAGGTAGGCAAGAAATAACATCCCAATAAGAAAAAAATTTCAGTTTCCTTGTCAGTAAAGATAGATTATTAAACATTAGAAGTAAACTGGAGATTATGAATACTTCTATTGTGAAGGAGGTAGTTATATATTTATATTACTTTTTCAGAATAAAAATGGCATAGCACTACGATTAGCGCTACGATTACTGATTTCCACTTAAATTATTTCCGACTATTAAATGTCGAAAATAATTTAAATGGAAAAATGGAAGGTTAATACTTAATATTAAAAAAATATAAAACTGCTTCAAAACTGAGATTACTTAGCAAGAGTTTATAAACTTAAAAAAACATCGACTACTTTTATGATATCTAAATTTATTATATCTATGCCAAATAAAACAGCAACTGAGATGGCTGGAACTGCTGTGACCCTCATTTTGTTTTACAGTGTTATTAAAAATGAATATTATTATACAAATTAGAACTGATTAAATATATTCTTATAATTTAAATTGCTAAGTACTGATTCAAACCAGCTCCTAAGCTATCAGAATAAATAACTGTCCTAATTAGTTTAAGTAGTCACGGGTTCCACTTAATATGCGAAAACGAAGGTTTAATTTTTGATTTTAGTTTATCAAAAAATACAATACTTAAAATTGTAATTACGATTAAAGAAAAAAAACATTCAAGCGTAATTTTCTAGGATTGCCACAGTTTTCTTTTTAATAAAAGTTTAACTTTACAAGCCAAGTCATCATTGTATACACAGAAAACGTTTCAAATAAAACAGATCCGACAGAACTGGCCTCGCAGCTACACAATAGCAGCTCGTACTGTTCCCTAATACTGCCATTAAAACAAGCAAAATAAAAAGCCATTGAAAGAATTGGCTTTCCTATCATGTAGCAACCATTTTATTACTCCTTACAACTTCAGGAAACATTTGATGATAATAAAGTCAAAACCTCTATATTAATTTGTATATATTTTAAGATAAATATTATCTTTCGTTTCATAAAATGAATGGAGAGGCAAAACGCTTTAGCCCTTTTATATTGCTTATTGCTTGCCTTATGATATTTACAACTAGAAGAGAATAAAACGAATAATTATAGAACCGTTATCAAAAATAAGAATTATTTTTAATACTGTTAGTCATATTTATTTATAATAATTTAAATGGGTATTTACCATTTAAATTATTATAAATAATATATATATATTTTTATTGGAATTTACATGTTTTATTTCATAAGTTTCAACAGTAGCGCCACCTACGCTATTAATTATGGAATGTTATTTAGTATTTCTTGTTAAATGTTTTACGAATTAGAAACATAGGATAATTTAACATAATGTTTAATCTTTTATTAATTATTAGACCTTATTATAAGGTATAAATAATAGCATCTGTAAGTTGCTCTTTTTAAATGAAAAATTTTACAATGTTTTACTTATACATTATAACATCAACCCTGCAGATAAGTTAATGACCCAAGTTCCACACATTTCGGTCAACCAAAAACTCTTGAATGTTATAGTAAGATTTATTTAATAGTATACCTACTTTTAATTTTAGAGTTAAAACTAAGAAAAAGAAGATCTGAAATATCTTGTGGAACTTTATTATATATGCGTACACTCAAGACCATGAAGGATTTGTTAACTCTTTGCAGTCGAAAATTAGGCTATTTTATTTCATTTCTTGATCGTATGTCTGTCACTGTTTTTAATATAAGCATTTCAGTTTTGGCGTATATATAGTAAGTTATAAGAAATGTATTGAGAAGCGACGGTAAGATAACCGGTTCCTTTAAAAACATCTCTTAGGGAATCTCTAGCTTTTAAATAACAAATAGCCCGTATAGCACATTTTAGTAAAATAAATAAAAAAAATAATTTGGCAGCGCTGACTCACAGTAAAATAAAAATTAAAAAACATATTGACCAAAGTGAACTTGATGATTATCATATCATTTGGGGAGCCCAAGCGGGGATTTTGGGATTTACTCAAGCGTGGCAGATTAACATACAGGGAGGTACCCTGATCTTTACTTAGTACTCTGTACTGTACTTTAATCAAAGCAGGATTAAAGGATCACATTAGAAAAAAAAAATTGCCATCAGAAATTCTCGAGCGCGTCAGACTAAGATAGGATAAATTAATTACATGCTAAAAAGTATACACAAAGAAGGAGGAGGGTAACGAATTTGTAAAAAAAAAGTCATCTCGACATTCTCGAGCGTTGAACATTTTTTTTTTGACTTTGAAGAGAATAATTCTAGAATTACAAAAATATACAATCTTCAACAATTTCTACGATTTTCATAACCCGCAAAAACAACACTTCGTCAATAAAATTTAATATATGTGACAAACAATATATTTGAAAAAGTTGATCTGCCGTAAGCGTATGAAGATGTAGTCATAACATCTGATGTTCATGAGGATACTCCAGCATCAGGTATAATTTACCAATAATTTAAAAACACTTATCCATTTATTTTTTATTTTAAAATAAACTTAAGATTTATTGTTAAATATATGGGGATAAAATCGAGCCTTAAACTGAACTTAAACATTTAAGATGATGATTAAGAAAAAAGTGCAAATTATATTTTATTTTATATAGAAATGAACGAAGCTTCATAATATTCACCGTACGAATGCCGGACCCATCGCTTGCATGGAAAGGAGTGCAAACAATGTCTGGGACTTGTGGACCAAGTTTAGGTTGAACGGGCCCCTTTATGATGTGCAGTAATGCTCACCTTCACTGCCCCCCCCTTTTTTTTTTTAACGTCAGGAATCCTCATGGATACACACCTCCATCCAGGGGATGATGGAGGTGGTTATGTGAGACTCCTACTCACTAAACCTGACGGTTACCGCCGCCGTCATAATGGGACACCACGGGATCGCTTTCGCACTCACCGCGATGCCCCGACGTGATTCACGGAGAGGGCACCCCGCAACGAGGACTGTTCTACCTACCTAGCCAAATTTTAAATCAATGTACTGATGCCGCCTTTGAAATACGTTCTAGAAATGAGCCAATGCTGGTTCTTAAAAGGTCTTTAATTAAGTTATGGAGAGATTTTGCTGTTAAACCTATCGCTCTCACTTCTACCACGTACAAACTGTAAATTTATTCCTGGATAGTTCGTTGGACTTCTCGTAAAACTTGTTAAGCTAAAATGTGTGATCCTTGGGGATATATGTTTTCTAGGGTCTACAAGTATCACGCATCAATATCAATCAGATCAATATCAATAAATCCGGTCTTGATGAAGAAACACCAAAATTCCCAGGGATTTTGTATTGGTTTTATTAAGGCTTCGGTTATGGTTTTTTTGGATCATTTTTTTGGATCATTTTCTTTGATCATTCATATTTTACTTGAAAAATACACTCTTTAATTTGCATGCTATTATCAGGCTTTTTAATTAATTTATTTCAATGTACCAAAAATATAACCAAAAATTTTTATTTTAGGCGAATCCCTCCGGATAAATCTCATTATCATTATATATAGTATAAATCAAAGTCGCTTTTGAGTCTCTTCCTATGTCTGTATGTAAGCTTAGATCTTTAAAATTACACAACGGATTTTGATGTAGTTTTTTTTTCAATAGATAGAGTAATTCAAAAAGAAGGTCTATATTATGTTTAATAACGTACTAAATATATAAAAAAAACCAATAATGATTTCAAGATTTCCAATGCGAAGTCGTAAAGAAACACTTTGTTTTGCGCTTACATTGCGAACGCTGGCTGAACTCTACGAGATAGATCAAAATAATGTACTAAGTATTGTGTACCTTAAAAAGTTCTACAAGAAAGTCCGCGATGGTATATGTTTATCTCTTAGCGATAACCTACAATAGCCAATTTTTATCCTTTACTTTTTACGAGAAATAATGGTTTATTTACGAGGCGATTTTAAGTAATACAGCATTAATCCTAATCTAATACATTTTACATTTAATATGGAACAATATAGCCTTGTACAGCATGTAATTTAAATAAATATTTTCAAAGATATTACAGATTTAAAATATAGGGACATCGCATTTGAGGCGGTACGGTCGGCCCGCGCACTATGGTATAGAACCGTGCAAACCGTCTCAAATATGGCTGTTGTGAATGTTTAGTATTGAATATTTTGTTAATGAAAATAGCTACCTGATTGTCTAATACATATTATTTACTAAACTTGGACAAAAATGCTCACAAAGTAAAAACTAATGGGCCTACCTGAATATTTTTTTTATGGGTAGTGTACCTACACATAGAAATATATATATATATATCTATATATATATATATATATATATATATACCGGCCGAATTGAGGCCGAATTGAAGTCTGTTAAAAAGTCGATAAAATATAATGAAAATATATTTTTAATTTCTAATTGATTTCTTAGCACTTAAAATGGAAAATAATAATTTTCTAAAAAAATTACGTAGCAATAATGAAATTTATAAAATCTACATGTTTGTGTAGAGTAACTGAATTGTCAATAATAACGTGTACGCGTAGGCATAATGACACCACACAACATACAGACACACACCGTCTATACCGGTATAGACGAGGTCCCAACTGAGTAAGAACTCCGTTGCTCCGGCGTTCTGCCGTCGGAGGACGCTAGTGTCCAAATTTCCTTAGCTTCCCTCCTGACTAACGGCGCCCCGAGCCGAGGTCCGTGTCTCAATCTGAGACGCCCTCGGGACGTCGTTCCCCATGGGGGCCCAACTGGCCCCCCCTTTTAAGGGCGGGTCTCCTGACCCACCCGCTCCCCCAGTGACGCTGTAATAGCCAACAGGGCTAACAGCACAGACAGACAAATAAAAAAAAAATGAATTGTCAAGAGCGGCGACAGCACACGTCGAATTACTAAATTACTTTTCTAGAAGTACTTTTGCATTATGTATGTAAGAATGTTCACTGACAATATTATTATTTTTACTTTATTAATTAAGATATCACTATCATTTATTGCAATCATAGTAAATGTTATTTCTAATTTAAATATGGTCCCATTTTGTTGAATGGATAAGCTGTAAATTCTAATAATGTAATTTCGTGCCAATTCATATTAATTAACCAACACACAACGTTTTTGACAAAATCACAAATAAAATGTGGCGTTATTATATATTATATACCTATATATTTTTTTATTATAACCTAAAATATCTCGTTATTTTAGTACCAAACATACGAATACCTCGTTTCTACTTAGTATGCCATAATGCACATATTTTTCATTCAATCGTAAGGTAAAGTATATGTTACGAAGAGATTCTTTGCATCTATATCGCGATTTGTATTTTGTCTCTCCGCACTGTGATACGTGGTTTGAATAAACTTGAAACATAGATTTCACAATCATTTTCAACAATGTGAATACTTTCACAAACGAAAGTTTAACAAAATAACAAAATCTTTAATAAATATTTCATTACAATTAGAAATAATTTCATTACTGATATTCATAAGATTGGCCCAAAAAACATTGATTTTAATTAATATAATAATAATAATAATGCAATGTTCTGGCAAGCATATATTTCTGTTGTAATGATGTTTGGTATGAATTATAGCTTGAGTATGTTTATTTGTGAAGCGACCATAGTTTATATTAAACAAAGTTCTCATTTGATAGATTGTAGTTTTGGAAGACAGCAGTAGGTGGCGTGGTTAAGTGGTGTGAAGAACCCTAGTTCTTCACACCACTTAACCTTACTTAACTTATACATTAGTTAGGACATGTTAAGTTAAGTTACTTACTTAACTTAACTTAACATGTCCTAACATGGACGTAAGGTCCCACGTTGTATGAAGATTAAACTCATTGTCTCACAAGTAGTAAACTTTCATGACTATTGTTGATTATAACGATTATTATCTTGGATTATATCTGAGTATTATTTCAATAATAAGCAATCTGTAACGACCATATGGATAATCATGCATCCGTTGACTCTACGTACATGTGTACGTAGATAGCGAGTACTTGTACATTAACTTTCCAAGAAAGTAATCTTCTTTAAATTCCGTGAAACTTATGAAAGGTATTTAAAAAGTTATCTCGTACAGTCATTCAAAGTCTACCCTCTTTTAAAAAATATATATAATCTATAGATCTAATGTTTCTAAATTAAGGTTTCTTTACATTTGTAACAGGAAAATGTATGGTTATACAATGTTGCCAAAGAAAATAAATTGATGTTAAAATATTGTTCCTGTGGAAATATGGACGGATTGAAGATAAGAGTAAAGTTTACCGAAGTAAAAATGACCATTTAGAGAATTATCCTTTATAATTTAGGTTTTAATATAAAAATAGTTTTATTTATAATCTAAAAGACTGCTTCAGTTACATTTTTTTAGAAACTTGTTTTTTTTTCTAATATTGTTTATATGATCGATTTCTAAGCCCTATGCTGTAATAATCAGTTTTGGTGATTTCGTTTCATTTGAGCTTATTTTATATATGCCTCATGTTCTAATTGATCTAATTTTTTATATTTTTTAAGGTGTCATGAACACTCTTAATATATAAATAAGTTATGTGATAGGCAATTATAATTTACCTACAATAAAAATGTCCGATGCCTTGAAAAATTGCTGCGTTAGGATGTTATGAGATTTAACAAAATCCAATCTAGATTATCTTTATCCATTGACTATTTTGTCAGCCTTTTTTGTTTTTAATTAATATTTGAATTAATTAATTTTACTTATTAAATATTACTTGGCCCCCTATTTTTTATCATTTTAAAATAAGTTAGTTATTTATATAACCATTGTAAAGTGTAAAAAGTAAAGGCCTTATAAAGAATCGTGCTTCCTTATATATTTTAAAGCCTGTATTGAATAGATGACAGAAACAATCAAGGTTGAACTCAATATTTTTTTTTGTATTTAATTTAATTACAAAATTTATTATTTTATATTTTCAACTTTATCATAATATATGCGGTAGACAGATAATACCATAGAAAATTAGAAACATATTTAGTCATGTTCTGGCTTAAACAAGATTTTAATAAAATTTAATCGATATAGGTATACTTTTTATGTTTTTATTTTGTGTTTGCCACTCAGCACAACGTAGTTTTCTTACAAAGTTCAAATCAATTTTTGAAATATCTATAGAATACATTGTGTGTGTGTATCTTGTTCTTAAAGATAATTGAGTATGTAGTTCCTGGTATGTATTGTTATAATTATGTCATAGTTTATTATTATTATTGTGGGATTGATCTCACTTTTTGCGATAAGAAGTAGTCTTTAAGTTGATTTCGATAATAAGGAAATACTAAACCAAAGTTTGGTTTGTTTTTATAATTGTAACCCAAATTAGGTTTTTGAGTTTTATATGCGTAAATGAAAGACCGTAATATAAAGTATTATATACCAATTAACTTTTTTCTAATCATACCAAATGTCAACATATATCGTTTAGAAGTTCTTCCGTGAAATTCGAACAAAGAAGCAAGCAAGCAAGATAACAAGATAAACCAAAATACAAATAAAAATAGACAACAATAACAAAAACTATTATTTTTAGTTTAGAAAACGTGGAAAAAAATATTAAAATTATTAATCTGGTTGTGAAAACGACAGACATTAACTTTTTTTACGGAATGTCTTAAAGTTATAAAAGTTTTATTAATGAAAGTGAAATTCTCTCATTGGTATTTCTTGTTCTACTTATAGTATTAGGACACAAAAAGAGCTATTGTGTAGCTGCGCGGTCAGTGCTGTCGAGTCTGTTTTATTTTAATCACTTTCTGAGAGCACAATGCAAAGGCTTGTAAAAGTAAACTTTGTTCAAAAGTATAAATGTATAATAAAAAAAAATATTTCTAAATATTTTTTTAAAGTTGCTTTATTACTACTTTAAGCTCAACATATACGTTTTTGAGAAAATCTGTATTCTGGTATCAATAAAGTCATGAGCCTTTTAAATTCACAAGCAATTTTGTCAAAAGATGCGGCACACTACGTTTTAGAAACCAAAGGGTTAGCCACTATTTGCAGATGCCACCAAAGTAAGTAAAACAAGGAAGTTCAATCACGTTCTGTTTTATTGTGGGTGATGTGTGTCTGTGTGTTCGTTTAGACGAAATGGGTTTAAGTTAGTGCGGGGCTGACACGCTTCATCGCGTCTCTTCACAGTAGATTCAAGTAACCCTGAATAATTCGGAACAAGTGCACACGTCGGTGACTCAGTCAGCTAGCTTTAAATAGAACAACGTTTTAATCTACACTTTTGATACGTCACTAGAACGTACTAGGATAAAATTCTATTGCAAGCTTATTTAAACGATTAAAACGATTTCCAGACTAATACCATGACCTAATGTGAAAAGAATCATTAGTATTATGTTAATTTGTTTACGATATCATAAATTTTAATTATTTAATTTTTTATATTTTATATAAACAGCTACTTTGTGACCGGATTTTAACTTATATGAATCGGCTTTTTAAATTAATAATACATTACATACATGATATATTTAATGATTCATTCCTTATGTTTTGTAAAGCAAAAAACTCGTATGGCTTATCTGGAACAACACTAAAATAAGGAATAATTCCCTAAATTTGTTTGACTTATTAATACTAATAATTGATCTGATTAATAAATAGTGTAATCCGAACTATATAATATACAGAGTGCATTCCATCCACCAGATTCAAATGATTGCGCGCGCAGTTGGCTCTCAGTCTATATCTGTTATAATCTATTTCCAAGTGAACTCTTGTACCAACAACGCTTGATTGTAGAATATTATATGTAATATAAAATTGTTAGTAAGTTGTTATTTTTATGATGATAATTTTTATACAATATCACGCCTTCATATGAGATGTGGATAAATAAGGAAATTTGGTCGGTATTAGAAATAAGAAATAAAAATGCAATGCGCTTAAACACATACATTTATAACAGTGTTAGGGTTCTCTACTCTAATACGTTATTGGAATCGGCGACGATAAATAACTTAATTTATGTCCGGTGACTCGGAAGATCGCTAGATGGGATGCTATAACAATTTACAGAGATCCTGTCTCGATTACGTGTTGTGACAACAGCTGTGCTCCATATATATATTAAACTTTCTATCACCGACAAGTATATATTTTTGATTCTTTTAGAAAATATAAAAATAAAGTTAAGTAATTCATTTATTACATTTAACTTCGTAAAAAATAACTTATTTCATTTGCACACAACACAAATAAATTAAAAAATTCTATAACACATATAAATGTCAAAAACATTTTGTATAAACTGATACTATGATGATATACCTGGATATTATATTTGACACTTACTATTTCGTATATCCTTGCTGAAGTATGTGATCATATCGGGCGACATTTAAGGGTGGGTCTCCTGACCCACCCATTCCCCCGGTGACGCTGTAATAGCCAACAGGGCTAACAGCATAGACAGACAAAAAAAAAAAAAAAAAAAAAAAAAAAAAAAAAAAAAAAAAAATATCGGGCGACAAGCTCTACAATGAACAGAAATTTACGTTTAAGTTCATTTAAGTTTTCTCTTAAAGCCAAACAACTCTATTTGCATCATGCATTACATTGAATAATATTTTAAAAACTATTCTAGAAAATGACGTTTCATTACAAGTTTTATTTTCTATTTTCTTGACTATTGATTTTTCAAAATCAGCAAAGTTTCAAGATCAAGAAATTAAACGTTTTTTAGTATCTCTAACAATAAAATGTTCGTTAAGTATCCCAAGTCGTTGAACGATTAATTATACAAATAATTGAAAATTGACGAGATCTTTGTTTAGCCGCTGCTACCTGTACCATGTGTAAGGGTCACGTCGGATTCAATTGTTTAACGGATTTTACTATTAACACTTCATTTTTAATAACTTGTTTTTAAACCTTCCTTGGTACTACATTCTCAAATATACAGCAGCTTCATTCTCAAATATCGTCCTAAACGCACTTTATATACCCTTCTTTAAAAATCCCCTTCACATAAACAATAATCATAGTCAACATCTCCTTTAAACACACAAAAATAACGACTACTCGTAAATGATCAATTGTAAGTATCGGTATACACTGTATTAAACATTGATTTAATTATGAAATTTTAATGGTTCTCACTTTTTTTAGCTTAATCAAATATTTACTAATCAAACCGATGCCTCCTCATATAAATAATAATCTTAGTCAAATAAACTATATTGAGGATACGAATATTAAATCAATAATTCATTAATTTATATGAATCAATAATGTGACCATCACAATATTGAAACAAATCAAAACATTACAACTTATTATAAAATAATCTTTTAACAATAATATAACCTGACACATGCAAATATGACCTCGCTAATGAGATCGGTGACATTCTCGAGATGCGAAAGAATTTAGTAGTATGGAAGTGTAAAAGTATTATTTTAAAGTAATAGATAAACAAAAAAAAACAATAAAAAAATAAAAAAATGTTAGCAATAAAAGATTGCAACAAAAATGCCATACATTTTTGTTTTACTTTAAGAATTTTACCTTATTTTTCTTTAAATAAGTTGCCTTTGTTTAAATCACGTTCCTGGAATGTGGTTTATTTATATTCTAAATGTGAGAAAAATTTTCATTGTTTTAATTTAAAGTTTCTGATCAGATTCCGCGGGGCCCTCTGAGAATAAAGGCCCTGGGGCACTGCTCCGTCTAGACTCTAGACCTTCGGTAGCTACACTACTGATTCCAAATACATTTTGGTTTTCTCCTATCATAATGAGTTCATTTTCTGGGACGAGTAGCAACCTATAAAATAACCTTGATAAAAATCCACACTATACTAAAAGCCCATAACGCAGAATTATTATATTTACTGTTCAAATTAGTTTTAGTTTGTTTCCTCTGAAAATATCTAGAAATGTGTAATATTTCTTAGTAAAAATATATATGTTTTCGTGGCTAAAGTCTTATCACCAAAGGTAATAAAAATTAATTGACTAGTTTTTTCGTGACGTACAAGAGACCAACAGACATATAAATAAATAAACTAGCAGATATAAGAAATTAAAACGATCGGTCATATATACAGATTTCGACTTATTATTATTTGGTTACATTTACTAATATCAGAATAAAACAACGTAATTCTGCCCTTCTTCTAGTTATAGTTCTTTAGAAAAAAAACATTACCTGCCTACATTTTTAACAAATCTTCCCTTATTTTCCAGACAGTATTCGTTTAATTAGTAGCAAAAAATATTTTTTTCAATCCCTAGAGTAAAAAAAAATACTTAAATGTTTTATTATCGGAAAAAAAACCCTCTTAATGGTACATTTACATTTAATGGTATTATTGTTAAATAGAGACTAGTACCAGCTGGGCAGTCAGTGCTGTTTGATCTGTTGTGTTTTACCGTTTATTTTGACGGAAAATACAATCTAGACTAGGCTTGGAAAGGTTAGAATGAAATTATAAGTCCTTAAAAATCTCTTCGCAGAAACAATTTTGTATAAACTTTCGGGTGCCCCCCATCACCACTAAAGTAAATAAAACAAGAAAGTACAAATTGTTATTTTTTTTTGATTATTCAGACTAAGTGTGTCTAAGAGTTCTATAAAAGGAAAACGTTTAAACTATAAAAAATAACTCTAAATATGATTCTATTTTACAGAACGTAGACATTATTTCTATCTTCAAGTGTGTTTATTAATTGGAGAAAGTTAGGTTATCGTATTATTCGTATCAAAACAGGGCCGTTGAAAAAATAATAAAATTTCAAATTTAAAAATACTACGGATACAAAAACACCTCTAAAAAGAATAAAAATAATATTATTATGTACTCATGAAGTCATGGCATTGGGGGACCGTTGCATGCGTACGGAACTTATTAATAAGGACTTAAACTATATAGGATTTGATATCATTATTTCGTTATTTGCCTTGGTAATTTATTTTCATTTTGTTTTGTTTATAAGTTCGTAATAATATTATTTTTATCCTTTTACGTTTTAGTATCGGGTGTTTTTCCATTTTACATTTACATTTTTTAAATTTACATTTATTACATTTACATTTTTTAAATTTACATTTTTTACATTTACATTTTTTAAATTTACATTTTTTACATTTACATTTTCTTTTTTTTAAGTTGTCTTCAAACATAGCTAAGAACCGTTTCGTCGGACCAGGCTTTCGATTAAAAAAACGCAATTAAATCTGTCCTCGTGTTTGACTGCTACGATGCCACAGAGAGACACACACGTACAGAGGCCAAATTTATGACACCCCTCTTTTTGGATCGGTGTAAAAAAATGTTTTAAAGTTCGTTCAAAGGTCTATTGTGTAACTTATTTTAACAAAAAGAAAGAACATTACATTCAATATAAAAAAACATTAAATATAAAAAAAATACCTACTGACAGGGGCTGTGAGCATTGATGATGATAATATTTTATAATTTTCGGGGGAGAAAATCTATCAAGTATAAAATAGTCTTATTTTCTGCAGCTCCAGCCAATATCGTAATAAAGTAACTAAATGACTGCCATGAGAATAGCCTGGTCGTTCTGAAACAACATTTGATTAGAAAAAATATTATTGTAAGATGAAATAGAGTTATATGATGAATAGAATATAAAATATAGATAAAAAAATATTATTTAACTAGATTAAATAAAATTAATGTGAAGAAAACATTTGCAATGTTTTTTTTATATTTTAAGAACGGGAACAAAAAACTAAATAACACTTCAAAGAAACATTTTTTACGTTATTAGTGGGTGTATGATATTTTTATTGGACAAAATATAGAAGCAATATGTTTTTTGATATTTCATAAGTGTTTGAGACTGAAACCTGTGCTAAACGAATCTGTGCTAATCGATCCTTGTTAAAAATATCAACCATTTGAAGTTCTGAAGTGCTTAAGACTTCTATTAATTTTAATGTTATTGCTTAATTACATTACTTTTACTTAGTGCGTATTAATAAATAAGCATATTTGTAAAATTGCGTGTCGTAACGAGGATTTGAGAAGCAAATTGAATTACTTCTCATTTTTTTTAATTGAAATTTAATTTGTTGTAAGTTAAATTATTGCTATAAGCCACTTCACGTTTAGAATAAGAATATACGAATAATTTAGATTAGAATAGGTTGAGATAAATTATTGTGTGAGAATAAAAATTACCGCTTCTTTAATGCTTTAAAATAAAAAATTGACATGATAATACTATTTGTAGTATTTATGTTTTATCTTTCCGTGAACCCCGTGAGCACATGCACAAGAACATTAGCGTCCTGTGAGTCCGCTGATTAATCCAACTATTTATATAAATATATAGAACGAATCTAAATACTTTTATAAACATTTCAAACTATATAACATATTATTATTATCCTCAACACTAATCTGGTTATCAAAATTCTGATCACGAATGAATGGTCACGACAGCAAACAAAACTAGAACTTCTTCCCATCTCTGGAACTTTTACATGTATTAAATTTAAATAATTAATTATTGACAGGTTATACTACCTACTTTTATTTTGGTATGCGAACAGGCAACTTTGTGGTAGTTACTTGGTGGTACTTGGTAATAGATTACATTGTAAAAATGTATTCACCATGGTATGCGTGTGTAGGCATAATGGACCACGGATTGTTTATTTTAACAGCGTTATAACTTTTCGATAAGAGCTAAGAGTTAGACGTATTTAGTTTTATTGTTAAATTATAAATATTATAATTTTCATAATAAAAAATATTTGTGTTATATACTGGAATACTCAAAAAACGAATGTTATATAAAACAAGAAAATAAACATTTTGATTTTAAAATCTTGAAGATTTTAATTTCTGAATCAAGATTAAAAAATCATTGATTTACAGGATAAATTTACCACAGTTAATTTTCTTGTAGGTTCGGGATCAAAGACCGGATACAGCCAAACTACTTTCGGTAACATCGTCATCGTAGCAAAGAACAAATGGGCCGGAGCTCAGCTCAAGGGCAAAGTTTATGTCTCAATACTTACTTTCGTATATTATGAGTATTTTTGTGTTAAGTATACTCGACATTAACTTTGAGAACGTGAAATTTACAGGAGTTGGAATTAAAATTTAGAAGTTTTATACTAGGTACTGCCAGGTATGATTAAATCAAATGTTATTCCGATTATTATGTAATTTTGATGACTCTTAATATAATTTGGTAAGTATTTTAGAAAAGACATTTCAATTCAGAGGAAGTTATAGGTTTTTAAAAATTTAATAGGAATCCTTCCCTTAATCTCCCAGATCTCTCGCAATAATGGTGATGACGTTAAATAAAGGTGATGACGTTGACTGGGTCTTCGACAACTCGAACTTTTCCTCGCATCGTCGTTGTCGTCTCGCTAAATTGTAGAAGCTGATACTGGGATGATCCGGATCAGAGATGAGACCGTGTGTGGCTGGGAGTGCGCTTTATAAAGGGCAAACCTTTGGTTTGGAGTCAAGTGGTGGGCACCACCACTTGACTCTCTGCTGATTACTATCATTTTCTTTAAGATGAACTGCATCTTGCTCTCCAGGTGTACGTGATGGGTCGTGGTGAGGTGGCGCCACATAATTGATTAAAGCGATAGTTTTATTGAATTTTCGTAAGAATAATAATTCGATAACTTCGTTACGAGCAGTGCTTCTTAAACATTGCATTTAATGTTATATAGATGACATTCTCATATTAGTTTAAAATAATTAATTATATAAGTAATTAGTATAAGACAAAATATGTAATTAATCTGACACAATGTTACACTGGCAGTAACGTGCACCATAATCACGATAAACACAACGACACACTTGACATAGCATAGTTAATGACAAGATCCTAAATTTGTGGTCAAAACTAAACTTTCTTCATTGTTAAACACATTTATCACGTTTTTAGTTTCTTTATGGTTGTTTATTTGTATTTTTTATTATTTTTAAAAATAACAATAAAATCATTATTAAAAAAATAGGTAACTACATTTTCGGCGCTGACTGTAAATAAATATGCTTATTCGTAGCTTAGTCTTGTGCCATATATTTGCAGAGCAAAGTAAATAACTGTTTGAAATTGTTTAATTTTAAAGCTCAATATTTTTCATATTAAAATGATGGTATTAATAATAAATCTTTGTTATTAATAAACTGAGACAATTGGAATATCAAAAAGGGGTATTAATTTTAAACGATGTTGATATGCTTAGGTTATATTAAAATCTGAGAGTCAAGAAAAATATATTAACTGAACTAAATTATATTTTTAAATAGTTAATTTATGAGAAATTAACGATGATGGCTCATTCGATTTGTAAAAAACATTTATATGCTGAAAAATTTTGCTTATCTACGACTTTTCTATTTCAATCACAATGTTACTTAATTACTTTTCATATATCTTATTGAGGCAAATAATTGGATTTAAAAGTTAAATGTTAAGGCATATTTATATTTTCATTTTAAAATATATTAGTTCCCGTACAATATAAAACTGGTAAAATATAAAACACATTTATCCAATGTATTTAATTTACTTATTGTTGAAATATTGTCATTGTGAAGTCATGAAAATATAGTTACTCAAACCTATCGACCTGCAATGAGATAATTTCTCACTTTACATTTTTTTTAAATTGTGAATTTGATATTGTTATTAATACAACGTAAAACACTGTGTCTAGTATTATCAGTATTTTTTTATAAAGAACAGAATATTTTACAATATTATATTATAAAGATTTCTTGTCAAAAATCCGATAGGTGTTTTACTTTACTAATTAAAATGAAGTGCCCTTAAAATCGTATATTGATAATGGTCCCAGGGAGTTTTGAAACGTAATCGGAACCGGCGATGATAAATTAATTAGTTTACGTTAGTTGACTCGCCAGATTACTGGTTTAGGATTTAACAATTTACAGAGATTTAATCTAGATTACTTTCTGTGACAAATTTTGTTTTCAGAATATCACTTAAACATTCCACCGCAACATATATATTGTTATTTCTTTTTCGTTTTTATTTTCGAATCTATACGTATAAAAATACTTTTTATTTAAATATTAGTTAGGAGAAATAGTTTCTTCGCATTTTATTTGAAGCGTCAAAACGTTTCACTTTTTCCATTTTTTTTACATTTATTTAAATTTATGAACTCGCGACGGGACGGTTTCCCAAGGGTCGCGAGTTCGAATCACTGCCCATGTCGGTTTATTTTTCATTCTATATTTATATATATTTAAATAAGCGTAAATGGCTATACATGTTTATAGATATTTTTAAACATAAATTTATTTATTATTCCAGTTCTTCAGCTACGACATAATTACTGACATGTCGATCTTAATTCACTTTTTAATAAGTTAAGTTCGTTTTATTTGTAACAGGGCAACCAGAGCGAGTTGCATTTTTGACATAAAAATTCTGGGATTGAAAACATATAAACCAACTTTGTTATAGTTTAATTAACACTGCATGAGGTTCATAAACGTCACAATTTGTTCGTGGCTTGTTTCGCATTTTTTCCTTTTTTGTACTAAAACCTAAAAATATACAGAATTTCTTTCTTAGATTCACTTATTTTAACAGAAAGAAAAATAAATAAAAGACGGCGGGAATTAACATTTTAATTAAAATATTTCCTTGTTTTAAATATAACCGTTATAACGTCATTAAAACCAGCCGCATACAAAAAGCATAGCCAAAGATTTTTTTATTATAATTTTATACTTACTATATGCGAAAACATTCTTCGCCCGACCTATTATTAATAAATTTAATACAAATTATGAAATCTACAGCTGAAGAATACAAAAAATAATAACTAAAATTTAGTAAACTTAAGTTAAAATTAAAATTACTCATACAATAACCTAATTAACCTAGCATTTTACGCATTTCAGGAGTCACGTCCTCTCTCGTAATCTGCTACTTCAGCGTTTCCAGCAGTATAGCAGAATTCGATTACAACAAATTCACGTGGCGGACCTGTGAGCATTGACGTTACAGCTAATGCATAATAGTGGTCAATGCTGCATCACCAATATGCATAGAGATGCCTCGCCTAACATTTATAAAAACAAAATATTTTCATTTTAAAATTTATAAATCTAAAATTCTAAAGAAATCTGAACCTATTGCCATTAACTCCCTACTCTCCTATAAAATGGAGATTATTAAAAGTCGCCAGTTTTTTACGAATTTTGAGGATCGCCAGTTATTCAATGACCGGAATATTGCTTTCGCCTTGCCAATCAGCGGGCAATCTACTACTGTACCTAACACACCGATGGACGACGGTCATTAAAAATATATCACAATCACAATCCATTTCTTGGTATCACAATCGTACTGCACTCCACCACCTAAAATCCCATCCTACCATTTGGATACATAATGTTCTTTGACAGTGCGGTTCACCATGGTTTTCTGATCGATACGCCTTCTTTGTTGGTTTTTTGCCTATCTAGATTTTTCGAAGGCAAAATTATATAGTGCTAATTTTGTAGGTATCGAAGAATATTTTTATTTATTTGTTAGTGGTTGTGTAGAATTCTTTCTGTTTTTGTTTTTCATTTTCATTTAGTAAAGATTTATATATAATGAAATATATATTTTTTATTAGGACTACTATTTGATTCACTAGATTTCATCAACAAGTTCTAACAGGTAAGTTACTTATTTTCAAGTATATTGCTTTTAACGAGCAGAAGTTTGAAATAGTTCCAACAAGAAGATAGATACAAATAAAACTCAATACATTCATACACAATACATAATTTTATTAATACGTATAAATTAGGTGACTTAAATTTATTGTTGCATCGAGGTTGATATGAGTTTTATTTTACGTGCATCTTTCGTCTATAACATTTAACCAGGTATAGGCAGAGTATAATTATATAGCTATTTTGCCAAATTATATAACAAAATGTATTAATTTAATGATACTTTTGAAATTAACTATTATATATATTATATTTAAAAGTAAACTTGAACTTCGTTTGCAACACTGTTGTTAAAATTAGAGAAAATAAAATATAAGATTAATACGGCTTGTATTGTTTTTAGTATTTAATTAATTACTAATGTATATGACACTGTCATAAAAGTTTAAATACTAAATAATGCTTATTGTCTTGGTAAAATTCATTGTTGTTTGTATGTTTTGTTCAATATTTACGGACCCAAAATAACTGACATTATTTTTTAGTTATAAGGAGAACTTTTTAACTAAAGGAAAGAATAGCAAAATTATCTTTAAAATTTGGAGTATTTCTAGTGCTGAGTGTACGAAACGTGTCTGAACAATCCCAAGGGATATCGAAAGTAGTTAACTGGCTACATTCCTTTCAGTCCCCTTGAACAATTCGCTCCGTGTTTATTCGAAACGTTTTCAATTTAATACATTGATATGTTTCCTTAATAACTATTTTATAATATCACGTATTGCCTTTAAATGGAATCTATCAAAGTTTTTAATGAGTTCAATTATATAAAAATAACAAAAAATGGACATAAGAAAACTAATTTTTGTATAAAATTTACGGAAAAAATTATAATAATAAAAGCATATTTTTTAAATCTATAAAGCATTGCGCATAGATGATTCTTATTAAGATAGTAATTATAAGGTGAACTAACAATACTGTAGCTGTACCTACAGTGGTTCACTAATTTTACGAACTGCTGAATTTCCTAAGCTTTCAATTTATAAACTTAATGTTCAATATACTCTACTGTACCTTTTCAATCCTAAGCTATTAAACTGTGTTCCATTCAGACTTAGTATGGTGACTTACACTACAATTTCTAAGTTGAGAATACGACACTTGATATTTCGGATTTTAGTTAAAAAAAAGAATTATTAATCAATTTGTGAAGAAAATAGTTCCTTAAAGACGTGTAAAGTAAAATGATTTTTAATGTATTTGTTATGGTATATTTATATTCTATATAAAATTAAAAATAAATATACTTCATTTCTTATAGGGTGTAGTGATAGATGGAAATTATTTGATTGCATTATTTTAAGAGAAATCTTACTTAAAATGTGGAGAAGATATCAATACATTTTGCTTAGGGGAAAGTTATACGTATGTTTCACTATGAATGGCATAGGGGGATTTCTAAAAGCTATATATTTTCTCATAGGCAGAAATTCCAATGTCACAGGCTTTAAGTGTCACGAGTGGGGGATCGTTTTTGAATATAATTTGTGAACAAGATTAAGCTTATTCGAATGATACTAATAATGTCAGCTTTTTATTTACCTTTATAACAAATAAAAGTCGCATTTCAGTTGTGACGCACATTTTCAGCGTGATGTTGTGACGCACATTTGCAACGATGAGTTTAAAATGAAGCGTTAGTGTGTTTAGTAAATATTCACTTAAAAAATCGATGAATCGAATTAAAATTTGTTTTGGAGGAGGTAACAAAATCTTTTTAAATTTTAATCAGTAATCTGTTCCTTACTGTGATAGTTAAACATAGGTTTTAAAATTTCAGATGTTATAAACACAATAATGTAATACAAAAATTTAAAAATGACATTATATTAAAAAATAATGGTACATATTGTTCTACAACCTTTTTACTGGTAAAAGCATATACTAGATACTCATCCAGAGCACTTTTACATTTGTAAGAGGTTTCTCATTGACGATTCAACCCTAGCCACGTCTTGCAAACCGGATTAGCTGGGACATGTTTCCCGCTGGGGAAATAAATTGATTTTTATATTAATTATTCATGATATTTTAATTTTAAGGATTTAAACATATCCTATATTTCATTTTCAAAACAATTTAAGAACAAGATATCATAGGTTGTTTTTGTACTTTCTGAAAAAAATATTATTATAACGCGCGAACTCGCAATGGAGTAGCGTGATTGGTTTAAGGTTCACAAAATTTCTTTGGAAAATAGACTTATAGGCTCAATTGAAACAAAGAATATTACAATCTTATAGTTTTAAAAAAGCCACGAAAAACAGTTGTGGCGTTTGTGGATCTCATGAAGTATCAATAAAACTAGCATAAAGTTGGTTTAAGCGTTCTCAATTTTAATTCAAAATGTACCTCGCTCTGGTCGTGGTATTGCATATTGAGTACATTACCCCATTTAAGAAAAGGTTAAACAAGATCGGCATATCAGTAGTAACGACGTAGCTGAAGAACTGTAGATTGGCCACAATGCAGTTTTGATCCATTTGAAAAAAGCTCGACATTTAGATGCCGCATGAGCTCACTGAATTCATTTGAGATACTTTCAGTTAGATACTGAGATTTTACAGTTCTAACAGTATAGACATACAGAAAAAAAATAAATAAATAAAAAATCACCATAACTTTTTTTATTATGATTTAAATTTCATAGCATTTTTTAACCTTTGTGAATATAACGCTTTAACTCCTAAGTTGTCATAAAAAATAAGTTGTTAAGACACTGGACCGTAAGTTCGTTTACTACTTGCATCTAAATAAGCATTGATAGGCGCGTTATCTTTCTTTCAAATTATAAAAATTAGGATGTGAAGAATAAATTTCGTCTTCCAAGTTACACCTAACACCATGTAGAGAGCATGAAACATGTTTCATACTCTTGATTCCCAAAACAAATCAAGATCATGATCTTGATTTGGTTGGGATCAGTCTGGCTAGGCTATTTACTACAGATTATTTGATTACCGAGGCGACAATATTTAAATATCAGTAAGGTAAACTGTCTCCGTTTCCTAGATTGCACATTGTAAATCTAATCTATTTGTTTTAGCGGATCTGTTAATAAGCATGAGTGATAATGCAAGTGCTTCTAAAGTTATTAAAATACTCTATAAAAATAGAGCTTACTGTGCTCGTTGTTTAATGGGCAATTTAGACATCTGTTTTCATAAGTGATTTTGATATATGTTATTAAAATATTAATTTTATTGTTAACTTATTATTTTATAACATGATGTCTAAAACTACTTTTGAATGTTAACGGTAAAGGTAACGAGTTCTAAACATATGCTTTGTTGAAATTACTTTCACCGTTAAATAGCCTCGATTTAATTGAAACAAACAGAGCACCCATTTTCACTTTGAACATCTCCTTGCAAACAGAAATATTTATATAATTTAATATGACCACTGTTAGATATGTTAGATTTATCTTCTACAGTAATGGTGCAGATATTTAAACTCAAAGCAGTTTAATTTTTAGAGATAATTCGTAGTATTAATATTTCTCGTCAATGTATTATTTCAAATTCTGTTACTGTTTTCATTTTCCTTTGGTTGACATGCTACATGATAACTTTTATATTAGTTGCTTATTTTAATTATGGATGAGTACATATCAACCCATAACTTTACAAGTCATTATCATTTAGACTTTTCGGTAACAATTTATTTGTATAAATATATTATTGTGGATGGCCTAATATATGTCACTACCGTCCCGATAAAGACGATCACTATAAAATGCTTAATTCACCGAGGTGGACAGCCATACGGTAGCTCAGTTGGTAGAGCGACGGCACGGTTTCCCAGTAGTTGCGGGTTCGAATCCCTGCCCGTATCGGTTTATTTTTCATTCTAAATTTAACATAACAATAATTCGAACGACTTAGTTTATTATTTAAAGTAAAATTTAATGAAAAAATCTTTGAAACAAATATAAATACATATTTCATAAATTGGTTACAATATCTTGTTTTTGCTATTTGCGTTTAATTGGCGTTTAATATTAAGCTTAATCGTAAGAGAGGTTGGTATTTTGTCTCCTTTATAACGATTACATGAAGTGAATTCTTACCATATCTGCACGGTATATGTGACCTCATTTTGTTCACACAAAATAAGTTAAATTTACGGACAAACTTTTTTAGAAGTTGATATATGAAGTAGGTACAAATATTTTATTATAATCACCACCATACATACATATTTTTTTATATCACCCCCAAGATCTCCATTTATATTACTGATGATTTTTAAAAATACATAATCATATTACTACTACTCTTTTTATAATACCGCCGTTCGTATTGGCTTGTCTCTCTAATTGGAAACATGTATTCATGAAAAAAAAATGAATTTCAAGTCACATAGTTTTCTCCACTATTCCAATAAAGACGAACATATATAAAATGTTTAGTTCACCGAGATGACTAGCGCTACAGTAGCTCAATTAGTAGATCGACAAGACAGTGTCCCAGAGGTGGTGGGTTGGAATCCCTGCCAGTATCGCTTTATTTTTCGTTCTATATTAATTTGAAATTTAAATAAGCTTAATATGGCTTTACATGCTTATAGATATTTTCAAATATTAATTTTGGTCGTGGCACCTTTTCAAATTACTTTATGAAATACCGGAGATTTCTTTTAAAACTTTTCTTTTAAGTCTTTTTTAGTTCTTGGTTTGTACAAAAAAATATTAGCATGTAACACAATAAAATAAAATAATGAAAAAAAGTAATACTTCATGTTAGCTTACGCATTATTCATATTGTTTAATATAATTTCAATAATTTATACCATGACATTCAGGATCCTCACAAATCGTAACTAAACGTTTTGTTTAAATATAGCCAATTAATAAGTTATTGATAGATTATATTCAGAAACTGTATGTCGATATGACTTATTAATTGGCTATATTTAAACAAAACGTTTAGTTCAGATTTGTGAGGATTCTGAATGTCATGGTATAAATTATTGAAATTATATTAAACAATATGAATAATGCGTAAGCTAACATGAAGTATTACTTTTTTTCATTATTTTATTTTATTGTGTTACATGCTAATATTTTTTTGTACAAACCAAGAACTAAAAAAGACTTAAAAGAAATCTCCGGTATTTCATAAAGTAATTTGAAAAGGTGCCACGACCAAAATTAATATTTGAAAATATCTATAAGCATGTAAAGCCATATTAAGCTTATTTAAATTTCAAATTAATATAGAACGAAAAATAAAGCGATACTGGCAGGGATTCCAACCCGCAACTACTGGGAAACCGTGCCTTCGCTCTACCAAGTGAGCTACCGTATGGCTGTCTACCTTGGTGAATTAAGCATTTTATAGTGATCGTCTTTATCGGGACGGTAGTGACATATATTAGACCATCCACAATAATATATTTATACAAATAAATTGTTACCGAAAAGTCTAAATGATAATGACTTGTAAAGTTATGGGTTGATATGTACTCATCCATAATTAAAATAAGCAACTAATATAAAAGTTATCATGTAGCATGTCAACCAAAGGAAAATGAAAACAGTAACAAAATTTGAAATAATACATTGACGAGAAATATTAATACTACGAATTATCTCTAAAAATTAAACTGCTTTGAGTTTAAATATCTGCACCATTACTGTAGAAGATAAATCTAACATATCTAACAGTGGTCATATTAAATTATATAAATATTTCTGTTTGCAAGGAGATGTTCAAAGTGAAAATGGGTGCTCTGTTTGTTTCAATTAAATCGAGGCTATTTAACGGTGAAAGTAATTTCAACAAAGCATATGTTTAGAACTCGTTACCTTTACCGTTAACATTCAAAAGTAGTTTTAGACATCATGTTATAAAATAATAAGTTAACAATAAAATTAATATTTTAATAACATATATCAAAATCACTTATGAAAACAGATGTCTAAATTGCCCATTAAACAACGAGCACAGTAAGCTCTATTTTTATAGAGTATTTTAATAACTTTAGAAGCACTTGCATTATCACTCATGCTTATTAACAGATCCGCTAAAACAAATAGATTAGATTTACAATGTGCAATCTAGGAAACGGAGACAGTTTACCTTACTGATATTTAAATATTGTCGCCTCGGTAATCATATAATCTGTAGTAAATAGCCTAGCCAGACTGATCCCAACCAAATCAAGATCATGATCTTGATTTGTTTTGGGAATCAAGAGTATGAAACATGTTTCATGCTCTCTACATGGTGTTAGGTGTAACTTGGAAGACGAAATTTATTCTTCACATCCTAATTTTTATAATTTGAAAGAAAGATAACGCGCCTATCAATGCTTATTTAGATGCAAGTAGTAAACGAACTTACGGTCCAGTGTCTTAACAACTTATTTTTTATGACAACTTAGGAGTTAAAGCGTTATATTCACAAAGGTTAAAAAATGCTATGAAATTTAAATCATAATAAAAAAAGTTATGGTGATTTTTTATTTATTTATTTTTTTTCTGTATGTCTATACTGTTAGAACTGTTGGCTATTACAGCGTCACTGGGGAAGCGGGTGGGTTACGAGACCCACCCTTAAAAAGGGGGGGCCAGATGGGCCCCCATGGAGACCGACGTCCCGAGGACGTCTCAGATTGAAACACGGACCTCGGATCGGGGCGTTGTTAGTCAGGAGGGAAGCTAAGGAAATTTGGACACTAGCGTCCTCCGACGGCAGAACGCCGGAGCAACGAAGCACTCACTCAGTTGGGACCTCGTCTATACCGGGTATAGACGGTGTGTGTCTGTATGTTGTGTAGTGTCACTTATGCCTACGCGTACACGTTATTACCTACTGTGAACGCGTCGTCGGGGTCAACGAGTTTTATTATTTCGTAAATAACAATATTGACAAATGTTACATGTCTATTTATTTATTTATTTATTCATATCTTTTCCACTTAGAATCATAATCAGTGATCACTTGTGTACGTCAACATGGAAGTGTCAGGAGGGCCTATTACGATACTAGATTTATCGTAATAAGCCCTTCTGAAAAAGCACTTTCCATCTTAATGTTAAAGCTATGAGGGTTCCAAACGCGTCCTGGTCTGAGAAGAACCACACAACAAACTCAGCCGGATATATTTTTTGTTATTGTGATCACTGTTTCACAAACGTCAAACTTAAATGCAAATTTGGAACAACTAGAACCGTCGCAATCAATCGGAAAAGAAGCCTAATGATTTCAGGCAACGAAAATTAAATAATAATAACAGAAAATATATATATATATAAATCTTCGGCCTGCCACACAACCAGTCACCGCAAGCAGCACCCGTTCACGAGCATAACACAAGAGCCAGCCATCACCCCCTTCGCACATATTTGAGGGAGGGAGGCAACCCGACTCCCGATGCTACCGCAAGTAGTGACTTCTAAGGAATCGGTGTGATGCAGAAGGTCGATAAAGCAAAATTAATTTACAACAAAAAACAAATTGCGGAGATTACTAGCTATTCGCAATACAATACAGATTCATTCCCAGGCCATACCGTCGTCGATGTAATCCTTTACACTATAGTAGGATTTTTTTATTAAATTATTTTTAACATATAATTTAAATTTATTTAATGAGAGGCTTAAGGCTTCATTTGGGAGCTTATTATAAAAACGTATACAATTACCCTTAAAGGATTTACCTATTTTATGGAGCCTAGTGCCGGGCATAGCGAGTTTATTTTTATTTCTTGTATTAATTTTATGTAAATCACAATTTTTCTTGAACTTTGAAATATTTTTATGAACGTAAACTAAATTTTCATAAATAAATTGATTGTAAACAGTCATAATTTTAAATTCTTTAAATGTATTTCTTAACGAGTCTCTTGGTCTCATATTATATATTGCGCGAACAGCCCTCTTCTGTAATGTAAATATGGTATCAATGTCAGTCGCATTGCCCCATAAGAGTATACCGTATGACATTAAGCTATGAAAGTAACTAAAGTAAACTAATCGAGCAGTTTCCATATTTGTTAAACGACGTATTTTTTTAACCGCGTATGCAGCAGAACTTAGTCTGCTTGACAAATCAAATATATGAGGACCCCATTGCAATTTTTCATCTAAAGTAATGCCCAAGAAAGTAGTAGATTTGACCAAGTCCAAATCCTCAATATTTAATTGTACATTGGTTCTAACATTTTTAACATTTGGTAAACTAAATTTGACACATTTTGTCTTTTTTTTATTAAGCAACAAATTATTGGCGTTAAACCAATGTACAACATCTGAGAGAGCATTGTTTACATCGTCAATAACAGATTGCCGTCTATTAACTTTAAAAGTAAGGGAAATACTTCCCTTAGCATCAGCAAACAACACTATCCCATGTTATTCCCTCACTAGGTGAGGTAAGTCATTTATGTAAATGAGGAACAAGAAAGGCCCTAAGATAGAGCCCTGTGGCACTCCTATTTTTACCAAAGAACCAGGGGAACGTTTTCCATTTACATCAACTTTTTGAATTCTATCATTAAGATATGAACTAATTAAATCTAGGGACTTATTTTTAACTCCATAATGTTCTAACTTTTTCACAAGGATTTCATGTTGAACGCAGTCAAACGCCTTAGATAGATCACAGAAAATGCCAAGTGCATCCTGTGATCCTTCCCAGGCTTCAAATATGTTTAGTAATAGCTCTACACCAGCATCTGTTGTAGAGCGACCGGCACTGAAACCAAACTGGTTTTTGTGTAAGAGATTGTTTTTACTGAAATATGCCACAAGTTGATTAAGAATTATTTTCTCAAAAATCTTACTAAAAGTGGGTAAGACTGAAATAGGTCTATAGTTACTAGGATCTAATGAACAGCCGGATTTGAATAATGGAGTTATTTTACTTTGTTTCATTAAATCAGGAAATATACCATATTCTAAACAATTATTAAATATTAATGCTAAGTCTGGCGCTACAATGTCAATTATGGACTTAAGTATGTCAACAGAAAACCCCCAAAGATCACTAGTCTTTTTAACGCTAATTGATCTAAATACTTTGATTACTTCTTGAGCATTAACTTTTTCAAACTTAAAACTACTAACACATTGATCTACATTCTCTCTAAGTAAACCCATAGCTGCAGCGGTAGAAGAATTTAAAGATAACGTTGTAGTCACTGGAATATTAGTAAAAAAGGTTTCAAAAGCAGTAGCAACCTCGAGGTCAGACGTGACATATTTATTATCTATATTTAATTTATAGTCGATCCTCTGGGATTTAGCTCTTCTATTATTTTATTCTATTTATTTTATTAATGCTATTTCCTATTTTATTTTGAATATGTTGATTTTTTGCTATTTTACATTGTTTTTTAAAAGATTTGGAAAATAATTTTATCTCATCCCTAAACTCATTACTAGTATTAAACATCAATTCCGCATACATATTATATAATTTTTCTCTATTTTTGTGTAACTCAGCAGATGCCCAATCACTAAACACTAATTTATCATTAACAACCACTGTTTTAGGAGTAAATATAGAGTTAAATAATTTAGTGAAAGTACTAAAAAAGTCATTATACATAATATTGGGGTTTGAATTTTTCATCAAAGGCAAATAGCGTACTAACCCATTTTTAATTTGTTCGATACGTTCTACAGTCACTGGTATAAAACTTATTTTCTGTTTTGATTTTTCTTTCTTGCTACAACTGAATTTAATAAATTGGCCATAGTGGTCAGAATCTAATGTATTGAATAAACATTTAAAATTTGGAATAACACTTGTAAAAATGTTATCAATACAAGTGGCACTAGTGGTTGTGACTCTAGTAGGCTCCATAAACATGTGTAAAAGATTATAAGATTTGAACAAATTTAAAAACTTTATACTTATTGAATTTTGTTCAAGAATATTAATATTGAAGTCTCCACAAATAATTACCTTTTTATTAGAATGTGATAGTTTATACAATACCTCATCCATAATCTTTTCAAAATGTTCAAAGTTAGATGACGGTGGCCTATAAACATTTACAATTATGAACTCTTCTAATTCAACTGAAGCAAGTTCAGTTGTCCGCTCAACAGAGTGGCTCACTATGTCCTTGCGTTCTTTGAATTTTATCTGTTTAATAAAGTATCTATGTACATAATATTTAGTCTTGCCAAGTATATTTACCGTACAGTCGCTTTGGCGATTCATTTAAAATATTTTTTTAAATAATATTCTTATATGCCGCCTCCGTTCTGATAAAGACGATTAAATGTAGAATGATAGATTCATCGACAAGATAGCTCGCTTAGTATTGTGCCGGGACGGCTTCTCATAGGGCGTTGGTTTGAATCCTTCCAGTAAAAAAAAATAAAAAAAAAGAAAATTCATAACTTTTTTCAAAAATTACACATTAACATTTTTTTTAAACCAGTGTATTTTATTCTGATAGTAGAGGGTACTTAGTTCACATATAAAATTTTTGTATTTCTTACCTTTTAAATATATTCGCATTATTTTAGTATTTCTTACCTTTTAAATATATTCGCATTATTTTGGAATCACTGAATATTTGAATTCACATTGAATCAGGATCAATTTTCCTATTCGAGGTTAGTAACATTACAATATTCGATAAAATAATAGTGATACTAAGCTTCGAAAATATACAGAATATAATGTTCCAGCTATTTGCACATTCGAAAGGTTTATTATTTTTTCTTCGTTAGCGGACTTATTTCGTTTTCTTAATCGATTAAACATGGAAGTTCAAATATTCATATTGTCTATAATTCTTTAATATAAAAATATTAAAATAAACCAGTTAACACAATCACAGTTAAACATTTAAAATAATACGCTCATTTTTATCACAAATCCCAATAGTTCAAGACCGGTTATTACATTCACAAATATATATTGCTAATATAATAGTCGTACCAGCTATTGAAAACAACATAATATAATATTATTTGAGCTAACTGTTTTATTTGTCAAATTCTAAGGCAATGGTTTAGAATTGGTATGTGATATTTTATGTATGTCAATTACGTTGTCGTCAGTCAAAAAGGTATGAAGTGACCCAGCATTAAAGTCATATTTTCGACAAGGCGTGATAGATTGCCGCGTGCGAAGGCAACCGCTTATTTTTTATTAAATGTCAAGCTTTGCTACAAAAGCTTACATACGATTGTACAATACATATTTTTTGTTTTGTAGGTTCTGCCTAGAATTAGAATAATAAATTTTAAAATATGCATTGATGTGATGGTTTCAAAATATATATTTTTTTGTTTCTTTAGAAGATTTATGTAGTGTAGAGAAAAATCATTATTATTATATTTTTATATCATATTATTATTAATGTAATATAAAAATATAATAATAAAAATAATATCATATGACAAATTACACACATTGATCTTACCCCTTAGCAAGCAAATAATTTGCCTGTATTAAGGATGTTAGACAAGAATACAAACACCTTAAAAATACACATTATAAATACTTCGAATAAATTTAATAAAGGACCAAACCCAGAAATCTAAAAATATTATCACAAACTATTATGCTTATTACAAAAATGCCTGTCCTGAATCAAATTCAATTGGATTTAAATCAATATCACGAACTAGAAACTTTATAATAAAGAACACACATATAATACTTAGTCGCAACAAATTATTGAGCTGTTTATAAAAGTTATGTTGAGATAATAATATTGTATTGATAATATTGTTTTTATTTAGATCGTTACGATAATAATTAGTGCACTAAATTATATTGTTGATTAACAATTCCTTTTCTTTTTATCTAACAAAAATACTTTGGATTGGCAAATATTGCTTGGAAATGTTGTAATTCGTAGTTAGTCAGTTAGTTGTATATAAATATAGGTCTTATTTATTTGTAAATCTATTTGGAATTACTTACTAGACTACACTACTTTAAGTGCACTTTATGCTACTATATAGTATATGCTGTTAAGCAATAATTAAGAAATTCTGGCTTGTTAGAAATTAAAACTGTTTGTCATTATAGTAATAGTAAAAAGAACAAAATGAATACTCACAATTTACTTTGTCTTTCCTAAATAAAGCTCATGTTAAATTATGAAATATTTTTTTAAATATCAGCACTAACTTAAGAGCCATTTAAAGGACCTACTTATTATTTTTTTTTCATTTTAAAACTTGTTTGAGTGCTTTGTAAGTTTCAGGAAACTAAAAGCTTTGTTGAAATTATTGTAGTTATTATCAGTTCTCGTCGTTAATTGTACGCGGATGTCCATACATAATAATGAACTAATGGCATATTCCACTTATTAGAAATAAGAGAAGAAACTTAAATATATATTATTTAAAAGTCGGAACTGATAAAAAGTTTCAGCGTACAACGGAGAGCCGTTCGGATTGTCGGGGACCCGGTGCTCTGCGAAAGGCTGGACGCTTTGGCATTGCGTAGAGACGTTCTTTGTGCGTCTTCTACCGCATTTACAACGGGGAATGATCCGAAGAACTATTCCATCTGATGTCTGCCACCGAATTTCATCACCGCACAGCGCGCCATCGCCTCCAATAGCATCCTTACCACCTGGATGCGTGGCGATCTTAACTTATTTTTTTTTGTTCGCGCTACGTGTTCCTCCGTGTGAGTTACGGAGTAAGTGTTTGGCATAAATAAGTTTTTCAGATTGTTTTCTTTATTATATTTGTGTGGTGTGTTCGTTATGTTGTCGAAAACAGGTGGTGTTCCTAATGGATTTGTATGCATTGAATGTTTCCATATTTTAATTCTATTTTATAAAGGTAATCTTATTTTCTATTTCTACATTTTACTATACATATTAATGCTTGTGTTTATAGTGTTTGTTTTCTTGGTGCCGCGAGGGCCCCGAGGTTGTTCCCGGTGCGACGGCTCGATCCATGGTAGTGGTAAGTCTACGTTTCCATCTATATCTCAGTACAATTTTTTAATACTTATTTATTTACAGGTATATATGTGTTGCTCTTTTATTTACAGATATGCAGATACATCGAGGTAGGTATGATTATATTCATCCTTATATTTCCTGTATTAACTCGGTACCGATATTTTTTTTTATTTACATATATTTATTTCGGGGACATCAAGAAATGTACATAGGTATTCATTTACATTTATACACATTTACATAAGGTAAGTATTGGTAATTTTAATCCTTAATTACTATTTTATGTTTTAGGTACATCGTATATAAAAGTTTTATTATATTTACATATACAAGCTGTTATTATATTTACATTATATTTAAATAAGCAAGAGTTTTGTTATATTTACATATATTTATATATTACATTTTCCTCAAGGTGATATTATGGTAAGTGGTTTTTTTTTTACATATATCCTACGTGTAGATGACATTGGTATCACCATTTGGCCATGCTGGGGACACATTGGTACAATGCCTTCAACATATATTTATATGGCTTATAATCGTAGTCATAAAGAGTCATGGGCAACTGCTAGTGATAATCTAAATCCCTTCATCATAGTTATTAGTGATTGTAAATAATTTTAATTTTAAATCTTTATTTTTATTAATATTCGGATATATTTATATGAAAAAATCTTAAATCATGTTAGATGTATTAATCAATTATAATTTATTACATTGTCGAAATTTACAAGCGGATCCTTATTTTTTCTCGTATTAAATATAAGCTATGTTCATCAGAGGGATAGTGTAGGATTTCTAAAGGTAAAATATTTTATTAAATCGGTCCAGTAGTTTTGGAGCCTGTTCAATTCAAACAAACAAAGAAACAAATCTTTCCTCTTTTTAATATTAGGATAGATTAATATAAATACTTAAACAACTGAAAATTTGTGTGTCTGTAGGTTCATTTAGTACAATTAAGAAACCAGTAATATAACTTTAAAAGGCAGAAAAAAAATTGATGGACGTTGACGACGATGTCTATTTTACGAAGTTAATCATTGAGGACTTAGACTATACGATTTGATATCGTATTTTTTTTCGTATCGGGGATTTTAAAAAAATTTAAATTAATATTTTGGTCTGAGTACTTGTTGGTCGCAACATCTGTTTCTTTAATAATTTACTTCTTCACTGCAATGTACAATTGTAGCACAATAAAAAACTGAGTTGTTTTTAAAGTTCTTTTTAGCAATTAAAGCAATCTGGAATATTTAATGCCTTCGTGGTCTTAGTTAAGAAGTCAATATTAAAATCGAGTACAACCTTAATGATTATTGATAGAAATTGTATGAAAACTTTGCGTAAATAAATCCCTTCTTTGTATGTACCTTTTGAATGTTGAATAAATATTATATTACATTAATCGAATCACTGTGTGATTCTACGTCACTGGAAAGCAAATATAAAGACAAAGTCAACGTACACATTGACAGAGTACACCTAAACTGAATATATTATAATAATGTTACATTGTCAATATAGCAATGGGATTATCGACGGAGTAACAATGTTCAGTAGTTTTAATGGTATTTCAACAGTACATTGTTATTAGCTGGGTCGAAAAAATCTTATAACCAAGATTGTTAACACAGTAAAATACAAATAACCTAAATCTTAAAAAAAAATCTCCCAGAAATACTTTGATAATATTTTTTTAAAAGGACAAGTTTTTTAACATAATAATTGTTTTAATAACTTATTATTGTAATTTTAGAACCAAGACCTTTTACTTCATAAATAGTTGTCAGAAAGTTTTGTAGTAAAATTTTCAATGTAGTAAATAATACAAATAAATACCATTAGTGCCAAAGAAAATATTTATTTTATTCCTTAAATAATAGAATCCAGAATATTTTTTGATGTGAGTGAAGAATTACTATTTTGTTTTTTTTTATATACCTTCATACTTAGTAAAAGAAGATAAAACGTATGAACAGATGCTACTTCTAGAAGGGCCAAGTTCTTTAAGTAGGTTATAGCGAGATTTTGCTGTTATAACTCTCGCTTCTACTTCTACCGCGTACAAGCTAACTATAAATTTATTCCTGGATGGTTCGTTGGTCAGTTCCTAATACTTATTAAGCTTAAATGTGTGATCCCTGGTTATTCGTTCTGCCTACTCTAAAAGCTGCCCGCTAAAAACAAAATATCAAAGAGGAAGATACCATGGTGGAGCTTTAAGCTGCAAAAGCTTAGAGAGAGGACTCGTAGGTTATAAAATAGAGCTAAAAGGACTCGCGAATGGGAGGAGTACCGAAGTGCTCTAACCGAATACAATAAAGAAATTAGGAAAGCCAAAAAAGCTTCGTGGAGGAAGCTCTGGGAGGAAGTGGTGAGTCAGGGAGCACGACTTCACAAAATGCTCTCTAAGTCAGAGGCCAGCCATCTGGGCATACTAAATAGACCAGATAGAACTCACACGTCCAGTGAGCATGAAACTCTGACTGAGCTCCTTAGAGCCCACTTTCCTGGTGCGGATTGCAGCAGCGCTGCCGCAAGCTTACCGGCTTTGTCACATAGAACTCGCACTAAGGACTGGAGAAAAGCCGCTTCAGTAATCCGCTCGAAGCAACTGGAGTGGGCCATAGGATCCTTCAAACCATATAAAGCATTTGGACTGGACGGAATCTTTCCGTCACTCCTCCAAAAGGGGCTGGACACACTGCGGCCGCATCTCATCAAAATCTACAGAGCAAGTATTCCCTGTGGTTACATTCCTTCTTCTTGAAAAACGCAAAGGTTATTTTTATACCAAAAGCTGGCAGGAAGGAGTACTGTACAGCGAAAGCCTTTCTACCAATAAGCCTTACTTCATTCCTTCTCAAAACGCTTAAAAAAATACTCGATTTACACATCAGAGAAAGTGTCCTAAGGGAGAAAGTATCCTAAGTATCCTAAGAAAGTAATCTATCCACCCCTCACAACACGCCTATCGCAAGGGCAGGTCTACCGAAACTGCCCTTCTCAAATTTGTCGACAAAATCGAAAAGGCGCTTGAGGACCGTGAAATTGCCTTAGGAGCTTTTCTAGATTTGGAGGGTTCTTTTGACAACACGCCTGTCAGATCCCTGGTCAAGGGCCTCATGTTGAAACAAACAGACTCGATCACGGTGAAGTGGGTAGAATCAATGTTTTCAAACAGGAGGGCAACTATTGCCCTCAATGATACGACTGTGGAGTTTGCGTCCACCAGAGGGTGCCCTCAGGGTGGCGTTTTGTCGCCGCTCTTGTGGACGCTGGTGGTGGATAAGTTACTGCATAGTATGGCTGAACTCCGATGTGATGTGCAGGGGTGCGCAGACGACCTTCTCATTGTCGTTCGTGCCAAATAACTGTCTCTGGCATCATGCGGAAGGCTTTGAGCCTGGTTGCAAGCTGGTGTGCAGAAAATGAGCTATCCATTAATGCGGATAAAACGGTGATTGTTCCATTCACAAATAGGAGGCGTCTGAATGGTTTGAGATGCCCGGTCCTCAATGGGATAGTGATCCCATTCTCCCGTGAGGTCAAATATTTGGGGGTAAGATGGCCTTGGGAGTGTGTGGCAGGATGGCGTGCCGACATTCGACAAGGAAAGAATGGTCGACCGGCCTCCCCTGGAGGAACGGATGCCTTGTATGGTACACCGATAGATCGAAAATGGGGCCTAAAGTAGGATGCGGGGTATATGGAAAGCGCCCTAGCCACAGGAAAAGCTTAAGCCTGGGCTAGTACGCCTCCATTTTTCAGGCAGAGGTATACGCCATAACTGCTTGTGCGACCCTGAACCTGCAGCGCAACCACACGAATAGGACCATTTACATCAACTCGGATAGTCAGGCGGCACTAAAGGCCCTAAACTCGAATACTATCACGTCGAGACTGATGCTTGACTGCCTGACGAAATTGAACTCCCTGGAGTGCAAAACAGAGTGCATCTAAGATGGGTCGCGGGCCACGAGGGCCGTATCGGCAACGAGATTGCTGACGAGCTGGCCCGTGCAGGATATGAGAACAAAACATACGGTCCAGAACCAATATGTGGTGTTCCCAACAGCCTAGCTCGCATGACCCTGAATAACCTCACTAGGTGTGAGGCTATAAGGCGATGGGAGGAGATCCCTGGCCTCAAGCATTCCAAAGCCCTCATCAAACCCTTCAATGCGAAAGCAGCTAAGGAGCGTTTTTCCCAAAAATGAAATTGTATCTTCAAAAAAAAATTTATCTTATCGTTCTAATGTTATTTAATTCATCAGAAGTAGTCAAATTGGAAATTGTTTTAGTGTATTTGCATATATTGTTGTTATGTTGGCCTGAGTAAAATATTGTTATAATATCCAATGCTTTTTAAATTGTTTTTAATTGCCTTAAGTCTGTAAATAAAAATAAAAGTTTACTTCTAGATTAAAGGTAAATAAGTAAATGTGATTGAATTATTATTTTATTTAACTAGATGTTTACATTTCACACACCAATGAAAAAAACATAATGCATAATGTAAAAAATAAAACTGCTGCCCTAAAAACTATCTAATGTGGAAAAAATCGTGGGTTTAAGCAAGTTCATTATAAATTTAGGTAAAGTTAATTTTGTTATCAGATGCATTAATTTAAACTCCGACAAGTATTGTTCTTAAACAATTCAACTACTAGCAGGTGTTACGTAAGATTTAAAAGTACCTCTTTAGTAGCACCATACATATTGACATTTCATTGTTCAAGGTTTAAAGCTCTAGAAAATTTTATTAGTTTACTATAATCCTCACAGTTATGCTCGGCAATATCAGAAATATTTTCTTGTTGTTAGACAAGCCTCTTGTGAATTATCACATAAAGAAGTCCCATTTTTTGCGTGCATTTTAACTGCGTGTTACAAGCCTAAAGTATCAACCATACCACTTGTATTGTATACCATAATCTAGTTAACAAATACAAGCATTACAATTAATGTAATATTTTAAACTGGCCAGCTCGCTAAGTGGCAATTTAATCCAGATAACCTAATTGGACTAAAAAAGCAAGATATTGTGAAATGAAGAAATCAGTGCAAATAAATATTATTTTGAAGGAAAATCTTTATTCTTAATAAATATTTTCAAAGAACTCCTCCAGCTTCTATAGAGAGTTTCATGCATCTAAACCTATTTTCTGAGCAGATTATATAATATGCAACATGTTTTGATAGCGATATTTATAGTTTTATCGACATTTTTACTCCTGTCTCAGAAAAAATACAATATAAAGATATGTGGAAAAATTTTAATATTGCAGATGAGAAGTTAATTTTTTTTATAATTCACGAAAGATTTATATTGATAATATGTTTTTAATGTAGTTGTTGGAAAAGTGTTTTGAATTAAATTTGACCCAAAGTTAGAAGATTTGGCCAGGATATTCGAAAGATAGATGTCACCACAATCCTAAAAATTAACTCAAATATGGAATACTAAATTTATCGACGTGAGAGGCAATATGCTAGCTCAATTGGTAAAGCGACTGGACGGTTCCCAAAGGTCGCGTAGTAAATAAGTAGGTGATTTTTACATAACCACGTTTAATTTGTAACTTGACTCAACATTTTGTATCTACATGTAATCTGCAAATAAATATGTTTTAAAAAATATGAAATTTTAGAATGAATATTTTAAAACGAATCAAAGTTATAAAGTGTAAATTAGGGCAATTCACTCCTAGCAATATTGAAGTTAAATTTGTGAAACATCCGTGAACCGTAAAAATCATAATGAACTCTATCTGCTATATATTTTATTAGATATTTAGTCAGTATCCAGCGTAAGTTAGTCCGTATTAGTCGTTTTGGCGACTATTTTGATTTAAATCCAAGGTATAAATAATAATAATATAATAAATAAATAGATAATATTGAAAGGTTATATTAAGTGTTTTCTAAGGTATTTACGAGTGCTACACATTGAAATAAAACTATTTTAACGGATTTAACTCGCGTATATTGAATTAAATTTTAAATTTACATTTTAAATCTAACCCGACGTTTCGAATGCTTTGCAGAAATCGTGTTCACGGTAAGACGAGATGGAGGTGTCCATTTAAAATTTAAAATTAAATTACGCGAGTTAAATCCGTAAAAATAGTTTTTATTTCAAGGTTCTATTAAATATATGTATACATTACGGTGTCACCTATATGGGTGGTTTTATGTCTTGATATCAAAATGATACCCCCTATTTTTTTTTTAAACTATTGACACTTATCCTAAGAACGTAATACGTGTTCATATACCTAAATGTTGTACAAATTATCTGCAGTCATTAAAACGTTAATAGAAAAGTTGTACCTGCTAGTTATTGGCTGCAAAAGTTATAGTTTTTAGTTACCTTTCAGATACCATTATCAAACTGCCGTAGTGTGCGTTTCACCTTTTCCATATTCCATCGCTCTAATTATTCGCATCACAAAAACAAAACGTCGAGGAAACGCGATACCATTAATCACGCGTTACGAAACTTTGGCTTAGTTATGAATCATCAAACAAACAAATGAAACAGACGTTTTAGGATGCTCATCGAAGTTAAATTTAAAAATCAGTTGTTTCTCATATTCAGGGTGATTTAAGATTGTATTATATATTATATAAATGATAATCTATAAATGATAATATATTTATAGTTCCAAGGTAGAAAGCCATTGTGTAAAGCTATTTGGCTATTGGCTTAAAACAATATAAACAATGCTCAAATTTACCACCAATTACTATAAATTTTAAGTCAATAATAATAATAATATTTGCTAACAAAGTCTTATATTATGTTTAAATAAATATTTTTAAACTAAACGAAGTAGATAATAAAGTATTACTATGTTAGTAGACCATAAGAAGGTGTTTAATTAATTATCTGGACAGTCTAAGTCTCTTAATCATTTATCTTGAGAACAGAGAATGTTGTGTTCATAATTTGAGTACAAATATGTTCACTAAAATAACATAGCCTCAAAATGTGCTACTTAACCTGCTAGTCTGGAAGTAACAAAGCCTACATATGACAAGTTGGCTTTCGTTCAAAATATAAAGTTTGACACTTTATAGAATCCTTTCGTAATCTCAAAATTTCACAGAATATTATTGTACAAGGTGCAGTTTCAAACTAAATGTGATTTTCTTAAATTTTATGATTAATATAGAACAAGCCTTTTTTTGGAATTTCTAGCATAGATTATAAACAATTCTTTAAAAATCAATTATATCAGTGTATGACATAAATATGTATTTAGCCTAAGTTATTACGGAATCTTGAGTTATACTCATCCGATAATAATTTGGAAGGTATTATATAGTATGATAATAAGTGATGTTACATATCTGTTTTTAAATAGATAATTACAGTTAAATTTAATGCGTTCACAATTCATTTAATTTTAAGCGTTTGTTACGAAAGCCTACGCAGTCGCTACGAATTAATACAAAATCGTATTAAATCACAAATACTGATATATTTACTGTATCTCGGATTAAGCATTAAATTAGATCGGTGAGCGCCTATAGTATAACTTTATCATGAACTATTATTTCATACTTTAATTTATCATGTATCCTCCTAAACATGTGTAGCTAGTACTACCCTGAACTAGCTGGCATATGAGTTGTCAAATGACTGCACCTCGTCGTGATCGTCTTAGTTTTTTTAGACGGTTTCGGTTTTCATTACTATTAAGATGTTTTTCTAGGTCTTAAAATAGATTTCAATTTAATTTCAATTTAAATATCTTGCAACCTTGTCGACAATTTCATTAAATATATTTAAGATACATTCAAATAATGTACAGAAATATTTTAGATCTATAAATAGCCTGTAACATGAGAGCTTACGGCAATTGTTTAACTAAAAAGCAAAAAATAATTCGTAATATGAGAATAATGGGCAAAATATAATAAAATTATTGCGGGAAAAAGAGTGGGGTGCTGTTTGCCATATATTTTGTTTCATTTTTGAAGTCGATATTGACTTACTTTAGGTGGTCAGATCCTATTGGAGCATTAAAAATTATATAGGACAATTGACAGTACATTATAATTCATTATTCTCGTTAAGATCACCAGAGTTAATAATTTTTAAACATACTTTGAGTGAGAACAAAATAAAGTCCGTAAATCATGAAGAATCTATTAATTCGAAATTAATAATTATATTCATTTCTAAAAATAGAGTAATATTGAAATAAAAATTCATTTTTGAAAATATTCCATCACTACAATGACACTACAATGACAAGAATGCCACAAAAGTAATAGCACGAAGCGCCCCACGCTGTTTCCGCGTTTTTTAGTTCGATTCATTTTTAAAGCGTATTTTTTAGTTTTTCTTTAACTATACTTATTTAATGGTTTTTATACTTCTGTATTAAATTCGACATACTTCTCATATATTTTTTGATTATATAGTAAAACTATAATATATATCCTAAGATATATAGTTATGTTTATAACATTATTTAAATCAGAGGAAGAACGTTTTCAACTAGGTTTGTGGATAACGGCTATGGATCCAAACTTCATACACTTAATCGTTACCAGGAATGAAAATAATTAAATATGTAAGCTAAAATATTGCATTATGGAAAAAAATCATTCTCTACAAATACTGATGACCACTAAATTACTGTTTTGTTTTGCTATTGATTTCAAAATATACTAAAGCAAATAGGTCCGTTTGACTGTGCACCTTAATTGCGAGGTAATCATAAACTCTATCTGAATGCGTATTGCTCAATTATAGTGGCTTTGATGGTAACGGGATGAATAGGATTTACTGCACTCTGTTATGTAACCATTTTAATTGCAAAATTAATACTATACTTCTTCTTATTACATATTATAATATAAATATTATGTAATGACATGACAATTTCGTTATTTTAAATAATTTGGTTTATTATACAAAATAAAAAAAATCTACTGATTGCTCTCAGACAAAGGGTTCCGTGCCATTACAGATAAGAAACGTCAAAAAATAACGTTAGTTTTTTTAACTTTTTGCAAGGAAAACCTATTCATTCTTCGCTTGAAAACATCCATATTTATTGTTGTATTGGCGACAGAAATACATCATCTGTGAAAAAATTAACTGTCTACTTATCACGTTTTATGATATACAGCCTAGAGATAAACAGACGGACCGCGAAGTCTAAGTAAGAAGGTTAAGTTTTTTCCCTTTGGGTAATTAAATACAATATTAAAATATACATATTGTTGAATTGTGTAAATAAGTCTTGGTAATTATGCAATTCCTAAACATATTTATTTTGTAAAATAAGAATTTGACCTGATGCGCTAGTGCTACAAGTTAGGGTGACTTAAAGTTATTGTAGTTTTGGCATTGATAGGAATTTTATTTAAAAGGTTCATATTCAATCTGTAATAATTTAAACCAGCTAGAATGCATAGTAATTTTATACATTTATTAGTGTGCGAGCAACGTAGCTATCCATGTAAGAGTTATAATTATAAAACACATGTTCCAAACTGAAAAACCTTACATTTAAAAAATATTATATAGATTTATATAATATAGGAAACAACTTCAGCCTAAGTAGCTAGTTTTAACGTAGCTAGTATGGTTTTGTAAATCAAGTTATTTTTGACAACCTGGTGTTTACATTTATAAAATCTTTTATAAATAGCTTCCTTAATAATAATAATAATATATTGTCAAAATAAGAGAATATAAAAACTAAAGAAACAAACAGCGAAATTGTTTTTTAAATTTGGAGTATTTTTAGTGTTGAGTGAACGAAACGTGTTCCAATCGTTTTCATTTGAACACATGGACATGTTTATATGTTTCCTTAACAACTATATAATAATATCACGTATTGCCTTTTAAATTTTAAAATATATAAAAGTAAGATTATAATTGATAAAAATTAGTTTTTTATTATTTAACATAGTGTATTTTAAGAAATCCTATAAAATATAAACAGAGATGGTGATAGAAATATTATAATATATGTACTTACTTCATATATCCAGCTACTAAAAAAGTTGTCTGTAAACTTAACCATTTTGTGTGAACAAAATGAGGTCACATATACCATGCAGATATGGTTAGAATTCACTTTATATAATCGTTATAAAGGACGAAATGCCAACCTCTATTACGATAAAGCTAAATATTAAACGCCATTTCAACGTAGATAACACCAAAAAGAAAGATATTTTCACAAATTTATGAACTAAGTATTTTAATTTGTTACAACGAATTATTTAATACATTTTATTTTGAATATTTAACTGAGTCGTTCGAAATGTTCTTATTTTTGATTTAAAGAATTTACTTCTTATAGCTATTGTAATAAGCTTCTCTTATTAGTTGCTCTATCTACGTAATACATCTGTATCACAGAAGTAGCTATAACAACTGCATTTTGTACGGTTTGTAAGAGTGAGGGTTGGCAATCACCTTAATAATTTAGAATTGCAATTTTACAATTGCAAATGCTCGGACTTGCCCTCTCTTAACTAAAAAAAAATATTCGTTTCAAAAAGTCTAAATAGTATTAAGTTTTAAGCTTAGGAAAATCTCTCAGCAGTGTTTGGAGAATGAGGAACACTCTGGACAACGCTTTTAAAGTAATCGACAACATTTAACTGTTAGTGTCAATAATTATTTCCTTACAATAACATATGGAATGTCGTACACAAGCAACATTTTAAGAGATAAAGTTCATTACTATACAAACAAATAAAGTTTGAGAAATATCTTTTAATTTTTTAAGATTACCATTAAGTTAGGGCATAAAATACCCAAACAACCATTTTGGATTTTATACTTTTTAATTTTTAGGTTTCAATATATTTTATTTACGAATAAGCAACTCTTTACTTTAGAGTCTTAATTTATTTTAAGCGCGTACTGACAAAGTTGTTATTAATCGTTTAGTGAATTTTAAGGCTGGCTAAGCAGATTTTTATATTGTTTGATGTTAACTTTCTAGTTTAAACTAGGATTTAAATCCAATAACCATTAATTAGTATCTATTTGAAATGTCTTATGATAAATGAAGGTCAGCATTATATTCCTTTAAATAATATTACCTGCACAATATATCCAAAATTGTCGTTTTGTTTCCTTACGACAGACATATTTTTAAAAACTTTTAGATCTTTAATGACATTTATTTTATGTATCTTTTATCCTTGTTTTATGAAATAATAAAATATAACATATAATATCTGTAAGAGTGCTGAAATTAAATATCAGGAGAATAAAATCAAGTCGTTATTTTTTTTCATATCACAATTTTCTTGCCTTAACAAACGGCATTATAAGCTGGTGAAAATATTATAAAATATTATATCAACTATTTACATAGTATTTACATAGTTATTATATCAATATATTAGAGCTGTTATAGATAAAGTTGTTTCACCTGTTCTTTTTTAAATATCAAAGTAAATAGATCGCCTGAATAAAACGTCCAATAAGTTTCATAGATGTACAGCTTCAACAGTAAAGGAATTACTAGTAAGAGAAATGTGAAGAAACTTTTAAGATGATGATGATGAGATGAGACGTATCATTTAAGAGAATAAATATCTCAGTTGCCTATCAGACAAAGATCGCAGTAAACTCTTTCTCTCTATATTTTTTTTTAAAACCAAGAAGCACTTGCATTGTTACTTATGAATGCTATGTCATGCATGCTTATTAAATTCAGATCCGGTAAAACAAACAGATTAGTGTTACAATGTGCAATTTAGGGATCGGAAAGTTTACCTCACTGACTTTGTACAAAGAATAATTAAATGTCGCCTTGGTAATCATATAATCCGTATTTTCTATAATGTTGTATGTTTTATAATAACATTATATTTAATATATTGTTAAAAACGTTAACAAAATAGTAAATACATGGATATATAGTTTAAAAAGTATCGCTTATGTTTTTATACAATTCTATACACATAGAATTGAATTGTCTCTGGCTATATAACCGGAACCCTAGAAATCTATCTGGCCAATCTATAATATATCAAAATAATAGATAGTCTAGCCCAGACTGATCCCTACTAAATCGAGACCATATTTCATGCCCTCTATATGGTGTTAGGTGTAACTTGGAAGACGAAATTTATTCTTCACATCGTAATATTTATTCAATCGAATATATTACGTGACTTTTACCTTAAAAATTTTAGATACTATATAAATGCATAACAATATTATAGTAATATTATTAGTACATCAGCAAAACAAAAATTCGTAACGACTATTTAAAAGACTTAATATTACATCTTTGCTTATGAATTTGGCGTTTTTCATACTGGCTACTTGAATCATAAATTTCTCCTCTTTCTTTTCTTTGGCAAGGAATTCCTAATTCTATTTTTTACAGCTATTAGCACATGTATTTTTGTTTTGTTGACATTTGTTTTTTCTTCATATTTTTCGGCTTGCGCTACTCAGTTTACGAAATGGAAAACTTAAAATATCGCATTACTTACGAGTACGAGTTCCAACGTGACACCAGTGCTGCGGAAACGACTCGAAGGGTTAATGATGAGTATGCCGGTCGTGTTGCAATAGGAAACACAATTTGTTTTTGGTTCAAACGTTTTCGTTCAGGAAATTTCGACTTGCAGAACAAGCCCCGTGGACGGCTGGAGACCCAGGTTAAAATAGTTAACTAAATATTTATTTTATTCCTTTAATAATAGAACCCAATTATTTTTTTGATTTTTGTTAACAGAGAAAAATATGCATTTATCTGAATTATGACTTCAGGAAAATTTGTGATTTTAATTATTAGATATCATTTTAGAATTACAATATTGTTAATTTTATATATCTTAACACTTAGTAAAAGAAAATAAAACGAAAAATATGTATATGATATATTTTTTAACGTAATTTTTGATTATATATAATAATTTTTACAATTCATTATAAATTTTAGGAAAGTTAGTTTTATTATCAGGTTCAGTTACATTCATTTAAACTCCGACAAGTACTGTTCTTGAACAATTGAACCACCAGCCGGGTTTTCGTAAGATTTAATAGTGTCTCCTTGGTAGTCTGATATATTGCTTCAGATCGTGTAACGCTTGATATATACTGACATTTCATTGGGCAAGCTTTAAAGCACTCAAAAATAGATTTGTTTACTATAATTCTCACAGTTATGCTCGGCAACCTCAGATACTCTCACTTTTGTTAGACTAGTCTCTTCTGAATTATAAGATAAAAAGCGCCACTTTTTGCACAAATTAATTGCATATTATAAGCCTAATGTGATGTGTGTGATTGAGAGACTAAGTTGGGTAACAGAACTAGTATAATAAAGTGTAACATTGATAGTAATGAGTTATAATAGTAAACAGTTTAGTATGTTTGTGAGCAGTGCCTATAAAGTGTAGAACGACTGTCATAGGGGATTGTTTGCAATAAGAGAGTTCTAATAAAATATTAGGGTATAGAAAAATAATATTAATACTATAGTAGTAGGGTAATAAAATACTGTTGTCTTTCGTCACCATTTTTTCAATAATAATATTAATATAATGATTTATTTTCTTGGAAGTTGATTAGTATTATGAGTATTATTACATTTACTGACGGGATTTGTTTCCCAGATTTAATACCTACTGTATATAGAGGCTAGTTTAAACCTAATTTTTGTGTGTTATTTTAAGTGCTTAATATTGTTATTTATGACATGGAATATTCTGAAAAGTTCATGATATAATTCTAACATTTATTGATTTAAAGCCATCGGTCTTATTTTTAGCGCTGCCAACTCACATAGTTCTTAGAATATTTATTCATGTCAAAAATAGCCTATAGCAATCGGGCCATAAGCTTAAGCTACCTAACTCCATAGAATCTACAGTGAAGCGATTCTTAATAATATGTTTGGACCTTCATAAAACAGATAGATTTAAATCCATTTCCATTTAAAACTTGCAGAAAGTGGCACAGAGAAGTTCGGTTCTTTGAAATTCACCATAAGGTATTGTTATATTTTTTGTATAATTAAAAACAAATCAAATATCTATCATACTTTGTACATGTTTTATTTCGGTATCAGTATAACTATTCACTTTTTTCGAAATGGTCCAGGATTAAAAAACAATATGATCTCTTAATGTTTTTTTTTTAATTTTATCATTGCATTATTATAAAGGTTCAAAAAATACGACAAACCTCTTTAAAAAACTTAACTAATTATTATTGTTCTTAAAATGATTGTGTCCATTTTTAAAAAGTTTTAAAGTGTCATAACAAGCCGCCATTTTAGTAGTACTAACCGAAAAGAAAAAGAAATAATGAAAGGAAACGGCGTCATGGCCAACTGTGATACTAAACTTGCCTCTTACCTACTCACTCTTACAGTTCTGAAAGCATACCTTTTTTGGTCTATAAAAATTTTATATATATTCGAAGCAAAAACATTACGAAATTAATTACCGTATAAAGAGTGAACACAAAATGTAGCTTTTTTAAAGTATTACTACTTATGGTATAGACAGCTTTGTGATGTTTTTTTTATATATTATGTAATATATAAAGAAAAAAATATAATTAAATATATATATATATCTCATGTAAATGTATATTTATTTGTTATAATCACGTTTTATTACTTTATTCTAGCATTATGAGCAAAGCTTCTTTCAGGTCTTATTAGGAGAATTCCTAAAGTCTTATTAGCTTTTAGATTGGTACTGCATAATATAAGTTGTAAAACAAGATGAATTTTGATACGTTGGTCATATCCATACATATAATAAAATTGTCACTAATCCATTTCTTTACATGGAAAATTAAAAAAAAAACATCATGGGGCCTTTATAAGAGCAAGAGAACCCAAAACAATGGTTTTTCACTTTATCAGTATGTTTGTGCACGTTAATCTCAGAAACGGCTGAACCAATTTGAATGCAATTTTCAGGAATATATTGTAAAAATCTTCACTTGAAATTTAGTGTTTATTATATTTAAATCGGTTAAGAAATAAAAAAGTTATGTCAATTTATATGAAAAACGTAATAGGTACCAAGCAAATCTTTTTCTATAATGTAATAAATCTGTAGAGGCGTAGTCTCTATACCCTGAAAATATTACAAAATAAACAGCCAGGATGTGAAAGGATAACTAACAGAATCCATTTCTAACATTTAAAAGAAATCTGTTTTGTTCTCGTCCATTTACTTACCATATGTCAAAGGTGTCACTGATAGGATATTATTACATAGTAAATATATTAAGACAATCTTTCGTGCACATTGTAAGTAACAGATACCATATATTGGATATGCTATTTGCGGCAAACATTAGGTGATAGCTTATAATATACCTCTTTTGGAACCCCTATAAATTAATAAGTCACGACATACATGCGTGACAATCCTAACCAATGTTTCTAACATAAATGAATTCAGGTTTCTTCCCGGAATAATCCTGAAATTTGACATGAGAGTATTTCGCATTTGGCGATTCTTAGTGATACATCTAACTTAAACATATGGAAAGATAAAATTCTTAGAAATATCATAATTACCGAATGCTTTTTAATACCCTTCTATTAGCTTGAGTAGTATGTATGTTGGTATGGTATGGTATGGTATATGTATGTTGGTTAGAGAAACTTTAAACTTGATTTTGAACAACTTTGAATTGTCGGAATAATTTGAATTTTTGCATACCTATCAAGGCCTAATGACAATGCAATAGAAACATACTTTTATAAAAAATATAGCTAAATTTTTTTTTAATTTTTACACCTATCAAGGACCGATGACAATGCCAATTTTATAAAAGCTTTTAGTTTTTTCTAACTACTATTTATTATAACTCTAAAATATATTAGAAACTAATAAGCGTTTCTTTTTTACTTTCAAAATAAATAAATCATTAATATTTGAACGTATATAAGTTAAATCATTATTTACGGTATAATAATACTAATATAAACGTGAAAACAAAATCCAGTCAACTGAAAGTTTAAACTTTAAACCTACCGTGTGCCTAAAGCTATATACTACTTTGATTCTTTGATTTTCAATGCCTTGCTCGTGGTATGATTGTTCAGTTTTCAAAGATACGGGAATGTATTCCCAGAGGTCACATCTTTGAGTCATTTTATAGACGATACATTTTTCATTCTTATTTTATAAAAAAACTTTTAAATATTACATAATTGCTACAAGTATTTTTTGCTTTTGTGCATATAGTAAGTAAAAGACTTTCAAAAAACAGCAAGAGCTTACTCGTATAATATAAACCCTTATATCCCGTTACGTAGACTTAAATAAAATACATTTGTGTAACCAGAAGAAAATTGTGACGAATAAATAAAAATACCTCGATATTTTAAACTCGTCTATTATATATCCTTCGATACTTCAGGGTCTGTAATAATAATAATAAATAACTCTATATTTAAATGTCATCTCGGTGCATAATAGATTACAGAAGCACTGCCGCTACTTTTTATGTTAAATAACTAGCAGCTGCTAGCAAGCTAGTTAGTTTTTATATAATCTGACCACAGTTGTTAGGAAACAAAAAAGGTTTAAAATAAAAAAATACTCCTATTCCTTTATCGGTTTTATTTAATGCTTACATATACCAAGGTAAGAAATTTTATGCTTACGTTTATTAATAAAACAAACTTTATAATTTACTTCCTGTTGCCAGCTACTTTAACTGCTCTCAGATAAATAGACATCACCTAAAATGTGTAACCATCTATCATAATGACTTAAAAAAATCGTAAATTCACACATTTATTTATTTTAATAGTCCTATTTTCGTGTTTCCTAAGAAAAAATCAAAGTAAAAAGGATTCAATATAACCCACAACTTTACATCAAAATCCGACAAGTAGTCTTCATTTAGTATTTAAAATTCCATAATAATAGATAAACTATCAAAATACGTTCTACTACTTGACCACAGTCACAGTTCATAACTTAGTACATGTATGACATGCTATATTTTCATTATGTTTATAGACATATATAATATAATTAATTTTGATTTTCTGGTTTGTATATAGGAAAAAATATTAAGTTTATAGCAGAATAGTGCAATATTTTTAAAATGTACCATACTTGAAAAATGGTAATTGGAGACAAATTTAATTGTTATATTACGTTATGCTATTAGCCAACTGACTTCTTATCTTGGAACAAGAAACTTTACATTATATTTAGAATTCGACTAGTCACTAAAATTTTGTTTTAGTTAGGTTAGTATAAGCTAAGTTTAAATTAAATTTCTGATTGGTAACACTCTAGGACTGTAACCATTTAATTAAAGAAATAAAGCTTTTTTTAGATTAAGTCATAGCGGAAATTTTCTGTAAATTTTCTTTGGTTACGGTCATGCATCTTTTTGAGGTAATTAACAAGTCAAATCAAGTTGAAGGTTATTTTAATGCGTAATTTCATTGCTTATTATCCTTGGCGGCAGGTATGCGTCTCTTCTTTGGATCTGTCAAGTTGCGAGGATACTATAACCGATGTGGTGCTTCAGGCAATGGAGTATTTTATTCCGTTGCTGATGTACCCATGAGAATGTCTTATAGTTCTTTACATCCTGACAGCTACTTGTATTATATAAAGCACAGAACCGGTCGTTTATGGAGTACTGTGGTCACTTATATTCTGGTGCCGCAAAGGCTCATCTTGTGGTTCTGGAGTAACTTGAGAGGCGACCCCGAATTGATTGATACCAACCTCCACAGCCTTGAACACAGGCGTAGAATTGCTGGCCTCTCAGTAGGATACAGGATACATTTTGGTGAGTGTGCGCAGGAAATACTTAGGTAAAGTACTTTATTAGGGATAGAAGTGTCCGTGACTGCGTCCACGTAGACTGTAAAAAATATATTTATAAGGCTTACGATCGTAGTCATAAAGAATCACGGGTAACAGCTAGTGATAATATAAATCCCTTTATTATAGTGTTATTAGTGACTGTAAAGCATTATAATTCTAAATGTTTATATTTATTAATCAATACATTTATAATTTATTACAAAGTCGAAATTTTCACGCGGATCCTTATTTTTTCTCTTATTAAATATAGCCTATCAGATAGATAATATAGGATTTATTATTATTATTAATTTCTTCCTTTATTTTAAACGGTCCCCCGACGCAACGACTTCATTAAGTACATAATAATATTATTTTTATTCTTTTTAGAGGTATTTTTGTTTCATTTTTAGTACCTAGTCATAATGTAAAAAAGTGTTCGATTGCGTAATCTAATTATTTGATTTTTTTTAGTAGGCTTACAAGTTTCCTGTAAAGCGTTAAATTTCTCAACTATGATCCGTAATAAGTTCAAATAAGTGTAAGTCGTGATTCCAGATATATACACTAATACTTGTTAAGGCAACAAAATTGTTTTATGGAAAAATAATATACAAATTCAATTTATCCTCGTGAATATAAATCACGTTCCTTTTTAAATAAGAACAGTGAATGATTTACCTTTACCTGTTAAATTGAAAAAACCGCAAAGACCACGATATTGTCCGTTTTGCATGCGGCGGATGCTAAGTTATACCAAAACAGTTACCATTCATGGCGATTTTTACGTTTCTAGAATATTTTTATTTTTTGAAATGAATGGTTCAAAAATATACCTAATTTTTATATCGTTCGAAGTGAAAAAAAATTCGAACGTATAATTTATTTATTGTTGTCACATTGCAAAAAGTTTAAAGATTTTTGCTGCTCTCTTTGTCGAAAAAAAGAGTTGTTGTTTGTATCTTCTTATATTTTCATACATTGTTTGAACGTACAAAAACCCATTGATATGAGAATTCTAGCTTAATATCATTTATATGAGGATTTTATCATCTTAAGTGTTGTAAATGAGACATAATATTACATCGAAATGCATTGTACTTTAAACATTAATATACAATAAGGCACATCCATAATACCCAAAGAGATTTTATAATAATAGGCGGATACCATGGCATGCGGCAATCTATCATGCCTTGTCAAAAAATAAGACTTCAAAGCTAGGTCACTTCATACCTTTTTGCAGACTTGCACATAGCTTATATACATAACGTAACAAATAAATTATAAAACTTTACGTAACGTGATATGTGATATTTGTTATGTTATCTTGTTTATTTTACGTATTTAAATATTCAATTTACAATATTTAATACTCATTTAAATATTTAACGAAGAAAAATATTTATTGTCGTGGTTTGGGATAATGTTGCAATATACCGAATTTTCATATGAGGTTTACAATTAATTATTAATAGTGAGATTTGAATCTGAAACATTATTTTTTGTTGATATTTTAGTTATTATGATGATAAATAATAATTTGCTTCCGAAAGAAGTCCATTAGCACGACTTCAGAACCTGATAAGACTAGGTAAATAATTTTGATACAAATTACAATAGATTTTAGTAGATAAATATCTTAATATTATGCATTGTTTGCAGTCTGCACACAAGTATGAAAATCTGCGTCAGCTATGCGAACTAAACTAATTTAGCTTTAGCTTTTGGTTTGCAACCCGCATTAACAATATAATTACGATTTAGCAAATATGGAGTACCATAAAAATGTAAAGTTTTTTTTCTGCCTTTGTTTAAATATTTACTACATATTTTATTGCAACACTAAGTAACTATGCATAATGTTTCAAAAGTTCAGTCTTTCGTAAAAAATCTTTTTTCTAATATTCTCTAAAATGCCGAGCACTGCAAGTTATTATAGTACTTTAACAACTTTGCAATTCGTAATAACTGACGAAACTACCTTCCTAAATTGTACGAATAGTATTCACTGCGTTAGTTTTCACTATATAAACAAATACTAATCAATAACTGAATCAAACAAACAATTACGTAGTGAAATATTATACTATCTATTAAGAGATATCAATTGCTATACTTTTGATCTTGAGAGATCGTTCGAATAATATAATAAAAAAAGATTCCATGCAACTTACAAAAAAACAAACTGTGGAATGGCATCAAATCATGAAAGTTTTAACAATTATTTGTCAGCTAAAATGTAGAAATAAAAAGCCGAATAAGTTTATTTTACTATGTAAATCACACTTTCATTATTATTAAATTCACCTAAAAATCCTTGTTAATATATTTTAAGATTATAAGGATGCCCACTATATATGCCTAGATTTAATAATCTTTATTACTCAGGAGAATTAAACCCTTCTAATCCCATCGGCCTTATCTTTGGTTTTGGTCTACATCGTGATTGACGTTTTGAGGATGATTATTCTATGCTCTCAGAGAAGGTTTTATGTAAGAAGATTATAAAGAGTGGCTTTACTTTGTACGATCACAATGGTTCGTTAAGGGCTAGAGTACCGATGGAGTGTTTATATATGCCGTAAAAATTTAAACTTAAACAAAACTCCTTCATTCTCACTCCTTCATCCTTCTAAAATTCTATATCTTACTTAGTAATGAAAGGACTATTGTGATATAAATGACATAATTGATAACTATGTTTAAAAAGATTATTATTTAAATTATTATGTAGGGTTTTCTAGATGGAGCTTAATGTATAATTTGATCTATTTTGTGTGCTGTTCGAGAAATCACAAGTTTGGCAAACACGCGCAATATATCGAAAGTGGGCGGGGCTGGTATTAAAACTTTGTTCTAGAATTGCAGCTATCAGCTTGTTATTATCAGTTCACTGGCATGATAATTGTGTGGTAATTAAATGTTGCTAATTTGTAATTTATTCCAATAATCAAATAATAACTAGTTAAATTATATAAAACTATTTGCTTAGTTTTCTCTTTATTTTGCTTAATCTTTATGATACTTAGAAAATACAAGGTACAAGACATGTTGTACAAGACATGTCGTTCATAATCTAGTTGCATAACGTTTTATGCTGTATAAGAATATTTGAAAAGTTTGTTATAGCTTATTCGAGATTCAATTCAGAATGGTGAGAATGATTACAAGGCGAGTTTCAATATACGGTAGTTTGGAAATTAGTGCAGTTGAAAAAACTACATGTTTCGTCATAAAATAGTAAGCTAAATGTTGTAGAAGTATTATTCGTTACTTACAGAATTAAGTACTTTATAATAATGTGTTGTGAAATAAAATAACCTCAATACTTATTACTTGTCACCAATCATATAATCTGGTTGGGCATTCCTAAAAACACGTCTTTATAATTATTATGAATGATGACACAGACAGAGTATGTTATTAGCAAGAGTATGGAAAATCAACACATCTTTTTGGGCGAATGTCATTTTAACAACCTGCGATATGCCCTCATTTTGCAACATTTTTTTCATTTTTAAAAAAGCTAAATAAATAGATAAGGAAAATCCTATTTCAATAAACAATTATTTAAGTAACATTTCCAATAAAACTTAAAAGTGATACGCATACAAAGAATGTTAATCTGTTTGTGATCCATGATAAGTTTGACAAAAAAATGGAAATTTATTGAATGCTGCACTAATTGTGATACATAACAACCGGATCGCTATCAACGTCGATATTAAATTCTTGTGTAATTATTAATTCATCAAAATATGTTTCTTGATGTGAAAACTAAAAATAAACTTCATGTTATTAACAAAAAATTAAAAATGGTAAAAATGGAATTGAATGTAATACTTTAAATAATTTATCTATTTATGTCTGCTGTGAAACTTCTTAGCTTTTTATTATTTAAATAGGTTGATTACTAAAACATACGTAAACAATAATATACAAACCTTTGTTAAAGTTTTATTGAGATTTTTGTGAGACATTGGAAGAATAATTAAACCTAAAAGTGCTTTTTTTTTTTAAACCAATAACTTATTACTTAAATATAAATATTTAATAACCATAATGGTTCACGAAAGTTTAAATACAAAAAACTTATTACTTATATTATTATCTTCATCTTTCTGCACTTATTGCATTTATTTGACATTTATGGATTTCTACATTGCTATTTGCATCGCATCGCTTTTGCATTTTTCAAGCACTCCATCTATGTCTTCTTCAGTCGTCCTCTTCTTTTCGATCTAACCATTCTTACTTAGCGTTACATGTTTTTCATACCAAAACAAAATGGGTATTTAAACCTTTGTTTATAAAACTTTGTAAGTCATGTTACTACTAAGAATAATAAAAGTAACGTACGTATAGTATACAACTTATAGAAGTATTATAAACAGTACTTAATTTATTAAGTACTGTAGCTTAAGCTTTTAAGCTTTCATTAATAAAATAAGTATATATAAATGAAAAAAAGTAATAATATTAGAAAATAATAACAATTCATGAGGATAGTAAAAAGAACTTTTTATCTTTATGATTTCAGCACTAGATTAAAATATAAAAACCATTGAAAGAATCCTCGTTTCAGAAAACAAATTATTGTCGTTATCAACAGTTTCATCTTTTATGATTGGTGCTCGTTTGTTCGTCCGTAAATAAAGAACTCGTCCGTAGTTTTGTAAGAAGTACTAGATTAGAGAACAAATTTCAAAAAAATAAATTAAATTATAAAAACCCCTGATTCAAAAATACCTCTAAAAAAATAAAAATAATATTATTATGTACTTATTAAAGTCGTTGCGTCGGGGGACCGTTGTATGTACGTTGACGATGATGTCTATTTTACGAAGTTAATTGAGGACTTAGACTACGATTCGATATTGTCATTTCTTTATTAGCCTCGTAAACTTACTTGCATTTTAATTTCTTCCTTTCTTAAAAATAAGGATCACCATAAAAATTTCGACAATGTAATAAATTATAACGAACATTCAAACATTCGGCGCATCTCTAAACATTAACATATTCCATACGATATAAAACTATTTATGACTTTCTTCCTGTTTATTCTTAGATCTGAGTAAGTGTTCTGTTCTTTCAATAATTGAGTACTTCACTGTGACATTTAAATGTCACTAAATAAGATTTGGAAGTTATTGGTTACTTCGCTAATTAATCTAACTTGGGATATTTATTGAGCTTTAGGTGTATTCAAAGTAAAACTCTTATATTATTACTGTAGTGTTAAAAGTTATAAAAGACTGTTAAACAATTGGTTTCTTGAATTATTTTATTTATAATATCTTTAATCGAAGTTCACAAATATGTGAACTTAAATCTAAAAATAATAAATAGGATTGATATAAAACTTATTAGTTTTATAATATCCTTTTTATTATTTTTATGTTGTTATAATTAAAAAGGTTTTTTGAATAAAAAAAAATGAACTCCGTACCGAAAACACGTCGATAGTTCCCAAACAAACCAGAGCGTATGTGTCACGTCACAATGTATTTTTTTCCATTATTACATACAGCTAATAGAGTGTTTATATTTTTAATTAAATAAATCTTGTTATTATCGTTAGTCTTCAGAATTCATTAGGTTATATTGACTGAATTATATGTATTAAATCTAATGGAGATTTATATATTATACAATTTTTAAATCTTCATTTATTAGTATTATATAGGCATCTATAATATTTTAAGCATTGAGTTCACTTGATTGACTTGATTCACTTGCAGTTTAATTTTTTTCTAACAAACCAACTTAGAAGTTTTTGGCATCTTGGACTACTGGTGAATTCAATAGAGTATTTTTTTTTAAGAACCGGTAATACGAATAGCTAAATAATCGTCGATCATAAATATATCCATACTAAGTATAATATCAGAACATCTGAAGTAAATCCTTTGTCACACATAATTGAATATATTTTTCTTAACAATGATATTTTCATCAGTTTATTACAAAAGTTATTACGTTTTGTAATACCGTTGTACATGCAGAAGCTATAGATACATAATAAATACAACCGTGAAAACATTCAACATTTGTCAAAAACGACCTTTTCGGAATTTCTGCTATTTACTATTTACACTTGTATTTTTGTTTCGTTGATCGTAATTTTTTTGTTTTTTTTCTTCTGTGTTTTTGTTTGCGATAATCAGTTTACAAAATGGAAAACTTAAAATATTACATTATTTACAAGTAGGAGTTTTACCATGGCACCACTGCTGCGACAACGACTCGAAAGTTTATTGATGTGTATGCCGGTCGTGCTGCAAAAGGAAACACAATGCGTTTTTGGTTCCAACGTTTTCGTTCTGGAAATTTCGACATGCAGAACAATCCCCGTGGATGGCCGGAAACCCAAGTTCATCATGAAGAATTGAAGGCTATTGTGGAAGCGGATCCATCACAAACCACGTCCCAGTTCGCTACAGGCTACGATGTTAGTGATAAAATTGTTTTAATCCACTTAAAAGCAAATTGGGAAAATTGAAAAGGTTGAAAGATGGATACCTCATGAATTGACTAAAGCAAACCGACAAACCCGCGTCGACTGCTGTGTTACATTACTAAACCGGCACAATAATGAAGAGATTTTAAAAAATCATTACCTGTAATAAAAAATGAATTCTCTATGATAATGACAAACGCTCTTCGCAATGGTTAGATCCTGAACAGCCAGCCAAACCATGCCTCAAGCGAAAATTAACCGAAAAAAAATTGCAAACAACCTAGGCTGGTCAATTGCTCCACACTACTGTTGCTTCACCACATACTGCACAACAGACGGTTAACAAATTAAAAGATCTTCAATTAGAAATTCTAAAACATACATCGTACCTGTACCCTAGACCTTGCTCTAACAGATAACATTTTTTTTTTGATTACAATTACAAGATTTTTTTGAAATTTGGATAACTTAACAAGAGGAAAAAATCAAATCCGATGGGCCAGTCCAAATGGCCTTTAAAGATTTTATTGATTCCCGCCGCAAAGATTTTATAGATTCTCGTCCGACTTTCTTTTTTTTATAAAGAGTTCAATGAACTACCTACTACTATAAGATGGCAGTACTATTTTTTTAGCATCACGTCTAAATTGGCCTTTCCTGGTTTATGATATTAACTTATTATTATTGATTGATGCAAGCGTCATAAAGACATTGAAGTTATGGCTTGGGTTATCCTTATTTAGAGACCGAAACAATTTTGGGTTAAAATTAAAGAAACCATCGGAGCTCTACAAACATCTAAGAGTTACCAAAAGACATGTCATCGAAAAATCTAAAGATGATACTGTAACTTCTCTCCCAAAAGACAAAGTTGCTTCAGAGCTCGAGTCACGACTTAAATTTCATAAAAAATTATGATAGGTGCTCAAACGAATAAAGTAGGGCTAGGATCAAGTAAGAAAGTTCAAGAAATAGACATAAGAAAATCTTTTATTCGACAAGACGAAAACGATAACTACCGACTCCACGCGATGAGTCTAGAAATTCAAAACGAATGGGTGACCATAGGAGATTTTTATATTCCACTAGCTTTAAAGTGGCGCACCTTAATTTATGATTGGTCCCCAGTATTATTAAAATTCTGTCTTAATGCATTAAGGTATTAGAAATTATACGGAAAGTGGTTAGTCTTTCAGTAGCAAGATCTGTAGAATTCGTAAAAGAAGGCTCTTCCAAAAAATCAATACCGAAGCCTTATTAAATTTTAGGCGCGGCTCCTGATTGGACTCTCATGATGGACACGTATAAAAAACATTACAAAATCCTTGGGGATTTTGGTGTTTTGTCATCCAGACCGGACTTATTCCTGTATTCTAATATCTGAGGCGCATGATACTTGTGGAGCTTACTGTTCCCTGGGAAATAAACATCCCCAGGGATCACACATTCGAGCTTTATAAGTATTACGAACTGACCAAGGAACTGTCCAGGAATAAATTTATTGTTAATTTGTACGAGGTAGAAGTGGGAGCGAGAGGTATAACAGCAAAATTTCTCTATAACCTACTTAAAGACCTTGGCCTTTCTAGAACAAGCACCGGTTCATTTCTAGAACGTATTTCAAAAGCGGCATTGGTAGGTTCTTTCCAAATTTGTAAGGTTGTGAAAGGAGTGTAGAGGGTGAAGGCGAGCGTTTTTGACGACAGACGAAAGACGATTAGATATAGAATGCTTAATTCACCGAGACGGACAGCGATACGGTAGCTCAGTTGGTAGAGCGACGGGACGTTTTCCCAGTAGTCGCGGGTTCATAACGCTATTGGTTTCTTTTTCATTCTATATTTATATAAATTTAATACAAAAAAATAACCTTTATGATGGAAATGATAATACTTATTTTATTAAAGAAATCCAATACTATTCGCAAAAATAAGTTGATGTTGGGACTTGCCTGTTGCTAGGGCAACAAGCAACAAATTTACTGTTCTGTCTTCGGTCACTGAAAATGTATTTATTTGTTATTAATGCAATGCATATATTTTATACGTTATTTATTTGTGAAATTACGATATTTATGTATTATTTTTATGACGTTTATTTGTAAAATTTCACAATTAAATTTGCGCTTCACTAATAAAAATATTATGATATATGATACAAATACGTCCACAAACAGGTTGTTTGCTCATTTTGTAACGAGTATTTCATAAATGCAAGCCATTCTAGATTCTTTCCTTTTATATTTCATGTCATTATGGAAGCCGCTTTAAATTGTTTTATCTAACTTTTTATAATGTAAATTTTAATAAACCACTTGTTTTGTTTCGTTTTATGAAAATGAAAACCGCGCCATTTTATGTTTAAGAACTTATTGTTTGTGAATTCTATACATATCTGCCTCTTCACTTATAACTGTTGTATAAAACCTTAAGCCAGTTACTGCTTAAGTAGAATTTACAATAATGAAAAAGGCTATAGTGATTTTTTTATGGACGTCAATTCGTTTTTATTTCATCAGCAACTTCCTGCCCTCAACCTAAATTTGGGTTTGGCCCAGTATGTTTTTTCCTTTCATTCTTCCTTGGTACTCGTCACTTATATAGACACTCCCTTCTGCATATTTCGATCGTCATTTTCCTTTGCATCCACTTCCATATCTAAAAGTCTTCAAAAACATACCTTTCATCCCTCCTTATAATATAACCATCGCATGAAAGACGACTTCCTCTATTTTTTCTTGATACTGGCACTACACCAGAGCTTCCCCTAATATACCCATTTCTTATCCTATCCATTCTTGTTACCCGACACATTTATCTCAATATTCGCATTTTCATTGCGTTGCTTTTGACGCCCAGCACTCAGATCCATATACAAGCCTAATATTTTTTTTATAAATTTTCCCCTTTTGCTTAAGAGGTAATCGAGGATCTCATGTCGGCTTCGTGATCTGTCATAATTTCATCTATCCCGCGTTTATTCTGTACTTTACATCCTGGTCAATTTTACCATTGTTTCGTATGACAAAAACAAGGTAACGAAAGTCGCAGTAGAAAACATACCATCTAAATCAATAGGAACAAAAGAGGAGACCAATATACATAGAATCGTAGATCAGGTGTTCTGTTCTGGTTATACTTATGGTAGTAAATATGGTAGTGTATATTTTATATATTCTGATGCATATTTTGTGAATAATACTATATTGTTCGTGTCAATATTACCAAAGGTTAATCTTGTGTAGAAGTTTTTAAAATATCATTAAAATGGCACATATACCCCAAAACTGACGCTCAATACACTTTAATAAATTCTCAATTCCATTTGTTATTTGTTTTCTTTTTTAATTCTTTCACGGTAATCTAATCAAGTTAGCAAAAATCACAATACGTAGAACATCGATACCTCTTAATTAAAATCGTACCTTTTGCTGAAGTTGTTTAAAGAACTACACGATTTGATATTGTTATTTTTTTTTATTTACCTTGGTAACTTACTTGTATTTTGATTGTTTTTTTAGCAGTCGCCCGATGCAACGACTTCAATAATTACATAATAATATTATTTCAATCTTTGTAGAGTTTTTTTGTATAGGGGTTTTTATTTTTTTTTCAGTTGTATAAGTATTTACTATTAATATTGCATAGGAACCTTTTACCCGCACCAATAAAACATCATTATCTTGGAGACCACTGCTTCTATTTCCAATAAACATATCTAAAAACCATCTCGACGGAACATGCTTTCAATTAAAAAACCGCAATTAAATTCGTCCACTCGTTTAGCTGCAACGATACCACAGACAGACACATAGATACACAGATAAACAGGTCAAACTTATAACACCCCTCTTTTTGGGTCAGGGGTAAATTAAAATAAAATTAAACAATAAAACACTTTATTTAGGTTATCTTTAGTTATCCTTTATATAGTTATATAGCATAGTACAGTACAGTACAGTACGGTATAGTATAGTACGATATAGTACGGAATAGTATAGTTTATCCTTTCATTCCATTAAATGCATTGTTTGCTGTGAGCTTTTACTTTTAAAGTATATCTCAACTAACAGAACCAATAATGTAAAAGTATATTTATTAATGTCATTATAATAACGAAATTCTTCTAAATTTATAACGAATCCACAGCCAAATTTCCGAACAGGAAATTAAATGGAAATTAGTACATATCGCATCATAAATCGTCATTAATCAGTATATCATTTACATATATTCATTTGCACAACATGTCATATACACTGCGTAATGTTCATTCATGCAGAAATGAGATCGTTTTGGCAATTCATGTTATTTTAAATTCACCCATAGTGAGTTTTTGAAGCAGTGAGTTTTTAAATATTATCAAAGTCAATTAAAAATAACTACTGTAAACATTTTAAATATAATATATTAAATATGTAAATATTAAATAAATTACTAATTAGCCTGAACAGAAGGTAAATATCATCTTCTGTTATATTGTATAGGGAAAACTTAAGGGGGAAAGGGAAGAGAGTGTGTCCTGAAAAAAGACTAAAAAATAAACAGGATGAGCTTGTCGAGGTAGTTCCTAATAAAAAAAAAAAAACTAAATAAGTTTTAAAAACCGGGTGTGCTTTAGACCACATATTGAAAGTTATATATCTTTTTTTTTAATATAAGGGCAAATTACACACATTGAGCGAACCCCTAAGTAAGGAAATTATTTCAAACACAGAAACAGAGACATCTATGCTCATCACATAAATCTGCCGGGAATCGAACCCGAGCCCCATTACGCAGTGACACGTTAGGCGTCTGCGCTAACCACTCGACCAACGGGGCGTTTATAATATAATAGCCATACAAAAATATTTACAAATGAATTAGTAAATTTAAATGAATTATTTTGGAAACTGTTTCGTACCAAGAGTTTTTGTAAATTTTAAAACCTATATTACCTAACTATTCAGAGTTAAGACAATAGCACTAATTTTCTAGCGCCCGATTTTATTTGTTAGTTTGTTTGTTTTTTTATAGTGATAGTTTTTATCAGGTCGTTAGGAACTTTTGGTTTGAAGGTAAAACCTCGCGTCATGCTAATTTGCATAGGCGGCAGTGAATATATGACATCCCCATGGAATCCAACACTGTCACTCTTTCTAAATATATATCATTAGAACATCCCATTAACACTGTACAATCTCATGATTCAATCACACGAACTAAGGAGGTTTAAATCAACTCAGAACTTCACATTTAAATACTGAGGAAACTAATGCACTATACGAAATTTGTTCAAATCATTCCGACATCTTTTACTTACCTGGAGACCCCTTGTCCTTTACTAATACTCTGGAACACGAAATCAACACCACAAACAATGAACCAATCCATGTGAAATCCTATCGATTTCCAGAGTGCCATAAGCAGGAAGTTCAAAACCAAGTCAACAAAATGCTTAAAGAAAAAATTATTAAACCATCTATGTCCCCTTGGTCTGCTCCCATTTGGGTTGTCCCAAAGAAATTAGACGCTTCCGGGCAGCGAAAATGGAGAGTTGTAATTGATTATAGACGACTTAATGATGTCACGGTTGGGGATTCATATCCAATACCTAATATAAATGAAATATTGGATCAACTTGGTAAATCGAAATACTTCTCAACACTTGACCTGGCATCTGGATTCCACCAAATTAAAATGGCATCTAAAGACGCAGCAAAAACTGCCTTTAATGTCCCGCAAGGACATTTCGAGTTTAACCGCATGCCCTTTGGGCTTAAAAACTCGCCCTCAACCTTCCAAAGGCTGATGAACACTGTACTCACAGGCCTTCAAGGCACAAGATGTTTTGTGTATCTCGATGATATCGTAATATACTCATATGACCTTGATTCACACATCAAAAACCTTAAATTAATATTTAATCGTCTTCGAGAACACAACCTGAAACTCCAACCAGACAAATGTGAGTTCCTCCAAAAAGAAGTCTCCTACCTTGGTCACCTTATTACAGATAAAGGTGTGAAACCCGATCCTGAAAAGATTAAGGCTGTATCCAATTTTCCAGTTCCAAAATGTCCGAAAGACGTTAAATCATTCCTAGGACTTATGTCTTATTATAGGAAATTTATTCCCGATTTTTCAAAAACAGCAAAACCATTAACATACCTCCTTTACTTGGCAAAATTAACATCAATTGTCTTTCGAAACTCTAAAATGTCGACTTATTTCACCTCCACTTCTTATTTATCCAGATTTCATGAAACAATTTGTACTTACCTGTGACGCTTCCAACTATGCTATTAGCGCAATCCTCTCACAAGGAAACCCTGGCAAAGAACAACCAATAGCCTATGCATCCCGAACCCTAAATAAAAATGAAGTTAATTGCAATACAACAGAAAAAGAATTATTAGCCATTTTGTTCGGGTGTAAAACTTTTCGCCCTTACCTTTATGGTCGCAAATTCCTGATAATCTCAGACCACAGACCTTTAAAATGGTTATTTAACCATAAAGATCCAGGAAGCAAACTCCAAAGATGGCGGCTGAAATTATCTAGAATACGATTACGATATTCAATACCGCAAAGGCAAATTAAACTCCGCTGCAGATGCGCTATCGAGATATCCTGTAAATCCTGTGTATCCCAAAAATAATACAAATCCTGTCCAAGAACAACAAAACTTAGAATCACCTGCTATATTAGATGATTTGCAGAGTCTTTTAGTGTCTCCACCTTCAAGCATTGAAATGGGCCTTCTAAGCCCTACAGCGGAACAAGAAGTATTAGACTACCTTGGTTCCATAAATAAAAGAACAAGTGACAATACTGAACCTGAACCACAACCTTCAACTAGTTGGCAAAACCCCCAAAACGTAGCTACGTCATCAAACTACAACACTGATAAATCTTTACCGTCTAAAAACTTATCCGATCCTCTTTACCCTTCGCCCTTGATGACCAGGACTCAAGAAAACAACCTACCTTCACCTACTAACCCTGAGCTTGAAATGATTCTGTCCCCTGAAATTAAGAATAAATCATCCGATGACACCTATAGCAAATTTCTAAAATCTCCTACACAGACATATAACACTATAATTCAAGAACATAACGAAAGCTTATTAAAATGTACACAGAAGCTAATTATAATACCGACTTCAATTGACCTGGATGAATCTATGCCTTACGTACAAGATGTACTTAATAACTGCCCTGAAAACATCCGCAATGATTTCTTAAAACTAGAAAGAGACTTATTCACTGCATTACCTCTTACAGTCAATGATAAACACTATTTATTCCTATTTACAAAAGTACATCACTTTGACAACTTTTCCTATCCAGACATATTTAAATCAATGAAATTTGCCCGTGACCAAATAATGATGTCCTACCCAACAATAAATGACATCAGCATATCGGACTTTAAAAACCCCTTCGATAAACATTGTTTTGTAAAAATATATAATATACTAGGATATCTGTTCGACGGAACTAATATTTTAATCCATATATACCATAATAATATAATTTATCCTTCTCCTAGTGAAGTCCAAAAAATCCTAAAAGAAAATCATGACCTACCAACAGCAGGTCACTTAGGGAACTCAAGGATGTATAGTCGCATACGTGAACGTTTTTATTGGAAAAATATGAAAAGTGATGTCGAAAACTATATCCGAAAATGTCAGTCGTGTCAAACGAATAAAGCTTTACGAAGAAGAAACCGAGCGCCTATGATAATAACTTCAACATCAACAGTTCCTTTCGAAAAACTATCAATTGATATTGTAGGCCCTTTACCCGAAGCTTGAACTGCGAAACTAAGATTTATTTTAACAATGCAGGACGACCTTACTAAATTTTCTTTAGCATATCCCATCCGTTGTAATACTGCAGAGGAGTCAAGCGAATGTCTTGTACACTTCATGTCGTTATTCGGTATTCCCAAATTAATACTCACCGACCAAGGTACCAATTTCACAGCCGAATTATTTAAAAAGACGTGTGAATTCCTTAAAATAAAACAGTTGTGGTCATCCCCTTATCACCCACAGACACAAGGTGGTTTAGAAAGATCGCACTCAACGCTAAAAGAATACTTAAAAACATACGTTAACGAAAATCAAGATAATTGGCCTCGTTATGTATACACCGCAATGTTGGCCTACAACACTTCCATTCATTCTACAACACATTACTCTCCGTATGAATTATTATTCGGGCATAAACCTCGAATCCTAGACTCTTTGTATAATGATAACTCCACAGTAACCTACCCTGAATATGTTAAAATGCTTCAACACCGAATGAAACATTCACGTGAAAAGGCTCTCGAATTTATACACAACTCAAAATTAAGATCAAAAAATTATTACGATATACGTAGTCGTCCAATTATATACAAAGTTGGTGACTACGTAATGCTACGTAATCATCTTAGGTTACGAAAAGCTCTATCACCTGTCTGGAAAGGCCCATACAAGGTTGTGAAAATTCATGGCAATCACACCTTATCTCTTCTAATTAATAGACGCCATGTCAAACATCATTATGATGAAATAAAACCTGCGACAGTTAATGATGAACCTCGTTCTAGAAATCAAAACTATATATAGATATTAAGTTTACAATAATTAATCTTATACTTTTAAACCATAATTATACACCTTTTTTATAATCATCTTTAGTTACTATTATCTTTTAATATTAAGAATTAATATATAATGTTTTATAATATTTTTTTTTAGAATTAATAAAGCTACATCAAATCTAAGTCGGTAACTTCAATGTCTCCTTTCATTACAGCGTGTTGGCTGAAGGTCTCCCTGAATGTGTTCATCCAATCACATCAAGTCCTGGAATCTATTTCGATTCAGTGGGTGAAATTAAAATTAATACCGGTCACCTAGACATAGTAACTCCATATGATATATCTTATCTAAAACCTCACATCCAAAATATAAATTCTATAATAGATACAATGAAATTTGTATGTGGTGAATCACGAATAGATTTTATAAAAGCTATAGGATGCCATAACACATTAGAACCGCTCACTGTCCGATACCACGTCATTATTTCCCAGTATGCCTCCATTGAACATTTAATGAGTCATAATAGGTTCAAGCGTGGTACATGGATGGGTGCTATAGGTGTCCTCTCTAAAACCATCTTTGGTACTCTAAACGAAGATGACGCCATAAAATATGACAACGCCATACGAAATGTACAAGATAATGAGAAAAGGTTGAGTTCATTAGTAAAAGAAAATATATTAGTTACTATTTCCACTTTATCTAAATTTAATGAGAGTATATGTAAAATAAAAGATAATGAAGCTAGATTTAACGAAGGTATTGACAATCTGTCATTGCAACTGAAAAACCTCTCTGTAGTTTCTGACGAATTAATTATAAAAACAAATATTCATTCAATATTGAATAGTTTGGAAGCCACTGTACTCTCATTAACGTTTCAATTAGAAGACATAACAAATGCTATCATGTTCAGTAAACAAAACATTGTTCACACGGCCGTATTACCACCCACGCAGTTATGCCAAGAGATTGACGACAATTATAAATATTTAACTGCAGGTGTTAAATTACCGATTGCTTTAGAAATAAGTAATATACACATATTAATGAATATCTCTAATGTTATTTGTTATAGCTTAAATAATAAGATTATTTTTATACTTAGGGTACCATTAGTCTCCCCTAAGGATTATAATGTTTATCATAATATAGCGTTACCTACCCCACACAATTCTGTAAAACCAGACTCATTTAGTTTTATAATACCCACGAGTAAATATATCGCAATGACCAAAGACAAATCAGAATATTGTAACCTTGAATCTTTAAAAGAATGCAGAGTGATAAGCTCCCGTGAGTTTATTTGTGACGTAATGACAGTGTTCTCCACTAGTGCTAATCCCAGCTGTGAAAGTGAATTAATTTCAAATGTGATAAGTGTACTACCAAAACAATGTGAAACAGACTTTATTTACGGTCATCTAGATTTATGGAAACAACTTAGCAATAATAATTGGATTTATATACAATCTAAAAGTACTAAGTTTTATGTTGAATGTTCGAATCAAACAAATATTGATTTTAATATTATTGGAACAGGCATTGTTTATATTCCAAATGATTGTTTTGCATATTGTAAAAGTACTAAATTAATTCCTAAATTTAAAAATATTAAAATTAATGTTAACATAATCCATTCGGATTTTAATATAATAAACGATTCCTGCTGTATTCTAAATAAGTTTAAAAGCGAGTTAAGTAGTGAACCCCGTATTAAATTACAAAATATTGATCTAGACCTTTTTACACCGGAAAAAAAGTCAAAATTAAATTCCATTTCCGATAAGACAGACCAAATAATCAATCAACATCAAATAATCAAATACGAGACTCACTATTCAATTATTTTAATTTTGATTACTAGTATTATATTTCTGTATTGTATGATTAAATTGTATTTTTATATTAAATCACACAACCGTCATCCCTACCTTATTTTCTCGCTCAACTTCAACTAATTTACCTGTGAATCAATTACCTAATCCCGATCCTGTCACTCCAGTTAAAATTAGTAAAACCTCCCAGAAACCAGATGACATTCCTTCTCCCAGTATTAGAAGAAATATATAATATTCCGTTGCCTTCCTGAACTTTCAAGTTCAACCCCAAAGTTCAGTCTACTGTGGGGAGGTGTTATAACTATCCCTTGCACCCTATAAAGCCTACTCATCATCTTACTAGTGTACTCATCATTTCCATCGCCTTAGCGTCCAGATATCCTGACGAGTAGCCAGTCAGTCCAATTCCAACTTCTATACCCGACGGTTGTCTTAAGAAAATCGAATTCGTTTTTTTTTTTAAAAGGCTCAACCCCTAAACCTTATAACAGTACACACGATAAGAATATGCTTCATGTTGGAAATTGCTAATATAATATGGAAAATTTTATGTCTTTCCTCATCTTGCAAACTCATAATATTTTGAGGCATATTCTGCACTGAAAGCTTTTTTACTGCTTTCTCGATCGTAATTTGCATGAGTATCGTCATGTAAAATCATTTAACTCTACTAATTTTTACACATACAAATACCTTTCTATATTGTTATATTCGTATAAAAATATTACAAATGTTTGAACTTCTACAATTATCAAATTTTGATGAATTGGTACGTTGCTTATATTTTTTGTTTTTACAAAATTTGTTTCTTTTCCTTCAGCAGTAATTATTTAGATTTTGATTAATATAAAAGAAATATATTGCTGTATATTAAAATTATAAATACAGCCCTGACAAATGACAATATTTTAATCGTAGCAAGTAACTTTGTTGTTTTTACAAGTTTTTTCTAGATAGCTAGTTTTTTACTAGTTTTTAAATGAATGTTTTTAAACATTCATTTCAGTAGTTGCAGTTAGAAACATTGGTTAGGATTTTCGAAAGAATAGATGTCACGACGGTCCCGCTAAAGACGATCACAGATAGGGATTGCATTCGGCGTCATTTTCCAAAGTCAGCAAACTGTTTTGCTTGTGTTAAGGGTGGTAGGCGACGACACAAATACTTATAAATACATATAATAAATACTGCGAATAAATTTAATGAACAACCAAACCCTGAAATACAGATGTTATGCTCATTACATACATCCCTGTCCCGGTCGGAAATCGAACCCGAGGGCCTTTGCGCCTTTATACTTTAGGTGTCTGCGCGAAACACTCGACCAACCATATGTATATCAATATAAAACATATAACCCAGATACGTTAAGATTTTTAAAAGATCCCTAATAGAAGATTACCATATATAACTTAAACTGCCGTAGCGGGTGTACGTTAGCTCAATAGCAATTGAAATATGGGAAACTGTCCTGTAGCTCTTGATAGAGTGACGGCTATTAAATCACTTCCATCATTACACACATTACTATTATTAAATCTTTCCATAATAAACAGAAGAGTGAAAACTATTCCATAAAAAGCAGGTAGCGGTTCTGGTATGTTGATGCCGGATCCACCGGATTACCGGTTTCGTTTCCCGGATAACAATCCCTAATCACATATAGAATGCTTAATTTACCAAGACGGACAGCAATGTCGTACGTGTACGGTATCTCAAATGGTGGAGCGACGGGACGGTTTCCCAGAGGTCGCGGATTCGAATCCCTGAACGTATCGGTTTATTTTGCATTCTATATTTATATAAATTTTAGCTCCTGCTTGTCAAAGTAAAAATCCAAAAAATTATGTTTGTAAAATAGGTGCGTACATATATTCTGAGTAGATATTTATGTACGCACACCTAAGGGGACAAACTCATTTATTACACGTAGCGATAAGTCTGTTTAAATATTTCTCTTAGCTGCTTCAGTTTTTATCATTTTAGGGTCTTTTTGATAAAACGCTGCAATCTGTTTTATTTATATAGAGAAATTACAATTAAAAAAATAAATTTAGAAATAAAAATATTCAATACAATTTTATATTATATAAATTACTGATTTGATGTATTATATGTGTTTAGTTTATCAGGTTTATTATTGATGTAAAATTAAAAATTTGGAAGTATATTTAAGTCACAATAACGGGTTTCCACTGAATATTTACAAAATACTCCATTATTTGCTATTTAACATCTTCTTTACGTAACATTTTCTAATTATTATTATGTAATCTAATATTATTAAACACAGTTTTTTGGTTGCCACGGGGAAATCAAAATGTAAGCGCGTCTAAAAACTAATAGATTACTATAGTACAAATTACTATATTATTTTTTATCTTAATATAATAGGATTAGAATAAGAAATAAGAATTTAGGGCTTTCATCGATAAGTTATAATATAAAGTCTAAAATGAACAGAAAAAAATGTTTATAAAAAATGTTCAACTGATATTCGCCTGAAAAACTGTTTGCTTATTCTGTTGGCATAGTTTTGAATAATTGAATAATTTTCATTCTTTGATAATTATTCAATTAAAAAAGATCACATATTATGTGAGGTGAATGGCAATAACTTGAAAATAATATTTATTTTATAAGAGAAATCCAAAACTATTCGGGATTTAAAAAAAAGTATCTCTTACAGGGAGCTGGGCCTAGCTTAGAAAAGTATGCCACATGTGTAATAAAACATAATTAAGTTGTTATTTTTGTAAGACATATATATTTTTATTACGATATTCATTTGTATAACATCACTATTAAAATTTCCTTACGCTAATAAAAATATTATGATATATAATACAAAAACGTCCACAAACAGATTGTTTGTTCTTTTTGTGTCGAGTATTTCATAAATGCAAACCATTTTAAATACTTTCCTTTCAAATTTCATGACATTACCAAAACCGCTTTAGATTGCTTTATTACAACTTTTTAGAATGTGAAATTTAATAAGCCACTTGTTTCGTTTCGTTTTATGAAAACAAAAACCACGCTGTTTTATATTTGAGAACTTATTGCTTGTGCATATCTGCGTCTTCGCTTATAACTGTTACATAGAATGTTTTTATGACGCCACGTTAATGCAGTTGAAGCTTAACTAAGATTTACAAGAAAGAAAAATAGTAATAATGATAGTTTTTATTGATAGCAATAGGGAACATGCAAAAAATTTAAAATGGTTCCAAATATTTTTTTTTTCGAATATTTATTATCATATTATTATAATAAAATCATTTTTTTTTAATTTACTAACCATTTAAGGTCATAAAATAATGTATGAAAAGTGTAAATTAAGGGAGCGAATTTCAAACTTCCAAAACGCGCCACCATTGGTCGAAAGGAAATGTGACGTCATTTGACACGCCATTAAAATTATCGGCGTCGAAGTTCATACTGTGGTATCAGTGTTACTGAGAAAAATAAATAATTTAAACCTATATTTTCGTGCTTAAAGTTTTTATTAAATGATACAATTGTTTAGGTAATTCTAAAAACATTTTTTCAATACTCAAACAACCCCAACAAAACAAATACCTACAAACTCTTTTTCAAAAGCAGTTAGCATGCTACCACACATTACATTTTTAAAATGTTTCTTCCTCTGAATCATTTTCCACTTCACTTGACTCAGATAAATAACTTGGTTGATAATCAGCAGATATAGAAGATATAAGATGCTATAGAAGTATTATCAGCTGTGTTTTCGGTAAACAATTTTCTTTTTAAAACAGATAGTGTTACTGGTAAAACTGTTGTGTACCAATGTTATGTGTGAAATGGTGACAATGCAACATTTTGTTTTTCAGCAGGTATATTTACATTGACATCTTTACTTCCATACTTCGGTTTAATATTAACTTGCACAGCTTAGTCACTTGTTAATTTATCTTCAATATGCGAAAAGCAAGTCTCTGCCTTATGATCATCACATTCAACAGGAGAAGTACTGAGTCCTGGCTGATTAATATAACAGATATTTGTATGGGCAGTACTAGGACTTACTTAGAGTATATCACTTCTTTATGAAGGTCATCATTTTTTAAACACTACTTTTGATAACTAACTCTGAAAAGGCTTCATTAACCGATGTCAATCTTTGCCTTTTGGCTATGCACATTCATGAGAATATTCTCTCAGCTGGTGTTTTTGCCACAAAAATATATGAGGCACAACTCTTTTCGTCAAACTTAGATTACATTTTTCTCCTTGTTGTTTCGTTATACATATCTTCTTTAACCTAAAATAAATCGACAAAAATAAAAATTTCGTAAAACCAAAAAAAGAATACGATTTTTATAGAAATTTATACTGAACTTTTGTAAGCTAGGTTATGTTAATTTCAAACTCAAATTTTCTAATGTTCTATACTTTATTTAAACTATTAGATTAAACTTATTATAAATAAAGTATACTTACGTTAAATTGATCTTCACAACAATATAAACACGATTTAGGACATAATATATTATCCCTTTTGCGAAAATACAAAACAATGGTGTATGGTAATTATACACCATTGTTTTGTATTTTCGCATCTCTTGGAATACAAAAAACACTTTGTCGGGTGTTTTTCTAATACTATTTTTGCACTCCGGTAACTAAAAAGTTCATAGTAAACATTCACTGGACGTGTCATCGTGACGTCACGCAAAGCGCGCGCAAAATGACGGCGTTTGAACGGCTCAAATTTACTCAATGTTTTAATTTTTAATTTGAAAAAAAACTAGAATCTTTTCAAACCTATTTATATTTTTTTCTACGATATAGAGAGGTAAATGATTAATTTACGTCAAAAAAAAATTACATGAATGTTCCCTATAGTCCGGGAGCCAGCGACCAATTTTCGTCATGAATTTCCTCCCGAGTGAAAATTTGTAAACTGCAATAGAAAGTTGTGTTATGAAGCTTCGCGGTCGTCAGCTGCGGCTCTGGTGGTGGAGAAGGCAGTGGCAGCCTCCCACGCACGAAGAAAAAAAAATTTTTTTTAATCATTTCCTCCCATTCTAAAATTTCTTGAATAATAGTTTATCTAATATCTTGAAGGGAAAATAACGTCAGCTGACCATAACATGGTGGATTATACGTCAGCTGGCCACCTGAATATAAAAAAAAAAAAAAAAATCAATGATTTCCTCTCAACTAAAAATTTATCTGGTGATAGTTTATATGTTACTGTGAATGAAAATTAACATCAGCTTGCTGTATCTCAGTGGAAAGTTCGTCAGGTGGTTACTTGAAATGTGTAATGTAGCAGCATTTATCACCTACTGAATCTTATCAGCTGACGACTTTTCCCTTTACTTAGAGCTAGCTGTTGTTTGTTGTTGCTTGTTTTATTATTTACAAGAGTATATTAACTATTTTCTTAAAAATTTTCATCCAGGAGGAAATCACTTTTCTCAGGTTGTTTGGCAGTATATTTGATTTGATAATATATATGCAGTTTAATAATGAAGGAAATATAGTTATAACTAAAGTTTAATTAATCAATAATTTATTGAAGCATAATTTTATAAATTAATGAAATTTTATTTTAATATAATGAATAAAAATACTAACAACGGTTATTCATTTTCGCTCTCGCTTTGGCTTGAGTCGCATCGACGCAGTTTTAGAATCATATAGAATGTACTTTAATTATAAAATACATTAATTTTAAGTATGTCTTATTTCCTTTTGCACCCTCTGCTGGGACCATATATAATTAATAATTAATTATTAATTAATTAATTAATTAATCATTAATTATTTGTAATTTATATTATTATTACTTTTGATAACAGCGCACATATACATTTAATGCTTAAGTAAAAATTATATATGGGTGTTTCTCTACTAACGGGAAAGTTTTGCATGAAATTTGTCCGGCTCACTTTTTGTTTTAAAATAAGGTTTTAAATATATAGAATGAAAGCGAATAACAAGCGATTTTCAAGTCTATAAAAGGCTGGAAATTACTCTGCTGTTTTCATTTTTAGAAGTTTTTATTTGTAGAAGACTTCACACTGTCAGCGATTCATTCAACACAAAATTGAGTCGTTATCATAGACTATATAATTTTGTTTTATTTTTTCAAATTAACCAGAGGATTGTGTTTAAATATTTAGGACAACATTCAGGAGGTAATTTCGAAAAATTATTATTACATTTACGTTATTACATTTGTTCAACATATATGATTTTCAGTATATTTAGTTTTAAAATGTACTTTAAATTTATTACATGCACTTAAATATTATTTTAAAATTGGATTTAAAGTGAAGATTCTGGGATGGTTGGGATTAAAAGAAAAAAAGATATAAAACATTTACATGATCAACAGGTAGCCTCAAAGATACTGAAATGTACTATAGTTTTAGATATTTTCTTAAATAAAAAATATCCAAAACAATGTGCAAATTGCTTGGGACATCAATTTTCCCGTTAGTAGAGAAACACCCATATATATAATGTATATGCTTACTGTAGAAATTCTCAATAGTGTAATTCCCTAGTTGGGATACATTACACTAAATTATACTTTTTCTTACAATGAATCGTTAAAAAATTATAATCGAAGTAGTAGAAAGAAATAACATTCTACCCATATATTTACGTTAATGTTGAAGGTGTCTCTTCTGATGTCGTTCTTATTTTCCGATATTTTTGCGGCAAAGCAGTATAACGTCGATAACACTCACTATGATACAACTGAAAATGGTTAAGTTGTGTAGGAAGCACATTATTTTGACCGGTTAGATTATTAACTTTTCGTATTGTTAATATAGATCTACACTTATTTTAATTATCTTCACTAAATAATTTTGGAAGAACATTAGTTTTTTTTACAAAAGGTACCACGTTAGACATTTTTATTTTTAATTATCCGTTACTATAATAACACTATGTTCGACTGACCAACTTAAACATGGAATCTTTCACTTTCCATTCGAGTCACATTATAATTTCAACTTACCCTCTCGTTAGTGTATTTATAAATTTATTAGTGTGTTTATAAAATCTGGAGAGGGTAATTTGAATCTACAATCTAGCTACAATGTAAAAAGGGCTCATGTATTACTTTAATTTATATAAGAAAAAGAGATAAATAGAGAAAAGTGATTTCCTCCTGGATGAAAATTTATAAGAGAATAGTTAATATACCCTTGTAAATAATAAAACAAGCAACAACAAACAACAGCTAGCTCTAAGTAAAGGGATAAGTCGTCAGCTGATAAGATTCAGTAGGTGATAAATGCAGCTACATTACACATTTCAAGTAACCAGCTGACGAACTTTCCACTGAGATACAGCCAGCTGATGTTAATTTTCATTCACAGTAACATATAAACTATCACCAGATAAATTTTTAGTTGAGAGGAAATCATTGAATTTTTTTTTTTTTCATATTCAGGTGGCCAGCTGACGTATAATCCACCATGTTATGGTCAGCTGACGTTATTTTCCCTTCAAGATATTAGATAAACTATTATTCAAGAAATTTTAGAATGGGAGGAAATAATTGAAAAAAATTTTTTTTTCTTCGTGCGTGGGAGGCTGCCACTGCCTTCTCCACCACCGGAGTCGCAGCTGACGATCGCGAAGCTTCATAACACAACTTCCTATTGCATTTTACAAATTTTCACTCGGGAGGAAATTGGTCATGAAAATCTGTTACTGGCTCCCGGACTACTATTCATTATTATTTATAGTATATATTTTATATATTATGATGTATATTTTTTACATATTATTAAATTGAACATTTCAATTTGACCTAAGGTTAGTCTTATGAAGAAATATTTAACATATCAACCAAATGATTCAGATTTCCCAAAGGTAGCCCTCAATAAATTTTAATAACGTCACAATTTCATTTGTTATCTATTTTATTTTTTCCAATTGCTTTTCGAAAATCTAATCGAGTTTGAAAAAACACAATACACAGAATATTGATATCTCTTAATTAAAATCGTACCTTTTGCTCAACTCGTTTAATGGTTAAAATGAAACGAAACAATAAAACACTGTATTTAGGTTACAAATGTTATTGTTTATGCTTTCATTTCATTTGGTGAATTGTTTGCTCACAGCTTTTATTTTAAAGTAGCTCTCAATTAATAGAATCAACAATGTTAAAAGTATGACGGCGCTCACAATAATTTAACGGTAATTATTAACTCTATTGATATTGTCATAACTGTAGGGTATGAATGTCGTGACGTAACGAGTGGCGTGATCGGGGTCGTTTGAAGGGGTAAAAGTTATACTTAAGGGGTAAATATTGGAGAGTAGTGAGTCGGTGGTGGATTTTTTTAGAAACATTGGTTAGGATTTTCGAAAGAAACCTAATAGATGTCACCACCGTCCCGATAAAGACGATCACATATAGAATGCTTAATTCACCGAGACGGACAGCGATACGGTAGCTCAGTTGGTAGAGCGACGGGACGGTTTCCCAGTAGTCGCGGGTTCGAATCCCTGCCCGTATCGGTTTTTTACATTCTATATTTATATAAATTTACCCACATTTGAAATAGCATACTGTGTATTTGTGGTTTAATTACCTGAGACCTAGGCCACGGATCTTGTATTAGTACTGATACTATGACTCCCTCAATAATGAGCAAACCGCTAAAATACCTCGATCTCCGACAAGTATAATGATAAAATCAAAATATAACTTATTTTTAGTTTTTCTTGGTAATGTCATTATAATAACGAAATGATTCACAATTTTGCCAAATTTATAACAAACTGACACCCACATTTCAGAACAGGAAATTAAATGGGAATCAGTACATATCGCATTATAAATCGTCATCAATCATTATATCGTTTACAGATATTCATTTACACAGCATGTTATATGTGTCAGCACGCAGTGCGTGTTCATTCTTGCAGAACTAAATTTTAATATTGTGTATGAGATCGTTTTTGCATTTAATGTTATTTAAAACTCACTTACAGTTATGGTTGGTAACGATAATTTTAAATATTGTCAAAGTCAACTAAAAATACGTACTTTTAGTATTTTAAATATAAAATATTTGACAACATTACCAAAATATCGTAATAAAAATTAAAACTACCTCCGCATATGAGGATAATATTAGGACTGATTTTAACTAAAAGTTGAAGCAAGTTGAGAAAAAAAGACAAAAATACCTCAAGGTTCTTTCTTATTTTATTTTTAACCCCTGACCCAAAAAGAGGGGTGTTATAAGTTTGACTTGTATATCTGTGTCTCTGTCTGTGGCATCGTAACATCCAAACGCGTGGGTAGATTTGATTGCGGCTATTTAATCGAAAGCGTGGTCCGTCGAGCCAGTTCTTAGCTAAATCTAGTCGAAATAGGAGCCGTAGTTTTCAATATATTGAGCTTTTATTGGTGTGGGTGAAAAATTCTTATGAAATACTGATAGTAAACAATAACAAAAAACCAATAAAAAAAATGTGTATTCGTAAGTTTATTTAGAATTTAATAAAAACTAGTATCATAATTTTAAAAAGCAGAAAAAAAAAATTTAAAAAAGACGTACTTGTTGAAGTCGTTGCGTCGGGAGTATAGCTTAATAAAGGAACAAAACAATATGAAATCGTATAATCTAAGTCCTCTTTAATTAGTTACGAAAACTTCTGGAAATAAATACCATGGCGCTACGGCCCCTCGACGCAAAGAATTTAATAAATACATAACATTATTATTTTTATTTTTTTTTCGAGGTCTTTTTGTATTGGAGGTTTTTTATTTTTTTTTTGCTTTAACAATAATCAAGATAAAAGAAAAACATGATTTATTTCAAAGTACCTTTTATTACCTATTAGACCTAACGCAGGTCTGTTCTATTCCTAATAAAATTGCAGTTCACAGTACTAAATACTGCACCTATTCCTTCAATACCTTATGAAATGTCCATAAAAATTTCCATTTTTTATCTTGAAAATACTTTTGGATCATAAGTATTGTATATAAAATATTTATGTGTATTGTAGATTATTATACAATAAAAAGACTGAACAGAAGGTAAATAGCATCTTCTTCTACATGTAAACCATATTTTACCTGATTAATTTATTCATACCAAGCGATATAACAGTGTCAAGCAGTATAAGCTCACATTTTTTTATAAGTAATTTAGGATATGTCCTTCTTTTAAGTTTCGATAACATAATTAAATAAGTTTATTATATCGTTGTATTTTTTTATATGGATTCAATATGCTATTGATCGATCATATTTTAAGCATAATTAAGCATATTTATTAAAATTAAAATTAAAATTAAAATTAAAATTAAAATTAAAATTAAAATTAAAATTAAAATTAAAATTAAAATTAAAATTAAAATTAAAATTAAAATTAAAATTAAAATTAAAATTAAAATTAAAATTAAAATTAAAATTAAAATTAAAATTAAAATTAAAATTAAAATTAAAATTAAAATTAAAATTAAAATTAAAATTAAAATTAAAATTAAAATTAAAATTAAAATTAAAATTAAAATTAAAATTAAAATTAAAATTAAAATTAAAATTAAAATTAAAATTAAAATTAAAATTAAAATTAAAATTAAAATTAAAATTAAAATTAAAATTAAAATTAAAATTAAAATTAAAATTAAAATTAAAATTAAAATTAAAATTAAAATTAAAATTAAAATTAAAATTAAAATTAAAATTAAAATTAAAATTAAAATTAAAATTAAAATTAAAATTAAAATTAAAATTAAAATTAAAATTAAAATTAAAATTAAAATTAAAATTAAAATTAAAATTAAAATTAAAATTAAAATTAAAATTAAAATTAAAATTAAAATTAAAATTAAAATTAAAATTAAAATTAAAATTAAAATTAAAATTAAAATTAAAATTAAAATTAAAATTAAAATTAAAATTAAAATTAAAATTAAAATTAAAATTAAAATTAAAATTAAAATTAAAATTAAAATTAAAATTAAAATTAAAATTAAAATTAAAATTAAAATTAAAATTAAAATTAAAATTAAAATTAAAATTAAAATTAAAATTAAAATTAAAATTAAAATTAAAATTAAAATTAAAATTAAAATTAAAATTAAAATTAAAATTAAAATTAAAATTAAAATTAAAATTAAAATTAAAATTAAAATTAAAATTAAAATTAAAATTAAAATTAAAATTAAAATTAAAATTAAAATTAAAATTAAAATTAAAATTAAAATTAAAATTAAAATTAAAATTAAAATTAAAATTAAAATTAAAATTCAGTAATTAGAATACATAAATATTTTTTATGGAGGTTATCGCGTAGTTCTTTATTAACATTTGTTTACATATTATATAATACGTGTTTATAAAAATACACTAAAAACCATGTACTATTATGTATTATAATTGGATATACTTATTTATGTACGTAACTTAAGCAGTTAAACATTCTAAGGCACTTTCGACAGCCTATAAGTTGAGAATTCTATAGAAAACAAAAAGAGGACACATCTGTTTCATCAACTCTTCCCTTGTTGATGTGATATAATATCTTATAGTTAATAACATACGGTATCAAAATAAATGAAAACAAAAAAAAAAAAATAAGTTTTTTTTTTGTATTGGATATATGGACGTGAGGTCCCACAAATCGCAGTTGAAGTTTGAATGCAAAATAACTTCTGGCATCTACAACTAACGACACCACCTCCCGCCTCAGCAGACGTTTCGATACCAAAATCGAAGCTACTGAGCACCTCAATAGTGAAAAGTGAGTGGAAGTAACTAAACACGAAGTTTGCAAACTGCGAGCGTCTGTGAGACCTCGTGTCCATAGTTAAAGGTTAATGGAGCGTTACGGAAAAGAACATTCAATCAAGCACACGAACCACGGTGATTTCTTTGCCTAATTACGAGAGATATATTGGCTGCTAGAGGTGTTTTTTAATAGAAAACGTTACCCGCAAAACCGAAATTCTTCTTGACATCCTCAATCTAGCTTTTATTAATGTGGGCATTATTTATGGCGAGGTACTCTCGTTTTCGAAAAGAATATAAAACATATTTTTTATTTACTACTCAATATAAATAAACGTTCTGAATACTTTTGATTAATAATTGATTATTTCATTTATATCTAATAATAGAAAGGTTAAAACTAAGAAAGGGATAAAACTTTTTATTTTCTATCGTCACAAATATTTATTGATATTTTCTTTAACCATAAATGTTATACAATATATTCAAGTATATTTTTGAACGAAAATAAATATTTTGTGTTAAAATTTATAATAGTATATTAAAAAAGTCAGTTGTATTTATCTATTATTGTAAGAAACTTTAGATTATTGAGAAGGCATCGAGAAGCAAGGAGATCGTAAATGAAAATTGTTTATATGAGGGTAAATGCCTTATAAGTATAAATAAATACTTTTGTAATATAATAACATCAATTAATGGATTTTTAATAGTGCAGGAGTCAATTTATGCGCTCTCTATTTAATGTTATTTAATTGCTTATAAAACACCGGCACATATTATAGCAGAATCATTGTATGCTATAATCATACACACGATAAGATTATGCTTCATGTTGAAAATTGCTACGATATTTCGGTACATTTTATGTTTTCCTGATTTTGCAAATTCATGATAATATATTGCGGCATATTTTACACTGAAAGAATTTTTACTGCTTTCTCGATCGTAATTTGTATGATTAATAAAAGCGATACGGGTAGGGATTGGAACCCGCGACCTCTGGGAAACCGTCCCGTCGCTCTACGTCCGTAGAAGTGCGAGCGAAAGTTATAACAGCAAAATCTCACTATAACCTATTTAACGAGCTTGGCCTTTCTAGAACCAACACCGATTCATTTCTAGAACGTATTTCAAAGGCGGCATTAGTAGGTTCTTTTCAAATTTGGTTAGGTAGGGAGAGGAGTGTAGAGGGTGAAGGCGAGCATTTCTGCGCATAATAAAGTCCCAGGTACTGTTTGCACTTCTCTCCTTGCAACGCGATGGGTCCGGCACCCGCACCGTGAATCCATGGAAAGCTAAGAAGCTTCGTCTGTCTATAAACTGCTGCAAAGTTAGAAACTGTTGCAAAGCTAGAAACACTGGTTAGGATTTTCGAAAGAAACCTAACAAATGTCACTACTGTCCCCATATAGATGTTCACATTTAGAATGCTTAATTCACAATTGATAGAGCAACAGGACGGTTTCGCAGAGTTCGCGGGTTTAAATCCCTGCCCGTATCGGTTTATTTTTCATTTTTTATTTATATAAATCTCAATTACTCACTTCACATGGCTTTACATGATTATAGCCATTTTCAAACCTTAACTAATAATTTATATTTTTTTATTCTATTTTTAAGAAGCTCGTTATGGTTTAAGGTTTAGTTTATAGGCCACGTTAAAAGCGTACGGTCGGTACGCTTTTAACGTGGCCTATAAACTAATAAAGAAAGTTGCAAATGCGTTACCACTCTTATGGAATAGGTGAGATATTAGAAGAGTACGAAAAATAATAGAAAAGGGGAATCTCTCTTACTCGCCAAGATTCAGTTAGGGAATGTTAACAACTTACGACAAGGAACATTCATATGAGCTTCAGTCGATTTAGGTTCTTCATAACTTGATAAATAATCATGCTATACTTGAATTGATAACATTTAAACCTATTTAAGTCAAACTCTTTTATTTCTAATTACCTTTATTTTTATAAAATACGAGCTTAAAATCAAACTATATTAAATACCAATCTTTAAATCGTTATTACAAAATGGTAATATATTCGCGACATAATTTGAATATGATTAAAGAAAAAACATTATATAATTTTGAGACAATAATTTGGTTTATGAACTTTGGTAACTTGAGATATTCTGAAATTACATTTCTCTTTTAATATCTATTTTAAATAGTCTATATTACTCAGGTATTTAATATGAAGTTCTAATAATAATTTTTAACAAAGTAGATAATTTTTATTAAAATAATGATATGAACATTTTTGTTTTTATTTCTTGGTTAAAAACTACATTATTTTTAGACGAAAAAATGGTGTAGCTAATCAAATATATGGAAATATAATATCAGTGTACCTTTTGAGGGTCCTCAGGAAATGATTAGTGATTATGCTTGAGTTATATTTAGATATGATCTGTTTGCTAGAATATATTTAAAATTTCAAATAAGTCTTGAAAAATGTTCATTGAATTAAAAATATATAATGTATATTAATATATAAGTAATATATTAACATGAATATATGTTTTACAATTAAAGCTATACGTGTACTTCAATAATGTAGTTTATCGTTTCCTTAGAATAACTGATAGTGGGAATCAGGAATACATTAAGTCACTAAATAAAAAAAAACTATAATGTTGCTGATTGATAAACATGATCAATTTTAAGTCATGTGTAGTGAAATAAATTATTACCTTAACGCCTGTCAGACTATATAAATATCTCATTTCTAATATAAATGTCTTATTTAAATTTGCGCTACACGAGCTTTAGAATAATAAAAATAATAATAGTAATAATAGATAACCATGTAGAAGTATATATTTTTTACCCTGTGATTTATCAATATTTCTTTATAACATTAATTATTATTACTCTCATAAATATATACATTTCAAATATATTATTGTATATTAATAATCAACAGTTTTAGTTACATTTAGGCAATTCTAAACATATTAATATGATAGTGTCTCTGTATCGAGACTGACGTCTAAGTTTGAAATGTGACAAGGACTTCACCTAAGTTGTATGTAACTTGTTTTAGCAAATCTTGTGAGTAAGCTCATATAAACAAATTTTGACAGCGAAGTGCAGAAAATTGTCTTTAGTATTTTTAACTTAGTTCGCTTTTACTTGTTTGTTCAGTGTAACCTTGAAACCTGTAAAATAGTGTCGTTAAGAAATCAAATTTATTCATTTTCCCAAATACTTTGTTGCTTTAGTTCTTAGAAAAGAAACATATTATCGGGCAAGGTTAGGTTATTGAATGAACGACTCAAATTCTTCTGTGTCAAATTTAAAATGTAAAAAAATATTTCTTTCCATCAAAGTCAAAGTTTTTTTTTAAATTTCTAATAGGGAGATATTGCATTCATGTAACATCAAGTTATATTTGCACGGTTCCAAAGGGTAGGTTCATGGCGATGAACCGGCGAGAAACTCCATAGATACTCTTTTAACTTATTTATAAAATTACAACTAATCTTTGTACTGACATTCTGAGTCACAGTAATAACTAATATGTGAGAATAAATCAGAATTAAAGTAAAACGTGGTCCCAAAAAGAAGACTAGTATAATCAACCACACCACTATTAGTTCTATGATTCTCTCACATTTACAACGCCCTTAATATTCTGAATTTAAATTTTAACCTTCAAAATAATAATTAAATACCTTATTCGATAGGTCAGTGATAATTCTGGCAATTTATTGTGACGAACTCCATAGCCCAAAAGTATATTTTTGTTTACATGATTCGGAATTAACTATTATTATTACTATATAACTTTTATTTCATGATTATTTCTAGTATTTATTGTAAACAAATTTATTATAACTATATTATATATTTACCGCCCTGTTGGTCGAGTGGTTAGCACAGACGCCTAACGTATAGCAATGGGGTTTGGGTTCGATTACCGATAGGGACAGGCATGTATGTGATGAGCATAGAAGTCTATATTTCTGGGTATGGTCATTTATTAAATATATTCTCAGTATTTATAACGTGCATTTCTATGTATTTGTATCGTTGTATACACACCCTTAACACAAGCAAATAATTTGCTTACTTAGGGGTTAGTGTGTTTAATTTGTCCTGTATTATTATTATTTATAGCTACAAAACTATTATTTGATTATTATATTTAATGTTCATATTATGCAAGTCACGTTTTACATTGAATGTTTTAATTTTGTTTATACTATATTTTTCAGTATTAATTAGTATAAAAATAAAATAAAAAAAAAAATAACCTCCAGAGAAGTATATTTTAAACCAAAATAATATAGAAGTATGCTAAGTATAAAAAAGTAATATAAAGAAAAGAGTTATTTTGCTGCAAACCATAACGAAAAGATCAATAAACTATAGTTTACTTCTTAAATCTCCGTCTCCTTTTGTCTGGTTTTAAAAAAAGCAAAAAATCATCAGCGAACGAAATGAACTTTATTATATACAAGCTGTTGCCCGCGGCTCCGCCAGCGTGTAGGTCGCTTTTCGAGTAATCTGTGGAAACTACAATTATCCAGACCTATAATAGACTTATAGTTAATTCTATAGTATCCTATTTCCGTGGAAATTTTATATATATAGGCATTACATTGCTACGATATCAAACTGAAAATAATAACATACATCCACATCACACACACACGACCAGGACATTATTCAGATATACGTATTAAAGCATATGGATTCGAAATATTATGTTATTCAGGTTTTAGTAATCATCCCTAATTTTTGAAAATGAAACATAGCCTATGTCACTCGGGAATAGTGTAGCTTGCCAACGGTGAAAGAATTTTTGAAATCGGTCCAGTAGTTTCGGAGCCTATTCATTTCAAACATACAAAAAAATAATCAAACCTTTCCTCTTTATAATATTAGTATAGATATTGTTTATCAAATATGTTAAATCGTTAACATAAACTAAGAACAAAAAAGGACCAAGTATTTACCCTTGAGGTACTCCTATTATTGCTTATGTATCCGAAGAAATGGCACCACTCAAACTAACTATACGCCATCATTTAGTCTAAGTGAGAGTTACATTAAGACTAGAAATTATCATTCAGGTGATGTGGCCAAGTATCCCGTCCTGCACAGAACGATATCTCAATTATACATTTTTATAATTTATCATTATATAGCATAGTTATCAAACCAGACCAAGAAAAACTACAATATTGTACTAATGTAGCTTAAATTTTATGACTGTATTTCCATGTCTATTAGTTCTTACGTGTTAATAATATCACAGATAACCGAGGTTTATATAATTATCACTATATTGTTTCACTTCTATTGAATTCTAAAACTTCCTTTTAAGTAAATTACATTTTAAAATATGAATATTGTACTTATACTGGGTTATTTGTATGGACATTTCAAAATTGCTCCCTCTCTCTTCAGGATAATCAATTAGTTAATGTTTAATTAAGTTAATATCGTAGGTTCGAAGTACCAATTTAATAACTGTTAGACTTTTAAGATTCGAGTTCAGTGTTACAGCAAGATCACGTTGTACCATTTTCATATCTTGTACAAGTGAATAATATTCATTTTTATTAATTGATATATTTTTGAAGTGAATATATAACTAAATATACTGTTAATATAAAAAAACGCTCGTTATTAAAATCGAGCAAATAATCTGTTTGTTTGTTTTATGGGAGTATCTCCTGAATGTTTATTTTTTTAGTTTTTTAAATTTTTTGTTAAAATTTGAACTCTCTAGCTATTAAGGCTCACGAGATATATCCTGGAGATATACAGACGGACAGAAAAGTCCTAGCAGTAGAGTACCGTTTTTACCTTTGGGAACCCTTAAAAAAAGATTACCTAAAATTAGACATCTCAGAATATATTATTATATTTTATAATAACTTCTCAAATTTTGATTCTTTAGATAAACAGCAAGTTTTGTTCACAAAGTGTCTTTTTAAATCATTTTTAAACTCATAATTTTAAGGCTAGCCTAATAGAAGCCTAATAAAAGGCTAATAAAAACCTTATAAAAGCCCTGTAGTATCTAAATATATAACTGAAATAAACTGACACTAAACTAAAAATTATTCTTTCGGCGTTTTGTAATTATCATGGGTAAAGGCAATAATAGTAAATTGTATATTATTTTAATATAGATTATTTTAAATGTAAGAGCTCCTCAAAGCTTAGTACCGTTGGCTACTTAGTACTTATTCGAAGTACTAATTATTTTGTTTAAAATAGAGGGAATTAAATTTTAGTTCAGCTCATGAGTGTGCTTTTTTATGTCAGAAATAGTTTCAGCTTTTTCGAGTATACAAATTATTCAGCTTTATGATTTAGCTGAGAAAAGTAATTAGGGTTTCTTTCATAGACAAATTTTTGCAGCTCCACTATTAATTAATCATCCTAGCTGTCTCATTTCTTTGCTATTAACGTATTTAAATCGCCTATAATGAATTAAATTTTAAATTTAAATTTAAATTTTAAATCTTCATCTTCATTAAGCGAGTTAAAACCGTAAAAATAAGTTTTATTTCAATGTGTATACTTATTTTCTTTACTCGTAGTACTCGTGTAAGCCTTAGAAAACACTAAGTATACATAGGTATAACTATATTACAACTACATAAATCTTTACCCTATAACCTTGTATCAGAAAATATCAGACGTGGGAAAAAGTAAAGTTGCTGACGTCTCCTGCTGCAAAACTGTATTTGCAAAACGTCAGTACAAGATAATGTCAGCTCACTTACTACAACCATTTTAATAATAAGTTAAATATTTACTCTCTCTAATTTTGTGACTGCAAAAAAAACATAACAGAGGATTTAAAATCATTAGATTATATAAACACGGAAAAATTATTACTATAATCAGACACACACACACACACACACACACACACACACGCAGGTATACACACAAACAGCACACAGCAGCTGTGATACTTTTAAGCGAAATAAATACTTTTTATTTATTTATTACTTTGTAAATGTTACGTTTCTTATGTTATGTTTCTTTGGTATTTATATTATACCAATATTTTTATCTAATAATGTTAGTTTATAATTCATTACTTTATATTGACTTTTCTTTATCTCACAAAGTTTTGATTTTAAAAAGAAATTATAAATATATCATAATTCATTTTATGTGATATGTATGTTTATAATTATCTGATACTTTATAATTTCATATCATAATGTCTGAGGAATAGCCAAAACTCGTTTAGTTTTGACAATGCAAATTTAAACTTTAAACAAAATAAAAAAAATAAACCATAAAATTCATGAACAATATTCATATAATTAGATTTTGTATTATACTATATGTAGGTCGAATCCTTTTTAATTCATATGTTGGCATTTCCTCATATCTATCTTTATCGTGAAGTTATACTTGGATTGAGTAAGTAAAACTCAAATTAACTAACAATAGTTCTAAGAGTAGGTTCTTAAAAGTACGACTATGAAGTAAAAATATATGTATGTCTTATAATTCTAAAAAAAAAAATATTCTACATTCGAGAAGGTTAATATTGAAACAACCTTTTAAATTTTATTTTGAATGTCGTAACAGACAGGGTCACAATTTAGAAACTATAACTGGTTATTACTATAAACTAACTATAACCTAAACCAAAGTACATACGAGTAAAATAAGGAAGTACATATATTCTTGTGTTCAATACATACATGCATGATGTGTCTGGGAGTTCGTTTACAGGGGATTATTTTAGGTTAGGGTGAAGTCACGCTCCATCGCTTCGCTTCATGGTGAATTCAAACATCCTTACTAACTCGGGGTAAGTGCTCACGTCACAGGCTCAATGAGTTGGCTTTAAATAGAAGATTACTTTGAATTATTCCTCCCGGAATATATCTTAAACGTAAATGGTAAATATTTATGTTGGTGTATTTAATGTTAGGTCTTGTATCAGTAATGCACAGTACTTGCACTTCAATGTTTAATATCCAACCATTTGTAATAGAATGGGCGAGAGCAGCCCTTACAACTCGTTTTATAATATTTTAACACTATAATATTTAGGTGAGGGTAATTTTCAATTTCATAACCAACTTAGAGATGCTATTATATATACGTTACAATAAGTTCTAATAATTAATAAAAGACCAAATATTATGTTAAAATATCCTATGCTTCTATTTCTTAAAACATTTAACAGTAAATACTAAATACATTGTACAGTGGCGCTACTGTTGAAACTTATGAACTAAAACATGTAAAGTCCAATGTATTTACCATTTAAATTATTATTAATAAATATTACTAACATTAAGTATTAGTATGTTACGTTTATTAAATAATGTTTTTTGTTGTGTAATTATTTTAATGGCCTCTAAAATAATTATTTTCATATTCTGGGTAAGCTGAAAGAGATTTCTTCAAACATGACATGTCTGTATTTCTGGGCTTGTTCATTTATTAAATATTTTCGCAGTTTATAATGTATATTTCTATGTATTTATATCGTTGCCTAACACCCTTAATACAAGCAAATAAGTTGCTTAGTTAGGGGTTAGATCAATTTATGTAACTTGTTCTGTGATATTATTATTATATTATTTTCAAAAAAATTAGAGAAAAGAATGCAGTTTATGTAAACATGCTGCAATGCAAAGTATGACTCATTTTATATTCAACATTTATTATAACTTTGCTACTATTTGTATAGTATTCAAGTCAAACACAACTTTATATTATTGTTTGAAAAAGACGTAGGTAATTGTTTTCTACAAAACATTGCTTTATTTAAAATAGGTTTATCAAATATTAAAAATATATACATGTATTACTATATACGTTTTTCAAAGAGACTATGAATAATGTAGTATCGATCTATACTTTGTATAAAACTTTTACAAAAGTTGAGTAATAATTCGTAAGTTGAGTAGTAATTGTTTAAATGATAAACACCAACAAAAGCACTCAGCATATATTTTAAGACATCAGTTTAAACTTTTAACCATTTAATCTATCACAGCTGGCAACATATAGAATACCGCTAGCTAGGACGTCTCATCAGTATTCAGCGGCGAAGCAATTGAAACTGCGGTAGTGTGCGGTCCTCCCACTTAATTATCCTTGTTCCAACGGTTCCACTTATTCACATCACAAAAACACAATATCGAGGGAACGCGATTCCATTAATCATGAGTTACGAAACTAAGCTTAGTTCAAAAACGCACATCAAACAGAGATTTGAAGATGTTACGTCTTAAACAAAGACTGTATCTTAAATAGCCCGAAGTATATAAAAAGACATTCTATGCGTTTTAGCATTATAATGTCTTTATTTTATAATAATAACTATTCTTCACTCTTTAAGTATCTTATTTCAAATGAAATAGGAAAACCAAGAAAGTCGAGCAATAAATATTTTCGAAATTTTATTGCTTACTATAAAATCATGATCAATTAACACCAAAAAATTAACATGTTAATCAACTGTTTTAAGACTATTTATTAAAATAGGAAGGACAATGCTACAAGCAGCGGCAGTCGGTACTTATTTATATTCTTTATTGTATACCACATTAAAAAAAATACATCTAAACAATTACCAATAAAATCAGGGTAAATACAAAAGGCGATCTTATCGCCTAAAGGCGATTTCTTCCAGACAATCATATTGAAAGGAATTTAATATTAGTGCACATAGATAGGTGGCTAAAGGTTTTAAACATTGTAAACATACATAAAAATAAATACACATTAATACATAAACGTAATACACATATAATTATATACAATACATATTAATTAATAAACTAAACAATTCCAATTAAAATTTATGCAGTGCATATACATAATAGAGAATTAATTATACACATAAGTAATAAATCTAATGATAACATTAGAAAATAATAATAATAATAATAAAAAAAAAATAATAATAATAAGAAGTCTTAGTTTTTCCCTGATAAATAATATTCTTTTACAGATTTTTTAAATATAGGGAAGGATTTAGATTTCCTCATAAAGAGAGGCAGCGCGTTCCATAATTTTGTCGCATAGACCGTGAATGAGTGTTTGAAAAATTTTGAGTTATGAGCTGGCATTCGTATAATTAAAAATTTTGATGATCGTACATCAGCCGGCAGCCCAATAAGCTGAAATCTCTTCCGCAGATATGAGGGTAATTTCATGTGAAATAATACACAGTACAGAAGAGAGAGAACGTGTAGATCCCGGCGGCGGCGAATTGGAAGCCACTTGAGTTTTTTGCGAAATTCAGAAACGTGTCTTGGAACTAAATTGTTGCGGTCTACCTAGCCTAATAGTGAGTTACATATTATTATGACTTTTTTACTCAGAATCTATAATTTAACGTTATTTAAAGGTCATTTAAATTTATATAAATATAGAATGAAAAATAAACCGATACGGGCAGGGATTCAAACCCGTGATAACTGGGAAATAGTCCCGTCGCTCTACTAACTGAGCTACCGTATCGCTGTCCGTCTCGGTGAATTAAGCATTCTACAGGGTGGGCCACGGAGGCGTACGAATTTAAAATCGCTATAGCATTGGAACGGGGTAAGGGAGCGGAGTGCGGGAGGTCTGTAGCTCTGTTCTCGGAAATTTAGTGGCAATGGAACTCTTCATTGGTGCGTTCACAGCGTGCGTTCTGTGTTGAAAATTATTACAAAAATGCCGATTCGTGCGTTATTGTTCGACGTTTATTTCGCTCTCACTATGGATTGCATGACTTAAAACGGGATGCCTTAAAGCGACGGGACGGTTTCCCAGTATTCGCGGGGTTCGAATACCTGCCCGTATCGGTTTATTTTTCATTCTATATTTATATAAATTTAAATACGCTTAACATGGCTATACATGTTTAAAGATGTTTTCAAACATTAATTTCGGTAGTGGCATCTTTTCAATGTTTATCTATACTGCAAAGTTAGAAACATTGGTTAGGACTTTCGAAAGAAACCTAATAGATGTCACCACCGTCCCGATAAAGACGATCACATATAGAATGCTTAAGTCACTGAGACGGACAGCGATACAGTAGCTTAGTTGGTAAAGCGACGGGACTGTTTCCCAATAGTCGCGGGTTCGAATCGGTTTATTTTTCATTCCATATATATTTAAATTTAAATAAGCTTAACATGGCCTATACATGTTTATAGATATTTTCAAATATTTAAAGGTCTTTAAATATTTTATATTTTTCACTAAGATAATTTGAAAACAATATTTAGTTATCAATAATGTAAAAAAGTTATGAGAAAGTTAGATATGTCGGAGATCGGAGGTATATTATATGCTTATTCGGTATTGATGACCTCTCCTGGTACAGGATCCGAGGCGTAGGGCATTAAACCACACAATCACAATATGACAATTCTTGTATTAAATGTAGGTAATCAATTATAACAAATTACTTAGCAGGTATACAATTATCAGAGCTGCCTGAACTACCGGTCCCGTTAAGGGGTCCAAACTGTAAGGCTCTCACTAATCAATTCGATTAACATTCCACCGGTATACATGGATGCGTGCGCGCACACTCGCACTCAACTAGTAATGGCCGCCTCCCCAGCGCTCGGTGTTATGTCTTCCGTCAACTGTCATCTGTTAGTTAAAAATCAACTAAATAGTCTTGTGCGCCGTCAGATATAACAAATATTGACGTCAATATTGACAAGAATTAACATTCGATCAACAAGACAGTCAACAAACAAATCAGTTAATATTTTTCATTAAATTGAGTTGCTTTCTTTATTCTAAAGATAACATCAGATAAAAAAGTCATTGTCTTAATACGTACTGATATAAAAAATAATACTATTGCTGTGCAAAGTAATCTTCCCTATCAAAAATGAACACAGCGACCCACCTCTCCAATAAAGTCTTTTGCGGCAATAATATTTTTCTTATTTCCTGAATGCTCATTAAAGTGTTTGATCAAATAGTAGTTTTTACATAGTATTTTAATAACTAGATCACAGTAAGTTTATTCACTTTACCAAAGTTGTTACTGAAATTTTTGAACCTAAAAATAGTTTGATCAACGATGTAACTACAGTACTGTTCTCAAGAAAAAATTTCCAAGTATAACCAAAATGTGGAATATACTTACGTCAGAGGTATTTCCAGTGGTATAAGGGAATAGATACCAAAAATGCTCCGCTTTCTACCTCAAAGTCCGGCAACGCTCTGAAAACTCCCCTTTTGTTGTTTCCAAAGACAATAGCCGGTTGAAATCATTTGCTGTTTGTGACATCCGCCAAAAAAAACTTACTGGTTACAGTGACTGTCGTCGGATCCATACTTTATAGGATATCTTCCCCCGTAGGGGATATAATGATTCAAAAATGTGGTCTCTTTAAAAATCTTGCCAATATTTAAAAAAAAAAATTGAATGTTTCATCATGTTAATAGGATCAACCTAAAAAGAAAAAAATGAATTAAGAAACGGTACAATTGCTGGCTTTACCAACATTATTGAAACTTAACCAAAAAAAAAAATGAAAAAAAATCTATACTAAATTATAATATTCAAATATTTCGTTTAGATATAATTGCTTAAAATTTGCTAAACAAACATTTAGATAAACAAGACAAGTTACAGTAAAAACTAAATGTGAGTCTTATATTAAGTTATCGGTACAGAATATTTATTATTATGTGTAAAAAACATTATATTTATGAATGTGCTAAACCTATTTCGTGCCTTATCAGTAAAATCACAATAATCTTATAATCTCAGATTGGTAGCTCGTTCTTTATTGCAAAACATTTTGCATTAAGGTTAAACTCAACATGTTGATCTTATAAAAATATATAGTTTTATAAAGTTGGTTTTATTTATTTTTTTTACTATTGTCAATATGTAAGAAAATGACAATTTATTAATTTAATTTCAATAGTTAGCATTTGTCGATTGGACTAAATTACGAAATAAAATATTTCTAACGGATTATGGTACCGGCTAACTGATAATTTGTAACAAAGTTGTAACATAATACTATTCCCACCAACATTCGGTTCATTGCGTGTGTTTGCCAAATTTGTGTTTCCTGTAACAGCACACCACTAAGACTCAATTGTAAATTAAACTACGACTAAATGCACCTATTCTGAAGTTTGTGATTTTATTTAAGGATATACATTATTAGTTAAAAATAAAACGTAGTCATAACTAATCTATTCGCTGTATATCTATTTGATTATATTAATATATATTGAGGATTTTTAAAAGTATGTAATGAATTGGGCCTTAAAAAGTAAATATCAAATGATGACAATTTTTTTTTCTGTTTTTACACTTTTAAGCGTCTCAATAAAAATCATTTATCAATATATAGATCTGATATGAAGTCGTCTTATATGAAATTGAATATAAGGTAAAGTCGCAGGAAGTATTGTTTTGAATAAATTAGTATAATGTTTCAATTCAACATTATTACAGCAAGCTTGTTGCATACGTATCTTTATCTAATTGGATAAAAGTTGCTTAAAGTTAAAGTAGGTAGATACTTATACAATGTTACAGATTTAAGGCAATCCTTATCCCTAAAAGTATATACAGTAGCTCACAACGATGCAGAATAATCAATACAAAGTAAAATAAACATCCTCGGAGACGTCAATCACACGGTGGATCAAAACCGAGGCTAAGGTCAAATGGTTGGATTATAAGGGTTTAACTCTCCTGAATGATATTAATCAGAGGATAATATACTAATTTCCTTCCAATGTTTGATATTTAATTCCTTATAATTTTACAAATCATTATAAGTCAATTGAAGTTTACCTCTAGAAAGATAGTCTTCGTCCAATTGACGCATGCGTTTTTGATATAGGTATATTCTCTCTTTTCATAAATAGTCCGAACCCGTTGCAGTGCATTTCGGATATCCCTATTACCACTTAGTCCTTCGATGAAGTGCAAGTAACACAGAAATAGTTATGAATTTCGCAATATAATAACCGCGTGAGTCAAAATGATGCATGATTATTTTTTATGTGCCTCTTAAGATTGTATGCTAAATGAAAATTGTATATTTTTTTCAGTGATTATACTTGATATTTTGTTAGATCCCAAAGAGTTTAGACACTCATGTACTGTTTTTTTTAAAGAGTTCTGGAATACAAATGATTATGTACTATGATCAAACCACAAGATGCCTGGAAACATTTGTACACAAATATGGTGTTGTTAGATTCTTTATTGTAGACAATAACAAAATGTAAATGACAATTCTTTGATATGGATTCAACATGCTATTGACGATCATATTTTAAGCATAATTAAGCATATTTAAAAATTCAGTAATTAGAATATAGAAGTAAATTTTATAGAGGTAATCGAGAACTTCTTTATCAACATTTGTTATATTATTATTATATTATAGTTATTATATTATAAGTGCCAATAAAAAAACACTAAAAAACCATGTACTATTTTGTATTATAATTGTACTATTTTGTATTTTAAGTTGAAAGTTGCTAATACAATTTTCGTTAAGCACATAACGTCCTTGAGAAGCCATTCTGTTAATAGAGCTAAATAGAAAAGAAAGCTCAATCAAGCACACGAAGTATGGTGTTTTTTTCGGCTAACTTACAGTGTTATATTAGGGGGGCAAAAGTTGTCATTAACATAAAACTTTATCAGTAAAATCGAAATTTCTCTAAATATCCTCAACAATGTAAGAATTATTTATGGCGAGCATTATTTATTATTCTTGTTTTTGCAAAGAATATATTTTTTACTAACCACTTAACATAAATAAACCATCTGAATACTTTTGATTTATTAATTTGACTATTACCTTTTATATATAATATAATAGATATATTTTTTCCGAAATTTTCTTTAGTCATACTACCCATGGTAAAGTTGTTAATATATTAACGTATAGACGTTTTATTTAGGAGTTTGTGAGAGTCACATAAGCGAGAAAGATTTTATTAATATTCATTCTATAATGCATAAGCAAAATAAGAAAAAAATATATATACCGTAGTTTCAACATCATGCGCAATTTACTTCAATAATTTGATAAATTTTCCGAATAATTGAGGTATAAACGACAAAAAAACTAAACTTTTTAGTTATAACAAAATCAATTGTATCATGTTGTTTGTGTTTTACGTTATTCACTGTTCAAAAGACTTTTAATTGAAGTGAAGTTTTGGTAATTGTATAAATTGTTTTTTTGACCTCTTACTTTGGCATTAATATTAGAAACAAAACTTCGATAAGTTATAAGAGTAACAGTGTAAGACGACAGATTTAAATTGGTGACTCCAATTGGCGCTAAATGAAATATTGGTGTCATTATTAGGGTTCGAATACGGGTTACACTGTTAATATCAGTCAAAAACTCATTAGGAGTAATTTTTTTTCTACTTACTTTTGATAGATTTTATTACTACCCTAAATTCCAAACCTTTAAAAGTACTACCAAACGATATCAAAAGTATTTACTTATAAACTTATTAAAATGGTACTTATTTATTTTCATGTCTTAATAATTGTAATTATTTAGATATAATTGTTATATCTTATACTGAGTGGTTTATATGTTCATTTTATAATTGGCTCTCTCGCGTTCTCTTAAGGATAATCAATTACTCAATTTTAAATTAAGTTAATATCGTCGGTTTAGTGTATCAATTTTTAACTATCAAACTTATAAGATTCTACTTCGACAGCTTTAAAGCACCACCGCGTTTGACCATTTTCGCGATTTATACACCTTAATATATATTAAACTATATATGTTTGGGGAGGAGACTCTAATAAAAAAATTACACCTAACATTAGTCCACACAGAATATAATATTATATATTTTATATTAACTTGTCACATTGTGTTTTCTCAGCTAGACTGCAAGTTTTCTTAAATCATTTTAAAACTTATATATTTAAAGCTAAATATATTAAATTTAAGTAAAAGCCTTTGAAGAAACTAAAAATAAAACTGAAACATTTTCCTTTCTGCGTTTCGGAATTATCATGAATAAAATAAATGTATAAATACAATAATACTTGATTCTTAACGGCAATAATAGTAGTAATGAAGTAAAGTGTGAGTTATTTAAATATTGTTTATTTTAAGTGTCCGATCTACTCAAAACTTACTACCGTTGGCTACTTAGTACTTATTCAAAGTTCTAAGTAGCTTGTTTTGTATAGAAGTAATTACATTGTAGTTTAGCCCATGAGTGGGTTTTTATATATGTCAATAATAACTACATTTTCAGTTTTTACGAGTATTTGAACTATGCAGCTTTACGATTCAGCTGAGAAAAGTAATTAAGTTTTCTTCATAATCGAGTTTCTGTAGCTCACTGTTTATTAATTAATCATTCCAGCTTCTCATTTCTTTGCTCACAGAAAGTAATAGGTTGTTTTCAAGTTTTCGTTATTCGTAAAAGTAAATAAGTAACCATCATTTTTTATCTTTGTTCTTATATTTATATTATTTTACAATTATACTAATTTATTTAACCATTTAATTCTAATACTTTATTTATATTTTTCGTTGCCAATCCGAAAAGTTTTGATTTTTAAAATAAATTAAACGGTGCTAAGATATCTTTTCTAGATTTTTGAAACCCATTTCAGTTTTCAACAATTTTGCGTTGTACCTTACAATTAAGAGAAGAATAACGTGCAACGGTTTATCAGGTTTCTATTTTAGGGTACCTTGTATAAAAAAAAACACAACAAAAAACGATTAATTTTTGTATGTAAATAAATACAATTTTAGTTTTATTTTAACTGTAGCCCAATATTTTTTGTGATTACAGTAAAAATTTTAAAATTTACTAAAAGCACCTTACACAATTTTACAAGTTTTAAGGTTGCATTCAGAAAACAATCAAAGACATAGTAAGTCTATAAACAGAGACAGTTTTCTGCCAAATTCGCTCATATGAGGTTACTGCCGAGATTTGCTCAAATATGTTTCACACAACTTAGGTAAAGTTCGCGTCAATTTTTGCGACACGATCTCTTATTATTGAATGGATCTTCTCTTATTGAGTGGATCTTCTAGAAAGATTACTCAAGTAAAGCAAACAAGAGAGTTGGATATGTTTTGATGTTAATTTTTTTTTTCAGTTACTCAGAAGACTACTCGAGCAGACTTATCATAGCTTCTACCGCTGACCCGCTCCGTCGGGGTAGGCTGGGAGGAAGGAGGCGGGAGTATGCCCGCCGCTTTTTCATGATTTCACTTAAACTCCAGTACTTTTTTCATGCAGTCGCTATCCTTCTATTACTTTCGTTTTCGATCTTCGATTTTCTGGTCTTCGATCGAAATGGACTGGCCCAAGTAAATATATTGTGACACATAAGTTATGGAATCGACCAACGTTTTTACTTTCTCTTGTTAATTTGTTTATCATTTTCTCTAACTGTGCGATCTTTTCTACAAAAATTGCTATGTCGTCCGCGAAGTGACTCAAATATTTTTAATTTATTTTTATAACTTAATTTTTGCAAAATAAAGGGAAACATAAAATTTTCCGCAATATATTAGCATAATATATTATTCCAACATGAAGCATATTATATTATCGTGTGTACGATTATAGCATACAATGATTCTGCTATAATATGTTCCGGTGTTCTATAAGCATTAATGAATAATAAATAGAGATCACATAAATTGACGCCTGCACTAAATTAAACATTGATTATTTGATGTTATAATATAACAAAAATGTTCATTTTTTTTCTTGTTTGTGTTAAATATTTTAGAATGCCTATTAATAAATTCGTTCACGCTTATGTGACTCTCACAAAATCCTAAATAAAACGTCTATAAATATATTCACAACTTGACTATTGGTAGTATGACTATATTCCTTATATAGTGAATAATGGGTTCAGAAGTAAATTCTATAAGTTAATATACTGTTAAAATTGCTGAAAAGACCATTTAAATATTGACCGGAACCTGTCAGGCTACGCATCATTTGTTGTCCCTATAATATATTTTATAAGGGCGATTATGGTTATTTTAGCTTTTGTACTACTAAATACTAAAACATAATAAACCCGATAGTTCTACATCAAAACGAAAATCTACGAGCTCTGTTTAGGTGCTTTCGAGAAAAATTTTTCGTGACAAAACAAGAGAGTGAGTTGTTGTCAACTTCGGATCAGTCTAATAATAAAGATAATATTAAACATTTATTATATAGAAACTAGCACGCAATCTTGTGGTTTACAAAGATGTGTTATAAATATACAATTTCAAAGAGAGCTGAGGTTTACGATGTTTTAAATTTTAGATAATGCCACGGTTACAGAAGATGTCCAGAATCAAGAAACCAATCGAGGAGCCAGAAGAACATTTAAAATGCAACAAAACTGTACGTCTCCAAAGTTCTACTCTTGTGCACTGACTGCCAATAAATTTATGTTTTTAATCAATTTTTATTATATTTGTTATGTGAAGTAAATGGTTTGTGTTTTTGAGTTCCTATATATTATATTTTGACCAAAAAAGATTTTCTGTTTTAAGAATAATATTGCCTGTTTTTAAAAACGAATTTTTGTAGTACCCAATCCACATAAACTTTGATTTTGTGATCTTATTTCTTGAGTTACCTAAAGACAAAAACAGATGTTTATTTGTTTTCATGAAAACAGCAATTTATAGATGTAAATAAAATTGAATCTCAATGAATTAAGTACGGTGGCAGCCGAGGATCCAAAAAAAACAAAATTATAAAAATACTTTATTTAAAATTACAAATTATGTTTTAACTAAAATGACGACTGCTAGCTCGATATTAGAAAACAAGAGTGACAATTATATTTAAAATTAATTATAATGAAATACAATTGTGTGAAGTGCAGATTCAGCATTAGGATTGTTATAAAATTATAATAAAATAATACATTTATGTGAAGTGCGAATTAAGCTTTTTAATTGTTATAATTCCTGGATTCTGATGCAATGGAATGTACATATTGCACCATCGCTTGTTAAGCGGTTCCCGCGATGCATGGGAATATAACATTAGTTATATATGCATCCATGTATGTATGCACTTATACAAATAAAAAAAATGTAATAAAACCATTTTTAAACGAATTTACCTCACGTATAAATTTTAAATTTTAAATTTTAAATATAACGCGATGTTTCGGATGCTTTGCAGCAATCGTGTTCACGGTAAGACGCGATAGATGTATCTGTCAATAAATCAGTTAATTAGTCATCTAACTCCAACATTTAAAATAGTATAATTTAAGATGCATACAGAACTCACTACCAATATCTTGAGGTCTCACAGTACGGTCACTATTTTTACGGTGCGGTAAATATTTTTTAGTACGTTTTATTTTTCAAACTATACCTACATATATGTATACATGCTGAAGAACGGAGACTACAGTTAGCAGATATACAAATATAACAAAACCTAAATGTGTGTTTGTGAAAGTTTATATATTTTATACTTGTCTCATTTAATAATAAAGGTTTTGAACATGTAAATATCTTACTTGTTTCTAACGTATAAAAATACAACGCTGCAGAAATTTAAGCAACTGTGCCACTTTGAGCTATCCACACCTGGATCTTCTTTTACATGCCGATTGTTTTTATGGATCAATCTAAATTTAAGAGTGCAGCTAGAACCTTATTTCAAATCCTGAATGATATACCTACATAAAATACAAGACTATTACTTTAACTTAGATTTTGTACATAATATAACGGTCCAAAGATCAAACTGAAAATGTAAAAGTGAAACCATCTTTTTAATCTTTTGTATAAAAAAATAATTCAATCATTCATTTACCATTTTAACAAATCTAAATGGCATTTTGTTAGTAATCAATGCTTGAAATATGATATATAGTATAAAAAGGTTAATTTATATCATAATCAAGAAGTTAAGAAATTGTATGTAGCTACATTATGTTGATAATCCGTTGAGTACTTTGCGTCAAAGCGTCAAAGAAAATGTAATTTCTCGCTAAGCATTTGGACCCTAGTCAACGATGACGTCATCGACGAGTAATTACGTCGCATAGCTAAACGAGTATGTTTGTTAGTAGTAGTAGTAGTAGTAGTAATAGTAGTCTTGTTAGTGATTGTAGTTTCACTAAATTTAAATGTAAGTCCAAACCTTGGTTAAGTAACACTTTTTCTAACATCTTAGTCAAATCCTACTAATCAAAGTTTTGTTTATGAAATTTCGAATATTATTCTTTTGAAAACGAGTAAATTATAACAGAGTTAGGAAATTCCTGTTATATTTTCCAAATGGCTCGATATATGATTTACTATTTACATTACAGTTTTTTTTAAGTATCCACATACAAAGAAAGACATAACTGTGATGCGAGGTCGTGTTTTACATGGAACTTATGTACCAACACTTTTATGAAAAAACAATTTTCTTTTGTAAAAAGGTACTGATTATTTCACTTTTAACAAAAAACTACTAAGACACAAATAGCGTAAATCGCTGTAGATACATTATTTACACTATTGAAAGTATAAAGTAAAATGTCAAGTTAATACAGACCTGCGACTCGTGAAAAGGTTATGTGTCAATAAGTTACGTCTAACCATCGAACAAAAAAGATAGCCGACGTTTCATTGCATACGAGATGTGTGCAAATGGATCGAATACAAATGCGAAACCTTTTGTAAGTAAACCCATCGAGTGAAAGGACTTTTAAGTTCACAACATAAATTATAACATAGTACGGTAAAATGTTGGTACTTTTTACTGTAAATACTATTTTTATAAAAAATAAAAGATTATAAAAACTCAAAATACCAATATATTTTTTTTTTATAAATAATATTTCTTAAATATAATTTATCTTTAGTATCATAATTGTCACATATTAAATTGTCTGATTTAACTAAATATTTTACTTCTTAATGGAAAATTACTTATAGACCATTTTTAATAACTGTATCTCTTGTGGGGTGTTTCCTGACCTAATGAAACATAATAAAATAATACCACTATTAAAATCAGGCAACAATTTAGATTTTAGATTTATAAAATATAAAAAAAAATCATGCTTAATCAGTTGATGCACCATTTTACTTCATAATAAACAGTTACAATTTATAAAACGTCACTCTTTTTTTTTTATATATATGATCTAGGGCAATGCTTGACTATATTCTACCTGATGGTAAGTGGAATGTAGTCTTAGGTGGTAAGGCGCATTGCCCTAGCAACCTATTCACTCTTCTCTTGAAGAAGCCCACATTATATTTGGCCAGAAATACCGACGCAGGCAAATTGTTCCAGTTCTTCGCTTTACGCTCTAAAAATAAGGAAGCAAAGCACTTCATTCGGACAGGTGGAATGTCCACAACAGAAGGATGAAAACCTGCCGTGCGTCGGAACGTCCGGTGATGGAAGGGGTACGGGGGAATTAAATTGTGTAATTCCTGCGCACACTCACCGAAATGTATCCTATAGAATACTGAGAATTCTACGCCTGTGTTCAAGGCTTTGGAGGTTGGCTTCGACCAATTTGGGATCGCGTATAAGCCTCTTTGCTCGCCTCTCAATTGAGTCCAGAACCGCAAGATGAGACTTTGTTGCACCGGCAAATATGTGACCGCAGTACTCTACACACGACCGTATCTGTGCTTTGTATAAAACAAGAAGCTGTCCCGGTGTAAAGTACTGCTGAACCTTCGCAAGAACGGCAAGCTTTGCTGCTGCTGCTCTTGCTCTGGACTCAATCAACCGACCAAAGTTGAGGATCGAGGAAATCTCTAAGCCTAACAACTGAAGCCGGTCACTGTATTCCAAGGATAAATTCTGGAAAGTAGGAGCCAAGGAGAAAGGGCTCATTCTGGCGGCGAACAGACACGTCTGCGTTTTGGTGGCGTTGAACTTGACAAGATTGGCATTGCTCCATGCGGAGACTGCCTGAAGTTTGTCATTCGAATGTTGCGCCATGGCTTCTCTTTCAGACTGTACTTGATCTCTACTAGCCTGAGTACTCGGCAGATATCTTTCTACAACTTGCTGTCGTCTGCATACCCATAGATACCGGGCTTCAACAGATCGTTAATGTGCAGCAAAAAAAGAGTTGCAGAAAGAACGGACCCCTGAGGCACTCCGGCATTTATTGTCAAGGGTTCCGAGGAACACCCGTCGACAACTACTCGGAGTGATCTCTGGCTCAGAAAGTCCGTTACCCATCCGATCAGACCAGGCGATATACCGTACGCTGAGAGCTTACTTATAAGGCTCGCATGCCAGACCCTGTCAAATGCCCTCGAGACGTCCAGAGAGACGGCGACAGCTTCTCCATTCTTCTCGATAGCCTCGCCTAAAATGTGTGTAGCATACACTAGGAGGTCCCCAGTAGACCTATTACGGCGAAACCTGTACGGTCACTGAGGAGATCGTTACCTTCTAGGTATGCTAGTAGGCGCGAGTTCAATACACGCTCCATAATCTTGCAGAGTATGGAGGTGATTGAAATCGGTCTGTAATTGACAGGGTCAGCACGGCTGCCTTTTTTGGGCACGGGTTGCACATTAGCAAGCTTTTAAAGTTTTGTAAAGTTTTAAAGTAAAACGGAACCAGTTTTTGTATGACAATATAAACAAGGCTTTCTCTTGAATAGTGCATTGGTTTAGTATTAACAACTTGTTGCTTTATAATAAAAATACTGAACTCCTTAGATTTTTAACTTCTAATATTAAACAGGCACCAATGTACTAAATGCAAACTAATTTACTTTTAAATAAGAAAGCGATGGAAGTAGTGGAATCCACAGTATTTCTAGGACTCATTGTTGATACTAAGCAATCATGGGGCCCTCATATGGCTAATAAACTTTGTTAAAAAAATAAGATCCCTAACTGAGGAGATTACTGCTAAATTAGTATATTTTAGATATTTTCTTGTGTTATCTTACTTTGGGGTAAATATTTACATGAAAATACTGACGATATTGTGAAGCACAGTGATATACACACTATAAATACGAAGAAGAGACATAAGTTCGCGCTACCTGTTACTCGACTTAAAAATAATAACGTAAAGACGCAGCAAACGTTCAAGTATTACCATTTAAAAAACTTAAGAGAAAAACTAAGGAACGTTTGTGTGCAAAAAGATAATAAAATATATCTGAATACTTAGAGGATAATGCACCGCTGTACCACAAGATACGAAGCGTTCGCTGCCAGGCTTCTTCAAAATTATATACTTAGTATTGTAATGCATGAAAATGAAATTTAGAATTTAAGTACTACTGACAAAAAATTAAAATATGACAATCCCGTTGAGTTTCGGTCGCCAGCTCTTTTCAGGTCAGGAATTATTTTTCCGAGCTCGTGGTAGTTTTGACAATGAAAAAATGTTTTGTATAAAACTTATTTTTAATAAAGATTTTAGATTTTTTTTTGTTGATATTTGATATGATATGGTATTTGATATGATTTGATTGATATTTGATTGTTAATTTAAACGAATTAACCAATACCATTCTCGTACAAAATATCAGCGTAGAAAGGCTATTTAAGCTTTATTCTCTTTGGCCTTGACAGCCTAAATAACCAAGACCGTAATCAAGACCATTAACCAATTCAAATATAATATAAACAGGAAGAAGACATCCCGAAGTGAGTACCTTCTATTATAGCTTATAGTCCTTGCTATTTAGCTATTAGCTTATAATAAGTCTTAGGAAAAGATTAAGTCTTTTTTAAATATTCCTTTTACTAAGTTAAAGCTAAATAAATATACATAATAAATAAAAATAGTAGGTACAATAGTTGAAAACTATTTGAAATCAAACATTATTAAAGAATTTTAGGTTTTTATGTTGTATTCTACTTTTTAGTTTAGTTCTAGCTTATTACTATGTAATTATTACATAAATATAATTTTAAGTATCATATTTTATGATTAATTAGTCCATTGTAGTAAAGTATAGACTATTATATTCAGCGATGATAAAAAGAATTGAAAGCTTTTCGATGTCGTCAAAGTGGCTTCCAGGAAAAGATTCCGTCCTCTATAAACTCACAAAAAACGGTTATGTCCATAAATTTGAACAATATTAAAACAAGAATTTATTTAATAAAAAATATTATAAAGGTATTGTAGGTATTTACCCATAAGAAATAATTTAAATATTTTATTAATTAGAAGAAAACTTTTCGGTTGAAATATAATTTATATAAATGTTTTGGAAAGGATTTTATTTAGGAAGATACTATACAAAAAGTTGATGCATTATAAAATACAATTGTTTCCTTATTTAAATAAAGATCGTTTTTGTTTTATTATTTTATATAAAATAAAATATTTCCTAGGGAAATCTCAAAAAAGAGCTAAGTTTAAGAGTTTATTTCTCACAGTTTTTGTAAATGTCATATATATCGGCGTAAAGATGAAGATCATTCAATAGATAATCAATTTATGAATTGTTTACTTTAAAATGATTGTTGTTACTTAAAGTTTACTTGTAGTTTACTATGTAATTATAAAAAAAAATATTGTATTGACTTTTTACTATGCGATTATGTTTGGATAATGAAAAAGTTTTATTGTTAAAATTTTAAATGAAAATGTATAATTTATGATTAATAATCAATTAATTATAGTCCTTCATTAACCGACTATATATAATTGAGATGCAATTGAAATGCTAGAACAACTTTACGTTTTTGACTAATTGCTATGGCGGGAGACAATCTAGGGAATATAATTAAGTAATATGGGAACTCGATATAATTTTTGCTCGATTAGTCGAACAATAGAAATCTCTGAGACGTTGTAACGCTGCCCGTTAAATAAATGAAGCTGTAATTAATAAAAAAATAAGTATAATTAGTTGACCAGATTTGTTTTAAGACGAAATTATGAACCACCATCAAGAGCACTACGACGACTTTAACAGTGGGCGGCAGTTATGCTGACTTGACACTTTTTAGAATCACTATTGCAGATTTCTTTCCGATGTATATACCAAAATTATTTTGATAAAAAAGAAATTAATATTGATTTTAATAATAATATTACATTACTCAATAATGAAATTTTAAAACTTATTCGATTATGAAAGTTATAAATATTTTATATGGCAATTTCTACTCATTCATAAATTGGCTGTAGAATATTCCTAAATTCACCTACATCTCGGTTAGAGTTCGTCACCAACTAACATAAAACGTTTAAATTTAAAGTTTTCCTAAGAGTTGACGGATGACATGCGAATCTTTTAAACTTTGACTATAGATCATAAGAATCTACCATAATATAAAATATGAGGTGCACAGATCAAATCTTAATCCACTTTTTCGTTAAAAACTTGCAGAGGGACTGATTTTATAAGAGATAGCTTGTGGGTTGCCAATGAATCTGGAATGTTTTAAAATAAGTTAAATAATAATTAATATAATATTTTATATTCATTATTAAAAGTTAGATGAAATATGAAACTATTAAAAAAGGGCTGATTTCAAAATACTAGTACATTAGTTACTTAATTTTTTATATAGCAGGGAGCTAATGCGGGGAAGCATTCGCAAAAGAACGTTATTTTCTAGTCACTCTAATTAGAACCAAATTGCACGTATGTACATGCATATTTGCGTTTGATGTATACGGATGAACTCCCCAACGACGATTAATCGAAAGCTATGTTCGTCGAGATGGTTCTTAGCTATGATTGGTCGAAATAGAAACAGTCGTCTTTAAGATATTAACGTTTTATTGGTGAAAGGTTCTTATGCAATAATTAGCTGTTCCGAGCAGCTTCGCCCGAACTATATAGAAGAAAAAACCTCGTTATGTTTTTTAAAAGGTTTTTACACTTATTTACTTAGATAAAGTACTTTATTAGGGATAGCTGTTGCCCGTGACTGCTTCCACGTAGACTGTAAAAAATATATTTATATGGCTTAAGCTCGTAGTCATAAAGAGTCACGGGCAACAGCTAGTGATAATATAAATAAATCCCTTTATTATAGTGTTATTAGTGATTGTAAATCATTATATTTAAATTGTTATAAATGTTTACATTTATTAATATTCGTGTTCAACTGAAATTCGTGTATATGAAAAAGTCTTGAATCATGTTATTTAATACACTTATAATTTATTACTATACTAGCAGACCCGGCCATGCGTTGCTGTGGTTGCAAAGGTTTTTGATGTACCTATTACATTGTAGTAAACTATTTAAGAAGTAACGTTATTAGAAAAATAAAAAATATATAAAAACCCCCGACCGCTAAATTAAAGGAAGAATTCAAAATGCAAGTAAATTTATCAAGACAAACGAAATAGCAATATTTTTTGATATCATCGTATAGTGAAAATGCTCATTAATTAATAGCTCCGAAAATTTTGTAAAATAGACACTATCATCAACATACGTACAAAGGTCCCCCGACGCAACGACTTCAATAAGTACATAATAATATTATTATCCTTTTTAGACATCTTTCAGTATCGGGGGTTACTTAATTATTTTTTTTCTGCTTTTTTAAATTATTTTACTTTTTTCTATGTTGTACTAAATGAATCTATGAACACACTAATTTTACTTGTTTAGGTTTTTACTATCAATATTGTATGAAAACCTTTCGCTAGCACCAATAACAGCTCCATATCTTGGAGACCACTGCTTCTATTTCGACCAAACATTTCTAATAACCATCTTGAAGAACCAAGCTTTCGATTAAAAAAACCGTCTTCAAATCCGTTGACGCGTTTGACTGCTATGTTGCCACAGACAGACACACAGATACACAGATCTACAGGTCAAACTTATAATACCTCTCTTTTTGAAATAAAAAATGAAAAAATAATCATGTGGACCGCTATGTTTTTTGATATAGATGCAATTTGTAAAAGAACATGGCGACGTCTATGACTGATTTTCTACTACCATTAACCCTTGATTTTTTGGGTACACGACACTATACCGCTATACGTTAGGCGTATCCACCACTCGATCAACAGGGTGATTGAAACAATGAAATTATTATTTACCAAAGAAGACGAAAACGTTAAAACCGGTGTAAAAATTCACTGGATTGTGATTTGAAGGGGAAGGTGTTTAAACACGGTTGATCAAAATTATCGTATAGCTGATATATTTAATTTTAAATTTAATTATTATTATTTTCATTTAAGATGATAACATATGAGTACATTACAAATTTATAAATGAGGTAGGTAGGGTAGATAGTCTTAAATCTATGACAATAATATTTGTTATTTTAAATTATTAATAGTTCAATTTAATTTTGCACTAATCGGTGCACAATATTTTCGGTTGACTCGTCTCACTTAAATAGACTCGAGAAAGAAGCAGGTATAATTTGACTGTATTATGTTCATTACAATATGAATGTATATATATAATTCAGTCTAAGTAACACGTTTCCGGTTATCTAAATTGTAAGTTAATTTTTTCGGCTGGCCGACCGACTAAAAATTGACTTGCAATTTAATCTCAGCATCGCGTGGCGGTTATGATGTTAAATTATATATGAATTATCAAGTTATTTGTTTGCACTTTTAACATTACGCCATCTGTTGAACACTAACTCAATGCAGTCAACAGATACAACGCCACCTGTTAGACTTGTTTGGATCTAATAGATTATTGGAAACAAATAATTTGCAATAAAAAAATATTACGACTATAAATTAAGATAAACGCTATCCTATATTTCAGGTTGGATTAAACTGCACACAGTGTGCAAATTTGATTAAAATCGGTTAAGTAGTTTAGGAGTCCATCGCGCACAAACAACGTGACATGTAATTTATATATATTAATATTTATTTATTTATTTATTTATTAGTTTCACGTGAATTTATTCTTTTTAGAGGTCTTTTTGTATCGGAAGTTTTTTAAATTTTAAATTTAATTATAATGTTTGAAAATATCTTTAAACATGTATATCCATGTTAAGCTTACTTAAATCTATATAAATATAGAATTAAAAATAAACCGATATAGGGAGGGGTTTGAACCCGTGACAACAGGACGGAACGGTTTCCCGTCCGTTAACCGATCGTTATAGAGTATGTATTCTCTTTCAGTCAATACTACAATATATCACAATATATATTGAATTGGGTTGTCTTATGAAAAAAGGCATGTGAATAATTTCAAGGAATGTTTTTGGATAGTACCTACCTAAACAAAATTATTTCTAAAACATTTATGTAAATTATATTTCTCCTAAAAATTATATATTAAATAATAAAATATTTACAAGACCTTTATAAAATGTTGTATTAAATAAATCCTTCGATTAATATTGTTAAAATTTAATAACCGTTTTATGTCACATTTTAGAGAACGCGATCTCATGCCGGGAGCATCTTTGAAGACATCGAAAACCTTTTTTGTTTAATCTCTGCAAAAGAAATGGAAAAAAATACTCTGAATCAAAAGAAATGCTATTGGTGAGGAAGACATCATTTTTATTGCTTTTACTTTCATTATAAAGATATCTCTTTTCATTGGCAGGTATCCTTTACTTTGGGAAAAGCGCATCTCAATACTTTACCTTAAAAATTATAAACCTACGGTTTGTAACGAATTTATTCATCTCTATTTAGCCTTACCTTTCTTAAACTCTCGTTGCAATGGTATACAATATCAGTTCAAAAAGTATCGCGATTTTCGTATTTTTATTAAAAAAATCTTTTATTCGTGAATATCTATTTTGTACCCATCAAAATACTCCCCTTCGGATATAATGCACTTGTGCCAATCGTTTTTCTGATCCTCGAAGCACTTAAAGAAATGTCTTTTGTGATCTTGTTCAACTATTCCTTTGATGCCGCCTTTATCTCCTCAAACGTGGCGTACCGTGTTCCTTTCATAGGCCTTTTCAGATTTAGAAAGATCTGAGGAATGCGGTGGATGCGGCACCATAACTGTGTTGTTTTTGGCGAAATATTGGCGCACAAGTGAGCAGTATAAGTAAGTAAGTGAGCAGGGGCATTATCATGGTGCAAAAGCCAGTTTTTGTTCTTCCATAAATTAGGGCGTTTATGGCGGATTGCTTAGCGTAAATTGCGCATAATAGCAGGTAATATTTCTTATTAAACGTACTACCCTATGGCAAGAACTCAAGGTGCAGCACGTCTCTGCAATTAAGGAAAACTGTGAGTAAAATCTTCACGTTCGACCAAACTTTGCGAGCTTTTTTCGATCTTGGCTCATGGGGCTGCTGCCATTGGAATGATTGGGCTTTGGTTTCCACGTCACATATAGAATGCTTAATTCACGCAGATGGAGATCGATACGATAGCGGTAGGGTTTTGATCAAGGGGGCGAACGCCGGGAACCTTCTCGTGGTGCGCCCTGGGCAACAACGGTTAATGGGGTTGGTCATAGGGGTTCGTACCCGGCCCATGGCTGACCAGGGCAGGTAACTTTTCGGCCTGCCTGCGAGAGGCTCAGGCCTCTTTCCATCTTTTGATTGCGTTGGAAATTTGGCCTGGGCTTCGAGGGTGGGAGGACGCAGGTCCTCCTCGCCGGGGTCAGCTGCAGGATTGTTGAGTTGACTGTGGAGTGATCTCGTAGCTCTATGGGGGGGTGCGCGGCGGTCTCTTTCTTGCTGAGGAAGAGGCCGTCTGCGTCGTTTAGGGGTCTGGACCTCTTTCTACCAAGCATTGACAGAACATTGCTTGGTGGGGAGACGGTCCAAGACGTTGCCTGGACTGATCGTTGCCGAGTGCGATGCCACGGTTGCGCTTGGTGATGGTTAGTCTGGGTGTGGTGGTTCCCGACGTATGCCTTATTCTTGCTGATCTCGGGTGATCACCGTGGGCGGCGGTAAAGGCATTTCGGGTTCGACGTAGGGCCCCCTACGTGAGCAGGCTTTAGCCAGCGGCCCAGCGCGTGGTTCACTGTTTGACCAGAACCGCTGAACCCACTGGGTCGTATCGAGAGTCTGCTCTTCTAGAGGGCCCGACCGGTGGTCTCTTGTCGAGGAGACTACCGCGGTGGGGCTGGACAAGGTCGATGATGGTCGAGTTGGTTTTTAAACCTGATTCCCTGAGACCGAGTCCGGTGAGGTTTAGTGAGTAGGAGTCTCACATAACCACCTCCATCATCCCCAGGATGGAGGTGTGTATCCATGAGGATTCCTGACGTTAAAAAAAATGGTTGGTTTTGATCAATATATATTATAAAATAACAAAGCTTTTGACTGTGTACAAGATTTATAAGATATATTAACTTTTCCTATATACATATAAGTAAAATACCTAATTTTGATTTATTGTATCATCCAAAATTGTAATTGTGTTAATAAATAACTGATTATGTAAAAATATGCTAGCGGCCGGGATGATGTTGTCGGGTAAAGCTAAATAATATTATACGAGTAGATCTCACTCTTTTGTAAAAAAAACATCAATGAAAGTGTCTTTAGGCGTTAAAAAAATGCTGAATGAAGGAAACGTTAGCATAATCCCAAAGGATATGGAAAGCATTTAACTGGCTTCATTTATTTTTCCTTCTCTAACAACTCATCGCGTATTCGCTGACACAAGTTAAAAGATAAATCATAATATTATGTATTATAATCGTATATGTACTATAGATATATCATTATTAAATATATATATTTAGCTAATATAATAAAAAATCCTGTGTGAATAAATAGCGTCAATCAACATTTTGCGTCTCTTAAAATATAAGTATTCTAGATACCACTCTGATACATAAAATTAATATCGAAATGTATTTCATTGGATGTTTTAGCAGTTCAGTAAGAACTTGTGTTTATGCAGGGCGCATGCTTCAATGGTTTCTTAACGACTAAATGCACTCACGATGCGTCTCGACTACACCGAGCAGGAATCTTGAGCATGAATTTTATTTCATGTTATGGCAAATTCAGCATTTAGCTTGCAACATAATACGAAAAACCAAGTAGTCAATTCGATATGATATTGTGCTGTTCTATGATCATTAAGTAATAAAAAAACAGATTCCTTATGTCTTCCAATAAATAAATTTCATTTCAAAGCTTATTCATTTCTATTTCAATTATAATGAAAGATAGAAAAAATCGTGTTTTTTTTTGTAATCAATTACAAGACTCTTTTCAATTTCAATAATGCAAGGCGAGCGTGGGTTAATTAGTTTTATAGTATTAGTACAATTATAAAATCTAAAAACTATAATATCTACTTATGAAACAGTATATAGAAATTGTTGAATAATCTTATGCAATAGATTTTACGACACTTAACACTTTCGTTTTAAATTATCTGAAAACTTGTTTAGTGTTATACTAGTTGATATCATTATTATTATATTATTTTTATAACTAGTATTATTATAACTAGTACTAGTTTAATTAAAAAAAAGTCTTAGTTCAGAAATATGTCAAAGGTTAACTTAAATCCAACTTATTGATCCTCAGATTACTAAATTTTAGCGAATAATGGTTCTCTGGACAACCATATAATTTGTAGTTCATATGTAAGCTATAGAGTATACGGTTTGTAAAGCGTCTTAGAAGTAAGAAAAAAGTAGTTTACAATTTTTTGCAATATTTCTGAAAACGCTAGCTAATATAATTAATTTGTTGGTATTTATTTATTTATTTATTTATGTACCACAACTAGTTACAAAAAAAAAAAACATATTAATAGCAAAAACGTATACAAAGGATGAGCTTATCTCTTCAAAGAGATCTCTTCCAGCTACCCATAAGTGTTGGAGATAATGTTAAAGAGGGCAGAGATAGGTACATAGATATTTCCAATATTCTACTAATTAATAAAGAAAGTAGGAAATATTATACATACATTATTATACATACCTGGTGTGATCAATAAATACGGTGAATAATGTTATATTATAAAAAGTATCACGCTTACATAGAATCTGATTTAATCTCCTTCAATGTGATGAATGTGGCGGATGTGGACAGACAGGAACATTTTTTTCTGCCAAAAACTCACGAATGAGAAGCGAGGAGTGACACGGCGCATTGTGGTGGTGAAGAAGGAAGCCATTGGCCCATTTTTCTGGCCGCTTTCTTCGTATGTCGTTTCGCAAGCGTTGCAGTACGCCCTTATAAAATTCCGAGTTTACAGTTGTTCCTCTTGGAACAAACTGTGATCGCACTATACCCTCACTATCGAAGAAAACAATGAGCATGACCTTGATGTTTGATTTTTGACTGACGTGCCTTTTTAGGGCGAGGAGATGAACTGGTTTTCCATTACTAACTCTGCATTTTGGTCTCTGGGTCATAGCCATAGACCCAACTCTCATCTCCAGTCACAATTTTTGCCATAAAGTCCGGATGCGTTGTTCGAAATCCATGTTGTGCGACAGACACGATAAACACAACCTCACTCTAGCGGCTCTGACAGCTGACTGACATGTTCAAACGTGATACAACTTGTCCCTGCCTGTGTCAGCGGATCACGCTACTTAACAAATTACAACATATGGCTGTAGCATCAGCTATTGCCGGTATAAAAATTCGTTTACCGTATTTATTGATCACACCTCGTATATAGGTATTTATTGCAAATTATAAAAAAAAAGGATTGACCGCAAAATTATATTTGATTGATCGACGCATTTTGATTATAGTTATTGCTTAGACTATAGCTATACTTATAGCTACGGTCTCACACCTTTTTATTTTATTTACAACTGAACAAAAAATGTTTCTAAGTAAATTTTTAAAATATTTTTCGATCCAAAACTTATTTCAGATAAAACTTGTATTATATATCATCCAGATTGAGCGTTTCAAAGCCGTTGAAAATAGAAACAAAACTGTCTTTAAGATTTCAAGAATTTCTAGTGCTGAGTGAACGAAACGTGCCTGAACAATCCTGAAGGATATCAGAGCATTTGACTGGCTACAACCTCCACTTTCAACCACTTCTTTCAACTTTTATAATTCACACGTTATTATAGTAAATATAGAATCTTTCCAAATTAATATCTAGGCTTATACCAGATTTCAACCAATTAATATATTTACCATTTTTTTTATTCAATTAACTTTACTTACCATCAGCTTTTCTGTTTTCCTAAATTTTTCGTGATATAAACAATGAAAAGCGTGAGGCAAAACTTTTTTTTTATATTTCTCTTTCAGTTTTACTAAAATAATAATAAGAAAAACTTTCCTGTTTTTAATACAAAAGATTCTGAAAAAGCATAGCAAGTAAACGAATCAAGTTTTTTGTTATTCCCAAACTAAACAGCGCTTTTATACATTTATTTTTCTAGCCCAAAGAGGTACGAGAATTACCTCTCTTTGTAATGCTAATTTTAAAACCAGGGAATTTATTTTTTATTCACAAGTTTTTATACTTCAGTTTGCTCATGCTGTGATGAGTTTGAAGTGTTTTTGTTTTTAGTATAATATGTATACATATAAAAAGTTATAAATAAATCAGAAATTGTTTTACGTGAGTAGAATTGAACTAGTAGGCCTTGATTAATAAATTTTCGTTTCTTTAGTTTTGATAATTTGTTTTTTTTTTGTGCTCCAATAACAAAAAAATACTTAATTTGAATAAATAAATAAATATTAATAATCGCCTTTCAATCTCTTATTGGATAGAATAAATAAGTGTATTTTCTATCCACTGTCCCTAAAATAAAGGATTTTAGCATATTTTTTTACATAGGTTCCGGGAAAATAAAATAATCAAAATTCTTCCAACATTAATACAATTTTTGATATGATATCTAAGTACACAGGACGACAAGTCACCGTCTCATTATATCGTCTGATTATACTGTTTTGATTGTTTATTTATTTAGAAATATTTTCTTTTTGACCTTTGTTTATTATATTGTGCAATACGTTTATTGAAAAGTCTGAAGTTTACTTTCACTTAACACTTTAAAGGTGTTTAACTTTTAAAGGTGTTTTTATTCAAAATTCAATCCTTTTGATTTCAATTCAATCATGTTGATACATAAATTGATTTATTTAAATATTTATGTCATTTGTTACTTGCAAAATATATGTATATATATATATATATATATATATATATATATATTACATACCATCTGATGGTAAGTGGAATGTAGCCTTATGTGGTAAGGCGCATTATTTATTTAACTTGCTACTTTGACATGAGTTTATATTGTAACACATCAGTGACGCCAATAAATGTCTATAACTTTTATCTTTATTATAAATACAGAGATATGAATTCACATTAAATTCAAACATTGACGTTCACATGAAATTTGGGGTGTGTATATATTATTTGCTACATTCTTATAGTTAAAGTTACCTCGGATTTATCCAAAGCAAGCTTCTAAACTATCAGCATAAATTACTGATCTATTTGGTAAGACTTTAAAGTTGTTTATTGGTTGAGGGGCTGGAGGTAGATTGAAGATGGCTGCGTGTCTGTAGTATACCGGAGAATTGTATTTGCAGGAGAGATTACTTGTAAGAGTCTCATGTCCCTATGTATTTCAATTTACTAGGTTAGGCTCTACACTGTTATTTGTGATGAGTTTGTATATTTAAATTATACCTAAAACTATTAATATCTTAATTATAATATATTTTTTTCTTACTAATTAAGGCTGAACGTTGTTATCTAAGAAAAATATTATGTTGATACATATATTATGTTAACTCTTCATTAATTTCTCGAGCTTTTTAATTGATCTATTTAAGTTAGTCCACTTCTTTACTTTCTTTTCATTGTTAATTGTTATTATAGTAAAATATTAAAAAAAAATATATTTATTTTTTTAAAGTGCACTAAAATAATATAATAGTGAAAGATCTTGTTTAGTACTCATGTAGTATCAATAGGAATAGGGCAAAGTTTTCGTTATCGATTATACTTAGACTTTTAAGTAAGTAAAAAGTGACGGTACTCTGGTCTTTTTAGTGGTAATTAATTATGTTGAAAGTATTTACACTTAATATTATTATAATATAATATAAAAAAAAATACTTCCTTTATTAATTAATAATTTGAATGCGGTTGACAGACCTCTATTAGTTTTTTATGCTCCTTAGCTACATACGACAACAAAGTACAAATAATGCTGCTATAATAATATAGTACTTTTCAATACTAAATACGATAATTGCATGTATTTAAACACAAAAATTAATTTAAAATTAATTAAAAACTATAGAGTTATTTGTCAACAACTCAACTACTAGCTTCTAGGTTATCGTAACAACCGTAAACCGTCTATTTACATAACATTTTGTCAGTTATGATTTTATTATTTTTGTAACACTGTTGTTATACGAATATTTAGTTTAATGTGAAACTTAAAACTACCTTAAAATTACCCTAAAACTAATATCACTTGTTTTTGAACATTCTATTTAATCTCCTCGCTCATATTGTAAACTTGCAACAAAAGCTACATTACAAGTCCAGTATTTTGCAAAGATAAAGAGGGGCATTACGCAATTAGAGAGAGTCTGGCTTTACTGTCTCGGTACAAAAGTATACGTAGGCATTAATATTAGGAAAGGTTATGAGGTCAAACGGATGGCAATATCAAGGCTTTTAAAGAAATGAAGGCGGTGTTACGTCCATGGGTTATGCAACAACGAAGCAAGTATTTTCTGCCACGCAAGAAGACTCTTTAAAAAATACTTGTTACAAACCGTATCAATCTTCTATGGATATTCTCCAAAAGACGTTCGTCTCTTTTGAGAGTGCTGTTAAATTTGGCAATAAAATTCCACCCTCTTGGACTGTAAGTAAGATGCCCCAAAAAGAACGGCTTACGTGACTCCATGATTTCTTAAATATTTTATTTTACTTTATGTATGAGCTATGATGAAAATAATTACACAAATATTAAAGTCTGAATCTAATAGTTAAGCTAAGCTAGGAACGTTACTGTTTCGTAGATTCTGTTTTTACCTTATTGTTCCAAGAAATCTACTTTTACATTTGATATTTTGTCACTATAAGATTTTAAATAAAAAATTATTATCAAAATATAATTTTATTCTAAATCTACCTAACATATGAGCTGTGACTTGGGTAAACTTTCTAAGTGCTTAACTAGCCCCATACCCTTGCTGAACTTACCTCACATATGGGGTACGTTGAGCATACTTGACTTTTTACATTAAAATACATGTAGCTTCCAAATTCGACTTATTAGAAATAAATTATTATGGACACTATATTAAAGGATAAATTACTCGTCCATCAGTATGCATCATAAGCCATTACGAATTATGGTTGAGGAACTATAACCGGTTAAGTGAAAAATTACGTACGTCAACCATCAACCCGATTTAAACAGTCTTTACTAGAAATACCGACATCCATCTGTTTCACATAATTATATTATTAATTCTAATAACGAATGAAATAACTTTGCAAAATTGTAACGTTGTTTGACTTTAATTATCTTAAGGCTTGTCAGCGGTGAATGTAATTTCAGGAACGCGTATGTTTAAGGAAAGTCTCATGTGCCCGTAATCGTCAACATTCATTTAGTACTTCATGAAATATACTTATTTAATTATAAGTTATGTCATTTATTATAATTTCAAGTAAAAAAAAATATATCATTTTGAAAAAGATATTGCGAAAATTGACACATTATAAATTAACTTCTTAGTAGCGAGATTATCAAATTACACACAACATAATTAGTTAGAAGAGTAATTATTCATATTGTGTAATCCTCAGCAGAACAGGCTACTACAAGTGTACAACGTGCATTTGGAGCGAGAGCCCACTCACCTTTTGTAGTGGCTTTGTTACTTCCAGACTAGCAGGTTAAGTAGTGCATTACCGCGACAACAGTTAGCTCGAGTTTAAAATGTTTGTCAAAAATAACTAACCTAAACTGTTTGTCTATAAAATCTAAAATTAAAAATAATGGACTTATGTACTACTTTGAATGTATGCTATTTTTAAAATAACTAGCTGTTTCCCGCGACCCCGTGCACATAGACTGTAAAAATAATATTTTTAATGCTAGGAATATAAGCCATATAAATATGATTTTCACAGTCTAGTTACTTATAAAAAAATGTATATATACTCAGTAGTACATAATTTAATGTTAAAACAAATAGTCATAATTTAAATTTTATTAAATGAATTCGCTATCTAACGCCCTTCATTTCGACAGGCTCCTGGATGGGTCCTAAACAATAATTTTAGATCTTACAATATGGAGTCCAAAATCCATCATTTTTCTTTTTTTAATATACCCGGTGTCACTTGCGCCGTAAAGACGTATCTACCAATACCTCGTACGTAAAAATTCTTAATGCCATTTAGGCTGTAGCAGGGAACATACAAATAGCATAATTGGCTATATTTCTATTTACATACACATATTTCAATAACATAATACTCCTTCTAAAGTCGTCGGGTAATAAGACGGATTTTCACCAATACTTTTGTAAAATACATTGAACCAATTAATTAAAAACAGGATCTCGCTTGGCAATTACGTAATCACGCTACAACCTGTGTTATGTCACAGACAAAACCAGGTGCAAAAATTTGTATTCATATGGCCTATGTGTTATTTTGATATATAAGCTACAATATTGCCAAGTTTCTTCAAAATCGGTTTAGTAGTTTTGGTTTAATACCAAACATGATTTAGTAATAAACATCCATCCATCCAAATATTCGCACCTATATATTAGTAAAATAAGATAACATAAAATAAGATTTATAATTGAGTAGATAATATAATAAAACGTATTAAAATATACCACTTTTTACTTAATACTAATAAATTATGAAGAAGACAAAAATTTATATAATATAAATATGATATATATGTTTTACAATAAACAATTTTTTATTAACATATTATTACTTATGTTTTTCATACTTTGTAAGTATATAGTAATTTAGCCCCTGTCTAAAAAGGGGGGTGTTATAAGTGTGTTTCTGTGTGGCCTCGTATAAGCCAAAATAGTGGATGGATTTGATTGCGGTTTATTTTAATCGTAATATATATAATTAAAGCGTTATCTATCAAGATGGTTCTAAGGTAAGTTTGGTCGAAATAAAAACTGTCCTCTCCAAAATATTGAGCTTCTATTTGTGCTTTATTTTATTTATATGTTTATTTTTTTGTAATAATATGATATTATTTATTTTCTCAAATTGGGCTTAGAAGACAGAAAGGGGAAACCACTTAAACTATAACCTCAGAAGAATGCTAATAATATATTAAATACAAAGAAAGTGTTCCTCACTTATTTCAATTCCTTCTAAGTTATAAAGTTATCTCAAACTTTTGAAGCATGGCATGAAATTTTACGAAAAGTATTTTGCAGTCGTTACAAAACAAAATGATTTTATTCCTATATTTTTCTATATTATTTTAAAAAGTATGTTAAAGCAACAAAAAATATTAAAGTTAATAAAATATTATCGAGAAGCGCATAAAGATTATCATGGCCCAACTACATATTTTTAGCCAAGTATTTTTTTTTAATAATGAGTCATATAATGCTCACAGATGTTTAATCATCTACGAGTAATATTTGACTGATTATCATGACTTCTTGTTTTCCAAACAAATTGGCCAAACAAACAAAACATGAAAAAAATGTGTAACATAAATACAAATGTTATTCTTTTCTGCAGAATTAAGAACATTAGTTTTCGAAAGACATCTAACAGATGTCACCACCACCACATAGAATGCTTAATTCACCGATGCATATAACGATACTGTAGATCAATTAGTAGAGCAACGGGACAGTTTTCAAAGGTCACAGATTCGATTATAACAATTGACACTGTTAATACGGAAAACTTTACAAATTATAGTACCAAAGTTGTCAATGCTAACCTAGATTATTTTAGCATTCTGTAGTAAAATGATTCTATGTTACTTCAAACTAGTATATTTTATTTTTATTAACACATTAACGGATGATAATAAATAAAAAAAAGGTTAATATTTTTTTGACAATAAACATAAATTAATTCATTTGGTACCCAGCAAAGTGTCAGTGGTGTCAAGTTTTCAATAGTCCTTGTTAAATCCTTTCCATAATAAATAATATTTTACGAACTACCATAATCCATAATATTTTAATCTAGACCTATCAGATCTAAACTTTGTGATTACATTTTTTGCCATTATAATTAATAGCATAATATTATACCCCCTATCTTTATATTGTGAAAGCAATTTTTTTGGCACAAAAGTATTTTGTTTTGAATTAGTCAAGTGTAGATAACTAATCGATACACGTTTGATTATATCTAAATGTATTCCTAAACAGTTACTACCTTATACAAAAACCATGTATTTAAATAAATATAACATTGCAAAAGCTACATTACTCTTAAATATAAAATGTTTCAATTACCCACTAAACAAAGAACTCAGTGAAGTCTGTAGTGTTTTTAATAAACTGAATAGCTAGCGGTCGGAGTTCATGCTATGTTTTGTATACTTATAAAGCACCAGTAGTACAAAATATTAATATTAGTGTTACAAAAGAGCAGTTTAAGAAATAGAAAGCCAATATACCTCATAACTACCGTGTTGTACGAGGAATTGAATTCCTATTTTCTGTTAACAAAGAATAGTTTAAGGTGAATTTAAATATTAAAAAACACATTTGCATGGTTATTTAAATTGATAAACCAGTAGCAAAAAATAAAAAAAGAATATTCTTTGTAACAAAAGGTAGTTACAAAATATAAATCTAGAATATAAAACCGAGCTAACCGTGGGCTGACCCGATCGCTATTCATAACATATTTTATGCCCTCTACGTGATGTTTGGTGTAACTTGTAAGGAAAAATATATAGGCCACGTGATATTAGGTATTTGTTATTATAACTTTAAAATGAATTTATTTATAATTCTAAAACATAAATGGTGGAGTAAACCAAATATAATAATTTTCGAAAAAAGATAAAAGCTTGACATGTAATATGCCTTAAAATCTTTTAAACATGAAGTAATACTTGATTGTATTACATAGAATTTTTAAATATAATAAATCATATATTTTTAATAACATTTTCTAAACATGTAATGTATTAAAAAAAACTATATTTTATCATAGAAACTTATTCTGTTATGCATAAAATATACTCCGTTTAATTTAAAACTCTTTAAAAAGTCTTCAAGGGCTTGAACGTACGGAAATTTTAAACAAAAGACGTAATTGCCTGGGGACATTTTGTAAAGCAACACAAGGATTAAACGCGTTTGATGCGTTTTTATGTAAAACGTTAGCAGAGTAGGTATGCTATAGACAACTGGTTATCTTCTATTGCCTATAGTCAAAAAAGAATCATAAAGTATTTTTTTTAACAGAATATGGAAATAGACCGATAAGAGCTGTTATATGACTGTGACTGAGCCTTCAGAAATTTTGAGGCCTGAATCGATGTGAGGTCAACTGGTGTCTTTTTTAAAAAAAAATAAGGAACTATTAATGGACTTGGAGCTTCTAATCTCAAATGGAAAAGCATTCCATAGTTTAAGTGATTTAACAGTAAAATAATTGCTATAACACTGTGCATCACTTAAGTATCTCAAGCAAGTTATAATTTTGAGACCGAAGATTCATTGTAAGACAAGAGTTGGCGTCAAGAAAAAAAAACGTTCTTTTAGGTATGGAGGAGTATTAGAATGGAAAATAATTTTATAAAGAAGAGTAAGAGAATGAAGATTGCGACGATGTTGCGACGATGTCGCTGAAGGCGATGGTTCGTGATGTGGTCATACTTTCATAACCCAAATATAAATCTTATGTAAACGTTATGCAATCTTTCCAACTTGTTCAATAGTATCCGAGTTAAATCTTAGTAGCATGTATCTGAATAATCAAGGACTGGGAGTAGGAGTGTTTGAGCCCGGGTTATTTTGGTTTTAATTGGCAAAAGTTTTTTCCACCTTCTTAACCTACCTATAATACTAAAGATCTTTTGGCTCAATTCAGAAATGTAAGGAGCCCAGGTTTAACTGTTATCCATAGTTATACCCAAGATTCTCACCGAACTGCTGAACTGCAATGCCATACCATCAAATATAACAGAGGAAGAAGAGTGTGAGTGTAGTTTAATTTTGAAAGCTGATGGTGTTTGCCAAAAATCGAGAGCTCTGACTTGCATGGATTTACAGACAAATCATATGACTTACACCAATCCCTAATAGCTTGTAGGTTGGTATTAAGATTAGCTTTAGCTTGGGGAATATCTAGTGCCTATGAATTTATAATAACTACTCACGTACATTAAATAACAGATTTAAAACTAAAAATATTAAAAATCAAATAAAAAAATCTTATTAAGACACATTTAAATTTAAACCACAGTCCACATTATTTGTGTCTGACTTGACATGTCACTATTGACAACTCATTATTTAAAACACTGGACAATTCGACAGTGATTAAACAAAATAAAAGTCAGTGACAATAAAATCAGAAAAAAACAAAATAAGTAAAACAAAAGAATAACAATTAAAAAAAAAAAAAACAAAATACCAAACATATCGACACCTCGGGGTAGAAAGGTCGTAAAGACCACTTTTGGCGAAAATGAGTTAATGATACAGTTTTGTTTAGAATTTCAAGCTCTATCGATCTGTGTTCACAAAATTTTATTATTTAAGAAAAAATGTTTTATACGACCCATATTTTTTCATACCTTAAACCAGTTTTTTAAATAAATAATGGTGTATATACCAATTGCATGGGATCATAAAGTTGTTTTGGTTGTATCACTGTTATTAATGTAAAATATTTGGGCGTAAAAGCCAATGTAATAAGTATTTGTCTTTTACGCCTTTCTGACCTTTGAAAAATTACAACAATGATTTTATAAATTGGGAAGAAATTGCCTTAAAAACTTTCACTAAAGAAACTCTAAAAAAAGGACAGTTCAAAACTATTCGAATTGCTACTTTCAAAAAGAAAACACCTAATTAAATTTGTATTAAATACTCCACCAATGAAGAAGCCATTGCAGAAAAAGTTAGTTTATTTGAGAATGCTAGAAAAGAGCGGGATACTTATACAAAAATAAAGGGAAAAGAGAAGGGAAAGAGTAACAAAATTACTGAAAAAGAGAATGTCAAAGATGAAGGAATCCAGAATACAGATTTTGTATTACGTAATTTATATAATGCCCGATTACCTATTGCCAAATTTAATTATTTGACACGTCTTTGTGAAAGCGAAGTGATACCTAAAGCATACCACCAGGAATATCTGCAATTGCCTCATAATAAGATAATTGAAAATAAACTTATTGGCACTGACACCGAAGATGAAACTGATTATAATAATGATTTAAGTAAGCTTTCAGCGTACGGTATATCTCCTGGTATGATCGGCTGGATAACGGACTTTCCGAGCTTTCTGATCTCTTCGAGTAGTTATCGACGGGTGTTCCTCGGAACCCTTGACAATAAATGCCGGAGTGTCTCAGGGGTCCGTTCTTTCTGCAACTCTTTTTCTGCTACAAATTAACGATCTGTTGAAGCCCGGTATCTATGGGTATGCCAACGACAGCACAGTTGTAGAAATATATCTGCCGAGTACTCGGGCTAGTAGAGATCAAGTACAGTCTGTAACAGAAGCTATGGTGCAATGTTTGAGTGACAAACTTCAGGCAGTCTCCGCATGGAGCAATGCCAATCTTGTAAATTTCAACGCCACCAAAACGCAGACGTGTCTGTTCACCGCCAAAAGGAGCACTTTCACCTTGGCTCCTACTTTCCAGAATGTAATCTTTGAATAAAGTGACCGGCTTCAGTTCTTAAGCTTAGAGATTACCTCGAACCTCAACTTTGGTCGGTTCATTGAGTCCAGAGCAAGAACAGCAGCAGCAGAGCTTGCCGTTCTTGCGAAGTTTCAGCAGTACTATACACCGGGACAGCTTCTTGTTTTATACAAAGCACAAATCCGGTCGTGTGTTGAACACTGTGTGTGAACACTCATCTTGCGGTTCTGGACTTAATTGAGAGGCGAGCAAAGAGGTTTATAGGCGATCCCGAAATGGTCGAAGCCGACCTCCACAGCCTTGAACACAGGCGTAGAATTGCTAGCCTCTCAGTATTCTATAGGATACATTTTGGTGAGTGTGCGCAGGAATTACAAGACCTAATTACCCCGGCCCCCTAACATCACCGGACGTCCCGACGCACGGCAGGTATCCATCCTTTTGATGTGGACATTCCAACTGTCCGGACGAAGTGCTTTGCTTGGTCTTTTTTACTTCGTACAGCGAAGGATTGGAACAGATTTCCTGCGTCGGTATTTCCGGCCGAATACAATGTGGGTGTCTTCAAGAGAAGACGAAAAAGAAGAAGAAGAAGATGAAGAAGACCTATTCAAGGTTGCTAGGGTAATGGCCTTACCACCTTAGACTACATTCCACTCACCATCAGATGGAGCATTGCCCTAGATTATATATAAAAAAATATATAATATATTAATATTAATTTTAAATTATAAAAATAATATTTTTTCTTTATTGAAGTAGGTACGACAATTAACAGTTGATATTTATTTCATGAATAAGTATGTACAGAAATTTGAAACTTGGTTATTATCAATGATTATTTTGACTGATTATTAATTTTCCTTTCTTTAATCATAATGTTTGAAACTTGGTTATTATCTACCTAATTATCTACTGATTCATAACGTCTATACCGCGGACCTGCAATGATTTAAAGTAAAATTAATATGAGAATAGTTTAAAGTTAGGGAAGGTAAGTAAGGGAAGTACTCGAATAACGAAATTATAATTGTACTATAGTACAATATATTGATAAGATTACATTGGCTTTTAAGCCCAATCTGCTAAGAGTGTCAAGATAAATGTAGTTACGCCATATTGCGTGTTTTCAGAACAGACGTATCCACCATTTTATTCAAATTTGTACGTCGTAACTCCATGCTAAGTTAAAACCTATGAGGTTTTTTCAAATGCAGACTATGTAGCGTTAAAATTTATTTAAAACAAAAGATTTAACAGTTTTTCATTCATTAATACGTTTAAAAACAAAAAAGTTATGAGCAATAACTTTTTTTTGTTACGTTTTTTGCGTCTCCTGTAAAGTTACGATTTTGGTGTTTACGACCTTTCTACCCTTAAGTAAAACTTAAGTAACTAACCAAAATTCTCTATTTTTGACTATTCTCTTAGTGTGGATCATCGGAGCTTGTCTCGTTTTAAATTCAGCCGTGTTACCGGCATGAGCGGTGGTAGTTTGTATATCCCGAAATTCCGACGGATTGGAGATATTGTTGAGCTCTTCAACTGATAATATGCTGTGGCGTTTACCCTCTGGATCATTGACCATGATGGACCCATTGTTGGTACAGCATCTGGAGATACCAAATCGCTGTCTGGCCGCAACAAAAGCATTATGTCTCGGCCTTGTTAAGAATTCTGACAGTGTAATAACAGTATTTTTTAAATTAGACTTGGTACAGTACAGTACAGTACAGTATTTTTTGAATTAAAATCAAAAGCGATTCTTGAGAGAAAAACCTTTAAATTTATCAACCAAGGCTCTTGGCTTCTCTGCACCAATATGACCTAATCGGTGTCACCGGCTAATATTTTCTGGACAGAGATCAGGCAATTGAAGGTGCTTAGACAGGATGCTTATAGCAGGAGCCGAGTGTGCAAGGCTCCGCGAGTTCGAGGATTAGCACCTGGTGCGAAACCCTCGAACGCGGAGCCCAGCACGGAGCCGGCTGTGGGTATGGCAACATAGTCACATCGAGCTTCAGCGGGAGAGGCTGCGAAGGAGAAGGGTTCAGCCAATTCCTTCCCAGCTGTAGGCCTAGGTGAGAGGGGGGGCGACCTCTCTCGCCATTGCACTAGGTCTATGAGGTAGGGGTACACTGGTTGCCCGGGGTACCCCTATATGGAGGAGTTCCACCAGGGCGTCACGGTGAGTGCGAAAGCGATCCCGTGGTGTCCCATTGTAGCGATGAGGGCAGCCGTTGGTTTTTTAGTGGGGTGCCTTAGGCAGTCGCCGGGTGCCGCACATACCGCCCTGCCATCGCCTTCCTGGCTTGGGTGACGATGCGGAAACGCATTTTTCCAACGATAAAAAAAAAAAAAAAAAAAGGATGCTTATAGCAGTTGTTAAAACATTTTCCTTCTTGTCCTCCGGCACATTATGAATCAGCAACATTTTTCTTCGGCTCCTCATTTCAATATTGTCCTGCTATTTAGCCAGCAGCTGAACCTGCAGCTGAAGACCTTCTAGTGCTGACATCACAAAAGATCTGAAGATACTAAATTAAGCTGCTAAGTGTGAAGTTGGACTTGTAGCTGGGATGGTGAAACTTAGGTTTTATTGGAACTGCCATTTTAGTGCTAAAATGCTATGATGACTCTTGAATTGAATCTTTTATGGAATGTCATGTCTTCTGTTATTGGTGGATAATAAAAAAATGTACTCACTGTAGTAAATGTGGAGTGGAGAGGTATAGCGAGAATAGGTTATATATAGCAAATAACCAGTTTTCTGTTGTCGATATAAGACGAAGCTTCTTAGCATTCCATGGATTCACCGCGTGGTTGCCGGGCCCATCGTGTTGCAAGAAGAGGAGTGCAAGCAGTGCCTGGGACGTGCGACCCAGAAGTAGGTTTAAGGGGCCCCTTTATTATGCGCAAAAACGCTCGCCTTAACCCTCCACACTCCTCTCCCTACCTAACAAATTTGGAAAGAACCTACTAATGCCGTCTTTGAAAAACTTTCTAGAAATTACCCGGTGCTTGTTCTAGAAAGGCCAAGGTCTTTAAGTAGGCTATAGAGAGATTTTGCTGTTATAACTATAAATTTATTCCTGATCAGTTCGTTGGTCAGTTTGTAATATTTATTGAGCTTGAATTAAATTTATTGAATGTGTGATCCCTGAGGATGTTTGTTTCCCAAGGAACAGTAAGCTCTACAAGTATTACGTGCCTCAGATGTTTAGAATACAGGAATAAGTCCGGTCTAGATGACGAAACACTAACATTCCCAGGGATTTTGTAATGCTTTTCATACGTGTCCATCATGAGAGTCCAATCTGGAGCCGCGCCTAATATTGAATAAGGCTTCGCTTTTGATTTTTTGGAGGAGCCTTCTTTTACGAATTCTACAGATCTTTTGGTGGTTGTTATACCCTTCCGCGCTCTTGCTACTGAAAGACTAACTGCTGCTCGTATAATTTCTAATACCTTATCGTGGCGACAAGAGTATTGACCTTTATCTAGAAGTACCCTACACCCTACTAATAAGTGTTTTGCGGTTCCTATTGCCTCCCCACAGATGTTGCAAAAATTTTCGTTGGCTTTGCCGCATCTTACTAAATTACTTTGATCTGGGAGAGTCATTTGGAATGCATTAAAATAGAAATTTAATAATGCTGGGAATGAATCATAAATTAAGGTGCGCCTCTTCAAAGCTAGTGGAATACAAAAATCTCCTATGGCCGTGGAGTCGGTAGTTATCGTTTTCGTCTTGTCTTTCATAACTTCTATGTCTTTATGACGCTTGCATCAAATAACTGCTGGCAGGTACAGATAATTGTTAGTTCATTGTGGATTGAAATTATTTTTTACTTTTTTAGAATATACCGCCCAAAAGCACCTAACGACGAAAAGCCTCACTCACTTAACTTATTTTATAAATACCTAACTATCCACCTGTTTATTTCTTTTCACTTGGTGTAAAACACACGTCATCCCCATTCCTAAATTTCACCGTTCTACTGCGCCTAAAGATTTGAGACCTATTTCTATCTTACCCTACCTATCTAATATCCTCGAATCAACGGTACTCAAACAATTATCTAAATTTGTCTATAACAATAAACTTCTTTCAAACTTTCAATCTGCATTTCGCCCTGACCACAGTACAAAAACTGCTCTCTTTAAAGTCGTGGAAGATGTCAGAGATGCTACGGAGGGTGGCTATAGCAACAGGTGTGCCACAAGACGATATACTCTCTCCACTTTCATTTTCATTATTTATTAATTTTATTACAAAAGACTTTAAAGACTCTTATCATCTGTATGATGATGACCTTTAAATTTATGAACATACTTATCCTAACACTACTAACACGGCTATCGCGATCATCAATAAAGACTTGCAACACATTTATAATTGGTGCCTCCGGTTTGGCGTTAAAGTTAATTTATTAAAATGCCAGGCAATAATTCTAAGCATTCAACGACAGCTGTGCAATTTGGCATCAATTGACCTTCCAATTCTCAGCTATAAAAGTATTCACTTTACGCCAAAAATTTTGGCCTACTCATTCACAGCACATTAAGTTGGAATGCTCAAGTTACGGAGTTAAGTTGTAAAGTAACAGGTTCACTACGTGCATAATATCGACATAAAACGTATTACCGATTCAAACTAAGACTGTTAGGACAATCACTTATCCTTCCTCTAATTGACTATATCGATGTTTGCTGAATTATCATCTCCGAATGAAACTTAAATAAATTGGATCGTCTTCTTAACAGTTATGTACTTTAACGAATAAGTATTAAAAAGGTGATCATTCATACTTTTTCTTTTAATTTAGTTAGTAGCACATTAATATTATATAAAATAATTTCATATCAGTGATGATTAACTGAAAGTAGTCAAATAGCTGTAAATTTAGTTATAATTAAAAGCTGATTAAGCATAATATATAGACGACTATGTACGTTTTAACCAATTAAAAAGTAATTTACTGAATGTTATAAAAACTTTTATTATTTTTATTTACTTCCTTAGAGGTACCTAGTACATCATTACATAGTATAAAACAAAGTCGCTTCCCGCGTCTGTACCTATGTCTGTATGTATGCTTAGGTCTTTAAAACTACACAACGGATTTTGATGTAATTTTTTTATAGATGGAGTGATTGAAGAGGAAGGTTTATATGTATAATAACGTACTTAATTAGAAAACCACTAATAATTTCAAGATTTCTAATGCGGAGTCGTAAACATACACATTGTTTTGCGCTTACATTGCAAACGCTGGCTGAACTCTACGAGATAGATCAAAATAATGTACTAAGTATTGTACACCTCAAAAAAGTTCTACAAGAAAGCCCAGGATAGTACATGTTTATCTCTTAGGGATAACCCACAATAGCCAATATTTATCCTTTAGTTTTTCGAGTAATAATGGCTTATTTATGAATCGATTTTAAGCATCTTTTTACTTAACTTTTAAACTATCGCGTTTCATTATATATTATTATTAAAAAAATCGGGAATTAACGCGTCCGGAATAGGTATCACATACCTTTTATTTGCCTGACGTTTCGACCAGGTTGCACTGGACGTGGTCACAGGCTGACTGTCTTAGCGGTGCAGGTTCTCCGTCGTCGAATCCGTGGGGAAGAAATTACTTCATCTGCCCGCACATCTTCGTTATTATTAACATTGTCTGTCCGCCACGTACCCTCACATACTACACTCACAGTATCCCTATCGAGGTGTTTAACCTACGGCGCAAAAAAGCGAGGTGTTATGGTGTTTATCACTGGGTTCCACGATTTTATAAACACCTGGAGTTTGTAGCGTTAATACATCCTTTGGTGTACCTACGGTGTTGTGAACCTTTATGCCCGACTTATAAACTGTCGGAATGGAGTATTTCTTTAAGATTGAGCCGATCTTATCCGAAACTCCTTTGACATAACGTATATAGGCTGCTGTCTGTTCACCTCTGGATCTGCTTACATCTTCTGGTTGATTGTTTTAATCGTTTCCTAACCTGATATCCGTTATTTTTGAGTACCTCCTGAACATAATCCAACTCCCGCTCTAGATGTTCAGGGTCACACAGATTGAAAGCTCTATTTTTGAGAGAGGTTGCAACGGACGGCAGGTGTCGGGGATGGTGATGAGACGTGGCGTATAGGTACCTATCTGTATGAGTAGGTTTGCGGTACGCACAGTGTGACAAGGACCCGTCTGATCTCACGGTTACTTTAACGTCTAGGAAGGACAAGGACCTCTCCATCTCCTTTTCATAAGTGACCCCTTATCTTGGAATGAATTGAGCTTAGGTGTTGTATATATTGTTCTACACTCGGCGTCACAAAAATCGCACCTTTTAAAAAAGCAACTTCAAAATAATTTTACTCAAACTTTGTGAATTGTAAGGATATGATTGTAGGATATCATTGGAAAGGTAATTCAATTGCCTATTAGAAAATAAAAAACATGTGTATGCATTTTAATTCTTTAATAACAAAAAACTTAAAACATGACAAAGTGACAAAAAATAAAATTAATAACATCATAAAAAATTACAAATAAGGCCTTAAAATCTAGTGTTTCCACCCCTTGCTGTGATGGTAGCTTCCAGCCGATCCTTCATGGAGCTCACGAGGGTCACCACTCTTGCTTGGTATGGTATGTTGTCCCATTCGTCTTTCACGGCATCCTGGAGCTCTTGTAGAGTGGTGGGAGCAGGATCTAGTGCTCGTACGTGCCTCTTTACATCGTCCCAGAGATGCTCGATCGGGTTCAGGTCTGGACTTCGTGCTGGCCACTGAATAACAGGGATCTCAACCTCTTCCAAATAGTCCCGCACAGCAAACGCAGTGTGGCAACGGGCGTTATCATGCATTAACATGAACCCATCGCCAACAAAACCAGCATACGGAACCACATGGTCTTGTAAGATCTCCGTTATGTACCGCGGAACATTCAACGACCCTTGCCCGCGACCACCACCAGTCCGAGAGACGCACACAAGCTCCGTTTTCCCTTCGACGGATATGCCACCCCAGAACATACAGGAACCACCTCGGTATTCGACGGATTCCTCTATGCAAGCCTGGGCAAATCGCTCTCCTCGTCTTCGGTATACTCTTCTGCGTCTGTCGTTGCAGAAAAGACATACTCGTGTCTCATCGGTGAAGAGAAGGGCTTTCCACTGTTCACTCGTCCAGTTGACATGCTCCTGGGCAAATCGTAACCGCTCTCTTCGATGCTGCACGGTCAATTTTGGGCCTCTAGCAGGTCTGTGAGCTCTCAATTCCTTTTCTTTCAGTCTTCTTCTAATCGTAGAAACACTCACAGACGTTCTGCAAGCTGATCGGAGCTCTTGTTGCAACTCAACAGCATTGCTGAAGCGGTGCCGCAAGGATATGGAAACAACGAAGCGGTCGTCTCTTTCTGACGTGCAGCGTTTTCTTCCGGATCCACGTCTTCGAGTATAGCCACCAGTCTCAAGGAACCGTTGGTATATTCGTCGAACTGAGAATCGGCTAAGGTTCAACTGTCGAGCAACGTCAACCTGTCGCAGTCCTGATTGCAATAGCGCAATGATTTGAGCGGCTTTATCAGGGGTTGTATCCATCTTCAGGTACTGTTCTCTTGCGTATGTTGTTTCGGTGTGTTCACTCTGAAGTCTGAGTAGCGACTGACCCATTTTTTACCTTTACATGAGCTTTTATACCCTTATAAGGTAGCACAAGTAGTGCTCCTTAAGTGAGCATTTTTTTAAACATTTTTTTGATTGGTCCCTGGTTAGAAATGGTAATTGTTTTTTTAATGATACAGGTAATTAATATAAAGGTATTGAAGTGCACTTTAGAATAATATATTTTTTTCATATGTAGTACTTATGTGCTAGATTCTAGGAGCGATTTACTGAAAAAAACATAGAGGTGCGATTTTGTGACGCCGAGTTTATTTCCTGTCTATTTCCTTTAACAACACTAAAAATATCATCAACAAATCGCTTCCAAAATCTTATGATTTTTGGGCCGAGATTTAGCGCCCTTTTTTTAAAGTGTTCTATCCAGATGTTGGCAAGTACGGGGGCTACAAGACTTCCCATTACGACACCATCAATCTGAAGGTAATGTTAACCTTGGAATAGAAAATATTTGCCGTCTAACCAGCGTTTAAGCAGATCAATACAATTTAATAGGTAGTTCGTTGTCCCTCAGCAGGTTTTTCACGACGTCTAAGCACTCGTCTATTGGAAGGTTAGTGAAAAGCGATTCCACATCAAAGCTGACCATGACATCATCAGATTCCAATGTAAGATCCTTGATGGTCTGAATGAAGTGCCGTGAGTCCTTTACAATAGACGGTGTTTTGCCTACAGGTGGTTGCAATACTGACTCAACGTGCTTCGATATGTCGTAAGTGGGAGAGGCGATCTGACAATAGGCCGTAAGGGCACGTGGGACTTGTGTATTTTAGACAGACCATATAGTTTTGGTGGCTGACGACTCTTCGGTTCATACAGTCGTTTATACTCGTCCTCTGAAAACAGGTTCTTGTAATCCCGGATAAACGTTCGAATTTTACGCGTTACTCTGGCCGTAGGATTATATGATACCGGTTTATAAGCCTCATTATCGCTTTTTTGCGCAGTCGGTTAAACACCTGGATAGAGATACTGTGAGTGTAGTATATGATGGTACATGGCGGACAATGTTAATAATAACGAATATGTGCTGGTGGATGAAGATATTTCTTCCCCACGGATTCGATGACGGAGAGCCTGCACCGCCAAGACAGTCAGCCTATGACCACGACCGGTGCAACCTGGTCGAAACGTCAGGCAAATAAAAGGTATGCGATACCTATTCCGGACGCGCTAATTCCCGATTTTTTAAATAATAATATACGATTTCAAGCAATACAGCATTATTCCAAATAATTAAGAACCTTAAATACATTTTACATTTAGTATGGAACAGTATAGCCCTTTACAGCATGTAATTTAAATGAATATTTTCGAAGATGTTACAGATTTAAAATATAGGGACATCGCGTTTGCGACGGTACGGTCGGCCGGTGCACTATGGTATGGAACCGTGCAAACTGTTTCAAAAATGTCTTTTGTGAATGTTCAGTATTGAAAATTTTGTAAAAGCATATAGATAACTGAATGTCTAATTCATATTATTTAGCATTTAAAATATAATATATATATATATTTTTTTAATAAAACCATACCTGAAAGTTGATGGTCAAAATAACGTCGATTGTGTAGCTCAGAATTACTCAAGTTTACATGGTCGTATTTTTGATTAAGTTCAATGAAAATCTATAAGTGTGATATATGGCTAGAATATTTATTAAGTACTCTGTTTAAAAAGTATTTAAATAGACGTTTAAGTAAAAGCAAGAGAGGTAATAAAAAAATTACTGTACCTAATATTGTATCCTTATCAAAATCTTTAAACAGACTTTTGACAGGGAGCGATGTCTGCCGAAGTCGTAATTTTGATTGCATCACTAAAAACAAGTCATATAGAAGCCTATAAAAAAAGTAAAAGGAGAATTGTTTTACTACGAAATTAAGGCGTGCGAAGCCGCGGGCAAAAGCTAGTAATTAATAATTTAATAATAGCGGAGGCTAAAAGGTATTTAATAAGATCAAAATGTTTTTACGTTAGCTTTATTAATGTACTTGTTTTAAGATTATGTTAAGGCTATTTATTTTTAAATGACAATATCATATGGATATGTTAAGAAATATATATTTTATATGGAAGTTAACCAAAGATGAATATTGAGTTCTAGTCTAAGTCAAAAATCACCACTACCTAAAAATTTCATCGTGCTATAAAGTTTTTTCATGAAATGGCATTATTTTGTTGACAATATATCTTATATTGCAGACTGGAGTAAAATAATTCAATTATATAAATCTTTTTCAAAATAACAACGTTAAAAAATAACAAAAAATAAAAAAAGAAAAATAACTGTTTATACATAATTTTATTTTACATAAAAACGACATAAAAATAATTTTAATTTACAGTTCATTCCAACTTGTTTTAGGGGTTGTTCAAAAAAACATTGATTCTTTGCTATAAACTTTTTGATATTACTCAGCACCCGGCGCACGTAGATTTGCCCTTACAGTGGTCTTGATAACTTTTTCAATTTAACAGGTAAGGATAAATCGTTCTTTCTTTTTATTTGAACATAGAAGTGATATAGAGTCCCTCAGACTTTAGGAAAGTGGTCTATTGTTTGTTCGTATTAACTTGGAAAATGTCTTATTCAATTGTAAAAATATATGACTGCGATTTGATTTAGTCATATGATGCTGGAACATCGGTAATAAAAAAGACATTACAGTTTTTAAGCGTATCAGAGAATAAGTAAATAAAACTTTTAACTAGTATTATTAAGTAAAATAAGTAATAATAATATAATATTTACTAAAACTGAGAAATTATGGGGTAATTTGTTGTAAATACTATAGCTTTGGTCATGAATAGGTACTGTCATCGCCTTATTGTCTTATTAAGACAATTAATCACCGGAAATCTGGTTTACATATTATATACTCGTTGGCTTAGATTATACTATATCTTCATATATGCAACTTGTTCAAATTAGAACACATCATTCTAATTTCAGCAGAGAACTGTCTATTAAAATAAGATCCTACAAATCTGTAAAGTTTTATAAAATTATCATACTTATGTCTAATCTTCAGTAATATTAAGAGATATAATTTTGCAATATGACATAATAATGAAGCATAAATATTTACAAAATGTTCATTCTATATGATTCATTCGCATATTAGTATTTAGGTTTATAATGATTAATACTAATTAATATTATTTAATATTAAGTTTAAAAAAGTGGGTACTTAATTATTTTTTTTTCGATAAAATCATAGAAGGAATTTTATCATGTAATAATCTGATAGCTGTCAAAGCTGAAATTAAAATGTAGCTTTATAAAAGTATGCTTTGACGATATTTTGTTCATATATTTTTTTAATGGTATATGTAAAAGTAAAATTTTTATTTCGGAATTTTAACGGTTACAAAAAGAGTTATGATACCTTTGAAATCTATCTTACTGAAACTTATTTTATAATATTATAGATAAAAAATCATCAAAAATAAAGCAATACTTCAAATAATTTCATTTTTAAATAGATTTATTTTTTCTTCCTTGTTATTTTTATTATATTTAGTTAATAGATATTTAAGTAATTTATGTGTAATTGGTTTATTGGAATCATCTCTAACGATTTCGATGAATATCTCATAAAAATATTAACTCCTGAAAATATTAAAATAATTAGTAGCATCTGACGAACAATCACTGAGTTTCGAGTAGCGATAGCTATATTCATTTTAAAATAGTAGATATATTAACTGCTTCTAATCCATGATTGAATCCATGATCTAATGGTTGATGCAAATCTTTTAATCTCCAGGATAATCAATACAAAATATCTTTAGATCAAATTTTAAGAAATATAGAATGAAAAATAAACCGATACGGGCAGGGATTCGAACCCGCGACCTCTGGGAAACCGTCCCGTCGCGTACCAATCGAGCTATAGTATCGCTACGGTTAAAGCGTTCATTCTATATTTATTAAAATTTAAATAAGCTTAACGTGGCTTTACATGTTTATAGATATTTTAAAACATGTATAGATCAATTTACTTTTAATAAAAACTTTTTGCTGGGTTTTAATGATTAAAAATATTTATTGCGTCATTTATGACATTAGTGACATACGAGATGAATATACACTTATCTGCAGTTGCTAAAAGAATATTTTCGATTATTCCAATACGTAATATATATACAAACAAACATCTTTGCGAGAAAAAAACAGAAGTTCAAACAGGTGATCCGTTTTGCCTAAAACCTATAGAGTATGAAAGTTACACCCTTCGAAAGCATGATAATATCAAACGTCAAAGGCTTTATGAATTTGGTCTGTACGTGGCAGCGTGTATGCCTAAATATGTTCAAAAGATTCAAATGCAGCATACTGATGAATTAGAAATATTAATTGCACCTGAAGGATTTCACCCCGTTCTAACATTTATGGCATATCATCAACACGCTTGCTTCAATCAGTGTTCCTTAGCCTCAGCCGTTGATGTTCCAAGTAGAGAGTATAGGTTTGAAGTCGTTTACAATCTTCTTAGTCTAAGATTTGGGGAAAGAGCCCGAGTGAAGACATACACTGACGAACTTACTCCACTGCATTCTGCGGTAAGTCTTTGGGGAAATTGTAATTGGCTAGAAAGAGAAATTTATGACATGTTTGGAATCATCTTTATTAATCACCCTGATTTAAGAAGGATTTTGACTGATTACGGCTTCAATGGGCACCCACTCAGAAAAGATTTTCCTCTTGTGGGGTATACAGAAGTGAGGTATGATGATGACCTTAAAAAGATAGTTTATGAGCCAGTAGAATTCGCACAGGAAATGCGGTCTTATACACTTGAATCGCCATGGAACTATTTGAGAAATTTCCATGAGGGCTATAATTGTCCAAAGCCAGAGAAGAAGAAAGAAGATTAAATACTTTTAATACAAAACTTACTTGACCTTTGCAAACAAATATTATCTTATAAAAATTACACTTCTATTATGAAAAAATACTTATTCAAAATTTATTTACTCTAGTAAAACAACAAAATATAAATATTCACAATACTGTATATTTTGTCAGCTTTCGTTACAAAACATCAAAATAAACTGATTGGAATATGCGATTAAATATGAAATGATAAAATAAACATTGTGTTTTTGTGAAAACTATATTTTTTATTGCATAATCTTAACCTTAGAATTAAGTTTCAAGTCAACAATAATTAATCATTATTAAAAATATTATTCTTACTAAAATGGGTATATTTTGTGTTCACAACTTTGCCAGAGAATGGTTTGTGCATAATGTAAAACTAAATTGTCCGTTAACAATCTATAAATGTATATAATTAAAACTATTTAGTTATATATATTTAAAAGACATTATACTTCTTTATCTGAAATAGTTGGCAAGAGACAAAAACTTGTCATTGAGATACAATGTTATGTAATACTATGTTCGGTACCTCCATATATCATTTTGCTAACCATTAATTAACAAATAGGTAGTACCCTTATCAATTCTATTTATACAGAAATTGCCTCCATTACCTCATTGTCGTCAGAAAATTTACTTCCCCTTAAGTCTTTTTTTAAATTGGGGAATAAAAAGAAAGTCATTTGGGGCCAGGTTTTGCCTGAAGGGTGGGTGAACTAGGGATTCGAACCCATGCAAACCCAGCCATTGCAATTCTGCTCTTGCAGCCGCTTTGTCTTGCAAGAGCAACACACCCTTTATCAATTTGCCTTGCCACTTTTCCTTGATGGCATCCTTTAATTTTTCTAATATAGTTGCGTAGTATTCTCCGGTTATATGCCTTCCCTTTTCTTTGTAATCAATCAAGATTATCCCCCACAATCCCAAAAAATAGTAGCCATCATCTTTTCAGCCGACTCCGTCACCTTGAATTTCTTTGGCGGTGGTGTCACCTTTTTATGCCATTGCATGGACTCTTGTTTGGACTCAGTCTCAAAGTGATGAACCCAAGTTTCATCTCCCGTAATAATTTGGTCCAAAATCTGGTCAGGTTTATCTCCACACTGTTCTTTCTGAAACGGCGTGAGCATTCCGGTACCTATCTTGCACTGACTTTTGTCATATCCAGGTGATCATGTAGGATTCTAAAAATGGTGGTATCTAATACTCCAACTAATGCGGATAATTGTTTTTTGTTGAAACGGGCATCCTCTATTACAATTTTCTCCACTTTTTCGACGATGTCTTATGTGGTGGCCTCAACTGGCCTCCTCAACCTCAACAACTCCTTAACGGAGGTCGTATTCAATTGACTCTCGAACATGTTTATAAATACCATGCAACTTGTAAGTCATTGACTTACTAGGGCACTGTTCCCTATAAATGACTCCCATTTCATTCAAAATGGTTTGAACGTTCTTTCCTTGCTTGGTAAGGAATTTTATCATAGAGCGGTGTTCAATTTTCTTCATAGTTTCTGTATTCTTCCGGATTGGCTTGTTCAGTAGGCCACTGTTCGTAAAGGAATGACGCAATTGGGTTGAACGATCGTGGGACATCTCCTTTTCATCTAAAACATGGGACAACATCCAATGTGGGACGTAGGGGTACTGTATGCACCGACGCGCGCAGCGAGCCGCAAGCTCAGCCAGCAACGCTTACGGCGCCGCGCTGCACCGTCTTCGCCTTGGCCTAACACGATCTGGCCCAAACCCGTGCATGTTTTGGCTTAAATTTTAAGTTGAAGGCAATAGAGCTTATAAAAAGAGATAACAATAAAAGAGACAAAACACCGTCAAACCTATTAAAAAAGTCCTCATCAGTGCTTATAACTTGCTGGCACTCTTTAAAATAAGAAAAGAACCACGCGATAGTAAAAGCCGAGATGTTGTACCAAGTATACACAAAAGTAGGAGGTTATGATTAACAGTGCCAAAATCGTTACTAAAGTCAACCATTAGGAGAATAATAACATTTGCTTTCCAAACCTTGATGAACATCTTCGGTAACCCTTTATAGATTTGTGCTTGAACTATGTCTACTGAGGAACACTGATTGAAACGAGTCTTGTAAGTTATACTTTAAAAAGCCCCGATACAAAAAGACCTTTAAAAAGAATAAAATTATATTATTATGTACTTATTGAATTCGTTGCGTCGGGGGACCGTTTAATAAAGGAAGAAATTAAACTGCAAGTAAGTTAACAAGGCAAATAAAGAAATTACGATATCGAATCGTATAGTCTATGTCCTCAATGATTAACTTCGTGATATATACACTATCAACGTACGTACAACAGTCCCCCGAAGCAACGAATTCAATAAGTACATAATAATATTATTTTAATTCTTTTTATAGGTCTTTTTGTATCGGGGGTTTTTAATTTTTTTATTAAATTTCTATACATATTGACTAATATCTGGAAAAGGTTTATTTCGTATTTGTATTTTGAATAATGTAAGTAGTAATTATTTAAGTTTATCTACATACAATTTCAGCAATTTGATTATAATTTAAATAATACTTATCCAATTAGACATATTATATAATAATTTTAAATACCGAATTGCTACAAATGGAATTTGTCCTCATAAGAAATTCACCCTCGTCTTAACAGAGAGAGGCCTGTGAATTATTTTGTTAGAATGGGCAACTTTTTGTACAGAGATTAACTGCGTATTACAACCTAAAGTGTGCCAATGAGGGGTATTACCGAAACTTCTTAATTACTTACGAACAGTTTTCCTCACAAACACAATTTAAGATAATTATTATCATTTAAAACAACGTTCAATACTTTTTTTTTTTAAACGTAAAATTGTAAAAAAAGGCCTTTACTTACCATTTCTTTGATTTCAGATATTTTATGCTATAGTTTAAGTAACTGATTAGAATCGTCTTATAATTGATTATGTTAGTTTTGTTAATTATTTGTAAGTATACATTTAAATAAATAACTTACAATACACCGAACAGATTACGTGCAATTTAGCCCTAAAAATAAAACAAATGTTACCAAAGATAAGTAAAAAAAATTGTAGGAAAAATCAATTAAATAAATGATAAATAAAAAATTACTAAGCAAAGGTTGTAGTAATACTAGTATCAAATATTTTTTTAGAACTGCTAAAGAGGTATTATCTTCTTATATTGTTACATTATTATTATGGTTTATCTGTATTCACTATTCCGCATGCAAAGTAATTTAAACTGTGGTAGTACTCGAAATGCCTATTAAATTTTCCTTGTTCTATCAAATTATGGGATTGTATTTACAAAATATAGAGTATCAAAATAAAACAATACTTTTCAAACTTTTATTATAATCAATTTACAATAATAGTACACATAAAAAATTCTACAAAAAAATAACTGTATAGAACTTTTTACGTGTCGCCTCCATTTTAATTGAGCCAAATGAATAAATGAAATGAAGAGAATGACATCTTTGCCCACTTGTATACATTATTAAAATGTTTCTAATTTGTACCTCTGCAAATATAATAAATCACGTATACGTTTTCAACTAAATTTGGTTTCAAAAATACTAACTAAAACTACAAAAAGACAAAGAGAAAACATTTTGAAATAGCCATCGTTGACAAAATTCTGTCTGAAAAAAAAACAAAATTAAATTTACAATTAATAGCCATTTAAATGAAATAGAAAAATACATTTCTTGAAAAAGCAGGGGGCTTCGTTTTAACTAGAAAATTACGGATGCTCATTTGAAGGTATGAATTGAGGTTTAGTACCTACCATATGCAATTATTACTGTAACCAGCCACATTATTACATTTTCACCCTCTTTCGTGCTATATTTAATAAATCGCAAATCTTATAACTTCAGGTTGCTTTATAATATTTTAACATATTTGTTTGATTGTTTGTGTCCCACTTATAATTAAATCTTACAACAAATTCTTAACATAGTACAATCTCTATCAAGAATTGATAATTAGTTGTCTGATAAACTTTGTAATTTAAAAATTCTTATAAAATATAAACTTAATCTTAAGTTTTAATATTTGTATGATTTAATTGCACCAAGCTTACAAATATTACAAATTAGGAATTGATTTAGAATACATTAAAATATTTTGTTGAATTTAATTTCTCATTTGCAAGGAAAATTACAAAATATATATTTAAATAAATAAATCAAGAAATAATATCGGGCTTAATAAAAAATATAACCCACATTTCATGATAGAAAATTGAAAAAGAAATGATGATTCAAAAAATATAAGAAATACATATTAATTCTAGTAAATTTAATAAGATACAATTAAAAAATATGTAATTTAACTAGTTATTGCTGGTTGGCTGCTTTTCTCCTCATTTTGAACGCTCGTTCCCTTCAACTTTCGTTTACAAATATACTGATTTATAATAAGTATGAACAAAAAAATATTTAATGATTTCTAGTTTTCTCCTAACATAATTGTTTTTTTTTATTTTTACCACTTTTATATATAACATTTACACTGCGAAAGGTCCGATTTTGTACATTTAGAGAGAATGAACCTGGCATAAGTTAATAAAGAATTAATATTATAATAATAAAAGAAGTGATACTTTCATTCCTTGTTTTGTTTGTTTTGACTTTATGAAATATAATACAAAGTAAATATTGCTTAAATATTAGTAATATTTACAATAACTACAACAATAAATTAAACTTCTGGAAAACACGAGAGTAGGTACATAAAGAAAATATAAACGTAGAATCAGAAAGCTTAATTGGTATAACGACAGAGACTGTCTGTATATTTCTAGGGTTTGAATGTTGCTTATGTTGATGTCTATGTCATACTATCTTATATTAAAAAAAAATCGAATCCAAGTTTTCTTGTTAAGTTTGAAGTAAGAGCCTAACCTAGCCTCATTTGACTGCATACCTATAATATTTTCTAAAAATAAGCAGGGATAAATAAGGGTATAGTATTTATAAGTACATTGTGGTAAGTCAATTAAATCATGTTTCAAGATTAAATACAATCCCTATCCTTTGAAGGATTATAAATATTTTAGCCTTCAACAAACCATTGTTGCGATACAAAGTAATCTAATCCGACCGTAAGTCATTCTATATAATCTTGGGTCACAACAAAACGGTCCCTGAGAGCGTGGAATAATCGTCCTCAGAGACGTCAATCACACGGTGGACCAAAACCAAGGATGAGGCCGAACGAAGGGTTAGATTACAAGGGTTTAATTCTCCTGGGTAAGGGCATATTAATATTTAGAAGATAAAGGACAAATTTTTTGTTTAACTTTTATAAAATTTAAGAGTTTTAAGTCTTAAAAACTATTAAGTTTTTAACCCCCGACCAAAAAAGAGGGGTGTTATAAGTTTGACCTGTGTATCTGTGTATCTGTATGTCTGTCAATGGCAACGATGCAGCCAAACGCATGGACGGAATTTGAATCCGGTTTCTTTCTATCGAAAGAGTGGTTCGTCGAGATGGTTCTTAGCTATGTTTAGTCAAAATAAAAGATGTCATCTCCAAGATATAGAACTTTAATTGGTGCTGGTGAAAGGTTCTTATACAATATTGATAGTAAAAACCTAAACAAGTGAAATTTACTAATTTCAAGTTTGTAGATTCATGTAGTACAACAAAAAAATATAAAATTTAAAAAAGCAGAAAAAAAAATCCCAATACAAAAATATGTTTAAAAAGGATAAAAAATGTACTTATTAAAATCGTTGCGTCGGGGAAAAAGAATAGCCGCTAAGTAAAGGAAGAATTAAAAATACAAGTAAGTTACCAAAGCAAATAATAAAAATTTCAATATCAAATCGTATAGTGTAAGTCCTAATTAATTAGCTCCGAAATTTTGTAAAATAGACACCATCGTCAACGTCCACGACATTTATATTTTCTTATACTAAACGTTACTAAAGAAAGTGTTAAAAAAAATTGTAAATTGCCCATGATGTTTCCAATATTATTTTCATTTTAAAGATTCTTAGTACTTATTTAGAATTATCCGACAGTAGCTCAGCGATAAATGTAGCAATGGATATTAAGTGTAGCTTTATATTTGTTAATAATTCTTAACCCTAATAAACTTCTTACCTTAAAAATACATTTAAATTTTTTTTATATTTAAGGCTGGGAAATAGTAAATTAGCGTATTTAAAATGCGACAAATTTTTATTTGTTAATTTTTAATAAGTATAGGATGAAAAATAAACTGTTTCGGGCAGGGTTTCGAACCAGCGACCTCTAGGAAACCGTCCCGTCACTCTACCAATTGAGCTAACATATCGCTACCCGCTTCGGTGAATTAACCATTCTAAATCTGATCGTCTTTATCGGTACAGTGGTAACAATTATTTCTAGTAGATTAAGAGAAACTTAATGTAGGACTCCCAAGAGCATAGAAGATACTGCCATTTTTAAAGTAACCCTTAGACGGTCATCAAATCTCGCTGCCAAAGTGGACGATGTTAGGTCGAAATGCAACGCTGTTAGACCAATTTCTCAATGGAGGTGATATGTGCGTGAGCGCAAGTGAGGGTCGCTGGTCAGTTTTAATAATGCGGGTGGGCTGTTTTATGCCAACCTACCCCCTAACCCACAGAACCAAGCCTTGACATCTCTCACCTTCACTAGGAACCTTACCTTTCCTTCGATCTATCTAGTTTGAAATGCTATATGCATTTATAGCATTTCAAACATTAATTTCGGTAGTGGCATCTTTTCAATGTTTTTCTATACTGCAAAGTTAGAAACATTGGTTAGGATTTTCGAAAGAAACCTAATAGATGTCACCACCGTCCCGATAAAGACGATTACATATAGAATGCTTAATTCACCGTGACAGACAGCGATACGGTAGCTGAGTTGGTAGAGCGACGGAACGGTTTCCCAGTAGTCGCGGGTTCGAATCCCTGCTCGTATCGGTTTATTTTTCATTCTTTATTTATATAAATTTAAATAAGCTTAACATGGCTATACATGTTTAAAATTTTTTTCAAACATTTCAAAATATTTCTAAAATAAAAAAAACAGAAAGCGTGGCCGGCTATAAAGGTCTGTGTCTTTGTTGTTGCCCCCTCCGATGAGTGGACTTTCTTGCTAGCGAAAATAGTTTTAAAAATATGACTTATGTTTTCTTAAAAATGATTGTTACAAAACTGTAGTAATATAGTATAATAGTAAATGGATTTTTTATTTTATTTTTAAAAGTATTAATAAAAGTCCTAAATACTAAATATAATATTTTTTTATCGTAGATACGAGTATGTAATATGTATTGCATTAGAATACTTTAAAATTTATTTTGAAATGTTTAAATTTAAATTTATTGTTTATGATGAAGTCAAGTATTTAATTGATTTTTAAGAACTACAACTCGGATCTATTGCCATATTTTCATTATGAGTTTGAAAACAGTTCTAAATGTATAAAAACAACACTCCAATTAGAATATGCAAGTAATATGCAATGAAATGTAGTATAAGTTAATTTGAATATAATTTCAATTAAAATTTTTATAATTTTTATAATAGAAGATGTCAAAACCCCCAAAAAAATCTTGAGCATTTTGATATTCTGTGGTAAAATGAATAGAGCTTGAAAAATTTACAAACAGATAAACAATTAGGTGCTATTTACGAGTGGTCACATGGTCAATTCACTCGATTTTAATAATTTAATTTATTTAGTTTAGTAGATTTATTTAATAGTCTAAAGAATTATAGAAACCCCAGTACTTTTAATTTTTTTATCATTTTAATACAAAATAAGTAATGTAACTCACTTCTAATGAAATTGCGCTCATCTTTTAATAGGAATTTGTATCTTTCAAAAAATTCATTGTGATGTGTCGATTAAATATATTTTTTATAAATATTCATTCAATTCAAACATACCTTCTTGATGCAAAAGGAAAGCTGTATAATTTTATACATATTTCAATGTAGCTCTTATCTCATATTTTTGAAACAGTGTTCACACAGCAGGCGAGATAATGCGACAGTTAATGGAGTGTCGCTGCAGCGTTAAAAGTCTAAACGCCTTCCATAACCCATTATAGGATTTATATACCTCATATTTAATGTATTCATAATGCAAAAAATTATTGAGTTTTTTTTTATGTGACTAATTATGGCGTATATTGACAATTAAGATCTAATTTAACATTTTACATTTGTTAAAATAAAATACACCATGAATATCGATTTCATAATTTATTATTTTAATTTTGTTGGTAGTTCTAAAGTTTATAGTTATAAAATGATGAGAATAAGATGTAAGTTAGTTATGATCGAATCTGATTCTGACTTTTCAGTTATGAGTTATAAATTTGGAGCAATTAATCAAATATAGTTTTTAAAACTTTTTAAATTCTGCCGCCACAAGGAAAAGTCTGTTAATATCACAAATCATGCTATGCAATAAAATGTGAATAAATATATTAATATTGTGTATTGACAAACCGTGAAAGAACGTTCGTGCTAAATTTACAACGCACGGGTTTGAAATATCATACACATGATACATTAGGTACGTCTGCTTTACTAAAACGTATATAAAAATTATAAAACTAATATAAACAATGTTCATTAATGTGAGATAAACATTATATTTCTTACAAGAGAGAAAAAATGTTAAAAAGTCTGTCAGGTTTGTTTTTATTGACACCACTCACGAGCGAGGCATTTGTTTTTAAAGTGCTCTTTAATTTGGATAAAAAATCAGTTATTTTTTTTTAAACCTGTGCTTTTTTAATAAAATACAATTAAGGTATAAAAAAAAATCTATATTATTAAGGAACATCAATATTTCATTGTGGGCGAATTTGAGTTAGCCATTTAAATGAAATCTTACACTGTTAATGTAACAATTTGATAAAGGAAGATTTTTTGTTCCTAAGATTAAGGGCGAGGTCACAAAAAAGTGTCGCCAAGTACGGAAATTACCAAAACTTCGTGTCGAAACCCAAAATTTACTCGTCCTAAATGTCCTCGTAAATGCTCTCTTAAAAACGGTAAAGAAATTAGGAACAGACGTTTTTGGTTTATGAGTTTTATAACAACTTAAATTGATTTTTTCTACTTTTAAATTTATCAAGGAGTTTAGTTGCCTACAAGAGGAGGTTTTATATATACCATTAACCCGGCGTGAATTAAAAAATATTAAATTATTAATATAACCTAATATGCTAATGAATAATATTTGTATACTATTTTTGTATGATATTTCGCTGATAATTTATAATAAATGTAAATAAAATGAATAACTAAATTAAAAAGTTTTAATCAATAAACCCATAAGTTATTGTACCGCCACCTAGGGGTCTCACTTTGTACAGATATGTTTATATAACAGATGTAGTTATGTTTCCCTAAGGTATAAATAGATGGCGTTGTTACAAAACATTACGACTATATTTGATCACAAATTTGTATTATTATTTTCATTTAAACTGTCTTATTTGCAAATTGATTCTAAAAGAACAAACCCCAATATCAAATAAATAATAAAGAACTTCTAAGCAATTTAATATAATAAAAAAAATAATAATGTAATGCAAACATGCAAAACATGTCGTGCCAACTTTTGGTAAAACATTTTACCGTCTAGCCCCCTTTCACAACGCGAGATAAAGAACTACGTTCTAATAATATAAAAAGTATCTAACAACAAGTATTTTCCAATACTGCAGTAATTAGTTCAGTTGACACTGCAGTGTTAACTGAAATAATGCTGCAGCAATATTATTTTTTAAATTTTAATTTGCGCTTATGTCATGGATTGTATGGTACTGTTCCATTCATTCGAACACACCCATATACTACGTGACACGCCTAACAACCTTCGAGATAAAGGATTTATAAATTCGTATCTGATATTATAAGCGATAATGTTATGTATTTCTAAGAAAATCATTTGCATTTAAAATATAAATACAGTATTAAAAATTAATCCTTAACGATTATTTATAATTATAATATTACTGTACTTTCCTGTGAATAAAATAATACGAAGTTATTGTATAAATAACGTCTCATATAAACATAACAATCAATATTTTGGCTTCAAATCAACTCATGAGAAAACGTTTTGAAGGTTTTCCGCGAAAAATCTCGTAAACTTATGTCCACATGTGAAGAAATTGGTTATTTTATATTTCAGTTTTGAGGGTAACCTTTCTGTAAATGCTGACCTCAATATATATTAGGGGTATGTATTGCGTAGTAAGGTACAGAAATCACGGCGCTTCATGCGCTTGATAAAGTTTTCTCTTTCATTGTGCTCCATTAACCAAATAGGTTGCCTTGTGTAAGCGGAAAATTATATCAATGATTTTTCTCTGTCAGCTTTAATTCGCAAGTTGACGTAGTTTCTAGGTTATTTTATTGTCAACGATTTTTTACTACTTTCTAACAACAGGTTTTAAAAATATTTTCTAAATCAATAATAAGCATAAAAATATTAGAACAAAAGAGAATTATTCATTTAGAAGAGAATGGTCATATTCCAATTGCTTATTCCATTAATACTCATTTAAGCTGTTAATAATTAAAAAGATATAAGTATAACTTTTAGCCCCTTAAAAACCCTTTCAAATGAGTCTTGCTAAGTCAGTGCTGACACATTTAAAATATTGGCCCGTTTTACTTAATATCCATAATTTTAAATCGGCTTAAGAGTGTTTTATATACAGCGTTAATAAAGTAAATGAATACAGGCACTCTCCTTCTAGACTACCATCTAATTAACGTAACTAATTATATTACCTTGGCTTCTACACAGTATATTTCCAAATTACTTATTACAAACTATAATACTAACAATACTTTAAGCAGTTATTGTTGAACAATTTAAGAATTATTGCATATATTTTCCCATGCTTTTATAATAAAGCTAATTTAAACGTATTAAGGTTGTAAAATAATCTTTTTGTTTAAATTAATTCATATATTAACATTGTTATTACTAATACACGAAATAGATGTTTGCTAAAATAAGTATTTTGTAACTTATTTAAACAACTATTTATAAATAATATAAACTAGCTGACCTGCCGAACTTCGTCGTGCCAAACAGGCAACGCATTAACAGACGTTACGTTTTAAAGTTAATACGTAAAGAATATGTTAATGTGAATTCAAAAAATCATTATCAGAGTGCCTAAATAAAACCAGCAAGGCACTAAGGCTCTTGCTTCATGACATGAGTTACAATTTTCAGTTAAGTACTTTCTGAGAAACGTTTTTTTTTGGTTTTATTTTCAGTCGCAAGAAAAATAAGGAAGATGGTTTATCGATCCGTAAATATGCCAGTTGTAGTTGACCACTACCGTTTCACCTCGATTTGTTCTTGTGGTTTAGAATTTAGAATTTAGAAGTTGGATTTGACTTTTGACGTTTGACGTTTGACTCTTCGCGTGCGATTTCTTGTTATTTTTCGTAATTTCATTCGCGAAGTTTTAAAGCCTAATTGCATTAGGACTTCATCGGGAATGATAAGATTTTTCTGGTCGCACTATTGTTAATAATAATATCGGCATATTACGAATTATTAGAATAATTGAAATTGCACAAAAAAAACACATCCACCCGGTCTACGTCACATCATGGGCTTACGTAATCGTAAGCGTTTTGTTACACCATTTATATAAGATAAAAACATTTGTATATATTTGATTTTTTATTTTTTTAGTATCACATGTCCGTCTCCTAATCTCCTGGTTATAAGATACACCATATTTCTGCCGAACTGGCTCGGCCGTGCTTGAGTTATAAATAGTGTAACTAACACGACTTTCTTTTTAAATATATTTATTTATTTAATACTTTATTGCACACAAAACATTAAAAAAAAAGAAAAAAAACAGATAAAAATACACAACAGGTGAGCTTATCTATAGGTGCAGAGATTTCTTCCAGCCAACCCAAAAAATATGATGTTGTGATAGAATATTGGAAGGCATCGTGTACAATATATAAATAAAAGAAAAAAAAAGAAAACAATAAAAAAAGAAAAGATATTAAAAAATATATATATATAAATCTAATACCTATAAAAAACAAAAATAGTATAAATATATATATAGATTATATATATAGATTATATATAAGATTATATATCAATATCCACTACAACTTACAAATCCGAAGGCATATAATAATATTATGTGAATGATAAATAATAATAAGCTCCTTCAACCGTTTTTCAAAAAAAGAAGGACTATTGCGCACCTTAAGTGGGAGAAAATTCCACAATTTCCCGGAGAGATAGGTAAAAGACCTAGAGTAACAATGGTTGTGGTATACCGGGACACGAAGTACAAACTTACGGTCAAGCCGACAAGGAGATTCACTAGGATGCAAAAAAACAAAACGCTCACGCAATATAGGAGCGAAAGGATTATACAGGATGTTATAAAGGAGGGATAAAATGTGAGTATTTATGCGAAGACGGATAGGAAGCAACTTGAGTTGTGCTCTGAAATTAGAAACATGGTCATGCTTACGAAGTCCACAAATAAATCGAATACAGGAATTTTAGGGCCTCTCAAGTTTATTTAAAAGAGCTTCAGTAACATCAAGAAAACATGAATCAGCATAATCAAGAATAGAAAGAATGAGAGTCTGGACAAGCGAATTTTGGTCTTTATACGGAGAAAATTTTTCAAAGAGTGCAATGAATGAAAAGTGAAGTAAATTTTCTTACTAACGTTATTTATGTGATTTTCCCAGGAAAGGTCCGGGCTAAAAACAACGCCTAAATTGGTAACACTTGAAGACAAGGCAATCTGAGTGCCGTCATAAACTATTGGGGGACAACCTGAGTAATCTACGGACTTAAGCATGTGTGTATTGCCTACAATAATCGCCTTAGACTTAAGTGGATTCACTAAGAGACCAAAAGAGGTTGCCCAAGAACAAATTGCACTAAGGTCGTCATTAAGTAAATTCAAGGCTTGTGACACGTCCGCAGCACTAAAATGTCGGTAAATTTGCAGGTCATCGGCGTACAAATGAAAATGAGACGAAATCACCGATGTGACTGTGTTAATAGACAAAGAGAAAATAAAGGGGGACAGAACACATCCCTGCGAAACGCCCGCTACTATATTGCACCACTCAGACTCTACTTTGTCGTCGCGTATCATGAACAATAAAACACCATCACTGCTTTAAACTCAAATTTATTATAAGTCTCGCAATGTATAGGTTAATTTCTTAGAACTAAACGATACCACGAGTTAAAGTTTGACAGCGCTATCTAGTTAAATTTCTATTAACTACTGTATATTTTTATTATCGTGAACCGTCACTCTGCGCGTTAAGACCTTGCTATTAAACAACTTCATTCATAAAAACAAATTGAGAGCGTCCGCGCAGGTAAGAGTCGAACCAATGTAAAGTTGAAGGTGAAAAATTAAGGGCACTAAGAACACTAATCACCAAATCAAAATCTACCGAATTAAATGCGCAACTGAAGTCCAGCAAAACAAGTACAGTAAGGAGTTTAGAATCGATTGCAAAATGAATATCATCGGAGACTTTAACTAACGTCGTCACTGTACTATGCCCCTGCCCGAAGCCAGATTGAAATGGGCTAAATAGCTCATTGTGATGCAGAAAACGAGCCAATTGTTCATGGACTATATGTTTCATGACCTTAAATAAGAAGGGTAGTATGGAAATAGGTCAAAAATCTGACGAACTTAAAGGATGGGATTTATTAGGAAGCGGAATGACTTTCGCCTTTTCCACGACGAGGGAAAAGTCTGAGATAATAAGGAAAAATTTTAAATGAAGGTTAGTACGGGAAGGATATGAGGAAGAATAGTAACTAACATCTTGGTGCATAAACCATCACAACCGACAGCAGTAGAGAATATACATTTAATGTGTTTTTCAACTTCTAACTCAGTAACTGAAATAAAGAGAAAGAACAGGAGGGACGAGAAATTAAAGAAAGATTATTGAGGGTAACCGATTTTGTAACACTATCCATGCATAAAGGGTTTGTGAAAAATAAGAAATGTAGGGTCAACGAAATTATGAACAGGAGCAGGCTCCTTCCCCACGCCAAGAGATTTTAAGAAACGCCACATTCCTTGTGAGCTAATATTCGAAATTTTGTCATGGATATGCCGCTATATCCAGCAATACGACAATGCTTGTACCAATTGTTACGGAGAACCTTATACTGAGCAAGATTGTCATCCGACGGATGCTTTTTAAATCGCCTATTGGCTCTGTCTCGCGCAGCCATAGCCTCTCTAATGTCTTCAGACACCCAGGGGAAAGGATTATGCTAAGTGGTGCGTGACGATCATAAATATTTAAAAAAGCATTTAAATATTAATTTAAAATAGCATAAAATATATATACATAATACATAAATGAAAGTTTTTTTACATGAAAAATATTTTCTATTTACTTCCATTTTAATTTTTCATTTTCTTTATGTATTGTTAGCGTTAGAATGAAAAATAAGTTTATGAACTCGTTGCAAAATAAACGTAAAGCTTAACCTATTTAGATGTGCAAGAAGTAATAATAAATAATAAATAAAAAAATGTTTGTTGTTCAAAAAGAAAGTAATTACAATACATAGGTCACTAGCCTCCAGACTAGGATTTCCTGAGTTGTGGAGACAAGTCTCTTTTGTATATTTATTTATTTATTTATTTATTTATTTATTTATTAATCGCACCAACAAGGTAAACACTATAACAGACAAACATTGAAACAAGCATACATTATGAAGTAAGTGTTACCTCAATTATAGGCGCAAACCACATTCATATGAGCAATATACTATTATAAAATAAATATTATTTGTTACTATTATTAAACAAATTAATTGATTAGTAAAAAAAAAACAATAAATTAAAAAAAAAACAATAAACTAAAAAACATTACTAGATTCAAGATGTCAAATTATGTCAGATTTTTAAAAGCAAATAGTGAAAAAAATATTTAAGAAAAGTATAAGCAATTAAATAACAAACAATCAAATAACAAGCAATTAAATAATAAATATAAAATGGTTAACATAATTATAAAAAAAAAATAAAAAAATGAAAATAATTAAAATATACACATTAAAAATTATGTTTAGTTTCAATCGGAACAATACAGTAAAATGAGTCAAATGAATACAAAAATTAAATTATAATAAAAATAAAAATTTATATGACAATACAACGGAAAAATTCAATTTAATAACTGCATTAACAGGTTTTTGAAATATTTAAGAGAATTTGAGAAAATATCAATTGTTAGAGGTTTGTTTGATTTATCTTCAAAAGAGTTCACGGCAATATTTAAAAAATTGTTATGTATATTGTTGTAACTTCTAAAAAGTCTGTTCAGAGGGACGTTAAGCCCTAGATTTGATCGCGCTAGTTTTTGGACGAATGGATTATATTTCATTTGTCTAGGCAATGTTCTAGGAATATCTAAATTTACATTTGATAAAAGATCAGGAGCGTCAAGGTGACCATTAATGAGCTTGAACAGAAACATGACGTCTAGCATCGTCCGGCGGTCAGATAGCGATTTCATGTGGAATTGATGCAAGCGATCGTTATAGCATTAGCAGATGTTCGACAAGTTGTAACTGTAAGATAGATGGCTAAGAAACCGCTTTTGCACACTCTCAATCCGCTTTTTATATACGTCGTAGTAAGGGTTCCATACAACACTACAATATTCGAGGCAACTAAGTACAAAAGCGTTGTAAATTGTAATTTTTGTACTCGGATTTTTGAATTCCCTGCAATTGCGTTGAACGAAACCTAACATTTTGAATGCCCTTCCTACTATGTTATCAATATGCAAATGAAATCGTAAGCAGCTGTCCAGTATAACACCTAAATCCTTAATATGATCGACCTGTTTCAGTTGCACATTGCCAACACAATAGGGAGTAAAAATCGTGCTCTTTTTTCTACTGAATCGTATCACGCTGCACTTGTCACAGTTCAAACTCATGCCGTTTGATTTGCACCACAAGACAAGATTATCTAAATCCCCTTGTAACAATATTTCATCAGCCGGCGAATCGACCGTCCTAAAAAATTTTAGATCATCAGCAAATAAATAAAATGTTGAGCTTTTGAAACACCTACCAATATCGTTCACAAAAATGATAAAAAACAAAGGCCCCAAGATTGAACCCTGTGGAACTCCAGAGAGAACCGTAAAATATTTAGAGGTGAAGCCCCCTGCTACCACCATGGACTGTCTGTGTGTTAGATAAGATTTACACCAGGATAAGAAAAAGCCAGAGATTCCTACACATGAAAGTTTGTATAAAAGTATGTCGTGATTAACTTTGTCGAAAGCCTTACTGAGGTCGGTGTATACTACATCGATTGAGTGCCCGTGATCTATACCTTCAGTAAGGTCTCCGACAAAAGATATCAGATTAGTTGTAGTGGAACGTGCTTTCATAAAACCATGCTGTTGTGGCATTATAAGGTGTTTTACATGCCAGGCTACTATAGGACTGATCAATTTTTCAAAAACCTTGGCAAAAATAGGAATAATCGATATAGGCCTGTAATTTTTAACAGAATTAGAAATACCGTTCTTGTATAAAGGTACAACAAGAGCCTTTTTCCAAGCAGTTGGAAATATGCCGGAGCTAAGGGACCTATTCATTATCAAGTACAATGGTAACGCGAGAGCACAGGCACACCTGACGGCAAATATAGATGGTATTCCATCAGAGCCTGCACCTTTATTTGGGTCAAGTCTTTTTAAAACCCGGAATACTTGATCTTTAGTCACAGATATTTGTAAAAGAAAATTAGAAGGATCTGATGTATAAGATTCTTGAGATATAGGCATTCCATCACTGTTATGAGCCAAAGAGAATTGTGAGGCAAAAAGATCGCAGATCTGCGGTCCAGTAGTAGCAAGGTGATCATCTAAATACATTTGTGCAGGATATGTGGTGTTGTTCTTTCTTTTGTGTTTAATGAAACTCCAAAACAATTTAGGATTCGATTTCAGGGATGATTCTAATCGATGTAAATAAGATTTATAGCACAAGCTATGTAACTTAGCACATCTATTCCTGAGCAGCTCAAAAGAAAGCAAATCACGAGGGTTGTTATATTTGCGGTATTTATGTCTATATTTAAACTTTTCCTTTATTACTTTAATAAGCGCTTTTGAAAACCAAACCGGATATTTTTTGTTTTTAGAGGGTTTAGATTTGGGTACATGTTTAATAATAATAGACCTTAACAATTTATAAAAATGAGCAACCATAGCATCTAAGTCTATAATAGTAGCTATTTCGTTTTCCCAGGATATGTTATTTAGTTCGCTTATTATATTTGTATAGTCAGCTTTATAGAACAAGAACTTGTAATCGTAATCGGTTTGGAGATAGTTTTGGTTGTCAATTAGGTCAATATTAAATTCAAGGGGAGGATGCAGGGGATCAATTACTGTTAGTGGATCGGAACTAACGTTTACATAAGTTATTTCTGTTGTACTTAATATAAGATCCAATGTATAAAACATACATCGAAGCGTGGGTTCAGGTAAAAGTATGTACGAGTTGCTAAGGTCATACAGGTAAGATAGGTAACATTGCTTAATGAAGTTTAAGTTTAATATCAAAGTACCAAAAGACTTATTCAGTAAACACCAACTGTCAACTTCCTTTTTTTGTTCTTATCTTTCTTTTTCTCTTTTCTCCATACGTACTTTTTGAATTTTATTTTCTCCCATAAGCATATTTTTTTTCACAGTCTTTTTAAATATTTCTTGGTCTTTTTTAATGACTTCCGATACTAACTTTCCATTCTGGGACTTTTTATAGACAAGGCACCACACGACAATGATTCCGTTTCGTGACATGATCATAGAAAAATAAACTAGGAATACACCCTTTACCATTTTTTTACTTTGTTTTGCAGACAATATACACATATAGTATACATATAGTATGTATATTGTATGCGTAAAGATCACAGCATCAATAGTGCTGAAATAGTAAACAATGCATAACAAGGAAATACATATTATTTTAATTTTCCGACAAAACAATAAGTAATGTTTCTTTTAAAAGTTAAGATTTTATTGAAATAAAAAAATATTAGAATGACCATATTTAAACAGACAAACTTATTTTATTTGAACAAACATAAAATCTCAATTTTAACTATTCACACTGAAATTTCAAACTTTGCAACGTAATTAGGCAGACAAATTAGGGAAATATTTTAATGTATCTAATACAGCTAGTAAATAGGGATTAATTATCTATTCTCATAGCAATATAGTGTAGCAAACGCAAACAGCAACCCTCAAGAGACTCAATCTACTCACCCAGAGTAGCTTTGTTCCTTTGTCTTATCTTGAATATAACTATTTTATATTATCTTGAATGTAGTATGATATAATGTAACATATCAGGAATTTGTGATAATTAACAATTCACTCACTTTACTCGTAATTGTAAATAAAATCTCAGTTGCTTGTTGCAATTGGAATTATTTTTTTCGGCGATTATTTAAATAATTTATTACATTACAATGAAAAAGCATTGCAATATTCAACATTTTTTTGAATATTTTTTCATAGTTTGATATAATAAAATTGTACAAAGTTTATAGGTAGGTACGTATTTTGTTTTAATAAATGTTCAATGTAAAAAATAACTGTCAAAATAATAAAGTGTAATGGAAAGGAAATAATATAATAGGCTACTTTTTATTCATTGAACGAGTGAATGTTAATTGTTTATTATTCTTCGATTTAAACAACGACAGTCAATCGATGGTACATCCATTAACCGATATTCATTTTAAAAATTCCTTTGTGGTACTTGTTCTGCAAAAGTATTCAATCATGTGGTATTTTAATAATTTCATAATTATCAAACAGTGAACGTAAACAGTACCGTGAAGTCTTAAATTATACAATTTCAACAGGAAGGCTCAGCTATATCCAGCTCATTTACATATATTGAGCAAGTATTTACTTGAAAAGCAAAAGTTTGTTTTTATTTTACTCCAAGTTTTCTTTTTTTTTTTCTTTATTTGGCGCAAAAAATTTTAATGCGTTAAGAAGGTGCATACAATATAATAGACGCATTACAGAGGTTTTGAAAGTTTATTAGTTTATTTTATTAGGCTGCCACCACGATACAACCACGGCCAGTGCAGTTGTTATGTAGTGTAACGCTTATTTTGTTAAATCCGTGACGAGCTCCAGGTGCAATGCTTTAACTGCAAAACAAACAAAAACACAGATATAAGACTTTGTCAGTTTTGCGCCCCTTCCTTTACGATCAGCTAGGAACACTGGCCCGGCATAATCTACACCAGTGTGTGAAAAGGGAAACTCAAGATGAACTAGACTTACCATGTGATAGATCACATGGTAAGTCACCCATTTTGGGTTGTATTGGCTTAGATTTGAATCTAAAACAGCGAATGCAACTATGCACGATACACCTAGCTAGATTCCTCCCCCAAGTGGCCAACATTTTTGGCGTTTAGAAGACAAAATATTGAGTAGTGTAAATAGTAGATTGTATAAATATTTACGCAGACTGGTGGAAATACAAGTTTTAATGTAACTTCACAGTTATGAGTTCACAACAGTAATGGTGGATCATCGGAGGGAAAAGTCTCGGAGCCCGCACGGCCGCCCCGCACCCGCTGCTCGCAATCCGGTGAAGACAAACTCTGGTCAAGGTGCAAACGTCAGACAGTTAAACTGTATGTAGTATATATTTCCTTGGGCGCTAATTGCTGTATATAAAATAAAAATATAACATGAAACGCTATAGTTAGTATCTTATGCTATTATATTATTCTAATTTTAGTTAAGAATTCATATTATATTAAGAATATGAATATATTATAGTAATTTCTATAGGTATATCGATGACGCGGACATGCTAACCACTATAAAAATTGTGTTTGGTAATTTTAGAATACGTAATTATATTTAAAAAATGTTACGTAAAAATGGTGTTAAATAACAAATAAAGCAGTATTTTTTAAAAAATCATTTGTAACTCGTTATTGTGACTTAAATACGCTTTGTGTATAATTTAATCTAAATAATAAACCTGATAAACTAATTGATAACAATATTACCGCCCCGTTGGTCGAGTGGTTAGCGCAGACGCCTAACGTGTCATGGCGCAATGGGGCTCGGGTTCGATTCCCGGTGGACACAGGCATTTATGTGATGAGCATAGATGTCTGTGTTTCTGGGTTTGGTCGTTTATTGAATATATTCTCAGTATTTATATATGTATTTCTATGTATTTGTATCGTTGTCTAACACCCTTAACACAAGCAAATAATTTGCTTACTGAGGGGTTAGATCAATGTGTGTAATTTGTCCTGATATTATTATTATTATTATTATTAATATTGTAAACCGTTAAGAACCTTTAACGATTTGGGTTCACTAAATAAACAATGATGCAAAAACATTATGTCAGCATGGAAGGGATATTTTTAAATATGTGTTAAAGAGTAATTATTATAATTATATCTCAGTGGCCTAATTGCAATGTTATCATCATCTTTAATCACATCACAAAAATATTAGTAAATTAATTTAAAAAATAAAATCCCCGATACAAAAATAAGCCTAAAAAGGATAAAAATAACATTATTATGTTATTGTTGAAGTCCTTTATTATGTATTTGTCGGGGGACTGATTAATAAAGGAAGAATTCAAAATGCAAGTAAGTTACCTAGGCAAACAACGAAATAACAATATCAAATCGTATAGTCTAGGTCCTTATTCATTAGCTCCGAAAATTTTGAAAAATAGACACTTCCGTCAAAGTATGTACAACGATCCCAGGACGCAACGACTTCAATAAGTACCTAATAATGTTATTTTTATCTCTTTTAGAAATCCTTTTGTATCGGGGATCTCTTTAATTTTAAATTTAATTTTTATATGCTTTTTAAAATTATTTTACTTTTTTCTATGTTGTATTAAATAAACCTACGAACACACTTAATCCACTTGTTTAGGTTTTTATTATCAAAATTGCATAAAACCGTTCACAAGTACCAATAAAAGCTCCATATCTTGGAAACCACTGCTTCTATTTCGACTAAACATAGCTAAAGACTATCTCGACAAACGATCGATAAAAAAAAACCGCTTTCAAATCCATCCACGTGTTTGGCTGTTGTCACAGATAAACACACAGATACACAGATAACAAACCAAACAAACTTATAACACCTTTCTTTTTGGGTCGGAGCTTAAAAAAGGCGTAGATAGGAGTCTTTAGACGTTCTTAAGTATATAAACAGATATAAGTACAAATATAGTAAACATACCCAACGTACTGAATATGAACTAGAATCTTACCATGTAAAAACTTTTTTAGAGTTTTTTTTTTCAATAGGTGGTTGTCATTGTAATTTCACTGTCACAGTTATTGTCAGTAACATCTGACTCTCAATCTCTTGTCTGAGGAGATATTGTAACAAAATATAACATAATATAGCATTCGTATGTTCGTGTCTAGCATCTAGTGCAAAACTAATCAGTGAATTAAATACAAATTTTTAGCTAACCCTACATTTATATACGCATGCACTCTAGATGTGTTTATTTATTTTGTTTCTGATGTTGCTCTGGGAGTTTGGGAAATACTAGGGTAAAATTTGGAAATATTTGAGGTGTTAGATCTAAAATTATACCACTCAGATTCATTTGAAAGCAAAAACTTAAGTTTAAACAAGTTGTGGTTTTTTAAGATAAATTACGTAATCGGCATTGCCAGAATATTTATTGTAATAAAGTGATTGGTTATACTAATAAACACAAGAATTCTCATCTAGTTCTTAATTAACATTCTTAAGTTGCTTTATCGGGGCACCTTCTTTTATTTAGGAGAACTGACTTCATTTTCTAGCTCCTTTCCTTCTAGTTAGCCTTAATGTAAATAATATCTATTAAAAGTCTGTTCATAAGGACATACTAACGTTTAATATTTGGATATGAAATTTGTCAGCGTTAGATATTTTAAAGTGTTTTAGCCTATCTTATATCTTTCGATATCTTTAAAAATGAATTTGTCTGAAGTTTATTAGAGAAGCGCTATTCATTATGCTTGCACAGTTACAAAAGTAAGTAAAAGCCCAGTTTTAATAATGTAGGGTAGTTGGATACTGTTTCCCTTCATTCATTCTCCCCTTTCCGGTTGCCGCAATTTAAACGACGTCTTGTTCCGGCACTTAAAAACTTTTAAAGTATAGACAGACAACATATATTAGAATGTATTTTTTATATTACATATTGACTTAAAATTATGGTATAATTATTTTATTATTTGCTTTTATTATTTATTTTAAGACCTTAGGTAATTTTGAACAGGTAATTTTGAAGGAGTAGTCAACATTCCATGACACTAGGGTTATTAAAGATCTTCGATAACAATCATTAGACGTCTAAATGAATCAAAGCGCACGTTGTCTTAATTTAATCACAACTATACTCATGAAGCATTATCGGGGATTAATGGGTTAGACGTTCCATTGACATTTTCAGTTTTTGTTATGCAAATAACACGAAGCATTGGTACAAGGACTATTTGGGTGTTAGGACCGAGAACTACCGCAGTTTCAATTGCTTCGCAGTTGAATACTGATGAACTGTTTCTGTTAGCGATATTATCACTGTTGCTGTTACAATGAACTAAGGTCTTATTTATTTGGTTTGTGCATCCTTATCTACAAAACAATATGCAATGTGGGAAAAGTGAATTTAAATATCGTTCCAAAACATTTCCTTACAATTGTTTAATTAATATTTGAAGAAGATTTTTTATGACAAACATACGCATATTCATTATAATTTTTATTTTCTTATATGTGTTTTTAGCAATTAAAATTTCTAATTACGATTAAACACAATTTTTACTTTCTTGTACAAAGTTCCACTTTATTTAAATATGTGATACAATTTTATATGCGACCGGTTTCGTACATCATCATCAGGCAACTACAATTAATTAGAGTGCCGGTGGATAGGATCGGAAGTATTAATATCTACCTACATAATACAAAATAAAAATATAATAACGTTACAATGTCTCTAAGGTTCAAATTAATGTCAATATACAAATATAATTATGTCAAAAGAATAAATAAACAAATAAATTTCTAGTTATTTAAATAAAATTAAATGTCATTAAAATACAATAATAAGGGTGAATTGGACAGGTGGTCTTGTTCGTTTAGAAGCATTTCTGGTTTATCCTTATGCTTATTCACTTCAAGTGCTTCTAGGGAATTTAATTTTCTGCCTTTATTGCATACATGTAATATTTTAAAATTCTTATCCGGATCAAAGTTATGGTTCTCTTCTAATAAATGATTTGCGAATGTTGAGTTAGACTTTTTATTTTTCCAACAAGAGGTATGTTCCTTTATTCGGGTTTCAAATTTTCTTCCGGTTTGACCAATATACAATTTAGTTTATATACTCCGGATTGGTGTTTGACTGGAATCTTATCTTTATTATTAGTCAATAAATTTTTAAGTGATCTGGTGGTATAAAAAACTGTTTGTCTGTCTGTATTATCCAAAATGTTTTTTAAGTTTTTGTGATATTAGTCCGACATAAGATATTTTGTTATAGGTTATAGGTTTCTTTTTGGTGACGTTATTACCACTGTACACTAGTTATAATGCAAGTTTTTTGCGCTTACGTCCTAAGATGTTTTGTACAAGTTTTTTAGTGTAACCGTTATTAAATGCAATGTTTGTTATGGTACTGAGCTCCTTGGCGAAATATTCTTTGTGCATGGGAATACTAAATAACCTGTGTATAAGAGAATGAAATACTGCATGTTTATGGTTATCTGGGTGTCTTGATGTGGCTGGTATAATGTTGTCACTGTATGTTGGTTTTCTGTAAACCTTATATAGATGTTTCCCCGTGGATATGTCTATAGTTAAGTCTAGAAAATTAATTGTCTTATTCCCTTGTTCTGGTTAATTCCGTTAATGTATAGTAAAAAATTATTTAATTCTAAATTTGTACCAGTCCATAAACATAGTATATCGTCAACATATCTATACCAATACAATATTTTTTTTTTAAATTGAGAAAACATTATATTTTTTTCTAAACTGTCCATATATAAATCAGCTCACAGAGGTGATAGTGGGCTGCCCATAGCTAAGCCATCAGTTTGTAGGTAGTATTTTTCATTATATTTAAAATAGCTTTGCGATATGCAAGTCTTTGGAATGGCTTCTAAGTCAATTATTTGCTGACCTTCAAGATTAGATTCGTATAAGTGTTAGCTTAATATATTTAAACATTATCTGTTTGGGACACTCGGAAACAAGTTACAGACATCAAATGACGCTAACTGCGCATTCTCTGGAATTTCAATATTATTTATTTTATCTATCAGGTGTAAGCTGTTTTTAATGCTGTATTGAGGAACATATTTAACACATGATTTGTATATGCTATTCGAAATGTTTGCTAATTTGTAAGCTGGCGCACATGTATAGGATACTACTGGACGAATCGGATGACCTTCTTTGTGTAATTTATAGTATCCGTGTAATTTCGGTGTGGTGTGTGCTGTTAATTTTTTTATTCAAAAGTTGTGTATTTTATCAGATCCTGGTGCTTTCCAGTTATTTACTTTTTTAAAGCATTTAAAAACTTCTAAATCTTCCATTGTAATTACAAAATCTGCCATGGGTTCGATATTCTTCACTCTCTCCTTTTCTTCTTGGATCCAGTCTGCATTATTGTTGTGTTCGGTTTTGTGTGCCCATATATTTGCCCAAAACTCTTCAACTTCTTTAATTTTTGGTGGCTCTTTGATATCTGACGGTTTCTGGTTTAGGGTTTGGAAAAATTGTTTTTGATTATTATTAAACTTCCAATTGTCTATTTTTCGTTGGTATGATTTTATATATCTGCTTAATCTTTTAGCTTTGGCCTGTAATAATTGCTGCTTTTTGTCTAATTCCTCTTTAACCTCATCGATGTTTTTATTAGTAATATTAAGTTTCCTCTGTTTATTTTGAGATAAATTTCCGCAAATAAATTGTGTTAGTTGCCCTATTTCTTTTCTTAAAATACTAATTTGTTTTTCCAACCGTCGCTGCCATGGTGGTTTTTGCAAATTAAACTATGAAACTATTGGTTGTTTTAGGTCTTTGTTTACCATTGACTATTATGGTTACAGTCGTTGCTGCTGCATATATGAGGTCTATTATATATTCTAATGTCGGCTCAGTAGTTCCGAGTTTATCAAAGGTATTTTGAATTATAGTATTTACTTTGTTTATAGTTTTAAATGTTACAAAATTAAGTTTTTTTAGTTTTGGAATGGACGGCCGAGCGTCTGGGCTCACTCCTTCATACTTTATAAATATTTCTTGATATTGTTCGTGTATATTGTTAAGATCTTGGGGTTGATATTCGTTCCTATTATTGTTATCTTGTGCTGTAGTAGCGTGTACTTGTAGATTGTTGTCATTAATGTTTTCTCCACTTGAATTTTCATTATTGATAATGTTGTTAACTGTGTTTGCCGGTTTTGAAATTATCTGTATTGTAGTGTTGTCAATTACATTACCTATTACTTCTGTACTTGGTTGGTTCCGTTGTCCTAAGTGTAGTAACTGCTCTATTTCCTTTTGAATAATATGTCTTTCAGAAAGAGTAATTCTATTGTTTTTATGTATGACTCTAATTTGATCAGCTAATCTTTGTTCTGTAAGGTGGTTTAATTCTGGATATAATTCAATAAATTTTTCGCGCAATAGGGGTCTACATCCCGTAAGAGAATTTTCTAAATTGGTAACTATGTAGTAGCAGCGAAGCAGTTGAGTATTAACTTCATTCGTCCATTTCATTCGCTGTCTACTGCGGCCCCCCAGGGTGGTTGCCGGTAGCATATCCTGCAAAACACTTCTTGCAACGATTAATTTAATTGTAATTGCTTTTTTGTAGCTAGATTACTCTGATGTAACTACATATCATATAATATTTAGGATTTGTCTTTGTCTTTCCTTATTTAAAATAAATATTGCTCTTACCATTTTTTTGATGTTTATTGACTAGCATAGTTCACTATAGTAACATTAACGTTACTGACTGGTTCATCGTGTCAAATTCTAACATCAAGAAATAAATATACTTTATTTAGAAATAAAATAATTATACATTTTTATATTAGAATTTGTTGTGATTCGCTGACAAGAAACGTTTTATCAAAATTAAAGAAAATATATAACATTATTTGCTTAATGTAAAAGAAATTGTAATACATATTATTTGTTAATACCAAGAGCTACAGTACTGATTTTGCACAGCTATTTAAAGTGGGTATATAACTGAGTGCAGTGAATCCTATTCATCCCGTTACCATCAAAGGCAGTATAATTGCGCGATACGCAGTCAGGCCCGAGTTAATGATTACCTCGCACCATGTGACTCGCAATTAAGGTGTACAGCTAAACAGACCTATGTGCTTGAGTGTATTTTGAAAACAATAGCAAACAAAACAGTAATTAAGTGTTAATTAGTCCAGTTTGTAACAAATTGTTTTTGCCTTAATGAATATTCTAGTTGACGTTTTATACTTAACTATTCTTATTCCAGATAACTGGTGACAAAAATAATAGTTTTAGTTATTATAACTTTTTATTTCCTATTCAACATAATAATAATTGCTGTAAGTCAACCCTCGGTTGCGGGGTTTTTGAAGACTCAAAATGTTCTTGTATATTCATACGCTTACCTAGGTTGCAAAATATGACATTCCTCTATTATTAAAATGTAAATCTATAATTACAGATAGGAACATTTATTTTAATGATAATGAAAAGCATATCAAACTACTTTTTGTGAATTAGAAAAAACTAAGACGACTTCACAGAAATGTAGACTTTTACAAATGGAAAAGCCAAGATGAGGACATTTAACTACGGCTTGTTAACTAGCTAACCTTACAGAATATCGCTTCAACGTTTTACTTTTGGTAAATGTAAACGATAAATTATAATTTAAAAAATAATAAATTCATAATAAAATAATGTAATAAGTACTTCAAAATATGAAGGTTAAAAATAAATAGAGAAGCAAGTATCTGTAGAAAAAGTGACATCACAAAGCAAGTCACGCGCTCACCGATCTAATTTAATGTTCCCAAAGAGCCTTGTAGAATTACAACGACCAAAACTAACTTTTGTATTAATTCGTAAGAATTGCGTAGGCTTTCATAACAAACGCTTAAAATTATGGTTTTTGTAAACGCATAAGACTTAACAATATGTAACTATTTATTTTAAAGTACATGTTACATGCATCATACAATAGTGTACATTTACATCATATTCTACCTGATAGTTAACGTATGACCAGATTTAAGTTTTAAAATGAAAATAACTATGAAGTTATTTTTTTAATAAGAACGCAACGACTGCATTGAAAAACGTCGTGTTGGCGTTTTTATATTTTTATTATTACATAATATATCGTTTAGAACTATCAATTTTATCTCCTTTAACTTTCGGCAACTTAGAATGACTTCTTCATGAGTAGTATTTAATAATTAAAAATTACTTTTCAGTGTCATGTACAGACCATTTCCCAATTAATAACTTAGGATTCCTTGATATTCTTATCATCATGAATCTCCATTCTGTGAGTATCCTAAACTATACGCCTGGAAACTTAGTAAATGACTAATTAACGGACATACAGAGATACACCTCCATCTCGTCTTATCGTGAACACGATTGTTGCACAGCATAAGAAACGTTAGGTTAAATTTAAAATGTAAATTTAACATTTAATTATACTCGAATTAAATCAGTAAAAGCGATAGTTTTCTTTCAATAAATAAACGTAATAAATAAATATAAACAATCTCTAACCATCTCCTTTATTAAAATTGCAATAACCTTGCGAATCATTGTTGTCAAAAAAAAAACTATGGGAAAAAAGATAGCTTGCACTAACGCAATTTTAGTAAAAACTATAAAAAACTTTTTCTGTTCACTTCGCTTATTTTTGGTCCAGGTAAGATGACGATGTAAAACTATGCCAAAGTCTTTCATTTAACGTATATGTTTTTTTCCCAAATGTTACTTAAAATTGCTTGGGATTTATAACCCAGAACTTCAATTATCCCAAAAGAATTACTCCATTGTGATATCTGAGCAAAGTTTTTATTTATCTAATGAATAGCTTCAAGAGTTGTTAACCATACCGGGACTACCTCTTTTAATTTCTACCCTATCCTTGCTTATTAATCGTTTATTACAACATTTTTCATTTTGAGGGATGCTTTTACTGTTAGCACATTTGAATTTAAACTATTATTAAGAAGACATTAACACTACATTACAAAATGCTGAAACAAAGAAAAAAGATGGAACAATGCAGAGAATCATTCATATTATTTCAATTTTTTTTTTGTTTATCTAAAACAAACCAAGACATTTGGGACTTTTTTTCATAATATTGAACATCATAAGTAATAATAATAATATGCACGAAAGAATGTATGTTATAAAAGTATCAAATTATCTATTATATTAACAGAATAAAATTCAAAAGTGAATAACGCATCAGATTTAATTGTTACATCTTACTAACGAGTTTATATGTACATTTTGTCATAAAAAGCCATTTCAAAGAATCGTGTGGCTGTCACTAATTAGTGCACATTGATTAATTAAAACAAAGCGAATAAGTAAAACTCAGCATGATTTGATAATGTTCATAATGTAACAAGACATTTTTTCGTATAAATTCTATGGTTAGGTAATAATGAATTCAAGTGAATTTTATTTCAAATAGGCATCCATTAAAAAACTTAAAAAACGTCAGGCTGTAGTTTCAGTATATTATTAAACTTGAAATGTAATTAAAGGGGTAAAATCGCTAAGAATTTATAATAATAAATAGCTCAAAATCATAATAATAAGTATAGTAATAATTAAATATTATGTTTACTAACTTGACTTTTAGTTTTGAAAGCAAGAAGACAACAAATATTATATATATATGGAATCGATTGCTATTAATAAAATCATAGAACCTTATCTGATTGGTAGCTTAAATCAAATTGTAAATATACAAGAATATAAATTTCATTTAGAGAAATCACACTCACATAACGTGGATGGAACTGCATAGAAAGAGAGGATTCTTGTTTAAATCTCCTACAGAGAAAGTAGTACTACATAGTCACAACATAGGCACTTATTTGTCATTAATTTTTCCTACAGCAAAATTTCTAATTCTTGAAAAATGTAAATTATAAATCAATTTAATACGTTATTTTTAAATACAAGGAATACATTAAAAATGATTGCTTTTATAATTTAAATAAAATAACAATATAATCAATTTAGCGTTGTGATAAATTTTCGTTTTTAATCACATTTCTATGATATATGGTATGTTGTATTTGTCGCTGAAATTAAAACGAGTCTCAGTGAGTAAAAGAATTGAACTTAAAAGAATAGTAACATTTAAATTTAAATTTATTTAATTAATAATAATAATTTAATTTAAATTTATTTAGAATAACCAGATATAACACCAAACATGATACGATTTTTTTTTATATAAAATGTGAAAACCTAGCAAGTTGTTTCGGGGAAGTTAAAATAATTTCAGTCTGACAGCTCTCAATAACCCAGTGAATTATTCATACTCGTTATTTTCATTCAACGCCATAAATTCTTAATATGACATCTGACATCTGTATCCGGATACAAAATCTAATATGACATCTGTATCCGGATACAAAATCTAACCATAATAATAATATATTCATTTAAAATTATAAAAAAAATTATGAAATAAACACAACACAAAAGTAAAGATAATATATTGTTATATTTTCATACACAACAATAAAGTTATATAATATTTTACACTGCATTTTTGTTATAATTAGAACAGATATAAACGGTTATTGTCTTAGGCTAACCAACAAGGTAAAGTGATATTCTTAATTCTTACCTGAAACACAGATTTCTTACTTCGTCTTGAGACGCAATTGCTTGATAGCCCATTGTTTGTAACCTACACATATTAAAATAATACTTATCTGGGTTAATAGGTAATTATACTACCTTTTTCGTTTAAAAAAAATATAAAAATCGTTTGACCTTGTTGTATATCCTATATTATGATACGTAACTGAAAACTTTAAAATAAATAAACATTGTAAAAAAACATTGTAAAAAAACATTGTAAAAAAATAATTACTTTATAGCATTAAAACAATTAGGTCGTAGCTTCCTAAGCGAAAGACCATTTCGTTCAGTAGCATTGCTCCTTTTAATTGCAGCATTAGAGAACAGAATGAGCTATTGTGTGGCTGTGTGGCAAGAGCCTTTAGAACTGTTTTATTTTAAATGTTTCCGAACAACACAATGACTTTTACAGACCTTCCCGTCTGTAAAAGTTATTTTTTGTTTTAAAGTAAAATTACAAAATATCTCTCGGGACGACCTTTCACTCGATACTTTCTTATTTTTTGTTACCGTGACTATGCCTTTTCATTTTATAGACATTTTTTCCTGATATAAGTTTTTAAACATTTTGATTAATTAAGTTAATATTTAAGATTAGACAAACCATTTCGGCTTTAGATGTTTTTAAACTTCAAAGATTATTTTAGCATTCAGACCTCTGTCATGACATGCAATATAATATTAGTGCTCTAGATTCCTGTTGAGTGCACTTGAAACACATCGGGAGAGCATTTCGTCGCTGAGAAATCAGTGAAGCGTGCGTCCTGCAAAACACAAATTATAACTGAATTGCTCTAACATATATTATTAATTGTCTGATTTTAATTCAGTCTCAGAAATACATTTTATTGATTTATCAAATAATATCCATTACTTATCATTATTTACTTTATCATTTGTGTATGTATTTTGTTTTATGTATAATTTTATATAAGTTATATTTCTATGGAATGATTTGTCGTCTCTTGAATAATGTTATAACTTTTTTCCTATACTTCTTATTATATTATTTGTATTACACATCTTTTTTTTTTTTTTTTTATTTGTAATTTATTATAAATAAACGTATGTATGTTGGTGTGTATATGTATTGTATGTATATGTATGTATATGTATGTATATGTATGTATGTATATTGTACTAAGTATTTTATTATGTGTGTATTTATATTAATATTATTCTATTATGCACTACCCTCCAATCTCTCTCATGATCCGATCCTAACAGAATAAGGTTGTCTGGAAGAGATCGCTACCTAGCGATAAGACCGCCTTATTGTATACCTATAAGTAGTTTTAATTTCTGTTTTTATTTTTATATTGTTTTTTTTTTTAACTCTCTATGCCTGATTTTTTAACTGACTGTATTTTCAACTTTGTGGTGTGCAATAAAGTATATTTTTATTATTATTTAATAATAATAACATATTGGGTAATAATTTACCCAATATGTTATTGTATATTAACAATAACCAGTATAATTTATGTTTACCAAAACCATTGTATAGTGTTTAATTAGTTATTAATATATTTTAATTATCAAGTTTATTTGTTAATATTATAATGATTTTTCTTGGATTGAAATGAAATAGAAAAATTGATAATTTTTTTGAATTGCTTGAATTCATGAATTTCTTTTTTATTAAAGTAGATCCTGTTTCATATCAATAGTACTTCTGATTAGAAAAAAGGTAGTTTGTACAATTTAGTTTTTTTCTCATACAATTCAATTCAAAGCAATCTTGTATCGAATAGCGAACTGGTATATTAAATTCAATCTGTATGTAGACGATGCTTTTTAGCATTCCATGGATTCACCGTGCACTTATTAAGCTTGATGTGTGATCCCTGGCAATGTTTGTTTCCCAGGGCACAGTGATTTCCACAAGTATCACGCGCCTTAGATGTCTAGAATACAGGAATAAGTCCGATCTGGATGACGATACACTAACATCCCCAGGGATTTTGTAATGTTTTTCATACGTGTCCATCATGAATCAAGAGCCGCTTCTAAAATAGAATAAGGCTTCGGTTTTGACTTTTTGGAGCAGCCTTCTTTTACAAACTCCACAGATCGTTTGGTTGTTATACCCTTCCGCGCTCTTGCTACTGAAAGACTAAGCGGTTCCCATACGATGTTGCACGACTTTTCGGTTTCTTTGCTCCATCTTACTAAACTACTTTGATCTGGGAGAGTCCTTTGGAATGCATTTAGATAAAATTTTAATAATGCTGGGCACCAATCATAAAGCAGGGTGCGCCAACGCAAAGACAATGGAATACAAAAATCTCCTATGGTCACCCATTCGTTTTGGATTTCTAGGCTCATCACGTACCGACGATAGTTATCGTTTTCGTCTTGTCTAATAAAGGATTTTGTTATGTCTATGTCTCGATCATACCTACCTGATCCTAGCCCTACTTTATTCGTTTGAGCACCTATCATAATTTTTTTATGGAATTGAAGTCGTGATTCGAGCTCTGAGGCAACTTTATCTTTTGGGAGAGATGTTACAGTATCACCTTTAGAATTTCCGATGATATGTCTTTTGGTAGCTCTTAGATGCTTATAGAACTCCGATGGTTTCTTTAATTTTAACCCAAAATTGTTTCAGTCTCTAAATAAGGTTGAAAAGTCCGCTGAGTGCGCTAGCCCGAGCCAAAACTTCAATGTCCTTATGACGTTTGCATCTAACTTTGATAAAGGGTTTTATAATATCATACACGAGGAAAGGCCGATTTAGACGTGATGTTAAAAAATTATCATATCCAGATGTTACTTATTGGTTGATGGTCTACCTTTTTAAGATAATTTAAAAAGCTATCGACTATTACATCCAACGATGGAGTAGGGACTTCGTAATCAATTTTTTTACCTAAAAACTTAAACAGAGTTGCTTCCGTAATCATAAAACGCATTGACTATCATTTTTAAGACCCGGATCGTAACAGGTATATTTGGTATTCCGTCTACCCAGACACAGACTAAAGCATTTACTTGGTTTTGTCCTCAATCCGCCCGTCCAAGTACAGAAATCCTCCAGTACATTTAAAAGTACCTGACATTGTTTTGGATTACGTGTCAGTATCGCAAGATCATCTGCAAAAGCTAGTATGGATTCTGTGTATTTATTATTAAACTTAAAAACGATAACCCCAATTTTTTCATTTCTGATTAATTTGTCTATTATTATATTAATGACTATATTGATTATAATTGAAGAAATACAACAACCCTGAAATAGACCTATATTATAATTGACTGGTTTTGAATGGTTTTCATTAAAAGTTATGGACAATTTTAATTTTGAATAGTATGATGCAATAATGTCTAACTACCGTGGGAAATTAAGAATAAATATCCGAAAATCCTAAGCGAATGTCTCAAGTCAATAATTCTAATAATTAATTTATTATTTGGTCAGTTACCTGTACGTTATGTTTTTAATAGTATTTTATATTAATGCACCGTAACTAATATGAAAGTCAACTATCTATCTCTCATGTATCAGGTCAGTCAGGTTACTTTGGTAAATTGTAAGAATTAACGAGACAAACAAACAGGCAGACTGTATATACCATCAACTTTAAAATAGTGCTGGATTTCGGTCGGTATACTAAACAATACTTTCTTTTAAAACTAAACAAAGTTTTCTTACCCTAAAACAAAAATGTTGGTCAACCTTGATTGATTTAACCTAGTCCAAAATATCAGAGAGGGTTAAATGGCAAATTACTATTAATAGAATATTTCGTAAGACAAAACAATTTTAATAGGATGCAAATTGTAAATAAAGATAGAATACAATTTTAAAATAATTACCATAATAATCTCTATAACAGCACCACAATATTGCCTGTGTACTACTACTACTAGTAACAATGTCGTTAAATATATGTTTCTTACAAAGTTATTGATTTGAAATTTTAAGAATAAAAATCATGGTATATTATAGTATTAAATGAATATTTATATTCCATCTCAAAGTATATTAATAGGATAAAATCCAAAAGCTACAACAAAGTGTTTTTAAATATAAAGCGATGTCGGTTTAACAGATTTAGTCACGGCTAACTGCGTCTCTTCACGCCAAAATGCACTAACGTTTCAGATACTCCAACCGAGTCCTTTCTCCAATACATATATCGCTTTGAAATCTTTGCGTCGCGATCTTGGCGAATAATATAGGTACAATGCGCTGACCGTACCATGGCATATCTGATTAGGAAACACTTTTATAAAATAATAATGGATTGGTATAAATATGAGACATTTTAAAAATCTAATAATAAATAAAAAGTATTACAATTTTGAAACTAGACACGATGGTTTAATTACTACATACACCATAATAAATATACATAAAATGACTTGTGTTATCTTATAAACATACATATAATTGTTACACAACAACACCAGAACATACAGGTTGTTAACACATGAAAACCAGTAAAAAAATCATTTTTCTCCATTTGATCTTTATATAGATGAAAATTTAACTTTTTATCTGTCGGAAAGACTCAATGATGACTTGATAAATAAAAAACGATATATAATATTTAAGAGATTTAGTTCGCTATTAATAAGTAAATCAATAAAACATGCTTATTTTTTGTTGTATATAGATAACATTTTAATTTTGAGATATTTTAAAGTCAACTAGAAATAGGGCTTTAGATGGATATTTTTAATTATCTTTCAATTAACCTAATAATTTTAAAAGATTGAATATACAAGCCAGAAAAGTCATTTCGGCAGCACTCGGGCTGCAATATTTAAAAAAAACCTGTAGAGTTGGGTTCTTATCGCTATGTTGCTTTCTCTGTAATATTTAAAGGCTGTTTTAATGATAACGTAAATAAGGTTTCCACAAGGCTAAACGGAAAAACATACATAATACCTTTAGGTTTCAAATTACCACGAGCAACTAAAATTCAGTCATTAGCAATTTTAACTTAACAGTAGCGAAGGGCTAGTCAGTATAATTTACGTTTATTAATAATAAAGTTATTAAGTATTGTTACTTGTACCTTTGTCTTGTACCACATATTTGAAACTAACCACAACATTTTAAACTAATACTATATATAAAAAAATGGCATAACGTTTTATTTGAAACAAGAATATAAATTAAAAAAAAGTTTATTAATATCTTATAAAATAAAATATTACTTATATGAAAACAAAATCTTTATAAATGTTCCTTTTTCATTTTTAGGAAAACTGAGTTCATTTGCTCCATAAATTGTAAAGGAAATAAATTCAATAAGTATATTGTTATATGTGTATAGTTAATAAATTGAAAAAAAAAAACATAACGTACGGCACTCGGGGACTGCTGCGGTAAAACTATTCCATATATTTTTTATCAACTTATGCAATTATTTATTTCTTTTATTTATGCAGTATTTCTTTTCCTTTGCTTTTCTTTGATATTAATTCAACTTTTTGAGTGTAGTAACCGATAAGAAAACATTTTTTATTGTTCCAAATATTTTTATTATCTTACAATATATGTATTGTTAGGAGTCGAGGGTATTTCTAAATAATTAGTAAGCATCAACTCCTATAAATTAGTAAGCAAGTGTTAGGTTTATTAATTATCGTGTCATAGTCGTTTGAGAGCGGAAACTCTGCAGGTGTGATAGTGATTGTCGATGTGATCTTTGAGTAGCTTATCCTGCATCTTATTACTGTGGTAGATTTGTCGTTTTATGTCATAGTTTTATTATTAAATTAGTTATAACGTCGTAATCTGGCTTTCGTAGTATTAAATAGCGTGAAATACGTGAATTTGACAATTACTTTGAATTCTTATTATTTTTATAATTAAATTTCTACATGAATCCTTAGATCAGAAGTGGGATAGTCCCAGCCTCTCTGCCTTGACGGTTTGGCTATCGAAATTAGGTCGGATTGGAGAAATCAAACATACCCTCACTTTCGTTTTTATTTTCTTATTTTTATTTAGTTGTTCTAAAATAAAAGTTCTAAAGACTTCCGAAAACTCAAATCATAGAAAGTATCAGCCCATCGTCGCTATTCACGTGGTAGTCTCCTAAATGTTCGCGAAAATATCGTGCAAAGTCGTTGGCTCGTTGCTACTAACTTGGTCGTACACATTGAAATTAATTTCTTGGTTTGCGTGTAAGTAAGACGCGTTCAAATCTTGTGGTAAGACAACAGTTTTGGTGAGTATATTCCAAACTTTTTATGCTGGGTATTGAATAGAATGTTTATTTACACGTACATTTTGTGTAACTTTTGGTAGTTACAACAAACTACCCTTTTTTTTATTAATTTGTTTAAACCATTTTGGTATTAAATGAAGTAGTAGTGAGTCGCTCATGAAATTGCAGTTGGCTTACAACGTGATAAGCGTAGCAGATAAAACAACTTTCCTTTTAATATTCTAACTGTTAAAAATAAAATAAATTCTAGAACGGCTGTTTCCATTGGAAGAACAGTATTAGCTGCCACTTCAAAAGTGGGAGCCTAGTGTATAGATAAGGACGCCGCCGCTTATATGGTCGACGGCATCTACAGCTCCAAGGGTGCTGAGCGTCGAGACCAGAGTCTTGGATGCGCGCGCGGGCCTTTAAGTCCGAGTCAATGTGGTTTGGGCTTGCCGTTTCGACGCATCACTTACGTCACGTCGGGCGTGTCCTGTGGGGCTCTTAGGCTCCAGTACATGGGATGCTGGAGGCGAAAATGATGTGTCGCAGAGTTCGAGAGCTAGCACTATCCTCGGTACCGTGAGGTACGCAGAGCTGATTATACCAGTGGTCGTGTCCTTACTTCAGCAATTCAGCGGACTACGTCAACCGTATCGGTGGTCGACCGTATCATTTACGCGATACGTTTTACAAATGTACTGGTAAGATCTAATCAATTTTATTACATTTCCAACTTCGATGCCAATATCACCAACATGGAGATCTAGTGTCAGGAGGTATGCTCGCAAGTAAATGTAAGGTTAGGCCGAGCTACAGAACTAAGTACTTAGTTAGCAAGTAAATTGGATCCCAGTATGCCCCAGCGCTCTTATCGCGTTCTATGTGGATCTTCTAGAAGGACTGCTTAAGTAAAACAAAAGAGAGAGTTGGCTATATCAGAGACAATCCAGTGATCCTGAAGCTGTTGCGCAGAGCTGACTCCGGATGACAAGCTTCAGCTGTGGCCGTCCACAGTAGCATCAGCGTTAGTCGCCTCGGCTGTTGGAGTCGGCTGTTGGAGTCGGCTGTTGGAGTCGGCTGTTGGAGTCGGCTGTTGGAGTCGGCTGTTGGAGTCGGCTGTTGGAGTCTGCTGTTGAAGTCGGCTGTTGGAGTGTGCTGCTAGCGCAACTGCCACTGGGTGGTTACTGCGTTTGGGACATACTGCGGTCACTGTCCATTGTGCATACTGCGGTCACTGCTCGTATTTACTGAACGACTGTATAATTGACTGACTACTTACTGTTAGTATAATTTTGTGTTTTGCGGAGATGATGAGTGTTGAGACGGCTCATGAGGATGGATGACTGGTGTATGAATCGAGAGAGGGAAAAGTTGTGAAATCCGAATGAGAAAAGCTTGTGTGTTATGCACACACAAGCTTAATCCTTGTTTTTGGTATATGTGTCACACACACACAGGTTTAGAGCCTGGCGTTCGTCGCTGTACCCTACCGATAATCGACTGTTGTGGAAAGGTATCGTGTGCTTTGACACTCAGGCAAATATGCTTGGCGTTCTTCGGCGTACCTTGCCGTGTGTCGCCTAAAGTGGAGAGGTATCGTGTGCTTTGACACTCAGGCAAATATGCTTGGCGTTCGTCGCCGTACCTTGGCGTGTGTCGCCTAAAGTGGAGAGGTATCGTGTGCTTTGACACTCAGGCAAATATGCTTGGCGTTCGTCGCCATACCTTAGCGTTCGTCGCAATACTATGGCGTTCGTCGCCCTACGATGCTGGCTGATGGGGCTGCTGGCTGACGGGGCTGCTGTCTGACGGGGCTGCTGGCTGACGGAGCTGCTGGCTGACGGGGCTGCTGGCTGACGGGGCTGCTGGCTGACGGGGCTGCTGGCTGATGGGGCTGCTGGCTGACGGGGCTGCTGTCTGACGGGGCTGCTGGCTGACGGTGCTGCTGGCTGAAGGCGCTGCTGGCTTACGGAGCTGCTAGCTAAATGCATCGTGGGAAGCACTACGGTAATGAGTGCTATGCTACACATAGTTTTATTTAATATCACAACCTATCGAGTGGTAAGAGTCCGAAATCTTACCAATCGAACAACATGTACAAATGGTAACATTACATCTCTTTAAACACTAAAGACTTATCCCTTTGTTACAATTTTGAAATCGTCGCTTGAGGACGCTTGAGTGCACGCTTGCGCCGAGAGCAACGATATCTCTTAAATTTTTATTAAAAACTTAAATTGATATCTCAAATTTACATCTTACTACATTTTTCTAACTCTATGCCTTTTGTTTAGGAGAGTTTTTAGTTGTTTTTGTGATAATCAGGATGGGCGAGTAGAACCAGACGATAATGATGATGAACGGGTCAGTTGAAGACTATCCCTTACCAGTAATGACCATCTTACAAGCACCTCTTCTCAACCTGGGTCTGGGTCTGGGTCAACTGGAAGATTTATAAAAAAAAGGAAACTGAGAAGTTCTTTTTCTTGCTGTTGAGGTTGTTGCTGGCTGTTGAAGTTGCTGCTGGTCGGAGCTGGCGCTGCTGTTGGTCGGAGCTGGCGCTGCTCATCGCGGAGCTGGCGCTGCTGGTCGGAGCTGGCGCTGCTGGTCGGAGCTGGCGCTGCTGGTCGGGGCTGGCGCTGCTGGTCGGGGCTGAGTCTCGTAATCCTTCGTGTCGGTGATGGGTTACGACCCAGCACACCCAGTACACAGGAGTCCAGAAGAATTTACTACGTAACCTTAGGTCTCATTTGGAGACAAAATTTTTGGAAACTTTATTGGTAGTTTTAAAAATAAAACTTCAGGATTAAAAAATAGAGGTCGAGGACGACCTTCTGTCAGGAGAGGCCGTGTTAGGAGTCGAGGGTATTTCTAAATAATTAGTAAGCATCAACTCCTATAAATTAGTAAGCAAGTGTTAGGTTTATTAATTATCGTGTCATAGTCGTTTGAGAGCGGAAGCTCTGCAGGTGTGATAGTGATTGTCGATGTGATCTTTGAGTAGCTTATCCTGCATCTTATTACTGTGGTAGATTTGTCGTTTTATGTCATAGTTTTATTATTAAATTAGTTATAACGTCGTAATCTGGCTTTCGTAGTATTAAATAGCGTGAAATACGTGAATTTGACAATTACTTTGAATTCTTATTATTTTTTTAATTAAATTTCTACATGAATCCTTAGAGTATGTTATTCAGGAATATTTATCATTGAAACTATAGGTTTATGGCAACTGAAATAAAAAACATAAGTTTAAGACTTGATACCTTCTAAATATCTGGAAAATATCGCGTCAATGGTGGTCCCATATTTTGTTGTGGATTCTGGTGGATCATTATTCATTTTCAAATTCAATATTTTATACAACAATGCCAACTAGAGGCGAGTTGCTGAACTAAGGAGACTCGTGATATTTCAAAAAGTCATTAAAAGTTCTGCTATTAATCGATAGATGGCAAAACTATAAAGTATCACCGCTGTGCCGGTCGGCGTGGGGGTGTTAGATTATTTTCGTTACGAAATTTCTAGATTCGGTCTCCACGCTCAAGGCCCGCGGTAGAAGCTATGCAATAGCTTAAAAAACACTTTTAGTTTATTATCATATAGGTAAACGTCAAAAAAAATAGCATAAAAATAGTTCCGTTCAACCCGAATGATCCCTCATTACAGTTACGTCTTTCTTTATCCGAACACATTTAAACGAGAAGACGAAAAAGTTTGTAAGTAAATAGAGAAAAAAATACTCAAGTTGACTATTGGACATTACAAACCAGGACACGCGCGCCGTAGATCTAGTTTAGCCTTCCCAAGGCTTTTGGGTAGAATTTCAATTATTAAAAAGTATTGTATAGTAAAACTTTATAAATACCTCGAACGTTAATAAACCTTACCTGATCAATTTTAGGTTTCATGTGCTTTTGAATTTATTGGATTATTTTATGTCTATCATGTTACAGTTATGAAAAAATTTCCATATTTTTTCTGATTATCATGTTGATTGTAAAAGTGTTTATTTTTTAATTATAAATACTATTTTAAGTGGGAGTATTTATTAGTATCTTAAAAATATATTTAAAATAGATTAATAAATATAATAATAATCTTTAAAATTAATATTAATAAATATAGTATTTATATTATTAGATATAATATGATATATTAGTTTCCCTTTTTAAACAGGTTAATCAAGTCATACTCTACAAATTTTCATTCTCCGGGTTTTATTATTTATTTTAGTAATAAAGGTAGAAAATCAACCTTTTGACATATATAAATATATTCACATTAGCAAATTAATATGCCTAATCATGGCTGTGGTAGAGTTCCGTGTCGCAACAACATTTACATGTATTTGCAAAAGTAAATTGAATTACTCTTTAGAAAATGTTTAATTTGAAATCTAAATATATGTCTTATTAAGAAAATGTTTGTAATCATCGTAAGCAATTAATTAATTTAATGTCATAATTAGAGTTTTCAAATGAAGTAATAATTTAACCGGGCATTATTATACTATTTCGATTAAAATACTTCTTGATTTATTTTGCACTAAAAAGTTAGTCTTTAATACTTCTTTATGGGTTTCAGATTTACAAATTTTATAAATTGTAATATATAATACTTAAATGTTCGTAGTTCGTGGTTTCTATATTTTTTACGCGAGGGTAAGGGCTTATATATCTTTGTATGCAATGAAAGATATACTTCGCTAGATGGAGCCATTTTCGATTCTTGCGGTGATTGATGTATGTATATAGGTTAAAGGATAGGTAAGGATGCGAACGTTGCTTACTCAAGTTTTGAATTTAGATGTAACTTAGATATAAGAAAATAATATTTACGAAATAGCATAAACAGTTTCATTATCCGATATTACTACAAATAATAAAACATGGCGTTAATACTTAAGTATCATTGGTAAAGTTGTCGTATAATTTATTTATTTTCGTCTTAAGTGAAGAGTTTATTTTAAAAAGCACACTTACTCTGTACCTATACCAAAACCTTCCCTTCCCGGGAATCATCTCCGCACAAAATATTATTTAAATGAACATTGTTAGTAGCCCAAAGTTTAATTTATTAACCAATGTGCATTTTTGTAATCACAAAAGGAAAAAACAGTTTTTTGCCTTTGTACCTATTCAACTCATCATCATTATTTTAAAATGGATTATTATTTTTCCTGTTATACTTTCTTGGAAGACTACTTAATATTATATCAATTGGTGAAAATACTACAATATATATTTTATTATATTGAACTAGCCATCCGTGAGTAATGAACTTTGTTTTTGGCTAATTTCGCATAGGGCATCGCGGAACCGGTATTGAGCCTGTGCAACAACGGCTCTTCATAAAACAAATGATTGTTTTTGACAAATCTTAAAAACAATGAAATCGAAATTCTTATAAATATTTATTAATAATCTGTACTATATAAAAGAATGTGGTCATGAAATGTAAGATACATTTACTTTATGTTTTATAGAAATTGAGAAGTTCATACAAACAAAAAAAAACAGAAAGGATATAGAAATATGAAAGTTCTATTCTAAGCGCCTTTGTTAAATCTAAGAAAGGAAACACTTTATAAAATAAAAAATATAAAAAAAAATATACTAGAATTAAAAATGCGAGTTGGCTGGTGGACATTACAAATCAGAGGAAGCGTGCAGTTGACCTTTTTTTTTTTTTTTTTTTTTTATCGTTGGAAAAATGCGTTTCCGCATCTTCACCCACGCCAGGAAGGCGATGGCAGGGCGGTATGTGCGGCACCCGGCGACTGCCTAAGGCACCCCACTAAAAAACCAACGGCTGCCCTCATCGCTACAATGGGACGCCACGGGATCGCTTTCGCACTCACCGTGGCGCCCCGGCGGAACTCCTCCATATAGGGGTACCCCGGGAAACCAGTGTACCCCTACCTCATAGACCTAGTGCAATGGCGAGAGAGGCCGCCCCCCCCTCTCACCTAAGCCTATGGCTGGGAAGGAATGGGCTGAACCCTTCTCCTTCGCAGCCTCTCCCGCTGAAGCTCGATGTGACTATGTTGCCATAGCCACAGCCGGCTCCGTGCTGGGCTCCGTGCTCGAGGGTTTCGCACCAGGTGCTAATCCTCGAACTCGCGGAGCCTTGCACACTCGGCTCCCCAATAGGTGGGTTGCTAGAAGGCCTCAGTCCTCACAGACCGCGCACCGCAACATTCCAGTGCAAGTGGCTCGGGTATGCCCCTCACCACCGCACCGGAAACAGGCGGCGCTACGGTCGACCGCGGACGGGCAAGCCGCACGCACATGCCCAGGTGCCAGGCACCTGAAGCAGCGCAGTGGCTGCGTCTCCAGCAACTCCACCCTGGCTGAGCTCCAGCCCACCAGGATCTTCTCGGCGCTCATCAACAATCTCGCCGCATCAGTGGGGAGACGGGCAAAGGTAGCGCCCATGCCCCCCCAGAGCGTGCAGTCGACCTAGTATGACCTTCTTAAAACTTGAAAAACAAAATTCAATTATTAACATTAAATTTTATATAAATAAAACTTTCCACCAAATCAAATAATCTATAGAGATGAATAGAAAAACATAGATTTTTTCTATTCAGTGAAATTACTGGATGGACTAGATTATGGATGGAAAGTATTATTTTGAAATTGTTAAATATATTACATGTGCAATGTTTAAGTTTGATTTTCACAACGGTATAATAAACACTTTAAAAACAATTATAAACAAAATGATCCCTTAATGATTTTAGTTCTTCTTAGATTTATTGCTAATATTATATGTAGTTGAAGTTTTAATGTTATGGTGATCTAGAGTTAAATCTTTATATACATATACTGCCTTTTTGTCTTTTACGTCAGGAAAACTCAACTTTGGACAATAAACTAATATTTATTTAACATTGACAATGTCAGCGCAAAATAACTACTAGAGAAAAATGCTAAATGAAAAAAAAGAAAAATGGAGAAAAATGAGAAATGTCTCAGATCACATGTAATTGTTGATCGAGGTGGAACCGAGGTCAACTAACATGGGATCTGAGGCTTTCTTATTTTTTCTTCCCGAGGTGTGTATGCTATTTTTCTGTCCGACGACGGTTGAAAGCGGTTCGTTTTGCGCAGCGGGACGAAAATTGTCACTTTCCGCCCGGCGGGCAGAAAAATGCTTTGCATTTTAGTGTGGGTTTATTGAGCCTGCGACGTGAACACTTATCCTGAATTTGGTTAGAATGCTTGAATCTACGGTCAAACGATGCCCTAGAGCATTTTTTCATCCGCACAGTTTTATCGATCCCATCTAGACGAACTGACATAAATCGTATGAGAGAGCGTAAACGTATTTGTACTTCATGGTTTTACTTACCTTACTAGCATCTGCAAATACTGGCAACTTCTATGGTTTCTAAAATGTTCTCATAAATTTCTAAATATCATAAACGCATTGTATAAAATAGAAAGGGAAATCGGAAAAATTAAAAGTTTTTCGACACAACATTTGTTAAAACATTGGTAGAGCGACGGGACTGTTTCCCAGAGGTTGCAGGTTCGAATCCTTGCCCGTATAGGTTTATTTTCATTCTTTATTTATATTTATTTAAATAGGCTTAACATGGCTACATATGTTTATATATATTTTCAAACATTAATTTCGGTAATGGCATCTTTTCAATGTTTATCTATACTGCAAAGTTAGAAACATTGGTTAGGATATTCGAAAGAAGCCTAATAAATGTCACCACCATCCGATAAAGACAATCACATATAGAATGCTAGACAGCGATACGGAAGCTCAATTGGTAGAGCGACGGGACGGTTTCCCAGAGCTCGCGGGTTCGAATCCCTGCCCGTATCGGTTTATTTTTCATGAAAAATTGCTTTGCTTTGTTTTGCCTTTGATGATGATGATGATCAACTCAAAATGATGTTTATTATTTTTTTTGTCTATAAATATAATACATAATGGAAGAAGTCGTGGACAGCTCTGGATGACAATCAAATTAAAAAACATGATTTCTATAAAAAATCCCCAGACTTTTTTCAAAGTGATCAATCGTTGAGTTTTTGAATTAATTATCAAAATCTATCTTTTTGCCATTAACTCGTAACATTTTCAAACCAATAAAAACTAAGTGTACAAAGTAAACTTAATTTCTTGTCATTCTGAAAGTGGCAGAAATAAACAATTATGTAATGTTTTAGATAGCAATTTGGCCTTATTAATTGTGAATAGGTTTACTTTATTGTACAATAAAAATGAAACAACTCGTTCAAACATTTAAAAATGACTATCAAGATTTTTTTAACGCATGTACAACAATAATAAAAATTGCTTGCGGAGTAGCAGATGCAGACAAATATTATTATTGACAGGAAAAAAATACAAATAAAAATGTACAGTAGCGTAGGTAAAAACCAACGGAATATTTTGTTATTTGAAAACACACAATTGCCGAGGAAATTATTAGATTATAATATTATTATCAAAAATAACTGGAATAAGAAAAATCGTTAAATACTAGAATAAATCTAGGTTATGAGATTTGGACAATTATTGTTTATGGGATATAAAATAAGATATAAAATAATAACAACATATATGGAAGCATTATTTTTAATAATAAACGGAGTAATAATATTCGGAGTATCTGTGATTCAAGATCAATATGTAAATGTACTTACTAGTCAGTGTATGTATGGTCGGAAGCAGGATCCCATGGAAGCCGAAGCACATATTAGGGCCTACCGTGAACTGTTACAACAGTATTACAATAATCTTACTTTAGATTTTCGTAATATTACTTATATATACAGTAATATTACTTTTAGAAAAAAGTAATACATATTACTTTAATAATGTTTCGATAAGAAGTTTTGATGACGTCATCCAAAAGTCATTCGTTCTTTTACCATATAAAACATTATTAACTGGTACCATGAACTATTTTGTTGACAATAGAAACATGAAAAAAATATTACTTATATGTCTATATTTGACATTTAGATATTGTTAATTTTTCAAGACGGATTTAGATTATAATATTGTTTATATACGCAATTTTGCTATTTTGAGTTATTTTTCGAAACAGATTCACTTATTATTACTTTATAATTGACGTATTTATTTTAGCCAGCAATTAAAATAGGCACAAATACTACAAAAAAAGTCTAGGCTAGCTAACCATACCACATGTAGTTATGATACTCTCAAAATTACAGGGGCTTTAAAGGGTATTTCCATTTACAAAAACGATTTGTAAAATCATTTCTAAATATTAGTCTAAATTGATTTATTATTATTTTATGATTATTTTTACTGTTTACATATATTACACTTACCTCCTTTAATATATTATAAATATAATGGTATAGTGTTCAACTCAGCACCACCTCTTTAATTCAAAGACAGTTTATCATCAATATATTTTTATTAATATTAATTGATTAAAACGTAAGAAGTAAAACGAATGTTTTTGACGTATCATATTCTCATAGAAAAAACACATAATTATCGTAAAAAAATAGACAAATCTTGATGCTTTAACAAATGTACACAATCCACTTTAAAAATAATAACTTTAGTCTTCTCAACTTGTTTAGATCGTCACTATATCATATTATTATTATTATCACGAATAAAATTATTCTTCATAATTGTTTCTGCTGTTTCGAGTCGTAGCCCTCTTAGATTTAGAGCGTATGCAGAACATATTATGTATCTCTTAAGTATAAACTTACAATTAATGTATGAGCCAAATTTGCCATGTCTCCCTGAAAATGATTTAGAAATTATACGGCAGTTAAATGTAGATGCAAATGGTTTGTGTAAAATTTCATAAGGAGTTACTAGCCAATGCTGTAGAATTTTGATTTTAAAATTAAATCTGTAACTTATTACATATTTATATCTTTGAATTTGAATTATAAATTATTTGATTTAACACATACGGTTTCAAAATTTCTTTTGTTATCTCTAAATGACATTATTTTAATGGAATGGAATATACTTAACTTATCAAAAGAAAATCATTTACTATATTTTTTCAATAACTACGAATTGTATGTGCTTGAGCTAAATGCTCTCATTGTTATTAACTTTCGAGGATAAGATCGTATTTTTGTTGTTTTATATATGCTTTTAACAATAGATTTATTAATTTTGATAGATTCAATGGCAAGAGTTGTATCATGCCATTGTTTGTCTTTAAAAAAATGCTATTTGTGAATATAAGTTACATATATTATTTTCATAAACTCATATGAAACAAGTTACTGAATGTAGTAACTTAAGTATGTTTTTAAAACAACTACATATTTTTTTTTTGTATTTTGTGTAGTTTTTAAATATACGACGAGTTCCATAAAGTATCTATAATAAACTAGTAACAGTAACAGCGCTCGATGTTAAAATTACATATTGTTTAAAGATATATTTTGAGACAAGGGTCAAGTAGGTTCAAAAGCAGTATAACTTCAAGGTCACTTTGAATTAAAAGAGCCAATTGTCTTCCCGGACAGCTTTACTCCGTCATTAAGTAGTTTCAAGCAATCACAGACTCTGTTGCAACTCCGGTAAACTTAGATTACAAACTTCGGAGAATAATAAGTATTGCTGAGTTTGGATCCTAATATCATTACCACGTCGTAGACGTATGGTAAGAAAGTTATTTATTGTTCATAATATGATTTTGTTTATGTAACATTCAAACTTCTTTCTCCTACATCTAAACTCTTATCAGAATGCTTCCCAAAACAGCTAAATGTAACACAACTTTTTATACACCACTACTCCTAATCAATATCATATAATAAAATGTAAAACTCTCACTTTCAGCACAGTTATAGAAAGATATCTGTCGGGTACTCGGGCTAGAAGAGATCAAGTACAGTCTGAAAGAGAAGCCATGTCGCACCATGACCAACTTTGTTAGTCAAAGGTGGCAACGTTTGAGTAACAAACTTGAGGCAGTCTCCGCATAGAGCAATGCCAATCTTATTTAATTAAACGTCACCAAAACGCAGACGTCTCTGTTCACAACGAAAAGGAGCCCTTTAGCCTTGGCGACTACTTTCCAGCACGTATCTCTGAAATACAACCACCGTACTAACGTATTAAGCAAATTTTTATATATTTTTTTTTATATGATCTAGGGCAATGCTTGACTACATTCCACCTGATGGTAAGTGGAATGTAGTCTTAGGTGGTAAGGCGCATTACCCTAGCAACCTATTCACTCTTCGCTTGAAGACACCTACATTGTATTCGGTCGGAAATACCGACGCAGGCAAGCTGTTCCAATCCTTTGCTGTACGCAGTAAAAATTAGGAACCAAAGCGCTTCGTTCGGACAGGTGGAATGTCCACAACAAAAGGATAAAAACCTGCCGTGCGTCGGGACGTCCGGTGATGGAAGGGGGACGGGGGAATTAAATTGTGTAATTCCAGCGCACACTCACCAAAATGTATCCTATAGAATACTGAGAGGCTAGCAATTCTACGCCTGTGCTCAAGGCTTTGGAGGTCGGCTCCGACCAATTCGGGATCGCCTATAAGCCTCTTTGCTCGCCTCTCAATTGAGTCCAGAACCGCAAGATGAGACTTTTCGGCACCAGCAAATATATGACCACAGTACTCTACACACGACCGGATCTGTGCTTTGTATAAAACAAGAAGCTGTCCCGGTGTAAAGTACTGCCGAACCTTCGCCAGAACGGCAAGCTTTGCTGCTGCTGCTCTTGCTTTGGACTCAATGAACCGACCAAAGTTGAGGTTCGAGGAAATCTCTAAGCCTAACAACTGAAGCCGGTCACTGTATTCCAAGGATACATTCTGGAAAGTAGGAGCCAAGGTGAAAGGGCTCCTTTTGGCGGTGAATAGACACGTCTGCGTTTTTGTGGCGTTGAACTTGACAAGATTGGCATTGCTCCATGCGGAGACTGCCTGAAGTTTGTCATTCAAACCTTGCACCATGGCTTCTCTTTCAGACTGTACTTGATCTCGACTAGCCCGAGTACTCGGCAGATATCTTTCTACAACTGTGCTGTCGTCTGCGTACCCATAGATACCGGGATTCAACAGATCATTAATGTGCAGCAGAAACAGAGTTGCAGAAAGAACGGACCCCTGAGGCACTCCGGCATTTATTGTCAAGGGTTCCGAGGAACACCCGTCGACAACTACTCGGAGAGATCTGTGGCTCAGAAAGTCCGTTACCCAGCCGATCAGACCAGGAGATATACCATACGCTGAAAGCTTGCTTATAAGGCCCGCATGCCAGACCCTGACAAATGCCCTCGAGACGTCCAGAGAGACGGCGACCGCTTCTCCGTTCTTCTCGATGGCCTCGCCTAAAATGTGAGTAGCATACACTAGGAGGTCCCCAGTAGACCTAATACGGCGGAACCCGTACTGTCGGTCACTGAGGAGATCGTTACCTTCTAGGTATGCTAGTAGGCGCGAGTTCAATACACGCTCCATAATCTTGCAGAGTATGGAGGTGATTGAAATCGGTCTGTAATTGACAGGGTCTTTTTGTAGGACTTGGCAGCTTGGTTAAAGGCTCTCTTCTTCGAACTTACATCCGGAGTTTTGCGGCTTCGAGCATCAGCCCAAATGAGATATGCCGAATGTTTTCGGTCTTGAGCATGACCACATTCGGCATTAAACCATGGGCGAGCTTTGCCACCGATGGGTACGTCAGCAAAAGGAATAAAATACTCCATTGCCTGATGCACCACATCGGTTATAGCATCCGCGCAACTCGACGGATCCAAAGAAGAGAAGCAGACCTGCCGCCAAGGATAAGACGCAAAAAAGTAGACACAAAAAAGTGCCGCATCTCATCCCAATCTGCTGACTTGTATTTCCATACTCGCCTAACACCATGAGGTTCGAAAGCTGGTGGGGAATATGTAAACACAGATTTCACCAGACAGTGATCGGAGGTTCCCAAGGGAGAGGTAACCTCTACCCGATACCTGTCCGGATCAGTTGTCAGCAGAAGGTCCAGGCAATTGGCTGTATGGCCTACCACATCTGGTACCCTTGTCGCTTGCTTCACCAGCTGAAAGAGGTCCAAGGACAACGCAAAGTTCCGCGCTTCTCTCCCAGCATGGTCGGTCTTCTGGTACGGGAACAGCCAGTCCTGATGACAGGCATTAAAATCCCCCAGAAAGACGAGCTGCGCTGAAGGGAACTGATGCAGAGCCATATCAGCAGCCTCACCCAGATACTCGAATAATCTAGTTGTCTCCTGGTCACCGCTGTGCGAACGGTAAACACAGGAATACAGGATTTTTTCGTTTCCTGTGTCTACTAAAACCCATAAAGAAGAAAAAGTGGGGTCTTCAAGGTGACGGAGACGCTGGATACAGAGGTCGTTCCGCGCATACACGCAGACTCCGGCACGTGAGTGAAAGTTGTGCTCTAACGTGTATCCGGGATAATCCAGGTGCGCAGCGCTTAAGGGACATTGTATCTGCGTCTCCGTCAAAAAGAACAGGTGCGGTTGTTCTGTCTCCAGGTGGTGATGGTAAGATATTAGAGTGCAAACCCCTAATATTACTGAGGTGCACTTTAAATGAGGAGGAGTGCAACCGCTGTACAAACTTTTTCCTTTTTTGGTTTTTCTTCATGATAAAAATAAATAAAGGTGAATAAGGATGGGAAATGGCAGTTGAACGAGGCGGTACGTATCAAACCCGACTTCGAAATTGGTGATGTTTTGCCGCTGGGAGGCTAGCCTGGAGACTGCGGGGACGCCCGAACCCCCCCAGGGATCGCCATCGGGCCTCCTCGCCTGGTCGCCAACCAGCACGATGGAGCCACCCTGGGATTTTTCGCAGCTGGCGGGGCAGCCTTTCGTGGGTGGCTAACCCACTAATTGGGCCCCCAACTACCTGCGGGCGGCCAGCGGAAAACCGTCGCTTTGGATCCCGCTACCCTCCTCGACTAGACACCCGACAAAACAAACACCAACTTGACGTCAACCGGTTCGCCAACGTACCGCAGCTGTTCAGACCCATTTCCCATATACGGCTTCATCGAGCAACGTGCCGGAACACGACTAGGTCGCTTTGCGGCACGACTTTGCGCGATGGGTGGTAACTTTGCCGGCGACCCGATGTTATGGTCTACCAAAAAGGAATATTAAAACTACTGTGAATAATATAAAATATATTATTCACAGTAGTTTTAACAAGTATATACGAGTTACGGCATATAACTAAAGCGTTTTATTTGGTGTATAAAAAAGGTTATTACAAAAATAATTTATCGACAGCAAAACAATATTTTTTTCTGAGATTGAAGAAAATTTCTATTGTCAGCTTAACAATGAAATATGTAATTTTATGTAAGTTGTTATTGTGTGATCTTTTTTAAAAGGTAAGAAAGCATTATCCGTTCTGTTTTTGTGACCCAAAATCCAACGTAATTTTATATTCATTAAACTGTTGTTATTGTTTACGCATTAAACTGTGTTACTTATGTTATGTTATTCTTACAATACAAAGGATAGTGAAAATGAATCTTAAGGTAAATGTCAATAAATCTTAAAGTAAAAGTATATATAAGTGTAAGGTAAGGTAAGTGTAATCTTGGTAAATGTTTATTGTAAATTTAATTATAGTTGCTTCTAATTGAAAGTACTTGTAACTATTTGTATAACAAATATAAACACATACAAGAAAACAGTTACAAATATCTACAAATATTTTTAAAAAATTACCTATATGTTAACTACGTGTTATAGCAATTATTTAAGAATTTGTTTGTTTCTTAAGATGTCTTCATCAATCAATATCAAATATCAATATATATCGGTCATCGACTTAAAATGTTTTTGTAAGTTTATAAACTTTAAATTTAAAAATGTCGTCACACCTATGATAAATGAAACAGCTCGTGATTATATATGGATATGTGTAGTAATAAATCAACATAAACGATTACAGTAACATGAAACATTCCTCAAACATTCACGTTCCTGAAATTACATTCAACGTTAACAAGCCTCAAATTAATTTAAGTCAAACAACGCTACCATTTTGCAAAGTGATCTCCTTTACAAACATAATTAATAATTATTATTGTAATAATTATTCATGTGAGTGTGTCTAATAGATATAACTTTGAATAGATTAATTGATGGTTTAAACATAAAAGATATTGAATATTTATTTTACTACTTTTATTAACAAATCATTGTTAGATTAGACAAATTAATATTATACTCAAAACGAGATGATAAAAAAGGAATCCAAATTTAAATTTCAACATCAAGACAAATTAATATTATACTCAAAACGAGATGATAAAAAAGGAATCCAAATTTAAATTTCAACATTCAAGTCAACAATTTCTTGCGCATTTTAGACACTCAACATATTGCGGGAAGGCAAAACCCTAAACTTAATAACTTATTACGAAATGTTAGAAACGGCAGGTTACGATAAAAACTTCGAAACGAACAAAAAAGTTATAATTTATAATATTTCGTGAAAATCATAGATCGTTTTTCATGTCATAATTAATTAAATTAATATTGGGTTCGGTTGGGTTGGTTGGGTAGCATACATACACACAAATCAAAAACAAACATAAAATGAAAACTATTGTACAAATTTACTAACATCATTGCAAGGGAAAAAATTCAACTCCGCTGGGGCAGTCAAAATCACTTTCAAAGATTTTATTGATTCCCGTCTGACTGGTTTTTTAGTAAAGGGTTCAATAAACTACCTATAAGAGTGCAAAAGTTCATAGAAAACAATGGTTCATACTTTAATTAATTAAATACATTATATTAAAAAATATTTGACTTTTTGTTCCTCCCGTATAAAACGCCAATTTGATTTGTAAGGACCTAATTTTTACTTTGTTATCGACATCATCTCGCGAAAAAAAAAAAATTAACATCTTGCTTTTTGATTGTTTTTATTTATTGAATATTACTTTTAAAAAATATAAAAAAACTCTCGTCTCTCGTAAAAATCTTTTAAAAACTTAATTTAATATACCTAATACTTTTAAAATATTTTCGAACTCTTGAAGAAATAAGAGTAGATTTAATTTAGACGGAACGTATATTATTACAAAAGTTTCAAAGTTTTTTCCTTATAAAAAGAATATTAAATTTCATTCAATATTTTTTTATTAAAGGTTCAATAAAAGATTTTCTATTATTCTGATACCTAACTTTTATTCGAAATTAAATTACAAGATTTTTTGAATATAACTATAAAATTATAATTATAAAAATGTAAGAAAGGTAATTTGCAAGCTCCACCACCAACTTATATTATTTGTACATACCTACATACATATTATATTTACTAAAACAATATGTAGACTACATAGTATAATGGGTATAATATCTTTACTTTCAAAATACTAGATGGAATTTTATCAAATTTTAATAATAGCTTATTGTCTTGGTCATATGTCGCATTCTTATTTCGAAAATTTCATCATTTGAACTAAAAATGTAAGGACTTTATAAGATTATATGATATATATTTATATAGTTTCAATAATTATAAAACTTTCCTACCACATAACATAATATTGTATCTTATATCATGAATTAATGTTATGTTAATACATAAACTATTAAATCACAATAACACTCAGCTAACGGCTTAAAATTACATAAAGTTTTATTGGACATTATTGGATAAAACCAAATCATTACTATTTGATTTTGATTTAGAAAAAAAATGTGGGGTGAAACTTTATAATGTTCTTCTTTATTACTGAGTTTTTACTGATTTTTATTGCCAAAACAAATGTAAATATACATAAATTGTGTCCTCTACGCAACTATTTATAATCTAAAAATAAGCTTAACTTCAAACTCATCAAAATGTTTCAATGCTGGCTTTGAAAATACTTATGAATAAAAAATGAACTCCTTGATTTTAAAATTACCATTACAAAGAAGCATAAAATTTCTTTTACGTTTGAGTTTGAAACAAAAATTCACAAATGATCTTTTAATGTTTCATTTTGAAAAAAAAACCTGGAATTTAAAAAAAAATATTACTTTTCTTAAATTACTAGATGTTTATTTACTTACATTTATTAGATGTTTCCAGAGGCTTTCAGTCTTGTTGTGTCGGAGAAAAGGTTTGTACAGTACTTTTTAAGGTATTAATTATTCCCTATATTTTTTTTATAATAATTTAATGTTCATGTTGATTGGTTGAATAGTTAAGATGTAAAAGCCAGATAAACAAACAAATTCACATTCTTCTTTATAGAATTAATTATGATTACTCAAGAATAGATAAATATCGGTACAACATACAAAGTGAATATATATATGCATATTTATTTTGTCATACATATTATATTATATCTTACAAAAAGTAGCCTATTTATAACCCTGGATGGTCAATTGACCATTGATCAATGCAATTGCATTTATTCCAAAAATCATGAGAATCACTTAAGCGGTTTAGATTTTTCATATAAATTTTCATCACCTAATTCTGACACTTAGAGGTTGGTTTTAGAAAAAAATGTGCTCCTTGCGTCATTAACTATCAAAAATATTTTCATATTTTCTACAACCTAGCTAAATGTAGTTAATATAATATCCTATTCATTAATAGCAAGTACAAACTTTTCGAAAATATTAAGAATACTTTCTACATCTGGTAAAAGTATTTAAATAAAAATTGATTGTTGAATTTGTACCATATTATCTATTCTATTTCTAATTAACATCCTATAAAAAGAAAAGATTAGTTATTCTACTAATTATTTTAATCTGTAAGATGTGTATTGTTGTTACTTCTTAACTTTAAGAAAATAATATTAGGAGGTTTCAACTATAAGTTAAAGAAGAAAATGAGACGTTTTCAGAACTAAATAGAGAAATTGTAAGATAGGCAACATCACAAAGCAAGGCACGTGCTCAAGGTTCTAATTTATTGTCCCAAAAAAGTCCTTGTAAAATTACAACGACCAAAGTTGCTTGTAGTATTAATTCGTAGACGGTGCGTAGCAACTTCGTAATAAGGTAGCGCTTACATACAGAATAATATAAACGCCTTTTCTATATTTATGTGATTTTATTGTTATATTTTCTCCCGAAAGTTTACTATATTTAAATTACTAATATAACTTTTGAACGATAAAGTTTGTAATTAAATACAAATTCCAATAAAATTGTATCATTTCTAACTTTAAAACTCATGAGTATTTAATAGTAAAGGATTTACAAAATATAATGAATGATGTTAAAACAATAAGATTGAAAAGAGATTAAATTGTTTTTCTTGTTTCTTATTATATAATTAACCAATTAATATTTTCTACCGCTAAAAATATTTCACGTAATAGAATAAAAATCGTATTAAAACCATGCTATATGGTAGAATGTACCTTTTATTTTTTTTTATCGTTTTTTTTCATTTTTAAGGCTACCCACTAAAAAACCAACGGTTGACCTCATCGCCTTAGGGACACCCTCACCTCGTAGGCCTATAGCGGGCGGGAGAGGTCACCCCCCTCTCCCGTCCAGGCACTACAGCTGGGGAAGGAGGCTGCGGGCGTAATCCCGCCTCCTTCGACCCAGCCTACCCCTGCGGAGCGGTTCAGAGGAGGCTGCCTCTCTGTCCCGGCCAGGATTTCCTCCCGAGCCAGGTCCTTCGCCTTCCGAATCGCGAGCTGCAGGGTCGACTTCGCTTGGCTATACTGACCCTGCAGCTGGGCCTCCATCTCCGGGTCCGAGCCGCGTCTGCAGCGACACCGGAGGAAGACCCTGCGAGCCCTGCAACAGGCCGCCCGAAGTTCGGCTATTTCGGGCGACCACCAGTAGACACCCCTGCGCCGGGGTCGGAACCCCGCCCTCGGCATGGCCGCATCGCAGACCCTCGATAGGGCCCCGCGCATGCGGCCAGCCAACCCTTCGACGTCGGTTTACTTGCTGGGGGAATCGGGAAAGGCCCAGCCCTGGACGATGGCTGCCTCGACCGCCATTTTCCGATCCAGCCACTGGACTGCCCAGCGAGGAAACCGACATCCCGCCCGCGGTGGCCCGACCAGATCCGGTCGGGAGGCGGAGATCTCAAATCGGACGTATAAATGATCCGATAGAGTCTCCACCTCCGTCTCGACTCTCCAGTCGTCGACCATGCGCGCGACAGCTGGGGTGGCGAACGAAACGTCCACCACGGAACTCCCTTGCTGCCGCACGCAGGTTGGTTCGGTCCCTCTGTTAAGGAGGGACAGACCGGAGAGGAGTGACCAGACCTGGACAGCCCTACCCCTAGCGTCCGTGGCGCGGTTCCCCCAGGCCCTGGATTTGGCGTTCAGGTCGCCGAGGAAGATGACCTTCCCCGACGCCTGTCTGCGAATCGCAGCACTGGCGGAGTCGAGAAAAACCTCGAACTCTGCCAGGCTACGATCGGGGGAGAAGTACGCGCCTACGACGACGTACTCCCCCCACCGTGCCACTACCAAACCCGGGCCAGTCTCCAGGGTGGAGAAAGGGGGACCGGGACCAGGTCCCACAACCACTGCCACGGAGCCGTTTATGTCCCCCGACCAACTGGAATTCGGGGGGACATAGTAGGGCTCGCAGGCCACCGCAACACCAATATCCCACTCCGCCATGGCCTGGACGAAAAGGTCCTGGGCCCTGGCGGAGTGATTTAGATTCGCCTGTAGGAAGCCATGTCGCCGTCTGGTTATTGCGACATGGCTTCCACAGGCGGTTTCCCGCCAACGACGGTCCTGGGAGCAGGAGAGGGAGCTACTACTTTCCCTCGCTTACGGGGAGCTCGACACGCTCCGCTACCGAACTCGTGGCCCGCTTGGAGTCCCAGGTCTGCGCAGAGAACGCACCTTAGGACCCCGGTGCAGCCTGCACGGGAGTGACCCGCTAGGCCGCACCGGAAGCAGACCGAGCTCCTGTCTATCCCGTAGGGGCAAACCGCACGCGTGTGTCCGGGCTCTAAACACCCGTAACAACGCATGGGACGCTCCTCCAGGAGCTCCACTCTAGCCGAACTCCAGCCGACAAGCAGCCTACCCGACTCTAAAATAGTTTTTGCCGCACCTACAGGGCACTGGACAAAGGTAACGCCCGTGGGCCCGTTGCCCCAACGAATCTCTCCAACATGTAGAGAATCGCTGGGGCAGTTAGTGGTGCGGCAAATTGCAGCTGCGACTTTTTGGCTGGTGGCGGAGTCGTCGAGACCTTTTATTTTGATCCCGACCCGTTTGACCGGCTGGACCACATCCGCCACTCCCTCCAGAGTATAGCGGAGACACTGCGCCAACTTCTCCGCCTTATCCGGGGCCGCCTTTGTGAGCTCTAAAAGTCGCGCTCCTGTGGCCGGCCGCCGGATCTTGAGCCCGCCCTCGAGAATGGTAGAATGTACCTAACTCAACTGCGAGCTAACGACTTTATTTTTGAATGGTCTGAGATACTCACGTAGGTACTCTGAATGACCAAATGTTATTTTTTAACTCTTTTTGAAGTAACATCTATGACGCGCATGCTTCTATACGACCACTACGTATGAGGCATCTTTCTGCTCACTGAGTAACTGATGATGTATAAAAGCTACAACTAAGAAAGGTTAGAGCCAAAAACAATCTATTATGGAAGAAAAAGACTTAATAAAGTTTGAAACTTTCTTAAATCCATTGAAGAGTTTCTTAAATCCCCTAAAGATTTGGTCGAAGTAAACAAAATACTGAACATTCCCAATTCCTGTCTAAACCATATAAACCAACCAATCTCTATGTTAACACCTCTGGATCGTGCAACTATGTCTCTTTGTTGTCTTTTTCGGTGTTTATAAACACTACTTGCTCTCAAATCAACTCGTATCACTTATATGTAGACGATTTTGAGATTTACCGCCTTTATATTACTTTGGAAGTCCTAGTATACAGCTAAAGTTACAAATCGTAGGATTATTAACAACCAAACTTTATCCTGAAAATCGTAGATTAGTAAGATGAGTCGAAAGATGCTTACAATCGTGGAATATATATTTTCTTATGTATTCCACCGATTTGTTTGCTTTTTGATAAGCAATCACAAACGGTATAATTTTGCTTGAGTAACCATAAAGAAATGTTAAGTAAATAATTTGTTTTTTGTTTAATTTTCTGAAGACAAAATCAAATAAGATATTGGAAAACTAGCTTATGTTGAGGAATTTATACGAATAAAACTAGCCCTTAAAGCCCGAGCTAGTGTAAGACGATGCAAAAAATGCAAAAAATATAATTAACGAGCACTAAAATGACCAAGCTATTTAAATAATTCCCTTTATTTTTTTTTGCATTGTGACAAAAATGTCCTAAACATACAGAAATTTATAAACGTTAAAAATCTTTTTAAAATATATTAGATAGGAGAATACCTTGTGATTATGTTTACTATACAAATATTGTTGTCGACAATTTTCAACACAAAAATTTCAAATTTAATGCTTTATTGTTTAATTTATATATACTTAATAATTATTTTAAAATAGCTATTTAGAGAGTCGAGTTTTCAATGACGTACATTTTGAAGTAATTATACTCATCGTACTAAATTTTCGTCAAGCGCAAATAACAAAAAAAAAAAATTAGCAAAAACCCCCGACATAAAAAGACTTCTAAAAAGGATAAAAATAATATTATTATGTACTTATTGAAGTCGTAACTTCGGACCGTTTTACGTACGTTGACGACGCGACGGTGTCTATTTTACGAAGTTAATCATTGAGGTTTTAGACTATACGACTCGATATCGTAATTTCTTTATTTGCCTTGGTAACTTACTTCAATTTTAATTTCTTCCTTTACTAAGCGGTCCCCCGACGCAACGACTTAAATAAGTACATATTAAATATTATTTTTATCAGTTTTAGAGGTCTTTTTGAATCGGGCGATATTTATCAGAACTTTAATTGGTATAGAAGATTCTGAAAGAAAATAAGACATTTTTTTTAAAGTGTTCTATCTGTTGGGATAGCATGCTTGATTTCTCTTGTTAAAAACTCTTTTTTTTAAAGTATGGTAGTATATCCTACGTATTGTAAAGAGTTATGGTAGTCAAGCACTCATAAACAATATAGAACTTTCTAATAAGTGCTCACGTCACGAGCATAATGAGTTGGCTAACTATCTGAAATCTAGTGAAGCCTTTTGTACTCTAGCCATAAGCTTATACCGACATCTTAAGTATCGTTATAATAAGTTAAAGGTTACTCTAAGGATTTATCATTTTAACCTTTTAATATATTTTTATTAACAATTTTAAAGCGTCTTACGTAAACTATAACTGCTATAATACTTCAGTTCATATTTAGTATAGGTATATGCTTATTTTTATTAATTGATTATAATCCTTTTTTTTGCCCGAAATCCTCATGGTTACACACCTCAATCCAGGAGATGATGGAACTGTGTTATGTGAAACTCCTACTCACTAAACCTGACGGTTGCCACTGCCATCATAATGGGACACCACGGGATCGCTTTCGCACTCACTGCGATGCCCCGACGTGATCAACGGAGAGGGCACCCCGCAACGAGGAGCCCCTATCCCGTTTTTGCAGACTTGAAAGATTGTGGAGGGATCTCCTTCCTCCCACCCAAGTTGCTGCCTCGGAAGGGGGCCGAGACCCCATCTACCGGGACTTGGTTTCAGGGAATCAGGTGGGTAACCCAACTCGACCATCATCGACCTTGTCGAGCCCCGCCGCAGTAGTCTCCCCGAGAGGAGACCACCGATCGGGCCCCTAGAAGACTCTCAATACGACCCAGCGGGTTCAGCGGCTCTGGTCAAACCGCGAACCACGCGCCGGGACGTACTAAAGCCCGTCTCACGTAGGGGGCCCAACGTCAAACTCGACAGGCCTTTACCGCCGGCCACAGTGATCAGTCGAGACCAGCAAGAAAAAGGCATAAGTTGGAAACCCACCACGCCCACGCTAATCATCACCAAACGCAACCATGGCGTCGCACTCGGCAACGATTAATCCGGGCAACGTCCCGGGCCGTCTCTCCACCAAACACGCTCTCTAAAGTGCTATCTTAGAAGTATCAGGAGTGATTCCGCAGTCAACCCCGGCAAAGAGGGCCTGCGCCCTCCTACCCTCGACGCCCAGGCCAACTTTCCAACGCGATCAAACGATAGAAAGAGGCCCGAGCCCCTCCGCAGGCATGCCACCCCGAAAGTTTACCTGCCTTGGCCAGCCATGGACCGGGCACAAACCCCCATGACCGACCCCCACCGCGCCGGGTATTAGCCAACGGGAAAACCCGACGGTTCACAATAACCGTTGTTGCCCAGGGAGCACCACGAGAGGGTACCCGGCGTTCGCCCCCCAATTGATTATATACCAACGCTATGCTACTTGTGTTTACATGTATGAGCTGTCGAAAAAAAATCTTATAAAGTAATTTATTATACAGTAGTAACCTTCTTTTCGTTTCCGTTGGCTATTTAAACCGAACGATATAAAACTAAAATTAATTGATAAACATTCATACACTAATATTAAATAGAAATACTCTTTGCACATACAAGAGGATTACAGTAAATCACTCGTTAATAATAATTAGCAGGAACTGCAGATCAAATATATCTTGAGTTTTACAGTACTAGAAATCTTCTTTATTTATTTATTTATTATTTATTATTATCCTGTATATTTTTTCCTTCAATTAATTGGTTGTCTGGAAGAAATTACTTGCCTTATCGCTAGGCCGCCAAATTTGTACCTTTTTTTTTTTGTTTTCTTTCTGTGTTTTTTGTAATCGTTAATCTGGCTATATAATAAAGAATATTGATAATATTGACATTGATTAATACTTTATTGTACAAAATAAAATACAATGGGCGGACTTAATGCTAATGCATTTTCTACCAACCAACCAACACAGCTAACAGAAAATAAAACAATGTGGGTACACTATTGATAAACAGAACAGAAAACACTGAAAACTAAAAATATTATTGGTGCTATAATAAGCTAAAATATAGGTAATGTATAATAAATATATACATATATAACAATAATATTTATAAACTTTTGAATTCATAACATTTTTATTTATATTCTATAATTAAATCAAAAAATTAGAAAAGATTGATACGAAACTCTTCTTGTTAAAGCGAAGTTATTGAAATTAATTTAAGAATAAACTTTTTCAGTTAAAATAGTATAAAAAACTCATGTTTGATTTAAGTTATACTTGAAAATCAGTAAATATATATGTATATTTTATTAATTCCACCACAAAGTATTCAATTGATGTTTAGTAGTAGTGAGTAAAGTAAAAACATGTAGGAGTGGAAAAATTCACTTTAATTATCAAAAGCTAGATTTAAGTAAAATTTGGTTGTTCTGATACTAAAAGACCTTTTTATGCACAAAACTTTATGACAAACGAGAATATAAATAAAGTACTTACATTTATGAAAACCTTGAACAGCACACTTACAATTTACAAATTACAAAGGAGACGGATTATCTTGGAGACGACTGTTTTTATTTCGACCAAACATAGCTAAGAATCATATCGACGAACATAGCTTTCGATTAAAAAACTGCATTCAAATCCGTCCTCGCGTTTGGCCGTTACCTTGCCATAGACAGACACATAGATACACAGATCGTAAAGTCAATTTTAAAAAACCCCTCTTTTTGAGTCGGGGGTTAAAATTGGATTTGTGCATAAATAATAAGCTATAGTCGGTAGTACTTTTTCTCTGTATTATTAACAACAAGACTTTAAATATGTTTAAAATAAAGAACTAAGAATTCGATGTTGTACCAACATTTAACCTATCTATACATATAATAAAATTGTCACTGATCGATTTCTGTACCTGGAAAATATTTAAAAAAAACATGATGCCTTTATAAGACATTTATAGAGAGAGAGAGAGCCTTTATATATATGTCTGTATGTTTGTGCATGCTAATCTCAGAAGCGGCTTCACCAATTTGAATGCAATTTTCAGGAATATATTATCACAGCCTTCACTTAACATTTAGTGTTTATTTCATCTAAATCGGTTAAGAAATAAAAATGTTATGTCAGTTTATGTCAATCACGTAATAGGTATCATACAAATCTTATTATATACATTAAAAATATTTTAAAAAACATATCACGATGTGAAGTGATAACTTACAGAATCCATTTTCAGCATTTTAAAAATCTTTGTCTGTTTATCTGTTTGTCTTTTAGTTGTGCACACAACATGAAAAAAAAATCAAATATCATACAGGGGGACCTTTATATAAGCAAGAGAACCCAAAACAATCTTTTTTCATTTTGTCTGTTCGTCCGTATGTCTGTATGTTTGTGAACGATAATCTCAGAAAAGGATTAATCGATTTGGATGCAATTTTAGGGAATATATTGTCAGGGGATTCACTTTACATTTTGTTTTTTTTTAACAATCGGTTAACAAATGACAAGGTTAATAATCTCTTATTGTCGTGCCATTGCTGCTTACCAGTTTGGAAGTTTATAGTTTTTACATACATTGGTAAGTACAAATGGTAGGTTTTATCAAAATAGAAAAATCTATGCATACGAAGTTAGCACAAAGGCACAGCTAGTTATAAAAATAATAACATAGGTAATTGAATTTTAATTTTAATTTAATTATTTTTAAAAATACAAGGTGCAATTTTTGAAATTTTAAACTGAAATAAATAATAAATAAAACCATTTTTTTTCATAACCGTATTATTAAATGGTTAGATTTCTTATTATATCTAGATAATTATAAGTTTTTGACAATCAAACTAGAGAAACAGCTCTTAATATGGTTAAGTAATTGCTGGTTAACTCTCAGCATAATCTTTCTATTAATTAAGATAAGAAACCTAGCTCCTTTATCCAACTGGTTTAAGTCGGACACCAAAGCAAAACCGCTAATTAATCTCACCACGCTATTTAAACAATGCTTTTAAAATTAGTTTCAGTCTGATTAGCTTTGAGTTTCAGTCTTGTAATGTGAAATGATGTAAAAAAATATTTTTTACATCATTGTAATAAGTGTGATAAATTATAATTTATCACACTTATTACAGAATACTATAAATTTTATATAAAATATTATTATTGTGATTAAAGGTCACTTACTTTACTAATATCGTATGGAAAACATCAAAAGACAGACTTACTCTTATAAAAGATAATATAATATAAATAATTGTGTAACATAATGTAAACAATTACAATTATTGTGTAACAATAATTGTAATTACAGAGTTAATTCCAAACATACATGTTTATAGGCCACCGTCATATAACTTTGAACATTTTGAAAAGATTATGGATGAAGTATTGTTTAAACTATCACATTCTAGTAAATAGATAATCATTTGTGGAGACTTCAATATTAATATTCTTGAACAAAATTCAATAAGTATAAAGTTTTTAAATTTGTTCAAATCTTATAATCTTTTACACATGTTTATGTAGCCTACTAGAGTCACAACCACTAGTGCCACTTGTATTGATAACATTTTTACAAATGTTATTCCAAATTTTAAATGTTTATTTAATACATTAGATTCTCACCACTATGGCCAATTTTTTTAATTCAGTTGTAGCAAGAGGGAAAAATCAAAACAAAAAATAAATTTTATACCAGTGACTGTAGAACATATCAAACAAATTAAAAGTGGCTTAGTACGCTATTTGCCCTATTAACTATAGACCAATTTCAGTCTTACCCACATTTACTAAGATTTTTGAGTAAATAATTATTAATCAACTTGTTGCATATTTCAGTAAAAACAATCTCTTACACAAAAACCAGTTTGGTTTCACTCTACAACAAATGCTGGTGTTGAGCCGTTACTAAACATATTTAAAGTCTGGGAAGGCGGACAGCATGCACTTGGCATTTTCTGTGATCTATCTAAGGCGTTCGACTGCGTTCAACAAGAAATCCTTATAAAATAGAATATTATGAAGTTAAAAATGAGTCCTTAGATTTGATTAGTTCATATCTTAATGATAGAATTCAAAAAGTTGATGTAAATGGAAAACGATCCTCTGGCACTTTGATAAAAATAGGTGTGCCACAGGGCTCTATCTTAGGGCCTTTCTTGTTCCTCATTTACATAAATGACTTACCTCACCTAGTGAGGGAAAAACATGGGATAGTGTTGTTTGCTGATGACACTTCTCTTACTTTTAAAGTTAATAGACGGCAATCTGTTATTGACGATATAAACAATGCTCTCTCAGATGTTGTACAATGGTTTAACGCCAATAATTTGCTACTCAATAAAAAAAAGACGAAATGTTTCAAATTTAATTGACCAAATGTAAAAAATGTTAGAATCAATGTACAAATTAATAATGAGGAATTGGACTTGGTCAAATCTACTACTTTCTTGGGCATTACTTTGGATCAAAAATTGCAATGGGGTCCTCATATATTTGATTTGTCAAGCAGACATAGTTCTGCAGCATACGCGGTTAAAAAAATACATCGATTAACATATACGGAAACTGCTCGATTAGTTTATTTTAGTAACTTTCATAGCTTAATGTCTTACGGTATACTCTTATGGGGCAATGCGGCTGACATTGATACCACATTTTCATTGCAGAAGAGGGCTGTTCGAGCAATATATAATATGAGACCCAGAGACTCTTTAAGAGACAAATTTAAAGAATTTTGAAAATTATGACTGTTTATAATCAATATATTTATGAAAATTTAATTTACGTTCATAAAAATATTTCATAGTTCAAGAAAAATTGTGATTCACATAAAATTAATGCAAGACAAAAATAAACTCGATATGCCCGGCACTAGGCTCCATAAAATAAGTAAATCCTTTAAAGGTTATTGTATACGTCTTTATAATAAACTCCCAAATGAAGCCTTAAGCCTATCATTAAATAAATTTAAATTATATGTTAAAAATAATTTGATAAAAAAATCCTACTCTAGTGTAAAGGATTACATCAACGACGGTATATGCGAATAGTTAGTAATCTCCGCAATTTGTTTGTTGTACTAAATTAATTTTGCTCTATCTACCTGCTGCATCACACCGATTCCTTAGAAGTCACTTCTTGCGGTAGCATCGGGAGTCGGGTTGCCTTCCTCCCTCAACTATGGCGAAGGGGGTGATGGCTGGCTCTTGTGTTATGCTCGTGAACGGGTGCTGCTTGCGGTGACTGGTTGTGTGGCAGGCCGAAGATTTTGTTTTTTTTTTTTACTGTTATTATTATTTCATTTTCATTGCCTGAAATTATTAGGCTTCATTTCCGATTGATTGCGACGGTTCTAGTTGTTCCAAAATTACATTTAAGATTGACGTTTGTGAAACAGTGATCACAATAACAAAAAATATATCCGGCTGAGTTTGTTGTGTGGTTTTTCTCAGACCAGGACGCGTTTGGAACCCTCATAGCTTAAACATTAAGATGGATAGTGCTTTTACAGAAGGGCTTATTACGATAAATCTAGTATCGTAACTGACCCTTCTGTCACTTCCATGTTGACGTTCACAAGTGATCACTCATTATAATTCTAAGTGGAAAAGATATAAATAAATAAACAAATGAATCTATTAAAATATAATTTCGATGATATTAATATAAAATTTTATAAAATTTCTTACATCATATGCAGGACGTCTATTTGTAGTGTATCAACGCTTTTAATAACCAATGCAATAAAATATGGTTATTACGCATATTTTCACGAAATTATAATAACCAATTGTGCTGAAATGCCGTTCACCAAATTAACTAAAGCCAATTTAGCTGAACCCAAGAAAAGAGATACGTAGCACATTTTTGTTGTTCTTTGATAAGTTTATTCGTAACATCTAAGGACATTCAATTTCAGTTTGTAATGCCCGCGTAACTATTGTTGCGATTTATCATTGTTATCTAACTATCTAAAAACAGGTAAATCGGTAACTTGGACAACTTTTATTATCAGATGGCCGCTTGCGATATGCCACTTTAAAAACGAAAGTATAACATTGTGTAATTTTCTCGATGCAATGGAAAAAAATCAAAACTACTTAACTTTGCACTACAGTTTCATGCACTAAAATATTTGATTTCTTATATTCATTCAGATTCTGCAAAAGGATATAAAACATTTGGTTATTGCTAGCCTCTCAGGGTTCTTAATTAACTTAATTCTTCCGTCCCCTTTACATCATCGGACATTCCGACAAACGGCAGGTATTCATCCTTACGTTGTGAATATTCCTCCTGTCCGAATGAAGCTTTGCTTCGTCTTTTTGAGTTCGTACAGTGAACAACTGGAACTTCTTGCGGTATGTCATGAAAATTTATGTAAATAATCGTAAATCGGCTGGTTCTCACCTTAAACTGGGTGTACCACAAGACAATTCTTAGCCTCTTTTTATTTTTACTTTATATTAATGATTTGAGCTTTTACGTAAAAAGTCTATGTAATATTGTGCTTTCAGCTAATAATACCTCGCTTATTTTTAAAGTTGAGTATTTTAAGGCTAATTATGACGAAGTCAACAGTGTTGGGTCGCGTTCTTTATTGGTTCTAATTAATAATTTGATCTTAAATACTAAGAAAACTAAATGCATGGAATTTACACTTCAATAATTATAATTTAACCTATTTAAAAACATTTTGTTAGTTCTTAATGCAATATATTTGTATGTTATATGTTTTTGTCTAAAAAATATACGAATATTCCTTCATTTTTTAGGTTGTCATTGTTTTAGTCATTACTTTTTATTCATATATTTTGTATTGCTAATTAATACAAACAACCATTTTCCTGATATTTTCTTTTTTTTATGCATTGTTTAAGATTTATTACTAACTTTGAATATAACAAAGTTAGTTCCTTCTGGAGTTTTTACAGCAAAAGTGGATTAAGATTTCATCCGTACGTCTAATACTATATATTATGTTGAGTTCGTGTGATTTATAGACAAAGTTTGGAAAGTTTTACGTGTCATCCACGGGCTCTTAGGGAAATTTAAAAAGAGTTTAAACTTTTTACGTTAGCTTGATGACGAACTGTAACCGAGTTATGTAGTGTTAAATTTTTCGAAAACCAATAAAAATGTTTTTATCAATAAAAGTATTAAATCACCAAAGAGATTTATATCCAGTAATACCTATTATTAAACGATATACTCATATCTTATTAGTTTAAACTTATTGAAGATATTTTTTTTTATGAATTTTCTAATAAAACTAAACATCAATCATCAACAACAATATTATTATAAGGAAATAAATTGCCGATATATTTTTGAATTATAAAATACGACCATGTTTCTAACTTTCGTAAAAAATACTCGCATTTTATGTCTTCCCTACAATTCTTCCTTAGCAGGTTATTTATGTGATCGATTCTCTTTCTTACACAGTTCTGAATCTCCCTGTAGGCCGCACCTTTCTATGAACCTCAAACTATACATAAAACTACGATTAACTCTCATTCTTTTACGGTTCAAGCAGTGAGGTTGTGGAACACATTACGGTATACAATATACTCATCTAAAACGAGTAAACAAATCAATACCCATGTAGAATGCGATTGAAAGTTTGTATGTTTACATTATTTTAGTTAAGAATTATATGTTATAGCTTTAGTTTTACTTTTTAAATTAATATACTGCCAATCATTTTTGTACTCTCCTTTCACAGGTCTGCTGCAAGAGATTTTATTTTGAAATTAATAGTGCTTTTATACAAATCTACAGTAAATATGTTTATCTTATAACTATTATGTGTGTACGTAAATGTTAAATAAATAAATATAAATATATATTTTTTAATTTCTCAACGAATTTATTTGGATAGTTGGTTTATTCTCCCTTCTTTTGTAAGGATTCACATTTAAAAAAGGCATATATTTCAGGAACAAAACATTCTCGTCGTTCTGAAACGTACGTGAAAACGAAATTCCAATAAATAGAAAAATCATAAAATCACAAATAATAACAATATAAATCATGGAAAAAATACCTCTTCTCCAATTTTATTCATTCATCTTATTCATCTCATATTTCATGCATTTGTATTTGTTTTTATGTATTATTGGGAAAATAAGAAGTATATGAATTAATTTGAGAAAAATAAACATGTCAATGCTCGTCAACATTATTTCATATGAGAACATGTTATTCATATTTTATTATAAAAAGAATCAACAACCAAATTGCCTGATACGATGTATAAAACAAAAGTACATTAATATCAACAGGAATAAGTCTGTCTTTCAATTTAATTGCTGAATTCTGTAAACTTACTAGATTTAAACATTTTGCTATAGGTAAATTATTGTGTTAAATGTAACTAACTATTCGAGATTATTAAAGTAAATGCATTAATTCAATAGACATATTATAGGGTACTTATATATATATATATATACTTCAAAAACTAAATTCACTGTTGTTTGTATTTAAATGTACTCTAAGGTATGATACATATCTTAATTATCGTAGTTATTACCAGAATTAAATATTTTTAAACGTAAAAATAAATGTGTATTTCAAACTCCTTGAAACATATTTGGTAAAAAGATATAAACAATATTTCTGTGTAAAAAATACATTAAGAAATACATTAATGACTGAGTAGGTGGAAGGATTTTTTTCTAGTAATTTTTTAACTATTTAAACTTGCCAATATATTTGTTAATACATTGTACCTATTACACGTATTTGTATGTTTCATATTTCAAGTATTTGTTTGTTTGAAATTATTGAATATTCAAGGCAATATTGTTCAATGAAGAAACAATATCATATTATTATAATTGGATATGATTGCAACGTGAGATTATTATTTACGTTTATCATTATGAGGAATAATTTACATTGGTAAAATGTATAAAATGAAGGATTTATCTAAAATGTTTACTACTGAAGTGATACTGGCTTGCTTTGCTCAAACTAAGATTTTTTTTAAACGACTTCCATACAATAAGAGCATAAGGATGGTCTCGCTCTAATATTGAAAACATATAGATTATGTTTAAATAGACAAAAATACCTTAACACGTCAATTAATTTTAGGTAATTATGAATTGTATTGCTACACTTCTTTTTTTTGTTTTAATAAAGTATTTTTAGTCTTTGTGTCAAGGCAATAAAATAAATAATACAATTAAAATACTTTTTAATAAAGCAGCTTTAGTTATAAGCTGAGCAAATAGTTGAAAAATACTAATATTCATATGTTCGTATTTAAAAAAAATACCGGTTATAATTATTTTATCATTTTAGTTATCCATCCTTATACAAAAAAGGCAGATAATGTTTAGAGTGACACTAGAGCTTGAGTTTACGATATCTCTGTCCCATGAGATACTGTGTGTGTGTATGTATCACTATTGTGTTTCATCCCGACGGAGTATGTTAATGCATTTAATGTCCGCTAATAACAGCACGGTATATTATAATACACAACTATATTATATAACATACTTGATGGGAAGTTACCAAGAAAAAGCCAGATTAAACTGATTAGAAACTGAAAATAATTTACAAGATCTAATTTAAAAAAATATTTTAGTTTATTAAAGCTTAAAGTATTTTTCGTACCAAGATATACCATCTTTAATAATTAAAGATTGAAACTAAAATGAAACGTATAAATAACGTGAAATATATATATACAGTAATATGTCATGCATGGTCAGCATGACTGACGTATATTAGCATTACGAAATCTATGCGTTAAAATATACTATTTTAACGTTACTAACTTACAACAATAACAATCTCCTACACCATAAGCTATAAAGCCAGAACCCTCACTTCAAGTCCTGGGACATGACACAAAGCATCTTCATGTAATTTGTAATCACAATTGATTGAAATCTGTAATTACACCTTACTTAAGGACACGCATTGAGACTTAGGTCAAGTGAGGTTAAGAGCAGTAAATCTTTAATGCCAGTCTAAAGCCGTAGCCTCGATTTTCCCACGGGACCGCTCTGCTCCTTCATTAAGTTTCACATAATGACAGACGATATTACCTCATCAGTAAACTATCTGTTTCATAGAAGAAAATGTTATAAATGAGAATACCTTTAATTAAGGAATCAATTATAAGTATAAAAGTTTTTTAAAACATATATATCTAAAAAATGTTAACTGCCAAAAATCTAATAGAAGTGTAAAATTAACTACAAATCTAGAGTTAGTTGAACACATGTAGAAATCAGGAAAATCATGTAAACAACAAGATAATAAAAATATCGTTATGAGAATTTATTATGTAAGAAAACAAAATTATGTTAAAAAACTAAGTTTTAGATTACTATTTTAGAACTGGTAGATTTCCATGATATATTTGATTATTTAATTAAAAGAATATAACCACAGAGAAAAACCTCGAACTCTGCCAGGCTACGATCGGGGGAGAAGTACGCGCCTACGACGACATTATATTTTAATAAATTTAGAATGGAAAATAAATCTATACGGGCTGGGTTCGAACCCGCGACCTCTGGGAATCCGTCCCATTGTACGACGATTATTTTGAGATAATATATTTTTTTATAACGGAATACCATTGAACAAAGCATGTTGAATCAATTCGTTACTTACTCTTAATAACCAAAATATTTAATTAGGGGTTACCAAAATTGTTTACTTGTTTAGAGGAAAATCTTTATTTCGTTAGAGGCATGTGTGGACGGTGCATCCAGATATCAAACAATACGTACAAATGGGTTTCACAGATCCATTACTGGATTGGAATCGATAATATTGATAAGAATTGAATCCGAGATGAGTATTGAAATAAGTCTACTAAAAATGACCTCGTTTTTAAATTTGGTACAGAAAAACTTTGATTTGACATCATGGTTTGGTATACGATTACGACTATAGTGTTAGCTTGTGAAAAAATAGTGTCTTGATCCGTAATTAATATTGAGTATTTTATAGATAATTGTAATTATTCTTATAAAAATAAGTAGAAAATTTTATTAAACGTAACGGTTATTTTGTGAAATTTTATAAAGTTTATATCAATTATTATTTTTAATGTATTTATAATATGTTAGTTATGTTGAATTATTAGAAAATGTTTTAGTTTATTTAGTAGTTCACTTTTGACTTCCGATTAAAGTGTCAAATTGTCATATTGTTAGTCAATAGAAGACTTGTAAATAAAATTTAATGAAGTTCTAAGATTTGTGTAAAAGGACATCAGTCTTCATTGGGCGTTCAATCAAATTAGTGTTCAGATCCATATGTATTGATAAGTGATAGTTATATAAACCAAGTGTTAATTATAAAAATATAAAAGAATCAATTGATGAAGAAACCCTCTTTTATTTTAAAGTGTAAAATGTTTACAATAGTAAGCGTTTCGGAAGGGATTTGCTTTTGTAATTGAGCGACACACTCTTCTGAGTGTTGAGCCCCAGAGCCTAGTCTTGAACGAGTGTTTTGATCGTCAGCACCGATGAAAAGTGATGAAGGGCGGACATCTATTTGAATGAAATACGGTCTTCCATCGAAATTACAGTTTATTGCTAACTAAAATTCTCGACAAAATTAGAACTGTGTAGCACTAATTCTACAATGTTCTTCTTTGTTGTTCAAGGTTGTTCTTCCTTCGAGCGACAAGTGTAGAGCTGTACTAGTGCCGATATGGTGACATCCAGGCGTCCTCACACCAAAATATATGTAAAATCTTGCTTACACACACATGTACACACCCTAGAGAAACAAATAAAATAAAATAAATATATATATAAACATATTTAATACCCCATAAAAAGGTTTATTACGTTCCTTTTATTTTGTTTTTGATCTGAGTACTTACTTTTCTCAACTTCTGTTCCTTCAATAATGATGTACTTTACTGCGACAATAAAAATTTTGCACGATATAAAACGGAGGTTAATAGTCGTTCTTTAATTAAAACGATCTGGTACATTTATTACTTTCGAGGTATAAATTAAGAATTCGAAGTCATACGTGCAATTGAACTGCTTTTTTATTTATACCGCTTGTTTGTTCTGTTCTGTTCTGTTTTGTTGTTTGTACCGATATTTTTTACCCCCGACTCAAAAAAGAGGGGTGTTATAAGTTTAACCTGTCGATCTGTGTATCTGTGTATCTGTTCGTCTGTCTGTGGCAATGTAGCAGCCAAACGCGTAGAAAGATTTGATTGTAATTTTTTAATCGAATGTCTGATTTGTCGAGATGGTTCTTAGCTACATTTGGTCGAAATGGAAACAGTCGTCTCCAAGATAGGTTCTTATAAAATATTGTAAATAATAATAATAATAACTAGAATGAAAAAAAGTGAAGGATTCATAATAAAAGACAGATGAATGAAAAGGAAAGCAGAGCGTAAGATTTTCACATTTCTAAGAGTCTCCTTAAAACCCAAATTGTTCTCTTAAGTAGGAACAAGTAAATGGATTGAGCAATTCACAGTTTAGAAAACTAATACTGTGAATATTTCTGCGGTAACGGGTGCTAAGCCTAAACCTAAGCGTCTCTAGAAAATTGGAACTGTAGTCTTATTTTCAATATCCAAACAACATTTTCAAAGATTTTGTAGATGCTCTAGTTAACTTATGTCATCCTCTCTTAGATTTAAATCTCAAATATCAGCTGAACTCAGAAACTATAGATAAAGTTAACACTGATTTGGTGAAAATCTTTTCAGAGAATCAGCAGCAAACATCTTCTCACTCACTTCATTATTCTAAAGATAAAGTTTGGTCGAAGATTACTGCAAGATACTTATGATGCAGGTTTATATATATAACAATATATATTGTTACGTACATGAATATACTATAAATATTGTAACAAAGTAAAGGTATTACTTTTACAGTGGTTAGTTTAGTACACAAATATCCATTGGTCCATTGGCTGCAATACAGTCCTTTAAACGTTGAGGCCAGTTATTAATAGAAGCACGCGCTCTTTCCATAACACTGCCAATCGTATGGATTGTTTTAGGGACTTCAAATTATCATGGCGTTTAGAACAAGCTGTACTCTCTAAAACTAACCATAAATCATAATCCAGCGGATTAAGATCCGGACTAGACGACGGCCAGTCTTCAGCTCTGATGAAGTCCGAGACGTTCGCTTCCAACCATGACTGCGTGAACCAAGCTTTATGACCCGGCGCCGAGTCTTGTGGTGGTGGTAGTTTTGATACCTTTTTCACAAAAAATATGGCTCAGTTACTCCTTCATAGCTAACACCCCACCAAACCATCACTGAAGTCGGATAATGCCCATGTTGCACTCTGTTGACTAATTGTGAAGCTTCCTTAGAGTTTTGAGCATAAATACGGTCATTTTATTTGTTAATATGTTGCTCAATTGTAAAAAAATATGTAATAATATCTATCTAATCTAAATATATATGTAAACATTTTTTTTCTGTGATCTCCCTTTGCGTATCGCTTCAGTAGTTGTTTCGATTTTACCACACTATTCATCTTTAATTTATCAGTTAAGTAATGACCAGTGCGTCTCTTATATATAGGCTGCAAGTCCTGATTCTAGGTGCTATCTTCATTTCCCGTGATAGAATCTTTTGCCTTCGGATAGGATTTCTTCGAATTCTTTCCCTTACTGCTTTGACCCCCTTTTTCGTACGCACACTACGTGGACGGCCAGATTTTTCTCTGTCACAAACAGAGGAAGTCTCATTGTACCTATTAATAGCCCGGTACACAAACATTTGACTAATTTTCAAAATTGCATTTGGCTCCCAACGAAACATTTACAGTTTATGAAATGTTAATGGACATACGTATTATGATTCGTTGCTAAATTACCTTAAATAAACGTTACTTAAATTATGGTTTTTAACTTAAACCTGTTAGTACTGTGTTTTAATAAATAAACCATTAGTCCAGTTTACCTAAGGTTTAAAAGTGTCTTATTCGTGACCTGTAATATTTTTTTAGAATGTGTAAAGTCCACGATGAATTGATATATTTTTTAAAACCTATCTTTTAATCTGTTATGAAATTATACACTGCTAATAAAGTGAATGCTAGTCTCGCATAAAACATGGTCGAGAGAGTAAACCCAATGACATTATCGAGCTTACTCTTGCGTATCTTTTGCACATGTACCCATATGTGTGATATGATACATACATATATGTCATATCACCCACATTTGTACATATATATGTATATATACACTACCCATACATGTATGTATGTATATTTTTAAACTTACATCTGTCAACTTTGATGCGGAGAATGTTGAATTAACAATATATTTATTAATTATATTTCTCACAGGTAAGTTTTGACCTTATAAAATATTCTCAATTACCTTTCGAGAGCCTTGTGAATTATAACATCAGCAAACGCAAACTTCTTGTGCAGAGATTAACTGCGTCTTACAGGCCTAAAATATGGCAATGAGGGGTGTTCCTTAAACTTCTTAATTACTTAGGAAAGGTTTTTCTTAGCGAAAACTTTTAGTGCAAGGTGAACTCCTTTATTTAAAGGAAAAGTATAATTTTAGTTTATTTTTAAAAGTGAAATGATTACTAACGGAATGGTAAATATAATTTGGCTGTAATTCTTTAAAAAAAAAAGGTTTCTGTAAAAATTGTTGCAATAAATCAAATTCAATAGTAAATTTATATTATTGTTATATATGTATATCTTTATTATATATATATTTATTGTATATATTTATTGTATACTAACTTTTACCAGCGGCTTCGCACGCCTTAAATTCGTAGTAAAACAATTAACCCTTTCCCTTTTTTCTGTATAGGCTTCTATATGAATTGTTTTAAGTGATACAATCAAAATTAAGACATCGGCAGACATCGCTCACTGTCAAAAATGTATTTAAAATTTTTAATAAGGATATAATATTAGATACTGTATTTTTTTATAAACAGAGTTCTTAATAACCATTCTAACCATATATCATTCTTATAGAATTTCATTGAAAATAATCAAAATATGACCATATAAACTTAAAAAAATCTGAACTATATAATCGACGTTATTTTGACCATCAATTTGCAGGTCTGATTTTATTAAAAAAATGTTTATTTTCTATTTTTAATGCTAAATAATATGTATTAGCATTTAGTTGGCTATTTGCATAATAAAATTTTCAATACTGAACATTCACAAAAGCCATTTTTTAGACGGTTTCACGGTTCCATACCAGAGTGCGCCGGCCGACCGTACCGCCCCGCAAACGCGATGTCCCTATATTTTTAATCTGTAATATCTTCGAAAATATTCATTTAAATTACATGCTAAACGGGCTATATCGTTCCATATTAAATGCAAAATGTATTTAATGTACTTAATTAGATAAGGATTAAAGCTGTATTGCTTAAAATCGCTACGTAAATAAGCCATTATTTCTCTTAAAAATTAAAGGATAAAAATTGGCTATTGTGGGTTATCCCTAAGAGATAAACATATACCATCGTGGACTTTCTTGTAAAACTTTTTAAGGTATACAATACTTAGTACATTATTTTGATCTATCTCGTAGAGTTCAGCCAGCGTTTTCAATGTAAGCGCAAAACAATGTGTTTGTTTAAGACTTTGCATTAGAAATCTTGAAATTATCAGTGGTTTTGAAGATCTAATCATCTAATAGACATAGGGATAGACGCGGGAAGCGACTTTGATTTATTATATGTAATGATTATATATGTACCCTTATTGTTTTATTTTCTGTAAGCTGTTTTGGTTGACTGATAGAAAATACTTTAGCACTAAGTCCGCCCATTGTTTTTTATTTTTTACAATAAAGTATTAATAAATAAATAAATACGTAAGTTTTTAACCATTCAACCTTTATTATTTTTTACTGTGATATAAGTGATATGCAACTTTTCATTATACTAAAAAAGAGTCGTTATTGTTGTCTATTTATTATTGTCTTTCTTTTAAACATATTTATCTTATATACAATGTTACAAATTATTACAAACTTTTAATAAAATGTAAAAGTTATTGGTTATAAAAAATATAGAATAGTTCCTCTAACAAAAATCAACTTAAACTATCCGAAAATGTTTCAAAATACCATTTTCAAACGTATAGTCTAATACAGAATTATATATATATACCGCTAGCTAAAACGGCTCATCAGTATTCAGCGGCAAAGCAATTGAACTGCGGTAGTGTGCGGTCCTCCCACTTAATTTTCCTTGTTCCAACTGTTCCACTTATTTGCATTACAAAAACACAATTTCAAGGCAACGCACGTTATATACCATTAAGCATGCGTTACTAAACTTTAGCGTTCTCAATAGCTTCAAACACCTATATTATAAAATATACGTTTTAAGATGTTCATCGTTTCTATAGCCGGTAAAATGGCCGCCTTAAACGAAGACTGTATCTTAAAACAACCGAAATATGTAAGAAGCAATTTATTTCAGTTATACAATGTATTTCTTTATATAATATCATAAAACGTTCTATTTCAAGGAATACTAAAAGGAGGAAATGTGAAGTACAAGAAGCTCTTGCAATTAAGTATTTTGAACATGATGTACTTACATAAAAATCACACTCAATGATCATCAAAAAATCTTAATATTTTGCATTCAATGATAATTCTAGTCCAACAAGTAGCGGAAATCAATAACAATAAGAAAATTCTTAACTATATATTTCTTAACTATACAAGCATAGTTTAAAACAAGAGTGGATGACCATATTATTATGTGTTAAAAATCTAATCAATATTGGCTCTACGATAACAGAACAAATTTTAGCTAATTACATACATTTGACAAAGCGTCCGTTTTAGCTAGGGAAAATTAAAAAAAAAATCCAAAACAAGTCGCTGTTTTAACAGGACCAACCTAAAAGAGAAAAGTGAATTTAAGAAAACAAAAAAATACCAAACGGATAAATTTAAAACAAGCGAGGCGAAACACTTGAAAATCGATACCAAATTATCATTGCACAAATATTTCACTTAGACATACTTTTTAAAATAAGATACAGTATAATTAAACAAGACTAGTAAAACTGGGTGTGACTTTTATGTTGAGTTCATCGGTAAAGATAATTTATTAATTTCAAAATTTGTTTGAATAACCGTGTTTAAATTTATGATGTGCAAATTTATGATGTGTAAAACCTTTTTCCTATATGCCTTATCAATAAAATCACAAGTCTTATAAGCCTATAGGACTGATTGGTACCTCATATTAAGTTTTAAAACATTATGTAATAAGAATAACAAGGTTATATCTTGAAGTATTATTATACACGAAGAACAAAGACATATAGTTTTATAATCTGGTTTATACGTTGGTAAATTGGTTTTACTTTATTTTTTTTTCATATCGTCAATATTTAGGAAAATAAAGCATAATTACTAGTAAGCATTTGACGATTACACTGGATTTGTGTTTCCTCTAATAGCAACACCTAAAAGACGATTACAATAAACTACGTCTAAATGTGTTTTTGAATGCATCTTTTAATGCTCCAAATGTTATAAAAGTATTTTGTTTTTTTTTTTAATTAACCTAACTAATCAATTTGTTATACAACAAATTGCTTATATTAAACTATGTTTGGGGTATAACTATAAGGGGTTTGCACTCAAATCTTTTAGCTGTCCACCACCACCTGGAGACAGAGCAGCCGCACTTGCTCTTTTTGACTGAGACGCAGATACAATGTCCTTTGAGCGCTACATACTTGGATTATCCCGGTTACTCGTTGGAGCACAACTTTCGCTCACGGGCCGGAGTCAGTATGTACGCGCGGAACGACCTCTGTATTCAGCGTCTCCGTCACCTTGAAGACCCCACTTTTTCTTCCCTATGGGTTTTAGTGGACACAGGAAACGAAAAAATCCTGTATTCCTGTGTCTACCGTTCGCACAGCGGTGACCAGGAGACAACTCGTTTATTTGAGTATCTTAGTGAGGCTGCAGATATGGCTCTGTATCAGTACCCTTCGGCGCAGCTCGTCTTTCTGGGGGACTTTAATGCCTGTCATCAGGACTGGCTGTTCCCGTACCAGAAGACCGACCATGCTGGAAGAGAAGCGCGGAAATTTGCGTTGTCCTTGGACCTCTTTCAGCTGGTGAAGCAAGCGACAAGGGTACAAGGGGACAAGGGTACAAGCGGTAAGGGTAAGATGTGGTAGGCCATACAGCCAATTGCCTGGACCTTCTGCTGACAACTGATCCGGACAGGTATCGTGTAGAAGTCACCTCCCCCTTGGGAACCTCCGATCACTGTCTGGTGAAATCTGTGTTTACATATTCCCCACCAGCTTTCGAACCTCATGGTGTTAGGCGAGTATGGAAATACAAGTCAGCAGATTGGGATGAGATGCGACACTTTTTTGCGTCTTATCCTTGGCGGCAGGTCTGCTTCTCTTCTTTGGATCCGTCGAGTTGCGCGGATGCTATAACCGATGTGGTGCATCAGGCAATGGAGTATTTTATTCCTTTTGCTGACGTACCCATCGGTGGCAAAGCTCGCCCATGGTTTAATGCCGAATGTGGTCATGCTCAAGACCGAAAACATTCGGCATATCTCATTTGGGCTGATGCTCGAACCCGCAAAACTCCGGATGTAAGTTTGAAGAAGAGAGCCTTTAACCAAGCTGCCAAGTCCTACAAGAAGGCATTGCGGAAGGCTTGTCTTGATCGGATCGTTAAGAATGGCGAAAAGCTCTCTGTCAGACCAACTGGCAGTCGAGCTTTCTGGTCTCTTGCCAAAGCGATCGAGTCGAACTTCTGCCAACCCTCACTGCCTGCTCTGCTGAAGCCTGATGGATCCCTGGCCCACACTGCAACAGAGAAAGCGAATGTATTTGCTTCTCTGTTTGCTGAGAATTCGCATCTAGACACTGGCAATGCTTCTCCAGCACATCTTCCTCACTGCGGTATTTCGATGCCTGAAATCCGCATCACTAACAAAGAGGTATGGAGAACATTGTGTCGTTTAGATGTGAATAAAGCCAGTGGTCCTGATGGTATACCAGCCATTCTGCTCAAGACATGCGCAGCTGAGTTGTCTCCTATACTGACACGTCTGTATCGCCTCTCTTTCATGACGGGAATAGTGCCGAAATCCTGGAAGCTTGCTAATGTGCAACCCGTGCCCAAAAAAGGCAGCCGTGCCGACCCTGTCAATTACAGACCGATTTCAATCACCTCCATACTCTGTAAGATTATGGAGCGTGTATTGAACTCGCGCCTACTAGCATACCTAGAAGGTAACGATCTCCTCAGTGACCGACAGTACGGGTTTCGCCGTAATAGGTCTACTGGGGACCTCCTAGTGTATGCTACTCACATTTTAGGCGAGGCCATCGAGAAGAACAAAGAAGCGGTCGCCGTCTCTCTGGACGTCTCGAGGGCATTTGACAGGGTCTGGCATGCGAGCCTTATATGCAAGCTTTCAGCGTACGGTATATCTCCTGGTCTGATCGGCTGGGTAACGGACTTTCTGAGCCACAGATTTCTCCGAGTAGTTGTCGACGGGTGTTCTTCGGAACCCTTGACCATAAATGCCGGAGTGCCTCAGGGGTCCGTTCTTTCTGCAACTCTGTTTCTGCTGCACATTAATGATCTGTTGAAGCCCGGTATCTATGGGTATGCAGACGACAGCACAGTTGTAGAAAGATATCTGCCGAGTACTCGGGCTAGTCGTGATCAAGTACAGTCTGAAAGAGAAGCCATGGTGCAACGTTTGAATGACAAACTTCAGGCAGTCTCCGCATGGAGCAATGCCAATCTTGTCGAGTTCAACGCCACCAAAACGCAGACGTGTCTATTCACCTCCAAAAGGAGCCCTTTCACCTTGGCTCCTACTTTCCAGAATGTATCCTTGGAATACAGTGACCGGCTTCAGTTGTTAGGCTTAGAGATTTCCTCGAACCTCAACTTTGGTCGGTTCATTGAGTCCAGAACAAGAGCAGCAGCAGCAAAGCTTGCCGTTCTTGCGAAGGTTCGGCAGTACTTTACACCGGGACAGCTTCTTGTTTTATACAAAGCACAGATCCGGTCGTGTGTAGAGTACTGTGGACACATATTTGCTGGTGCCGCAAAGTCTCATCTTGCGGTTCTGGACTCAATTGAGAGGCGAGCAAAGAGGCTTATAGGCGATCCCGAATTGGTCGAAGCCGACCTCCAAAGCCTTGAACACAGGCGTAAAATTGCTAGCCTCTCAGTATTCTATAGGATACATTTTGGTGAGTGTGCGCAGGAATTACACGAGTTAATTCCCCCGTCCCCCTTCCATCACCGGACGTCCCGACGCACGGCAGGAATCCATCCTTTTGTTGTGGACATTCCACCTGTCCGAACGAAGCGCTTTGCTTCCTCATTTTTAGTGCGCACAGCGAAGGACTGGAACAATTTGCCTGCGTCGGTATTTCCGGCCAAATATAATGTGGGTGTCTTCAAGAGAAGAGTGAATAGGTTGCTAGGGCAATGCGCCTTACCATCTAAGACTACATTCCACTTACCATCAGTTGGAATGTAGTCAAGCATTGCCCTAGATTGTATAAAAAAAAAATAAATAAAAAAAATATGTAATTCTAAATTTTTTTTTCTTTATAACAAGTTGTGATTATTTATATTTGAGGAATTATACTTATATTGTTTCTTTGTTATATACAATACAATAAATAGCCTATATTATGTTACGGGGGAACTAAGTCGTGTAGTTCCTGAGCACACTCACCAAAATGTATCCTATAGAATACTGAGAGGCTAGCAATTTTACGCCTGTGTTCAAGGCTATGGAGGTCGGCTTCGACCAATTCGGTATCGCCGATAAGCCTCTTTGCTCGCCTCTCAATTGAGTCCAGAACCGCAAGATGAGACTTTGCGGCACCAGCAAATATGTGTCCACAGTACTCTACACACGACCGGATCTGTGCTTTGTATAAAACAAGAAGCTGTCCCGGTGTAAAGTACTGCCGAACCTTCGCAAGAACGGCAAGCTTTGCTGCTGCTGCTCTTGCTCTGGACTCAATGAACCGACCAAAGTTGAGGTTCGAGGAAATCTCTAAGCCTAACAACTTAAGCCTGTCACTGTATTCCAAGGATACATTCTGGAAAGTAGAAGCCAAGGTGAAAGGGCTCTTTTTGGCAGTGAACAGACACGTCTGCGTTTTGGTGGCGTTGAACTTGACAAGATTGGCATTGCTCCATGCGGAGACTGCCTGAAGTTTGTCATTCAAACGTTGCACCATGGCTTCTCTTTCAGACTGTACTTGATCTCGACTAGCCCGAGTACTCGGCAGATATCTTTCTACAACTGTGCTGTCGTCTGCATACCCATAGATACCGGGCTTCAACAGATCATTAATGTGCAGCAGAAACAGAGTTGCAGAAAGAACGGACCCCTGAGGCACTCCGGCATTTATTGTCAAGGGTTCAGAGGAACACCCGTCGACAACTACTCGGAGAGATCTGTGGCTCAGAAAGTCCGTTACCCAGCCGATCAGACCAGGAGATATACCGTACGCTGAAAGCTTGCATATAAGGCTCGCATGCCAGACCCTGTCAAATGCCCTCGAGACGTCCAGAGAGACGGCGACCGCTTCTCCGTTCTTCTCGATGGCCTCGCCTAAAATGTGTGTAGCATACACTAGGAGGTCCCCAGTAGACCTATTACGGCGAAACCCGTATTGTCGGTCACTGAGGAGATCGTTACCTTCTAGGTATGCTAGTAGGCGCGAGTTCAATACACGCTCCATAATCTTGCAGAGTATGGAGGTGATTGAAATCGGTCTGTAATTGACAGGGTCGGCACGGCTGCCTTTTTTGGGCACGGGTTGCACATTAGCAAGCTTCCAGGATTTCGGCACTATTCCAGTCATGAAAGAGAGACGATACAGACGTGTCAGTACAGGAGACAACTCAGCTGCGCATGTCTTGAGCAGAATGGCTGGTATACCATCAGGACCACTGGCTTTATTCACATCTAAACGACAAATATTTAAACATATTATATATAATAATATTTTATTTATGACTATGAACGGCCGTTATCGTTAATAACATAACATCCTTGATGTTTCGACCATGTTCACTGGCCGTGATCGTGTCTTGATCTCAGACTAGCTCGCAGTCTCATACAATAGGTATTAGGTAAATATACCACGAGTGGTAAACATATTTAAGATATATTAATAAAATAATAGAACTTTGTCATAATATGTGATATAAATATGAAATGTTTCAAATGATGGGTGAACTGGAAAATATCTTTAATGCATCTAAGTTGGAAATCAAGTTGTCAATACATTAGAGAAAACTTAGTATAAACTAGAAAACAAAAAACTTAGGGTAAAATAAAAAAATCCTTTATTTAGGAAAATATTTGTAAAATTAAGGTAACTGCGCTCCAATGTTTGTTTGTTTGTTTTAATTTTTCTTTGTTTAAATAGGATAATAACACGGTTACATATAAAGAAACATTGTTTGATAATTATTATATTAAAAAATACCACATGCTTATAAGGTAACTTTAAGAGTGGCTGACAATAATTTGATAACGAAATCCGGAAAGCGGTGTCACCTACCAGAAGCTAATCCTAGTTAAGCTCACGTTCAGTTCAGTGGAGAAAAATGTAAATATATGCATTAGAATTATTTATATTCAAGACAAAGAACATTTCACAGGACATTTCGAACAAACAAGTAGCTATTCGTTTAAAACTCTTGAGGTGGTTTGAATTCGAAACAATATGTTGATGTTCCAATTTGCCATTAGCTTTGAGAACGGAAAATCTTTGTACTTTTTCGTTTCGGTCTCCAGTCATCAAATGTATCAATATATTTATAATTAATTATTTATGGAATAAATGTTTTTTTACGATATGTATTTGTAAATTAGCAATATTAAGTTTTCTCTACGCTAATAAAAATATTATGATATATGATACAAACCAGTCCACAAAGAGGTTGTTTGCTCTTTTTGTAACGAATATTTCATAAATGCAGCCATTTTAAATTCTTTCCTTCATATTTCATGGCATTACGGAAACCGCTTTAGATTGTTTTATTACAAATTTTTAGAATGTGAATTTTAATAAACCACTTGTTTTGTTTCGTTTTATACAATCCTCGTCGCAGTATATTTTAGAATTTATTGCTTGTAAAATCTAGTTATATCTGACTCTTCGTTTGTAATTGTAACACAAAATATTTTTATAACGCTAACATAAAACCAGTTAATGTTTTAGTAGAATTTGCAAGGATGTATAAATTAAGTTAAAACGAGTAACATTTAAATATCAATAATATTTTTTTAATGTTACATGTGGACGAAAAATTATTAAAATATTCGTTGCGTATTATTTGTATTGTATTATTGTCGCTAATTTCTTTGTTTATTAATATAGTGTACGTGTCAATATAACCTTATATTAATCTTGTGAAAGCATATTTCAAATATCGCCAATACGGTTCTAATTTCCCAAAGGTCCTTCAATAAATTCTAATAAACTGACATTCCCATTTGTTATCTATTTTCTTTTTCAATTGAATTCAAAAATCTGATCGAGTGTGCAAAAATCACAATACATGGAACACCGATATCTCTTAATTAAAATCGTACCTTTTGCTCAACTCGATTAATAGTTGTAATGAAATGAAACAATAAAACTGTTTATGCTTTCTACTGTTATTGTTTATGCTTTCATTCCATTTGGTGAATTGTTTGCTGGGAGCCTTATTTTTTAAATATCTCTCAGTTATGGAACCAATAACGTCAAAAGAATATTCTATAATCAAAATACAAATTCATTGTAGTTTTCTTACTGTTGCTATGTATTTACTAATGTCCTTATAATAACGAAGTGCTACACAAAATGTTGATAAATTTGTAACGAACTGACAACCAAATATCCGAACAGGAAATTAAATAGAAATCACAACATGTCGCATTACAAATCGTCATCAATCTCAATATCAGTATAGATTTTCATTTGCACAGCATATACACTACGTGATGTTCATTCATGCAGAACCAAATTTAAATCCTCTCTATCAGATCGTTTTTGAAATAATGTCATTTTAAACTTACACTTGTTTATCGTTGTCGCCATATTTTTAAATATTTGTCTACATTATTCGAATATCGCAGAATAAATTACATTAATAACTTCACATGAATGAGGATAATATCAAGATTAGAAAAAGCTATTTAAGTTAAGCAACTCTTTATAAATATTGGTTTACATATTATGAGTGCGTATAAAAAAACACTAATAAAATACGTACTGTTTCATAATGCGGGTAAAAATAAATTGCTGATATAATTTTCCGCGAACACATGACGTCATAGGAGTCGAGCGTTAGGGAGAAAGCCATTTTGTTAATGGAGCACAATGGAAAAGAAAACTCAATCAAGCGCACGAACCGCCGTGATTTCTGCGCCTAACTACGAGAGATATATTGGAGGCCAGAGGTCATTAACAGAAAACGTTACCCGCAAACCCGAAATTCTTCCAAATTTACTCAACCTAATTTTTCATATGTGAGCATTATTTACTGCCATGTGTTACGCCTCGTTTTGTTTTCGTCTGATAAACCTTATGAATACTTTTGAAGTTGAATGTAACTTTTTATATTATATAATAGTATTTAAAAGTACCCTAACTAAAAGTTTTATTTAAAATTTATTTTTTTAAGTCTATTATGGACAGTTTTCTTATACTGCTCGTGTTAAAGTTTTGACTATAGTTTTAGACGTTTTAATTCAAAGATTATGAAGATAAGCGTCAAAGAAAGTATTGAACGGCCTTCTATCATAAATAACACACACGTAGTGCCAATAGCATGCACTGATTTCTTCAATAATATGATAAATACTATTTCAGAATATGTCATAACTCAACTTTTTAGCTGTAAAAAAGTGCTACGTAATATAGGTACATGTTGATATTATTTACAGTTCAAAATATTATTCTTTAACTTGAAAATTTGGAGCCAAAAAGTTTTTCCCTTCGATGCGAAGCTTTGGAAAATGTAGAGTTTGATTTTTTTGTAACCTACTTTGCCCTTAAACTTAGGAACAAAAGTCGATGAGTTATACGAGTAACAGTGTAAGACGACAGATTTAAATTGCCTACTCCAATTGGCTCAATGAAATATTGGGGTGATTATGGTTCGAATAAAGACAACAGAATTCTTAAATTTTAGGACATTTTTTCTTTAGTTTTTATAGATTTTAACAAAAAAATAAATGTATTCATTATTCCTATATTTATACATCAAATTTCTCTGTATTTCCTACACAGTTCACGGAACCAAACACCAAACAAAAGCTAAACTATGGCATCTTGGAGTTTTTAATATAATTCTCTTAAAATATTATGCATTTTTTATATGTTTTATTTTAAGGGCACATTTCTTAATACGCAATGATTACATCATTTCCAGATTTAAATCATATATAAGAAAATATAAACCTCATAAAACAAATATATTAACTCCATCATAACTAACATTTAAATCATATATAAGGAAATATAAACCTCATAAAACAAATATAATAACTCCATTATTAGAAAAGCAACTAACTTAATAATTCTACATAACTTATAGGTACTTGATTGATTTGGTATTTTTATTATATTTTAATTAAGAAAAAAATATATTTTCAAAGTAATACCATGATCAAAAATTACCTTTTCAGTCCTTATTAGTTTATTATTATATTTTTATTTTTTTAAACTTTGCTAGAAAGTTTATGATCATTTACTTGGAAAATCGGAATTAGCCATTTAAATAAAAGTTAAGACAACATCCTCGTCGTGCCTTTTCAGGTTCTTATAGCTGATTTATTATTATATTGGAGTTAAATTCAGATATCACCGATTTGCTAGATTATATTTAAAGTGCTTGCTAGAATATATGGGTCTTGCAACACTGTCATTAAATTATTTAAAAAGTATATATTTTATAAAAGTAATATATTTCTGTTTGTTATATACATAAAGCCATGTGTTTACTACAAGAAAACAGTTAATTGTTTTGGTTGACAAACTTAAAGCAGGAATCAGGAAGTAAATAAATTAAAAAAATATATAATGTTGCTGATTGAAGAACATGATCTGTTTTAAGTCTTGTGTTATCCCCTGAGATGTGAATTACTCGAACGCCTGTCAGACTTTAATACTATCTCTCTCAGTCCATTGCCTTAACGGTATTTATGGGAACACTTATACTACATGAACTCTAGAATAATAGAAGATAGTTATCGATTTAGAAGAAAATATATTTTTATATGTACTCTCTGAATTAGCAATATAATTTAATTCTAGAATAAATATTATTGACCTTGTAAGTTAGCATATCGACTTTTATATACATTTTGGACATTTACTATTCGAATAGACAGTAGTGCATTTTATCAAACACCTTCAGACGAATAGACGATCAGAATAGTCAATCGCTACATTAAATGGTCTTAAATTAGATAATTAATTTTACATATATATTTTGAAGTAATTTTACATTTATAATTACATTTAGACAGGTATAAACATATTAATATGAAAGTGGTTTTGTATCGAAAACTAGCGTCTTAGTGTAGTTTGAAATGAAACAAAAACTTTACTTAAGTTGTATGTAACTTGTTTGTGCACATCTTGTGAGTAACCTCATACGAACAAATTTTGACAGCGACGAGTTGTAAACTGTCACTAGTATTCTAGACTTAGTTCGTCTTTGCTTGTTTGGCGAATTCGTCCTAGAAACTTCTAAAATAGTTAAGTTCTCAAATGTATGCATTTCCCAAATATTATTTAGGTAGGATTTTAAAAACGCTAGACTTCTCGTTATTCCTATTCTCGGAGACTTTAGACTTGCTAGAAAGCAAAACTAGCACAATAATATATATAAAGAGATTACCCTTAATAAGACAGCTCAGAATATAATACTTTATAAATATTATATTAACTTATCAGATTTTATTTCTTCGGGGAGACAGCAACATCTATGTACATATGTCTTCTTAAAACATTAAAAAATATAAATTAGCTAAAAGTATTTTAAGAAACTAAAACAAAAGTGAACTGAAAATAAACTAAAAGTTATTTTTTTGACGTTTCTGAATTGTTATGGGTACAATTAATACACTTGCATATTAACGGCAATAATATAAAATTGTGAAGTAATTTATTATTGATTATTGTATTGATATTGTATAAGTTAACACTTATATATAGAAAAATATAGAATGCACTTATTATACAAAAACAACTACTCAGCTATAGCATTTGCTAACTACCGCTGGCTACTTAGCACTTATTCAATATTAAGTCAAAAGTAATTAAATTTTAGTTTAACGCATGAGTGTGCTTTTATGTGTGACACGAACAGCCACCCTTTCAGCTTATGTACGAATTATGCAGCTTTATGAGTCAGCTGAGAAAAGTAATTAAGGTTTCCTTCATAGACGAGTTTCTACAGCTCACTGTTAATTAATCATCCTAGCTGTCTCACTTCTTTGCTCACAGAAAGTTAATAGAGGTCGTTTTCAAGTTTTAATTAATCAGAAAAGAAAATAAGTAACATTTTTTTTTAAATATCTACTTGTATTACATACCAATTATTATTTCTAATAAAATGACATTACATAAACATTTAATAAGGTTTTTTTTCTTTTCTAGAAAATAAGATTTTTTCTTAAATATACATTATTCGGTGTTAAATTCTCCTTTTACATATTTAGCGAAAGCAACTTTAGTTTCCAACAATTTTATAAGATTTACATATATTTTCTTTCATCAAATGCAAAACAATTTCCTTGCAATGTTTTACCAATATTTAGGTGATCTTCCTATTAGTGCTTAAGGATTCTTACGACGAAAACTAAAATAATTCTAACTAAAATAATTCAGCTAAATCAGTAGATAAATGTCACAAAATAACGTTATACTGTTCTAAAAAAATCTTACTTAAAGTCGGATTGTGATTTTAGATTTATAAATGAGGACATTCGGTCAAAAAAAGGTGTTATTTTTTATTATAAGAAAGTTTTCTAGGTACTAAAATTAAGAATCCCAATATCTTAGAAACCTGGTGTACCTTTGACAATGCAAAAAAGGTAAGTTTTTCTGTAATGAAATACAATTTAATAGTATTACTAGAAGTTATCTTTGAAATAAAAAAAATAGCCACCTATCTCGTTATTATACGAGTACCTACGAGTATCTCTTGTTATCATAAAGATGTTAAAAATATTGGGCTTTTGACCAACGCTAACGTTACAACGATCTTCAAAATAGATTAAATATAGTATGATTTAATTAAAAATATAAAATAATTTGTATTAAATCTAAATATTATATGCATTTCTTATACGCTTTCAAATTGTAAATATTATGTATTATTTAAATCTGTGATGTTACATAACGTGTCTTTATTTCACGTAATGCTATCATAATATTATTTTTGCATTTTATTTTATATTAGTATAGTATATGTTACAATGAGCTGCAATAAATAAACTTTTATTTAGTCGGTATTTTACCTCTGAAAAAAAGGACTAGACATAAATTGCATTCTTAGGAGTTACTCTAAAGAAGGCTATAAACTACGAAATGTCTAATATTTCAGAAAAATTATGTATTTTTAACATACATCGAATCAAACAGAACACAATTAAGGCAAAATAATCAGTATTTGTAAACGAAAACCACAGTATATAAAACAAAGAATTACACAAATATTCTGGTGTTTATACATGACGTGTCTGAGAGTTCGTTTACAAGGGCTTATTTTAGGTTAGAACAAATTCACGCTCCATCGCCTTTCTTCATGGTGGATTCAAGCATCCTCGCTAAATTGGGATAAGTGTTCACCTCACACGCTCAATAAGTTGGCTTTAAATAGCAGATTACTTTGCACTGTTCCTACCGTTACTGGAATGGAGTTATTGGAATGGAATTATTTTGGAGAAGTATGAACGTTATTTACTTTATTTTGGAATAGTAATGTTAAACCACTTTTAAAAAGTATAGGGATAATTAATAAACCTGAATAAACAGCATAGGCCGACGATATGGTTTCCCAGACGTTGCCGGTTCGAATTCTGCCCGTATCTATTATTTTTACATTTTATATTTATTTAAATTTTCATTGACTTTCAACCTCCTACTCCTACTGACAGTTTATGGAACTGTGACGTGCACAAGTGATCAGTGTCATTGATTAAAAATAGTAAGAAACAAAAAGAAGACAAAAGATACATTTAATTAAAGAAACAAATAGGATTATTAGAATTAAGTTTCTTGAACATATTAAGTATCGATATAATATTGTGTATTATAAATTCAAAACTTAATCAGCCTGAATCATTACTGTAAATAAATAATGGACACAGAGCTATAAAACATTTTTTTTCATATTTTGAAAAACAGTGGTTATGTTGAAATATTTTTTAAAAGCTTATTAAGACAATAAGCGGAAAAATCCCGTAAATATAATTAGATTTTCGTACGTAATTATGATGACGTAGGAGAATTTATGGAATCCTTTCCTTGATATTGTGCCAATTTTCAGTATATCCGTATTATACATAATTAATCTACGCTATATTATAGTTTACAAGGATGTAATATGTTTTATAAGATTTTTTTTTTCATTTGTCTTATACAATATAATAAATATAAATCAAGAGTTCAAAAGAATAGGTGTTATTTTATTTGTTTTTTTTGTTATGTGCTTTGTTAGTTTGTTTGGGCATGACAAAAAAATTGTTTATGGATTTTGATGTGATTGTATGAGTACTGACCCGACCAACAATAAACCAAATAATTATCGCGCGTTAAAAATACAATGTAACAAAGGTACTCGACAGATTTTTCTAAAAAGTGGTCTATTTTAGGCTTAATTTTCTTCTAAATTAATTTTTAGTATGTTTTTAGTTTCTTTGTTTTATTGACAGTGTAAAACACAAAAAGTTTTTTCTATATTTAAAAAATAAATAAAAACTTATCTATTTACACACAAGAACTAATTGGTTTTTGTTCCATCGAGTTAAAGTTGTGTGATAAATACCATGACGTTTGTTGCTGAATTGTTTGTTTTGGGCATAAATTAAATTAAATACATATTTAATCTTTCAATTAAAATAAAAATAACGTTGTTCCGTCCAAAGGTTGTAAGTGACACTACACTACATATATACATATACTAGTTTATTACTTTCAACAGAATTAAATGAATAAGTTAAGAAGTTTTAAGAAGATAAATGCGAAATATATGTGTTTTTATTATAAATATTGGACGATTATTAAACAAAAAAAAACTGTATGAAGTTTCAGTATTTAAATGTAGAAATAAACTTAAAAATAAATCTATGTGTCTTCTAACAAAGCATATAAGTTTTGAAAGTTATAATTCTAAAAAGGAAGATAATTGTATGTAAAATAAATGCGTACGTATATTTTTATACATATTTATTTAAGTACGTCTTAGATGACAAATCCATTTGTTACATGTAGCGATAAGTCTGTTTCAATATTTCTTTTAACTGCTTGGGGTTTCATAATTTGTAGAGTCTTTTTAATAAAACCTAACAAACAATTTGTATATTAGTATGAAGTGAGTGCATTTTAAAAATTAGATTTAGACTTATAACTTTATTAATTGTAATTGAAATTAAGGAACTGTTATATATACTGTAATAAATTTATAATATATACATCACAGACTAAACAAACGTTAAGTAAATCAAAGTACTGACGGTACAAAACTTTTAAGTTTACTTTATTTACCTTTACCATATTTTATACACTACCGATTTTCTGTTTGTTTAGTAATGATTTTTTTTTTCTATTGCGTAAAACATTTTTAATACTGTAATATAGTTTATAAATTTATATATTAACATTAAAATTATATAAAACTCATTCAAAGTTATTAAACTATGTAACTAGGTAAACTAGTGTAACATAAATATATTATATAGTTACTGTCATATTTTAAACTCTTTAATATAATTACTATTTTTATAAAAAAAAAAGGTATACTAACAAAAACCGATAATACTTTATATAGTATTATGACTCATTTATTTATTAAATATTATAATATATATTAAAATTTACCCCTAATGTGATAATTATTACATATATATTTGTTAACTAAATATGTTGTTATTTCTTCGTAAAATGGTCCATCATAAGCAAGTTGCAAGTTCTTATGCTGTCTGAATTGACTAAAGTAGTACCATCCTCATACAAAAAATTAACATGAAAAGGCTATATAAGCTACATTCTCTATGGCAGATGAGACAGCCGGCTGCCTGAATATATCTTTTTCGTATATCCTAATCGAGATTTTGTATCTCCCCTTATCGCTCCACGCATTTCCAAATCTATTTTTTATTTTGCAGACATTTTAAGTCAGGTTGATTGATACATTGCTCGCTTGGCCCCACTATTATGAATAGTTGAACTTTTAACTTTTAGGTTAACTCTTATTAAAAAATGTACAGTAAATATAATTCTTATTCGAAGTTCTTTTTAAGAATAATAAAATTATTCTACTATATATAATAAGAACAGAGACATGTAACATCTATATGTTACATGTCTATTTATTGGTATGGTTATTCTATGAATAACCCTATAATATCTATTTGCTCTTATTTTCCATCCGCCTGAAGCACCAAAATAATTAGTTTTTGAAGTTAGTTAGTTAGTTTAGTAGAGCTTAAAGATATTCCTCTAGGTAGTTGCTTTAGTTTTTTAAAAAAATAGGTTTATATACATTTCTTTAATTTAAACTAGAACAGTAGGGAACAATTTCTCCAAATTAACCTTAATTAATATAGGTTCTTATTCTAAGTCTAGTTCTAGTTTACTACTATGTAGTTATTACATTAATGCATAATAAATATCATATTTTATGTCTAATTCTTGTAAAATATTAACTATTATATTTACCGATAAGAATAAGAATTAAAAGCTTTTCGATGTCCTTAAAGAGGCTCCCGGCATGAGAACCCCTCCTCTTTAAACTCACAAAAACGATTTCAATAAATTTGTTCAATGTTAAACAAAAAAAATATTTTATACAATCGTTTATGAAATTGTTGCCTTTACAAACAAGTTAAGTATTTTTTTTAAAAGTACTTGTCGCGCGAAATATAGTTTATATAAATGTTTTGGAAAAGATTATACTTAGTTACTATCCAAAAACATTCTTTTAAATTAATTACAGGCCTTTTATTATACAGTTTTATTTGTAATTACTTAATCACCTCTTGCAGGCAACAACCAAGCCTCTTTATATTAATCCCAACAACATTTGTTCTACGACTTTTTAAAATTAATAGTTTTTAAAATTTAAATTTTCCTATACAAAATGCATTTGTTGTCTCTGACCTGGCATTAACTCTGAGGGTCGGTATAGCGCTCGAGCGTTGACCTTTTAAGTATTTCTTACAAAATACAGAGTAATAAGTAAGAGAGGGAGCAAACTTTTTTTTGTTTCGTTTTTCTGATAAATATCGTGTATGGAATATCTGAGAAATATCTTGTATGGCAATTTACTTTAGCAATTTCTTTTATTAATTAATATACAAAAAAATGCAGATACTGACTCACTATTCTTACTTTAGTATTTTATTGGCAGATGTGAGCAAAAGGACAATCATTTCGATAATACCATGAAAAGCACCCCAAGCTTTTATTAATTGTTTTTTTTCGTTTTTATTTTTATTTTTTTTAACAATTGTCTTTTTTTTATTATTTATAAAAGCGTAAATTTATTTTTTTATATAATCAATAATATCTTGATTGTCAACGAAAACTTGGTAAATTGGTCGATTTCAATCATCAACTTTCGATAAAATTCTGTATGATACCTATTCTTATTTTTACGGACAAACAATTTAGAAAAAGCAATAGTAAAACTCTTTGTAAGATCTTTTCTTGTAGATAGTCCCATGTGTTCCAAAACTTTGGTTCATTAGATAAACAAAAGCTATCGTATTATAAGAAACAATTTTATTTTTCCGATATAAACATACTAGTGGTTTACAATCCATTTTGATAAGATATAAAACATATCATTATCTTCAAGAAAAATGTATTCCATTGAATGTTTCAGAAGTTCAATAAGAGCTTGTGCTTATGCAGGATGCACGCTTCACTGGTTTCTTAACTACAAAATACACTCACGATGTGTCTTGAGTGCACTCAGCAGGAATCCCGAGCACTAACATGATTCCATGTTATAGAAAAATTATATTATTCTATGTAAAGTTATCAGAAGACAATTTATTTTTTCAATAATTTCAAGCCAGTTGAGATTTGTAGTTCTTAATCTTTTGCGTCAAACAAAAGTGTTGAGGTCCTCTTCAATGACGATGACGTTCAATTTGAAGAAATTCTTGACAATCTTCACTCGATACCTCAAGAAGACCTATACGATTTAGTTTTGAATTAAAATTAGTCAAATAACCAGTTCTAACTATTAGAATATCGTTTAAAAGATTTTTTTTAACAATAAGATTATATGACATATCACTGGTAAACTAAACATAATTTGATCTATTTCGCCCAATTTTAGAAATAGGTGAGGTATCTTCAGCAAAAACAGAAGAACAGATTCTTGTTTTACATTTTTATGTGAGAACCAGCCGATTTAGAATTATTTACATCAACCATCTGGAATCTATGATTAAAGTAATTGCTAATATCGAAAATTTGTCCCGAGAGCATTGTTATAAGTCTAGTATTATGCAAAGATAAAAAGCCGCATTACGCAATTAGCGAGAGATTTGCGTTTAACGTTACGTTCTCCGTACAAAAGTTATATATTGGTTGCAATATATAGAAAAGTTTAAGCGCGTCTATTACTTAGATCTATTTGGGATCGATCCTACAAGTCGCTGATATAAACCAATACTAGAAATTTTCTGAAGATATATTATGTATTATGAGTACACTTATACATTTTGTAAATAAAATGAGGTCACAGAATACATCGTCTACGATAAAATTTAAGTAAAATTTGTTTAATATTGTATAGTTTGTAAATTTTTAACGATGTTTGTAGATATCACAAACATAATAAAAAAAATAAACGGTGACTTTCTTAGCAAAATTAATCTTTACCGAAAGTAATTTTATGTAAATACTGCCTATGTCTACTATAACACTAGTCTGTATAGGATATATTCTATATTATAACATACAATATTCTACATATTCGTGAAAGATAGTTTGCATAAAAAAAATCAAAATCCTAATTAATAACTATTACTTTGGATTATAATGGATCTGTCATGACCAAAATAATTGTTTAATTATTTTTAATTGTTTAAAGTGATTCTAGAATATAAATGATCAAAATTAAAATTAAAAAAGTCACCTGATAAAAAATATTTAAACAAATGTTTATTTAATATGTTTGTGAATAATAGTTAATACTGTTAATAATTGTAAAAGCTTTTCAACAAAAAAATTCGATCAAAAGAAAATATATTTTTTAAGAAAAGTTTTCTAACACATTTACGGCATGTAAGTCTAAGCTTATTGCTAAAAAATTGATGCTATTAGTTTTAGAAGTATGGAACCTACTTAAGTTTTTTCTAGTAAGACTGCTGCTTTTAGCTTTAGAATAATATTTAAAAACCATAAAAAGACGTATAAATAGTTAGGATTCAGGTTTTTAAAAGTTTTTAGAAATTTAACAAAAATGGAATTTAAAGATTATAAGATATTTATATACATATAATTGTAACGTATTTATATATACATTTATATGTATATATATATATATATATATATATATATATATATATATATATATATATATATATATATATATATATATATATATATATATATATATATATATATATATATATATATATATATATATATAATATTTAACCTCAATCAATCAATCTCGCCAAACTAAATTATTTATTCTATAAGCGAATTAGCTTTTTTTTTTCAAAATTGTAACGTTGTTTGACATTAATTATTTTGAGGATTTTCTGCGGTGGATGTAATTTTAGGAACACCTATGTTTGGCGAATGTCATGTTATGACATGGATTATATTTACAAGAAATTTTAAATATAAATTTTGTCGACGTTATAAGACGTATGTGCCAACTATAGAGATTTTTGTAAATTCTAACCAATGACATTAAACTTGCGATTATATTTAATTAATAATAAATAAAATAATATTGTAATAAAATAAAAATAATATTGTAAAGATATAACAATCGATTTTTTTTTGAAAATAGTCATATTATAATTATTTACTAAATAAATATAAAATGACAAGTCATCAACCGAGCATAAAAAAAATATGATTTCATAAAACTGGGCAGGCAGTTTAATAGTGTGTTTAAAGAGGAATTGAAAATATATTCACAATGTAAGTCAACTCATAGTTCTCGTAAGCGAGATTTCTATATTATACACTACTACACCCAACATAATTAGTTAGAAGAATAATTATCCATACCTGCGAGTAAAACAGGTGTACAACAGCAACACTACAATGTGCACAACGAGCATTTGGAGCGAAAGCACACTCGTCTGTTGTAGTGGCTTTGTTACTTCCAGACTAGCAGGTTAATGCACTGCGCATTACCGCGACAACAGTTTGCTGAGTTTAAAATATTTGTCAGGAATGTCTAGTTTAAACTATTTCCCTATTAATAATAAACCATTAATATTATCATCATATCTTAGATTAAAATTTATATTTATTTAGTTTATAATCTACTCATCGTCTTGAAACATAATTAATTTCGCTACTTTCCATGAGTTATCTCATATTATCTCTTGAATGATGTATAGGTAAATAATGCCTCAGACGTAAACGAATTGATATAATATGTTGATGTTAATATTGTTGAAAGAAAAATCATTTCTTTCTCTTTTTTCTATAAGCATTTTATCAACTAATATACCAAAACCAAAAATCAACCAAAGTTTGTTGATTTTAAATTAAATAAAATTTTATAACAGCATTATTAATAAAATAATCTTAATAGCTGTTAATAATTTGTATAATTGTATAAGACTAAAACTTTCACTCAATCAAAACTATGGTTTGATAAGTCCTTAAATTTTGTCTCATATATTCAATGTCTCATATAAACAATGTATGTCTTTAATGATATAATTAAAAATTACTTTAACATACGTGCTCGAGCTTCAAGGAATGAGAGTTCCAAGAGACAACTTGATATTTTATTGTAGACTGCAGTGTGAGGCTATAATTCATTTGTTAACGCTACCAGGAACAAGTGCAGGGCAGCCGTGTAGAGTTTGTTATAGTTTAATACACCAATATGGATTGTACAAAAAAAAAGATATAAATATATTACTTAATTGTGTTTTTAATAATTTGTAAAAAGCACCTGTACCTATTTTGTAAAAAGTAGTAGATCTCTATCTTTAACACACACATGCCAAGGAGGAAGGAGGACATATGAACAAAATAAAAGATGTACATTACATACAACTTTTGTGGCTGGTCCAGTGGCATATTCAGATCATTGACTTCTATTGAAACTTCTATTGGATTTGTAGGACGCATTCGCCTAAAGCAACAAGAGCGTGTGATCCCTAAACAATTTTGTGATTTATTTAAATAGTTTATTTTATTACGGTTATACAAATTTTATCTGTCTATATAAAAAAAATTGGTTCCGCATTTCGTATTTTTGAAATAATAGCTAATGAATTTTCAAAATGAGTTGCCGTAGTGGTATCTATAGTTTTTGTTATACCACCACAATTCAATTCCGACCGAAAGTGAAAAATGAGTAAAAATGTTAACAAAAAGATAATTTTATAACTTTTTGAGTAAAAACTACTAATGTTCTGGTAATATTTGGCTTTGTAATAAAAAAATAATTGATGGTAAACATTCCCGTAACCAACATAATTTTTTCAAATTCAAATACTTGTAAGTAGGACTATTATTAAATCAATACTATAAATCCAGAAGAATACTGTTATATTAGACACAGAGAGAAATTTATTTTAATGCTTCTTTAGTGGTAAAGGCATCTCATATTTTTCAAGGATACCATGAAATTGTCCGAAAGATATTTTGTGATTCTTACAAAACGAAATGAGTTTATTGCTGTATTTTTCCGTATTTTTAAAAATACTTGTTATATTATATTAATTATATTATATTATTTATGTAACATATATGTCGTGGATAAAGATTGTTATACCCAAACTTTTAACTCTCAATATCTACGAATATTATTGGACTCATTATGAGGAATATAATAATGATAATTAATATTATTATTTGATTTTAGACCCCGTGTCGATCCTTTGGCAGCGTCAGCATTTTGCTCTGTTAACATTCCTTGATCTTGATTCTTATAAGCGGTTAATTATAGCATGCTGGAGTGCTACACATCATCTTCTGATATAAATACAAATACAAATCCATTCAAAGAAAAATTGATTTGTAGATAAAGGTTTCATTATACTTTTCTTCCATTTTTAAAAATATCTTTAAGCATGTTTATAAACATGATATTTTCAATTATAATCATTACTGCAAAGTTAGAAACATTGTTTAGGATTTTCGAAAAAAGCCTTATAAACATCATCACCATCCCGAAAAGGATTACTTGCTTAAATTGCACAATGAGCTCAGTACACTTAAGTGCCAAATAACCGACATGCAAAATTCAAACTCCAATTTACAACTAGAACAATGTGAAACGAAAAAATGTGTGTCGGAACTAGATAAACGCCACGAAGTGACAAGTTCAGATGTTTTCAAGCTAAAAAAGGACTTAGCAGATACAAAGAATAACGTTAAAAATCTTACAGAACAGTTGTTGACTCAAGAACAACTTGGTAGAATCAATAATGTTGAGATCTCGGGGGTACCTTTAATTAAAGGTGAAAATCTATTAAATTATATATATAAAATTGCAGTTAAACTCGGAATCTCATTGTTACCAGCAGATATTGATTATATTCACCGAGTAAGACGTTTTACTCACCAGAAAGATAAAAGAATATCGTCCTCTGAACATACTGTACCCAATATCGTCATTAAATTCATACAACGTAATCGCAAGAACGAATTCATATCAGCTGCGCGAGCTCGCTGTGGACTCACTACAGCTGATTTAGATATCGACGGCGCTGCGAAACCTGTTTTTATTAACGATCACCTCGCACCTCACAATAAACAACTATATTCTCGCGTACGTATGCAAGGTAAAAAACTTGGATATAAATACATTTGGATAAACGATTGCAAAATATTTCTTCGTAAAAACGACACCTCTAAAGTGATACTTATAGTTAATGATAGTGATTTAGAGAAACTTAAATGACTTTTAGCATGGTGTTTATTATTGCAAAGTTTGGAATTATCTAAAATTAGTTATAGAAACGATCATATTTTAATAAAATTTATGTTGTTTTGTTATCAATCAAAGTTTACAGTAGTCATTTATAAGTTGAAAACCGTTCAAAGAATTATTAAATGTCATAAAGTAATAATATATATAGAATATTCTTTTAATATGATATATTATTCAATGATACCAGTGTCATTAGATATAAAAAATAAACATGTATGTAGTGGAAGTACGTTGCTTAGGTTAACATTATTGCTCTTTTATATGTATTTAAAAAGTAAGTATTTTAAAATATACATTTATTTATATTTATTTTTTAAATGCTAACTAATATATTAACTATTTATTATCAAAACGTGAGAGGCTTACGAACCAAATCCCACCAATTTCTTACTAATGTGCTAAACAACAATTATGACATTATTTGCCTAACCGAGTCATGGCTAAATGATACATTTAACAATAGTGAATTTTTTGATAATCGTTACGAGGTGTTCCGCTGTGATCGTGATTCTGTAGTCAGCGGCCGTTCTTTCGGCGGTGGAGTAGTAGTTGCGGTGCGTCGAGATCTACGCCCGGAAATACGCCACTCCTGGTCCATCCCACCTAACGCTGACGAAGTGTTTCTGAGTGTGGCGTTAGGCTGCGGCCGGGCCCCGCCGACAGTTTTTACGAGCTCCGTAAGCGTCCACAAGAATCTACACATAATATGTACATACATACCTCACAGCGCTAGACACGAATATTTTCTCACTTCATTTTATGACCGAGTTACGAACGCAATCCATTCTAATCCCGATGACATTTATCTTATATTGGGAGACTTTAATGTTACAAAGGCAGTTTGGCATTACGATGATGAGTCAGGAAGTATGATAATACAAACTAATAACGATATATTATCCTCCCTAACTGCAGACTTTATGAACATTGCATTGTTACATCAATATAATAACTTGTACAATTTCAATAACCGAATATTGGATCTCATATTTTGTAATAATAATTGCAATCTCATGGTCTGTCAAAATCCATTAGTCTCAGAGGACCCTCATCATAAGGCATTAGTTTTTGAGTTCAGTTTGCAAATTCCTGAGCCATTACCATGTAACACCATAAAAAAGAAAATGTTTTTCAAAGCTGATTTTTATTCAATAAAAAAAGAACTTAGTTCTTTTGACTGGGATTTTGCCTTTTCTTCTGTAAATGAAGTAAATTTGATGGTTTCCATTTTTTACGACGTTCTTAATAATATTATAGATTAATATGTTCCAATTAAGAAAATTTCAAATAATATTAGTAAATATCCACCTTGGTATACTAGACCTTTAATAAAGCTAAGCAATGAAAAGCACAAATATCATAAAAAATGGAAGACTTATAAGAACAACACTGATTATGAGGCATTTTCTATTCTTAGGAAAAGATTAAGAAAAATGGAAAAGAAATGTTATCATAATTATTTGAATTTTTCGGAAGACAATATAATGAAGAATCCGAGTTCCTTTTGGAACTACGTAAATTCTAAAAGGCTTACAAACCAAATTCCACAGAAATTCATTTACGGGGGTGTTGAGATTACTAATGGAAACAGCATTTGCGAAGCTTTTAATGACTACTTCCAATCCGTATTTTTGAAATCAACGGATAATATTAACTTTTCATCACAGTCACTATCGGATATAACATGTAACAGCTCCTCTGCTTTCGAAATTAATTCTGTGAATCTCACGAATGACTTGATTTTGAATGAATTGCAAAAAGTAAATGTTAACAAGGGGGCTGGTCCTGATAAAATACACCCAATTCTCATAAGTAAATGTGCCAAAGAGTTACTTAAGCCTATATACCAAATTTTTAATGTTTCAATTAGCTCAGGTATTTTTCCAGATACTTGGAAAAAGGCAATCATCACACCTATACCCAAAAATAGTCAAAAACATATCATTACCCAGTATAGGCCTATTTCTAAACTGTGTACTCTTGGGAAAATATTAGAAAAAATTGTTACTACTCAGTTCTCATATTTCATTCGTCATCATATCACGGAGAAACAGCATGGCTTTATAAAGTGCCGTAGCGTTGATACCAACATGGTGGCATTTACTGACTTTTTGTTAAAAAATATGGATTTAGGTTTTCAAATAGATGTCGTGTACACTGATTTTTCGAAAGCTTTCGATAAAATAAATCATCATTTACTTATTCAAAAGTTGCGAGGATTCGGTGTTCACGGCAATTTGCTTAGATGGATTGAATCTTATATACGTAATCGTAGCCAAGCTGTGTGTATTAAAGGTTATTGTTCTAGCTACTTGCCAATTCCCTCAGGAGTCCCACAAGGCTCGCATTTGGGCCCCGTTCTATTTTCGCTGTATATCAATGACATAATTAATTCTTTCAAAAATATAGATCTTCTGTTGTATGCAGACGATATGAAATTGTATAGAACCATTAAAAATTTAAATGATTGCCATCGCATGCAATCAGATTTGGAATCTCTTTCTTATTATTGCGATCAAAATAAACTTTTCTTAAATAAAGATAAGTGCTGTGTCATCACATATAGCCGAAAAAAAGCCCCATTAGTGTATGATTATAATATAAATGGTAATACTCTAAAGCGAGTGAATAGCGTCCGTGACTTGGGTATATTAATGGATGAGAGGGTTTCTTTCAATTTACATATTGACACTATAGTAAAAAGAGCGTATCGAAGTCTAGGTTTCATTAATCGTATCACTAAACCTTTTAATAAATCAGAAACTTTAATAACACTTTATTTTAGCTTCGTGCGTTCTATTTTGGACTTTGGTTGCTTAGTCTGGCAACCTTACTACAATAATCATATTAATAGAATTGAAAAAGTCCAAAAAAGTTTCATAAAAATTTTGAATTATCGTAACAACCAGATAGACCAATCTTATAAAGCCTCACTTTTACATTATAAACTGTTATCACTTTGCAATCGAAGAAAACAATTCGACCTAGTTTTCCTCCATAAACTTTTAAATAATTACGTTGATTCCCCTAGTCTCCTTTCCAATATTAAATTTATATCAAAAGCCCGGCTTCCTATCCGTCCCTCACGAACATTAAATATTTTTGTACCTCCACAATCGAATAAAAACTACGTTAACAATAGATACTTTGCTCGCAGTTTAAATTTGTATAATAAAGACTTCTCAGATATAGACATTTTTGATAATTCTTTGAACATCTTCAAAAGCACAATCAAGTACAAACTATTACATTAATTCTAAGTAAGTTTACGTGATGTTTAATAAGTATTTGTAAGTTTATTATTTTTATTTTGTTTTTTTTTGCACTCATGTATGTAATGTCATTCTCCATTCAGTTCATCCGGTAGTTCACAAAATAAAATGTGTATGTTTAGAAATTTTCGGCACTATTTTGTCTGTACGAAATTAATTTTAAGCTCAGGCTTGTATCCATACTTGTTATTGACTGTTTGTTGCCGAAATAAATTAAAAAAAAAAAAAAAAAAAAAAAAAAACTCTCAATATCTACGAATATTATTGGACTCATTATGAGGAATATAATAATGATAATTAATATTATTATTTGATTTTAGACCCCGTGTCGATCCTTTGGCAGCGTCAGCATTTTGCTCTGTTAACATTCCTTGATCTTGATTCTTATAAGCGGTTAATTATAGCATGCTGGAGTGCTACACATCATCTTCTGATATAAATACAAATACAAATCCATTCAAAGAAAAATTGATTTGTAGATAAAGGTTTCATTATACTTTTCTTCCATTTTTAAAAATATCTTTAAGCATGTTTATAAACATGATATTTTCAATTATAATCATTACTGCAAAGTTAGAAACATTGTTTAGGATTTTCGAAAAAAGCCTTATAAACATCATCACCATCCCGATAAGGATTACTTAATACAGAATTCTCAATTCACGAAGAGCGATAAATTAGCTCAATTGGTAGAGCGACGACGGTTTTCCAGAGTAAGAAAGTTCAAATCTCCCGTATCGGTTTCTTTTTATTCTATATTTATTTAAAACTTTCTATTATATACAACTCTCTAACTCTAGTAGTCCTAATAAATTATCTCATATTTAAATCTTGTATGTATGATAAATCCATTACTTTTAGTATTAAATTCCCACCTGCTTGTCAGTTTTTTTATACTCTAAACGTTACCACTTTATACAAGAATAATAGTTATAAAACGGGTTTTACATCAGTTTTAATACAAAAGTTCTTTTCTAGGAAGATTTCATGTCAAGTTTGCTGAAATGTTAATGTTAATACCGAAATCACGGACTAATTTTGCATTTTGTAGTATAGTTGTAGTATAGTATGATAAGTACACTGCACGATCGATGCACTGACGATTACATGAAATGCATTCCTAAATTATTACTACTTTAAATTATAACTTATATATTTATAAATATAAAAATAACTTATACTATAAAGTAGTACTACATACTACATACTACAGCCACATTACTCTTAAATGAAAAAGCGTCTCAATTACATATAAATGAAGAGAGCAGTAAAGTCTGTACTGTTATAATAAGCTGACTACGAAGCACTCAGAGTGCTTGCTATGTTATGCATACTTTTAAAGTCCAGGTACTATAAAACATAAATATTTGTGTCGCAAACAGATATTTATGAAACAGAAAGCCAGTATTCCTTACAACTACCGTGTAGAAAGAATTAAGTTTTTATTGTCTGTTTACAAAGAAATTTAGAGTGATTTTAAATAATACTAAACACATTACTATTGTTGTTTTTTTTTGTATATACCAGAAGAAAAAGGAAACAAGTATTTTTATTTACAACATGGTTTCGAAATGTCAGTTTTAGAATTTACATCCGAGCGAATAATCTGTTACCGGTTGGAATAATGTTTCTTCTAGCGTGGGCTGACACATCGCTATCCATATCATATTTTACCCTTTCGGTGATGTTGGGTGTAAATTAAGGCAAAATATATTGGCAATGCTATAAATGTAAAATCAATATCTAAATAGATCTAATATTTGTATATTGTATATTGTGGCCGAGTAAACCAAATGACACATATATAAAATGTACTCCGAGGAAAGGTGCAACGGGAGGAATAACTTTTTAAACATTGAGTTACATTATTTTAAGTAAGTACTTAAAATTTTGCATAACATAAAGATTATTGAGTACAATACTACATCCTATTTTTTATATACTGTAATTTTGTCATGAATCAAATGAAACGAAATGCGGATGTGTGTGGTATGTATGAGTATTATATGTTTGCTTAGTAAAAAAGATGTTCAAGATAATTTGCATATTAACGATCTGCTGAAGCCCGGTATCTATAGGTATGCAGACGACAGCACAGTTATAGAAAAATATCTGCCACTCAGGCTAATAAAGATAAAGTCCAGTCTGAAAGAGAAGCCATGGTGCAACGTTTGAATGACAAACTTCAGACAGTCTCCGCATGGGGCAATATCAATCTTGTCACATTCAACGCCACCAAAAAGCAGACGTGTTTGTTCACCTCCAAAAGGAGCCTTTCACCTTGTCTCCTACTTACCAGAATGTATCCTTGGAATATAATGACCGGCTTCAGTTGTTAGGTTCAATTTTTATCGATACATTGAGTCCAGAGCAAGCGCAGCGGCAGGAAAGCTTGCCAATCATGCGAAGGTCCTACAGTACTTTATACCGGGACAGCTACTTGTATTGTACAAGGCACAGATCCGGTCGTGTGTGCAGTACTGTGGTCACATATTTGCTGGTGCCGTCTCATCTCATCTCAAAGACTCATCTTGTGGTTCTGGACTCAATTGAGAGGCGAGCAAAGAGGCTTATTGGCGAACCTGAATTGGTTGACGTCAACCTCCACAGCCTTAAACACAGGCGTAGAATAGCTAGCCTCTCAGTATTCTATAGGAAACATTCTGGTGAGTGTGCGCAGGAATTAAACGATTTCATTCCCCCGTCCCCGTTCCATCATCGGACGTTCCGACGCACGGCAGGTATCTATCCCTACGTTGTAGAAGTATCCACAGTGAACAGGTGGAGTGCACCTGTCCGAACGAAGCGTTATGTTTCTCCTTTTTAGTCCGTACAGCGAAGGACTGGAATAAGTTCTCTGCGTCGGTATTTCCGGCCGAATACAATGTGGGTGTCTTCAAGAGAAGAGTGAATAGGTTGCTAGTTAAATGCGCCGTACCACCTTTGACTACGTCTCCATTGTCCATCAGTGGAATGTAGTCAAGGATTAACCTAGTTTGTAAAATCTTATACGGTGTAGAATTTAATTATTTTACTATCCTGATTAGACAATTAGTATTAGCAACATTACTCACTATACTCAAACACTACAGTGTTGTTCTTTTTAGACAAAATAAAAAAAAAACTTGTCACGCAATATGCTATAAGAACCTGTACACATAAAAAGATACATGACTTACATGCATTTTACATTTAAAATACAATAAGTAATCTATTGATATGTTCTAGACGTTTAATGTACAAATAAAATGTGGATCAGACTTTTGCACAAAGTTTGCTTTAAGATATATTAATATTAAAATAATAATAATTGGCTAAAAATTAATAGTTTTTAACAAGTTTTGAATATAATATTTCAGATTCATTATGAAGTTACAAAATATCCGATTTGCTATACATAATTCCTTTGTCTTTAACCTCTGACAAAAAAGGGGTATTATAAGTTTATATTGTTTGTATTATAAGTTTCCAATATCCTGCATATATCGGTCAACAAACACAAATTTGTGAATACTACGACCCATGTGATGCAATAAAGTATTAAAAATAATAGAAAATTATGAGTTCTATAAATTAAAAAGTCGGGTACCGTTATTCCAACCCAGTAGGGTTGGAATAACGGTTGGGATTAGTAAATCACGCTAATATTTTATTATGGGCCTTTAAGTCGGTTATAGTACTAAGTAAAAATTCGGTTAGGAAACACTCTTTGCTTTTTAAGATTAACGACAAAAAGCGAGGTCGCGAAAACGTGTCTACAAGTGCGGAAATTGCCAAAACTTCGTGTCAAAGCCCCAAATTTTCTTGTCCTTAACGTCCTCGGAAATGAACGATGACTCTGTTAAAAGGGGTAAAGAAATTAAGAACTAACGTTTTTGGTATTACGAGTTGTATAACAACTGAAAAATATTTTTTTTTACTTTTGGATTTACTTAAGAGTTTAGTTGACCATAGGACCTGTTACATATTGCCGTCATAAGTTCATTTGAATTTATATAATTGCAGTTTTCATGAAGCTATATCCTAACTAAATATTTTAGAAATTGCCGCTAGAAATTTTTAAAAGATATTATATTAATATAAAAACCGTGGCTTATATTCACAAGTCTTTTCCAATACTATAGTAATTAGTGCGTGCTGTTGACACTGTTGCATGTATTTTTAATTTGCGCCTGTCATAGATTGTAGGGTACCGTTCAATTCATTCGAGCATGCTCGTACACTACGTGACAAGCCTGACAACTTCCGAGATAAAAGATTAATAAAATCCTTTCTGATATTATAAGCGAAAATGCTATGTATTCATAAGAAAACTATTTGCATTTAAAATAGAAATATATCATTAAAATAATATCTCTAATGTTCATAAACTTACTATTATAAATTAGTAAATATTATGAAGTTATTCTTTAGTTGCTCCTCATAAAGACGTAGGAAGTTTGCAATATGTGGGCTTCTAATCACTTAATCAAAAGATATGTTAATTTTTTGCATCTAATAAAATCAATAAAATCATAAAATATGCTTACATTATAAAAAAAATACTTGATTTTATTTTATGTTCCAATTTTGCACGTAACAGTTTTCGTAAATGACGACCTCCGGCCCCCAATATATCTTTCGTAGCTAGACGCAGAAATCACGGCGGTTCGTGCGCTTGATTAAGCTTTTTTTTCATTGCGCTCCATTAACAAAATAAGGTGCCATATGTACCAGGTACATTATGTCAGTAATTTTTCCTTGTCACCTTTAATAGGCCAGTTCCTCAAGGAGTCAAGACAATCTTTACATTGAAGTTGCTTATTCCATTAATGTTCACTTAAATGGTTAATTATTAAAGATTTTTTTTTACACCCTAAAAATCTTAAGAAATCAGAATGATGAGTCAATGCTGATACCATCTCTTTTTAAACATTGGGTGGTTTTTTCTTAAAATCCTTAATTTTAAATCTGCTTAAGAGGATTTTATAAACAGCGATTATAAAGTAAACGAGTGCAGGCACTCTGCTTCTAGACTATCATCTAATTAACGTAACTAATTATATTACCCTGGCTTCGAAGAAAATTGGCAAATTACTTATTTTGAACCATAATTACAATTACTGCTCGAAGTCTTCTTAGGCTACTAAATGACCCATGATTTTATAAAAAAACATGAGCTACCGTATCAGTTGGTAAAGCGACGGGACGGTTTCCCAGTAGTCGCGGGTTCGAAACTTTGCTTGTATCGGTTTATTTTTCATTCTATATTTATATAAATTAAAATAAGCTTAACATGGCTATATATGTTTATAGATATTTTCAAACATTTTCCTATCTTTTTCACTTTACTTTATCAGAGGTTTTTGTAGTTGCTTCTTTGATGATATATGATATATTCTTCCACGCAATCTTTTAAATATTTTTGAAAGATTTTATTTATTTATAAATTTTTTTTTTTTTTTACTTTCACCTTTTTTTGTAAACACGGTACTGTATGACAATTATTTCATGACTTGACCATAGCAAATACAACTTTGATGTACTCTTTAGCTCCTTTTTAATTTATTTTTTGCACACATGTCATATACACATATCATAGTACATATTATGTTGTACTTACAATGAACAAGACATCAATGGTCAGGAATAGTGATGAAACTTTGGAAGACGCATAACAATGAATTACATTATTAGTATTCCGAGAAAACTAAAATTAATCTTTTTTTAAAAGTTAATTGTTTAAAACAGTTTGAAAATATTAGAATTGCCCAATGTAAATCCCCACTTTTTTATAGTGAACGTCATGAACTACTAATGTTTTATTTTTAAAAATATTTAGAAGCACAATTTTTGAAACAAACCATTCATGAATCTCAATTTTAAAAATACAGATTTTGTTTTAAGAAATTAATTTATTTTAATAGTTAAAATTTTAAGAAAATATTTTGGTTTATCCAATCCAGATAGCAAATAGGGATTAATTATCTATTCTCATAGCAACAGGCCAGTTTAAACGCAAACATAGTGTAGCAAATGCAAAACCGCAATCCTCAAGGGATTCAATCTACTAACCCAGAACAGCTTTGGTCTTTTGTCACATCCTGAAAATCACTATTTTAAATTGTATTGGACGCAGTATAATAAACTTAATGACATATCCGCGATTACAGAGATGTCTCTGGCGATTTTTTAAAATATATTGAATGTTTTTTTAAATTATAATTAAAACATATTATGAATAGTTTATAAGACAAAATATTAGAAGATCGATAACTCCGACCTCTAAATAAAGAAACAAAACAATATACAAGTAAATTACCAAGGCAAATAACGAAATAACGATATGAAATCGTATAGTCTAAGTCCTCATTAATTAGTACAGAAAACTTAGTGAAACAGACACCACATGCAACGGTCCCTCGACGCAATGACTTCAACAAGTACATAATAATAATATTTTTATTCTTTTTAGAGGTGTTTTTGAAAATGATTATTTTTGACTACATATTGTGTGGCCTAAAAATTATGTTCATAAGCAAACCCATCCAGGAGTCTATTGAAATGAAGGGCGGTAGACAGCGATTTTATAAAATAAAATTTTAATTATGACTGGATGTTGCCCGTGACTCCGTCTACGTAGACTGTAAATATATTTTTATTTTGGTTAGGAACATAAGCCACATAAATATTACTTTTACTGTCTATGTGAATGGAGTCGCGGGTAACAGCTGAATTATAAGTATTAATATATGAATTGATTTTAAAAACTAACCTACTAATATTGTTATTGTTATCAGTTTGTTTTATATTTCTGAGAACGATATAATACGCTCATTAATACCGTTCCTTTGTAGTGGGAGATCTTATAAGAGCAAGATTAGTATACTTTCTATCATAACAAATTTACATGTTACGATCATCTTAAATAATGTTTAAATTAATTATATAAAAAAAATTACATAGGGCATTATCAATGAATAAATAAATTTATTAATTTTATATTACAATAGATAATATTTACAAATTTAGTAAACATACCGAATATGAATTTACTTTCATTCTGAAATTTCGCCGGAAACTAGCAATGTATTAAGTATAAAACGCCAAATTTATAAGATTAATTTTGAAAATGATATTATGCAGACAAAGTCGCTAGCAACAACTAATTAAAGAAAAGTTTTTGAAATTAAATTTAAGCGTTTAGCCATTAAATTTATTTTAATTATGGGGTTTTTTACACTAATAAATACAAAAATGTTCGTCTATTCTATTTTTAAAAATTAACTTAATTTGTTTTCGTATTCCGATATAAGAATCAGATCAGATCAGATATAGAATGCTTATTTCAGCGATACGGTAATTCAATTGATAGAACAACGGGGCTGTCCAGAGGTCGCGGGTTTGATACCCTGTCGGTATCGGTTTATTTTTCATTCTATATTTATTAAAACGTTAGAAAAGGTTAGATATTCTCAAGTATTCATGCTTATATATCTTTGAAAATGAATTTATTTGAAGGTGATTGGAGAAGCGCTATTCATTATATTTGCAGAGTTACGAAAGTGAGTAAGAGGCAACTTTTAATAATGTAGGGTGGTTGGCAAGGATGCCATTTCCTTTCATTCATCTCTCCCCTTTCCGGTGGCCGCAATTAAAACGACGTCTTGTTCCGGCAATTAAAAACTTATAAAGTATCGACAAACAACTCGAATCAGAATTATTTTTAGTATTGCATATTTAATAACTGGAATTAAAATTATGCACTTCTAATTATTGAAATTAATTATTAAAATTAATTTTGAAAAAAATCCCTTTATTCAAGTTTATTGAAAGTAAAATCAGTCCTCCATGCGTCAAACGGTCATTAAAGAACTTTGATAAGAATCGTAAGACGTCTAAAGCAATTGCGTGTGCTTAACTTAATCACAACTATATTCAAAATCCATTACCGGTGCCTAATGGTCACATTTCATCAACATTGTTTTTATAATGCAAATAACACGTGGGGTTGAGCAAGGCAAATTGAGTGATACCGCGTGCTGAGCACTACCGCAGTTACAATGTTTTCGCTATTGAATACTGATGAAACCTTTGGCTAGCGATATTATAACTGTTGCAATAACAATGACTTAAGATAATTATCGCACGCTCTTATATATTTTATTATTAAATTAAATATCATTATTGATTTTATAAAGAATATAAATGCTTAATAAGCTTTATAAGTAAAAAGCTCCACCCACCAGCAATAAATCCACACATTATTCACTTTACTTTACGCTTTTTGCATTTTACTTTGTTGACTTCAATCATTATCCTCAATGGCAGACCTCTTCAACTCGAGGATGAATGATTTTCAACAAAATCTGCAGAAGAGCTCTTCACTAGGAGGAATATCATTTTTGATGGCAGAATTTAATAGTTATAAATGTTTTATTTTAATAACTTTAAACAAAAGTTTACAAAAGCAAGTGGAGTTTCTAAGCCGTGAACTGGATCGCCAAGACATGCGCACGCATCGGAAGAGGTTATTAATTCACGGAGACTCGGAGGACAAAGGTGAATTTTTCACTTCTCAAATTAAAAAAACATTTTAATTTATAAGAAACAAATTTTAAATAAACATAATAATATTTATTTTATAAATACTTTTAAATTTTAACTTTTTTATTTAATTTGCTTTGTTTTATTATAACCATTTACACGGTAGTTTAATTGGAAGAGGGGCGGGGCGGTTTCCCAGAGGCCGCGGTTTCGAACCCCAAATAGTATCCTTCCCTCTTTGATTTATCTATTGTTTCTTCTGTTGATCACATCAAAAAGCAAGGACAATACTCTGCTTTTGCTTCATACTTATAAATCCGTCACAGAAGAGAAAGACTCCGTAAAAGAGTGGCATTTACTTCCATCAATCATTAAGAATAAACGACCAGTAAGTTATTTTTAAGGTTCTTATGGCTCTCAACAACTTAGTGTTTAGTGGAAGAAATTTCTTAAAGAATTGTATTATTGATAGATTATAGACATATAAAGATTGCTTTGAGAATTATACTGTAAACAGATTAAATAAGATATATTATTTTACGAATTATATTGTAGACATATATATTATTTTAAGAATTGTATTGTGTAGTACGAATCAAATGGTATTGGATATTTTTTTATGATATTGGATATTCGGATTGCAGCGGTAAAGAAAACCAAATAAAAGCCTTTTATGTTTTTGTAATATTATAGTTAAAATTTACGTTATGGCTATCAATCGGGATTTGATTATTTTTATAAGTTTTATATTTAATTATCTGAAAAATATTACTTTGTAAATGAACTGTGACTAAAGGACATGGGGTTGCATGTTTTGCTATGGTGCCAATATTTTTTTAAATTTTTAGTTAGATGTAGAACTATCTTATAAACTAAATATTTTTATAACATGCGTTTTTAATGGTATTTCATCAGTAGAAATGTAACAAATATATAACAATTTGTCTTATCATGTGTATACAAGTATAGAATAATTTTCCAGTGATTTTTTTAACCTTTGGATTCGCTTATAAGTGTTTTAAAGTAAAACTTTACATATAAGTTTCTCTTTTTTATAGATTTTTGCATGTGAAAACTAAAAATAGTTATTGCTTATTAAAACTGTTTATGTGTTTATTCTATATTCTTACGTCCACATTAGTACTGTTATTTTCTTGATGAAAACGGTTATGTAACGATTTTTCCTTATATAATATAATATTTTTGACTGTCATTGACTTGCACTTCATGTGCCCTTTACAAAAAAAAAATAGTTTTGCATTAAACTTATAAAATTGTTTCAAGACTAGGCGTAACATTGTCTTAAAGGTTTTACATACATAATGCCCTTTTTTTATTAATAATCATTTTAATTTAACATTTAACCTAAAATATAATTAGTTTTAGTACAAATAAACTTCGTTTTGATTAGCTCTATAATTTTCTAAATGAAATTATCTACCTTTCCTACGTTTCTATAAGATGTTTCAAAATAAAACGGATATGCTGGTAACGAACATCATCACCCATGAACGTGTACTACTTCGAGTTACTGTAGTTAGCCTTAAACGATCTTGAAAGATAGAATATCAGATTTAAAAGGGCAAACGGAAGGGATCAATTAATAGTAATTTTAAATTGTCTAGATAGGCGAATGTCTTGCACAGTAACCAAACCATTTCTTGACTTTCACGAATAGTTTAGCTAAAAATACTGTTCTATGTAATGTTATACATGTATAGCAATGTTAAGCTTATTTAAATATATATATCGGTGTTGGTTTATTTTTCATTCTATATTTATATAAACTGTTCTAAGTATTTCTATATATATATATAGTCGTATTTATACTTTCATATTTTATAATAAGACTACTTCAAAGAGAAGTGTTAATGTCCTGTTTTAACTGTTTTTATTTTTTTTTGTTTTATTTAATCACAATAATACAAACATATTACAATAAAATAACTCCGCCATACTACAGAAATGTAAAGACCTCTTCTTAAGAATGTTTTTTGTTTTCTAGTATTTTTTATACATTCATTTTATATTTACTTTAGGCAGTGTAGATGATATTTGTTTTAGTATATATATTGTATAAGGGAAGCCCAAATTATATAACACTTACTTTTTAAAATGCCATTGAAATAAAAATCTTACCATAATAACTATTACATATTTCATGTAAAAATAATAATTTCCTGAGGACCTTATTAAAGCTAATGTTAAGCTTTGATAAGATATAATGGAATATTGTGGTTATAACATTTAACATTTATTTTATAATTTGGTTACATAAATTTAAGTTCCTATAAAGGAATATTCAGAGAGAGAAATTCAAGGATTCAGACTAGATTCAGGAATTCATAGACATATATACTCCGTTACACTTATATAAGTGTAACGGAGTTATCGTGTCGCTTGAGTTGAAGTAAAAGTGACTAAGATTTATTATATATATAAACAAGATTAAAAACCTTATCACAAGTTTAAGTCAATTTAAGATTTTTGATGGAGTATATATACCAAAAGTGTACCATAAATATACCAAAAGTGTACTGACATTTTGCCCGTGTATAGAGAATACTTTTTAAACAAAATATAATTGCTTTGTCATTAGTTCCTGACAAAGAACTCGAAACAATATTTTATTAATTATTTTTTTTCTGCTTTCTATATGCTATATTTGTTTGTATGCTCTAACATAATGGAAGAATGATCAAATGGATTATCATATTAATAACATATTTCCCAGGCCTACATATAGATTGCTTTTTATCCCAGGTATAACAAGTAAACACAAAAACTAATTTTGGAACACAAAACATAAAACAATACCTTAAAGACTTTAAAGAATTGAAGCAGAGTGTTTACTTTTTATTAACTCCCGACTCAAAAAGAAGGGTGTTATAAGTTTGACCTGTCAATCTGTGTATCTGTGTGTCTGTGTGTCTGTCTGTGGCAATGTAACAGCCAAACGCGTAGATGAATTTGATTGCGGTTTTTTTTTATCGAAAGCCTGGTTTGTCGAAATGATTCTTAGCTATGTTTGGTCAAAAGAGAAACAGTCGTCTCCAAGATATTGAGGTTTTATCGGTGCGGGTGAAAGATTCTAATGCAATATTAATAGAAATACTTAAACAAGTGAACATTTATGTGTCCGTAGGTTCATATGGTACAATAATGAATCAGTAACATAACTTTAAAAACTAGAAAAAAAAATTAAAAAACCCCAAAACAAAAGGAACTCTAAAAAGAATAAAAATAATAGTATTATGTACTTATTGAAAGAAGAAATTGAAATGCAAGTAAGTTAACAAGGCAATAAAGAAATTACGATATCGAATCGTATAGTCTAATCTCTAGTAACTTCGTAAACTAGACACCATCGTCAACGTGCGTATAACGATATTCCGACGCAACTACTTGAATAATTATATAATAATATTATTTTTATTCTTTTTAGAAGTCTTTCTGTATCAAAGGTTTTTAATTTTATTAATTTTTTTTTCAATTCAAATAAAATCTTTTTACCCGGAATCTTTATTACATTTAAATGAAACCACGAAACATACTTTGGACTATAATAACAATTCATTAAAATTAATAGACAAATCTTATGAAATGTGTTGTGGTATTGGTTTATTATCCAAATCAATTTGTAGAATGCTTTTAACTCCAAAAAAATCTCATTATTATGGGTAAACCCGAAAATTTATTTCGGTATAATTTAATTAGTTAGTGATTATAAATTATATGCAATCAATTAAAATTATTTTAATATCTGCTATAACAATATGCTTTTTATTAAAGTCTATCCATTAAAAAATACAAACTCGAACAAAAATGCTCATAAAACTCATGTAAAACTTGAGGTTACAAAAGCTCGTAACGAGCTTTCAAGGTGTAAATATTTTCTTCTAACCCTCATTAACATTGACGTATTACGTATTATAAAACAATTTACTCACATTTTCATAAACAAAATGCCTTTTCCAAAGCTATTATGTCTTTTAACGTAAACGGTTACAGAAATAACTTAGAAAAGCTTCGTTTACGAAAATATAATATGATATAATATGATTATTGAAGTGTTTTTAAGCATTATGACATATTTTTAAGGCTATAAATATCATAATTTTTTATGGTATAAATTAAAAATACAAACATGGATTCGTGTTTTCTTCAAAAATAAAGTAATAATAAATTTATAACTAGATGTCCTGCAAAATATTATAGTACCTCGATTTAAGTCGCGTATAATTAAATTTTAAATTTAACCCGACGTTTACAATACTTAACAAGTACTACATTTTACAATTTTCGTATACAAATGACACATTAAACTAAGAAATATGTAGAACGCCTGTGCCTAGTGCTATTTAAATTCATACAGTTGTGAATGAACAAATATCCTATTTGGATGATATTTCCTCAAAAGAGTTCTCCAAGAAAAAAACCTACAAAAGACTTTTACAACAACAAACACCGTAATTACCGGGACACGCTGAAAAGCAATATATGGATTGGAAGATTTTGGGATTTCTGCGATTATAATAAAAGAAACAGAAAATTCCAGAATTAAAAAAAAAATATTTACATACTTATTTTCGGAAAACACCATCATGTTGTTAAATTATGTATTTGAAAAGAATCTTTTAGCAATAACTATACTGACTGGAACTATTTGCTCACAATTACGCTATGCTATGCGCTAGCCAAAGACTATAGGAAATGTTGTTTTACATACTTTTGTTCGGTAAATAATATAAAGTTTTTAAAAATATTCTCTTTGTATATTAGATAATATTTTTTTACATAGATTTTATAATAAAACAAATATAAATTCAGAGAATTAAATTGTTTATTATAAATAATATATATTTTTATATATTTTATTATAACATATTCAAGTAAAAAAATAACAGTGTGATGCTTTGATGTCTTATTAAATGTTAAGACTCTGTGCGACTTTCTTTATAAAATCTGTTCGTCGTATTGTCTGTTCTGGCCACTTTGAATTACTATAGGTGTGTTTTAAGTTTTTTTAGGCTTCTGTAACCAAATGTTTATAAAAAACTACCCAAAACCAATTACTAAGACTCTGTTGTTCGTTTGTCTGGCACCAGGCTGCATGCATCTCATGAACCGTGACGGCTAAAGAAGTTGTTAAACAACAAATACTAAAAACAGAATAAAATACATCAAATGCGTTTTTTTTTTGGTTGAAATTAATAACGCCAACAGATATACTTGAAATATTCAATGAAAATTTAATTTAATATTCATTTTAAAAATAAACGACAAAATTATAATAAAATAAATATTCAAGTGAGCTCCCTTATAACAAACGTGATTATATATATACCAACAACAGGAAAAAGCTTGAAATATTTAGAATATGTTTTTATTTATATTCAGTTTAATTATATATAATTCAGTTTACTTATAGGTAAGTCAGTCAGTTTAATTATAGGTAAAAAACTGGGTTATAATAAAAAAAATATTAATATTTTAAATATAAATAAAAAATATTTCAATAAAATACAAGAAAATCTAGTATTAAATTTACTAATATCCAGGTAAATGTTAACTTTTTAATGAGAATCTACAAAGTGAAGTTCGTTTAGAAGGCTTAAGATTTTAATTACATTTTTTACTTTACACGCTTTTAGTGTTTCATGTGGTTATTATAAAAGAAATAGATTTTAACTAAACTTCAACTAATTTATATTTTGACTAAACAATAGCATACATAGAAATTTTTCATTTGATGTCAATTCATATTTTTAGTTTACTCACGATATTAATTATTGGGTTTCATATTTTAATTTAATTTTTAATCATTCAAAATTGTATTCTTAGTAAATGTAAACTTTTTAGTTAAAACTTGTTAGATATCCGATAGACTCCGCATGCGGTGCACGTAGATTTCTCCAAACATTAGTCTTGGTAACTTTTTCAATATAAGAGGTAAGTAAGGACAAATCTTTTTTTTTTTAAATGTATTATTACTGTGAAATTCCTTTGTTTTAAAGTACTTTATTAAAGGGCTCGTACAATTCCTAATATGTAATCTATTTTACATAAGCTTTTAAATATGGATATGTTGTTTCTAAACAAAATATTCCCTTTTACACCAACCGTGGATCAAAATATTTAGTTTTTTTAAGTGACTGACGCCAATTAACTTTAGTTTAGAAATGATGCAAAGCAGCTTTGTTAGCAGCAAAATAAAATGTTATTAAAAACATCACTGTGCAAGATAAAGTACAATTGACGAATTTAATGCTAGGGCATATAAATATAGAATAACGATCACATATACTTAGTCTGGCAATATACTGTTACAAATAATAATAAAAAAATATTAAATTTGAACTTGGAATCTGTCATTTTTATACGATTGTTAATGAACATTTTCAACAATGTTTTCTCATTTTGCGATATTAAAATGGAGTGGGGTGATAAAAAGAACAGATCAATTATATGGGCAATAAAACTGAGTGTGTTGTCCTTACAAAGACCCAGATTCCTTACTGACAACGTGAAAGGTACGTTAACGCCCATTTTGTGCCCTTTTAACTTAGAACATTTCCTATCTACTATTGACAATAAATTGATTCATTGTTAATTTAAACGATATTTATTTTTGTTGAAAATATACAATCTTTGCATATTACCTTTTGATGTCTTTGTATAGTTGGAATATTTGCTCTAAAAAAAATATTGAATCATTACTCTCGAACTTTGCTTGACGTCTATGCATAATTATACAAGTGAACTCGTAACATAAAGGAGTATCATTTTTGTGATGGTACATTGTTTTTTCTTTTGCCAAAATATAAAATTGGTTCTATTATGTTCTGGTTCTATTGTTTATTTTAATATATATCAATATTATATGCATACCGAATATCTAATACAGTTCGATTATATAACGATTTCAATGAATGTATTTTAATATACTTAACTACGAGTAAAACGATTTTATAAGCATCTTATATCAATATTTTAAAAAAATCTTTTTCATTAATCTTTCAAAGTAAATCATTCTGCTAAACAATTTCCAGTGAGAAAATTATTGAATACTGACAATAGTGTGTCGGTGGACGGAAGTTTATTGTTGCTTCGGAAGCTATTATTGACATTTTTAAACTCCTATTAAAACATTTTTAATAATTATTTTATAACATTCTTCTAGAAAAATCTAGAAGCAGTTTATGACTTGCAGAAACTTATTTCATAGGATAAAATATATTCTATGTTTCCGTCCTTGTTTATTTAACTGAAAATTTACTTCACGTGATGTACTCGTATAATGAAACTTTTTCTAAAGTGCAATGTAATGTATTTTTTTGTTTTCTTTAATTGTCTTTGGAAAAGTCTTTAATATCTACAGGAAAAAAACACGTTTTTGTGTACATTAACACCGATGGTTTTGTATAAATAAGAACATTTGTTGCAAAAAGAAAATTATGTCAATAACTACGATGTTTCTATAAAAGGATTTTTTCTTACAATAAATCTAAAAACATAAGTATTTTTAAATACTTTGAATGTAAATAACGGGCAATAAATATCAAATAAAAGATAATAATTATGAATTAACACTGAATAAAGTGAAATTGGAAATATGGAAAAATTATTACGTCCAAAACTCCGGTCACAAAAATTGTTTCAAGCTTTCAGGTGGCAGACAAAAATTTACACGTACTCTGTAACTGTATCAGGTATTTGGATTCCTTCGCTCTTTAGAATTTCAAATTTATTGTGATACCACGAAAGTTAATAAGATCTTTGATTTTTTGTAATTGTTGCTTTATATTGGACTCATTTCTTTTCTTTTCTGTATTTTAGGCGGTATTTCAAAGTCTTACCATAGAATGGAGTTCTCCGCATTACTTTTATGCTTTGATGCTTTGCTGACTACTAAATTATCGTCAGCTTTATTTGTTGCGACTGATAGTAAACTATTATTACAATGTCTGATGAATAAACTTTTCATCAAATGCTGTTGGATCATTAGGGTTATTAAGAGTATTTCAAGTTTTATTCATTTCATTCATTGTATTCCCACGATTGAGGACGATATAAAATATCCCTTGAAGAGCCCTGAAGGGTTCCTTGAAGGGCCTATTCCGTCAAGATGCTTCATACAACAAAGTTATCCAGGTCCGTTGAAGTTGGTGCTATCAACTTGCAACCTGCAAACTATTCATCTTTTCGGCGCGTTTTTCACCTTAGTATAAGGGTGAGTTTTTAAAAAGGTTTTTATCTCTTTTCAGGGATCGTGAAGCCAATGGCCCCGATTCTAAAATTTGACAATATATTTGCCAGTTGTGGAGATCATTTTCGACACCCTACTTAACTTTCTTGTTACTTTCTTGTTACTTAACCCGGTTCAGCTTAGTTACCGCCACTCGAGATTCGGCATCGTTGCTCTTTTAGCACCGTCCAGGGAAGACGTGTAGGGTAGGTCGAGAAAAAGTTTGTAAGTCCTACCGAAGCGAGTAACTTTCTCCTCATAAAATGAAATGAAAGCATCCTTTCGCTCGGATTGTCGAATTTGACAAGAGTTTACTTGACGCTGGAATTGTATTCTTAATTAAAAACCCCCGATACAAAAAAATATCTAAGAAGAATAGAAATAATATTATAATGTACTTATTGAAGTCGTTGCGTCGGGGGACATAAAAAAGGCGGCCTAAATAAAGGAAGAATTCAAAATGCTAGTTAGTTACGAAGGCAAAATAAAAAATAACAACCTCAGATCGTATAATGTAAGTACTCATTCAATAACTCCGAAAATTTTGTAAAATAGACACCATCGTCAACGTACGTACAATGATCCAGGACGCAACGACTTCAATAAGTGCATTATAATACTATTTTTATCCTTTTTAGATGTTTTTTTTTGTATCGGGGGTTTTTTTAATTATTGATATTTTATTTCTTTATTTTTTATTAAATGTGTTTGCGCACGTACAGTACATTTTCTTTTTAAAGTTGTTTGAAGTGTTTTCAATCACTCGCTGGAGTACCGCTCTTAGAATAGAGTTTCTACAGTGATTCTTTGCTTCAAAACTTTCAGGTTTGGTGGCAATGGATTGTTAACCTTACTTTTTAGGTAGCCTCATAGGAAAAAATCAGCAGGTGTTAAATCAGGACTCCTAGGTCGCCAGTAGATGTTTCCTGAGCTACTTATCACTCTTCTAGGGAATAAATCGTGAAGAGCAGTTAATGAGTCTTTTGTAACATGACAAGTGGCTTCATCTTGCTGGAAAAAGGTATTGTGGTTGTAAACAGACTTTTTTTGCATTTCTGTAGCCAAACAAATCCGAATCATATGGTTATATCGATCAAAATTAACGATCCGACCTCGACATCGGTCATCTTAAACAAAATAAGGACCGATAATTCCTTGACTTGATATGGCAGCCCAAACAACCACTTTTAGCAAGTGCAAGGGCTTCTGATGCAGTTCTAGCGGATTTTCGGAGGTCCAGTATCAGCAATTTTCTTTATTCACGTGACCGTTTATGTGAAAATTTCATTCGTCGGAGAAACAGATGTTATTGAAATTCCTTGTTCTGCAAAATTCGACTCGTTTATCAGGATCGTCAGGCTTTATTTCTTGAACTATAACAGTTTTATAGAGGTGAAAATGTAAATCTTTCAAAATAGTCCGATGAACTCCATCTCAACTACTATCGTGGGTCGTCCATAACAGACTGGTAAACGCGGTAGAAGTTCGTGCTCGTCCGTGATGCCCTTTTGCGCCAAGACGATTTGTCCGGCATTGTATACCCAGTCTCTTCAAACTCTCACACCCAATGTTTAATTACATTGGCACATGTTTTAAGTTTGTTAAATTAAAATGTCTCCTGTAGACACGACGAACAATAGTGTAGGAATTGTTGTTTCTTATAAAACATCATCATCATTAGTTTATAGTTTAATGTATGTATCAGTGGGGATCATCACGGTGCTTATTTCAGACTACGCATGTTGTAATAAAAGTAAGATAATGCATGTATTTCATGTTTTTGCTTTGCACAGTAGAATCACTTTCAGTGTGTACCTTTTAATTGATAACATTTTTAGAGTAATTATATTATAGTTTTTGTAGGTTCAACGTTTCTACAAATAAATTATAATATTCATTTGCAGAATACACCGGCTGTGAAATATAAAATAGTAATTCGATATACTTATATTTTGATAAGTGACGGGATAACAAAACACAGCTGCACGAGTTAAACTAATTTTATCTCAACATGACAAGGGTATTAGCTGGGTCAAGACCCTTTTATAACTCAGGTTACTTTCACAATGTAATATAAGCACTCAGAAATATCGCAACTCAATATTATGTTGTTGTTGAAATAAAAATATGCATCGAATTGTAAAATAAGACGTACATATGAATTTAGTAAAAAATATTTTAAAGTGACTTGACTTAGGGGACTCATCCAGTCACGGTGAGTGTGAAAGCGATCCCGTGGCGTCCCACTAAGGCGATGAGGTCAACCATTGATTTTTTAGTGGGTAGCCTTAAAAATAGCAGCGTCATCTATGCTGCAGGATAGTCCCACATTCCCCCACGGCCACATATGACGATGGGTTATTATGGTTTACTTATGAGGATGGGTATAGCGATAGTGTCAAAAGCTTTAGTTCAATCTAAAAAGATGCTGATTGTTTTAAGCTTAAATTCCAAGTGACTTATGATAGTGTTTGTTAGTGATAATACAGCATCTATAATATGTTTAATATATATCTTTTTTAAAGGCTTAGAATAGATATGTCTAAATTTAGGCACTCGTATTATTAGTGGGGACTACAGTTCGCACCCAACGTAAACGCGCGTAGCGCGCGGAGCCAGCGTTAATATTCATCTGCCCGTATTTTTTTAATTATGCATCCAAATAACATACTTCAAAAGTAAAGTTTATCTTTGTACTTGTCTTGATGATAAAGTTCGTATTTTCATACGGGTCTATATGCCTTACTACATTATATTGTTTAATAATATCTTTTAATCTTTTTTAATTTTTTTAAAGCTTATTAGTTTGGTTATACCACAAATAGATACCTATATGGTGTTGCAGACTTATTTTAGATATACTTAAGAAGAATATTATTTAGAACATTGCATCGACGTATCACCTACTATGAGGCCAGTGCACCAAAAGAAAGCGGCCAGTATTCCTTTCTTCCAATTTACAATGTTTCCCGCGGGAATATTTATTCTTATTTATATTTTTATGCATTAAAAAGTAAACTATGACCTTTCGCAACGCCAAATCTATCTATTTATGCCAAATTTTATCAAAATCGGTTCAATGTTCAATCGGTTAAGCGTGAAATCGTAACAGACACACAGAATTACTAACGAATTTATAATATTAGTATGTGTTGGGCTATTTTTTACCAAGCAGAGGAGTTTATCTATAACTTAGTAGTAGCACAACAGCCGAATTTGACAGCAATATACAATGTGGACACTTTCCGACTGTTCTTTTGGTTTTTTTTAATTATTAAACAGTGAATGCTAATTAAAATATTTTAAAAAGTAAATAATTTACTAATTATTTTTTTTGATGACCTACAACTTTTGCAATAAAAAACAAAAGTGATAACTTGAATTTTTTTTTGGATAGACAGGAAATAATTTATTGTACAGGAATAGTTTTAAATAAAGAGTTTTTGTTAATTTATTACAAAAAACTAATACTAAAAAAAAATCATTTTTCTTTTAATGCGCCATTGTACATGGAAAATAATGTTTATTATTTTACATAAAATAATGTCAATCTATTGCTTATCCATTACTAAGACATGAAATATTAAAATAAGTTAATTGGTATTCTTTAAAATGTATATACGAAGATATATACTTATTTACTGAGGATTCGACTACGGTAATAGTGTCAAAAGTTCAATGGTTTTTTGTTCATCTCCAACGTGCCTAAAAAAGGTTTCACTTTAAGTAGTGCCATATTAAAACGATAATTTTGATGTTACTCAATCACGCCAAACTATTAAATGGATTTAGTAAGTAATATAATAATTTATATAAGTAAATATTTATTATAAGATCTTAGAAAACTAATACGAAAATGTATTAATGTAAGCGTATAAAATATAACGGTATATGAAATAATTTTATCCTAATAGTATGTTACTAATAACAAATATGCCTAAAAAAAGTTTTATTTGACATTTTAAGTGTTAACTTAAGTATTTAAAATAATTGAATGTTATACGGATGTAAATTTATTTTATTTTGCAACATCATAGAAAGTGACACTTCTTTTCTAAGAACTTTATGACATATAATGACATTTAAATGGGCTAATGGTTACGTTCTATTTAAAGTGGGGGTTTCCCTAGAAAATCACAATACGCTTTCTCCGGTCATTGCAAACATAACATATGAGCGATTCCCTTCGTACAATGTTCTACCTACAGGCTATGATAGTTTTAAAATTTGTCTCAGAACTACAACATAGAGGTAAATTTTGTATAATATAATAAGATATTTCAAGATTTTCGCTTAAAGATACTGCTTATTATTTGTATGTATAACCTTTGAAGCGTGGTTATTAAGATTTGTTCCTTTAGCATATTTATTTCTAAACCAACGGCATCTTAAGTGATATAACTGACATATTCCAAATAAAATGTTGTATTAGAAAAGGCGTCTAATCATCAGACTTTTTTTATTGATAACCATATTATATTTAATCTAATAAATAAGAACGTTTTCTGAACACGAATTTATAAATACAAATATTGACAAATGAATAATGTAATGTTATACTTTTTATATACTACATGAGGGCAAACAAGATCCTTTGGTGCGAAATGTCCAGGTCAGGTAACTGTAAAAGAGGATCTTATAATTACTAAAAAAATTCAGGAATAAACCACTAACTTGCTCGTATGAAAAAACAGGTGGTTTTATTTTAAAAGCAAAACTTAAGCCTACCAAAATTTTTTTTTATGTTACAAGTATATAAATTATAAAATAATGTTTCTAATTACTTATTAAGTATATAAATAATATTTAAAAAACTTTATTATTTAGCTTTATGTTTTTAGAATTATATAAAGCGCTTTATGTTTTTAGTATTCGAAAAAATATTATTATTGAATTGAATAATTATTATTAATTCAAAATATTTTTAATAAAAAATAGTATCAATCTTCTCCGATAAAAAATTGGTTTCTCTTCCTTAAAACTATTTTTTTATAATATTACTATGAACAAGTAGGAATGAACAATGAACAGAATTAGGTAGGAATTTAGATTTGAACAATATTTTTAATTAAGCCGATTCGATAATTACCTCCTTTGTCATATATTTAAATAAAAATTATCACTCGTGGAGTTTACAAAGCAAATCATTCTGGGAGCCATTTTCCAAGTGAGAGGATGCCTTTGTACGCCGACAATGGTCTGTCGGTAGACGGATATCTATTGTTGTTTCGGCAACTATTTTTGTTATTTTTTAAACTCCATTTAAAACATTTAAATAAAGATTTTTAAAACCTACCTATGTAATAAAATATCATGGAATTATAGTTTAAGAATTGAGGAATTTCATCTTGTAATAAGAAAAAATATATTTCCCCACTCCCATGTATCCATTGCAATAAACACTAATTTTACCAAAATTATTTAAAAAAGTTCAAGTTTAGAAAAATGAAACTGAGTTTTTTCTTATTGAAGTGAGTGTTTGTGAGTTTGAACCTATTATTGCCTATACAAGCTTACGCTATAATAACAAAAACCTAGTAACGTATGGTTTTGTGTATATTTCAAGTGATGATAGATAACTTACAAATTTTACCGGAGATGGAAAGAAAGAAAAAGGAGATTGGGAGTCAAATTAAATTGCTTGCAAGGTGGTGGAGGAAAAATAATATTTCTCACTTAATTAATTTTGATATTAATTCTGATACTGAGATATTAAACCGACATAGAATATGTTAGGAGGCATCCTTTCAAGATTTAATTAGTATTCTAATTTTATATTCTATTTTAATTTTAAAGTGTATTTATTTTATTTATAACTAAAGATAATTGTCCAATAATGTTCGTAATGCAAAAAAATAAGAACTTTTAATTATATGGACCAAACTATCAGGTCGTTTTTATAAACACTGCTTCTATATCAAGAATGGTAGGTTGGTGTATAGACTTTATTTATCAGACGATTAACTTTGCAATTAATGGTCGACATTGATATCATTTCAAGGTATCGAAACATAGTTGGGGTTGTTTAAACCGAATATTCTTTTTATATTATTGTTGTTTTAGTGCTTGTACATACCTTAAAAATGCTTTATATTTTCAGTTTTTATGTGTTTAAATATAAAAAATATATCTTTAAATAAAAAAAAAATATTATAAAGTATATACAAATGTAAGGTAATTTTAATGGAATTTTACGTTTTAAAAATTTTATATTTTATATTGTTTAATATAAATTTTTAATATCTAAAATTATTTAAATATTTTTTTAAAATAAATATAGTAATATATAAATGTTCTAAACAGAATTTAATAATTTATAATAACAATATAATATAATATTTATATTCATTTAATTAAAATAATACATACAAATAAAAACTTCGCTAATCTACTGAGTAGTTTGTATATGAAAAAATATTAAGTTAATTCCTCAGTTCTTCATACTTTCAACTCTGTATGTATGTTGATCCTTCACTGCCGTTACCCACGCTCACTCATACACTTAAAGGGGAAAGAAATTAACTGTAAGATATCATAATAAAATTATCAACACAATTATTATAATAACCGTTTAATAGGAAAAGAAAATAAAAGTCATACAAATTCGTTTTATAAATATTTTCTTCCCGACATATACTCACGGAATTATTACAATAATGCTACAATGGAGATAAACGACTTTATGTGGGGTTATGTTTGTTTTGTTATACCTGAGCAACAAATATGGTACGGGTCATTTCTCTATGTCTCTTAGTAAAAACCTCAAGAGAATTTTAGTAAGTCCAAGAGCTTTCTAAGTATTATGTATAAGTACGTAGGTTCGTATATTTCATTACATATTGTTTTAATGAAGCAACATTTACGTACGATCACGTGGCGTGCCACAAAGGTGATGAGGCCTTGGTTTTTTTAGTGGGTAACCTTAAAAATGGTCGCCAACTGTGCTGCCGGGTAGGTCAACATAAACCTCGGTCACTACTGTCTTGGCCGACGGATATCCGTAACGGATTTCAACAAAAAAAAAAAAAAAATATTGGTACTGAATAAACTACGCAATCGTCGCTTTTTCGACCTTTTCAAGAACAAATAAATCACAGATCTTTCATTTTCGTACAATTTTAACTATTCACATCTGCCTTAGAAGTTCACCAAATCCACAACTTTTAGCCAATTTATTAATGAATATGTAAATGTACGTTTAAAAAGTGAATCTTTTAAATATTTTGGCTAAAAGGGTTACGTTCTCTATTAATTAAATAATATAGATATAGTCAAATTTAAATACAAACTTTGAAACTGGACAAGAAATTTGACTAAGTTGTATTTGGATCGTTGAGGCACATCTTGTGATATGACCTAGTACTAACAAATGTTGACACCGTATAAGTACGGTTTATACTAAAAAAAAAAAATTTGGACGAATTAAAGATAAGGCTATAATTTTCTTTATACCTATAATTAAGCGTTTAATTGTGAAATCGTTTTTTTTTATTATATAAAAGACTGCTTCTAATTATACATAATTTATATACCGTGATAACTTTTTTAGCCTGATGTTTTTCTACTATTTTTTAAAAGATCGATTTCTCACTCCTTTGATCTAATACTCAGTTTGAAGATTCTGTTGGTAAGGTAAAGTGGTAGATAGTAACATCAGGTCACCGGCAAAGTTACCACCCATAGGGCAAAGTCGTGTCGCAAAGTGATCTAGTCGTGTTCCGGCACGTTGCTCGATGAAGTCGTTTCTGGGAAATGGGTCTGAACAGCTGTGGTGCGTTGGCGAACCGATTTGACGTCGAGTTGGTGTTTGTTTTGTTGGGTGTCTAGTCGAGGAGGGTAGCGGGATCAAAAGGGACGGCTTTCCGCTGGCCGCCCGCAGATAGTGGAGGGCTCAATTAATGCGTGAGCCACCCACGAAAGGCTGCCCCGCCAGCTGCAAAAAATCCCACGGTGGCTCTATCGTGCTGGTTGGCAACCAGACGAGAAAGCCCGATGGCGATCCCTGGCAGAGTTCGGGCGTTCGCCCATGGTTTAAGGCCCAATGTGGTCATGCTCAAGACCGAAAACATTCGGCATATCTCATTTGGGCTGATGTTTGAAGCCGCAAAACTTCGGATGTAAGTTCAAATAAGAGAGTCTTTAACCAAGCTGCCAAGTCCTATAAAAAGGCATCGCGGAAGACTCGTTTCGATCGTATCGCTAAAAATAGCGAAAAGCTCCCTGTCAGACCAACATGCAGTCGAGCTTTTTGATCTGTTGTCAAAAGCGATCGAGACGAATTTCTGCCAACCTTCACTGCCTGCCTGCTGCTGCTGAAAAGCAGGATAAATCCCTCTTTGCTCTTCCCTCTTTTCCTTTTTCGCGACAGAGAAAGCGAATGTATTTGCTTTGCTTATAATTTGCATCTAGACACTGGAAATGCTTATCCAGCACATCTTCTTCACTACGGTATTTCAATGACGGAAATCCGCATCACGAACAAAGAGGTATGGAGAGTATTGTGTCGTTTAAATGTGAATAAAGCCAGTGATCCTAATGGTATACTAGCCATTCTGCTTAAAACAGGCGCATCTGAGTTGTCTCCTATATTGACACGGACACAACTGGAGGGCATTTCACAGGACGCATGACTGGTATCCATCTTTATGTAGTGGAATTCTGTAGTGTGTATCTTTTATTTATTTAACTACTCATAGAAACTTTGACATCTTTTATTACAGGTCAATGTGATAGAGTAGTTTATACTCAACATTTGCGAAGTTTCAATAAATTTTTCATTAAATTTTATTTATAATTTGCCAGGGATGCATATTTTTTTTATCTTAAAGAGTTTATAAAGTATAGTAGTACTATGTGGAAAAGCCGACTAAGCTTCAAAAACAGTCTACTTATTAACTTTACCTAAAGATGTAGAGAAAGTATACTCGTACATACCTGTCGGTGATGGAATGTTTAATATGTATTTAGAGCAGTAATAACTCTTGTAAGTAATTGATTAAGACAAGATCTCTGTAAATTGTTACTGCAGCCTTATCTTGCGATTTTCCGAGTCACTGGACATAAATAAAGTTATATATATTCACTGATTCCGGATGGGTGACTTCTATAATCTTCAAGAAAACCTTGACATTTCATTTAAATTTACAATTGGTAGCACCAACCGAATTTCCTCACATAACTTTATATTTTATGTATAAAGAGGTAAATAGTTGTAAACAAAAATATAATAACATACTAACAATTTCATATTACATATATTATAATCTTCAACCGAACGTTGCGTGTACAAGTTAATCACATGGAAATATTCTATAACAATTTATGACTAATAATATGTACAGAACGGCAGAGAAAATATTTACTAAAAGTTGTCTTTGATTTTTTATATATACCAAATATATGTTTTAATATAAATTTGAACCGATCATTTGTTACGAGTAAGTTAACTTAGAAATTGTATCAAGGGGTTTTTAAGTTGTATTAATTGCATTTTCAAGTCTTCACAATGATAATATTTTATATTGTATTAGTATAATATCAGATATTCATAATCCCAGTTTTTTCGGGAATAATAATTTTGTATGTGTAACGAAAACCCAAATTTAATAATGCATTAGTATTTACCATTACAAGAAAAATGTTTATTTGCCTCAATAAGATACAAGAAAAGTAACTAAGTTGGTATATTTTGAAAAAAAAACATTGACATAATCTATAAGCAAGATTTCAGCATAAAAATGGTTTTGACGTACAGAGAAAGCCTATATCGTTTATTTCTAATACATTGGAAATAATTAAGATGAATAAAAATTACTTCATTTAAATCTTAATCACAAATTTATTACAAGCTAAACATAGTGAAATATTTAACATTAATTAATAAAGTTTTTTTAGAAACATCTATTTTTTATCAGTTACTTACGAAAATTATATTTACAAATTTATATAAATATAGAATGAAAAATAAACCGATACGGGCAGGGATTCGAACCCGCGACTACTGGGAAACCGTACCGTTTCATTCTATATTTATATAAATTTAAATAAGCTTTACATGGCTATACATGTTTATAGATACTTTCATATATTTACAATTTTTTTATATTATCTTTTATATATAATATTATTAATATTTTAATCTTATAAATTCATAATAAATTGTTTAATTTGGTGTCAACAAAATCTTATTTAATATAATATGTCGTGACGACACGCAGTTCTACCGTAGCTACTAATAACCGTATTTAGTTCCAGTTAGTCATAAATATATTAGTATCGCTTTTAACAATAGCAAGGTAGTTATTTATGTTTAATCTCAATAATTAAATAGTAAACATTTATAGATATTATAAACAAAATAATTATCAAAATATTAATGATTCTAGTTGATCTTAGGCTTTAATGGTACTCATTTGAAAAAAATGATGTTTAATTTTGATAAGCTTACACTAGTATTTAATATTAATAGTTTCTATTCACGTATCGGTAGTGTCATTTAAGGGCTGTACTATTTAAAGCTAGTTCATTAAGTCTAAGACGTGAGCACTTATGCCGAATTAGTGAGGAAGCTTGAAGCTACTTTGAAGAGGAGCGATGAAGTGTATGAGCCCCTATACTAACTTAACCTAATTTCATCTAAACGAACTCACAGACACACATTAACCGAACGTGTTTGTACCTCCGTGTTTTATATACTTAGGTGGCATCTGCGAATATTGGCTAGTCCTTTGATTTCTAAAATGTATTCTTGTGGCTTTCTATGATTTTATTGATACCAGAAAAAACATTTTTTCAAAAACAAAAACACTAAACTTAAAATAATAACATAGTATTGGCTAAGTTAAAAAGAATTTTTTATGCAATTTTTGAAATGCAACGTTATACTTTTGAACAAAAGTTAACCTTTACAAGCCCGGTCAGCATTGTGCTCTCAGAAAGCGTTTAAAATAAAACATATCCGACAGAGCCGGCCGCGTAGCTACACAATAGCTCTTTATTTTTCCTAATACTGCAATTAGAACAAACAAAACCATTCAAAAGATTTTGCTTCCTTTATCAAAAACATTATGTAATTATTCTTTAGGACATTCTGTAAAAAAGTGTAAATGTTTATCGTTCGTACAACCAAATAAACCAGTATAGTATAAAATATAAATCAAGGATTTCTTACAAATATGGATAGGGTTTAGATAATAATTTAAGTAATAATATCAAGTATTAATGAATGAATAATTTCAGTAACGTTAGACGTGCCTTTAGACGATGTCATTGAGATAACAACGATAATAGAGAACTAAATCTAGAAATTAGGTCTCGAAAACATAATTGTGATCAATATAATTTTTTTAATACGTTTTGGAACGTAGTTCCTTATCGCGCGTTGTGAAAGGGGGCTAGATGGTAAAAATTCTTACCAAAAGTTGGCACGACATGTTTTGCTATCTCTCTCTCTCTTATAGAAAGCAAGCGAGATATTTTTATTGCTGTCATTATTATTTTTTGGAATATATTAAATTGCTTAGTAGATCTTTATTATATATTTAATATTGGAGTTTGTTCTTTTAGAATCAATTTGCAAATAAGACAGTTTAAATGAAAATAATTATACAAATTTGTGATCAAATACTCGTAGTGTTTTGTAACAACATCTATTTATACCTTAGGGAAACATAACTACATCTGTTATATAAATATATCTGTACAAAGCTGCGTGGCAGGACAATAATTCATGGGTTTATTGATTAACACTTTTTAATTTATAGTCGGACTTTTAATTAGATTCCAGATTTGACAATTTCAGTGTTACCACGTTATGACAATTAGTAAATAGTGACGCTACGAAATTAATCGTCACGGAAATGATATATTTCTGAATCGATTCATTTCGTTTATAGTAGTATCTAAACAACTACTACCTTAATCGAAACTAAGTACATTGGGAATTTAAATTTTTCTGAATCGTTTAATTTAGTTATGACTCTTTTATTATAAGTTTTGTTTTTAATATCATTATAAGAAAATAATAGTTTTTAATAAAATAAGTGGCGGTCACTAATTACTTACTAGTTATTATGAATAATAATGTATTTATTTTAATAAAAATATATCATTTATTATCTAATTGGCACACCAACATTATAATTATATCAACATAAAATCGCGATTGTTTATCGATTGTTGTGTCCATCACTATTAGGTTATGTATTGTATCATTATTTTACGAAGTGACAGTAGCTAAAGTCAAATCTGGAATCTAATTAAAAGTCCGACTATACTTATTCATTTTATTTACTTTTACTATAAATTATCGGCGAAATATCATACAAAAATAGTAATCAAATATTATTCATTAGCATATTAGCTTACATTAATAATTTAATATTTTATTATTACAATAAGTAATATTCATGTTTTTTTTAAGTAAATTGATTATTTACTTCCCTATATCGTAGAAAAATATATAAATAGGGTTGAAAAGGTTCTAGTTTTTTTTTAAAGTGAAAATTAGAACATTGAGTAAATTTCAGCCGTTCAAACGCCCAGTCAATGTTTACTATGAACTTTTTAATTTACTTCATACATATTTTAAGTTTTAAGTGCTTTACAAGTCATGAAAGAAGATAAAAACCATCTTACAAGTATTGTATAGTACCGGAGTGCAAAAATAGTATTAGAAAAACACCAAAAATAATGGTAATAAAAAACAATGGTCTATGCTAATTAAAAGGGATAATATATGTCCTAACTCGTGTTTATATTGTTGTGAATATCAATTTAACGTAAGTATACTTTATTTATAATAAGTTTAAATTTATAGTAAGTTAATGCATTAGCTATTGAACATTAGAAAATTTGAGTTTAACATTAACCTAACCTAGTTTACAAAATTTCTGTGTAACTTTTTATAAAAACCGTATTCTTTTTTTGGTTTAACGAAATGTTTATGGTTGTCGATTTATTTCAAGTTAAGGAAGATACAGCTAATAATATTGAATATAATATGTATAACGAAACAACCGGGAGAAAAATTTAAGCTAAGTTTGAAAAAAGGAGTTGTTCCTCATATATTTTTGTGGCAAAAACACCAGCTGATAGAATGAGAATGTGCATAGTCAAAAGGCAAAGATTGAATGAAGCCTTTTCAGAGTTAGCTATCAAAAGTAGTGTTTAAAAAAATTGGTGACCTTTACAAAGAAGTGATATAGTAAGTAAGTCCTAGTACTGCCTATACAAATGTCTGTGATATTAATCAGCCAAAACAATATTAAATGTGATCACATATTAAAGATAAATTACCAAGTGACTAAGCTGTGCAAGTTATTATTAAACCGAAGTACAGAAGTAAAGATGTCAATGTAAATATACCTGCTGAAAAACAAAATGTAGCATTGTTACCATTTTCTCATTCAACACACAATACTTTTACTTTACTAGTAAAACTAACTATTTTACATACTTTTACTTTACCAGTAAAACTATGTTTTATAAAGAAAATTGTTTACTGAAAACAGAGCTGATAATACTTCTTTAGCATCTTATATCTTCTATATCTGCTGATTATCAACAAAGTTATTTTTTTGAGTCAAGTGAAGTGGAAAATGATTACCTAAGCAATTGTACCATTTAATAAAACCTTTAAGCACGAAAATATAGGTTTAAATTATTTATTTTTCTCTGTAACACTAATACCACAGTATGAACTTCGATGCCGATAATTTGAATGGCGTGTCAACTGACGTCACATTTCCTTTTGACCAATGGTGGCGCGTTTTGGAAGTTTGAATTTCGCTCCCTTAATTTACACTTTTAACAAATTATTTTATGGCCTTAAATGATTAGTAAATAAAAAAAATGTTTTTATTATATTAAGATGATAATAAGTATCCGAAAAAAAAAATTATGACCATTTTAATCTTTATGCATTTTCCCTATTCCTTCAATAATTAATCGAAAGGAACTTCGTTCCATCCGGGTGTTCCTTGACACTACTTATTTTTTTTTTCATATTTTCTGAATTTTAAATAATAGGTTTTGATATTGTTATCTGATGGTGGAGTTATTTGTCTTTTTATTTACCTTTGTGTGTAACTTATAGACAATTTTTTTCTAAATCTGGTATGGGTATTCAATGCTCAATGTATGTATTACTTTTTACTATGAAAGTGTCTCTCATTTGCACACAAACCACTTTAAAACCTGATTTGCGATATAATATAAATATAAGTATAGTAGTTGCTTATTATCGAAGTCAACTTATACCAATCTCTGAAACTAAGCCCAAATTTATAATAATAATTTACCATTGTTATAACAACACAGGCCTAGAATTATTATTGTTAAATACTGTTCCATGTTTATTTTTTTCAAAGTCAAAATTAAGTCCAAGTTTTTTTTTTAAATTTTAAATAGGCAATTTGCACTTGAAACGTTATACTCTAATTGCACGGTTCCAAAGGGTAGGTCCATGGAGAAGAACCGGAAGAAACTCCATAAAAAATACCAATATTTTAAGATTTGATGTACAGATGTATTTTTATTAGAAGTTCGTTTAATTAAACTTATTTATCAATACGAAGTTCAAAGCACTTGAAAAAATATATAAAACATATCGACGTATGTTTGAGTTATGTATCATATAAGCATACTTAACATTATTTTTTATTTTTTTTATACTATTAAAGTTAATGCTTGTAGTTAGGCATTAACTTTAATACCTGATATAAAGCAGAAATGTAGTCATAGATGGTAAGGCGCATTAACTTAGTAACCTATTCACTCTCCTCTTGAAGACACCCACACTACATAATTCCACTACATAAAGATAGGATACCAGTCATGCGTCGGAACGTCCGGCTAAGGAAGGGGGTTGAGGGAATTAAGTCGTGCAATTTCTGTGCACACTCACCAATATGTATCCTAGAGAATACTGATAGGCTAGCAATTCTACGTCTGTGTCCAGGGCTGAGGATGTTGGCTTCAAACAATTTAGGGTCGCCTAAACCCTCTTTGCTTGCCTCTCAATTGAGTCCAAAATCACAAGACTTTGCGGAACCAGCAAATTTCTGACAACAGTACTGTGCATAAAACAAGTTTCTGTCTCAGTGCAAAGTACTGTACTGTAAGTTTACCTGCAGCTTTTCTTGCTCTGTATTCAATGCACCGACCAGAGTTGAGGTTCGAGGAAATCTCTAAGCTTAGATATCTTTCTACAACTGTGCTATCTTCTGCATACCCGTAGATACCAGGCCTCAGCAGATCAATAATGTGCAGCATAAAAAGAGTTGCAGAAAGAACGGACCCCTAAGGCACTCCGGCACTTATTGTCAAAGGTTCCGAGAAACACCCCTTCACCACTATTGGGAGAGATCTCTGCCTCAGAAAGTCCGTTAGCAAGCCGATCAGACCAGGAGTACGGTATATACCGTACGCTGAATGCTTGCTTGAAAGGCTAGCATGCCAGGCCCTGTGAAATGCCCTCCAGTTGTGTCCGTGTCAATATAGGAGACAACTCAGATGCGCCTGTTTTAAGCAGAGTGGCTAGTATACCATTAGGATCACTGGCTTTATTCACATTTAAACGACACAATACTCTCCATACCTCTTTGTTCGTGATGCGGATTTCCGTCATTGAAATACCGTAGTGAAGAAGATGTGCTGGATAAGCATTTCCAGTGTCTAGATGCAAATTATAAGCAAAGCAAATTTACATTCGCTTTCTTTGTCGCAAAAAAAGAAAAGAGGGAAGAGCAAAGAGGGATTTATTCTGCTTTTCAGCAGCAGCAGGCAGGCCGTGAAAGTTGGCAGAAATTCGTCTCGATCGCTTTTGACAACAGATCAAAAAGCTCGACTGCCAGTTGGTCTGACAGGAAGCTTTTCGCTATTTTTAGCTATACGATCGAAACGAGTCTTCCGCAATGCGTTTTTATAGGACTTGGCAGCTTGGTTAAAGACTCTCTTATTTGAACTTACATCCGAAGTTTTGCGGCTTCAAACATCAGCCCAAATGAGGTATGCCGAATCTTTTCGGTCTTGAGCATGACCACATTGGGCCTTAAACCATAGGCAAATTTTGCCATCGATGAGTACGTCAGTAAAAGGAAGGAAATACTCCATTGCCAGATGCACAACATCGGTTATAGTATCTGTGCAACTGGACGGAGCCAAAAAAGGGAAGCAGACCTTCCGCCTAGAATAAGAAGCCAAAAAGTGCCCCAGCTCATTCTAGTCTGCTGACTTGTATTTCCATACTCGCCTAACACCATGTGTTTCGAGAGCTGGTGGGGAATATGTAAACACAGATTTTACTAGACAGTGATCGGAGGTTTTCAGCAGAAGTTCCAGGCGATTGGATATATGGCCCACTACATCTGGTACCTTCTACATCTGGTACCCGTCGCTTGCCTCACGAGCTGAAAGAGGTCCAAGGACAACGCAAAGTTCCGCTCTTTTCTTCCAGCATGGTCGGTTTTCTGGTACGGAAACAGCCACTCCTGATGACAAACATTAAAGTATGAAAAAGACGAGCTGCGCTGAAGGGTAATAATGTAGAGCTATATCAGCAGCCTCACCGAGTTACTCAAATAATGGAGTTGTCTCCTGATGACCACTGTGCGAACGGTAGACACAGGAATGCAGGATATTTTCGTTTTCTGTGTCCACAAAAAATTCATAGGGAAAAAAAAGTGAGGTCTTCAAGCTAACGAAGACGCAGGATACCTAAGTCGTACCGCGCGTATACACAGACTCCGGCCCGTGAGCGAAAGTTGTGCTTTAACGAGTAACCGGTATAATCTAAGTGAGTAGGGCTCAAAGGACATTGTATCTGCGTCTCTATCTTTATCTTTAAGTAAAAGAGCAAGTGCGGCTGCTCTGTCTCAAGGTGAAGGTGGACAGGTAAGAGATTAGAGTGCAAGCCCCTGATATTAGCAAGGTGCACTTTGATTGAGGAGGAGTGCAACCGCTGTATAAACTTGTTCTTTTTTTTCGCTTTCGTTATAATAAAAAAATAAAAAATAAACAGGGATGGAAAATAGCAGTTGAACGAGGCGGTACGTATCCAACCCGACGTTGAAGTTGGTTAGGTTGTGCCACTGGAAAACTAGTCTGGGGACTTCGGGGACGCCCGAAATTCGCCAGGGATCGCCATTGGGCTTTCTCGTCTGGTTGCCAACCAGATAGATATTGCACGATAGAGCCACCGTGGGATTTTTTGCAACTGGCAGGGCAGCCTTTAGTGGGTGGCTCACCCACTAATTGGGCCCTCAACTATCTGCGGGCGGCCAGCGGAAAGCCGTCCCTTCGGATCCCGCTATCCTCCTCGACTAAACACCCAACAAAACAAACACCAACTCGACGTCAAATCGGTTCGCCAACGCACCGCAGCTGTTCAAACCTATTTCCCAGAAACGACTTCATCGAGCAACGTGCCGGAACACGACTAGGTCGCTTTGCGACACGACTTTGCCCTATGGGTGGTAACCTTGCCGGCGACTCGATGTTATGGGCTACCTACAAAATCTAATCTTTTTATTTATTTTAGATAAGTCGGAATTATTTAATAATATAATCTTAGAAATAATGTCTCAATAATATTTTTATTTAAAAAAAAAATAATACACCTTATTGCATAATCAGGATTAATTTATTTAATATCCCGATAAAGACGATCACATATAGAATGCTTATTTCACCTAGACAGACTGCGATACGGTAGCTTAATTGGTGAAGCGACGGGACGGTTTTCTAGAGGTCGCGTGTTCGAATCCCTGCCCGTATCGGTTTATTTTTCATTCTATACTTATATAAATTTAAATAAACTTAACATGGCCATTCATATTTATAGATATTTTCAAACATTATTTAATATGGTTTAGCGGATTAAAGGTCTTAATTAGGGAAATATCATTAAGTCATTGCGACAATTTCGTCTTAATAAATACCACAAAATGCAGGAATATGCATTTCTCTTCAATAATTATTTATTTTAATTAATATTTATTATAAATAATATAACCACTAATAATGATCGATTAAAATAATTATTGATTATTGAAAACTACTAACACATATACCATTACTATTATTATTTAACATTCAATCATTAGATTTGTGCCTAAAAATAAAAGTTATATAACGGATAAATAATTTTTTACATATAATGAAATAATAGCTCTTTTGTAGTTGGCTAAATATTCTCGACGTTAAAGTAATATGATACTAGTTTCTCGTTTATCCACGTTCAAATTATTACGTAATCTTGAGTACGACTTACACTTGCCCCATATTTATGAATGTCTAAAATTGTGTGATGCATCTTATATATTATTTCTTATTTAAAGTAGATAGTTGCATATACATAGTTACATTTATGCGTTCACAATTCCTTTTATTTTAAGTGTTGTTACGAAAGCCTACGCAGCTGCTACGAACTAATACAAAAGTAAGTTTCAGTCGTTGTAATTCTACAAGGACTTTTTGGGCGCATTAACTTAGATCAATGAGCGCGTGACTTGCTTTATAATGTCATCTTTTCTGAAGCTACTGGCGTCTTTATCTACTTTTAAATGCGTTTTTATTTACTTCAAGCTTTAAATTGTTAAATACTTATGACGTTATTTGATAATGACTTCATTATTTTATAGTACTAAACAGAACAAAAACGCTACCTTGTGATAAACTTTTATGATTGTTTAGTATAACCCGCAACTAGCTGTCATATGAGTTGTAGTAACATGACTACTATTCCTAAGCTTTGTGTGTCTTAGTTTTATTTTAATTAAAGGTTTTAGTTAAGAATGATTTTCCTTACTGTTATTATTAATCAATCAATAATCAATTATATTACTAGAGAAATGTAAATATTTCGCTACTGAGTCACGAAATGGCTAAACCTGTATAATAAATACCTTGAAACAGAATGTATAGAAGAATCTGAAATCATTAAAAATCCTACACTCTAAGTTTGACTCGCCGTAATAAGTTTGAAGTAATAAATAGTATTTACCTATATTTCAAAGTTAAAAACATTGGTTAGGATTTTCGAAAGAAGCCTAATAGATGTCACCACCGTCGCGATAAAGACTATCACATAAAAAATGCTTAATTCACCGAGACGGACAGCGATACAGTAGCTCATATTATAGAGCGACGGAACGGCTTTCCAGAGGTCGCGAGTTCAAATCCCTGTCCGTATCGGTTTATTTGTCATTCTATATTTATGTTTATATAAATATATAGAATAAAAAAATAAGCTTAACATGGCTTTAAAAATTTATAGATATTTTCAAACATAAAAAAATCAGTTTGTACTTTTACCAATATTGGTATGTGGTAACATATATAATATTAGTGGCTTATTTAAAATAAATGAAATCCCTAATTGCTAATTATGTTCTGAGTAAAATTACAAAATTAACAACATTTACAGATTTACAGATGTATTCTAACCGTGGCATTCCAATATTTCTTAATAATTGTAATCTTTAATGAAATAAAAGTTAAGATTAATGAAATAAGTGATTCATGGTATTCCAACATTTATTTCATTTAATTCTTGATCATAAAGGTTAGAGTACACAAAAGATGTTCTAAACAAGTGTATGTGTAATGAAACTCAAATGTTAGAAAACAATCAAATTTCAATCAGGATTTTTAAGTTTTTTTTTTTGAGGTAGTTAAATTATATAATGTTTTGAAAACAATAATTATGTAGATTTTATAAAAAAACAATAATCTGACTGAGTCCTAATGATACACTCTGCACATTTAAAAACCTTAGTTCCACCAGTCTTACTAACAAAGGGAAACCGTAGGAAATATTTATCTTGTTATATCTAATCTAACATAAACAACCAAAATTAAGTAGAATCAAGCCTTCGTTAAATCAAGTGAAGTCGATGCTACAAATTAGCGTAAGTTCTGTATCCCTAAGGTAATATACCTTACATGTATAAAACATTATTTACTTAAGATGAACAACCTTTTATCCTTAAACCTATTTAAGAATAACGACTATTGACCTAAACTATTTAAGTATAAATCTTTAACTTAAATATTGATTTACGTAAAAACAATTTACTGAAAACCGGACTGATGAACACTTAATTAATGCTTAAGCATTCACATGGGTCACATGGTGCAGGTAATCATTGACTTGAGCCTGACTGCGTATCGCGCAATTATACTGCCTTTGATGGTTATGGGATAAATAGGATTCACTGCACTCAGTTATGTACCCACTTTAAATAGCTTTGCAAAATCAGAACTATAATTTTTAGTATTAATAAATCATAAGTACCTAATTAACTATTTAAATAATATTTTCCTTTATTTATTTAAGTTATATGGTTTTTAATACGAAATAAAAGTTGATAAAAATATTGAGAAAAAATGGGTATATGTATATATTTCTCAATTAATAAAACGTTTCTGGCTACTGGATTATATCAAATTTCTTTATAAAAATATATACCATGGAATTCTAAAATTAAACCTAGTAATTTGCATGATTTATAAATATTTATATATTAATATTAGAATCGTGTTCAAAAATCTTAATATTACTATAATGTACTATGCATTTAAAAGTTTCTTAATACCGAAAACAAAAAAGTTTGATCAATACATATTTTAAGTAAGGAAGGAAAACACTGACAGACACAAATTTTATTTTTAGTGACATAAGACTATTATTAAATAAAGATTAAAGTTAAAATATAATATGAAGTAAATTAATAAAACTGACTATTTTAGGTCAATTTCCCAGATTTTTTAACAATACTCCATGTAATATAAGAGTTACATATTCTAATTAACTGATCTATCAACGAAGTTTGCGTCTAGACCGGTATGGTTAAAAACTTTCAACTTTTACGAAACTTATTTTCTTTCTTTTTTTGGCTGGTATTTTTTTTTAAGTTCTACCAACTAAATTATGTACTTGCACTTTAAATTGAAATAAATAAACTATAGATGAAAATGATAAGTTACAAATGTTATGTTTCAGAACTCTTGCAAATCTTACACGACATAATCTTTAAGGACATAAAAGTTTTTGAATTTTCATCCGAACGGTATCACATGGCTCAGATAGTAATCTATAGATATAACAAAATTGTCACTGATCGATTTCTCTAAATGGAATATATTAAAAAAAAACATAATGGGGGTCTTTCTATAAGCAAGAGAATACAAAACAATGGTTTTTCATTTTGTTTATATGTCTGTATACCTGTATGTCTGTATGTTTGTGCACGCTAATCTCAAAAACGGCTTAACCAATTTGTATACAATTTTCAGTAATATATTGTAATAGTCTTCACTTAACACTTATTGTTTGTTTTATATAAATCGGTAAAGGAATAAAAAAGTTATGTCTGTCTAAAACCTGTACATTTCAAATATTATGATAATATATAGCCCGGATGTGAACGGGTAATTAACAGAATCTATTTCTAACATTTTTGAAATTGAGTGTCACTCTGAATAAAATTTACTTTTTCAATTTCCCTCCACACTATTCACTCTATCAAAAGATATATATATATTTTAAGTAACCTGAGAAATATACTTTTAGAAATGTTCTTTAAGTATTTTTATTCAAAAACCAGCTAGATTGCGTTTTCTTTAAAGAAATTACAGAACGAGCAACGTAGCTTTATTTTATAAATAGTAAAACAAAATTTATTACATTTATGGAATATCCTATCCATTTGAGAGTTATAGTAAAAACACAATAAAGTGTTTAATTAACAAAATATCAGTTTTCGTTATAAAATCGTACATTTAAAATAGCCTCAGTATTCTATGAGCAATAACAGTGAAGAGCTTTACTTTGTTATTCGTTTTTGTTACTTGTCTAGTTAAAAAAATAAAATTGTTAGTCAACGCAATCAAATGGTACAACAGATTGTGATGTGACTCCCAAATTTTGAAATTTGGTATCAAGCAACGTCTTATAGCACAGGAATAATTGCGTAGAGGAAAAATTGCGAAAACCGTAAATTTTTAGTTACATTATGTAATAAAAATATTTTAATATTTTTAAAGTTACAAAACCCTTTCCTCATGAACGCGTGATATGAGGTATTAAATTGAAATTCATATCAAATACTCAAATCCATAATACCTTTAGCTGTAACAATATCAAACTTATATGTCAAAGCAATCAAAACAAACAGCAATTTAAGCCGCATATTTTCAAACTCGCATCTACTCGCTAAGGAACCAAGACCCAAAAGATACTTTCGTCCTATAATCTTGAAATTTGGATATGAATTATATTATAGCATTATTTGGCATTAATTTATAGAAATGTAAAGGAAAAAAATTAGAATACCTTAAATTTTTAGTAACATCACATATTTATTATATTTGAAAATGAAATTGAAAATGTTTATTCCAAATAACTTCCGAACTTAAAAATATTACATTTAAGCTGAAGGATAAGGATAGGCTTAAAGACAAGGACACCTTTAGTTTTTTTTTTAATTCAGATACTTTTATGTATTTCTTTACTTTTATATATTTCTTTATTTTTATGTCTTACTTTACTTTAACTATGTTTATCTAGTTTTTGAAACATTATTTAAAATCTAGGATTGAGTACGGGTATCGACTTTTAGTGCTTAATGATCTACTTTAGGTTTTAAGTAAAATAATAGTATTCTTAAAATTATTTCGTAAATAACTTTTTTTTCAATAGTTAAGGTACATGAAGGTAATAAACTACATATTTTATATATTTAAAGGTTTTTCCTCACTTCCTCTCGGTTAAATTCAATTCAAGTTTGTTCAATATTTACAAACCAAAAATATTTCTGACCAAATATGAATTTATTTGTCAACTATATCGATCACTTTACAACTAAAGGAAAGAACTCCGAAATTGTTTTGAGATTTGGAGTATTTCTAGTGCTGAGTGAACGAAACGTGTCTGAACAATCCCGAGGGATATCGAGGTAGTTAACTGGCTACATTCCTTCAAGCCCCCTCTAACAATTCGATCCCTATTTATTTGCTGACAAAGTTGAAACGTTTTCTATTTAATACAACGTTCTTAATAACAATTTTGGACTGTCACGTATTGCCCTTTTAATATTGAAATTTATCGAAGAAAGTTCGAAACGTATATAATAATATACAACTACCATATTATATATTAAATAAACTTTTGTTTACAATTTTACCTAAATTCTCTCTCTCTCTCTTAATTTCTTTCTTTTAGAGTTTTTTAATCTAAAAGCCATTGCGTAAAAATAGGAATTTTAGTAAGTTATTATTAGAGGGCGTACTAACAACACTGTAGCTGGTCCAAACCAATACACTCTTGTTGTTGTCGATCTCATACCTTTTCACAGCTAAACTACTAAACAGGGTTCTATAAAAATTAGCATAGTGGCTTACACTACACTTTCCCAGTTAGAGATATAAATTTCGATATTTTGGCTTTTCTTTTAAAAACAGAACTATGTGTATATAAAACTTCTTATTTAAAACTTTATACATAGATTATATATTTAAATTTTATATGTAATGGATTAGGAACATACTATTCTTTTCATAAGTTATAGGGACTAGTGACATTATTAAATTGCATTCTTTTAGGAGAAATATTGCTCAAAATCTAAAGGAGATATCAATAGATTTTACTAAGAGGAAAATTATTCGTATGTTTTCCGAATAATGGCATAGGGGGATTGCTAAAAGCTATATATTTTCTCATAGTGATGTATGGCGATTTTGCTAAAGGCGTAATGAGAAATTCCAATGTCACAGGCTTTAAATATCACGAGTGGGAGATCGTTTTTGAATACAATTTGTGAACAAGATTCAGTTTACTAGAATTATAATAGTAATGTCAGTTCGTTACTTGTTATAAAATGTTCATTGCAAATATTTAACATATGCTTATGAAGCCATATTCATATTTTTTACTCTTACAATAAAATGCTTATTTTGAATTTTGTAGTCTTTTTGTGTTTAGTATTTATTCCTTTAAAAAGATTTTTTAGATCAGTCGAACTAAATTTGTTTTGATGGTAAAAACATTTTTTTTATTAATTTAGACGGCAATTATTGCTTTGCTCTGTTTATCTAAACCAATTACGCTCATTGTCCCCAGACGGGGACACTACAATAAATCTGTCTTCTTTGACGAAATCATGAATATGATTATCGCGTTTTCAAACTTGTATGTATGCTCAAAACAAAGATAATAAAAGAAATAATTTGTACTCACATATAAACCTTCATATTATTTTTATATCGTAGACTTCCAAGGGACAGTCTGAATAATAACGACCTAAGAGAAATATTTTACATAGGCTTCGATTCATCCATGGTAAAATACTTTAGGCTTCATCGTCAAAATTTTGTTAGCTCGATGGCTGAATTGTATACCTAATAAGAACTATGAGTTACAGTGTTCTCTCGTTAAAAAAGTATACCTATCGCTAGAGATCAGTCGAGAAGAATAAAACAAGTTAGATATATCATAGGAATAATATAACTGACCCCTTATTTACCTAGCTATAAAGGTTATTTTATTTATAATATTCTAAAACCAGTTTATTTATTATACTACCACATTTTTTTCGTGACACTAATTCTTGAAAATACTACATACTCTTCCAGAGCACTTTTACATTTGTAAGAGATTTCTCATTGACGATTCAACCCTAGCGCAGTCTTGCAAACTGGATTAGCTGGGACTTGTTTCCCGTTGGGAAAATAAATTGATTTCTTTATTAATTATTCATAACATTTAATGGAAGGTATGTATTAATCTAGCAGATTAATACATACCTTCACATTACCTTTTGAAAAATATATATTTTAATAACTTTTGGTGTTTTGTGTGTGAGAATTTTATAAGTTGAAAAAAAAGCTTAAAAACCATAACCAACCGTATATTCCCATATACGTAATAGTTGGCAAAAAGTAGAGACAGTTTTAAAAAACGTCACGGATCCGTTAAAAAAAGAAGTTACATAAAGTATAATAATTTTAAACATGCTTTGCAAAGCAAAGGATTGATATGCAAATATTACGTAGTAATATACGTTATTCGCATAGTATGATGCTGCAAAACATAATAATAATAATATTGCTGGGTAACTTCCACGATCTCGGTCTCGGTTGCGGCCGATTTCGGTGTACCTAAGGAACTTAGTTATTTTAAAGCTTATATCGATAAATTATTGTCAATTTATTTATTGGGATAATATTTATTTTTGACATTTTATTATTTTTTATAATATTAACGTATGTTATAACCATAACCGTAAGGAATTTATTAACTTCCTTTCATTTCAATTCATTTTTATTATCTTTCATTTCTTAAAATATAAAATTATTAATACAATAACTAAATATTTATATTTAATTATTTTAATCGTACCATATTTTCTAAAGAACGATTTTTGTATTATTGAATTATAGAATTTTCTTATATTAATAAATAATTTAAAAGCGCAAGATAATAGATATACATCTATTGTTTCTAGTAGATGTATATTAATTATTTCTAATAAAATAAAACTGAAAAGATGTTACTATTAGTTTGAAAGTATAAATCTTTAGAACTATGAAATTGAATAATAATGTTGTCGAGTTCTAATATCGATCCCAGGTAAAATTAATCATATGTAGGATAAATATATATCCCGAGTCCTTTCAGTACAGCAAAATGTGAGGCAATCTGAATATCTTATACGAAAATGTATGATAATATGTAACAACAACCAACCCTCAATGACGCAGAGTGATTAGGTTAAGAACCCTGACCTTTCCTTGTAAGGTAGGCCGTTGCTCAATAGAGAAAAGGAATATGACAAGCTAATGAAAAAAGTTATCATAATTAATAATAAAATATAACAAAACTAATGCTCAACCAAAGCTAATATTTGAATATAAGAATTAATTTATTCGGAATTCGGAAATTTTTTTTAAAAGTTTAGTTTATCATACAAGTCTATCCTGTTTATGTTTTATGAATGTGGTATCTTGTCTGATACAGGTTTTTGTACATACGTACATATGTTTATGTATATGTGTACATGTGTTTTTATATTTATGTACATATGTACATTGGTTTATGTATAAAGCTGAAAACCGTTAGATGGTTTGATATTTTAAACTAAGCCGCGTCGTTATCCTGAAATCTCTAGGTCTGTTTTAGACGAGTCTTAGTATAACATTTTAATCGCAACACTCGTACTGATTTTACGAGTATCTATTATATTGTATTCTAATGTTTTATTGAATAAAAACACAAAAATCTCTTTCATTTATCCATTAACGTTTCGGGAGATCTATGGGATTTATAAAAATCGGTACAAAAAAAAATAAAAAGAAAAAAGAATATTTATGGATAAGTATATTATAATATTATTTATTAAAATATCATTATATTATTGTTAATAATAATGTTAACGTTCCGTTGCAACTTAAACTAAATGGTTATAGGAATTAAATATATGATTATGAAATTAAGTAAAAAGTGAAACAACTTTATAAAATGTGTTTTAAATATAAATCTGAAAAGTTAGCGTCACGAATTTTGCCAAGTTAGGCTTAAAATTCACTAAGCGCTTAATAACTCGCTTAATATTAATTAGTTTTCTGTGTAGTAAGACTCTAGCATAGGAATTTGCTTAGTCAACCATAGCCATAATATCATATTCAATATTATCAATTCAAGATAATATATTATTCAGAAATATAGTTTAATATTCAATATTAGCTCCTATTATTTTGCTTGCGATAATATTGGATAAATAAGGGAATATAATTCTTACTAAGTCAGATCTTGTCAATTACTTTGAAACCTCTGTCTTGAGGTGTGTTCAGAGATTTGTTTTAGAGATTTGCTCTGTTAGGGCATAAATAATATTTGATAACAAACATTTACAGTTTTATTTACTGTACATATATATAATTTATAGTTCTCCTAGTTTATTAACGTTTCTATAAACATGTTATATAATTATTAGATTTAAATGAAAAGTTAGTTTACTTTGAGCAAAAAATGTACTAATAATATAAATACAATATTGTAATTTGTTTAGTACCGTTAAAATTTAGGAAACAGTTAAAAAATATATCCGATCGAATGAATATCAGGATGTGAAGAATATATATTAACCTTTTGTCTTAGAAGTTCGATTCTTTTCGGTTATATGCTAACTTTTCATTTTTCATATTTTATAAATGTCCCACAGGCACGGATAAAGATTTTGCTTACAATTTAGTCTTTTTTTCAATACTTACTCTGTCAACCCCGACTCCACGTAGTCTTTTCTGTCCTACCCCTAGAGTGTTTTTGTAAATCCGGAGGCGCGGAAGGAGGACAGACCCCACCCGCTATAACACTGTGTTGAAACCCAATCAAGCCGTAGCGAGAAAAGCTGGTCTAATAAACCGAACTGCCAAAGGCGCGCTTATATCTCTAAAACTAAAAATTTATATCAATATGTCATAACAATAAGCTACAAAAATATGCAAAATACAATATTCATGTTATAAACACATATGATAGTTTTATTATTTTTTTTCACTGAGAAACTATTTCACTGCTCCAAAAAGATACTTGAATCGAAGCAAGAATTCTAGCCGTGATTCTTAGAAAATGTTCAAATATTTTGGATGGTAATATTCAGACTTGATATTATTCTTTACAGTCATATATTCATAATAAAGCTAATAAATATTAACTAATATAATAGTCGTTTAAGCTATTGAACACAACATAGGAAATTAGAGGGTTTTTCAAGTTCACAGTTAACGGTTTCGAGAATCATATGACATATTTTTTATAACGTATTTGATATATTATGTATGTTAATAATATTGTCGTCAGCAAAAAGGTATGAAGTGACCCAGCATTAAAGTCATATTTTGGACAGAGCGTGATAGATTGCCGCGTGACACGGCAGCCGGCTTTTTTATTAAATACCAAGCCCTTCAGCAAAAGCTTACATACAATACATCTTTTTTGTTTTTAAGTACACTTTAATATTAAATTTAGAAAAATGCCTTTTGTACTATTTTGAAATATATAAATGACTTTCTATAAAAGATACTTTATTCTTCTTACTTTTTCTTTTATCCTACTTATTATTTTAACATAACTTCTTGATGTCAAATAATATTAAATAACAAAAGATATTTATACAATAAAAAAATAAAAAATAAAAAAAAAACTAGTAAGAAAAATAATTATCTATATTATTGAACTTTAAAAAGATTAGACAATATTATATAGATGTATACAATATTTATGAGTCATTTTTGTGTCCGCTGGTACCGGTGTGGTAGATTGTTTTTCGTTAATCAAAGCTAAATAACAAGCAATTTTTTTATCAATCTTGTGATCTCCTTATGCAAAATTATAAATTTTGACATTTTATATATGATAGTGAAAATATTTTATACATACTAAGAGTCTGTTTGATTAGTAAGTCCCTATAATCTTTTTATATATTTAATCTAAAGAAATATATTAAGGCAAATTTATTTATGATATGAATCCATAAAAACATTACGTAAATATTGCAAGTTTTTCAAGTATAAAAAATTGAAATGTTGTGGAAGAGAGTATTTCATTATTAATTTTGATAAAAATCAGTAAATTTATTGAACGTGGTTGGAATTCTTATACATTATAACCGGATCGCTGTCAAAGCCGAAATTAAATTCTTGTGTGACTTTATAAAAGTCCACTTTTTGATGCTCTGCTAACGTTATAACAAAAAACATACGTATAATACTTAGTAGCAACAAATTGTTGAGCTGCTTATAATATTTATATTGGTATTAATATTCTCCTTATTATTACGATTTGAATTGATGAATAAATAAAGAAAAATACCTACTTATCTATGATAATGATAATGATGATGATGATCAGTTTGAAATTATGTATTTTAATCAAACCGTGAATTATAATTATGATGATTGAATTTGTAAAATTTTTGCTTATTTAATTTTTAAATTATATTATATCATAATCTGTACAAGTTTAAAAAATATTTAAATTATGTAATAAAAATAAACATCATAACATAGTACAAAGCAAAGACGCTTTTCGCATCTGTCCCTATTTCTGTATGTAGGCTTAGATATTTAAAACTACACAACGGATTTTGATGCAGTTTTTTTTTATAGATAGAGTGATTCAAGAGGAATGTTTATATGTATAAAAACATGCTTATTATATTCGAGAACCACTGATAAATTCAAGATTTTTAATGCGAAGTCGTAAACAAAAATTTTGCGCTTACATTGCAAACGCTGGCTGAACTCTACGCCACCAAGATACCCACAATAGCCAATTTTTATCCTTTACTTTTTTACAAGAAATAATAAAACTTATCGCCTGAAACTTGTCTGTTTTAAAGGCCATCTAAAGGATTCAATCCTCGCATTCTGCAGTTCCGTCTCTATTATATGAGACACCAAATTTTAATTAGTCGTAAAATCATCTTATGTTAGTTTGAAAATAAAATCTCAAGAATTATTTAATATTAACACTAGTCTTTGGAACTTTATAAAAATATTTACTATATGTGTTTTTATTTTTTAGCCTGAGTATCTACTTGTTTGTCTCAAAATCTGTTTTAACTGTTATATACCACTTTTCAAATTTAAACAATCTATATTTAATGCATTGCATAATAGAATCCCTATTTTGTATATACCATTTAAATGTTAAATAGACATTGTCAAAGTAATCGAATTATTGTGTAATTCTATGTCATTGAAGAGCAAATATAAAAACAAAGCCAACGTTAATATTGACAGAGTACACCGACAATGAATATTTAATAATGTTATATTGTTAATACAACATTTGGTTTATCGACGGAGTAACAATGTTCAGTTGCACGATGGATTTTAACTGTATTTTAACATAACATTGATATGACTTGGGTGTGTGTATACCGTGTTCAGTACAAGTGAAGAAATAATCATTTCATTTGTGATTTCAAATATAAGACATCAATTATATTTTTTTAAAGGTAGGTATATTAAACTACTATTTATATTATATTTTTTATTTATATTTTATCATATTATACTTTTATAATTCATTATATTAACTATGCAGTTATTTTAATTTAACCGATTTAAACGACAAGTACTCTTCTTAAACAATTAAACCACTAGTCAGACTTACCTAAGATTTAATCAGATCATATCAGCGTTACGTCAGATATACACTGACATTTGTCCAAGGTTTAAAGCTCTAGAAAAAGGTTCATTTATTATAATTCTCACAGATATGCTGGCAACATCAGAAACTCTCCATTTCTGTTAGACAAGCTGTTAAAAATAATAACATCAAAAACGCTTTTGCAGGTATTAATTGCATATTACAAACCTGAGATATCAGTATTACCATGTTTATTGTACAGCATAATCTAATTAACAAGTACATAGAATACAATTAATGTATTATAACAAACTGGCCAGTTCGTTAAGTCGCAATTTATTACAGAAAATGTTATAAATGTAGATGTAGATAAAGAAATAAGATATAAAAGTAAGTATTATAGGTCTCTTAGAATTATCGAGAAAAAAATCTAGATTTTTAATAAATAATATCAAAGAATGCCGCTAGCTGCTATAAAAAATTTATGCATAAAACTATTTTCTTAGCACCTTTTCAGAAACTTGGATTTTTTTTATAGTTATATTCAATTTGCATTAAATTATCTATATTTAAATTATAAATAATTAATAATTATATTATAATTAATCAGCCAATATGAAAATTTAAAAAATTACTTATCATTAGAATATTTTTAAGAGGAATTTTAAAGTATCCTCTGAGCAACTTCCGTGATTTTTGACAAACTATTCGAAAATAAATCAACGTGCGTTGAGATTACATTCAGCATCCGTAAAGCTTGCGACATGGGAGAATTCCTAAGTAAAATTGATTTAAATGATGGTAGTAAAATACTTCAGGTCGATGCCTCGCGTCCACCTTAGGTATATGAAAATGCATTAGGCGTAGGTTGGTGTATCCAGCCGCGTTATTACGCAACGGTTATACGCGCAAACCACATATTTAATGAGAACAACGTTTTTTCGCATTCTTTATAACTCATAAGTTCACACTTCACAAAATTACAATTAGAAACAACACCGATAAACAGATACCCAAATAAAGTAACAAAACAGATAATCTGACAAAAAATATTATTAATAAAACCATAATAATAGATAAACTATAACAATACGTTCTATTGACCTAAACTCACAATTTAGTAGGGGAAACCCGAGCAACGTGAATACTTTAAGGTTTACTTGATTATTGTCGTTTGGTTATAAGTGGAGAAATTGAGAGAAATGTTTATAATCATTCTTCATTTAATGAACTTACATAATGCAATAACACTTATCTTTAATATGAATTAAATTGTTAGACATAAGTTCAGTTATCAACAATGGCACAAATATTCACTTCGCCCAGGACCCGGGTAAAGTGCACCAATTCTACTTACAACAAGGAACGTGTCACAAGTAGTATTATAGTTTTAAACGAAACACTTATCTCTGTAAATAAATATTTTTTTCCAAAAACTCAATTTGTCCGCTTACTAGCGCCACGCGAGAATAACTCGTCCTGACATGTTTGTCGCGCAAGAATCGGCCACTGACCTGACCATTGTCATGACGAGCGCTTGCCAGTCAATAAACAATTTGGGAGTTATGGGCAATATTCGCTTTGCCCGGGTTTTCCTACATGACCGACATTTTTACATTTTTATTATGTTTATAGATAATATGAATAATCTGCTATATTGTAGTATATAGAAAAAACATTGTTATAGCTGGGAAAAAAAATAAAGCACTAGTATATGTATGTAGCTTAGTAGTATAATATAAATTTAAAAGTAAACTTTGAAGACACCCAACTTAGGAATCTTTACTTTAGGACCAAGGTCAAAATCAAATGCTTTATTATTAGACTAAAATATGTTTTGTCTGGTAACAATATTTTCATCAGTAAAAAGATATGGAGTGACCCTCAATAAAGTAAAATTTTTGGACAAACGCCTCTTCATAAGCTTTATATTCAATACATATTTTTTTAGATATGTCTGTTAAAGGACACTGTTTATTTAATTAACAGTTCCAATAATTATTATAAATTATAGTAAACAACAATATATCATAATGTTTAGAGCTATATCTTAAATTTAAAATATGTACTCTTATGTGTACTTTTTCTATCACGAACTTAAAACCTAAACAACATTTTCCATAATACTATCTTTATTGTTTTTACATTAATTAAAACAGCCATAAATAAATTATAAAAATATAAATTAAACCAATTACAAAACAAACAAAAACTTTTAGAAGTAAAATTAGTTTGTCTTGTGTATGGCATTACTATTGAATGTAAGAATCAATTCTTTATAATATAATATGTAAACGATACAGTGCATGAGTGTTTGATTTTATTTTTTTTATACTCCATGATAGCTTTTAAACAACCGGGACTTATCTTATAAAAGTAAATATGTAAATATGTGTAAATAAGTATATATGTGATAAGTATATAAGTATATATGTATAAATATGAGTAATAAGTATATAAGTATATATGTATAAATAAGTAAATATGTGTTTCTATATATATTTGCCAAAAAAACACTACAAATTCAGTGCAATCGTTAAAACTGTTTGTAGAAAAGTTATATTTATTAGGCTACAAAATTATTACCTACTGTACTGTAATTTTAATTGTTATTGGATTTATAATAACTTATTTGTTCAATTGATAAATATCGACAAAAGCGTTCAGCAAATGTTTTAAGATACCAATATGAAATCAGTTCCTTCTACTCTATTTTCTATGATCCATCAGTTCCACTTGTCTGCATTACAAAAACAGAAGGCCGTGGAAAAGCGATATTAATAATGCGTTATGAAAGTTTAGTGTAATTCTGAATAGCATCAAGCACACAGATGAAACATACGTTTTAAGATGTGTTTCGAAGTTAGACCCCCTTTTACTTGCTGTCTAAAACGAATAATGTATATTAAATCACCCAGAACATGTGAAAAATTATTTTAGCATTAAGATGTTTTTATTGATATAAGTTATTAAAAAATATTGGTCAACTGCAATTCTGACTCGCGCAAGAAGGGTTTTGTACCAAATATGTTTTATAACCATAAATTTTTCGGAGTTTTTCCTTTATATGTGCTATATAATATTGGTTCCTATCAAGTTTCAAGATTATAGGTCGAATTGAAGTATCCTTTAAGTTTTGATTCTCTTGCGAGTAGATGCGAGTTTGAAAATATTTATTTTTTCATTTATTTAATCTTTATTGTCCAAAAGGAATTAAATATAATAGGCAAGAAGGCATTATTTACCAGTGAACTGAATTTCAATTTAATACTTCTAAGCTTTCATGAGGACTTATAAATATAACTTTAAAAATATTAAAAATATTTTTATGATAAATGGTGTAACTATAAATTTACGGTTTTCATATCTTTTCTTTTATCTGTTACATTGCTTGGGTACCAAATCTCAAGATTCTGAGTTCACAGAAAGTATCCTGTACATTTTCATTCCCTAGCTAGTTTTAAAAATTTGCGACATAATCAAAAATGATTTTGTTGGTTTAGAAGTAACATTTTTCACAAATCCAAGGGACAGCAGACTTGAGTATTTAATATACATTTTAGCTTGATACCTTCCCGCGTTCCTGAGAAAAAGGGTCTTGACCAACGTACGGATGGACGGACAAAAAATAATCCTATTAGGGTTTCGTTTTTTTTTTTCTATAGAAGTAAGGAACCCTAACGAGCTATTTTCCCATATATTAACTACAAACTTTTTCTTGGCACGCACTGAAGTAATGCTAAATGAAAAAAATGTTAGGACCTAGAAACTTATGAAACAAGTATTTTTTAAATGTGGTAGTATTACTCAAAAGTCCTATTCAATTATCATCAGATCATTAAAATGTTAAGCATTTTGTGAAAAAATCTGTCAATTATCCGTATTATTACTTTTAACTAATATGGGAAGAGCAGTGGTACAAATAACGGAATAATATAATAATATATTTATTATACACGGCACAACAATATCTTGCTTCGATATGCCGACTAGACCATTCCGCATGGCTTTTGTCCTGCCAAGTTGCGCTCATCGAGCCGTGAGAGCTGTGTACCAAACGATATTTTTCGTCAAGGACCGGTTATTTTTATCTTCACTATTTATTAATTTACGCTACAAATATTTTATGTTTTCCTTGTGTTATTTTTTCCGAGAAATAATGTTATAACTATTATTATGCTTTTATTTATGTAACTTTATTATGAAACAAAATTTTGTTTTACTTATATTGATTGAGTTGATTTCTTAATGCAGAACTATTTTAAAATTATTTAAAAATATGTTATCTTCTGATGGTTAATAAGTCACGGTCATATTGGAAGTATAAGATCAAATAAGACTTTAAGTTGAGCGTGGTACATAAAATACCATTGAAATCTTCTCGAGAAAAAAGTAATTTTTAAATTTAAGTAAAATAATATTAATAACTGTAAAATAATATAAATAATATTACTTTAGAAATGGTTACAGTAAAGCTACGTTAGCATAATTGATACCGATATTTTTGTAAATTTATTTTATAGCATGCGTATTTTTGATTACGCAACGTAACACTTTTTAACATAGTATCATGCTCTTTTTTCTCTAATTATATCCTTTAGCTTGAAAAGTATAGTATTTATTTCACTTTTTTTGAAATCCCAAATCCTTAACTGGTAGAAACTTACTAAAAGATTTTCTTCATCATTTACCATCCCTGGAGAGGACAGAAAAGTCACTTGAAATTTAGCAATTTAAAATTTAATTATACTCGTGTTAAATCATAAAAATAGTTTTATTTCAATATGTATAAAACGTAGGTATGTCCTACATGATATTAAATTCCAAACCAATATTGGTACCTTAATCTTATTGATTGTATATTACCGAAAATATTTCATTCTCTGTTGTTTCAAAGTCTACCGGAGTTCTATTCTTACTCGTATTCATTAAATTGTCATTCTATATATATATTCTATTCGTGCGCTTCCTTGAGGCAGACCTCTTCTATTATAATTGTTGGTGGAATACCGCCAATATTCGGTTTGAAGAAGATCAAATGTTATGTACTCCTAATTGCCTAAATAGACACGCCAGCCTTAAATAAACTTAGTATGGTAAATTCCTATTTTTGAAAACATCTTAAGTTTTCAAATAGGACAGCACAATATTTGAAATTAATATTTGAAAAATTGTCTTTTAATTTTCCTATAAAGTGTTAAAATGCTAAACTATTGTTCGAAGACGCCGCTTGAGCCTCACATGACAATAAAAGTCCTTTTGCGGTCATTTGGGTAGCAATTGTTAGTTGTAAGTTTTTAATAATTGTTAAATAATAAAGAAAATATATAAATAAAGACCTTTTTTTCTGAATCATCAACAACGTCAATTCCAGCTTAATATTAGTTCTATCTTAGGATTTTTTAAAATCTTAAGCTTTAAAATTAACATCAATAACATAACATAAAAATAAAAAATAAAAGTTTTTATACTTTAAACCTTAATATACAATAAAGCACATCCTTAGCATCCAAAAAAAATAGTAAAAGAGAAGGATACCCTTGTACGCGGCTATCTATCATGCCTTGTCATAAAAAATATTATAATACTAGGTTTCTTCATACATTCCTACTTCCACATTGCTTACACACATAATATAATAAAAACATATAGATTTTTTCAATACATTTGCGTATTCTCCTTTTTAGATGTCAGTAGTACCTACATTAAGTTTTTGTGTATTTTTTCTTTGTTTACGTTCATAAATAAATGCTAAGGGCTAAATGAGGTATAATAATAATAATAATGTCAGGACAAATTACACACATTGATCTAACTCCTAAGTAAGCAAATTATTTGCTTGTGTTAAGGGTGTTAGACAACGATGCAAATACATAGAAATACACATATAAATACTGAAAATATATTTAATAAACGACCAAACTCAGAAACACAGACATCTATGGTCATCACATAAATGCTGTCTCCGCCGAGAATCGAATCCGAGCCCCATTGCGTCGTGACACGTTAGGCGTTTGCGCTAATCACTCGACCAACAACGGGGCGGTTGAATATATTCTTAATCTCCAGTTCTTTTTTATTTCGGTTTATTTTAGTTGAGTTAATTTAAATAAGTTTATCATAGCTATACATGTGTATAAATATTTTCAAACATCCATTTCATATTTCACATACAAAAGAAAAACAAAATCACACTTATTATGCAAATACTTGACGCAAAAAAACCGTTGCCCAAAGAAACTATCAAATGCGAACAAAGTAGCGGATAAAAATAGGTTTTAGTATAAATGACTTTAAAGTATATAAAATAACTCTGACAGAATGTATTGAGAATTTTTAATTTACCTATACAAATATGTAAAATGATTACCAATTTAAAAGTGTTATATATAAAAAGTCTTCAATTTAAAAAAACTGTATCGAGATATGTTATTATAACGCAATAGTCTTAGGCAATAAATTTATTGTTAAATAGTTATGAAATTATTTAATCTTTTTTTCCTTATAAAAGCTAATAATAATAATAGTAATAATAACAGATATTTTCTTGGATTAAAAACATCCATACATATACAAAAAAAATATTCATATACAAAAAAAAATATTCTTACCTCTTCTTTATTTTATCATATCTATTTTGAAAAGAATTACTTAAATAAATAATAAAGAATATCTGAAAACCACCATCTTGATAACAATATTTTTTTTTACACGGAGCACCCTGTAAAAAAAACAAGTATAAAAATGATGTCATTGCTCAGATTTATATAAATAAATATCTGAATCTTCTATATATTTAATCTTCTGTATATTCTCTATAGAGATCTATCTCTATAGAATTAATTATTATGATGATATAATGAAAAAACCTTTTTTTAATTATATCATCATAATAGGGTAAGTATGTATGTAAGTAAGGTTGATATAAATTCTGAGATTATATTTGATTTATGCGAAAGGGTCATTTCTTTGTGTAGTTTAATGAAAAGCTCTGGAAAATCTTTTAAATCTCAGTAAGTCAAAGAGATGTATGTAAAAAGAAGCGAGATACTTGGTAGCTAGTATTTAGAATGTAAAAAAACTACGTCTATAAGTACAAAAGAATGCGTTAGGAAAGTAATTAGGAGTTTAAACATGCTGAAAAATCAGTCATAAGCCGTATTGGAATTAATATATAATTCAATTTGATTTTTTAAGATAAAATTATATTTATATGTGACTTTCATTATTAGCTTTAAATAAAGTAGCCATTAAACTCGTATACCTCAGAATAAACAAGATGAAACGTTTGTGCGGTAAAATATTTATTGTTTTTGTGCCAGGTGGAAGGTTTTTATTATAAAAGGATATTTTTGGGATAAATCTTATTTAAGGGCGATTATTATTTTCGTAATGGGAATTGAATTTTTACTCTGTATCGAGATTTTTCATAGCTCATTGTAGTCGCTTGTCGCTCACATAGATATTGAATTAATTTAAATTAGTAGTACCTTAGTTCTAGGCAAGAGCAGTAAATAGGCTGTGAGATTAATCATTATTATCAAAAATTTACGCACTTTGAACTTCATAACAATTATCACGATGTTTTTGTTTACTACTTGTTCCTAGCAAACATTTGTTCCTTTCATAATTTACTACTTCACTGAAACAAAAAAAAATGCACGATCAGAAACGTATTTTCAAGGTAAATAGTTAATTACAAGGATCTCGGAAAGTTATAGTCCTCGAGGTTAATAAAAAATACAAAATAAAAACCTAATATAACCGAAATCGTAAAGGTTGTGTTATAAATTGTTTGACAGCTTAGCACAATGTAATCAAACAACATCAAATGATTGTGTTATTTTCATAGAATTATGTATAATATCTCTATGGTAATTCTACGTCTTTTAAGAATAAACTGAAACATAAAGCCAATGTACACATTGAGTATATTGACACTATTAATTATATAATAATCATAATTTTTATTGAGAACCAGAAAGATAAAAATAACACCAAAAGATAAATATTTATATAACAATTAATTAAAATTACATGTAAGGTATACAATAAAGCTACCCAAAATATAATATATATAAAGTCTTCTGGCCATAATCAGCGCTATTATCATCGGTAATATTTTCCATATTGAGGGTAGGCGTGGATTATCGGGTTGGAGACTGTTTCAATAAAATATAAGCGACAATATAATAATCACTTTTAATATTCCTCGAATCACTTAAAACAATTATAATAGAATCGTAATTTAATGAGATGTAGTTGGATTTAATTAACGTCCACCGAGCACGTGGTTGCGTGCGCTCTTCACGACGTTCGTAAGTCAATTGTCTAGTTTTCAATATGGCCGCCTCCCCAGTGCTCGGTGTTCGTTATGACATGACATGACATTGACATTTGACGTTTGAAGTACGGGTGCGCCGACATATATTAATTAATTGTTCTACTGATCTTATCAAATGACAATTCTTACGAATAACCTATGTCAAAATTATCGCATTCAAGTGAATATATTATAATATTATTTCTTTAAAGCAATTTTCTCTTGAGGTTAATGACCCTTGTGAATTATATAATTAGAAAACCCAAACTTTTTGTTCAGAGATGTATTGTGTACACCAATTAGTAATATTTTCTAAACTTCTTAACAACTTTACTACGGTTTTTCTTTGAGAATGCTTTATGGATAAGTAATCCGTGTTTGAAGTTATTATGATAAACAATATAAACAAGTGTTAAGAATTGTACATGTAAATTATAAATTATTATTATGCTTTTATAAAATTAATCTCTTCTATTCCATGTGTTTGTATTGTTTTGTTTTTTGTTTTACATAATATCGTAAAATTAAGTATCAAGAACAAAAATACAGAAAATCAATAAATGTATTTTTTTTTCGAAATATGTATAAAATAAAAAAATATATATTTCGAATTCAACCTACCTAATAACAAAAATATAAAAGATATAAATATGGTATTTACGAAGTATTGTTTCTATTTTAAGAAGATTGAAGTTAAACGTTTACTCATATATGTTTGCCATAAAAACGCTACAAAAAAATCAAAGTTTAAAAAAAAAGTATATACCTAATATTGATCGGTTCCTATATACAAAAAGAATACATGTCATTTACAAAATGTAATAATAAATGAAGCTCCAAATGCCAGAACCATTGAAACAAATAAATACAAATGTTAAAACAAATACCTACATAATACTGTATATATTTGCACTAAATAAATTTTAGATTCTCACAATAATAATTAAAGCAGTACTTTCTTTGTATAATTTTATCTGGCATAAAATATTTGTAATATGTAGCTTTATTACATATATATATTCATTTATATGAATACATTTATCTTTATGAATATCTGTTACACAAATAAATGATCTAGTGAGTTAAAATAGAAAAATATGGCTTTACAAATGAATAAACCAATGTTCTAAGCAGAAACAAATTATTTCTAAGCTATTGCATAGCTTCTATCGATGGTCTTGAGCGTGAAGACCGAATCTAGAAATTCCGTAACGAAAAAAACCTAACTCCCCCATACCGGCACAACGGTGATAGTTTCTAGTTTGGCCATCTATCGATGAATAGCAGAACTTTTAATGACTTTTCGAAATATCACGCTTGTCTCTTTAGTTAAGCAACTCGCCTTGTGGTTGTGGCATTGTTATATAAAATATAGAATTTGAAAAATAATAATCATTCACAAGAATCCACAACAAAATATGGGACCACCATTGACGCGATATTAATTTTCCAGATATTTAGAAGATATCAAGTCTCAAACTTATTTTTCTTATTTCAGTTACCATAAACCTATAGTTTGAATGATAAACATTCCTGAATAACCTACATGTATTGTAAAATAATAAAAATATTTTTGAACAGTATTAACTTCTCATTTATTTAATAAAAGAAAAAAGCTTGTTTTCTTATCGGTCACCACGCTCAAAAAGTTGAATTAATATCAAAGAAAAACAAAGGAAAAAAAATACTGCATAAATAAAAGAAATAAATAATTATAATTGCATAAGTTGTTATAAGTTCTAAGCAATAGCTTTACAGCGGCAGTCCCCGAGTGCCGCACTTTTTTTTTCTATCTTATTGTATGTACATACATACAATAAGATAGAAAACAGAAAAAAATAAAAAACACTAAACAAGAAAAACATAAAAAGACTAAACAAATGAGTTCATTTGCTTAGTCTTTTTATGTTAGAACATAAAAGTAGACTTTTATAACTAGTTTATTTTGAATGTTTAATTGGTATTCATTTTCTTTCTAATTTTCATTACTTTACTATCATTATCATTGAAATTATATTTATCAATTTACTTAACTAACAATATACTTTAAAATATCCGTGAATTGTTAAAATCACATTGAACTATAACTATTTGTTAATGCGACTGTAAATTGTCTAATGCTTAAAGCTTTGGTGAAATGAGTTTCGTTATCAAAAGATTACCTCGTTTATGATAGGAACTTATTCATCTATAAATAAAGTTACTCGTACGTCTTACTTACTAACACTTATAACAAAATATACGAAATATGCTGTAATACTATTCATGTCGTTCCCTTTACTTATTATTTGATCTGATTACGTGTTTGTCGCAACATCTGTTTCTTCAATAATTTAGTACTTCACTGCGACATTTCAATTTTCAAGGATAAGAGACGGAGGTTAATGGTTGCTTCTTAATTAAAACGACCTGAGACATTTATTGCCCTCGAGGTGTAAATTAAGAATTCGAAGTAAAAACTTAATTTAACTAACTGTTGTGTTACAAATTATATGACACCTTTGCACAATTAAACCGCTTTTTTATATGTACTACCATTTAAACGTATATGCAAGTTAATGAAAATTATTATCTTACTGGGTGGTCCCACGTAACAAACAGAGTACACCGATACTAAGTGTGACTGATCTGGCTAATATATAATAGCGATTGTCTGGATGTTTTAATAGATCGTTATGTTTAGGCATATACATTCAAGTCATACCAATTATCGTACTACATCAGTAGGAGTTGATGAAACTTACCCAGAGAAAAAAAATCCAATATAATAGTACAGCAACATTTCGATTACAATGGTACATAAAAAAAGCTCCTTTTTCTTTATCTAAATCTGGCCACGCCCTTGGTACACCTCCTGTGTTGCAAGAGACCGTGGACGTTGGTATCAATTACCATTAGATTCCCGTTCTACATGTTTGGTGTTAAGCCAACATTCATTTAAGTTGCAGTAAGATGCTGTGACAATATTTATGACAATACACTATACACTTCCTATCAATTCTTCCTTCTCAATGCCAACTTCTTCGAAAGCGACATAGACCCGACATTTAGTAGTTTTACCTGAAAAGTTTTCCAGGAGTTTAAAAATTGGCTATTATATGTATTTCGGTATACTCTTTTCGAATTTTAACTTTGCCATCTTTTATCTCATCCGCTCGTTTTCAATATGGCGTCGCGAGCGGCGGAAATGCGAGGTGGCAAAGTTGAAATTCGAAAAGAGCATACCGAAATCCTTACTACCGTGCAATGACTTAAGATTCTATATCTTTGACACAAGTGAAATGACTAAACATAAAGTTCGAGGTATATAATTGTGATACCATTCAAATGTGTAAGTTACGGACACAAACTTAAGATATACCCTTTCTATTTTTTCATTTCATTTTAATTAATCAATTAAAAACTCTGAATAAGTAAGGGAATTTTAGCATGAATACGTACTACACTAAGTGTTTTATTTGTTTACAATTCCCCGAAAACTTTCAGTCTTACCCCCTTTTTGACCAAATGACTGGACTGAAATAATGATTCAAAAATATTGTCTTTAAAATGTCCATGCCGTGTATTAAGAACAAAAAAAACAAATTTCCAAAGACAAAGTTTAAAAAGTTATGTTACATAATTAATGAAAGGAAATGGTATGCTTGCAAACTAACAACTAAACATTAATAAAACTAGCACCTTACTTTATTTACTAAAAAACTAATTCCAAAGGATTCGCCTCTTTGGTTTCAAAACCAAATTTTCTAATTAAAATATTACGTTTAAAGATGCTTGTTTAAAATTATCTACATTTAGATAAACCAGAGAAGTGAAAGTAAAAACGGATGAACTGATGATGAATGAACTATTAAGTTGAAAATGAAGCAAAATTGAAAATTTTATTTCACTAGTTAATGCTTGATGATTGGATTACATTACATATTTACATTTTTTTACCAAATAGTCGTAATAGTGAACTAATAGGAACAAGCTGCAATAGGGAACATTCACGTATTTTTTTTTGACGTAAATTAATCATTTACCTCTCTATATCGTAGAAAAAAATATAAATAGGCTTGAAAAGATTCTAGTTTTTTTTCAAAGTGAAAATTAAAACATTGAGTAAATTTGACCCGTTTAAACACCGCCATTTTGCGCGCGTTTTGCGTCACGTCAAATGATACGTCCAGTGAATGTTTACTATGAACTTTTTAGTTATTTCATAGATATTTTAAGTTTTAATTGCTTTACAAGTCATGGAAGAAGATAAAAATCATCTTACGAGTATTGTATAGTACCGGAGTGCAAAAATTGTATTAGAAAAACACCCGACAAAGTGTTTTTTGTATTCCAAGAGATGCGAAAATACAAAAACAATGGTGTATGGTAATTAAAAGGGATAATATATGTCTTAAATCGTGTGTATATGGTTGTGAAGATCAATTTAACGTAAGTATACTTTATTTATAATAAGTTTAATCTAATAGTTTAAATTTATAGTAAGTATTAAACATTAGAAAAATTGAGTTTAAAATTAACCTAACCTATCTTACAAATTTCAGTATAACTTACTATAAAAACCGTAAGCCTTTTTTGTTTTACGCAATTTTTATGGTCTGTCGATTTATTTCAGGTTAAGGAAGATACAGCAAATTGTATTGAATATAATATGTGTAACGAAACAACAAGGAGAAAGATGTAATCTAAGTTTGAAGAAAGGAGTTGTTCCTTATATATTTTTGTGGCAAAAACACACAGCTGATAATACTTCTATAGCATCTTATATCTTCTATATATGCTGATTATCAACCAAGTTATTTATCTGAGTCAAGTGAAGTAAGAATGATTCAGAGGCAGAAACATTTTAAAAATGTATTGTGTAGTAGCATGCTAACTGCTATTCAAGAAGAGTTTGTAGGTATTTGTTTTGTTAGAGTTGTTTGAGTATTTAGAAAATGTTTTTAAGATTACCTAAACAATTGTATCATTTAATAAAACCTTTAAGCACGAAAATATAGGTTTATTAAATAAATTATTATTTATTTTTCTCAGTCACACTGATACCACATTATGAACTTAAACGCCGATATATTGAACGGCGTGTCAAATGACGTCACATTTCCTTTCGACCAATGGTGGCGCGTTTTGGAATTTTGAATTTCGCTCCCTATATTAACACTTTTCATAAATTATTTGATGGCCTTAAATGATTAGTAAATTAAAAAAAAAATATTTTATTATAATAAGATGATAAAAAGTAATCGAAAAAAAAATATTTGAGACCATTTAAAGTTTTTTGCATGTTCCCTATGGAAACAAAGTTTTAACATAGTTCTAGGCCCCACATTCGGTACATTGCGCTTGTTTGCCAAATACCTATGTGTTACCTTTAACAGAACACAACTAAGATCCGATTATAAATTCAACTGCTTCTAAATGTACCTATTTAATAGTTTGTGATTTTATTAAAGTATATTCTTTTTACTAATAAAAATTAACATGTGCCTAACTAATCTGAATAGATAGTATAAAATATGCTTATATTAAAAAAATAATACATTTGTTATACAACGAATATTTATGTCTAAACAGATATCATATAGAGTCGGGGAAGTATAGTTTTAAAGTGTGATATAATATTTCACTTAAATAATATTACAGGTAAAAAAATCACATCTTACTGCATTTATACCCTTACCTAATTGGATCACAGTAGCTTAAAATTCAAGTAGGTACTTTTACAATGTTTCAATTTTAGGGCAACTAGTATCCCAAAATAATAATAAACACTCTAAATCAAAACCAAGCAATATTGTAATAAAAAGTAAAATAATCTGGCCGTAAGTCACTCTTTGTAATCTTGGGTCACAAAACGAAAAGGTCTCTGAGAGCATAAAATAATCACCCTTGGAGACGTCAATCACACGGTGGACTAAAACCAAGGATAAGGGCAAAGGGTATGATTATAAGGGTTTAATTCTCCTGAATGTCATCAATCAGAGGATGATAGACTTATTTTCCGGAGATATTTAATATATCGGTTTGTTTATAATTTTAGAACACATTATAAGTGAATTTAAGTTTAATAAAAGTTAACTGTGTGATTTTAAATGTAAAATATATTTACCGACAACTTTGTAGTTTAAGAGCAAAGCAAGTGTAAAGCAAGAGTAGATAATATGCTGACACTTTTATTTATGGATCATAACTAGCGCTTTATTTCAATGTACAGGATATTTGAAATATTGAACTTGCTTCCTGGCATTAATTCATAAAATAAATTATGTGGATTAACATCAAATATTCCATCTAGTTCAAGCTTAGAGAAAAAAATATACAATTGAAAAAAACTTGTATTTTAATTTACAGAGAAATTTATGTATAATTACATTAGTATTAGTATTAAGTACTTATATAATCATAATATTTTAACTACATGGTTGTAGTATTATGATTATATAGTTATTAAAAAAACTATATTAATATAACTATTAAACTATAAATTATCAATTTCTTATTACCATTTATTTCAGAGATATTTCGCGGTATGTATTGAAAATCAGGCGTGTAATGAAAAAAAATAAATATTTATTTTCAGACAAAAACTTGGTAAATGAATGTAAATGCGTTTGATATTGCCGAGCGTTGCTGAGGAAATTGTATAATCTAAGCCTTTCATCGTTAATTAAAAATATGAATAGCAAATCGAACAAAAAATATTTTATAAAAATATTCAAGTGATATTCGTCTAACGAACTGTTTACTTGTTCTTATTTTTGCTTTGTTAAAATGCCGGCATAGTTTCCAACAAAAAATTTAATTATTCAAGCGGCTGCTTATGAATCCAACGTTGTTGTGATTATCATTAAATAAAAATTAGCAGATGCTTACGTTGTTAGATATTGGACAGTAATATGAAAAAAATAGTTATAAAAAGAAGTAATCCATAAGTATTCGGGATCTGGAAAACGATATCCCCTACCGGAACCTTATCCTAATTAAGTTCACGTTTAGTACAGTGGATAATAACGTAAATCTATGCATAAGTATAGATATACTTAAAAGGGGGGTACCCAAAAATATATAATAAAGAAGTGTACTACTTTAAATGAAAGCAAATAAATGTTTAAATGTTTAATGAGTTATTTATATTCAAGACAAAGGAACATTTCGAAGGAACGTACAAACAAGGAGCTATCGTTTGAATCTCTTGAGGGTGGCTTGAATTCCCAACAATATGTTGATGCTGCAACTTGGCTATTGCTATGAGAAAGGGCCGGAGACTTGAAATGACAAAGCACTGATAGCGTAAAGTTTTACTTTGGTATCGTTTCCGTCTCTAGTCAGTGAAAATGTATCAACATATAATTCATTATTTATGCAATACTTTTTATGTTCTTTATTTATTTGTAAAATACCGCTATTCAATTCTCACTACTCTAATATTTTGATATATGATACAAACACTTCCACAAACAAGTATTTTCCTCTTTTTGTAACGAGTATTTCATAACCCATTTTTAATTATATTCTTTCATATTTCATGGCATTATGGAAGCCGCTTTAGAATGTGAATAATAATGAACCAATTGTGCTGTTTCGTTTTATGCAAAGTGAAACCTTGCCGTTTTATATTTAAGAACTTATTGCTTGTGAACTCTATGCATATCTTCATTTATAGTTGTTAAATAAAACATGTTTATGATACCATATTAAATTGAAGGCATTAAAGCTTTAGTAGATTTCATAAGGATGTTTAAATAAAGATCAAACTTATAACATTAAAAAATATCAATAATGATAATTTTCATGGCCTACAATTTGTTAATATTACTAGTGATTATGACATATTTTTTTTATATATTTTTGATTACATGTCAATATAACCTTATGTTATTTTACGACAATTCCATTTCTTATCTTTATATTCGATTTTCGAATTATATTCGCTAATCTAATCAGAGTTGCCAAAAATTCTATTCTAGAACCAGATTTCATCAATCACTTTATCATTAACAGATTTTCATTTGCACAGCATGTTATATACACCTCGTGGTGTTCTTTCAAGCAGAACTAAATTTAAATTCAATCTATGAGATCATATTTGCCATTAATGTTATTTTAAAATCACTCTCAGTTAAGTAGTTAGCAAATTATGAAATGTTAAAAAAGTAAATTAAATAATTAAGCATTTTGAGCATAATATACATGGTCATATTATTAAAATATCACAGAATAAATCACAAACTGCCTCCGCATAAATTAGGATAGTATTAAGACTCATTATACCTAAAACAAAAACGTTGAAGGTAAATTACAAAAAATATCTGAAGGGTTTTCCTCAGTTTGGATTTGATTTAAATCATATTTTACCTTTTTATTAGAACAATTAAGAAAAAGGTAAAACATGATTTATTATAAAGTTCATCATATTTATGTTTGAACGTTACTCTAATCTATTTTTCAAGTATGCTGGGCATAGTACTAAGTAATGTATTACAATACCTTATAAAATGATCATAAAATATGATATTTTTTATTATAGCTTTAATATCTAAATATATATTAAAGCAATCAGCCATCTTTAACTTACCGCAATCGGTATCACGAAAATGTATCATTAACCTTAAATTTATCGTTTAATCTGAGATAAAAAATAGCCCCCATAATTATACATATTTAAGAATTCAGTAATTAGAGTATATAAAAAAGTTTAATGTGTACATAAAGTTATAATTCTATCTTTACGGTAAACTATAATATTTTGTCGATTAGTCATTAATAAAGTAATCAGTGAAACGAATTACTATTTTAAATTAATATAATTTTTAATAATCATTAATCCATTATCGATTTTGATTATATTTTTGAAAACAATATTGTAAAATGTCATTTAAAATAATAATAATAATAATAAAAAAGTGCCATATTATAAGTACTCACCGGAGCCAGTTTTGGAAAATGGTCATGCTAAGCTCTATTGGGACCGATCTATCATAACGGACAGGACTATTGTAGCCAATAAGCCTGATATCGTGCTGGTAGATCGGTTAGAGCGCCGGGCATTTCTTGTTGATATCAGTGTCCCGTGTGACGCTAATCTTGTGAAAGCTGAGAAGGACAAACTGTCAAAATACTTGGACTTAGCTCACGAGATTACCGACATGTGGGATGTTGACTCAACAATAATTGTCCCGATGGTAGTTTCCGTCAATGGTCTTATAGCGAAGAGTCTCGATCATCATCTCAAGAGGCTCTCACTAAAAAACTGGATCAAGGGTCGGATGCAAAGAGCAGCAGTTTTGGGTACGGCACGCATTGTGAGGAAGTTTCTTTCGCTGTCGCCCTAACTACCGACGGACTGGTTGTAAGGCCCACATCGGCGGGATACTGTTTTTTATATTTATATTTATAATGTTGTTTTTTTTTTAAATGTTATATGTATAAATGTAAATAATAAGATTAATATGAAATAAATGATAATAATAATAATATCAGGACAAATTACACACATTTATTATTTTTTATTTTTATTTATTTATATCTTTTCCACTTAGAATCATAATCAGTGATCACTTGTGTACGTCAATATGGAAGTGTCAGGAGGGCCTATTACGATACTAGATTTATCGTAATAAGCCCTTCTGAAAAAGCACTTTCCATCTTAATGTTAAAGCTATGAGGGTTCCAAACGCGTCCTGGTCTGAGAAGAACCACACAACAAACTCAGCCGGATATATTTTTTGTTATTGTGATCACTGTTTCATAAACGTCAAACTTAAATGCAAATTTGGAACAACTAGAACCGTCGCAATCAATCGGAAAAGAAGTCTAATGATTTCAGGCAACGAAAACTAAATAATAATAACAGAAAAAATATATATATATAAATCTTCGGCCTGCCACACAACCAGTCACCGCAAGCAGCACCCGTTCACGAGCATAACACAAGAGCCAGCCATCACCCCCTTCGCACATATTTGAGGGAGGGAGGCAACCCGACTCCCGATGCTACCGCAAGTAGTGACTTCTAAGGAATCGGTGTGATGCAGAAGGTCGATAAAGCAAAATTAATTTACAACAAAAAACAAATTGCGGAGATTACTAGCTATTCGCAATACAATACAGATTCATTCCCAGGCCATACCGTCGTCGATGTAATCCTTTACACTATAGTAGGATTTTTTTATTAAATTATTTTTAACATATAATTTAAATTTATTTAATGATAGGCTTAAGGCTTCATTTGGGAGCTTATTATAAAAACGTATACAATTACCCTTAAAAGATTTACCTATTTTATGGAGCCTAGTGCCGGGCATAGCGAGTTTATTTTTTTGTCTTGTATTAATTTTATGTAAATCACATTTTTTCTTGAACTTTGAAATATTTTTATGAACGTAAATTAAATTTTCATAAATATATTGATTGTAAACAGTCATAATTTTAAATTCTTTAAATTTGTTTCTTAAAGAGTCTTTTGGTCTCATATTATATATTGCGCGAACAGCCCTCTTCTGCAATGTAAATGTGGTATCAATGTCAGTCGCATTGCCCCATAAGTGTATACCGTATGACATTAAGCTATGAAAGTAACTAAAGTAAACTAATCGAGCAGTTTCCATATTTGTTAATCGACGTATTTTTTTAACCGCATATGCAGCAGAACTTAGTCTGCTTGACAAATCAAATATAAGAGGACCCCATTGCAATTTTTCATCTAAAGTAATGCCCAAGAAAGTAGTAGATTTGACCAAGTCCAAATCCTCATTATTTAATTGTACATTGGTTCTAACATTTTTAACATTTGGTAAACTAAATTTGACACATTTTGTCTTTTTTTTATTAAGCAACAAATTATTGGCGTTAAACCATTGTACAACATCTGAGAGAGCATTGTTTACATCGTCAATAACAGATTGCCGTCTATTAACTTTAAAAGTAAGAGAAGTATCATCAGCAAATAACACTATGCCATGTTTTTCCCTCACTAGGTGAGGTAAGTCATTTATGTAAATGAGGAACAAAAAAGGCCCTAAGATAGAGCCCTGTAGCACACCTATTTTTAACAAAGAACCAGAGGAACGTTTTCCATTTACATCAACTTTTTGAATTCTATCATTAAGATATGAACTAATTAAATCTAGGGACTTATTTTTAACTCCATAATGTTCTAACTTTTTTATAAGGATTTCATGTTGAACGCAGTCAAACGCCTTAGATAGATCACAGAAAATGCCAAGTGCATCCTGTGATCCTTCCCAGGCTTCAAATATGTTTAGTAATAGCTCTACACCAGCATCTGTTGTAGAGCGACCGGCAGTGAAACCAAACTGGTTTTTGTGTAAGAGATTGTTTTTACTGAAATATGCCACAAGTTGATTAAGAATTATTTTCTCAAAAATCTTATAAAAAAGTGGGTAAGACTGAAATAGGTCTATAGTTACTAGGATCTAATGAACAGCCGGATTTGAATAATGGAGTTATTTTACTTTGTTTCATTAGATCAGGAAATATACCATATTCTAAACAATTATTAAATATTAATGCTAAGTCTGGCGAAACAATGTCAATTATGGACTTAAGTATGTCAACAGAAAACCCCCAAAGATCACTAGTCTTTTTAACGCTAATTGATCTAAATACTTTGATTACTTCTTGAGCATTAACTTTTTCAAACTTAAAACTACTAACACAATGATCTACATTCTCTCTAAGTAAACCCATAGCTGCAGCGGTAGAAGAATTTAAAGAGAACGTTGTAGTCACTGGAATATTAGTAAAAAAGGTTTCAAAAGCAGTAGCAACCTCGAGGTCAGACGTGACATATTTGTTATCTATATTTAATTTAAAGTCGATCCTCTGGAATTTAGCTCTTCCAGTTTCCTCATTAATTATTTTCCAAGTTGTTTTTATTTTATTAATGCTATTTCCTATTTTATTTTGAATATGTTGATTTTTTGCTATTTTACATTGTTTTTTAAAAGATTTGGAAAATAATTTTACCTCATCCCTAAACTCATTACTAGTATTAAACATCAATTCCGCATACATATTATATAATTTTTCTCTATTTTTGTGTAACTCAGCAGATGCCCAATCACTAAACACTAATTTATCATTAACAACCACTGTTTTAGGAGTAAATATAAAGTTAAATAATTTAGTGAAAGTACTAAAAAAGTCATTATACATAATATTGGGGTTTGAATTTTTCATCAAAGGCAAATAGCGTACTAACCCATTTTTAATTTGTTCGATACGTTCTACAGTTACTGGTATAAAACTTATTTTCTGTTTTGATTTTTCTCTCTTGCTACAACTGAATTTAATAAATTGGCCATAGTGGTCAGAATCTAATGTATTGAATAAACATTTAAAATTTGGAATAACACTTGTAAAAATGTTATCAATACAAGTGGCACTAGTGGTTGTGACTCTAGTAGGCTCCATAAACATGTGTAAAAGATTATAAGATTTGAACAAATTTAAAAACTTTATACTTATTGAATTTTGTTCAAGAATATTAATATTGAAGTCTCCACAAATGATTACCTTTTTACTAGAATGTGATAGTTTATACAATACCTCATCCATAATCTTTTCAAAATGTTCAAAGTTAGATGACGGTGGCCTATAAACATTTACAATTATGAACTCTTCTAATTCAACTGAAGCAAGTTCAGTTGTCCGCTCAACAGAGTGGCTCACTATGTCCTTGCGTTCTTTGAATTTTAGCTGTTTATTTAAAATAATTAAAGAGCCACCATGTATGGAATTAACTCTGTTGAACGAACTACCAACCTGGTGGTTATTGAAATTAAATATTAATTCATCATTCTTAAGCCAATGCTCAGTGACACAAAAAACACTAATATTAAAAGTATTTAAAAACAATTCAATTTCTAATTCCTTATTTCTAATACACTGAATGTTCTGATGCACCAGGTTGATACAGTTTATATTATGTTTCTTATTATTTATTTTAACAATTTTTGAATTTCTATAATGATCATTAATATCATTATTTGATATCTTAATTATTTGGCTAGAGGATATCTCTACTGTCTTAATGTCTAGTTTAAACTACTACTAATACTACTATTACTAGTTGGATTTATTTCCAAGCTGTTTTTACTTATACAAGTAACTGAATGTTGTTCAATAGAAACAATTTTAGCCAAATTATTGGCTGTCATAGTAAAATAATATAATATGCGATATAATAAGCGATGATATAATAAGCGATGAAGCTACCTGTCTTTTAATATATAAAGATAGGTAATACCTACAATTAGTCAAATTATAAAAGTTACTAACATTAGTGTTAGTGTCAATCACATAAAATTTGTCATTATACAAACATAAATTATATATTAGTAAGTTTATCTTATATCTAATTTTATTTTCGGCCTGTGGCAAACTTTGATTATAGGGTAATGAAAACCAGACAATTTTATTGACATCTAAGCTACTTATAGTTTCAAAACATTTTTTTAATTCCAAATGATTTACATTATCTCTATTTCCTACAAAAATTATTATATTTGTTGAGTTAGTAAATTGTTTACTTGAATTCTTTATTTGTCTAGTAATATTCATTAAATTATTGTCAGGTGAACAGCTGTTGAATACATTTTGTTTTTCAAAATAAGAATTTAATACAGATCCCATTCCTTTTCCAATATTATCGCTAAACATATAAGTGTCATATACAGGAGTTAATTTGAGGGCGCCACTATTATTAGAAACAGGGATATCAACCTTGTCACACAATATTTTAGCGGAGGAGGACAATGTTGGTTTTACAGAAAATAACTTATTATTACACTCACATGAACAACTGTTAGTCTGTGAGTTCATACATTCCAAACTATTTTGTGCATTTTTTAATAGTTCATCTACTTTTGACTTTTGTTCGCTTAGCATGTTTTGTGTGTTTCATATTTTTTTGTAACACTTCTTTAAGTAGTCTGCAAACGGGCTAAATGAGTTTCTAATAATTGTGTGTCAGATTCATATCTCCTATTTCTATTTTCTAATTCTATATTACAAAAGTTATTTTTTTTTAACAATATATTTTTATTAATAATTGATTTTGTAAAAAACTTGTTCTTTTTGGTTAATTTTTGGATTTTCTTAATATATCTATTAATTCTAATATATTTTTTAATTTCTTATTGCTATTTACTTATTGCATCTCTCAGCTCCAGCTCCAGGGTGTCGGTACGCCGAAGGGCCTGCTCATACTCAAGACCACACTCATCAAACTTAGCTACTAATAACTGTAGCCTGTTACGCTCCTCTTCAACATCATTATATTTAACATGTAACTTAGAAAGTTCTATTTTTAATTTGTCATTATTCTTTAAAACATCTAATAGTTCCCTCTCATTAGCATCTCTTTCATTGTTTAGCTGGGCACACAAGTCCTTACTCACTTTTAATTCTTGTAATGCCAGTTGGAGTTTGTTCTCCTCTTGGCGTGAAAGGGCACGTGAACGAGTCATCATTTTAATATTAAATAAGGTACCAGTGTGCAAAACCAAACAAAGGGCTTATATTGCTTTGTGTCCGCAATAAATGAGACAAAACAAAGAAACTGAGATTTGCAGAAACAAAACTAATATGAAATTGAATGAGACAGTTGTTATATAATAAAGAAGAACTAAAAACACTTAAAAACTAGAATATATATCTATTTTAGAAAATTTAAAGTTTGTACGTTACCAATCAACTGTCACTTTTCACTTTCTTAGAGATTTACAATATTGAAGAATAACTTAGACACTATAATTCTTATTACACTAGTATCAATACACTTTAATTGAATAATTTATTGGGAATTTAGCTAAAATTATACACTATAAATAATTTTACTTAATAAAACTATTAGGAACAATTCAATACAGCTGTTGACCTCAGTGTTGCCACAGACCAAAAACCTTGATCTAACCCCTAAGTAAGCAAATTATTTGCTTGTGTTAAGGGTGTTAGACAACGATACAAATACATAGAAATACATATATAAATACTGAGAATATATTTAATAAACGACTAAACCCAGAAACACAGACATCTATGCTCATCACATAAATGCCTGTGTCTGCCGGGAATCGAACCCGAGCCCCATTGAGCCGTGACACGTTAGGCGTCTGCGCTAACCACTCAACCATCGGGGCGGTAAATAAGTAAGTAATGTATATTTGAATGTTTCAAATTCTCTAAGGCTAAGATAACAATACTCTAAAACTAAGAGGTAGTGTTTTAAATAAATAAATCCATTAACATCTTGTAAAACTTATATATAGAAAATTTCCAAAAAATCAGAAGTTATATTTTAAGAGTAGTATTTCCTTATAAACAGTTTACTAATTATATTATATGAGCGTATATAATTATAAACTGAAAAACCACGTACTGTTTCATAATACGGGTTAAGACAAATTGCTCATATAATTTTCCTCGTACACATGGCATCCTGAAAGTAAGGGGAGAAAGCTATTTTGTTAATGGAGCACAATGGAAAAGAAAACTCAATCAAGCGCACGAAATGTTGTGATTTCTTCGCCTAACTACGAGAGATATATTGTAGGCCAGAGGTCGTAATTAGCAGAAAATGTTACCCGCAAACCCGAAATTCTCCTAAATATCTACAACCTCATTTTTCAAATGAATTGAAATTTGAAGTAGTAGGTAAGTATTGAAATTTGAAGTAGTAGGTAAGTATTTCTTTAACATTTTAAGAGTATCATCAGACTACCACTTAAAGAATTTACTATTGAATGAATGATTGATTGGGATTTTTTTAGTTCTACTGCCAATGGTAAGATTGTGAATATATTTACAGTCAAACCTTAAATATATATCAATATAGAATGAAAAACAAACCGATACGGGCAAGGATTCGAACCCTCGATCTCAGGGATTTATTTTTTAAAATCGTCTCCCATTTGAATTAAAATACTGTATCGCTGCCCGTCTAGGTGAATTAAGCATTCTATATGTGATCGTCTTTATCGGGACGGTAGCGGGTTCGAATCCCTGGCGGGATCGGTTTATTTTTCATTCTATATTTATATACATTTATACATATTATACATTCTATATTTATATATATTGAAAACTTTATGTATTACATGGCACTGGTACAAGTACAAAATATATCCCGCAGTGTGAACAGCCTGAATGAATTAGGCGAGACGAAGCTTCTTAGCATTTCATGGATTCACCGTGCGGGTGCCGGCCTATCGCGTTGCAAGGAGAGGAGTGCAAGCAGTGCCTGGGACTTGCGACCCAGGAGTAGGTCGATAATATGGTAAATCTTACGAATATGGGGTACAGACAACACAAAACTCCACTTTACAGTTGTAACAAACATAATACTACTTAAAATACGTAAATTTCGATATTATTAATAATTCAAAAGATTTATTTTTCATTTGGTTAAAGATTTAGATCGAAAAAGTTTCTCGCTTGGATGCGAAATGTTGGTACTTTCCGGTATTAATCTTAGAAACAAAAAGTCGATGAGTTATTATAGTAACAGTGTAAGACGACAGGTTTAAATTGGCCATTAAGTTCAATGAAATATTGGCGTGATTATTAGGGTTGGAATAAAGGTAACTGACCTCTTAATTTATAGATATTTTTTTACTTATAATAGGTTTTAATAACAATATTATATATTTTTTTCCTATATTACTTTATTATTACTAATATACATTTCTTATTTTTTTATTCATACTTTTTAGATTTTTTTCCTTTATTATTACTCTTATCTCTGTAATAATTCAGGCAACCCAAGTCTTGATTGGACTACCAAGCTACAGCAAAATTATTTCCTTAAATAATTATTAAAATGTTGCGTACATATTACTTTGTTTTAATAACTGTCATTGTTTTAGTTGTAATTCTGAGGCCGTTTAAATATTTTTTTTAAGATTTTGACGGTTTGACTGGCACGTTATATATTTTACATAATCTATATCAGTTTTATACATTATCCTTTTTTTTTTGGGTAGCCGTGAATGAATCAGCGATGTAGAGTCGACGAAGAACCATTAAGGAAAAGTTAATAAATTTTTATTGTGCATAGTCCAATGTATTTAGAACTTTACAAAAACAGTTAGTAGTAGTGTAACACGCACACTAACAAAGCAATGTTGAACAAGTATAGACATGATATCATGAATGGGGACTCCAAATTGGTTCGAAACTAGTCGAGACATTTTTTAATGAATTTAGGTAAACATAGGACTATAAATATATATTTAATATTAGTATGTACTTAAGGTGATAAGATAATAAAAATATTTTGAATATATAACTCCGTAATACATGAAATAATATAATATTATGACTTATATCTACTGATACTAAAAATTTTGCAAACGGGTTAATGGAACACAATGAAAAAGAAAAATAACTAGCCTTTTATGGATGATACTTATCATGAATGTTTATCCTATCACCTAACCTATCAAAGCATATAATAGTATTTTTTTAATAAATTTCATTACATTCAAATAAAGAAACCTGTCTGATATTATAACTTTCTTAAAGAACAATTTCTTTCTTAAAGATCTGATTACATATAACGTCATTCACAGGAACACTTAAGGTTTTTTCATATAAAATAGCAAATGATTCGTAAAATTTCGTGTCTTTCAGTCTCAGGCCAGGCCAGGTCAGTTTTAGAATCATTTGCTTAAATCAATCACAAAGGCCTTTCGCCTATATATCAGTTATGAAAACTAGCTCACTCTTTACTTTATATGAAAGTGCAGAAACTATAAATGAAGAATTTTATGTTTTACTATTAAGTTATTTATTACATGTTTATTTGCATTAATTCCATCCTATATGTCATTAAAATCAATTTTTATTTAATATTTATACTGTTAATATCATAGGTTACATTTAAGAACGTGGTAACTTTATGTAAAGTCGTAAATTACTTTTCAACTTTCCAATTTGTATCCTACCAACATTGAAATAGCGAAGGTGTTTCCTTTTAGAAATAATAATTAGGACACTGTCATAAACTATTCAGGAATTGTACCCGAGGGATGAGTACGCAATGCGGCAGTAGAAAATCGGATTAATACACATTTCAGCTCAACCCATATTAGCCTAAATTCACAATACTTCACACATTAGAGCTTACAAGTGGGCTACATTTTCTATGAAAGAGTTTCTCACTTTAAGATTGCTGTTTTTAATTTTGCATTTCATTGAATTTTTATTGGAAATCTGTAAATCTGTTATAAAAAATAAACCAAACACTCGTGTGAACCCAAAGATATAGCAAGCATGTAACGCTCAAAAGTTCATTCAAAAGTAGGTTGTGTATATGTACATATTTATGTCTTCTACATATCCCAGATTTAACCATTGTCAATTATTAGACTATGCAATTCTTTTTCAAGAAATAGTTTTTAAATTTAATTTAGCAACCGTTTATTACTTTGACTCGGTGTAATTTAGATTAAAATGTAAGTTCTAGTATCTGTGACAGAAGTTGAGGGTATTTCAGAGCAATAGGTGGGGATTTACTGCTATCAATGAATAAACAAGTGTTAAGTTTAATAAGACTTATTGTGTCATACTCACTTACGAGCGGAAGCTCTGTAGGTGTGATGGTTATTGACGGAGTGATCTTGAGTACCTTACGATAAGTAAGGTACTCAACATAACTGTGTTCTATTTGTTCTCTTTACTAAATTATGAGAAATATGCAAATGTCATACTTTGAAAATTATTATTATTATTTAATTCAATTCTACATGACTTCTAAATATTTAGTAATAATTGCGTTGTCATTATATTTCGTGATAGTTTTGTAATAATTTATTCTTACCCTCGTTATCAGGACCCCATAGCTTTCACAGCTAACCGAAAAATTAAAACCGAAACCGAACCGAAAAATTTTCGTAGCCAAAAAATTAAATAATAAAGTGAATTAAATTTAATAAATGGATTTCGCGACTTGGTTGCAGAATCCGTTTCGTTTATTTAGATATTTTACCATTAATTATTTTGTTGGTTCATTTGTTACTTTTGTTTCAGCTCTAGTATGGAAGAGACGTTTTGATTTTTTTAAATCTTAAAATAAATAATAAATTTTAAAAAATTCTTTTACTGATTGTCCGAACATTGATTAAATGTTCTTGAGTAAAGAGATTGCTAGTTTCGTTTACCAATTTGCAACGCAGATTAGGTGAAGATTATTATAGTTAATTGGTTTGATAAGAATTTTATAGCTTTTGTTATTAATTAGCTTTGGCAAGAGAATTCGTCTGCAAAATTAAAAATATTTAATATTACTTACTTTTAAGAACGACTGTAACAATGTAAATAATTCATAAAAAAATATATAAATATCGGGTTAACGATGTCAGATAAACGTTTAATTTCTTCTACCAAAAAACGTATCACCTCTGGCCTTACTTGTATTTACATAATAAGCTGGAATCATAGTTCAACGATTTAGAAAATGCATAATCGTTTGTTGCTGAATTAATTGGCTTTAGCTTAACTAGAAACATGGTTAACTTTACATATAATAGAAAAAGAACATTGTATCATTCAAATATTATAAGTGTATATTTATACACTATACTAGTTAATTACATTGAACACAGAAAAAAGTAATAAAAATATTGAATTATACGTTTTGTTTTTTAAATACAAGCTGAATATGTAACTAAGCAAACTAATGTAGGTATATAAAGTTGGATATTAAATATTTGAGTGTCGAAAAACTCAATAAACTTAAAATAAAACTACGAATAACGAGGGTCTGCGAGCAAAGGATATTTTATCAGTTTTGGCGGATAAAAGCTATCAAGTACACCTGAGTCTTATTTTATGCCCCGCGAGGAAATATTTCGATTAGGTAAAATATGAATACCTGGAAGGTTTTAAAATATATTATAATGAACATTTCTGAAAAGTGTATTTTTAAAATATATGTGTTGCTCGAAATAAAGACTTATTATTATTATTATTATTATTATTATTATTATTATTATTTGTATATTACTAGACAGCAAGCACACTAAAAAACCAAATTACCATTACATATAAATGCTATAGACAATACTAAATTTTTTAAGATTATTTTCCTAAGAAAATTAAATTAGGTTTAAAGTTTAACTCAAAATTCATGTTTGATAGTAAATAAATAAAATTATAGTAAAAATAAATGAAAGTTTATATTTTTTTAAAGTAGATTGTTTAAACATCGATATTCGGCTCACTGGATAGAAAATAAAAAAACTGTTTTCCAATATTTTTGGGCCATCAATGCCCAAGGAAATAAAATGGATGTGTCGGTTTCTGTGAAAATCAATATTTATGAAAGTTATTGAAGTGAAGTATTGGGATTTATTTTCAGATTAAAAAAAAATAACGTTATTTCAGTGTTTCTGAATAAGCTATCTCTAATAAAATGTTCTCGACTGTTTTTAAAAAATCAAAAATTAGACGTATGTTCTTTGTACATATTTACGTACGTCTAAGGAGACGTGCGCACGTCTAAGGAGACTTACGTACGACGTGATAGACTCATTTGTTACACGTAGCGATAAGTCGGTTTAAATATGTCTTTTTAACCCCCGACCCAAAAAGAGTTGTGTTATGCGTTTGACGTATTCCGTGTATCTGTCTATGGCAGCATAGCACTGAAACGAGCGAACTGATTTAATGCGGTTTTTATTTATCGAAAGTGTGGTCCGTCGAGATGGTTCTTAGCCATGTTTGTTCGAAATAAAAGATGACGTCTCCAAGATATTGGGCTTGTATTGGTTCTGTTGAAAGGTTTTTATGCAATATTGAAAGTAAAAAACTTAAAAAAGTAAAAATTTTTGTATTCGTAAGTTCATTTTGATACAATACAGAAACCGGTAAAATAACTTTAAAAGCAGAAAAAATAATTAAAAAATCCCCTACACAAAAATATCTTGTAATAAGATTTTTATGTACTTATGGATGTCGTTATAAAAATTAACAACAATTAATTAACATTGAGCAATACTATTGCAAATTTTTATAATTAAAATTCTTCCTCTTCTTCTTTCTGGCATTTATGCCGACGTATATTGGGGATCTGCCTTCCTGATTAACCTACTCCATTTTGCACCGTTTTTGGTTAAACTACGCTTTTATATCTATATTTGATCTAGGCATCGCTTATCTGGCCTTGGACATCGTAATCGCTACCTACAAACTTGTGCATAACGGATCCAGATTTCCTGAACTTTTCCGACTTAACGGCTGGCTCAGGACTTATATGGATGGAGGGCGATCGCCGGAAACCTCCTCGTGTGCCTGTCCGCTACCCTTGCTACTCGGATTCGTCCAGTGGCATCGAAAGCGGTACGGGCCGGTGCTTCCTGGGCAACGGTTAACTAGTTCCTTCGGGTTCTCGTTAGCCGTTGGCTAATACTCGGCGCACTGGGGGTCAGCCATGGGAGTTTCAGTGCCCGGTCTATGGCCGACACGGGGGGAAATACGGGGCCCGCTTCTTCCGTGGAGGAGCGCCCCAGGGGGAGTTGGGGTTTGTGTTTTGTCTTCGTCTTGTTTTATTGTTTCTTTTTCGTGTCTCTTTGTCCCCTTTTAGCTGTTTTGTGTCGATCCGGCGGTTCGGCGTTTGCCAATAGACCGGGTAAGGACGAAATCGCCCAAATGTAATGAAATGAGTGATTCCGAAAATGGTCTCCAGGCGGGTGCTCAATCCTGCACGGCCGCTGCTCCCGTCTGCCCCCTCGTACTCTGGGGGGCAAGATCCACTCGCGTACAGGAGTCTCTACCCTGGTCGACACCACACCGACCAGGTTAAACGAAAATAGTGTGTGGTGTGGTGGTGGTTTAGAGGATGAGGTCGTCATGGAGCTCACAGACTCCGATGACCTGATGGATTCGTAGCCTACGTTTCTTAGGAAGCGGAGCCATGGGGTGATTCAGTCCCCGGGTGATGCTACGGATTCCGATCCCGAGTCGTTTGTCGGCTAAGCTCAACACGGCTCGGCGTGGAAGAGTAGCGCCAAAAGTACGAGGTAGTGGGCTTGAGAAGGCGAAAGCCGATCTCGCGGCCAAGAGAGCGGAGACGGAGGAGGATCCTTTCTAGCGCTCTTTGAGTGTCCAGGGCCTCCGCAGTAGGACAGTTACGGTTGGGCGCGCACCGGAATCTGACGAAGATTATTCGTCGGAGGTGCAGCCTATACTGGACACGTCCCAAATGGGAGTCTAAAAACTCCGGGCCGTCGCTGGACGACGTGCTGCCGCGATCATCGCAGTCAGCTCTAAGTCCAAGTACCTTAAGGGTACGATGGTCAAGGCCCTGAGGGATTGTTGGAAGTCGTGTCGGCCTTAGCTGTTCGGACGGAACCGGAGGAGGGCAGTCGCGTTCGGGCGGACAACGCCCATCTTCAACAAGTGGTGGAGGCCCTGAGGGCGAAAATGCAGGCGATGAAGAGGTAGGTCGCTAAAATGAGGGCGTCTGCGGCCAACGCCGCGGTTCAGATGCCCTCATTGGAGGCGGAATCCCTAGATGAGCTGAGGAGTTCCATCATAACCTCGGTTAGGGTTAGGATGAACTGGCAGTGGCTGGAACTGACCCCAAGTCAGCAAGGGTCAGTAAGAAGGCCCTCCCAAACTGCCAACTCCTCAGTGTCCTGCGGTTTTGTTAACACTGCAGTCCGAGGCTGCGGCTATAGGGGTAACCTATGCCCGCTGCTTGGGTCGCACCGTCGAGTTAATAAAACTCTGTTTGGTGACCTAGGCCTAAATGGCGGGCTCCGGATTCGGCGTTCAGCGGCGAAAGTCTCATTGTAGCGATGAGGGCAACCGTTGGTTTTTTTAGTGGGGTGCCTTAAAAATGGTAGCGTTTTATATGCTGCCAGGTGCCGTATATACCACCTGGCCATCGCCTTCCTGGCTGGTGTGACGATACGAAAACGCATTTTTTCCAAATAAAAAAAAAAATAAATAAATAATTCGACTTATATGGACAGAATTCTAGTCTGGGCTCCCACAAGCTATGTAGTCGATCTTCAACATATTTAGTTTAATTGTTACGGTTAGGTTTTTTGTTTTATAGTTGCGCAGGAATTACACGTATTAATTCCCTCGTTCCCCTTCCATTAACAGATGTTCCGATGCACGGCAGGTATGGATTTCTACGTTGTGGATATTTCACCTATCCGGAGCGCTTTGATTCGTCCTTTTTAGTTCGTACAACGAAGGTATGGAACAGTTTGCCTGCGTCGGTATTTCCGTTCGAATATAATGTGGGTGTCTGCAAGAGTAGGTTGCAAAGTTATTAAGCCTTACCTATGACTAAACTTCCACTTTCCATCAGGTTGAATGTAGTCAAGCATTAACTAAGTTTGTAGAAAAAAAAGGCCCATTAGTGAATTCTCTTCAATAAATGCTATCTCATCGGCATATATCATCAATCGTAGAGACTGGTCTTGGATATGAGCCGAGAGAATATCGAGAACAACATTGAATAAAAACGGACCACGAGCTGAGCCCTGGTGAACCACTACTGTATTCTGGAAGGGTTTGGCGTCGCCACCGGCAGTCCTAACCATAGGAGTCGTAGTACATGTCTCTGATAGTCTCACTATAAGCCTCATGGATCCCGTTGTATTGCAATGCCCAACAGATATACTGACGAGACCGTCAGAGGCCCTGGGCCCCATATTTGAATGAGGTCCAGTAGTGTTAAAAGATTTTTATTAATTACATATTTCTATGTAACATTGAGTATGTACCTATGATTATTTAATTCACTTTTTGTAATTGTCATCTGTATAAGACTTTCATAAGCAGTTAGGAAAATAAAAAATGTTTTTCATAACCATAAACGATAATAAACCATATTTCTTATTAGTTCCAAAAATTACAGCATTTTCAACAATTTTGGTTCCTTCGGTCAATTATTCATTCTATTTTTGTATATTGTATATATTTTAGACTCGAATGAACTTCCTTCAGTATGGAGAGCCAAAATCTTATAACGGTAAATAAGGTAAAATCACAAATAGCCGTCAATAGCAAGCTGCCTCCTGATTTTATATCTAAATTTGCTTGTGTAGGATCTTGAAAATTTTTAAGCATATTCAAAAATTGTCTTGATGTTCCAGAGAGTATCAGTTTTTATTTTTTGATTTTCCTATTTTTTCGTTAAGCAATTGCTACACTGCGTAGAAGGAAAAAATAAATATAATTTTTCACTGTACCATAACATGTGACACTAGAAGGAACGCATGAAAATAAAAAAAAATCTTTTAAAAAACATTTAATATTATTTCACCAGCTTGTTTTGTTAAGACATTAGTACTAAAAACTAATCTTCTAACATTGCAATTGAACATTCGATTGAATTGTTATTTTGCCTTTCACATTATGCTCTAATCAAAATGTGAAATGTTTTCTAGTATTAAATAAAAATAAATATGTCACTTACTACTCATTTAAAACTTGGCTATAATATAATTCTATACTCGTTATATTTTATACCTCGGTTCGAGTTCGTCATTAAGCTAAAATAAAAACTTTAAACTTGCTTTAGAATTTTCCTAAGAGTCGATGGATGACATGCAAAACTTGTAAAAACTTTGCCTATAAATCATAAAAATTTACCATAATACAAAATATAAGGTGCACAGACGAAATATTAATCCACTTTTGCATTAAAAACTCGAAGAGAGACTAACTTTATAACAAGGAGTTTGAGATATATGATCCTGAACGTTATGAAGGAAATTAAACATATCTTTAAATAAATAATATTATATTATTTTATAATAAGTACTATAAGTAGAACAATAAAATTATCAAAGTATTTTGGTTTCAAATACAAGTGTATTAGTCACTTCAATTCTTATTACATTATAAGACAATATTAATTTAATAACATTGTTTTACAATTTATTATTCAGAATTGTATTAAATTGTCATTATAATAATACTGTAAGACAGACTCTTTTCCTGATATTAGAAAACAAATCTAATATCCAAAGAAATAACGTCTATCTCACACAACTCTCCGTAAGAGGATGCTTTCTACTACTACTCAGAAGTTGTTTTACAAGAAAATCACACACACAAAAGCTCGAACAAACAAAACATTAACCAAACTAATAATAACGCCACTTCCTTGCGCCATGGATTCTGGATGCACCCTCAATCAAATAACTGGCACCAATTAGACCTCGCCCTTACTAGAATGAGGGACCTGTGACAAACGCTCTATATACGAATTCTACATACAGTCCACATACAGTAAATAAAATTCAGATTTGACTAAGAGACTTCACTCTTCTAAGCTGCTAGATCTTAAAAAGATCTATCTTTCTAACACCTAAGATCTGGATCCTTTCTGAGCCCTAGTTGGAGAAGAAGTTGCTACCTGGGATTGTTAACTAACTAACCATGAGGGGCTTTATCCTGCCGTTAAACAGCTTAAAAGTGGAAAGAGTCCGGGCCAAGACGTAATTCTCGCAGAGATCGTCAAACTTAAGTGCATTTTGCCCTATAATTAAAACCAACTCGACCAAATTCATGAATGAAGGTCACACACACACCAAAGCAGAGGCACTGTGACTGCAACAATTATCTCGGAACATTTCTTCTCCGTTCTTCAACCAAGGGCTCAAGAACTGCTTTGATTAAATTACAAAACCTTGCCGACTGCATATACCCGGAGGCACAATGTGGATTTCGGTTCCAACGGTCGTCTGTCGACCTGGTATTTTCGTTTCGACAATAGCAAGAAAAATTTAGGGAGAAACAAATATTAAAGTCATCGCATTTATAGACTACAACAAGGTCTTTGGCCATGTTAAGAAGAGAAGGACTGTACTCGGTCCTTGTAAACAATGGTTGCCCCTTAAACTCTTGAAGATTGTATAGTCTTTCCACGAAGGTATGGAAGCGGCAATTCTGCACAATGGCGAAACATCTGCTTCCTTTGACATATACCATGGTAAGCGTCAAAGTTGTGCCCTGGCACCAACCCAGTTTGGAATATTTTCTTACAGTGCTCTTGAAAGTTGCTTTCGGTGATAATCAATAGGGCATTCACCTACATACACGAGTAGGTAGGCTGTCCAACTTATGGATGCTTAAATATAAGCATCACAAAAAGAATATATTTTTAATAATATGTTTTTCCCAAACATGTCACGTTAAAAACTAACTAAATCAATAAACTATATTTCTTGTAATATTCATTGACATCTAATTGGTTTGAAGGTGTTTTAAATACTGTGAAGGTAAATATTTATTTTAAATATTATTTTATTTTTGATCTTACTAAAAGAGTAATACGAAAAAAAACTGAGAAAAAGCAATTCAAGAAAACGAATCAAGTTTTTCGTTACTCCCCAAATAAACGACAACCAGCGCACTTATACATTTCTGTTTCAAACTCAAAGGTACAGGAATTACCTCTCTTTGTAATGCTAATTTTAAAACCAAGGAATTCATTTTTTATTCATAAGTTTTTATGCTCCAGGTAGCTCGTCCGTGATGAGTTTGAAGTTAAACGTTTTTGTATTTAGTATATTATGTAATAAAAAGTTATGTAAATTAATGTAATCAGAAATTGTTTTAGAGTTAGTTTCGTAAATTAAAATAATTTTAATTTTATAGAAGCAATTACCGATACGATACTTAAGATCATAGGACGACAGGTTTTTTAGTTTTTATTTATTTGAAAATCTTTTTTTCCTCTATTTATTCCACTGTAGTATTTTTTATTTTAAAAAGTCTGTAGCTCACTTTTACTCACGACTGTATGGATTAAACTCTTCCTCATTGAAAATCATTATAGTCTTTAAAACCAGATTAACCAAAACATATTTTCCGGTTGAATGTATATATTGGTTTAACTAAATAGTTATAAAAATTTTTTATAACTTAAAATAATTACATTATACGAAAGGCTTAACGATTTATATTTGGTTCATTATATATTATTAAAGAATTTTTTTTTTTTGAAGATTTTTTTTTTATTATTAAAGAATTTTGAGCAACATGGCTAAAAATTTATGGCAGTAGAAACATGAAACCTATTAACATTTTTTTATTATTTTTTATCCGTTTATTTGTTTTTTTCTACTTTTTGCTTAAGAACAATATCTTTAAACATAAAACGAAGAATAGACAGTTAAGTCCCAGATTTTTTAAAGTTTTTAAAACGTTAACAAAAATGGAACTCGAATATTTTTTCAATATCGCTTTTAATATACACTTCTCTATTTAAACGATACTTAACGAGTTTATTAGTACTTTAATGTTCTACTTCAACCATTAACCATTTCTAAATAGTACTAGAAATGCTGGCATCCATGTATTTCGTGAAATTAAATTATTCATTCTATTAGCGAATGAGATTATTTTGCAAAATCATAACGTTGTATGACTTTAATTAATTTGAGGCTTGTCAGCGGTGAATGTAATTTCAGGAATGCGTATGTTTGAGGAATGTTTCATGTTCCCGTAATCGGTAACGTTTATTCATACTTTACAAGATATTCATTCTATTAATATTATAAATGCGAATGTAAGTTTTTTTTGTTCCACGCGAAAACTACTAAACCGATTAATATGAACCTTTGTACACATACTTTTGGAGGTATTAGAAGAACATAGGATACTTTTTATTAAAAAAAAAGTGTACTCAGCTGAAAGTTAAAAAAAAATTTGAAAGATATTGTTTGTCAATAAACACTTGGACGGAGTAGCGGGCAACAGCTAGTGTGTAATATGTTATACAATTACAAGTAAGTAAAAATATGTCATTTTGAGAACATTTTGGTACTAAAAAACAATGTAAAAACAATGAAGTAATCCTCCACGAATACTTTAATTGAAAAGTACAAGTGCTTGTTTTGGCCTTTTGTATTTGACAAATTTCCTAGTCAATATTAAAGAAAACCCACATTTTTTTTCTGTGAATTCCTAATATGTTCAAAATTGATGTTCGTGATGTATGATGAATGGATTTATTCTTGATGCTTTCCAATACCACTAATCTGATTGCTATGAAACAATAGTTAATAATTATTCTCAATAACTAACCAAGCTTAAAAATAGGTTCAATTATTTTACAATTTATTATAATACCCGAGAGTGCATTTGACATGCAAGCCTTTTAATCAAGCTTTCAGCGTACGGTATATTACCTGTTCTGATCAGCTGGGTAACGGATTCTGACCCAAAGATCTCTCCGAATCTTCGAAGATCTTTCCAGCAGCTGAAAAGCTTGCCGTTCTTGTGAAAGTCCGCCATCACTTTACATCGGGACAGCTTCTTGTATTATACAAAACACAGATTCGGCCGTGTGTTGAGTACTGTGATCACATATTTGCTAGTGCGGCAAAATCTCAGAGTGTGGCAAAGATTATTAGTATAAAAGAGAAATTATGCATATCGTGTGATCTGCGAGGAGTAACAGGCTACTACAAAGTGCGCAACGTGAATTTGGAGGGATCGAATTCTGTACTGGCGTTCTTATTTACAAACTAGAATTTTAAATAGTGCATTACCGCGACAACAATTACTTACACTTTTAACCGATCGATAATAGAAAAATGTTTCATTTGGTTTTTTTTTTATATAAATATAGAATGAAAAAATAAAAAATGAATAAATAGAATAAAATAAATTTAAATAAGCTTAACATGGCTATACATGTTTATAGATATTTTCAAACGTTTCATTTGGTTATTTATGAAATATTTTTTTTTTTGTTCTGAACTTTTTATGTTAATTATTAACAACCTTTTTTACCTTTAGACTTACAAGCATGAAGTTATTGTTATTTTCGTATATATATATTTTTTAATAGAGTCTTATATTTTATTTTAACTATGCCCTCCATCGTATACAAAAGATTCCTTTAAGAGATGTACCAGCTAGGAATTGCAATCCGGAAACCCGATCCGGTAATCCGGCGGATCCGGCTTCATTTGGAGCTTAGGTACCAATTTACCGGACCCGGCGACCGGATCCCTATGCAGAAAAGATTCGACCCTATTGACAGCAGAAACAACACTAAAATTCGTATTTGAGAAGTTGCTCCGTCATAACACAATGAACTGATGATATATTTACTATGCCAAAAAAGAAAATCATACGATTGGAAATGAGAAAAATCTTAGATAGAGTTATTCAAGATGATATTCAATTCTAAAAAGAACTTGGGAGAAATGACAAAAGAGAACTTAGATTCATCATCACCAAATAAAGACTTTACATTACAGGAAGAATTACAATTCCAAATCCAGCAAGAAACCTAAACTGTGTTATACTAAACAAAATAAAAAAGAAAAAGATTATGACAAAATACTCAAAAAGGTAATGGCTACATTCGAAAGTGACGGAGTCCGAGGAAAATACCTGTCTGCTTTTAATAATTATTTGCTGACAATGAAACGGACAAGTGTAGATAGAAGCTGAAAGTGCCTTTTCGGCCGCAGGTTATATTTTATTTTTATTAGAAGTCGATTAGCAGATGAGATAATTAACACTATCTGTTTTCTACGATCGTTTTTTAAAATGAAAATTGATCGTCTCATAATATATAATAAATAAGAATAAGACAATTATAACTTAAAAATTTCACTTAAAATAATAATTTATCATTGATTATTGATAAGTTGATTAAACTAAAGAGTTATAATTATAATACCAACTCATTATTGTGATAATTGTGCCATTACTTAAACAGATTCATCAAAAGACAGACAGACCAAATCGGTCTGTCATAAATATAAGACTAGTTTGTACTTTTTTACCATTTTCAAATACTTTTATAATTATTGAGTTGTAAATTGTGATCTTATTCAAGTAAATTAAGATTACTTTCGGTTAGTTATATTAGATTTTAAAAAGTTACTTACTAAAATTGTACTCTTTGTGGAATTGAAATCTAGGAAGACTGAGCTACACGTTATAATAATGTTAAAATTTTACTAGTTATGTTACTTTCATTATTTATCAACTACAACTACTATATTTAGTACAAAATCACTTAATTAAAATAATAACGGTTCATTTTGATTTTAATTAATAACATATAAGCGGAAATCATGCTGACCTATACGTACTATCAATACGTACTATCAATACGTACTACCGATACGTACTATCAATACGTACTACCGATGCATACTATCAATACGTACTATCAAATTGTACTATCAATTTGTACTATCAATGTGTACTATCAATACGTACCATCGATACGTACTACCGATACGTACTACCAATACGTACTACCGATACGTACTACCGATACGTACTATCAATACGTACTATCAATTTGTACTACCGATACTTACTACCGATACGTACTATCAATTTGTACTATCAATGTGTACTATCAATACGTACTATCGATTAGTACTACCGGTACGTACTATCAACTACCAGCTGAGTTAGATTTGTCTGATATAAAAGAAGGTGAAGAGGATACCGCAACCGACGACTAGAACACATACCATGTCTATTTGGTCCCACCGCATGCATTAGTCTGTAGTCGTAACTGCAACTCCCTTGTAGGGTATTTAAGGTATCCTGAAGCACCGGAGACTTCAGAAAAGTTCTAATGACTTTATATTTTAGGTTAGTTTTTATCTGAAAATCAGTATATCTCTAGAACTAAAAAAATCTTCACGATATAAATGGAGTCAGGGGATAGGGTTCAGACTTCACCTCCTCTCCTCTTCCTACAAATCCAATGACACTAAAGTGAAAATTACCCTATATTTGTATAAATATAATGTTGTAACAGCCTCATTACTCTTAAATAAAAAAAGTCTTCATTACCCATGAAATAAATGTTAGCTTTTATACATGCAGTAGTTTGGTTTTGACTAAAAATAAAGATATAAGTTGTTGATTTGACTAAAACAATTGAATCTCTGTATAGAAGTTTAATTGATAAAATAAATGTAATATTGGATACTGATTTGACTAAGAATAAGAAGTATATAAATCGCAGGTGGGTTAAGAAAAGGCATTGTGAAATTAGGAGTACAAGTTAATTTAGGAGTACAAGTTGTGTGGTGGTGCTATTGTGATAAAAGTGTAACAATTATAATAAACCGCTGATTGTGTGATCGAGAGACTAAGTTGTGTAACAGTGATAGTTGAGAGTTTAAATGATAAACAGTTTAGTGTATTTGTGAACAGTGTCATAAAGTGCTATAAAGAATAGAACGACCGTCGTTGGCGATTCTTTGCGGTAAGAGAGATCTAATATAAAGAGCACAGTGAAGTCTGTAGTGTTTATAGAAAAATAATAAGTAGTGTATGCAGTGTTTTGCATACTTATAAAGCTCAGGTACTATAAAATTTAAATTCTAGTATCACACAATTCAAGAAACAGAAAGCCAATTTATCTCACAACTACCCTTTAATAAAAGAAATGAATTCTTATTGTCTGTTTACAAAGGATACTTTAAGGTGAATATAAATATCATAAAAGACATTTATACACATCATTGTCTTATGTTTTATTACTACACCACAAGAAAATATAAAAGTATTTTTTTTATTTAACCCTGATTATGAAATATAGTTCTAGAATTTTAATCGGAGCAAATAATTTTTAATCAGTTGGAATGAAGGTTCTAGCAGTGTTAACTTTCCCGATCGCTATCCATAACATATTTTATCTGTCTACGTGATGTTTTTTGTAAATTGTAAGGCAAAATATACAGGCTACATGATATTGAATCGAATATTTGTTATTATTCATTTAAAATAATTTTGTAAGTAGATCTAATGTACAAGATGTAGAGTTAACCAAATGAACGATATATAAAATGTACATCCGAGAAACGTGCAACGGTGGGATAAGACCTTTAAATCTTATTATATAATATTAGTATACCAGATATATAATTTTAGTATACCAATATTTGCATAATATTTTAATTGTTATGCATTATGATTGTGTTTTAAACGGAATAAAATCCCCAACGAATGAGAAAAAAATATGCTTTAACTGCATATACAAATGAGACACAGCGACATAGCTATTCGTTAGTGTCAATTACATTTAATTACGTTACGTTAATTGTTTATCACTGAATCTCAGGAAATCACAACTACAACTATCATATGTACATAATAATATTATTTTTATTATTTTTAGAGAATTTCTTGTATCGGGGCTATTTTTAAATTTTTGATTAGATTTTTTTTCTTATTATTCGTTTTACCAACGTAATTATAACTAGTCTTTAATATACAGTAAAACATAAGAAAGCAAGGACAAATGATTTAGGTTTAATAATTAAAAATCTTATTAAAACATGCTAATCTAAATATTAACCATATTCTAAATATAACAATTGTATAACCAAACAATCATTATAAATTTTATTAAAAATTTAAGCATTATTAAGAATTATAAACATACAACCAATTGTAACAATTTCTAATATAACAATAATATTTAGCATCGCGAGCGCGGGGTGGGTGCAGGACTAGTTGGACAATCTTTTGGCTTCCTCATATTTCTCCAAATTCGCCAAAATGCTCTGCACATCCCAATATCATTAAAGATAAGGTAAAATAACCCTCCCAGCATGAGGACAGTCAATACGTAAACAAAACCCATAGCAATTTTTGGAATCATAGGACCAAATAGTAACACTCTAATATATTCCACCATAATTGCTTCCATGCCCCTAGAGAACAAAAAACAAATCATATTAATATCAATATCTAGCAAATATTTGAAAAAACTTGCAAATATAACAACGCTGATTTATTTAACTTCCATTAAACTGCAACTTTTTATATCTAATGAGAAGTGGAAGTAAACCCTAAGTCTTAAAATAAATTAAGTTTAAACTTATAGATACAGTAATATTATTTAAATAACATTACTATAAGAAAGTTATTTAGTCTCACCAAAAAGCATGTGCTGTTATAAGAATTGCTAAGACAGAGTCAAAGATCCTGTTAGGAATTAAAAGTCCAAATGGAATGAGAACTACTAGAAGAGCCGCTGTTCCCTTTTCAATGACCCAAAGCCTGGCATGGTCATGAGCTTTTTCCTCTTGAAACCGAATCATAGATGTACTAAATGATTTTACCTAAAAATCTGGATTGTTATATAAAATAACCAAATCGATGATATAATAGTAGTTACATTAATCGGGTAATTTTGCGTAGGGTAATATTTATATATTTTATTACTATTTGTTGTAATTATCATAAATAAAAAACATATTTTTTTCAAGAATATCGTAAAATTCATACAGTTATGTACGTAATTTCGCAGAATGACTTACAGATTTATAAAATGGTAATCCTGGAGGCTTCATCACATTATTGTTATGTAATTGGACACCGGCCATAGCACTGTTAGATCTTAAGACAGCTGCAACATTCAGTGGCATCATTTGATGTCGGATCAACGGTTTTACTGCCGCTGTAAATATCATAAATATTTACGGTGAATTATTTCAACTGAATCAAACAATCACATGTTCTAATTTTAATATAGATTGATCAAACTATTTTTGAGTCATAGAAGGTCATTAACAAAAGAAAAAGTGAGGTATGAAACGAATATTCATGACAAAAAATATCGAAAAAATATATTTACAGAAAAAACTTAAACCTTAATATATTTATAAAGATGTTTCTTGAGCAATTAGATTAATATAAAAAATTAAGAACAACTGCAACACACGTCTTGAAAAGTATTTTTAGTTAAGTTGTAAGTATTAAATATATTTATCGAGCATAAAATTTTAATAAATTTCATTTTTATCTTAAAGCAATTAAAAATGTATATTTTATAGTTCATATTAAAACCTAAATACAAGTATGTTCTAAAAATTAAATCATTATTATGTTCTGCTTAAAGCCACAGAAAGTCGCAAATAAAATTTTAGAAGAATAAATTAAGAGACTTCATTTTATTCAGAAATTACACACTCAAAATGTTATTCTTCAAAATATCATTAAATAGGACAATTAATAGTTATAATTTATATAAATGATTACCTGGCCTCCGGAAAAGAAAAGAGAGATTCATATTTAATAACATTTTTCCAAGTATGTACAAAAAATAAATGTTAAATATGAGCTTGTCAAAGTCAAAGGAAGAAAAATATTTAAAAAGAAATTTCGAAAAGGTTTTGTCTATTATTTTTGTTTTTGCTCATCTTGAAAAACTTGATATTAATTAACATATCTGGTTTCTAGATTTTCGTTTGCGTGAAAGTTTTAGATGTTGACTTCGAAATTATAGTTTATCAACATTTTTTAAACATCACTTAAATAATTTACATTTTTTTAAATTATAGTTAGGTTACTAGCTGTGCCTGCGACTTCGTACGCATAGATTTCGATTTTGATAAAACATACCGTTTGTAGTTACCAATGTAGGTAAAAACTATAAACCTTCAAAATGGTAAGCAGCAATGATACGACAATGAGATATTATTAACTTCTTTATTTGTTTACCGATTGTTAAAAAAAAACAAAATATAAAATGAATTCCATGACAATATATTCCCGAAAACTGCATCCAAATCGATTATTCCGTTTCTGAGATTAGCGTGCAGAAAAATATACAGACGGACGAACAGACAAAATGAAAAAAACATTGTTTTGGATTCTCTTGCATATATAAATGTCCCCCTGTATGAATTTTTGAAAACATTTTTTTTTTCGTGATGTGTGCACAACTAAAATACAAACAAATAAACGGACAAAGATTTTTAAAATGCTGAAAATGGATTCTGTTAGTTATCACTTCACATCCTGGTGTATTTTTTTTAACATTTCAATGTACAAATACTACTCCTCTACAGATTTATTACATGTATAGAAGAAGATTTGCATGTGATTGACATAAATTGACATAACTTTTTTAAATGACTGACTTAGATAAAATAAACACTAAATGTTAAATGAAGAATATCACAATATGTTCTTGAAAACTGCATTCAAATTGAATAAGCCGTTTCTGACATTAGCATGCAAAAACATACAGACAAACATACAAACTTAAAAACCATTGTTTTGGGTTCTTTTGCTCTTATAAAGGCTATGATGTTTTTTTTTTATATTTTCCATGGACAGAAATGGATCAGTAACAATTTTATTATATTTATAGATATAGGTTTATGTTCAATATTTATTTCGGGTTTTGTCGGGTAGGGTAATAAGGATTCTTGCAACTATTTAACTAGGATCACTATGTTTATGTTCTTGCCTTTTTTTTGCTATATTATTTATGAGAATTATGTTTTCTATTTTTATTTATGTATTGTTTATATTTAAACTTTCGTGAACCATGATGATTATTAGATATATGTATTTACCCGGCTATAATCATGTAGTATTAATCGGAAATTTTACCCGATTAGTTTGCCCGCGAGTCCGCCATGCTTTGAGCTCATGAATAGGAACCCCAAATGGGTTCGAATCTAGTATATAGCTATTAAGTTCCTCTATCTCGGATATATATCCAACTTGTGAATGAATAAAAATAATGTCCGTGGATAGTGTTCTAGAGCTCGCAGATTGAAGTCCTGACTAACGAGTATTGGTGAATTTTGCATTATATATTCATTATAAATTAGTAGTTTTATATAATTCAAATGACGCAGAATGATAATCTATTTTACATATTTTTTTATTATTATTATCCATACCTACTAACTTCAAAGCTATCAAAATCAACGTTTATAGCATTCTGTTTACTTTTGTTTTATACAATACTGTAAACACAATCTAAATTACAAATCTTATAATACCTATTTCGATTATTATTTTATGATTTATAATAAAAAAATATATTATTGTATAATGTCATTCTGACGTCGTTTTATATTGTAACGTAGTGATTACTAACTCTGTATTATATATTTTCACAAATCATAGATTGTTGATTAATCCAATCAAGATGATGAAAATGGCTAATCTAGTAAAGGTACTAAATACTTGTTATATTTTGTAAATGGTCAAAAATAATTTATTAAACACTTTAATATCATGTGACTATATTTTTAAATGATTTTATTCAAAAATATTAACTTATAGCTTAACTAAATAGCTAACTAATATAACTCAGCTATTTGTAATAATTACTAATTTAATAGTTTAATCGACTATGTATATTATGCTAAATATAAATGTTACGATGATATTTACCAGATATCCAAATTTAAGAGGAACATTTCGACTTCAGGATGGTTTTGTAGTGAAGAGCTATTTGTACACAGAGACAGTGAACAAAACAACCCAGATACACCATTTGACTTTTCTCAAGCAAATTTTAAGGTACTCTTTAATTATACAAAAATAGTCTACAAACCTTCAAGGCTGTCAGCCTAAAGTGCTTTTCTTTTTATGTTCTTCTTTTTTGAGGATATTTTGCCAATGATTTTTTTGCAACGAGCATTATACAATTGCAGATTCCTCTTAAGAAATTATTAAAAACAATTTTAATATATCTCTGATATTTCAAATAACAATGACGTTTCAGAGACTTTCAGCAATTATACAGAATTATCCCAAAGGAGCGCAGCACTCAGCGATCAGTGCAGCAATGGATATAGTTCAAAGGCAAATCGGATGGATTCCTATCTCAGCTATGCACAAAGTAGCTGAAGTCCTCAGTATGCCTCGCATGAGAGTTTACGAATGGGCTACATTCTATTCCATGAATAAAAGGTTCAATTTTGTTCTAGCATATTATGTCCATTAATTTTTGAAAAATTTTATATGCCATTTAAATATGTATTTCAAAAAAAAACATTCTAGTGAAAAAAAATAATTCATGATCAACCTTTTAAATATTTACTATATAAAGTCCGTTGATTCCATAATCAACTCGTCTATGATTATTTTATTGTCGCAGGAGGTTCAGAGGAAAGTTTAATGTAAAAGTTTGTGTCACAACTCCCTGCATGCTCCGCGGTTCTGACACTATTCTTGCTATGGTGGAGGAACTGACATGCTGCTGTGCGGGTGGAGTGTCCAGTGACGGCATGTTTGGTGTCGACATTGTTCAATGTCAGGGAGCGTGTGCCAATGCACCAGTCGTTGTTGTAGATGATGATTATTACGTAAACACGCTCGCATATTATAATACTTAGCTTTTCATGTTCATGTTAGGCCAGCGGCTCATGGAAGTACGATATTTTCGTTGTTAGTTTATAGGATACTCGATCACGTACACATCTAGGTGGACTAGTTTCCACTTACTTAAAAACCTAACGAAAATGTCTTAAGGGCTTTTTTGTTACTTTTTGTTGTAACTCTATTTAAGTATAAAACAATTTAAGACAAGATTTAAGTACAAACGATTTAAATACAAGACAAACAATTTTAGTATAAGCTGCTTATTACTTATGGAATTCCATATTTTTTTGTTGATTATAAAATGAAAGCGATACAATATAAAGACTTTTATTTAATTTTATGAATATTACAATATTATATTTCACATTTTAAAATAACAAACAAACTATTAGAATTTGTGTTTTTTTTTTGTATTTTTAAGACATTTCCCACATTAAAGATAATATTATTTGTAGACAACAAAAAGAATGATCATGAGTGAGAATCGAACACACAACCTTTGGTTTAGTAGTCAGGGCTACTACACCAACAGGTTGTCGTCGTCGTCATTATTATGAGAGTTATAATCTTAATTATTTTCCCCTTAGGAAGATGTCAACGTCTCTAACGTACATAATATTATTCAGACTTTAAAATGCGGAAACATACCACCTTGGGGACCTCAGTAAGTATTAAAAAAAAAATCTTTATAGTATTACATATATCTATTTCAAATATTAATAGAAAAAATATTATATTTATCCCATTTTGGACTTGAACTTAAACTGACTGACTGACCATGTATATGATATATGACATGAATATACGATGCAATGCTATGAGACATGAAACGACACAACATGATATGGTATAAACGACATAATCATTTGTGCAAAGAAATAAAAACAAAAACAATAACACAAATAAGCAGTACAACATGCGGCTTTTTTGCTAAAAAGCTTAAAAAAGTTAACATACATACATCTATAATATAAATAGTAAATAATAATTTATAAATACACAAAATATTACATACATATGTCTTCATATAACATATATGCCATATATACACCCAAAAATAATATTATTATTTAAAAGTAACATTTTGGCGACTTGGACAGCAACCCTGTGAAGGAAAAACAGGGCTTAGTAAGAGTTAAGCGAGTCAAGATAGAATAGTTGTGCTTACATTATTCGATCCTTTATGTATTATACCGTAAATTGTTTTGTATATTTTTATATTTACTTATTTTAAATCCTCATATATTAACCTTGTCTTAACGTAGCAATTAATTAAAACTGATTTTCAGATCGGGTAGATTTTCATGTGAACCAATAACAGGTCAGACAACTTTATTGGAAAACCCACCGCCCCCAGGCTATGGTTTGCAGTCAGCTCTATTTGTTAAATCTGGTGTCGCTTAATATTTGTTAAATTTGTTAAATATAATTCCCAATATAAATTATAGCTTTAAATTGGCCTCAGATCATAACTTATAATAACTTCTTATATACCTTAAAAATACATTTCAATACGTTCAAAGCTTTTAAATGTCAAATTAGCGTATTTAAATTTTAGACAAATTTTCATTGTTATTATAATTTCAGTAAGATAACTTGATGAGTTCCTTAACGAAATATTCAAAATTTCCTATTATAAAGTTTCCAATTTTCAGCATGGCTTGTCATTCTTAAAATTCGATAGACCTGTCATTATTTACACGAAATGCTATAGATAAGAGTCATAACATATATAATTAATAATTCAAAAGAAATAGTATAGTAGTACAATATGAATATATTTTTAAAATTTCGTTAAACAATAATTATTTAACAATGATTACGTGCTGAGTGCGAGCGATAGACAATTTTTATCCTTGTCAACTTACTCCAGAAGCTTTAACTAATAATAAACGTTGACATTTAGCTATACTAACTTTTTAAATGTTTAGAAAGTAGTGTAAAATTATTTTATTCATGATAATAATTAATACCTCGGATAGATCAGAAAAAATGCACAAACGATAACTTGATATTTTTTTAATTTTAATCTTATTCGGCAACGAAGATATAAAGTATATAAAGATTGAAATGAGATTGCCTACGAATTTTTCGCATAATTAATGTTTTCCATTTGAAACTTCTGAAATAGGAAAAAGTGAAAACCCACTGATCCGTTGTGTTTATAGAACAAAGATTAATAGGATATTCTTCTCTATTTTATCCCCGTAAACGGTCAAATTCTTGTCATAGGTAATACAGAAACTTGGAAAAAGGCAATATTTTTATATTGAAAGTTCAACTTTCCAGTTGATAAACGATGTGTAGTGGCGTGATTATAAAAATAAGCTTACTCTATGACTAAGTATACTGTTATGCAATCTATGGAGTACAGCTGCCATGTGTAACATATAATTTTTTTTGAAGATATATCCTACCTTCCTACCTTCGCGGTCGCTGGCAGAGAATTTGTACCGATGAGGAAAACTCTGACTGGGCAGCTATCTCTGCCGGTGTTCCACAAGGCGGCTTGTTATCTCCTCTTCTATTCTCTTTATTTATCAACGAAATCTCAAAAGTTATTTCTTGTCACTACCACACCTATGCAGATGATTTGCTGATTTATCGACATACAACTATCGACGACCTTGCCGCTACTATAGACGCACTTAATAGTGATCTCAAGAGGATTAAGCAGTGGGCTGATGAATACGGTCTTCTTGTAAATCCGTTGAAATCACAAGCGTTGATCATTGGTAGCAAACAATTGCGCAATAAAATTAATAATGTAAATTTACCCACTTTGTTTTATGATACTATTCCCATACCATTTGCAGACAAATCGAAAACCCTTGGCATCATTCTCGATTGTAATCTTTCTTGGTCAGAGCAAGTTAATGATGTTAACAGAAAGCTGCATTACTCCCTTCATTCACTTAGGCGGTTGCAGAATTTCCTTCTTCTAAGCACAAAAATAATGTTAACACAAACTCTTTTACTTCCTATTCTTGATTACGCCGACGTTTGCTACTTAGATGTCTCTGAGGACTTACTTAATAATCTTGATCGACTTCAAAATTTGTTTATTCGTTTTATCTACGGATTGCGCAAATACGATCATGTGTCCGAATACCGAAAAAAATTAAAGTGGCTCCCTATTCGTCTTCGCCGGAATGTAAATATTCTATCCTTGATCTTTAAAATCTTTAGAACTTCTTCTCCTTCTTACTTACGTGAACCTTTTCAACTTCCAATTCCACGAACGAGACCTCTTCGTTCGTGTGTCTCACTAAGTTCTCTGGAAGTACCTTCTTACAATACCACTTTCTATTCGAACTCTTTTACTATTGTTGCAGCTCGCCTTTGGAACTCTCTTCCAAAAAATATTTTTGAAAGAAATCCATCTGTTAAACTAGAGTTAAAGATCACTATCTCTCTTCAATAACTTAAATTCTTATTAATATATGATGAAGTATGTATGTATGTATGTATCTATGTATGTATGTAAATATGTAACATTAATATATTTACAATTATTATTATTATTATTATTATACATAACGTATATATTTTATGTAGTATGTAAGATTTATATATTAAAAATATCATTAAAATTATTTTTGTTTATCTACGTGCCCGACCGCATATTTATAATGTTTTTATTCTATTTTGGAGGATAACTGGGAGAGATCTCTTAAAGAGATAAGTTGATCCTTTGTACATGTTTTTTTTTCTTTGTATATGTTCATATTTTGTAAGTTTTGATGGTACATAAATAAATAAATAAAAAAAATAAAATATAGATAAGGTTAAGAGCGAGACCAATCATATTTATTTATACGACCTTTTTAACTGGAACCTCTTGCCAACTGTCATCGTATACCTATATATTATGTATACTAGATTATAATTTCTTCTGCGGTGCAATGGTCGTATTCTATTAAAAACTAAACAATTTCAAAAGTATTTGTAAAAATAGTAATTCATAAGAATTGTTCATATTGTCTGGCACAAAAATATAAGAATCAAAATAATATTAAGTGCATATGGGACTCCGTTAACAGCGGGAAAACTATATGGATCCCGGAATCTTGTATTGTATATTAAATTTGAACGATAACATAAAACTAAAAAAAACTTTAACAAGATCGAGACCAATAAGAAAACAAAACATGTTATTAAGCTTACAAAGTAATCTTGAGAATAAAATTGAATAAATAGGAATGTATACGTATTGATACGGGGTACGCCATCTCTGGACCTACAGAGTGAACATGCCATCCACCGACGATTTCGTTCTTCACAACACACACCCACATTCAATAAAAATAAAACAAAGATTAAATACAAGTATTCTAAAATAGTAAAACAAAATATTTATTACATTGCACTTAAATAAATAATTAAGTTTGCCGCATTTTTTTTATTGAGTTATAATGATATTTTACAAACACAAATCCTATAATAGAATTCTCAACGTCGCACTCCAGCAGATTTAGATTTAGAACTTATAGTGAAATGAAATCTGATGGAATTTAGGAGAGATGATCATAAAAATAATAAAAAGTTAATATTTTTGTAAGTTTTTGCTGAAATTGCGGACTATTTAATTGAAAGAAGTTTTTTCTTTTAATGTTTTTCTTTAATATAAATTAAGAATAATTCATGTATGAAATAAGGTTATTCTTATTTTATTTTTATTACTTTAAGCCGCAACAAATAAACATCTATATCTTGATTAGACAATAAGTACATTTTTATTCGACCCAGTTGAGTTCCCTTAAAATTATGTCCAAATAGGCAAACAAAAAAATGAAAATCAAATGACGTATAAAATACACAAATATTGAAACATTATAAAAGTGATTGAATTTGTTAAGAAACCCATCTAATATTATAAATACAATATTTGTTAGTGTTTCTATTTTATAAATTCTACGGCAAAAGATACACTATAATTCCTATTCGATTGAAGTTACCTTTCTAGGATATCCAGTTTTAATTATCATTTAATATTCTAGTTCCTTTAACTACCTACCTACGGCGATAACGAGCGTCACTAATTTCTGTTGTCAATCTATACCTATTTCTATGACAAAGGTCCTTAGATAGAACTCATTAGTATTAGTTCAAAGTGGTGTAATCTAAATCTGTTCGTTTAATGTTTTCGAACTAATCGGATAGAAGTAAAGCTATTTTACATAAAATGTAAATTTTACTTATTTCTGCTATAGAAAAATAATATTAATTTAAATAAATATACTTATGATACTTTTCATTACACAGTTTTAGATGTTCCATTTCACTTTGGAGTTACTAAGATCATTTTGAGGATATTTTGCCTGCATACTGTTAAACAATTTTAAACATAAAAATGCAAATATTATTTCGTAATGGCATGCTTACTACGAACATACATACTATTTTCAGAATGTAAATAATACATAGCGATGCGTTGCAAGCGACGATCATTTAAATTTACTTCGTCAACAAATAGGTAATTTTTAATATTTATAGAGCTATTTTACTCTTATCAAACCAATTCACATTTTTCTACCATACATCATAAGATAAGAATAATACATATATATATTTTATTAAAAGTGCTTCTTAGAAAAATATATTTTTATTAAAATTTATAAAAATTATAACAGTAAATGTCATATTTGTAGATGTGTAAATAGTTATTGCATATGAAAATGTTAGACGATATTGTGAAATATTTTACGCTTAAAATAATCGAAAAAAGTCTTATACCTACTTTGAAATATTTGGGTATAAAATTAAAAAAGCCTCGACAATTTATAATCAGATCAACTATGAGGAGTAATTAATAGATCGAGGAAGAAGTGTATTTGCATATTGTATGTATGAATTTGTAATAAAAAATTTTGGTTGTATATTTGTATCTGGCTGGTTCTGATGACATTAGAACAGTTATATTAAAAAAAAACAATTACGTAAAGTTGTTTCTCGACATTTTTCATTTGTTTTTCTTTCTGTCAAAATGAGTGAATCTAATGGAGAAATTCGATATTATGATTTAAAGTTTATTACAAAAAAAGGTAAAAATGCGAAACAAGCCGCGTAAAAAAAATGTGACCTCATGCAGTGCTATCAGACTAGCACAAAATTGGTGTAAGCGTTTTCAATCCGGGAATTTTTATGTCAAAGATGCAACTCGCTCTGATCGCCCTGTTACAAATAAAATGGACGCATTTTTTTAAAAAGTGGACCAAGATCTTCATGTCAGTACATCATAACTATTGACATGCCGATCTTGATAGATGAAGAACTGGAAATTAATCACAAATCAGTTTTGACCTACCTAAAAAAGCTTGGTATATAAAAAGCTCGATATTTGGGTGCCACACGGGCTCACCGAAAGGAAACTAATTAACTATCCATAGGACTCAATTGCGATTCTTTGCTGTGACGTAATGAAATTGACCCATTTATAAAGAGATGGTGATAAAAAATGGATCACATATAAGAACTTACGAAAAAATCGTGATCAAAGTCGTGGTCATGATCATGGCTTCACAGACTATAGCTAAACCTTGTTTAACTCGCAATAAGGTGAAGCTGTTTGTATGTTGCGACTAGAAGAGCCATTGGTCATTATGAGGTTTACCGTCAGGCAGCACCATGTTTCATCGCGATAACGGTAGACACATATCTTTAGCCACTCATCAACAATTAAGAGAGTTTGGCTGGGAAGTTTTAATGCATTTCACCTTAAAACTTCAGATTTGTACCTGCTTCGGTCTCTACATATTTTTTAGGCTCTGTTAACCTGAACGTCAAGAGAGGCCATAACTACTTGTCTCGTTTTTTGATCATAAGTATATATATACTTTAGATAAAAGTAAATAAACTTGAAAAAAATTATTTGACTGTTTATTTAAAATTATTTTTCTCCCCCTCCTTTACTTAAATAGTAAATTCTCAACAAATCATTTTTATGTTTAAAATTTTATAACGTTTACAAAATAACTAAGAAGGTCATGTTTAATTAAATTGCTAGAAACTTTAAGTAGGTATTTGTATTTTTCACAATATTAATTGTGCGGGAAGATATCGATAAAATAATATTTTTTATGCATGTAGGTATTTTATACTAAACTCCTTCTTTCCAAAAGGAAAACTGCATTATATTATATTTTATATTTTTCTATGTAGCGTTTACTCTCATATTTTTAAAACAGTGTTCAGACATCAGGCGAGCTTATACGACGGTTAATGGAGTGTCGCTACAGCGTTAAAAGTCTGAACGACTTCCATAACCCGTTCTAAGATTTATATACCTCAACTTTGCCATATTCATAATACGAAATATTATTAATTGTTTTTTTCTGTGCCTAAAAATTGCGCATATGGGAAATTTTGATAATGAATTTCTTTTGTTAGAATTCTGATATAACAGTTAGAAATTTAGAAATGTTTTACAATACTTCAGTAAACTATAAACTTCGTTCATTAAGTTGTCAAGATATTTAATTAAAAATATATTTAATAAGGATTTAATTCCGTTATCTCCAATCTTATACTTTACTTTGGGGTAATTAAATTTTAATTATTCTATTTCCTCGCTGACGATATTTTTTCGGTTTCCTTTTTATTACAGTATAATAATCTAAAAATAACCTAACTTAACCTTTACATTTATTTTAATATATTGCATTGTATAAATTTCTAAATTAGTAAAAATATTATTTTTAGTAAGTTTTATGTTGTTTCTACACTACATACACCGTACTAATAACAGTAGTGTGAGGATTAAAAGTATTAAAAGCGGTCTGCTCTTCTAAATATAATATTTTGAATACCCATATAGGTTTTATAGTTCACTCAATTGTAAATAGATAATGTTCGGACATATTACTTAAGTATTTAGCCAACGTTGCCCTTGTATTCGATATGCTAAAAAAGTTTAATTTTTCGGTGCATGTGTAAGCACTTTTATATCTAACCCGGATTAAAATTGGTTTCTATTACAATTTTTAAAACACTGAGTTTTCGTAGTTAGTAAGATTTTTTTAAGTAAGTAGAAAACTAAGTATTATGTCCAAAAAATATACAAAAATTTCTATTTATTTATATAAATGTTTAACACATATACCATAATCGATTTTAAAAATATTCAAAAGTAATAAACTCAAATAAATATAATTTCTTATGAGATACCTAAAAGGCTAAACATATAAATATGTAAATATGTTAATTTATTTTCCATGAAGTTATTTTATTCAAATTCTATTCATGATTAGAACTACGGAAACGTTTCGAAATTAGTTAATTTTTATTTTTTTAAGAATAGTTTGTTTATTAATTCCTATCGACCATTAATTTTACTAGACCTTAAATGCAGAAAAAGCTACATGCTGTTTATAATAACTACCATACCTATCTACGAGTTGGAATATATACTATAGCAAAAAATAAATGCTGAAATCAGTTCGTCGGAAGTCGGTTAATATTACAAATTATGCTATATAATAAAATATGTATATATTGTAGGAAATATTATATTGTATAATGACAAACTATAAAAATATACTCGTGCTAAATTATGCTCATTACACATTAGTTATATATTCTTTGCTAGTACCTACGTAATAACTACGTAATAATTATAAAAATAAAAGTAACATTGTTAATTAATATAAGATAAACATTATATTTCTTACAAGAGAGAAAAATATTAATATAACAAAGTACATAAAGCATTGTTTTTGCAGTCTGTCAGGTTTGCTTTTATCTACAACATTAACGAGCTTTACATTTGTTTTTAAAAGAACTTGTTTTTAAAACGTTGGTTATTTTATAATTAAAACAAATGCTTTTTATTTAAAAAAATGTGAGCATGAAACAATGTGTCCTATACATTAAGATCTCAACTGTCATTATTCCAACCCTAATAATCACGGCAATATTTCATTGTGGGCCAATTAGAGTTGACCATTTAAATCTGTCGTCTTACACTGTTACTGTAACAATTCAGTAGAGAAAGTCTTTTTGTTCTTAAGATTAACGACAAAGTGCGAGGTCACAAAAAGTGTCGCCAAGTGCGGAAATTGCCAAAACTTCGTGTCAAAGCCCGAAATTTTCTTGTTTTAAATGACCTCGTAAATGAATGATGGCTCTCTTAAAAACGGTAAAGAAATTAGGAACAGACGTTTTTGGTGTTATGAGTTTTATAACAACTTAAGCGTTGATTTTTTCTAACAGTCTAACAGTTAAGTTCACTATTGATAATTTAATCATTAACTAATTTCAGTCTTGAGTTAAATGGTATTCACGAAGCTATTATCCAACTAACTAATTTTAAACCTGTCGTAATAAATAATAAAAAGATTAATAAAAAATCTGTGGCCTATATCCACAAGTTTTTTCCAATACTGTAGTAATTAGTGCGTGCTGTTGACACTACAGCATGTATTTTTAATTATTTTTTAATTTGCGCTTATGTCATGGGAACCGTTCAATTCACTAGAGCACGCTCGTACACTACGTGACGGGTCTTCGAGATAAAGAATTTATAAATTTGTGTTTGGTTGATAATGTTATGTATTTCAATGAAAAACATATGCATTTAATATTTTAAAGTACAAAATACATACAAAACATACAAAAGTAGTACTTAAAATTACTTATGATTATAAAATGACAGCTGTAAATTACATAATATCTTTATAATAATAATAATACAGGTAAAATTACACACATTGAACTAACCCCTAAAATGGAAATTATTTGCTCGTGTTAAACAACGATACAAATACATATAAATACACATTAGAAATACTGTGTACGTTATTGTGTAGTTACGTCTCATAGATAAATACACATTAGAAATACTGTGTACGTTATTGTGTAGTTACGTCTCATAGAAACGTAAAAGTCAATATTTTGAATTTATACATTTTATCAAAATATATTTTAAAAGTTTGCAGTGAATAAACTCATATGTAAATACATATAAAAAAAATGGTTGGGGTTATTTCGTATTTGAATGTTGCACGTAACTTATTTTCTTAGCGACGACTTTAGGCCCAAAATATATCTCTTTTAGTTAGGGCCAGAAATCACGCCAGTTTGCGAGCTTGAATAAGTTTTTTCTTCAATTGTACTCCAATAACAAAATAGGTTGCCATATGTACGCGGAAAATTACATCAGTTATTTTTCTTTGTCGCCTTAATACGCAAGTTGACGTAGTTTCTAGGTAAACGCTTATATCGTACATTTTTAGTATAAGGTTATAAAAAAGTATAAATCATAATGAATCATGACTTTCATCAAAATTCATCAAATAACTTAAATTTATTTATTCCTCAACAATATGCTAGTTTTATGTCTAATTGTTTTAATTTCTTCTAATATACAGTTATACTTCGACAGTTATACTCCCAATCGACAAGTATTTAAGGAACATGTCAGAAAATATTGTTATGAAAATATTATTTTTTATTTTTGTTTCGAGCCTTAAAAGTCCATTATTGTTTAAGGTGTAATTATTAATAATTTATGTACTTAGTTTATTTTACAGTGAATTATAACAATGAAGATTATTACAGCGTTAGTGATATTCGTAGTATTAAATGTTTTTCTGTTAATTAATTTGTACCCTCATTGTTATATTTTTCTGTTAGATGACTGGTAGAAATCACTATAGCATTAGGTCCGCCTATTTAACCTTGTTCGATTATTTTAATTTTTATTTTATTTACTGAAACTTCATTGTTTTACAATGTAATAAGGACAAGAGAATTAATAATTAATTAAGAAGAAAGTCTCATAGTTCAATAATTTTCTTAATGATCATTTAAGCTGTTAATTATCAAAATAATATGGGTTTTAATTTTTGCCTCTTAAAAAACCTTTAAAAAAGGAGTATTGCTAAGTCAATGCTGACACCACCTTTTTAAAATATTAGCCCGTTATTCTTAATCTTCTAAAATTTTTATTTGGCTTTTAAGTAACCTTGGCTTTAACTGATATAATTACTAAATTACTTATGACGAACCATAAATACAATTACTGCTTGAAGTCCCATAGTTTTATGATAAAACTAATTTAATCGTATCAAAGTAATAGATTAACCAAGTTAATTGAAAAAATATAATGTTTTGATATAGGACACATTTTAGGAAAATATTTTGTTTTATTCAATCAAGATAGCAAATAGTGATTAATTATTTATTCTTATAGTCAGACAAGCCAAAGCGCAAACATAGTGTAATAATTGCAAGCAGCGACCCTCAAGAGATTGCATCTACTCACCTAGAACAGCTTTGTTCCGTTGTAGTCCTATATGTAATTATTTTATATTATATCGAATGCAATATTTATTCTAACATATCAGTGATTTAAGAACTACCTTCGGCGACAAGTACACGTACGAAAACCTGACGAATTACACTATTGCAATATAAAGATTAGGGATCTTAAATTACATACTTTATTTACTGGAACTGATTCCTTCTGTTAAAAACTATAGTAGAAACATAACTGTAATATTTAAAATAATATCATTGTTATATATCTATACTAATATTATAAAACTGAAGAGTTTGTTTGTTTTAACGCTCTAATCTCTGGAACTACTGGCCCGAATTGAAAAATTCTTTTTATGTTGAATGGTCCGTTTATTGAGGAAGGCTATAGGGTATATGTCATCCCGCTGTGACTTATAGAAGTCAAGCAGCAATGAAAAATGCTACAAAAACGGGAAAAGATTTCTTTTTTGAGAGCTTTGCTCGCGTGCGCTGAGGAAAGCTAAAACCGCGCGGATGGAGTCGCGGACGACCCCTAGTAATTTATGAACATACGACTGAAATGTATGTGTGTTAAATGTATATAGGCTACATGTAGTAGTTTGGTTTTGACTAAAAATAAAGATAAAAGTGACTAAAACAATTGAATCTCTGTATAGAAGTTTAATTGATAAAGTAAATGTAATATTGGATACTGATTTGACTAAGAATAAGAAGTATATAAATCGCAGCTCGGTTAAGAGAAGGCAGTGTGAAATTGGGAGTACAAGTTGGGGGGGTGGTACTATTGTGATAAAAGTGTAACAGTTATAATAAACCGCTGAGTGTGTGATCGAGAGACTAAGTTATGTAACAGTGATAGTTAAGAGTTTAAATGGTAAACAGTTTAGTGTATTTGTGAACAGTGTCATAAAGTGCATTAAAGAATAGAACGACTGTCGTTGGCGATTCTTTGCGGTAAGAGAGCTCTAATATATTATTTACTAGCTTTTGCCCGCCGCTTCGCACGCCTTCAATTAGTAGTAAAACTTCCCACCCATTCCATTCCCACTTCCCTTTTTTTATTAGCTTCTATATGACTTATTTTGAGTGATATCAAGAATCAAAATTACGATATCGGCAGACATCGCTCACTGTCAAAAGTATATTTAAAGTTTTAAATGAGGATACAATATTAAGTACTGTAATTACTTTTATACCTTTATTGTTTTTACTTAAACTTCCATTTAATTTTTTCTTAAACAGAGTATTTAATAATCATTCTAACCATATATCACACTTACAAATTTTCATTGAACATAATCAAAATATTACCATGTAAACTTGAGGCATTCTGAGCTACACAATCGACATTATTTTCACCATCAACTTTCAGGTCCAGTTTTATTTTAAAAAAATCTATTTTAAATGATAAATATTCAATTAGCTATATGCATTAACAAAATTTTCAATACTGAACATTTACAAAAGACGGTTTGCACGGTTCCATACCAGAGTGGACCGACCGACTGTACCGCCGCTAACGCGAAGACCCTATATTTTAAATCTGTAATAACTTCGAAAATATTTATTTAAATTACATGCTGTACAGGGCTATATTGTTCCATATTAAATGTAAAATGTATTTAAGTTACTTAATTAGACATTAGAATTAAAGCTGTATGTCTTAAAATCGTTTCGTAAATGACCTATTAATTTTTCATTCTATATTTATATAAACTATTAATTTTCGTAAAAAATAAATGATAAAAATTTGCTATTGTGGGTTATCCCTAAGAGATAAACATATACCATCGCGGATTTTCTTGTAGAACTTTTTAAAGTAGGTATACAATACTTAGTACATTATTTTGATCAATCTCGTAGAGTTCAGCCAGCGTTTGCATTGTAAGCGTGCATTGTAAGCGTTTGGATTGACAAACAGATAAACAGACAAAGATTAAAAAAATGCTGAAAATTGATTTTGTTAGTTATTACTTCACATGCTGGTATATTTTTTTTAATATTTTCAGTGTATAAAGAATAATCCTCTAAAGATTTATTACATGCATTGAATAAGATTTTTATGGTAGCTATTACGTCATTGACATGAATTGTCATAACTGGTTTTATTTCTTAACCGATTTAGATGAAATAAACACTAAATGTTAAGTGAAGACTGTAATAATATATTCCTGAAAACTGCATTCAAATTGGTTTAGCCGTTTCTGAGATTAGCGTGCACAAACATACAGACATACAGACATACAGACATACAGACAAACAGACGGACTGAAAAACTGTTTTGGGTTCTCTTGCTCTTATAAAGCCCCCCTATGATGTTTTTTTTTAATTCCATGTACATAAATGGATCAGTGACAATTTTATTATATGTATAGATAAATGATCTTATGGACGTTAAATTATTTATGTTAAATATGTAGAAGGGAAGATTTTAAAACAACACGGATACTTAGATAGTCGAATTTTCTTTAAATAATTGTATATAAATTAAATGGATTTGCAATTCATATTCTAACGCCTTAATAATTTTTTTTTTTCAGTGAGATTTGATAATATTGTTTCTTTTTATTTACATAATAATTCCTTGTAAGAATTGTATTATTTTTGTTCTACTTTAATTTAAAAAAATCATTACATTGAAATATTTATGAAATGTTCACAATAAAGATCTGCTGGAGCCTGGTATCTTTGGGTATGCAGACGACAGCACAGTTGTAAAAAGATATCTGCCGAGTACTCGGGCTAGCAGAGATCAAGTACAATCTGAAAGAAAAGCCATGGTGCAGCGTTTAAATGACAAACTTCAGGCAGTTTCCGCATGGAGCAATGCCAATCTTGTCAAATTCAACGCCACCAAAACGCAGACGTGTCTGTTCATCGCCAAAAAGAGCCTTTAAAAACATTTAAACTTGATGTAGCAAGGTGCCTACTTTAATTTAAAGGGTGTTGCTTGCCTTTTCTTCTTAGTAATTCTAGTTAACTGAAAGTAATGTCTGCCCAAAATCTGGGGTTTCAAAAGCAGGTCATTTGTAACGGAAGCGGTCGCGAATAACCTCAAGAACTACTTTAAAAAAAAATAAATTACAGCATCTTATAGAAGTCTGTATTTCAATCGTTAAAATTTCGTCATTTCTTTTACTGGCAGATGTCTCAGAAAAATGATCAGAAGCCTCCAACCGTTTATCACTAGGCTGATTCACTCCTTATATCTTGTAATTGCGAATAGGCTTACAAGCCATTTTATATAAAAAAAAAACAAATTAAGTACGATCTCAGCATAGAATAGTAAAAATTAATCTACATAGGCTAAATGAATAAATACATTAAGGGTAAACTTTTCGGGTAGTGGTTTTAATGATTACGCCGTGACAAAACAAAAGCTATTTCTACACCACGTGACATGTACACGGGGGACTAGGGCTCGTCCAATTGAAGGGTAATGTTGAAGTTTTTTTAATGAAAATTTAAAGCCTTTGATATTCTGTGCTGTCCCTTAGTTACATTTTAAAACTAAAAAAAAATTTTTTTGGAGAAGCGCACTTTTTATGCTTTCAAAATAAAAAAAGTAAGTAAAAGGTATGTTTTATAAAAGTAGTGTAGGATATGGTTTTTTTCTAATTGTCTTTCCCCTTTCCGGTTGCGCAATTAAAACGATGTCTTGTTCCGGCACTTCATCACTTCTAAAGTATAGACAGACAACATGAATCAGAATATTTTGTTGTATTGCATATTTAACTTAGGTTGTTTGTTAGGTTTTATAATAATTTACGGACCCTGATATGTAAATAAATCACACATCTTTCATTCATATATTCTAATTCCTTCTATCATATTTACCTTATGTCTCCTTTATTTTTAAAAGGTCAATTATATTCAAATTTATTGTTATGTAGACGGCTAATTTCGATAGCTTAGACAGATACTAAAAACTTCTACCTAACTAAAATGGACATTTTGTCAAAATGTATATAAGTAGCCGTTCCCGAATCAACTGCGTGTTCCAGTATAACTTTCCAGATTTTTAACACTAAAAAGTAATTACTCTTAAAATCGTTATAATGAGTAATGAGTGGTGACTTTATTATGAAAATCAAATAATACAATGTTATCATTAATATTTAAACGAAAAACTTTTATATCTTTTATTTTAAATTGATTACTTTTACTGCCATGAAAATGTTCCAGATTATTTTAATTAACAGTCGACCATTAATCCTCTTTTCTTATTAAAACAAAAAAATATGTAGCACTGAACTAGTAAATTATTACTGGAAAGGATGTTGCGAAGTGGTTATAATAAAGAATGCACAGAACCGACGTTGTTTTAGAAGGACTAAGGCAATTGTTTTTTTTTATATAATTCTCTTAACGGTAGAAATGTTAAGATCGAAGTCAGCTATTTTTGTTTCAAGTATAATTAGTGGATTGTCAATATATTAAGCGGTCAAATTTATATTACTAAATATAAAAAAGTTACATATAAATAATATATAAAGGTAGTTAATTAGATAAATATATATAACTAGCTGAAATGGTTAAGTGGCGATGAAAAAAAAAAATTTCAAAACTCTTCGAAAAGTCTAAAAGGTTTTTGCAATGTATAACACAATAGTATTTTAACAAGGTATGATATGTAAAGTTTCTTACTGAATTCCGCGTTTATGAATTCTATTCTCTCAAAAACGCTTTATTTCTTTTATAATGAGGCATACGGGCTTAGTAATGGCTTTTATCTTCAAAGTTAGTGTTAGACCACACACACATATATACCTTATTCTAAACTTAGGGAAAGATAAAGCAATTTGTACGGATTCTTTCTTGACAATTTTAAAGAAGTGCACGTTATATTGTAGATTTTTGGAGCTAGTTTTTATTTATTGGATCGTTCATTTATTACATTCGTAAATATAAATGAATACGTTTCTACACATTTTACATCGAATGCAAATAAATTAAATTCGCGTACCTTAATAAGAATAAGCATTATATAAGTATATATAATACATAGAAAGCTTTTGGACTTACTAAGATTCATAAAATTCTCTAGAGATATTTACTAAAAGACAAAGAGAAATGGCCCGTCTCATTTTTGTTGGTGAGACCTAGTATAGCACATAGAACCGTTTATCTTTATTATATCATTGTTATAATAAATCGGTGTGCATATTTCTATGAAGATATTTATAAAGTGAATTAGTGTCACTTCACAGTGTACGGTATAATTGGCTAAATTGTGACTACATACTGAAATCATGGCGATTATAGTAAATAATTTTCAATCTTAAACAAATTAAGGTCAGTAAAATAAAGTGAAGTTTTATATAGAAAGTAATACTATTTGTAGTATTTATGATACAAAAAAAACCGTAGCTGTAACCGAAAGAAACTTTTGACAGATGATTGAAAAATAGACAACGAACTAACAGTAACGGAACAAGGCGAGAGCTAAAAAAGTTGGAGTTCGAAGTGGCAAGAATAAAAGGAGTTGTTTGAAAATGATTGTGGACGTCAAAGAGGCGAAAGAGTTGTATCAGGACAAAGAGAAATATCGCTCTATAATCTCTGCCTAGTCCTCTTATAGGACAAAGACGTGAGCTATGTATGTATCGAACTGAGAAGGACCGTTTTAACCACTCTATCAGCCAAACCCCGTTAGCTTAACACGGTCCTGTTAAACCCTTGACTGTTAAATTGGCTGCTTTGGTTTACGTTACTAAAATAACGTTTTAATATGACTTAGTTGGACATTTTTTTTTGTTTTTTTTTTACATAAATTCGCATTTTTGAAAATGATAACCTTAACCTATTAATTTTAAGTTAGTAATATTTCAGATTGTATAGTTATTAGTCACTCAATAAAAAAACTGATTATAAAATTAATTACAAATGATATGTATATTATTGTAATAAAGTTGCATTACTCTACTCATTTCACTAGTATAACAAAAAATCATTTGTAGTAATTTATTTAAAAAACTGAATATATACGGATTTTTTAAACGCCGTATATAAAAGTCATAAAACAACCAGCAGCGTTATATAAGACCGTTAAAAGAGTAAAAAAGAATAGTTGGAGCACCGTTTAAACATGCCCCAAACTGCGTTGCGATACCCGAACATCACATCAATGTCGCCTATTTATTGCAAAATGAATCGGCTTTATATATGAAATCTGTAGACCAACATTCCTTTATAACATAGAAATATTATTTACAATAACCAGCCAATAGTAAGTAATGTCATAAATAGATTTCTCCCTTTTGAATATTTTTTTCTCTAGACAGGTAGTGAATATTACATATAATGTTGAAAAAATATCTAATCTTGTGACCTTAGTTCTTCAGCTACGCCATAACTACTGACATGCCGACCATTATCCATTTTGTTTCCGCTATGATTCACTTGTTTGCTTGTTTGGACTCTAACTCTCTAGCAGTCTAAGAAAACTCAACTAGGTCTTACATAATTGTGCTTGTTGTCAATATGTAGATATTGATTTTTATTGCTTGCGGCTTAAAAAAAATAATAAATCTGCAAGACCTAATTTTATACACGAGTTGGTCTTAATTTTTATTAAAAAAAATCCTTAGAAATTAAACTCGGTTCAGATAAATAGTCCATAATTTCAAAAAACACCTACAAAAATATTAATTTTAATATTTTATGATCCTCCATATTGCCATGCTAAATCTAAATCTGTCTGCTAAGGAAGTGCATCGTTGCGACTTCTATTATAGCAATTGTGTTTGCAAAATATTATTTAGAACTCAATAAAAAAAATGAGGAATACTACATAATTTTTTTGTTGCACTATTTTAGGATACTTGTATTTGTATCTATGATCTTTGTTTTATTCTTATTAAATTTGTTTAAAACAACAAGGAACAATTATTTAATCTAAAGTCTATATACGTGTAAATGTGGGAGTGTGTTATGAAAAACGAAATCTTCGGTGGATGGCTTGTTTACTCTGTTGGTTTAGAAATGGCGTGCCCAGTATCAATGATGTAAACATTCCTATTTCTTCTATTTTATTCGCAATGTTATTTTGTAAGCTTCACAAAATAATATCTTGTTTCGTATTGATCCTGACCTTCTTAAAGTTTTTTTTAGTTTTATGTTATCGTTCAAATTTAATATACAGATCTGTATAGGCCACTGATAAGATACCGGTATCCATACAATTTTCTCGCTGTTAATGCAGTCCATAGCAGAAAATTTTATATGCACCTAATATTATTTTGGTTCTTATATTTTTATGCCATGTACATCAGACAATATGAACAATTCTTATGAATTACTATACTATATTTAATATTCTATATTAATAAATATTTTTGAAATTGTTTGATTTTAAAAAAAAAACGACTATTGCACCGCAGAAGATTTTTTAATCTACTTTACATAATATGTATACGACAATTGGCAACAGGTCCCAGTTTGGAAAGCTGATCGTATAAATCAATATGATTAGTCTCGCTCTTTTTGGTCATTAAAAACATATTAGAGAATCCTAGATATCTTCAAAATAAATAATATGTTACACGTGGCAGTTGCATTCTATGATTTTGGAAAACGACACTATACAATGATTTTAAACTAGAAATCTGACGTTTCAATAAAATTTCCACGTTTCTACAGTATAGTATAACAGTATAGGTATTTTAATAAGGACAAGGACTTGACGCTTATGTGGATGAAATAAAGAAGAATATTCTATAAATGGAAACGCAACGGGTCAGTGAGCTTTCGCTTTTTTCCCATTTCAGTTGAGTTCTTGATAAATGAATAAAGAATAAAGCAGGCATAGAAGTTTCAAATGAAAAAAAAATCGATAATGCAAAAAAAATTACGCACTCTCATTTCAATCGTTAGATATTTTATAACTTCGTTGCAAAATAAGATTCCAATTAAAACCTAATCCCAAATAATGTTTATTTTTATTGAGTTTCCGTAATGTTGCATTCTTATATTTTTTATCTTGTTCTTCCGAATATGTGCTACCCGGTGATAAAGATGGCCAATTATCAAGTTGTTAGAAATAATTATGGTTTTTATTATATTAAACTTATGCGGTATATATTAAGCTTTTCTTTTTATATCAGTAATTTTAGGCACAAACTATTTTTGAGACACGGACCTCGGCTCGGGGCGTCGGTAGTCAGGAGGGAAGCTAAGGAAATTTAGACACTAGCGTCCTCCGACGGCAGAACGCCGGAGCAACGGATCATTTACTCAGTTGGGACCTCGTCTATACCGGTATAGACGATGTGTGTCTGTATGTTGTGTGGTGTCTATTATGCCTACGCGTACGTTATTACCTACTGTGAACGCGTCGTCGGGGTCAACGAGTACCGACTTGGGTCTTCTTTTTCTGACTAAAGTAGTCTTACGTGGTCTATACTCTGCGGCGTCAGCCACCAATGGGTTCGGGTGTCGCTCAGCACGTTCAAAGTACTTTTGGGAAAGCCCCTTGAAGTACTGAGCGATGGTCGGAAGGTCTAAGTCTCTATGGAGATCGATGTTGCGTACGAACCACGGCGCCCCGGTTGCAATCCGTGTAAACCTGCTGTGATTAATCTGAAGGGGTTTCAGATTAGCGTGCGCAAAAGCGGGGCTCGCATAGGACATGACGAAACGTATGCAAGCTTTGTAAAGAGTCACCTTATTGTAAAGGAACATTTTACTCCGCTTGCCTAACAGCGGATATAAACGACCTAATATGTAGGCCGCTCTGCTACGAACGGTCCTAATATGCGCAGTGAAAACTAACTTTCTATCTAACGTTACTCCTAGGTATTTTGCCTCGTCTTTCCAAGGTATCGGTTTATCAAAGAGTTTGTTTCGCGGATCTTTCGAGGATCTTTGGGAGGCCCTGTTCGAAGAGCACCGAAACGCTCTTCTCAGGGTTTACCTCGATCCGCCATTTCCGTAGCCAACTCTCGAGGGAGTCGACTGCGGATTGGAGACGTTGGTATATCTCCCAGTGATCCTTAGAGGACGTGTAAAGCGCGATATCGTCCGCGTACATGGCAAGGTGCTCTTTAGATCGCGGCCTAGGAATGTTGCTAGCGTAAATGGAATAGTGGATGGGCGAGAGAACTGAACCCTGGGGGACACCCTGATGGGGCGGGGGGTTGACAAAACGCCTTCCACTCTATAGCGAAAGGAGCGATTCGACAGGTAGTCCCGTATGATGAGTACGAGTCTGTCCAACACCTTGAAATGGTATAGCTTGTACACCAGTCCATTGCGCCAGACCCTGTCGTACGTCTTAGCTACATCGAGGAACAGCGCTCCTATCCTATGCTTCTTGGCCCTCACAGTGGACCCTATCAGTATGTGCTCCGTGAGGCGTTGCACCTGATGGGAACATGAATGGTTGGCTCTAAAGCCGAACTGCTCATTTTGATGATTTTGAGTCTCTCGTCTTTCGATCTAAGTCTACAGAGGATGTTTCTCTCATATACTTTCCCTAAGGAACTAAGAAGATTAATGGGATGGTAGCTACTAGGCAGATGCCGGGGTTTGCCCGGCTTATGGAACCCTATCACTAATCCTATTAAAGTGGTAATCAATAGGTAAATTAAAGGAGGCGGAAGGAGCTTTATCACTTTATTAGTGATCCTATCGGGACCTGGCGATTTCTTGGCGTGAAGCGCCCTAACTATGGACGTCACCTCGTCTAGGTTCGTTTAGGTTTAGGTTCGTCTAGGTCCAACCAAGGGTCCCACCGAAAAATAGGCACACAGTCGTGTGGGTGCCTTCCGTTAACCCGGGGCTCTCACCTAAGAGTAGTAATTCCGCCGGGGCGTCACGGTAGCATGCGCAAGCGATCCCGTGACGCTCCACATTGGCAATGAGGGTAACCGTTGGGTTTTAGTGGGTACACTGCAGTGCAGGACTCCCACATAACCATCCCGGCTCTCCCCTGGGCTGGGTGGTATCCATAAAGGATTTCCCAACGATAAATAAAAAAAAAAAAAAAGGTCCAACCAAGGGAGGCATATCTGAGACAGTGTCCGCCTTCAACGCTCTCTGCAACCCCCAGAATGCCTGGTGTGTTGGAGAGAGCGCCGCAAGCGTCCTATCCCAGCCGCTATCTCTAAAGTCGTCGAGAGCTTGTCTCGACTCCTTCTGGAGACGGCACAGCCTCCGTCGGTTGTTATCTGTCGGGTATCGGCCATGGGCTCTAATCGCGGCGTTTTTACGGGTGATGAGAAGTCTAATGTCCGGAGGGAGTGCTCGGTAACCCTCGAAGTTCACTCGGACCTCCCTCGAGGACTTTCCTATGCTGTCTACCAAATGTTCTGTGAAGTTAGTCGCGACTGAAACAGCGTCCTCGACCGATGTAAGCTGGTCAGGAATTTTGTCGAGGTGCGCTGATACAAGGCAATGGAGTTGCTCTCGAAGCTTCGTCCAGTTAATAATTGTTGTTGTCGCGAGTTCTCTAGGGGGGGAGGTCTTAGCTGAAATAGGACCGGTCGATGGTCAGGTACAAACTAATATGTCATTTTAATGCCTGTTTGTTGCCAAAATAAATAAAAAAAGAGAACAGTCCCCTTAACTTTATATTAAAACTATTTTTCGGATTAAGCTCGCGTATAAATTAAATAACTTTAACATTAAATTTTAAAATAAATGACACCTTCATCTCGTCTTACCGTGAACAAGATTGCTGTAAACAATTCGAAACGTCTAGTCTGGTTAAATTCAAAATGTAATTTAAAAATTTAATTAGTTATACGTGGGTTAAATACGTAAAAATAGTGTTTTATTTTTATGTGTTGTACTCGTGAAGGCTTCAGAAAATACTAAATCCCCTTAACGCCAAATTCATCACAGACTAGTTAAATACTTCGATGCTGGTTTTGACACAGTAACACTTATGAATAAAATTAGCATTACAAAGAGAACATTACATTTCATAGATCGTAGTTTGAGTTTGAGTTTAAAAATAATTGTATAAGTGAACTTCTATGTTTTTTTGTAAAAAAAGCCTGGTTACCTTTTTTTGTGTTAAAAATTCTTCAAGTGAATTGTTGAAGATATTCACCATAACATTTAATAAAATAGCTATCTTTGCCAATTAATCTGAAAGAAGGGTCAATAAGCATTGTTATTTCTTACTCTTAAGAAAATATATTTATTAAGTTAGAAAAGAAAATAAGATGTGTTTAAAAGTAAATAGAGAAAATAGAAAATACCTGTATAAAAGGCGACATCATAAAGCAAGTCACGCGTTCTGGGATCTAAATTAATGTTCCTAAAAAGTCCTTGTAAAATTACATCTACCAAAGTTACTTGTAGTATACATTCCTAAATATCTCGCTGCAGCTTTGTAATAAGGTAACGCTTACTGCATACAAAAAATTTTCAACGCTCTTTCGATATTTAATTGAGTTTTTGTGTTTTTTTTTTTAGAATTTTTACTATGCGTGAAGCCTGGTCAATATTTTTACCCTTTAAAATATGTGCCGCAACAGAAAAAACTAAGCTTTGCTTTTATATTTAATTTTAATAACAGTAAATAGTTAAAGATTCATGGCAGACTTTGGCAGCTGCTTAAGGACGTCACGTTTCCGGAGTCTCGTTACTGTATTCTAGAAGCAATAACTAGTGTTAGTCATATTTATTTATAATAATTTAAATGGTAAATACATTGGAATTTACATGTTTTAGTTCATAAGTTTCAACAGTAGCGCCACCTACATAATTAATTATGGAATATTATTTAATATTTACTGTTAAATGTTTTAAGAATTAGAAGCATAGAATATTTTAACATAATGTTTAATCTTTTATTAATTATTAGAACTTATTATAAGGTATAAATAATATCATCTGTAAGTTGGTTATGAAATTGTAAATTACCCTCGCCTAAATATTATAGTGTTAAAATATTATAAAACGAGTTGTAAGGGCCTGCTCTCGCCCATTCTATTACAAATGGTTGGATATTAAACATTGAAGTGCAAGTACTGTGTATTACTAAAACAAGTCTTAACAAGTCAGAAGTGTTCGACCGCTGTAGTATTACGCGCCACGTGTCGATATACACCGTTCGCAAGATATCCTGTCCAAGAATGCTGATGAAGATGATGTGCTGCCACTGCCGTTGAAAAGCCACGAAAATAAGAGACGACGTTAAAGTTACGTCTAAGAATGCTGATGAAGATGGAGTGCTGCCACTGCCGTTGAAAAGCCACGAAAATAAGAGACGCCGTTAAAGTTAGTATTTGGGCCTTCTCCGAGTGCTGCTGTAGTAACCTCAAGCGACAAGGAGTCGTAGATTTAAAATGATATTGCAAGTACGTAAGTTTTTTTTTTTTTTCTTAATACCCACGTTTTGCCATCTGCTTAGCAGGCTAATTATCTAGCTGGTTATTTGGCAGCATGCTCAATATAGAATATTAATAACTTTGTAGCTTGAAGTTAATAGCACTACTATTAAATTCTATTCATCATATATATCATATTCACTATTAACCATATCCTGTTAAAGTTCAATCATATGCGAAATACAATAAGAGCCTGAATATTTACCAAAACTTTAGTGTTATTAATACAATATCTCTCCATACATGTTTACATCGCTTGGAGTCTTTGGTGAAGACGTACGACGGAGATGGAAAACTCTATACTACTACTTGACTGCTAATCTGGAAGGGAATTCGTTGCTATGTTATGAAAATCAACAACATATCAACATCTACTGGAAGAAGCGGTCAACCAAGTACTTTCTTCCTGATCGCGGGATGGCAGTGCAAGCAAGCAGCACTATACAACGATGGACCTGAATACAACGACAAGGTGACAGACAAAACTTTATTATAAGAAACTAGCCCTAGAAAAGTTTTGCATAATTAAGTGACCATGTGATTTATAATATTATTGTTACTACGTATACCAACTTTCAAAGCTTTTAAGACCCAGTTGTAGGTTAGAGACGCGATATTTTTTTTCTTTGCTTTTATTAAGTTACTAGCTGTAGGCCGCGGCTCCGCCCGCGTGTAGGTCGCTTTTCGCGTAATCTGTGGAAACTACAATTATCCAGACCTATAATAGACTTATAGTTAATTCTATAGTATCCTATTCAAGTGGAAATTTTATCTATATAGCCATTACATTGCTACGATATCAAACTGAAAATAATAACATACATCTACATCACACACACACGACCAGGAGATTATTCAGATATACGTATTAAAGCATATGGATTCGAAATATTATGTTTTTGACAATATAAGTATAGATAAAGATATAGAAAATCAAATGCTGTTTAGAGCAAGGTTGTTCATAATTGAATGTCTGTGACATTTAAATAATTTATTTGGATAAGGAGTAATATCGTAATTATTAAAACACCTTCGAAAGTGTATATTATTTTGGAACTAATTTCATAACCATAGAAAACGTTATAGTGAGTCAACCTTAAAAGCTAGATATATCTTGTCGCAGACTTCTTTTTAAAACATTTAAAGAGAAACAATTTCATAGAACATCATTTTTGCGTAACTTTCACCGTTTTCGCAGCGCACGCATTTTTTTACACCTTGCGTTAGAATATTCAAGTTTTAGTAATCATCCCTAATTTTTTGAAAATGAAACATAGCCTATGTCACTCGGGAATAGTGTAGCTTGCCAACGGTGAAAGAATTATTAAAATCGGTCCAGAAGTTTCGGGAGCCTATTCATTTCAAACATACAAAAAAAATAAACAAACCTTTCCTCTTTTTAATATTAATATAGATATAACTGACGCGGTAGTTGAGACTTTGAGACTTGCAATATAAAAGTAATGTTAGTATTTTAGATTACGATTTAGGCTTTAATGTATTTATATATGACATAGAAGTGAACACTCTCAATGAAGGGGTAATATTCGGTTTACAAAATGTATGTAGGTTATTTAAAGAACGATTTCTTAAAAAAAAGAGTATATTCAATTGTAAATGATTAAAATATAAAACCCAATATTAAACAAAAAGAAAAGGAATAACGTTAGATATTTATATATATATATATATATATATATATATATATATATATATATATATATATATATATATATATATATATATATATATATATATATATTTTAAAGTAGCACTTAACATCATAAAACTATTTTCAAATCGTAATGATCCTTTTGTTTAAGATAGTTAATAGTAAGTAGTTCCTTATAGTATATGGATATATATTTACACAATATGAATAGATGAAGTATAATTTTAATTTATACAGATTAAAATGTAGACTTGTCTCCTTTCAGAGAAATTAAAATTCTAGAATATCTTATAGATAGACTTAAATAAATATGACTCGGTAAATATTACACTCCATAAATTTGGTAGGGTCAGATCTAAATGGCCTTGAGGACCGTATGGAAATATTTTGCCAATGCTTTGACGCTATAAGGGGTAGATTTAGATATGTTTACATTTATTAAATAGGTAAAGATTTGAATTCACGATATTATTTTATTACTTCTGCAACTATATTTTATTTTGTTTTGCTAAAACTACTCCATAGATCTTAAAATATTTATATTTAATTTTGAATTTGTAAGTTTAGCATCAGGTTTCGACAGACGTTCGTTTTTAAAACCAAGTTGGATACTTGGTTATCCACGAGGATAGGGTTATGCCATATCAAGTGGAGAAATTAAATTTTATGGAACCCAATAATATCTGTTTTGAGAAGTTTCATTGGTTACTTTCATAAATCAAATTTGCTTTAAAAAACCTTTTTTAGGTGGGTAAAAATAAAGTTTAAAAACGTTTAAAATCTGAACCGGTACTGTCTAAATATTATCCCGAACTAAACAGACTAATTCAATAATAACGCGTATGAATATGAAGCAATGATACTGGTATTTATTACTAAAACATATTTCTATTATCTTTTATTTGACCGTTCAAATTATTTACTGAGTGTTAAGTTCTCAGTAGTAGGTATCTGTACGAATTTATGATCTTAAATTTTGAATCGATTATTGAAAAGGTAAAACGCAATAGGTATTCCGAAATAAATTCGTTAGGAATCGATAAATTATTTCAGAATGTTGATAATATAGGTTTAACATTTAGATCGTTTTTTAACTACACCAATAAACGCGTACATTTCGTATTAAATTGTAAAAAAAAAATAAAGCAAGCAATTAGGTCTTCTAAATCCCTATTAAAAAAAAAACTTTAAACGATATGCGTGGCACTCGATTATTTAATTTCCGATAGTATGTTAAAGAAGAAAAGAATGAATTATCGAACACGCGTTTTTGAACTGTCAAATCGAGGAATTATATAAACCCACAGTAAAAGTTTTAATAAACAAGAAATAATTGCATACCTAAACAATATACCATAATTGACAGTTCAGACAGTTCAAATTAGGTATTTCAAATTGATGAACTTTAAAAAAATATATAATTTTCTAGGTTATGACTGTTTATTACTTAAAAATAGAATTATTATAAAACATGCCTCCTAAATATTCTTATTAGCAATATGAAACATAAACACGTTAGACTTAAAGACTCTGGTAACTTGAACTCTAGACAAGACAAACATAAGAAAATTAGCAAGGAATATATATTGCCGTACCTTAGGGTATAAGAAGTAATATTAAATATGGCACGACCTCCTAAACCCCAAGCCCCAACCCCCTAAATTTCCAAGAATCGTATTATTTTCAGTATAACGTTTGTAAAATTTAATGCAGTTGAATTCTATTAAATAATTTATACTGTAGATAATAATAAAACAAAAAATAAAATACGTTTTGAATAATTGTATCATTCATCGTTTCGATTATATAGTAAACTAGATGTAGGTATACAATGTACAAAATTACGATTTCAAACTCTGAATAAAATTAATAACACTTTTATAACAAGTGATTGAAAATTTAATGGACTTACGTTTTAATGCTTTATAAATAAATTAGTTAATCATTAGTTATTGATTTAGTGCAAATTAGAACAATTGGAAATAATAATATAAATAGTAAACTTCTAAGGAAATATGCTTGGTTTTATGTTCTCCAATTGTATGAAAAGTATCGTTACATCTTCAAAATAAAAAAGAGGACTATAAAAATGTTCTATTCCCACTAATGATTATTTTTTTTAGTTAAGAATATTTTCAATATTCATACGGACAGTAAATAAAGAATGTAAAAATGTAAAAAAAATATATATATATTTATTTATAAAATCTTTATTATACAAAGAAATTTATACAATTGGCGGACTTAATGCTATAGTACTTGACACCTACTAATTATCTAGAAGTACCCTCGACCCCTAACAATATATTACAATTTCTTAAATAAAAAGAAATATTGATTTTTTTTCTTTTATTTTAAAAAACTTATTGCACATACAATTATTACAAAAAATTACAGTAGTAGGATGTTGATACAGTAAGAAATTTTTGTGCAAAGGCGGTCTTATCGCTTAAAAGCGATCTCTTACAGACAACCCTTGATGAGTAATGAATATTTGCAAGGTCATAGGATAGTGCACGCATACTACGAGAATAAGAATTTATACATAAGGACACAATAAAAATAAAAACTATCGTTCTTAATTATATAAGTAATTAAATAATGATTATATATAAATATACACATACGCACATACATATACATACATATATCCGTATATATAAATAAATAGAATAAAATAGATAACCTATATAATATATGGTATACATACTTATGATAAAAATATATATTGCGTAGATAAATAATATTGCTTCAAACGATTTTTCAAAATTGACAGTGATTTAGAAGTTTGAATTTCTAACGGTAGGTCATTCCAGAGTAATATAGAGAAATATATATAAATATTACAATTGTCGTGAATCTTGAATCGTGTTATGGTTAATAACTAAATGTAGCTTCCTTATTAACTACCTTTAAAGTATTTAAATTTTCTAAATTCGGGTGAATGAACATTTTCTTAAGATGTAAAATTTAAAACTGTTTCGATAAAATACGAAATCATTTAAAATTCATTTTTCTTTAAAAAAATAAAAAGAAACTAACCAAATATAACAATACAAACGTAATACAAAGTAAAAACAACCTGCTACTTCTAACAAAACCCATGCATAGTATGAATTTCAAAGTCATATATCTCTGTAGTCTGATCATTAATATAGCCTAACAAAATGAGCTTGGTTTGCTTTTATTAGTTAAAGATTTATTTGCTTAGAATGAGTTTTAAAAAGTTAAAATTAAATATATGTTCCTAACAGTGATATTAATAATTAAATTATTGAATAATGTGTTGAGTACCAAGTTGGTGTGTTACGTGGTAAAAATAAATGTAAAGTACTATGTTGGTGTAAAATGATAACGTAATAACATGTTTGTGTATCCCGTAGTAAAAATAAGAAATTGATGCCATGTTGGTGTGTCCAATAGTAAAGGTAAGTATGAAATCATCAGTAAGTATCAATGGGTGCGTCCCGTGGTATAAAAAAATAAGAATAAACTACCATCTGTGTGTGTTCCGTTGGTAGTAGTAAAAGTATAAGAAATACCATCTGTGTGTGTTCCGTTGGTATATAAAAAAAATAATAAGAATAAACTACCATCTGTGTGTGTTCCGTTGGTAGTAGTAAAAGTATAAGAAATACCATCTGTGTGTGTTCCGTTGGTATATAAAAAAAAATAATAAGAATAAACTACCATCTGTGTGTGTTCCGTTGGTAGTAGTAAAAGTATAAGAAATACCATCTGTGTGTGTTCCGGTGGTAATAGTAAAATTGAGATATATCCCATGTTGATGATGTGTGTCCATGGGCACCAGATCATAACGGCATGTCCGTTGATCTGGCTTTTTGTAAGCAGCCTGGTTTGTCCGGTGCAAAGAGAACAAGTATTTATGATAAAAACGATTATTATTATATATTATTATTATATATTATTATTATATTAACGAGTATTTATGATAAAAATTATAATTATATTACGAGGACGTAATAAGATGTCAAAACGGCCGATAGTAAAGTTATATGTTGTATAAATGTTATGTAATTTCGCACATTAAAAGTATAATTGGATGTTTTTTTTCTTAATGCATTGTATTTTTAATAATTTGTTTTTCTCTATAACATTGTAAGATCCTGAATTCAGATGACCATTTGGTCAACTGGTTCCCAGAATGTTTATTAAATTAGAAATTAGTCATTTAATGTATGATGGTTGGTAATTAAAGAAATTAATGATACAATTACGAGGTCGTAAGATTACAAATCAGGAAAGGCCGAGTGTTAGTCATATTTATTTATAATAATTTAAATGGTAAATACATTGGAATTTACATGTTTTAGTTCATAAGTTTCAACAGTAGCGCCACCTACATAATTAATTATGGAATATTATTTAATATTTACTGTTAAATGTTTTAAGAATTAGAAGCATAGAATATTTTAACATAATGTTTAATCTTTTATTAATTATTAGAACTTATTATAAGGTATAAATAATATCATCTGTAAGTTGGTTATGAAATTGTAAATTACCCTCGCCTAAATATTATAGTGTTAAAATATTATAAAACGAGTTGTAAGGGCCTGCTCTCGCCCATTCTATTACAAATGGTTGGATATTAAACATTGAAGTACAAGTACTGTGTATTACTAAAACAAGTCTTAACACTACATTCAATTAATTTCAAGTATTTACCGCCAATACCAGACATCCCCGCTGGCAATGGCTTCATATAATTTCGTTCATTAAATTAATTAAATGGATGGGTGATGGATTATTTGCAGTTGTTTCTATATATTTGTTTGCTACTAAACTGTAGAATGATCTGAAATATATATCTTTTTTACAATACTATCAAAGAGCAAAAAATATCATATTTTTTAAAGCTATGTCTCCCCGAAAAACTATAATTTACTGCTTGTGATCTGGTCGAAAATTATTTAATTTCACTTTGATTTTCTTGAGGATTTCTTATGTAGTAAATCTAGAAAATGTTTAGATTCTATGCGTTTTTCTATTACAAGGACTTCCAAATAGATCTTTGAAGAGCTTTGATAAAAAAACGACTGTTAAAAAAACTATTTGATTGAATTTCTCATTGAATGAATCATCGTCCTTCGTTTATTTTATTAATAGTTATTCGTTTTCATATACTTATTAAAAAATCTATATCCTGCCGAATGTTCAATATAATTAACGCTACCAATACTTCAATGATGCTTGCACGTTTTAAAGGGATTGAAGATATTCATTATTTCATGTATATTCGTTATAAGATATATTGAATATATACGAAATATTTCGATATAAGAGAATCGGGCAGAATCGGGCTGTAATAAAAAAATGTTTATAACCATTTTGGCACTTAAGTTTTAATTATTAAGTCCTTACATACGAAATTGGTGTTTTTCATAGTGGCCACTTTAATCACAAATTTTTCCTCTTTGGTAAGGAGTTCCAAATTCAAATTTAACAGCTATTACAAGTGTATTTATTATAGTTTCGTTGACATTTCTTTTGTTTTTTTTTTCCCTTAATTATTCTGTTTGTGTTACTCAGATTACAAAATGGAAAACTTAAAATATCGCTTACGAGTACCAGTTCCGCCGTGGCACCAGTGTTGCGGAAACGACTCGAAGGGTTAAGTCAGAGTGACTGAGTTTTAGCTTTCAAGAGTAATGTACAAAAGATTTCATGCTACTGGTATTTTATTATATTTGTAATGTTATGTTTACAGCATTGTAAAGGTTGTACACACATGTAAATAAAAACAAGGTTGTTCCAGATTGTCTATACTTTACAAATATCGTTACAGACTTTCACTTATTTCAGATTGCATGCAAATAAGTTGTATAGTAAGAAAAAAATTATGAACAATCATACAGGGACATACTATGTGTTATGGTATCTATAAATAATGGTTATGCAATAACCGGTTTATGGTGTTATTTGAGTTTATAATAGTGATTATTACGTAGTTGTTTTGTATGTCAATTGTTTTCTTAATGGTATTATTTAAAAATATTGTGTAAGTTTTTTAATATCTATTTTTATCTTTAATATCTATTTCTCTCTAAAAATTTACAAATATTTTTGTATTGCTAGTTTAAACAATTATTTTGTAAAAAATAAATATATTTTTATTTTATGTAATGTCTTAGATACAACGCAAACTTTGAAGATTACAAAGTTAGTCTCTCCTTGAATTTTTACAGCAAAAGTGGATTAAGATTTCATCTGTGCATATAATACTATATATTATGTTGGGTTCGTATGATTTATAGATTAAGTTTGGAAAGTTTTGCGTATCATCCACGGGCTCTTAGGAAAATTCTAAAGAGAGTTTAAAATTTTACGTTAGCTTGATGACGAACTCTAACTGAGTTACATAGTATACCTTCTTTTTAAACACCAATAGCCATTTTTAATTTGCAAGTGCTCTATAGGCCAGAGATTATTAAGACCAATAAGATTTATTAACAAATGTGCAATGGCAATTATATTTGTTTATAACTACAGAGATACAAATGGCCTGACACTATTACAAGTTGAAGATTATTAAGGAAGAATCATAATTGAAATTATGATTTTTCTGCCAAACATTGTTAGCAAACACTATTATCAATAAATAAATTGAATAGATAAAGTTTAGTCTAGTAGATTAGTTTGGATATTCTTTCTTCAACTGCAACGCATTATATTTTTGACTCATTTTTTAGTTTTCGGAATAAAATATTCTAGTCGATCTGAAATAAACGAAAATAAAATTAAAATAAATAAAGAATATATAAAATCACCAAAAATAACCCTTTTTAATCTTATATACTTACCCATTGTTAAAACTTGTTTCAGTAATACACAGTACTTGCACTTCAATGTTTAATATCCAACCATTTGTAATAGAATGGGCGAGAGCAGCCCTTACAACTCGTTTTATAATATTTTAACACTATAATATTTAGGCGAGGGTAATTTACAATTTCATAACCAACTTACAGATGATATTATTTATAACCTTATAATAAGTTCTAATAATTAATAAAAGATTAAATTATGTTAAAATATTCTATGCTTCTAATTCTTAAAACATTTAACAGTAAACACTAAATAATATTCCATAATTAATTGTGTAGGTGGCGCTACTGTTGAAACTTATGAACTAAAACATGTAAATTCCAATGTATTTACCATTTAAATTATTACAAATAAATATGACTAACACTCGGCCTTTCCTGATTTGTAATCTTACGACCTCGTAATTGTATCATTAATTTCTTTAATTACCAACCATCATATATTAAATGACTAATTTCTAATTTAATAAACATTCTGGAAACCAGTAGACCAAATGGTCATCTGAATTCAGGATCTTAAAATATTATAGAGAAAAACAAATTATTAAAAATACAATGCATCAAGAAAAAAAACATCCAATTATACTTTTAATGTGCGAAATTATATAACATTTATACAACATATAACTTTACTATCGGCCGTTTTGACATCTTATTACGTCCTCGTAATATAATTATAATTTTTATCATAAATACTCGTTAATTCATCACAAACTTTAAAATACATTACTATATAATATGTTTATACAAGCTTGTTCTCTTTGCACCGGACAAACCAGGCTGCTCACAAAAAGCCAGATCAACGGACATGCCGTTATGATCTGGTGCCCATGGACACACATCATCAACATGGGATAAATTTCAATTTTACTATTACCACCGGAACACACACAGATGGTATTTCTTATACTTTTACTACTACCACCGGAACACACACAGATGGTAGTTTATTCTTATTTTTTATTATTATTTTTTTTTTATACCACGGGACGCACCCATTGATGGTATTTCTTATACTTTTACTACTACCACCGGATCACACCAGTATGGTAGTTTATTCTTATTATTATTTTTTTTTTATATCACGGGACGCACCCATTGATGGTATTTCTTATACTTTTACTACTACCACCGGATCACACCAGTATGGTAGTTTATTCTTATTTTTTTTTATACCACGGGACGCACCCATTGATGGTATTTCTTATTTCTTATACTTTCACTTACCACTTACTTACCACGGGACACACCTACATGGTATTTCATACTTACTTTTACTATGGGACACACCAACATGGCATCAATTTCTTATTTTTACTACGGGACACACAAACATGTTATTACGTTATCATTTTTACACCAACATGGAACCTTACATTTATTTTTACCACGTAACACACCAACTTGGTAAACAACACATTATTCAATAATTTACTTATTAATATCATTGTTATGAACATATATTTAATTTTAACTTTTTAAAACTCATTCTAAGCAAATAAATCTTTAACTAATAAAAGCAAAACCAAGCTCATTTTGTTAGGCTATATTAATGATCAGACTACAGAGATATACCTATGACTTTGAAATTCATACTATGCATGGGTTTTGTTGGAAGTGGCAGGTTGTTTTTACTTTGTATTACGTTTGTATTGTTATATTTGTTTAGTTTCTTTATATTTTTTTAAAATGAATTTTAAATATAGAAAGTATTTTATCGAAACAGTTTTAAATTTTACATCTTAAGAAAATGTTCATTCACCCGAATTTAGAAAATTTAAATACTTTAACGGTAGTTAATAAAGAAGCTACATTTAGTTATTAACCATAACACGATTCAAAATTCACGACAATTGTAATATATATATATATATATTTCTCTATATTACTCTGGAATTACCTACGGTTAGAAATTCAAACTTCTAAGTCAATGTCAATTTTCAAAAATCGTTTCAAGCAATATTATTTATCTACGCATATATATTTTTATCATAAGTATGTATACCATATATTATATAGGTTATCTATTTTATTCAATTTATTTATATATACGGATATATATATGTATATGTATGTGCGTATGTGTATATTTATATATAATCAATATTATTTAATTACTTATATAATTAAAAACGATAGTTTTTATTTTTATCGTGTCCTTATGTATAAATTCTTATTCTCGTTGTAGTATGCTTGCACTATCCTATGACCTTGCAAATATTCATTACTCATCAAGGGTTGTCTGTAAGAGATCGCTTTTAAGCGATAAGACCGCCTTTGCACAAAAATTTTTTACTGTATCAACATCCTACTACTGTAATTTCTTATAAAATAATTGTATGTGCAATAAGTTTTTAAAATAAAATAAATAAAATAAATATTTCTTTTTATTTAAGAAATTGTAATATATTGTTAGGGGTCGAGGGTACTTCTAGATAATTAGTAGGCATCAAGTGCTATATATAGCATTAAGTCCGCCAATTGTATAAATTTCTTTGTATAATAAAGATTTTATAAATAAATAAATATAAATAAAATTCATATTTTTACATTCTTTATTTACTCTGTCCGTATCAATATTGAAAATATTCTTAACTAAAAAAAAAAAATCATCGGTGGGAATAGAACATTTTTTTAGTCCTCATTTTTATTTTGAAGATGTCACGATACTTTTCATACAATTGGACAACATTATAAAACCAAGCATATTTCTTTAGAAGTTTACTACTTATATTATTATTTCCAATTGTTCTAATTTGCACTAAATCAATAACTAATGATTAACTATTTTATTTATAAAGCATTAAAACGTAAGTCAATTAAATTTTCAATCACTTGTTATAAAAGTGTTATTAATTTTATTCCGAGTTTGAAATCGTAATTTTGTACATTGTATACCTACATCTAGTTTACTATATAATCGAAACAATGAATGATACAATTATTTAAAACGTATTTTATTTTTTGTTTTATTATTATCTACAGTATAAATTATTTAATAGAATTAAACTGCATTAAATTTTACAAACGTTGTCCTGAAAATAATACGATTCTTGGAAATTTAGAGGGTTGGGGCTTGGGGTTTTATAAGGCCGTGCCATATATAATATTACTTCTTATACCCTAAGATACGACAATATATATTCGTTGCTAATTTTCTTATGTTTCTCTTGTCTAGAGTTCAAGTTACCAGAGTCTTTAAGTCTAACGTGTTTATGTTTCATACTGCTAATAAGAATATTTAGGAGGCATGTTTTATAATAATTCTATTTTTAAGTAATAGACAGTCATAATCTAGAAAATTATATATTTTTTAAAGTTCATCAATTTGAAATACCTAATTTGAACTGTCTGAACTGTCAATTATGGTATATTGTTTAGGCATGCAATTATTTCTTGTTTAGTAAAACTTTTACTGTGTATTTATATAATTTCTCGATTTGACAGTTCAAAAACGCGTGTAAGATAATTCATCGTAGTTATTTCTTTTCTTCTTTAACGTACTATCGAAAATTGAATAATCGAGTGCCACGCATATCGTTTAAAGTTTTTTTTTAATAGGGATTTAGAAGACCTAATTGCTTGCTTTATTTTTTTTTTTACGATTTAATACGAAATGTATGCGTTTACTGGTTTAGTTTAAAATCGATCTAAATGTTAAACCTATATCATCATCATTATGAAATAATTTATCGATTCTAACGAATTTATTTCGGAAAAACCTATTGCGTTTTACTTTTTCAATAATCGATTGAAATTTAAGATCATAAATTCGTACAGATACCTACTACTGAGAACTTAACACTCAGTAAATAATTAAAACGGTCAAATAAAAGATAATAGAAATATGTTTTAGTAATAAATACCAGTATCATTGCTTCATATTCACACGCGCGATATATTGTTTTATTGTATTAGTCTGTTTAGTTCGGGATTATATTTAGACAGTACCGGTTCAGATTTTAAACGTTTTTAAACTTTATTTTTACCCACCTAAAAATGGTCTTTTCAAAGCAAATTTGATTTATGAAAGTAACCAATGAAACTTCTCAAAACAGATATTGGGTTCCATAAAATTTAATTTCTCCACATGATATGGCATAACCCTATCCTCGTGGATAACCAAGTATCCAACTTGGTTTTAAAAACGAACGTCTATCGCAACCCGATGCTAAACTTACAAAATCAAAATTAACCCGGCGTTCGCACAGTTGGGTCTATTTGACCCGGGCTATTTTCAAATGCGCGTATTTCTAATGTTTTTGGTGCCACACTGACATAACTCAATAGCTGGAGCTAAGGGTCGTATCTTTCCAAGGAATATCGATATTTAGTCGTATTGCAATCGCAGCGGTATATAAACGCTTCTAAATATGACAAAGGGTAAATTTGACCCAACCATACACTTCGTGTAGTAATTTCGCGCCATTATAAAAAAGTATATTTATTTTATTCGCATGACTTTTGAAATAACGGTTCTCGAAGAACACGAACGACAGCGAATATTGAGTATCTCGGAGAAATCAGACTCCGATCATGAAAATTCGTAAACTGAAGATGTAGAAGTCCATTTGAGCATTGCAGCCAAACTAGTAATACCGACGAAAACGCATGTGAAATGAATAGTGATAATTAACCCCTGATTAAATTACAGAACAGAATCACAGTAGAATTTTGTCAGCACTTACGACAGCCAGGTACAATCTACTAATTTTATTGGAAGAGATACAATAAAGTGGCCATAGATGCCTTTAGGCCTAAACATTCGATTTAGGGTTGAAAATTTTATAATATATATGTAAATATGGCTTCAATAAATGCACATATATTTCTTAAGAACATTGTTACAAAGTGTTGCAAATTCTCAATTTACGCATTACTCTTATTCGTGAGCATTTGCGCGACCGAAAAGGCATCCTGCAGTTGCTAAGACTAATGTGCCAAATAATACGCGATTTTTTTAGGAAACCCTGTTAGGGACCCGTCTGCAAAGATACTGAAGGTCAGAAAAAGGTTGCAAGACTGTCTTGCCAAAAAAGACTGAAAAAGTAATTGAACTTGACGGAACTGAAACAAATATATATGCACTGAGTTTGCAATATTGTACTGTAGAGACTGCGCATCTGTAAGCAATGATATGACTGATTCATAAAACTAATTTGTAATTTTATTTGTAGTCTTATTATTGTGATTTACATGTATCCTAATTATTAATATTTTAGAAAAAAAAGTTCATATTTGGTTCAAGTTTTGTGACTTTAAAACAAAGTTTGTTATTTTTGTTAATATTTTGCTCCACTATCATAAAAAAAATATTAAAAAGAAAGCTTTACTTCAAGTTCTTTTTACTCATACATGACCACTTAAACTATAGTCGTTTTATCCAATTACAGCCATATATTAGTAAATGTCTTGTAATTATTGAAATTATCACGATTTTCTTCACGGGTCTCCTGGACCCAACCCTACTATCGTTGTAACATATTTTAACTGTGCTGACGCCGGGTTAATTATAAAAATTTTAAGATCTATGGAGTAGTTTTAGCAAAACTAAATAAAATATAGTTGCAGAAGTAATAAAATAATATCGTGAATTCAAATTTTTACCTATTTAATAAATGTAAACATATCTAAATCTACCCCCTATAGCGTCAAAGCATTGGCTTATTATTTCCATACGGTCCTCAAGGCCATTTAGATCTGATCCTACCAAATTTATAGAGTTTAATATTTACCGAGTCATATTCATTTAAGTCTATCTATAAGATATTCGAGAATTTTAATTTCTCTGAAAGGAGACAAGTCTACATTTTAATCTGTATAAATTAAAATTATACTTCATCTATTCATATTGTGTATACTATAAGGAACTACTTACTATCTTAAACAAAAGGATCATTACGATTTGAAAATGGTTTTATGATGTTAAGTGCTTTTACTTTAAAAATATATATATATATATATTTAAAATATCTAACGTCATTCCTTTTCTTTTTGTTTAATATTGGGTTTTATATTTTAATCATTTACGACTAATATATACTCTTTTTTTTAAGAAATCGTTCTTTAAATAACCTACATACATTTTGTATACCGAATATTACCCCTTCATTGAGAGTGTTCACTTCTATGTCATATATAAAGATATTAAAGCCTAAATCGTAATCTAAAATACTAACATTACTTTTATATTGCAAGTCTCAACTACCGTGTCAGTTATATAACTTAATAAAAGCAAAGAAAAAAAAAATCGCGTCTCTAACCTACAACTGGGTCTTAAAAGCTTTGAAAGTTGGTATACGTAGTAAGAATAATATTATAAATCACATGGTCACTTAATTATGCAAAACTTTTCTAGGGCTAGTTTCTTATAATAAAGTTTATCTGTCACCTTGTTGTATTCAGGTCCATCGTTGTATAGTGCTGCTTGCTTGCACTGCCATCCCGCGATCAGGAAGAAAGTACTTGGTCGACCTCTTCTTCCAGTAGCTGTAGGTGATGTTGATATGTTGTTGATGTTCATAATACAGCAACGAATTCCCTTCCAGATTAGCAGTCAAGTAGTAGTTTAGAGTTTTCCATCTCCGACGTATGTCTTCACCAAAGACTCCAAGCGATGTAAACATGTATGGAGAGATATTGTATTAATAACACTGGAAAGTCTTGGTAAATATTCAGGCTCTTATTGTATTTCGCATATGATTGAACTTTAACAGGATATGGTTAATAGTGAATATGATATATATGATGAATAGAATTTAATAGTAGTGCTATTAACTTCAAGCTACAAAGTTATTAATATTCTATATTGAGCATGCTGCCGAATAACCAGCTAGATAATCAGTCTGTTAAGCAGATGGCAAAACGTGGGTATTAAGAAAAAAAAATAATAAAAAATTCACGCACTTGCAATATTATTTTAAATCTAAGACTCCTTATCGCTCGAGGATACTACAGCAGCAATCGGAGAAGGCCCAAATAGTAACTTTAACGTCGTCTTTTATTTTCGTGGCTTTTCAACGGCAGTGGCAGCACTCCATCTTCATCAGCATTCTTAGACGTAACTTTAACGTCGTCTCTTATTTTCGTAGCTTTTCAACGGCAGTGGCAGCACTCCATCTTCATCAGCATTCTTAGACGTAACTTTAACGTCGTCTTTTATTTTCGTGGTTTTTCAACGGCAGTGGCAGCACTCCATCTTCATCAGCATTCTTAGACAGGATATCTTGCGAACGGTGTATATCGACACGTGGCGCGTAATATTACAGCGGTCAAACATTTCTGACTTGTTAAAACTTGTTTCAGTAATACACAGTACTTGCACTTCAATGTTTAATATCCAACCATTTGTAATAGAATGGGCGAGAGCAGCCCTTACAACTCGTTTTATAATATTTTAACACTATAATATTTAGGCGAGGGTAATTTACAATTTCATAACCAACTTACAGATGATATTACTTATAACCTTATAATAAGTTCTAATAATTAATAAAAGATTAAACATTATGTTAAAATATTCTATGCTTCTAATTCTTAAAACATTTAACAGTAAATACTAAATAATATTCCATAATTAATTGTGTAGGTGGCGCTACTGTTGAAACTTATGAACTAAAACATGTAAATTCCAATGTATTTACCATTTAAATTATTACAAATAAATATGACTAACACTATATATTACTTGTAAGTACAATATTTGATTGCATTTATTATAACGTTTTTAAAAAAGCAACTACAATACTCATTAATAGACATCTGATTTTCTTGAAGGGATCAATATTTCAAAATATATTTTCATACACTATTTTATTAATCTTACTAGATTTTTTTATATTATTTCGTCAAACTCTCTTCAAAACATTTCACTTAAAAGAGATAAATGAGCCACATTAACACAATATCTGTTTGAAAAAACGTGACAATTATATTAATCACTCAGGGGAAAGAAAGAACTTGTTTCTGTTAATGTGCTAGCAATTTAGATTTAAGTACAAAGATGTTTGTTAACACACTGTATTATGACATGATGTACTCAAGAAATATAGAGAACATTTTCAAATGTAAAAATCGTTTTCACCTATGATTTTTTTTATAAATCAATGTTATTAGGTAATATTTATTAAAATATTCAAGGGGAGAAGAAACAGTAAGTACCTACCTTATAATTATTATTGATTGAAACTGCAACGAAATATTAACTTCATAATTTCATAATTTTGAAATAATAACTCAACAGTAATTTCGAAATAGTAATTTAACAGTATTTTAATGAAGAAGGCGGTAAAGGTTTTAGACTCGCTGTAGCGTGTTAAGACATGTTCATGCTAACAAAACTGGCGAGCAGCACTGTGTATAATATTACATGAACTTCCATACTTACAGACGTACCACAGACAAATAAATAGCCAGCACCCTGTTTTCACGATTAGCGGGGCAGTGGATCATAATAATTAATTACCATAAACATAATCTGCTACACTATAAGTTTAAGAGCTAGAACCCTAATATCAAGTCCGATAATAATATCTTCATTTTGTATAAAAACACAATTGATTGAAATCAGTAATAACACGTTACTTAAATACACATTGAGACTTAGGTCAAGTGAGGTTAAGAGGGAAGAGATTTTCTTAGGTTATCACTCTTTTACTTATATAATTTAATAACATTTTATTACACTTAATCATTAGTAAACTTTTAACAATTATAACTGAAACCATCTGTTCAATAGAGGAAAGATTTCTAAACAAGAAAACCTTCAATAAAAAAAATGAATAAAGCCGAAGGAAATTTTTCTTCCTTCCGCTTTATTCATTTTTTTTATGATGCTTTTCATGATGTAATTGATCATTTTATAAAAGCAATGTAATCAAAATAAACTAAAAAACTGATTTTCAATATAAATCGAATATGGTACCTATTTCACATTTTAGTGACTGACAATTATAATTTGTCGTGATATTAAACGACAATACTAGACATAACACATGCTAAAAAGGTACATAATTAAATGAAGCGCTTAATGTTTTAGGTAAGGAAGTTTAAATAATGGGATGAAAGGAATAATACATCATTATTTTACTACGAAAACTTTCACGATATTCTCGTGTTTTGAACATAATGACGTTCGTTTTACGAATCTACAATATTTTATATAAATCATTTTTCTGGAATTGCTTTAATATCTGTTGTAGATAATATTTTCTGATCATAGTGATACTAATTGAGGCATTATTATAAATTTCGCCAATCTTCGTCTCCTAAAAAATTGTTGAATCTATCAAGGTATATATATATACACCTTGGTCGAATTGTATAAACTGTTTTAAAAAAAAAAAAAAAATGTTCGTTTAAGCCACCTTAATTTAATTATTACTGTACAAATGCCGTCCTCGAATGTTTTTTTTCAAATTCGAAAAGAAGGAATAATCGATAGGAGCCAGCGCTAGACTGTATGTAGGATAGGTGATTTAATTCTTGGAATCCTGTCTCAGTGTGAACACGCCTTGCAACACGTGCACTAGGGACGGACGAGTTGTCTTAAAAAAGATTCCCTTCGCTAGTTTGCCTCTTCTTTTCTAAACAACCACTTAACAGATTTGTGCCAACAATGCAGCTAATAGTATCCTTTCATTAAGTAATTTTCGAAAAATAATCGACAGTAAAAAATCTTTCCGATCCGAAGAAACAGCTGCATAACATGGGAATGAGCATGAGCTTGGTGGCTGATTTCCACTTTGAACTTACATGGCGACTTGTGTCCCTTTTCTATCCACTGCATTGACTTCTGTTTTGACTCCGGATCAATTTGTTCAGATCATATTATCCATGTTTTATTGATAATAATAACGCGAGAAAAAGCATTATCAGATGTCCAAAAACTCCTATAAAGTTGTGACTCGATGCTGCTTGTACACCGGCGTGAGCATTTTTGGCAACTATCGGATACACAACTTTTTCATCTGCAGATGTTTATACAAAATGTCGACGATTTATTCCATACCAATGTTAATGGCTTTAGTTAACTGCTACAAATTAATTCAGCTATCTTAAAGAACAGTTTTTTTCCTTTTTGAATGTTTTCTTGGGTAGCGGCTGTGTTTGGTTGTCTTAAACTCAAATCATTATATAAGAAGCTCGTTGTACTATGAAACAGATAGTTTTACCTGTAATTAAAGCCAACTGGCCACGTTACATCGTCTGTGATTGTGTAACTTAATTAAGGACCAGGGCAGTCCCTTGGGGGAATCGGGGCTTCGGCTTTAGAGTAGCTTCAAAGATTTACTGCTCTTAACCCCATTTCAGCTAAGTCTTAATGCGTGTAATTAAGTAACGTGTAATTACAGATATCAATAAATTGTGATTTCAAATTAAAGTAAGATGATTTGTATGTTTTTCGAGGATTTGAAATTATTGTGTTAGTGTTTAAAAACCTTAAAGTGTAGCAAGTTATTATTATCGTAAAATAATATTTAAATTACAACAAATTATATATGACCATATATAATTTATAGTAACGGCGGAGGGTGCAAAAGTAAATAGGACATACTTAAAAATAACTTATTTTATAATTAAATTACATTACTATTTGATTCTAAAACTTCGCCAACGCTAGGTCACAATCCGAATGAATTAAATGATTATAAAATTGGTTCCTCTGCTTTGGCAGCGTCAGCAATATACATACGCTGGTAATATTCCATAAAGTTGTTTTTTATGAGCGCTAAATTGTTACAAGCCATTGTTACAACTAAAATATAAATTTTATATTTAATTTTATATCAATACTAACTACTACTAAATGGAAATAAAGAAACTAAATAAAATAAAATAAAATAAACTAGACTAAACTTAAAATTGTAACCATTTAAACATTTACCAAAGGTTGTTTTAAAATAACTTTTTATGTGATTCCATTTACGTCTGGATAACGATGAGCAAGACTTTAAGTGAATACTATTACTGTTGTTATCATAGAGATAACAAATAGAAACAATATTTTTAAGCATTCAATTTGTATATCTGAGTATATTACAACACAAAAAGCATACAAATCCGATTTCATGTTGCTTAGAAGGTAACTTTTATCGTCTTTTTATATTATATTTTTATATTATAAAAGGGCGACAATAAAAGTAACAACTTATATAGAAAAACAATATAAATATACATTTATATTGTTATACTATATATATATATATATATATATATATATATATATAAACTATTAGTAAAGGAAAGAGACATTATAATCATAAATAATATGATAAATAAACATATTGTTGCTAATCGTTTTCTTAAACGTATGTTTTCCATAATTCACAAGTTTCATATAAAAATTTCATATAAAAGTGAATAAAAATTTGTTACACAAATCAAATATTATTACATATGCAATGAGAAATCCAACTTACGGTATTTTTCATAGATATACATTTTTATAATTCAAAAAAACTAGTATAATAAACACTCATTCCTGTGTCTACCTATACTTGTATTTGGAATCAGGTGCTGAACTACCTAGGCCTGTGTAGGTTCTAGTCTTTAAGTCAGGACAACGGTAAACTCAAGAACACTAATAAAAATAATACATTTCGAAGCTTTTGATCTTTATATCCTATTCTATATGTTTTTTACATTAAACATTTTCTGTAGATACAGAATTACTTATATTTAATCAATAAATGTTATTGTATACTTTGTATAACTTATATTGTGTGCATAACCGTTTATTGACGTAAATATATTCCTTATAGTACTTATGTCTTAGTTTTAGTTATTTAGTTAGGTAACTCTTTTATGCGTTTGAAAATTATATAACGGCACATTAGTAAATTGCTTAGCTCTGAAGCCGAGGTCGGTCGTTATCAAAATAAATAAGTAAAATCTCTCAATGTTACATGACACTATCGAGAAGCTGTTCAGAAACAGTCATAAAATGTTTAATGGTATTATCCATCCGTGTGGACTACTGCAGAGTATTTCATGTATAAAATATTAGTTCGGAAATACTAATCGAATCCGAGATATGTTATTGCATTACTCGCATTTTTTAATTAGTGTTTACTAATTATAACAGACGTAAATCTATATTATCTATACTAATATTATAAATTTTTGAAAGTTTGATTATTTTTTTGTATGTTTGAAATGAATAGGCTCCGAAACTACTGGACCGATTTCAAAAATTCTTTCACCGTTGGCAAGCTACACTATTCCCGAGTGACATAGGCTATGGCTAGGCTCATTATAAATTATTTTCTATGCCGTATGGTATTTTTCTGTTGTTTTTTTTTGTTTATTCTTCTAAAGTTTATTTATTAAATGCCAATGCAATTATGCATAATCAATATCGTAGTTAATCATATGTATTGTTTTAACTATTAATCTCAAATATATAATAAGACAGTAAAAATCGAGTGTTTGCATGTGCTTGAAGTTAATTTTAAATTGACCATAACTTCTTTTACCCTTAACTGATTTTAACGAAACAAAGTTTTACGCTCCAGATTATACATAATCCACTTTTAAAAACCGCGTTCATATCCGTTAAGTAGTTTCGACATTATAACGTACCAGACAGTCAGAAAGAGACAAAAATTCCAAGATTTATTTTTTAGTTTCTGTCACTCATTTTGAATTGACATCAATTTGACAAATTGACAAAAATTGACTTCAACCACTGTTTCCACACTTTTAAACAGAATTGAATGCGGTTTACCTACATAAACGTATTTAATTAAGATAAAGCTAGAATTTCTACTTTGTTTTATCTGAACTGTAAAATAACTTAACAAATTGAATATTAGCATTTTAAATTTAGTCACATAAAATCTCAGTAGATCGCGCTGACTTTTTTTACAACTCGCTTTGATTATGTTTTCGCATTTGGTATAGCAGTTTGAAATTCTACAAAGATATTCTTAAATTGACTATGTCTCAAAAGCATAATATTTCGAATCCATATGCTTTAATACGTATATCTGAATAATGTCCTGGTCGTGTGTGTGTGATGTGGATGTATGTTATTATTTTCAGTTTGATATCGTAGCAATGTAATGTCTATATATATAAAATTTCCACGGGAATAGGATACTATAGAATTAACTATAAGTCTATTATAGGTCTGGATAATTGTAGTTTCCACAGATTACGCGAAAAGCGACCTACACGCGGGCGGAGCCGCAGGCAACAGTTAGTAAATAATAAATGCAACAAAAACACATCAAATATGATATAGTCTATTATATAAATAGTTTTCATAAATTAATGTTTTGCTTGTTATAGACTAACTATTATTTACAAAAACTAAACTAAACTAACTTAAATCCCAAATAAAAGTATCCTACCAAATTTCACATAATACCGAGGAAGGTTAGGTATCTACTAAATCTATCTCACTAAGCCCGAGACGTGAGCACTTATCTCGAATGAGTAAGGGTGCTCTGGATAACTATGAATCCTTATACACATAAGATCCTACATGGTACCTTATAATAATAATAATAATAATAATAATAATAATAATAATAATAATAATAATAATCGTTTAATTCAGAAAATTATTCCATAATATTGTTAGTAAATAAATACAGACTTATGCAAACTAGTGTTAGTAGAGTTCTTATCACTAAACTCGGCTCACAAAAGATCTACCTAACTGCATGGAGTCGTATTCAACGCTCCAAGATTGGTGAGTCCCACCTGCTACTTAGTGTCCTCAAGATGTTGTTGGGGCTGTCACGTACACGGTATAAAAGAGAAGCGCACCTCTTGCGCATAATTGTGGCAAAGCTGTCTACATTTGCATCTGCTAACATGCCAGACGCACTAGAATAACGTGGCAGCCCCATCAACACCCGGAACGTGTTGTTGTACTGGACTCGCAGGTCACTATATGTCTTCTGCGTATAGTTCACCCACAGGCTGCACGTGTAAAAGGTTTGACAAAAGGCTTTAAAAAGCGTGACCTTTACTGCTTTAGTAGAGCGTGCAAACCGGTGGGCCAACATGCCACATCGAACAGACAGTGACCTGCGCTCCCGCTCCACGTCTGTGTTGTCTCTCAAATCGTCCGAGACCCAGTGACCCAAATATTTAAATTCTTTAACTACTTTAAGATTCACTCCACATAGTGTAACCGGCGGTATTTTGTGGTAGGTTTTATTACCAGATTTAAAAATCATGAGCTCGCTCTTGAGTGTATTATATTTGAGCCCGTGGGCCTCGGCATAGGACTCACATATATTTACTAGCTTTCTCAGAGCTCCGATTGATGGGCTCAGCAACACCATATCATCAGCATAATTTATATTATTAATACTCATACCGTCAATATGACATCCGACTCCGGTGTTACTGAGCTCATCAAGTAAGCCATTTAAATATAAATTAAAGAGCGCTGGCGAGGACAATCCCCCTTGCCTCACTCCATATTCCAGCCTATACTCGGTTGAAAAAGAGCCTGCCCATCTTATACAGTTCACCTGATTCCCATACCAATATTTAAACAAATTAATAACTTCCGATGAAACATTGGTACTGTTCTGTAATTTACCCCAAAGTACATTATATGAAACTAGGTCGAAAGCCTTTGAAAGATCTAGGTAACAGGCATATACGGGTGTTTTCCTTGCCGAGTAGTACTGAACAGTTTGCTTGAGGCAAAAGATAGCACTCTCAGTAGACAAACGAGGTCGAAATCCGAATTGTGCATCGTTGATCCTTAAATGTTTATTAAGGAGGCACAGAAGCAGACCGTCCAGTACCTTGGCAATGACAGTCGCTAACGAAATAGGTATATAATTAGATAGTAGTGATGAATCACCAGTTTTATTCTTAATAATCGGTATAGTATATAGTGACTCATACATACATTAAAAAACATACACAGAACTCGTGGCAGGTGGACCCCAGCATACTGCAGATGCTCGATGCTGAGACCGTCATGCCCGGGCGATTTACCTCTGACTGATGACATAATAATATCAACTACTTGTTTCTCAGTAAATGTCACGCTTCGCTCAGAAGCAACGGCCTCAGAATCGAGCACAGGCAGTGGAGGTGTATTTTTTAGAGGTGATTGCACCCTAAAATGCTGTCGAAACAGGTCCGCTATACAACGAGGGTCATTCATAGTGGTTTTCCAGAATTTACCGAAGTCTTTATTTGAATGATGTTTAGCAATAATGTCCATCTTTATTTGTTGTTCATGGGTTTGGCATCATTTTAACTTATTCTTGAATGTTTTTCTAGATTCTTTCATATCGTTAAAAACCACACCGGATGATGGTTTTCCACACAATAACCAAAACTTGTAACAAAGTCGGGCCCTCTCGTGAGCGTCACGGACGTATTTGTTGACGACCTTAAACCAATCCCATCAGAATAAGCGCTCTGGATTGTTAACAATTTTTTTATACCCTCTGCACAGCGTCTCAGCTATACGATTGTTAATTTTGTTCTTTAAAGTTACAATTACAAGGACTAACTTAATAATTTGAGGACTTCAGATTACTTTTCATGTTGTCCAAGATTGTTACCAAATAAAGGACTGTATGGTGCTACAAAACTCTTTTTGGGTTTAACTCGTCTTAAGCCGGTATTTTTATTTACTCTCGACCATTATTTGACAGGACAATTTTTTTCGTAAAAATGTGCATCTTAATAAAATATTACCGTTTAAAAGGATAGACCACATGATCACATGTAAACATTATAATATATTAGACGCAAAAAAGTAAATTACATATACAGTATCATTACACAAACTTGCAGCCTCCCAAAAAATTGATATTCTTGACGCATTTTTAAATTTAGGAATAAATAAAATTTAAAAAGCATAGTTTAAATAGCGTAGCGAGATTAATTAGTGGTTTAACTTTGTAATGACCTTATTCTACCATGACTTATAAAAACTGGTTCTCTTATCTAATTTAATATAAAAGTTTCTAAGCAATTACTTAAACATTGTTCTAGTTCAAAAATATTTACATAGTTAAACATAAGTAGATAATAAATATTGAGCTGCTTAGTTTAATTTGATTCTAATAAAAACTTATTTACGTTAACCATAATGATGTACATCTTTGTATACTTTTATATCATTAATACGTTACATTTTGAATTCCTAAATGAAAGTATTAAGATTACATTTACAAATGGGATTTATGATAGAATTTAATTAGTCGTCTCTTTTTTCCATTATTTTTTTTTTTTAAGTTGAAAAAGATCTTCCATTTTTTATTAATGGATTGAAATAAATTTTCAATTCGTTCAATGGTTAGTAACTGTCGCTGTTGCCATGGACTCTATCGTCTCACGCAAATTCCTTAATGTAATTTGTTTCATAAAAAAAATATTACATATATAATAAAGTTGTAAAGGAACATCCACGAAAAAATAAAAAAATATATAATAGTTCAGGTACATAAAAAAGCATTAATAATGTTCAAGAATTACCTAAAAGGCACGAAAGGGTCGAAAGCCAGCGCAATTGCTACCAATTAATACTAATAGTTAGTTTCGAAAGTCGTAAGTCTACAAGAACTTTTTGGTAACCTTAATAATTACGTTGGTGATATCGGGTAGATCGGGTCTATGGATCGTGATGTGCTTCTTGATGTCACTATTCCCAAAGCTACCGACTTGGCTATTTACTCTTAAATTTGTCTCATTGTATTACCTAGCTTCAATATAAACGGCTGATTATATTTCCTGACGGTGAGAAAGAACTACGCTTCTGACACAATAATATATAATATGAGACGAAATCTACTATTTTATCTAATACAATAGAATATATATAAAACAATTCATTTTTCCCCGTAGAAATAATATTTTTAGGACAAGTTTAAGAAAATATGTAATAGTGTAATAGTGTAATAGTGTAATAGTGTATGATATTATGGAACGAAATAAATACAAACATAAAAAAATAATAATATGCATAATTAAAAAGTCACTGCTACAAAATGTATCAGCAACGGTTTGAATAGTGGATGTGTCTGATGTAAATGTAAGTTAGATACGCTGACAATTTGACCTTAAAATGCCGTCGCTAATTACGAGTCACACCTCGCAATGAATCATTGACACGAGCCTGATTGCGTCCAGCGTCATTATAAAACTTGTGCCTTTGATGTTTTATTTTATACACTTATGTAACACTTTAAATAACTCTGCTATTTCATAAGTAAGAACAGCAAATGGTTCAACGCACTCTCAAACAACAATACAAGATAGGCGCTTGAAACAACCACAAAATATTTAGTCATATATTCACTTTAACAAATAAATAATTAAATAAAAATAAAATAAATATTTAAGGGGGCTTCTATACAACACACCTGATATTTACGGTTTTTTATATTATAATGGTACGCAACCCTTTATTTTTTTTCTTATGTCATTGCAATTTTGCACAAGCCGTGATGAGAATGCCAATGTTACAGGGTTTCACATACAATTTGTGAACAAGAAAGTATTTAATTAATAAAAAAAGAAAGAATAAATGTTGTTTATTTTGTTTTTTATAAAAGTTGAAATCCTCCTTTCAAATGTTCGCTAACGGTTTTATCTCCGTCGAATCAAAAATGTCTTCTAGGAGTTCTTTAGAAGAGCTATATTTTTTAATCTAAGTGACAAAGTACACTTACGTCGGTTTTCCCGATACTAAAGCTTTTTATTTCAATCTTCTGCCAATTTCAGAGTAACATTCTATTTTTTTTTTACTTAACTGATATTGTTATATTATTTATTTTTGTATAAGAATAAAATTTAAAAAGACAATTGTTTTCTAGATAGGTCGTAGTTTTCATTTTACTAACAAAACAATACATATTAAACTTTAGGTGATCAATTTTGATCTTTTTAATAAATAATATAAATATTATCAATTAATTTTAATAATTATTGAAAATATTATTGCAATTAGTGTTCAAACTTTTGGATTTTCATATTCTGCAAGGTTTTATCCCACCCTTGATTCAGAAACAATTATTTCCGAAATGAATTAAAAATATATTTGACATCATAAGCAGCGACATATTTATCCATAAAAATACACCTTGTTTTATATTTTTAAAATTATGACAAAAATATTGATTAAAACTAACAACACTACTCCAACAATGATGAACCAGCCTTCTATAGGAAGATTAAACAGTCTTCTCCGATCGTTATATCCTATTGTTATGTAAGCGGTCTTATAAAATCTTTTGAACTCTATTTTTAAACATAATTCGTATTTTTTCTTTATAAATAATCACTTCCTATTTTAGATTGTAGACAGATAGGTACCTCAAGATCACACCACCACCCAATCTAGTTAGCTACCGTTGGCAAATCTTTGTTTCAGAGAGCACAACATATTTGTGACGCTGAACACCTAGACGGCGAGCTGCAGCATGTCAAGCATGCCTTGTTCAACAACCACCTGCCCGTTCCTCGCCAGCGTCGCAGAAACCACATCAAGCCACCCACAGTTGAGCATCAACCGGCCCGACTACCATATTATACTAAAACTTTATTAGTTATTTGGTTAAACTCACAATTTTTTAAGAAAATTATAAGGCTAAGGATCTTATATAAAATAATAAAAATACTTGAATCAAAGTTAATTACTCCACTTTATGTATAATTTTCTAGTGCAAGTTCTCGTTAATGTTTATAATCAAAATATTCAACATTAAAAAAAAATCTTCAATCATATTCTTAAATTTAGTTGATTAATTAATTAAAACACGTTGTTTGTTTGTTGTACAAAATACGTTGTTTTGTAATTAATGCTTTGATTTAAGTGTTAGAAATCTTACATCGCCATTAATATCTTGTAATGTAATTTTAAAGACTAAAATGCTAACCTTTAGAGAAAAGCCGGTGCCTAATTTAAAATTCAATATGGTGTAACTAAGTTATGTCATATCTATGTTTTTTATGTTTAAAAGTAAATCATAGGGTTTTTCGCCACGACGACATTTTAGGCTATATAAAAGTGGTTGCTTTTGTCGGCAAAAAAGGACGCAAAAAGTCATTTTAAATTATATTTTTTTTATTTAGTATTTAAGTTAAATTATATTTCACAAAAGTAATTTTAATTTAATCTACGGCATTCATTTACAAACAATAATCTTTTAGGGTCATACTAGATTTTAACTGAGCCCCTTTCTGAGAACAATATCACAAACCTAATGGATATAAGGCTCCGTTGCCTTTTGGGTCACAAGGAACAGAACGGATTAATGCTTATTTACCTTTCAGAAACAGGTCACGCAATACATATATTAAATAACATATCTCATTGTTTATCCGACAAAGCAAGAAAACGACAAACCATAAATTTATTATTTTATTGTAGTTATAACTTTAAAAAAATATGATTAGCTTTACTATTGGTATACACTCATGAAAAACAAGGTGGAAGCATTAGTCTAAGAAGAGGTCAGAGTTTATCATTTAAAAAACATATTTGTTCTGTTAATTTATTATATTTTCAAAATTTAGTAGAGATTTCAATACGCGATTTATAAAAATGTTACGGTTGAGAAAAAAAGCAAGTGTACATCATTAAATTTGCCTTCATATATTTTTTCGATATTCTTTTTAATTTCCGTTCGACTTTTCATGATTTGATTGCTATTTTGATTTTCAATTCATTTTAATTATTAATATTACTATTTATACAATGTAAATGTTAACGTTTTACAGCGTTGTATTTAGAGGTACGTTGTGATCAAAATATATCGTGTACATCACATAATATTTAAATATCAATAGGTTGCTTAAAAACAAAATTTTCCTTTTAAGAACTGCCGTGGAACAAAGAAGCATAAATAACGTAAAATATTTTGTTAAATATGAGAGTTTATTACTTTTATGTGAGCCGTAGCTTTTGAACATTCCATAGAAACAGCAACAAAAAAAATAATGAACACCAACCCCTCCTCTCCCGATAAAAAGACCTCTAAAAAAGATAAAAATAATATTAATATGTACTTATTGAAGTTTTTGCGTCGAGAGAACGTTGTACGTATGTTGACAACGGTAACTATTTTACGAAGTTTTCGGGTGACTTCTCTGAGGACTTATTTAGTTATTTCCCTTAGTAACTTACTTGCATTAGGATTCTTTCCTTTATTTATTTTAATCGTAAGGGTGTTTTAACTTTTTTTTTAACATAATAGAAAATATTTACATCTTTATCTGGTAAAAAAAATATTGAAACTCGCTACTCCGTATCGTGTATATTGGTTAATCGCTAATATATATTTACTTCTATTGAAAATTATTCAAAAAATAGTAACATTTTTCTTAATTATTGATGGTTAAAATTTTATATTATTGGGAATATGTTTCAGACAATTCCATTATTCTCAAATTTATTTAAATAGTTTTTCTTATTCTGAACTACGCCGAATCGATAAATATCTTTGTTTTAGTTTTCAAAAAATATCTCACATTTCTTTCTTTCTTGTTAAATTTACAAAACTAACATTCTGAAACCCATTTTCCAGTGTCATTTGAATCAGAGTCCATTGAATGCTGACAATTGCTTTGCAACCTATAATTGACATTTTTAAAACTCCTATTACAACATTTTAAACAATGGCTGTACAAGGATCTCATATAAGATCTATTAGTGATTTGTCGTTTTGCAGAAACTAACTTAATAAGTAATTTTAAGGTAACACTAATGTAAAACTAATTTAATAGGAAATTTAAGGTAAGGTAACATTTGCATGGCTTTGTGTTTTTATAATGTGTTCTTTATTTCTGTCTTTGTTTACTTAATTGCAATAAAACTTCATAAGAAGTGCTCGTATAATGTAACTGACATTCTGGGACCCATTTTTCAGTGAGACGAGTCCATTGAATGCTGACAATTAACATTTTTTAAATTCCTATTACAACATTTTAAGCAATGGCTTAAGAACAATATCCTATAAAATCTATAAATGATTTGTCGTTTGCAGAAACTAATTTAATAAGTAATTTAAGGTAACACTGATGTAAAACAAGTTTAATAGGTAATTTAAGGTAATGTAACATTTGCATGGCTTTGTGTTTTTTTTATGTGTTCTTTTTTTGTCTTTGTTCACTTCATTGCAATTACACTTCACAAGGTGTGCTCGTAAAATGAAATTGTTTGTAATTTACCATTTACTTTACCAGGTTATGCTCCGCTAAACCTAATATTCTAAGGTTTAGAGAAACAACCCTTTTCTCTTCTTTTTTTTATATTCTGCATATTGATTTTTTTTTATTATTACAGTACTACAAAACTTGCGGCTTTGTACGAAAGTGGCAATTTTATGCGGGAACAAGCACAACTTATTTATTACCTACGATGTTTGCACATAAGGAAAGTTCTTTAACTTTCATCGGAATAATACCTTACCTTACCTAAACAAACCTTTTTAGGTTGGTTTAGTAAAGTTTTCTCTATATTTTTTAATTAATTATGAATGGCTCATAATTTAGTTTCGTGACTTATTAAATTAAAGCGCTGGCAAGAGCTAATGAGAAATAATTATTAGTTTACTAATATAAGTTTGGCTATACTCACTACAGTTGTTTTTATTATTAATTAATTAATATATTGAGATATTTTTTCGATATATGGTCGCTACCATATATCGAAAAAATATTCTTTCTTTAAAAAATTCTTTCAACAATAAAGCATTATTTCAAGATATAAATGAGTGTTCTAATATTAGGCTATTAATGATAAGTCGCAGTTAAGGCGATTTAAACGATGCTCTGTCTATGCTTTTAGTGCACGCTTGTGTTTTGTATATAAGCTGTTAAAAGTGATAGCTGAAGCTGTTTTTAATAAATATAGCTATAGCTGATATTCTTATTACTGTAGTAGACCAATTTTGATGTAACAGTATAACATGTATGTTTTATTTTGTCGTCAAAAAATATATAAAATAAATATTTTTAATTGCTATTTTCTCGAAAGCTTATCACTTGATTTTAATATTATCATGGACTTATGAATAGTTTTTATTTGAATATAAGATATGATATTTATATTAGGCATTATATTCAACAATATTGTAAGGTATTAATATCACAATTGTGGGTATTTAAAGAAAAAACATTTTAAATTACACATCTATAATACATTATTCAAATTTTGTAGAACTAAGCAGCAAATTTGGCAATCAATGGGTTTTAGAGAGCCGTGTTAAGCTATCGGAGTGTGGCTAATAGAGCGGTTTAAATGGTGTCACGTAGTTCGGTCGCTGTTAGCTCTTTGTTTATTTTTCCACAGCCTTTGATAAGAATCCCTTTTAGTTAGAGGTACGCTATTTCATTTTAAAAAGATCGATAATTTATTGTAGCTGTAGTTAGCACTACTTTTTTATATAATAATAGTCAGACTATCAGTAAAGATTTCAAATTTAAGAACAAAGAAATATTTTTAAATATAGTCCGAGACAGGTTTTGCAACATAGAAAATACATCATAATAAAAATAATTGTATTCTCTTAAAGTATTCAACTTTATGTAAAAGTTCATTTTTAATTTTTCTAAAGGCAGAAATAAGTAATAATGAAATAATGAAACCGTTGGAGGTAGATAACTAATTAACTGACTTACTGACAGACACCTTCATCTCGTCTTACCGTGAACAAGATTACTGCAAAGCATTCGAAACGTCGGCTTAGATTTAAACTGTAAATTTAAAATTTAATTCAATATACGCGTGTTAAATCCGTAAAAATAGTTTTATTTCAGTAATAATGAATTTTAAACGTCGCACTAGACAAAAGTTTCAGATTTCCATACAACTAAATATACGATATTTTTATGGATTTTCTTAATATATAAATCTGATCTGTATGATAAAAAACTAAAAAAGTAAATTAAAGAATTATCGGTTTTCTGAATTTATTTATATAGATTCTGTAAAATTAAAGTTTTGGAACACTGTACGTTGATTTATGATTATTAAATAGCGTTCTTGTTGCTTTATCCATTTAACCATAGTTTACCCCTCGTCAACCTATTTGAATGAATGCGACTTCAGCAGCACATTTTTCTTAATTAGATAGGGTTTATCATTTAGGGTGGTAGCTATCGTTTTTATTTGAAACATTATAATATTGTTTATAGTTTTTGAAGAAAAAAACCCGCTAATTATAATTTGCTTTATTTCTTTATCTTTGTCTAAATATATGTATCTTATAATATAAGATAAGTAATATATATACTATTTTGATCTTATATTTATCTTATATTTATCTTACACCTACTTATATAATAGGTGAGGGAAAAGTATTTCGCATATAGTAGGTACCTCTATGTATAAGTCTTTGGTTGTACTATTTGTTTCTGGTTGGATTTAATAACATTAAAACGGTTATATTTTAGAAAAGGAAACAATTAAATAAAATGTAGTTTCCCGCCATTTTTCATTTGTTTTTCTTTCTGACAAAATGTGTAAATCTAATGAAGAAATTCGAAATATTTTAAATGAATCAATTATTGATTTCACTTATATAATAAGAACCAATAAGGTCTAATTATTTAAATCATTGTTTTATTAATTTAACTAATATTTAGAATTGTTATGTTAAGTAATAGTTTTTTTTTATAAGCTTATAGTAGTTTATTTGACAAGGATTATTATTTATGTGAGGAGAAACATTTGCTTAATAAACAAAATAATTCATTAACTTGATTATTAAAAACTATTAAGGTTTCATTATTAAAACTATATTTAGTACCATGTTTAGCGATGCTTACAATTGGTCTTTTACAAGTACCTTGTTATTTTTTAAAGAAATAACAAATACTTTAGTTTGTAAACAGGGGTATAAAAACTGCGCTTAAGACTATATTCTTGAGTTATTGTATAGTGCCAGGAAGGAATTAAATACAAATAATTAAAAGTAAAGTGTTTATAGTAGATTTCAAATACTATCCCTGACAATTATTATACATATATTATTTGTTATGTCCAACGTATATTAAAGGTAAAAGCCATTACGAAACCCGCATGCCATATAATAATCGAGATAATGTAATATAGCGAGAACAGAATTCGTAGCCAACGTAGGATGAAATAAGTAAAAATATGTAATTACTTTGTACATTGTTTGTTATTTGAATACTATTATGATTCATATTGTGAAAAATATTTCTTTTTATCATTTAAAAAAAAAATATCAATACTAGAGTATTTCATTTGATTTTATAATTAAAAAACTTTAACCTTCACTAACACAATGATAACCGCTTGAGACTTTGGTAATAATATTTTTACTATTAATGGTATAAGAGTATATAAAAAAAATATTATTAACATCCAGAGATCTTTGTAAAGCTACGTCGGTTCTATCTGTTTTATTATTTGGTCTACGCACTTGTTTGTCGCAACATCTGTTCCACTAATAATGTACCTACTACTTCACTGCTACATGAAAAAAATCCCCGAGAAGAAACAAAGATTAACGGTAGCCTCTTAATTAAAACGGTCTGGAACATTTATTGCAGCGAAAGTGTTTATTAAGAACGGAGCTGTAAGTTATTTAAAATAAAATCTATGAAAGTTTTTACATTACATAAAAGAATAGCTTCACGGTATGTACTATAAAATTGTAAAAAAAGAACTCAATTTATCTAAATATATCATATTTTTTTTAGGTTAAATTGAATTATGAATTAAATATAAACATTTGTGAATACACCGGCAGTTAAAATATAATATAGTAATTTCATATACTTATATTTTGATAAGTTATGAGATAACAAGACACAGCTGCACGAGTTGAACTAATTTTATCTCAACATGACAAGGGTATTAGCTCTATTAAGGGTCAAGACCCTTTTTATAACTCAGGTTACTTCCACAATGTTATATATTGTCGGAACAAAGATATGATTCAAATTCTAAAAAAAAAAAATTCAACAAAAAAGGCCTTTCATTTGATTTGATATATTTTTTTAAATTGATCTTATATCAAATTCCCCTAAATTACGATTTCGTTCAATTGGAAGTTCAAAAATCCTGTAAAATATATAAGGTTTCTAAAATATTTTAAGATTTTTTTTTACATTGATAATACAAAAAGTATATATACATCAAAATATATACAGTATAATATTATAATATTATAATATATTTTTCTGTACAGAAAAATCTTCTGAATCTAATGCCATTAGACTCTTTATTTACTCACGATATCGTTTTAATTTTACACGATGTTAAAATATTTCTTTATATATATTTATATATTATTATTCTTTACTAGTAGGTAATTACTTTATACTCGTGAGTTTTAACTCCCGGAGTAATAAATTATTCCTTGCTACTATAGCTCTAGAACTTGTAACGATGACACTATGTGTCATCGTTACAAGTTCTCACAATGTAGCTTTTTGTTTCACTATGAAAGTTTTCAGAGAAAAGTTATTAAGACTATCCTATATACGTAGAAAGAAACCAGGAATATACATGAATATAATTCCATTATAGTCCCTGGAGTAAATGGAAACTAAATAGTTTTAGGTAGGAAGCTGAAGGCTGAAAATGCTTAAACTATTTTATATTTTTAAATCCAAACCAACTGTTCTACTTTCAGTTTTTTTTATTAATATAAAACTTCATAATGACCAAAATATATTAATTCTACTAATATGTTTACTACCTATTACATGAAAAACACGGCAAATTCTGTACATGCAATATTTTGAAATATAACAATTCCTGCTTGTTAGGTACATGGCACAAACCAAAAGTACTTTTTTATATTTTGGTTTGTTACTATGTTTATCTGTTTGTTAGTTCCAGTTATACGCAAAAAGTTTTTGTTGGATTTTAATGAAATTTGCTTGTTATCTGAGTCAACATATAAAGTGTACTTTTACCCAGAAAAAATCTCTCATAGTGATGGGAAACAAAATAACCGACTTGGGTTATAATTACAATCAAAATAGAAAAGTATGGTAATGTTTATTATTTTGATTCGGTAAGAAAAGAAACGAATACATAGGTAACATATAGTTATTCATAAATTTTATATTCTTAATAAGTGTCGACCAAAAATACTTCTTAAAAAAAATGTTTGAAAATACTATTAGCGTCGATTTCATTATAAAGGAATGTTGTTATTTTTTATATATACAATACAAGGTAGAATATTTATTATAAAGAATAGCAACGTTTCTATTGTAAAGTAACTATAAATAGACATTTCAATATACAGACAATAAACAAATTTTAGTTCCACATAAATACAGAGATAATAATAAATAAAATTTACATTTGCCGTTAGTAACGCCTGTGATTAATAGCATTAGAAAGTAGTGACTTTTAGTGCAGTGTTAAATCTGTATTACAATGTTAAAATGTACTTTCTGTAAAATCTTTAGGTAAATATACCCAAATATCTTAGTAATTTCATATTAGTACTTAACCTGTTTCAATTTTTTTTATAAGTACTATCTAATTTTAAATGAATAATTTATTGAGATATTTTCAATTCAATTAGACTTTAAGCTGTAGGCAAGATTTTCTTTAAATTAGTTTAAAAAAACCCTCATACAGCATTAAATACTAGTTCAATTAAACATAAGCAGTAGTAAGTAAAATCACTGTTATATATTTTGAATTCCAGTTTTTAGTTTGTCGTAAAAAATTATGTCCTTATATTTTATATTTTTGGGCTGTCTATATTTTAGAGCTTTTAAGATGTAGAACAAGCTTTCGTATTAATCTCGCCAGCCGGATAAGGGAGAGATAAAAGAAAACGTCACTTATATGTATATATGTGTGTATGTTTGCATATAATGAATATTATAACTGTAATAGTAATATAAATTAAGTATAAATTTGATTATTCTAGTTTTACCGTCTTATTGTTCATGTTATTTATAATGTTTTTTTCCTATGGTTGAGAATGCCTTGTTGCATTAAGTCCGCCTATTGTTCATCTTTTATTTTGGGCAATAAAGATTAAAGAAATAAATAAATTTTTGCCACATTAATTATTAAAACTTACCTTTTTTTTTCACTTTTGTAACTTTGCAAGTGAACCTTTACCAATGAACTTCACACAAATTCGTTTTGAAGGCCATTGAAGCCAAACTCTTTACAATATCTAACCCCTCCAATTTTCATATCTAAAACTTATAAATTGAATATAAAAAAAGACCTTGGATATACGACCTTGAAAAGACATTACTTACATGTATACTAACTAGAAGAAAGAGAGCTAGAAAACTATCGCAACGAAGTGACCATCTAAATTAAAGATATAGTCCTCTGCGTTAGTTCGAGAAGAGCATCTCAAGAATGTTTACTAGTATGTGAAGTATACACGAGCATTTTTGCGGTTAGTATAACTAACCTCTTTATTACATTACATTTATTCATCAAGCTTAAGTGAATAATCTGAGTAACCACGAGTGATATGGTCTGAAGTAATAGAAGTAGTAAAGTAGGAATCGTATAGTAAAAGGTTTTTTATACAAAACCAGTTTTCGAAGTCAAAGCTACGACAAGCTCTGAAAGCTATTTGCCACCTGTAAAACTGAAATACATAAATACATTATAATATATATATTTTTTTTATTTGGAATCCAATAACAATGATTCCAAATGTGTTTTTATTGGGATCCAGATTTATATAAGAATAATAGATTCTAAATAATTTATATAGTTACGCTATTAATGGACCGACATCGTATATTATTTTTCAATATAATATTTCTCGAGAAAAAATATTGTTAAGCAGATGTTACTGATAATTAATTGTGGCAGTAAACTAACGATAATAAGTTCTAATTGCAAAACAAAGTTGTAACATAATATAAGTTTCGTTCACATTTGATTATATTACATGTTGTATGTGTGTTTACAAAATTTATTAGTTGATTAATTTATTAACTTAACAAATTCTTAATATTTATATACTTTTTATTATTAATATTATAAACGTGATAATTGATTATGATAACATTTTAATTTTGCTCAATAAATATAATGTTGAATTAAATAAATCTTTAACAAAAATTTTCATCCTTTCCAAGTTTCCAATATAAGGTTAAGTAACAATTAAAAAGTGTATATCATTATTAATCCTATCATTATTAACAATAAAATTCAAATAATCTGCTTCTAACGAATATCAATATTATTACGATTGAGAATAAACTAATTTTATCTTTGATCTCTTTAGAATATTGGAACACAAAGAAATGATATTAAGACATGTCTAACATTCATCTTTAGCGATATCAATCTTTTACAAAATCCAAAAATTTAAAGAAAACTTTATAGAAATTTTATGATTATAATGAAGATAAAAATAAATTTAATATATTTCGGAGCAGGAATTAAATATAAGATAGAATAAATTAAGTAAAATAAAATATGCGCTGGATATTTTCAAATCTCCCTGAAGAAATTGTTTTATTTAGGCCTTCAGTCTTTAATTTAGATCATGAATTGCAAATTGTGAAAAATATTAAATTTATATCAAATAATTAAGGCCAAATTTGAATTACAAGCTTTTGAAATTGCGTCATGGTTAAAATACATAAGTAAGTCGTAAGAATTTAATTTATTTTTACGATACATAAATAATGTAATACACTTTTAGGATTAATATTTCCGTTAGCTACAGTTGCCTAAAAAGATTTTGTTAAACCATCCCGATAAAGACGATCACAATTAGAATGCTTAATTCACCGAGACGGACAAAGAAACCATAATAGCGTAGCATAATTGGTAAAGCGACAGGACGATTTCCTAGTGGTAACGGGTTCGAAGCCCGTATCGGTTTATTTTTCATTCTATATTTAAATTGTTTTTCTGAATTTTTAATTTAGTTAAGTTAAGTTTCATTGCAATTATATAATTGCAATGAAACTTCAAGAGTGCCGACAAATGTGAAAACTTGAACAATTACGTGTGTATTTTTTCAATCATCAGGGAATATTTCATTGAGCAGGAAATACTTTTAAAGAGAGTTTTTGAGATTTATTATAATAAATTGATACTACCAAAAAATAAATATTACAGTTTCCATTTAATGAGCTATTGTACATGAAGGTTTAAAAATGGAAATAGAATCAAAACAACAACGCCAATTTAGACAAAGCAATAACATTAAATAGTTTTATTTCCATAACTTTCTTGTCTCTTGTTATTGAATGATTACTTGAATTAAATGATTACTTGTACAATTAAAAGTAACCATATTTTATAGAAAAGTTGGGCTCGTACACATTATAAACTTCATCCAGGAAATTGCTAAAAAATATAAGTAAAAATATTTATATTTGCCTTCTTTTTATACACTCATATATTGATGCTTGTTCCACACTAAAACAATTTTTACTGCCTCTGCGATCATAGGTAAGTGTTTTATGGGATGTTTCGTGCAAATAATATGGCCTTTATAATTTTACTAAGTAAATAAATTGTATTAATTCGTAGACTTATATGAAAATGTTTTTAAGTGTATTAAGGGATTCCCAAAAATATTATCCTAATAGGATGTTAATACGAACTAATAAGAACTAATAAGAAATGCACATAAGATAAAAAGTTTGTGAGTTTTATTTGACCTAAAACTTAAAAGTAATTGAAACATTTGAACATTAAATTTAGTTTTAAATTGATCGAGATAATAGAAAGTGACACTTTTTTGATGAAGAAGAGTTCATTTAAAGTAGAGGTTTCCGTAAGGAATCATTGTAGGTCACCTACGGGCATTTTAAACCTCTTATTTAATGGATTTGCTTTTTACAACCACCAGAGTCTGTATCAATTAAAGATAAAATACTCAGAACTTACAAGTTTCGAAATTATTGTAAGTTCTGGGAATTTTTCGCATCATAATGGTGAAACCGTATTGATTTTCATATTCATTATTCTCAAAGAGTCTCCGCATTCTGCTAAGTTTTTTCAATTACGAGTATTAAAGTTTTTTTAGGTTTAGTAAAAATGTAAGTGAATGTCACTGCCACTGCCACTGCCACTGCCACTGCCACTACACAAATGAAGAAAGAAAGCTGTTCTGGGTAGCGCGTTTCCAATACACAACATTTAAAATATACAGTATATGTATATATTTTGACTTACATTGTAGGTCTTACGCATCTCGGTTTTTGATAATGTTTTTCGTCTATTTTCAGTTCATGCTATTATTAATAAGAAATATTATAATAATAGACATTTTTTAATTTATAAAACAAAAATATTACAAATCTCTCTTAGAGTAAAAATAAAAAGGGGCACAGAATAGATCCTTGTGGAACACGCATTTTTGGGTAAGAACCTGCCAACTTACAATTATTTACATCAACCGTTTGAACTCTTTGATTCAGGTAAGCGGCAATAAGAACAAGCACAGCACTACACACACCATAGTGATTAAGTTTGCATAGTAATGTTTGATGGTCCACGCAATGAAAAGCTAATAACGATATCAGCTGTTGGATGACTAAATAAATAAATGTAATATTAAATATTTATTTTACTAAGAATAGTGAATATATAAATCGTTTCCCATCTAAAAGAAAGCAGTGTGTGATTAAGAGACTAAGTTCTGTAACAGAACTAGTATAATAAAGTGTTATAGTTATAGTAAAATATTTAAATAGTAAACAGTTTAGTGTGTTTGTGTGCAGTGTCCAATAAAGTGTTTTAAAGAATAGAACGACTGTCATTGGTGATTCTTTACAGAGAGATTTCTTTACAAGAGAATTCTATTATTTTAGTGTTTTTGTTATGAACTTAATATTCTATTTATTTACGGGTAGTATTACTCACGGGTTCTACGTAACGAAGCCCATTTTGATTTGAAAATGTTTTCAAGAATATATCTTCGGGGCCTATGAGTTAAATTTATTAAAACATTTTTTTAAGTCAAAATTAAAACTACCTATGAAAAGTAGATTCATAATTTCTTATGTAATAAAAAATATGAAAACATCGCCAGCGTAATGCCATCCAGAAGAAAGAAGTGAATTTTATTCTCTATGTTTTAAAGAATACTTAATTATCACAAAAAAAATTTTTCACTGTCATTGTTTTATCCTAAATTTCCTGATCCTGATCTTATAAATTTCCGCCTCTGCTTACAGTTTCCTTATTATTTATCTCAATGCAAATAATTGCAAGAAACAGTTTTCTTAGAAGGTTCTATTTTTATTATTTTCCTGTAATCCATTGTCTAAACCCTATCCCTTGACACCATTTATATTGAAAGTATTTAGGGATATAACAATTTTAGGTCTTGCAAAAGCAAACCCAAAATGTAAGTACTAATTACTTACATTAAGATTTCTCTGACGTTTCCGGCCCCTCGGTCACTACGGCTAGACTGGGATTCAATACAGCGCCTCCGGATTTACAAAAACACTCTAGGGGTAGGACAGACAAGACTACGTGGAGTCGGATTTTTTTTTAGTTTAAGAGTTATACCGATTTTGTCAAGTTGTCGGCATTGCCATTAGGTCATCTAAGACAAAGTTTTTACGAAATGTATTTTTCTTGTTAAATTCAAATTAAATACTTTCATTAAAATTATATATAGGTTGGCGAAAATACGGTAAGCTACTCACAACATACAAAATAAAATATTAAAAGAAAGTTACCAACCCCTTTCAAATGAGAATCTTTTTAAACCAAAAATCCAACGACACTATAGGAAAGCCGACCTAGGAAATGTTGTTCTATATAATTACCCTGACCCAAAAAGAGGAGTCGTATAAGTTCGACGTGTGTATCTGTATGTCTGTCTGTGGCCTAACAGCAGACCAGCGAGTGGACGGATTTGATTGCGGTTCTTTTTATTCGAAAGCCTGCTTTCTTGGTGCTGGTGAAAGGTTCTTATGCAATATCGGTAGTCAGTACTTGAACAAGTAAAAATAAGAGTGTTCGTAGGTTTATTTCGTATAATATAAAAATCAGTAACATAACTTTAAAAAGCAGAAAAAAATAAATGAAGACCCCTGACATAAAAAGACTTCTAAAAAGGAAAAAATAAAAATAATATTATTATGTACTTATTGAAGTCCTTGCGTCGGGGGACCTTTAAACAAACCAAAACATAAGTAAGTTACCAAGGCAAATAACGAAATAAAAATATCTAATCACACACTAAACAAATACTCAAGTGTTTCAAATGTAAGTAGGGATTTGTATACATTTTCAGTGATGATAGATGACTTACCATTTGGCCAGGAGATAGAAGGGAAGAGTAGATTCTAATTAAGTCACTAGCATATGTGAAGGATATTTATTATTTCCCACTTAATTAATTTTGATATTAATTTAGACTCTTAGATAATTACTCGACATATAATATCAGTATCAATATTCTATGGTAACTGTCATTACGGTCGTTACAAAAAGAAACATAATTTTAAAATTAAATTAGTGTTCTGATTTCATGTTATTATCCCATTTTTTTATATAATTTTATATTAGTGTATTTGTTTTATTTAAATTAATAGATAAGCAATTTTACAAAATTATATGTAAAATTGCGGTATTTTCTACCTGCCTAAAGATAAAATTAAAGTATTTAAAAAGGAAGGACTATTTATTTATTACATTACTAACTGTTAGCTGGTTATTGGAAATAATGTTTCTATGTTATTAAAGAATGTTTGGTCTACAGGCTTTATTTATAACATGATTCTTTGCAACGAATGGGCGTCGTTCATGTCATGTTCGGGTATCGCAACGCAATTTGGGGCAGTTTAAACGGTGCCCCAATTCTTCTTTTTTAAAGGTCTTATATAACGCTGCAAGTTTTTTTATAGCTTTTACATGTGCTTTTGTAAAAAATCCTTATGTAATCATTTTTTTTTAATTACTACTGATGAATTTTTACTATAGTAGCAAAACGAGTAGGGAACGATTACTAACGTTGACATTATGTAATTTATATTTTATTTTATCATCAGTCTTATATTTAAAATTGATGTACAATGAAAACTATACAATCTAAAATATTAATAACTCAAAATGAGTAAGTTAATAATATGGTTCACAGTTATGACAATTTCTGTAAAAATATCAAAACAAACTATCCAAGTAAATCTTATTAAAACGTTATTTAAATGACGTAAACCTAAGCAGCCAATTTAACAATCAATGTGTTCAAGATGACCGCCTTAAACGGGGTTTGGTTGATAGAGCGGTTAAACCGGTCTCGCCTAGTTTGATACACACAAAGCTCACGAATTGTCCTACGAGAGCTACGTCCTACGGTAGGCAGACACTATGGAGCACCACTTCTCTTTGTCCTGATACAACTCTTTCGCCTCTTTTACGTCCACAATCGTTTTCATACAACTTCTTGTATTCTTGGCACTTTGAACTCCAACTTTTTTAGGTCTCACCTAGTGTCGTTGCTGTTAACTCATTGATTTTTTAAATGATAAATACAACAAATAGTATATATTACGTCACTTTAATTATTAGCGCTCAAATGGTTTAAGACTGATTTGTTTTTACTGTAATCGCTATGATTTTAACATACAACCACCTTTTTACCAATTATAACAAATATATGTGTATATATTTGTATTGTTATAATTGGTAAAAAGGTGACTGTATATATATATTTACGTATATACATATATATATATATATATATATGTATATTTAACATGTTGTTCAATATTCATTGACACTAAAAATCTTTTAAACTATCACGTTTGATAATATAATATCATTATGTTTATGTTTGAAAGTATCTTTAAATATAAATATAAATATGTAGAGCCACGTTAAGTTTATTTAAATTTATTTTATGTAAGAAAGAAGCGTAATAGATGTCACTAGCGACCCGATAAAGACGACCATATACAGAATGCTTAATTCGCCGTGACGGGTTGCGTTACGTTAGCTCAATTGGTAGAGCGACGGCACAGTTTCCTAGAGGTCACGGGTTTGAATCCCTGCTAGTATCGGTTTACATCATACATTTACATCAACATCGAATTTCTTATTCGAAATCAAGACTTGAAAAATAAACATTTTAATGTTGTTTTTGACACTTTACTTCAATGAATGAATGAAGTATCATATTTGATCGTATATTTGATTCGTAAGACCTAGTTGGTTTAACGTACCTACGTCTAATCTCGTGATGTAACCAGATAAGTTGTAATTAGTTAATATTAGCATGAACCGAAAATAATTACCTACAAACATTTATACCTACCTATTAATATGTAAGAAACTTCCAAATAATGAAACATTGATCTCAATAGAATTTATAAATAAATATATTGTATATTTTATATTATTTTAATAATAATATGTAATATCTTTTATTACTATTATTTAAATATCTTAAAAATACATATAATATATACGGATATTAACATGTTCTAAATAAAATAAAGATAAAAAAATATATAATAATGATTACATCATTTATTATACTTATTAGTTTATCTTTTCGTCTCTGTATCGGTGTCGATTCTTCATTCCGTTATACCACGCACTCGCATACCCTATAAAGTGAATAAAAATAAGTACTCCATAACATCATGAGAGACATACCAACACATAATTATTATAATGATGATATAAGAAAGATAAACGGTTTTATGTGCTATAGTAGGTCTCACCAACAAAAATGAGACGGGCCATTTCTCTTTGTCTCTTAGTAAATATCTCTAGAGAATTCTATGAATCTTAGTAAGACCAAAAGCCTTCCATGTTTTATATATACTCATATAACGAAAATGAATACTTATTCAGGTATGTAGATTTAATTTGATTTGCAATTTAAAATATGTAGGAACTTATTTATATTCATATTCATGAATGTAATAAATAAATGAATCAATTAAAATTGTGAATGTTAAAATTGTTACATGTGTAAATTTATATCTAAAAAACTATCTCCAAAAAATCTTTTACATAATATATACTTCTTTAAAAGAAAAAAAATCCGTACAAACTGATTTATCTTTCTCTAAGTTCAGAATAAGGTATATTTGTGTGTGTGGTCTAACACTAACTTTGAAGATAAATGCCATTACTAAGCCCGTATGCCTCATTATAAAAGAAATAAAGCGTTTTTGAGAGAATAGAATTCATGAACGTGCAATTCAGTAAGAAATTTTACATATCATATCTTGTTAAAATACTATTGTGTTATTGCAAAAACCTTTAACACTTTTCGTAGAGTTTAGAAATTATGATCTGAATCTATTCAAAAGTTTTCATCGCCTCTTAAATATTTCAACTAGTTATATATATTTATCTAATTATCTTTATATATTATCTATCTTTATATATTATTTATATGTTACTCTTTTAGATTTACTTATAATATAAATTTGACTGCTTAAAATATTGACAATCACCTAACTATACTTGAAACAAAAATAACTGACTTCGCTCTTAACATTTTTACCGTTAAGAGTTAATTATATATAAAAAAAAATCCTTAGTCCTTCTAAAACAACGTCGGTTTTGTCTGTGCATTCTTTATTCTAACCACTTCACAACATTCGTTCCAGTAATAATTTACTAGTTCAGTGCTACATATATTTTTTTGGTAAATAAGAAACGTAGATTAATGGGTGACTCGTAATTAAAATTATCTGGAATTTTTGTATAGCAGTAAAAGAAAGGAATTCGAAATAAAAGCTATGAAAGTTTTTTCCTTTTTATATTAAAGATAATTTTGTATTATTTGATTTGCGTTATAAAATCACAGCAGTCATTGTACCATTTAACCATAAAGATTTTAAGCGTAATTTATTTTTTTTTACTTCGTATATGACGAAGAGTTAAAATATTTACAGTAATGGCTCATAAATGGAAAATAAACCGACGAGGGTAAATATTCGAACCAGTGACCTCTAGGAAGCCTCTAGAGAAACTTCTTTTTTATTCCTTAATTATTTAAAATTAAAAGAATAAGCTTAACATGGTTATACATTTACAGAGATATAAAAAAAAACAAATTTCCGCTGTGGAATCTTTTCTATATTTATCATTATATAATTAAAATATGTAATATAACACCGAAAGAAATATGATTTACTTACACGTTGAATGTAAACTAAATAGTTATAAAAATAATTATTCATGCTTGTCAAGTACGTGAAACGCACCTCAGTACAACCAACCTATTTTAAATATGCAATAAAAAAATTCTAATTCATATTGTCTGTCTATATTTCAGAAGATGTCAAGTGCCGGAACAAGACGTCGTTTTAATTGCGGCGGCAACCGGAAAGGGGAGAGATAAATGGAAGGAAACGGAATCCTACCACCCTACTTTAATAAAACCTGCCTTTTCCTTCTGTAACTCTAGCACAAAAAATTACTAAGCACAAAAAGTATCGCTTCTTCAATTTTTTTAAATTTATATATAACTTTGCAAAAGCACAAAACGTCTAGAACTGTCAATTTTCATATAAAAACCTCAACATTACCGTTCAAGTAAGCGCGAAACGTAGAATCGACCGTTATTAAAACGTGTTCTTTTATAATTCCTAATATTTTCGTTACAACTCTTTCTTACCTAAAGGAAACTTTTTTAAGTTTCCTGTAACCAATACGAGCCCTAAACTTCATTCTCAACATGTCACGTGGTGTAAAAATAACAAATCTTTTGTGTTTGTCACGGTCTAATCGTAGAAACCACTTCGCGAAAAGTTTACGTGTAACTTTGTACTGTAACTGTAGTTATTCGTTTAGCCTATTTAGCTTGTTTTAACAACGTATCCATATTCCTATTTACCTTTTTTATTAATTACTATAAACCTGATTATAGATAATAATAACATTTATATTAGGCTACTGATTTATAATTGTAACTATCACTCTTAAACACATTTATATTCTTTCCATATTTATATGTTTAATGACAAAATGTTTTTACCATCCTATGAATGTATATCATATAATAACAAGTAATTAAAATACCCTTAACGGTTTGCAATTTTGTTATGATAGAATGTATAATAATCTTGTCCTTATAAGATCTTAAATTACAAATACCCGTCAATCAAACTGAAAAATATAACAATGAAAATATCATTTTATAAAAGCATGTAAAGGTCATGTGATATATCAGTTTATTTTTGTATCTTTTTAATGAACATTCAAAACTAATTTCAATAGGATAGAATACATTACTAAAGTAGCGGCACGCTATGCTGACCGTTTTGACGTTTGTCCGCTCATGATGTTCCATATTAATTGATAACGACTTTGAAGGAAAGAATTGCGGTACTTTATTAACGATAGTGATGAGCAGAGATTAATAAATTTTATCGAATGTAATTTCAGAACACAAAATTTATCTATTTATTTAATAACTAATAAATATATATGTATATATTAGGGTCCCGCGAACATTTATTTTTATAAGATTATAATTATTGGTGTACTTATTTAAGTACAGTAATTAATCAATTTTCTTAAAAAAACATTTTTAATCAGGTAACCTTTTAAAAGGACTCTTAAATAAAATATAAATAAAAATAAACCTTTTTAATCTGGTACTACTTGCAACCAAACTTATACATTTGTTTTATTATTTTAAAATAAATTGACATTTTACATTTCACATCACTTTTTTAATATGTCAAAACGGCCATCATAGCGTGCCGCTAGTGTATTTTGAAATTATATTATTTTATTTTTCTGTTTGTTGTTTTGGTTAACTGGTAGACAATGCTTTGGCATTAAGTCCGCCAATTGTACTTTATCTTGTACAGTGAAGTATTAAATAAATAAATAAGTAAATATTCTTATATTGAGAATAAATTTCGTTCTTTAAAGCAATTGAATACCTTTACAAAAAAATAATAATTTAAAAGATTTTTTTAAACGATATCGATTAATTATATAATAATATTAATAATATATAATATTTGTACCAAAGAATGACTGTGGTAGGTAATAGAAATGGTAGAATAATGGGCCTATAACATTTGCTTATATAAACTTGAAAGTTAATTTTTACATTGAACATTTATCAAAATAAAACATGGACATATTAAAACTTTATAAGGTTTTATAATATAATACCAAGGAAATATAATCTGAAAAATTCTATTTTAAACCATTTCATAGCTATTTCAATGTAGTGATTTTTTTAACTAACAGAACAACATTCAATGCAATAAATTCAACAAATACAATTCCGACAAGGAATTATTACGTAAATAAAAAAAAACTATAAAATCAAATTTCTCTGAAGAAATAATATTATTAAGGCCCTCGTCGTTAGAATATGAATTGCAAATCCAGCTAATGATTGAATTTATATACAATTATTCAAAGAAAATTCGACTATCGAAATGTCTGTGTTTTTTCTTACTTTTCCCTGCAAAATTTTAGTTATACTTAAGATAATAAAATCAACGTCGAATATATTATTATGAAGTCATAATAAAGATAATTATTTCAAATTATTTTATTCATTTTTATAATATAATTTTTCTTTTACGAAAAGAAGCCTATATATTTTACACACATACGTTTAAGTTGCATGAACATAAAGTGTATGTAATGGTGATATTTTTATCTTATATATATTACATTGTTTCAACAATATATTTTAACACCTTTCTGTTCCAGTAAATAAGGTATGTTTAATGAACGTTATCTAAGATCCCTAAGTTTTTATATTGTAACTAGGGGTCGCCCGCGACTCCGTCCGCGCGGTTTTTAGTGTTTCCTCAGCGCACGCGAGGAAAGCTCTCAAAAAGAAATATTTTCCCGTTTTTGCAGCATTTTTCATTGCTGCTCGACTTCTATAAGTCACAGCGAGATGATTTATACCCTATAGCCTTCCTCAATAAACGGACTATTCAACACAAAAAGAATTTTTCAATTCGGGCCAGTAGTTCCAGAGATTAGTGCGTTCAAACAAACAAACTCTTCAGCTTTATAATATTAGTATAGATGGTGTAACTAAGTTTTGAAAATACCTTCATATAAAGTATCGCCAAATCAAATTGTTGATAAGTAAGAATATGTTATGCTGCTTTCGAGATAATATAAAATAGTTACATTCAGGATAAGACAAAGAAAACGGTTCTGGGTGAGTAGATTGAATCTCTTGAGGGTCGTATTTTTGCATTTGTTACACTATGTTTGCGTTTTGACTTACCTCCTGCTATAAGAATACGATTTTCGGAATTATGAGAATTTTATAAGTAATTTGGTAATTTTCTCCGCTGAAGCCAACGTAATATAATTATTTACGTTAATTAGGACCACCTAATTAAACTACCAAGTTTAGAAGAGCGTTTCGCTTTTATTTACTTCATAAACGCTGTATACTATATCTACCTCTAATACTAATTAAGCTGATTTAAAATTTTACGAGGTTAAGAAAAACAGGTCAACATTTTAAAAAAAGATGATCTCAGCATTGACCTAGCAATGGTTATTTTTAAAAGGATTTTAAGGTTATAAAACTAATTTTCATAATTTATTATAATAAACAGTTTAAGTGATCATTAAGGGAATAATTAAACTACAACGACTTTCTCCTTAATTATTAGTTCCCTTCTCATAATATTTTTTATTTATTTAATGAAACTTCATCGTTCAAAACAAGCCAAAACTTGTGGGCTTAATTTTAAAGTATTTTCTACCAGTCAACTAATATACAGCTTATAAAAAAAATAAACAATAGGGGAAACATATTAATTAAAATTAAAAATAAACTAAAACTACGAATATCAATAATACTATAATAATTCCAACTAAAATAATTTTGCAATAAACATACATCACATAACAATAAAAAAAACTAAATAAATTAATATAGTATAATTAATAAGTATATAAAGGTTCAGAACAAAAATAATACTATAGTCCTTCATGAAGATAGTTTTTGATACGTTGTATAAGGGCCACGTCCAATTATATTGTTTCACAGATTTAACTTCTCACTCTTCACTTTTATATACTTGTATTTAATCCTTCCTTGGTACTATCCAGCAGTGTCTGTTCCGAATATCGTCCTAACCGCAGTTTATATACAATTCTTTATTAACTCCCTCTTCACATAAATAATAATCATAATCAAATTATCTACTTTAAACGTAGAAAAATATCCACTACTCGTAAATGAACAATTGTAAGTAGTTACCTACTACCTACACGGTATTAAATACTGGATTTAATTATGAAGTCTTAATGGGTCCTACTTTTCTAGCTTATTCAAGTATTTACTAATCAAGCAAATGTTCCTCCTCACATAAATAATAATCTTAGTCAAATAAACTACTTTAAGCATACGAAAATAACCATTACTTGACATAACAATTCTAAATATTACTATTTAAGTTAATAAAACAACGATTTAAATAATTACACCTTATTGGTTCTTCTTATTACAGTTAAATTAGTAATTCATTAATTTATATGGATCAATACAGGGACCATCAAAACATTACGGATTATTATAAAATAGTCGTTTAACAATAATGTAACCTTACAGTTGTTAAATACTATATTGGGAGTACGTCGAAATATATATGTGTACTGTGATGGAGTTAGACGTAAAATCAGTATATTATAAAGGAATAAATAAATTAAAATTCGTTGATGAATGGAGATGAAAGTCATGATTCGTGATGATTTATGCTTGTGATTGATGGAGAAAACGTAATTTCTTATAAACTCTTGCTGAGAAAGTACGATATAAGCGTTGACAAATAAATAACTTAGAAACTACGTCAACTGGCATATTAAGGAGACAATGAAAAATTACTGATATTATAATTTTGCCGAGATATTAACTTCTAAATTTTTATGAGACTAAACAATACTATCAAAATATTATGTAATTTTACACCTAAAATATTTATTATGATCAAAAGGAATCTTAAATATTGATTTTAATGCTATGTTTATATTATATATGCATATGTTTTTTTTTTAATAAATAGCATTATCGCTTATAATCAAACCGACACAATTTTCAAATATATTTATGTCGTAGGTTGTTAGGCTTGTCACTTAGTGTACGAGCGTGCTGGAATGAAATGGACGGTACCATACAATAAACCATGACATAAGCGCAAATTAAAAAATAATAATAAAATATGCTGTAGTTTCAACAGCACGCACTAATTACTGCAATATTGGAAGAAACTTGTGAATATAGGCCACAGTTTTTATATTATTCTTTTAATAATTTATTACGACGGATTATAAAATTTGTTATTTGGATAATAACTTCGTGAATACCGTTTTTTGACATTTCCTAAGGGACCCAAGATGGAATTGAGTGAATGAGGTAATTTCCAATAGTAAAATTGCTACACTGTTAGAAAAAATTAACGCTTAAGTTGTTATAAAGCTCATAACACCAAAAAACGTCTGTTCCTAATTTCTTTACCGTTTTTAAGAGAGCCATCATTCATTTACGAGGTCATTTAGAACAAGAAAATTTCGGGCTTTGACACGAAGTTTTGGCAATTTCCGCACTTGGCGACACTTTTTGTGACCTCGCACTTTGTCGTTAATCTTAAGAACAAAAAGACTTTCTCTACTGAATTGTTACAGTAACAGTGTAAGACGACAGATTTAAATGATCAACTCTAATTGGCCCACAATGAAATATTGCCGTGATTATTAGGGTTGGAATAATGGCAGCTCAGTTCTTAATTTATAGGACACATTGTTTCATACCCACATTTTTTTTTATTAAAAGCACTTGTTTTAATTATAAAATAACCAACGTTTTAAAAACAAGTCCTTTTAAAAACAAATGTAAAGCTCGTTAATGTTGTAGATAAAAGCAAACCTGACAAACTGTAAAAACAATGCTTTATAATGCATTGTGATATTAATATTTTTTCTTTCTTGTAAGAAATATAATGTTTAACTTATATTAATTAACGTTGTTACTTTTATTTTTATAATTATTACGTAGTTATTACGTAGGTACTAGCAAAACAGATATAACTAACGTGTAATGTGCATAATTTAGCACGAATATATTTTTATGATTTTTCATTACACAATATTAATATAGTTATAAATATTTTATTGCATAGCGTGGTTTGGAATTTTTTAAACTCTGCGTCCTTTTAGTTGGTATAACTCTCAGTCTCTTCACCTGCCTCATCTTATCATGTCTCGAGACCTGCACTCTATAAGACACGCACTGGTTTAAAGAGAATTTAGTTTGGATTCGCACAAAAATTTCTCACTTTCTAACGCTATTAATCACAGGCGTTACTAACAGCAAAGGTTGTTTTGATGAAGAATAAGCACTTTTGTTGAATTGAAAATCATATTTAATTTATTATTATTTCTGTAGATATGAAAAATAATATCATCTCTAATAACTTTTTAAGCAATTAAAAAAAAAAAAATTTTTGTACGCACTTTTTAAGAATATTGAATTTGTGAACAAACATAATCTATATATTCGTCTGCTCCCTATCCCAATTAAAACAATAAGTAAAAAAGTTTACATTCTTTTATACTTATTATTATATACATACATATACATACATTATCATACTTTTTTTAGTTATATTGTAATTATAATCCAAACCGGTTATTTTGTTTCCCCATCACAATGAGAGAAGTTTTCGGGGGTACAAATACATTTTGTATGGTAACTCATTTAACAAACTACCGTTGGATAAAATGTTATTAAAATCCAACGAGAACTCTTTTCTTATATCTGGAACTAATTAACAGATTAATTGATTCGGCTATACATACTAAAAGTAGTAATAAAAACATAAATATAATGAATAAAAATCAAATTAATAATAGGTCCTCTGTTGTGCACAACCATAATTACTTTGTTTTTTCTGACCAATTGGGTCAGGGCTTTGGGTCTCTTTTAAGTAGGGAATTAAATAATGTACATAATATATGCTCACCTGGTGCTAGTTACCAGCACAATTTAGATAAAATAATTAATTTTGACTCAAAGTTGACTGAAAACAGTACTATTGTACTATTACATGGAGATGGTTTGTCGATTAAGAAAATTGAAATAATTAGTAATATTGAAAAATTATTGAAATTACATAATAAGAATAAGTGTAAAATTGTAATTTGTGCATTTCCATATTCATCTTCTTATTCAGACAAACAAAATAAATATATATATAATTTAAATTTGACATTATATAATTTGACATACCGTCATAGTGATGCATTCTTTTACTTTGATGTAAATAAATTTATTTATAATAGGTTTAGGATGACAAAAGGTACAATGTATCTGCCTTTATATTATAAAAAACAAATTGCTACTTTAGTAGCATTTCATTTAAAAAACTTCGTTATAACAGATATAACGAAAAATAAATGTACTTTAAATAATGTATTACTGACAGAACATAAGCGTTCCACTTTAAACTAAAGGATAAGACAAAGCCTAAGTTGTTAAATATTGTCCATCAAAATATACAAGGCTTAGGTGGCAAGGAATTGGAAGTGGAACTCTTTGTTCAAAAATATGACATAAGTTTGTTGTGCATTACAGAGCACTGGTTATCAAAGAATAACAATATTATAAATGTAGAAAAATATAAATTGTCAAGTTCGTTCTGTAGAGAGAAAGCTATTCGCGGTGGCTCACTTATCTTAGCTCGTAACGATGTAGTGTTAAAGTCTCGATCAGACATAGTGGCGCTCTCTGTCGAGCGAATTATTGAACTATCCTGCATTGAGCTCAATGAACATATTATTTTGTGCGTGTACCGACCCCCCTCTAGTGACTTTGATGAATTTTAAAACAAAATGGAGGATATTTTAACTAAGCTTTGTCATAAAAACAAGTCCGTGATTGTTTGCGGTGATTTCAATGTAGATATATTACAAGAAACTTCGTCTAGTGTACGTTTATTAAATTTGTTTAAATCTTTTAACTTACTGAACGTCTTTTTTGAACCTACTCGTATTACTAGTATTTCCGCGACTTGTATTGATAATGTGTTCTGTCGCTGTAACATTTATGAAGAAACAGTAATGACGAATTTAAGTTCAGACCACTGTGGTCTAAAATTTTCTCTATTAATTAATCACGAAAGTGAAAAGCCCCAAAAGTTTACTTGTAGACCAATTACAAAAAACCGGGTCCTACCATTTAAGAATACTGTTCAGCAAAAAGTGGGTAAAGTAGGCATGAGCGATGATAATCCAAATAATTTATATAATAACATTTTCGGTTTTTTGTTACACGAATTTAATAATGTTTTTAAGCCAAAAACTATGACTAAATACCTAAAACTTAAATTTAGTGATTGGGCTACCGTGGGAATATATAAAAGTAGAGATAAGTTATATGATTTATATAGTGAGAGGCAATGGAATCAATATCCGGTATTCTTGAATAAAGTTAGGATTTTTTCTAAAATATTTAAGACCGTTCGCATACAAGCTAAGTCGATTTACATAAGAAATAAAATCTTAAACTCAGAAAATAAAATAAAGGCAACTTGGGATGTTTTATCTAGTGTTTCTGGGAAAAATAGGGCTGCTAATGGACCTATTAAGTTAAAAATTGATAATATTGAAATAAATTCAAATTCAACTGTGGCGGCAATTTTTGAGACTTTTTTTAACGAAATTCCTTTAACAGTCACGCGTAATTTAAATTCTTCACCATGTGATGCAATCGTCGAATTGACGAATAACGTAAGAGTCAGTAATAAATGTTTTGTTTTTAAACCTGTTACATCATATGAAATTGTTAAAACTTTTAGAAATCTAAATATGAAAAAAACCGGTGATCTTTGGGGTATGTCAGTAAAATTTCTAATAAGTATTATAAATGATATTGCTCCACAATTATCCTTAAATTTTAACAAATGTATTGAAACCGGTACTTTCCAGGATTTAATGAAAAATAGTAAAGTAGTTCCTTTGTTCAAAAGTGGCGATAGACTAGAACCCGGAAATTATAGACCTATCTCTATTTTACCTATTTTAAGTAAAATCTTCGAAAAAATTATACTAAACCAAATGTCAGAATTTGTTTGTAGCAATGAAATCATGCATAGTGAACAATATGGTTTCACCAAAGGCAAATCAACAACTGATGCGGGTGCCGCGCTTCTTAAGCACATTTACGACGCATGGGAAAAGTCACAGAATACAATCGGAGTGTTTTGTGATTTATCTAAAGCCTTTGCTTGCGTGGCCCATCAAACACTACTTTGCAAACTTAATCACTATGGTGTGCGTAGTGCTGCGCTTGATCTTATTGCCTCTTATTTGAATCAAAGAGTTCAGACGGTTGATGTAAATAATTGTAAATCGGTTGGATCTCATCTAAAAATGGGTGTTCCACAAGGATCTATTCTAGGCCCTTTCTTATTTTTACTCTATATTAATGATTTGCCTTTTTACGTAAAAGGACTATGTGACATTGTACTTTTTGCTATTGATACCTCACTTATTTTTAAAGTTGATCGTAATAAAGCTAATTTTGACAAAGTTAACTGTGCTCTGTCACGTGTTCTTCATTGGTTTGAAATTAATAATTTGGCATTAAATACTAAAAAAACTAAATGCATGGAATTTACACTTCCTAATGTAAAAAGTCAAGATTGTAGTTTATTCCTTAACAATGAAGTGTTAGAACTGACTGACTCGACAACTTTCTTAGGTATAACTTTAGATAAAAAGCTCCAGTGGAACCCCCATCTCTCGACACTCGCAAGCAAACTTAGCTCAGCCGTCTTTGCAATTAAAAAAGTAAGACAATTAACAGACGTTAATACGGCTCGACTCGTTTATTTCAGTTATTTTCATAGTATATTGTCTTACGGTATCTTACTATGGGGCAGCGCTGCCGAAATTAATTCTATATTTATTTTACAAAAACGAGCTATACGGGCTATTTGTAACTTAAAAGCTAGAGACTCCCTAAGAGAAGTTTTTAAAGAAATCGGTTTTCTTACGGTCGCTTCTCAATACATTTTTAATAACTTACTATATATACGCCAAAATTTAAATGACTATAAAAAAAACAGCGACAGACATACAATCAATACAAGAAATAAAAATAGGCTCGTAACGCCTAAATTTCGACTTCAAAAAGTTAAGAAATCCTTCATGGGCTTGAGTATACGCATATATAATAAGGCTCCACAAGATATCTTAGATCTTCCTTTTCTTGATTTCAAATCTAAAATTAAAGGTATATTATTAAATAAATCTTACTATAACATTCAAGAGTTTTTGGTTGATCGAAATGTGTGGAACTTGGGTCATTGACTCATTTGCAGGGTTGATGTTATAATTTATAAGTCAAACATTGTTAAATTTTATTTAAAAAGAGCAACTGTTGAGTTTCTGGCCAGCTCTTCTCAGCAGAACAGCATTCCGAGCTGGTGGTAGCTTACTCACAGACTGACTATACTGACCAATTTAATGTAATTGACGATTCAAAAGTGCGTGTAAATGCCTACTTGAATAAAGATATTTTGAATTGAATTTGAATTTGAATTTAGATAAGCATAGTATCAAACCAAAATTAAACATAAGTACTTTAGGTATGTGCCATATACCTAACAAGCAGAAAGTTTTATATTTAAAATGTTTTCATAATAAAATTTTGCTTCGTTACTAAATAATATATGTAGTAAAATATATTAGTAGAATTAGTATACTTTACTTACTATGAAGTTTTAGTATTGATCAAAATAAAATTTAGGTTAAATTTTTGATTTAGTATTAAAAATATAAAATAGTTTTAGCGTCTTCAGCCTTCTGCTTCTTACCTAAATCTATTTAGTTTCCATGTAATCCTGGGACTATAATAGGATTATATTCATGTATATTTTTGGCTTCTTCATATGTTGGATAATCTGTGTAGCTTTAGTCTGAAGCCTTTCATAATGAAACAAAAAGTTACAATGTGAGAAATTGTAACGATGACACTATAGCAAGGAATAATTTATTACTCTGGGAGTGAAAACTTAAGAGTATAAAGTTATTACATAAGGGTGAAAAAAAAATTAAGACTTACAAGCTTGTTTAAAAAATTCTGTTACCGTTTTATTTTCCTTTAAGAATGTCTTAAATTCTTTGTTGAAAGTGAAATTGTGTTTGTTGTTCACTTATTTTATTTGATTCTGTACAATCAATGCAAAAAAACGAAAGAATTTTAAAATATTTTAGAATTTTTCTCTATTAGACAGGATTCTATTTTTACAGAATTTATATACAAACAATTGAACGAAATCGTAATTTATGAGATTTTATTATAAGATCACTACCCTTCTTAAAAAATTAACAAATCAAATACCTTATTGAGGCCTTACCTTACCTTTTAAATATTTTTTAATGTTTAAAAGTATTTTTTACAATTCTATGCATATCTTTATTCCGATAACAACATAATATTTAGTTGAGACATTTTTGAGAGCTTACATTACATTGTGTAAGTAACCTGAGTTATAAAAAGGGTCTTGACCCTTAATAGAGCTAATACCCTTGTCATGTTGAGATAAAATTAGTTCAACTCGAGCAGCTGTGTCTTGTTATACCATAACTTATCAAAATTTAAGTATATGAAATTATTATATTATATTTTCTACTTGTGTATTCTTAATGTCTATATTTAATATATAATTCTTAATTAATTCACTTAATTAATTCAAAATAATTCTACTTTGAATTTCTTTTCAATTGAATGGTACATACCGATTCTATTATGCAAAGTAAACACTACTATATTATTAGTACTATATATATAATTCGACCCATTCATAGTTTTTATTTTCAATAACTTACAGCTCAGATCTTAATAAACACTTTCGCTGCAATTAATGTTCCAGACCGTTTTAATTAAGAGGCTACCGTTAATCTTTGTTCCTCATCGGATATAAATTTTTCGTAGCAGTGAAGTAGTAAATTATTACTGGAACAGATGTTGTGACAAACAAGTGCGTAGACCAAAAAATAAAACAGATAGAACCGACGTGGTTTCAAAAAGATCGATAGATATTAATATATTTTTGTATACTCTTATAACGATAATAGTATAAATGTTATTATCAAAGTCTGAAGCAATTATCATTATATAAGAGAATGTTAAAGTTTGTTTTAATTATGAAATGTACTGAATTTTTTTAGTATTGATAAAAACTTTTGAATCATAACAAGAAATATTTTTCACAATGTGAATCATAATAGTATTCAAACGACATATAAAATATACATGTACAAAGTAATTAAGTAGTTTTACTTAGCAGGAGCGTTGGCCACGAATTCTGTGCTCGCTATATTACTTTATCTCGTTTATTATAATATGGCATATGGGCTTCGTAATGGCTTTTACCTTTAATAGACGTATATATATAATATTTAACTTTGGCAAAGATAAAGAGATAAATCAAATTATAACTATCCGTTTTTTATGAAAATTCAAATCGTAATATATTTTCAAGATATTTGAGCTGGTCTTAATTTCTACATTAACATGTAACCTGTTGGTTTTATACATACGATACAACATTAATAAAAAATTTTGAAATTTTTAAAATCTTGAATATCTTAAGTTAAAATCTAAGCATCTACACACTTACATATAAGGCATAGAAAGTTCTTGGACTTACTGAGATTTATAAATTTCCCCAGAGATATTTACTAAGAAACAAAGAAAAATGTCCTGTCACATTTTTGTTGCAGAGGTATATTATCGTATTTTTAAATGTAAACAAAATAAAATTAGAAATAAAAAACTACTTTTTTTTTGGATTTAATGAAACTTAGCAATATTGTAGCTACCAAATTACTCATATATAAATAGGCTATAGAAATGACTAAGTATAGAATTAATAACTTTTGCACGTGGTTTTGTCTGTGACATAACATAGATTGTAGCGCGATAACTAAATGCCACGGGAGATCCTGTTTTTAATAGTTTGTTTCCCTGAATTTTATATAATTATTTGTGAAATTCCTTCTTATTATTCGATGACTTCAGAAAGATTGTTATGTTATTCATATATATATCTTTACTTTGCCTGTGGATTAAAGGATTTTGACGTATGAGGTATTTAAAATGACGTATGAGGTATGAGGTATTTATTTTACGGTATTTTCGATTATTTTTGACGTGTCTACGTCAAAAATAATCGAAAATAATATTTTATGACTTATGTTACCCGACTACCTACGAGTTACCGTAAGTAACATATTTAAAACGTAAATGAAACAAACCTTATTTAAATACATTATAACTATGTGTGCATGTGTAACTTCTGATAAAATTAAAATAACTTTATTATTTTCGACATAAATGCAAATGCATCTTTAATAATCGTCTAAGTTATCTAAATAACGCTTTCTTTGCTACTTCACGAAAAAAAGTCAAACCAGTTCTGACGGATGCGAATATAAATTTATGCTTAGATAGGTACTTAAATGAAATTTTCTAATTTTAAGAGATATTTGATTTGTGGTTATTGTAACTAGATTTTTATATGAATATATAAATATATAATTTATTATACAAATAATTTTAAGTGTTAGTTGAAAACCCTAATTCTATCGAAATCAAGTTATTTATATTTCACATAAGCTGTGGCTGCGACTTCGTACGCGTAGATTTCGATTTTGATAAAACGTACCTTTTGTACTTACCAATGTATGTTAAAACTATAAACCGTCAAACAGGTAAGCAGCAATGGTACGACAATAAGATATTATTAACTCTTTTCTTTGTTAACCAATGGTAAAAAAAAAACAAAATGGTTCTCTTGCTCTTATAAAGGCCCCCTATATGAATTTTTGGATATATTTTTTTTGTGTTGTGTGCACAACTAAAAGACAAACAGATAAACAGACAAATTTAAAAAATGCTGAAAATGGATTATGTTAGTTATCACGTTTTCATGCGCCTTACCACCTAAGACTACATTCCACTTACCATCAGGTGGAATGTAGTCAAGCATTAGCCTAGACAGCTTAAAAAAAAAACACATTACGTTATATTTTTTTAATATTTTCAATGCACAATTCGGGGTGGTCTTCTTCGGAGGGTCACCCGCGACGCATACCAGCCGCTGGTGGCGGCTTCGGGTTCGGACCACGACCGTTTTCGGACGTGGTCCGGCCCCGGGAGGTTGAGTCGGATCGGGACACCTTCTTCGTTGAGGGAGTCCTGATTTGGCTCGGCCGGCTTGGGTGGAGGGCAGGGGAGCCCTTCGCGATTCAACAAGCCGGCCACCGGAGTGGGACGCGCTCAAGTCAACCGGGCGCGTCACTCCATGGAGGTGGTGGTCGCTCACGCGGCCTTCCGTCGGAGCAACGCGGATGTGTGCGCAAGCGTTCCCGTGGCGCTCCATTATGACGGAGAGGTGTTGACCGTCTGGTTTAGTGAGTAAGAGTCTCACATAACCGCTTCCATCTTCCCCTGGATGGAGGTGTGTATCCATGAGGATTCCAGACGTTAAAAAAAAAAAAAAAAAAAAAAAAAAGTTGGCTAAGCCGTTTCTGAGATTAGCGTGCACAAACATACAGATAAATAGACAAACTGAAAAACCATTGTTTTGGGTACTCTTTCTCTTATAAAGGCCCCCTATGATTTTTAAATATTTTTCATGTACAGAAATGGATCAGTGACAATTTTATTATATGTGTAGATTTACGCACTTACAACCAAGGTAGGATAATTAGATAATATATAGATATAAAAAGTGCGAATTAGTAACAAAAACAATCAAAGGCAAAAAGTTTTTTTTAGATGTAAAATTTGAAACTGTAGTAACATTATGTTTCAATCAATAACAAAAGCAACCATCCTAAATTATAAACCCCATCATATTAGGAAAAATATACTCCTGAAGCATCATTCAATCACTTGATTGTCTACTTAGGCTTACGAGGAGTAAACAACGGTTTAATTAAAAAAGAATCAAGAACAATATTTAATAAACAACATAATGAGTTCTATAGCCTTAAGTTTACTAAATCTATATAAATATAGTTAAAAACCTGATATTTCTCTGTTTTATTTTTTGTGTTTTTTAATTTTAACTCCCGATATTTGGAAAATTCTCAAAAATATCGTCAATTCAATTGTATAATTTAAAAAAAAAAACATTTTTCTAGGTTGTCTTTTAAGATTTATTATTAAAATAAGTATGTACCTATATCAGCTGTATTTGAGTTTAGAGAATATTTTCGCTCTCGTGATATGTATAACATATATATAAATATAAATTGAAAACTATTTACCTATTTAAGTTTTAGGTTTAGTTAAATACTTTAAGAAAACAGGATTTGTATTTTTTATGATGCAGGAACAGTCTTGGACTATATCTTAAAACTATTACCTTGCTTGAATCTTTACTAATTGTGCTATAAAATAGTAGTGCTAATATAGGATAACCATAGCTTATTTAGTTATTAGCCAGCTATTTATAACTTTCCGACTTACTATTTTTGATATTTTTATACAAAGTAGTAAACAATTAATAATCTTTCTGCTCAAAATGCAATAGCTTACCTCTAACTAAAGGGATTCTTATCAAAGCCTGTGGAAAAATAAACAAAGAGCTAACAGCGACCGAACTACGTGACACCGTTCAAACCGCTCTATTAGCCACACTCCGATAGCTTAACACGGCTCTCTAAAACCCATTGATTGCCAAATTTGCTGCTTAGTGCTACACAATTTGAATAATGTTATGTTAAAGATATGTAGTTTAAAATGTTTTTTTTTTACTTAAATACCCACAATTGTGATACTATAATATTGAATTATAATTAGTATAATTGTTGAATATAATGCCTAATATAAATATCATATCTTATATTCAAATAAAAACTATTCATAAGTCTATGATAATATTAAAATCAAGTGTTAAGCTTTAGATATTATATCCAATCTTTCCAATTAATAATGCTATTCTCAGATTAAATAGCAATTGAAAATATTTATTTTATATATTTTTGACCACAAAAATAAAATATACATGTTATACTGTTACATCAACATTGTATATCTACTACTGTAATAAGAATATCAGCTATAGCTACATTTTTGCTTGAAAAGAACTTTTAACAGCTTATATACAAGCTATAAGACCACGAGAAGCGTCACAACCGTGCACTAAAAGCATAGACAGAGCACCGTTTAATCGCCTTAACTGCGTTGCGGTACTCCAACAAAAATATGATTAATAACCTAATATTAGAACATTCATCTATATCTTGAAATTATTCTTTATTGTGGAAAGATTTTTTTACGCTACGATATAGTATATCGAGAAAATATCTCAATATAATAAATAAATAATAATAAAAAAAACTGTAGTGAGTTTAGCCAAACTTAGTTTAGTAAAATAATAATTATTCCTCATTAGCTCTTGCCAGCGCTTTAATTTGATAATGTTTACGTTTTTAGGTTTGTTTTTATTATAGCGAACATATATGACGGCGCACAAGACTGTTCCGGTGTGACACGTGTTCCGGTGGAATGTTATAATCGAATTTAATAGTGAGAGCCTTACAGTTCGGACCCCTTAACGGGACCGGTAGTTCAGGCAGCTCTGATAATTGTATACCTGCTAAGTAATTTGTTATAATTGATTACCTACATTTAATACAAGAATTGTAATATTGTGATTGTGTGGTTTAATTGCCTGAGACCTACGCCTCGGATCCTGTACCAGGAGACGTCATCAATACCGAATAAGCATCTAATATACCTCCGATCTCCAACATATATTAGCTATTAATTTTGGATGAAAGTTAAAGAACTTTCCTTATGTAAAAGCATCGTAGGCAATAAATAACTTGTGCTTGTTTCCGCATACAATTTCCACATTCATACAAAACCGCGAGTTCTAAACTAAATAAGAAAAAACATATTTTCAATAAGCTGAATATAAAAAAATGAGAAAAAGGTTGTTTTTCTAAATCTTAGGATATTAGGTATAGCAGAGTATAACCTATAATCATAATAAAGTTCGATATTTTACCTGACGCAAGAACAAGGCAACAAACAAACAAATAAGCAGACAATTTTAATTTTTTTTGGTTAGTTTTAAACTGAATACAGCAATACATTTTTGTTAAAAAAAAAACAATATTTTATGTACAGGTTTTATCCCGTATACATTAAATGGTAAATTACAAACAGTTTCACTATACGAGCTAATTACGTTTGCGACAGACAGAGGATTGAAAAAAACCGAAATGATTTAAGAAATTAACTTTAATTAAATTTAAACTTATTACAAATTAACCCTATGAACGATGATTCCACCTCGATGTGGGAATATGGAATGATCGTTCTTACAAATAATATTAATTATTAAAACTCATGGGAATACAATGCAAATGCTTTATCGACAAATTACTTTATTAAATATAATATTACAGAAACTCAACGTAAGCGGTTTCCATATAGTAGTTCTATGTAACTCCTCCCCCCTAAGAAAGGCGACTATTTCAGTACGTTCAGTGAAAATGTTGCCGGAATGGTTTCAGGGTTGCCAGATGTTTTCAGGATCTCGAGCGATGGCTGCTTTTCTTTTTGTACATTCTTGTTGTTTTTATATAGGTAACGTCGAATTGCCAAAATAATACTGAGTACGGCTGTACCTAATAGTATAGTATAAAATGGTATTGTGGTATGATACAAGGCATCTTTTCGCACTTCATCGATTCGGATAGGAGTCTGAATCATAAGCTGGTCCTGGACATCATGTAATCCTTGAAGATCAATAGATTTTAAGTGTATGTGAGTCGCTTTGGCTGACTGCTTTAAGGTGTCATAGGGTATTTTCATTAGTTTTAGGGGTTGTCCTTTAATTTCGTTGTAATCATTTGCTATTGTGAATTGTTCCGATTTCAAACGACATCCAGTAGGAATCGTAGCTAGGTAACTTCCCTGTAGTGATGTGTAGTCCTTTTGGTTACAAATCAGTTGCACTTTCGTTTGTTGAGGAAAGGACAAGGCGTAGTGCTTGTCATCGAGTTTCTCCATCGCTTCTTTAGTCAAGGTGACTGTAGTAATTTCACAGGTTTTTTGTATGACTTGATTGATGATCAATTCCTGGATACAATCTGGTCTGTTGTGAATCTGATGATAAATTTCCTTCTCACAGAGATACCAGTTCTTTACCTTCGGGCATTCAGCCTCCATGTACACAAATGATATCTCGATTGTTGCTAGGAAAGGGAAAGGTGGGATAAGAGCCTGGTCGTGCTTGTTCGGTACTACTGATAATTTATAAAAATCATAAGTTTCTTTAGAATAAATTGGAAATTTAAATATAAAAACTATTTGCTTATTAATAAAGTACGACCCTGGTTTAATAATATTATAATATTCTCTAAGTTCTAAATCTAATATTTGCTCTTTTGAGTAAATTGCTTTTAATTTTAAGACCATAGATTCTAATACCTCAATGTCTATAATAGAATGATGTGTACTAGAAGCCTGGATAAAAGCTAAAGTATTTTCTATTCTAAGTAATTCTAAAGATAAATCTTCTATGTTTTTACTAACTCTAGAAGTTGAGCAAAATTTGGGTATTTTGTTAAGCTATCGTCACTTATAGCCTTATTCTGTAATAATAATTCTAAGGTATTATTTAACATAATCTGGTTATCTACTATTTGTCTAATAACGTTTAAATGTTTTAACATCCACTCCTTGCTCAGACTGATGTGGCTATTAAATTTAGATAATAATTTTATTTGATTATTTTCTAATACTCTAATTGCCTCATTATATTATTATTGCCGCATCATCGTGATCTAAATTACCGGTTAAACTTTTTATCATAGTACCTAAACTATCTCTAAGACCTCTTTTTACTCTACTAGGCTCTAAAGAATGTAGTTGTTTTAAAATATTGCCAAGCTTATTAGTAAGGTAATTAATTTGAATTTCATATAGGTTATAGGTTATATTACTCATGCGATTTTTACAGTCAAGCAGTTGAGTTTCTAATGAATGAATATTAGTCTCAATGTTATCTAAATTTATATATTGTATGAATGTATGATAGTGCGTAGTCAGTTTCATGGGTCCGAGTTTGAAAGGTAGTATTCCTGGTCCGTCGTTAAGACTCTCGAGTTTTATCTCCTGAGGTTGAGTCATTGAGAGGGTTGTTACTAGGAGGATTCTGTAACAAATTAGCTGTTTTAGGGACTCGTTTTAGTCGTGATTTGGCTATGGGGCCACGTTTTTTAGAGGTATAAATATGAATTGGTAAGTCGGCTAGTACAGTGTCATGAGTGTATCGTGGAGCAGTCTTTTGTCGACTAGCAGTTGGATTTTTTATAAAAACTGATTGTTGGGGTGCATATTCCTTTTCAGGTTCGCGATCTTTATTTCTTTTTTCTATTAATTCGGTCTGATTTTCAAGTGATGATGAATTAATAATATCGTATACTTGTTTCATTTTATCTTTATGAATTTGAGTGTATTGTTGCAAGAGCTTTTGCGTTATATCTATATCCGTCCAATCCCTAGGGTCAAAATGTCCAGTCAACAAATCAAAAGGGCGACATCGTGTGAAACTATGTATGGAGCTATTATAGGCTATTATAGCATGGGGCACAAGGTTTATTATTGGTTCGTCTTTATGTTTCAGTTTAAGAAGTCTTAGGTGTTCTAAAAGAGTTAAATGAAATCGTTCTACGTTACCATTGTCATTAGGTGAATGAGCTAGTATTCGATGGTGGTTAATTTTATGAAGTCTGGTAAATTCCATAAATAATTGATTAGTACATTCGGTTCCATTGTCAGTAATAAGAGTCATAAGAATTATTGTCAGAAGTCATGTTTAATTCATGAGAAAATCCGGGTGTAAAATCAGTATCGTAGTAATCAGTATAGTATTTGAAAATATCTTTAAACATGTATAGCCATGTTAAGCTTATTTAAATTTATATAAATAAAGAATGAAAAATAAACTGATACGGGCAGGGATTCGAACCCGCGACTACTGGGAAACCGTCCCGTCGCTCTACCAACTGAGCCACCGTATCGCTGTCCGTCTCGGTGAATTAAGCATTCTATATGTAATCGTCTTTATCGGGACGGTGGTGACATCTATTAGGTTTCTTTCGAAAATCCTAACCAATGTTTCTAACTTTGCAGTATAGATAAACATTGAAAAGATGCCACTACCGAAATTAATGTTTGAAAATATCTTTAAACATGTATAGCCATGTTAAGCTTATTTAAATTTATATAAATAAAAAATGAAAAATAAACCGATACGGGCAGGGATTCGAACCCGCGACTACTGGGAAACCGTCCCGTCGCTCTACCAACTGAGCCACCGTATCGCTGTCCGTCTCGGTGAATTAAGCATTCTATATGTAATCGTCTTTATCGGGACGGTGGTGACATCTATTAGGTTTCTTTCGAAAATCCTAACCAATGTCCAGTCAACAAATCAAAAGGGCGACATCGTGTGAAACTATGTATGGAGCTATTATAGGCTATTATAGCATAGGGCACAAGGTTTATTATTGGTTCGTCTTTATGTTTCAGTTTAAGAAGTCTTAGGTGTTCTAAAAGAGGATTTTCGACGGGACGGTTTCCCAGTAGTCGCGGGTTCGAATCCCTGCCCGTATCGGTTTATTTTTCATTCTTTATTTATATAAATCAGTATAGTAATTGTACTCCGGCTCATAACAATGATTGTAATATGAATCGTCATATGCCGCACATTCATTTACATTCATTTCCCGTGATTTAAAATAATTCATGGGATTATTCAAGGATAAAGGTTTTGGTGTAAAATGTTAGACACCACTCATAGGTTAAGGACCTTGAAGTGGGTTATTTCGGGGTGGTAATCTAAAAATGTTACTACGAGGTCTATAATTTGGTGGAGGTGCAGCGAACATCCTTTGTGTATTAGTAATAATGCGTGGTTGATTATATCCGGTTACCGGGAATTTAAAGGGTTGCGGTGGAGGTCCCATAGGGCGCTGATTTAATGGAGCCGGCCAGTTAGGTACTGGGTTATTATGAGGTTTTGTATGAGTGAATGTTGCTGGTTGTAACGAATTAGTTGGTTTAGGGGTCGTCTGAATTTTATGGGAGTCGCGTTGTTGTAAATACATTACGTTAAGCTCCTCTTGAACGAACTCGAGAGCTTTCTCTATCGTATCTGGGCGCATGCATCGTATGCGCGACCCTAACGGTTCTTTTAAACCCCGTACATATGCTTGCATGGTAACTTTTTTGTAAAGCTCTCGTTTCGCTTGGACTGTGGTGGGCAAACTTTCATGCAAAGTTACGTACGTCATAATGGTGCTAAATAAAGTTTGGCAATGATTGTAAAACTCTTGCGGGGTACGATTACTCTTTCCAATATTCATCGTTTGCCAAAACCTGTTACTCCATTATTTAAATTTTTACCTGTTAACGAGACCGAAGTTAAAAAGCATTTATTAGCCATAACATCAAAGGCCACTGGTTTCGACGAGATTAATCGTGTCATGGTCCTGTATCTCATTGACTGTCTCATAAATCCCCTTACCTATTTAATCAACTTTTCCTTGTCCTCAGGTACTTTTCCAGGTCTGTGGCGTAAAGCTCTCGTCCTACCATTACCAAAAACCTCCAATCCATTATCACCATCTCACTACCGTCCTATCTCAATATTGCCATTTTTCTCAAAGATCATTGAATCCATTGTCCATTTTCAAATTTCCCAATTCCTTACTAAACACGATCTCCTGGATCCATTACAATCTGGCTTCCGTACTGGCCATAGCACTACTACAGCACTTTTAAAAGTTACGGAAGACATCAGGGAAGGAATGGGTAACCAAAAGGTGACCATTCTTGTTCTGGTCGATTTCAGTAACGCATTCAACGCAGTCGACCATGACATTTTACTCGCTATGCTATTGCGGTACAATATCTCGGTTGAATCTAACAGGTGGTTCTCCTCTTATCTTCGGGGTCGCCAACAAGCCGTTCGCACTGATGAGGGCCTCTCTGATTGGTGTAATACGATTGCTGGCGTCCCACAAGGCGGTATTTTATCTCCCTTATTATTTTCAATTTTTATCAGCTCCATTACCTCTTGTCTAAATTGTCAATATCATCTTTACGCCGATGACTTGCAGCTTTATGTACATTCCAATGTCAACCTGCTTAATCCAGCTATAAATACTTTAAATGTTACCCTTGAGCGAATACTAACCTGGTCATCAGAATTTGGTATCATAGTCAACCCTAATAAATGTCAAGCGATTATTGTAGGCAGTTCTAGCCAGCTAGCTAAAATTAACTTAAGTACTTTACCGAACGTGATTTTTGACGGCCACACGATACCTTTCTCTTCACATGTAAAAAACTTGGGCATATTTATTGATAGTTCTCTTAGTTGGAATGTACATGTCCGAGAATTATCTCGCAAATTCTACAGGACATTACATCCTCTGCTACGTTTAAAAAAAATTCTACCTTTCAGTGCCAAATTAAATTTGGTTAATATTTTATTACTTCCAATTCTTAATTATGCAGATGTGTGCTATTTGTATGCCAACGAGGTACTTCTTAACAAACTTGACCGGCTACTTAATACTTGCGTACGTTTTATTTTCGAACTTCATAAATTTGATCATGTGTCAAGCTATAGGTCCCAACTCAAGTGGCTACCTATTCGCAAGCGCAGAAAACTTAGAATTTTATGTCTTCTTCACTCCTTATTGTTCAATCCTCGTACACCAAATTATCTTAAATGTAATCTCTCTTTCTTATCTGACACGCATGACAGACCACTCCGCTCTTCTAGCAATTTATTGCTTCACACTCCTCTTCATCGGACTGCTTTCCAATCTAAATCGTTCGCATTAACGGCCGTTCGACTTTGGAATGAATTGCCAGAGTCAACGCGTAAAATTTCTTCCCGTGATGTTTTTAAACGTTGTGTAAAAGAGTTTTTCCTAAACGATAATTAGTTTCATTAGTATTATTGTCATTTATTTCATATTAATCTTATTATTTACATTTATACATATAACATTAAAAAAAAACAATATTATAAATATTAATATAAAAAACAGTATCCCGCCGACGTGGGCCTTACGACCAGTCCGTCGGTGGTTAGGGCGACAGCGAAAGAAACTTCCTCACAATGCGTGCCGTACCCAAAACTGCTGCTCTTTGCATCCGACCCTTGATGCAGTTTTTTAGTGAGAGCCTCTTGAGATGATGATCGAGACTCTTCGCTATAAGACCATTGACGGAAACTACCATCGGGACAATTATTGTTGAGTCAACATCCCACATGTCGGTAATCTCGTGAGCTAAGTCCAAGTATTTTGACAGTTTGTCCTTCTCAGCTTTCACAAGATTAGCGTCACACGGGACACTGATATCAACAAGAAATGCCCGGCGCTCTAACCGATCTACCAGCACGATATCAGGCTTATTGGCTACAATAATCCTGTCCGTTATGATAGATCGGTCCCAATAGAGCTTAGCATGACCATTTTCCAAAACTGGCTCCGGTGAGTACTTATAATATGGCACTTCAAAAGGTACCAGACCGTATTGAAGAGCAAGTTCTTGGTGGATAATCTTGGCTACTCGGTTGTGCCTGTGCAAATACTCTCCATTGGCAAGACGATAACAACCGGAAATAACATGTCTGATGGATTCCCCAGGTTGGTGGCACGCACGACATATATCAACAGTGCCATCCTTTATTATGTATTTCCGATAGTTGTTCGTCTTGACAACTTCGTCAGCAATTGCACAAGCAAAACCTTCGGTTTCTCCAAAGAGATCACCGAATCGTAGCCAAGCCACGGACGCCAGAAGGTCTACATCAGGCCCATAGAGTGCCTGGTGGAACCGTCCATGAAGCTCCTTACTCTTCCATATATTTATACGGTCGTCAGTGCTAAGTACTACCGGTTTATGCCAGTTGTCTTTGGCTAAGGAGATTGTGTGAGGCCTTTATCTACTGCAACAATGTCCCGATGCATTCCACACTCAGCATGAAGGAAATATTCTCTAAGATTGCATACCTCACGGTTGTGTAAGTTTTTGGCATTAAGGAAGCCGCGACCCCCACACTTCCGTGGAATATACAATCTCATCACTGATGAGCGCGGATGATGCATGCGATACATTGTCAATATTTTTCGGGCCTTTCGGTCCAGGGCATCTAATTCGGTCTGAGTCCACCTTAATATGCCGAAAGTATACATCAGCAGGGGCATTACCCAACTGTTGAATGCACGCACTTTGTTACCTCCTGACAAAAGACTTTTTAGGACTTTTGTCAAGCGGTTAAAGAAGCGTTCCTTCACTAGCTGTTTAATGTCCCCACTTAGTATGCCTAAGCATTCCGACATACCAAGGTATTTGTAGGATTCGGTTTCAGAGAGGGATCTGAGGGACATTGTCTCCGAGAGTTGTAAATATTCGCTATTTACAACTCGGCCATTCTGCACAATTGCAACCGCGCATTTATCTACACCAAACTCCATCCTAATGTCATTACTAAACGTTTGCGTAACGCTTAGTAATGATACCAGATCTGCTTTATTTGGTGCAAATAATTTGAGATCGTCCATGTACAAAAGATGTGAAATGATCTCACCCCCTTTGCGAAAGCGAAATCCCAGTTTTGAATCCCTAAGCAACGTGCTTAAGGGGTTCAAAGCCAGGCAAAACCACAAAGGACTCAAGCTATCACCCTGGAAAATACCTCGCTCAATCCTTACAGGTTCGGAAGTAAGAAGACTTCCTCCGCCCCCTGGAAGACAAAGGACCGTTGTCCATTGCCTCATACATGAATCAAGAAAAGCGCATAGATCTGTGTCAATCTTATACACTTCTAGTACTTTTCTCAACCATGTATGAGGCACCGAATCATAGGCCTTTTTATAATCAATCCAGGCGGCGGAGAGACCCTTCTTACCTCGGCGAACCTTTTCATTAATGGCCATGTCAATAAGGAGGAGCTCCTTAGTACCACGAGACCCAATCTTACATCCATTTTGAGCGGGATCTAAAATGCTGTTTGCATACAAATGTGTGTTTAATTTTGAAGTCAACATGGATGTAAGAAGCTTATAAATTGTTGGTAAGCACGTGATAGGTCGAAAGTTCTTTGGATCCGTGATACTACCAGACTTGTGGAGCAGAAAGGTGATTCCTGTTGTCATAAAAGATGGTAGGGATCCGTGATGATTATTAGTATTATTATTATTATTATTTTTTTTTTTGTTTTTTTCTTTTATATACAGATAAATATTATATATGAATTTCTTAATATTATTTATATATTATATTAAAATTATATTATATATGACGGCGCACAAGACGATTTAGTTGATTTTTTTAACTGACAGATGACAGTTGACGGAAGACATAACACCGAGCGCTGGGGAGGCGGCCATTACTAGTTGAGTGCGAGACGCGAGTGTGCGCGCACGCACCCACGTGTTCCGGTGGAATGTTAATCGAATCGGTGGTTCACGCAACTCTGATAATTGTATTCCTACTAAGTAATTTGTTATAATTGATTACGTACATTTAATACAAGAATTGTCATATTGTGTGTGTGGTTTAATTGCCTGAGACCTACGCCTCGGATCCTGTACCAGAATATTCCATCAAGAACGAGCAAGTCACTAATGTGCATCCATCTCCGAAATCAGAAGTGGGATTCACTCGGGCATCAAAACCACCAACTACCCGCGAGATTAGTTTATTGAAGCTACAAAATCACGTCAAGCAAAAAAAATGAAGTGATTTTATTATTTGAAACGCACACTACAAGATAATAACAATGAAGTTCCAGAATCAATACAATCAATCAATAGTTGATAATCAATGGTTGTAAATCAATCAATCAATCAAGTTAAATTTATGTTATCTCAAAACTTCAAAATGGAGATCTACCCACATATCAAGAAAATCGAGTGAAAATACCTATTGAATCGCTTATGCAAGTCGTTTATTAGATTATATGACAAAGCGTTGGTAGAATTCTACGAAAGAAGAAATCGCTGCTGATGAACAAAGAAAAGAAATGAGAAATTATGGCGGTGACTACGCGGTGCGAATGGCGGTAATGGTGCGGCGCGGATGGCGGTGATGGTGCGGGGCGGATGGCGGTGACGGCGCAGCGCAGTTGGCGGTGACGGCGCGGCGCGGCTGGCGGTGACGGCGCGGCGCAGCTGGCGGTGAAGGCGCGGCGTGGCTGGCGGTGACGGCGCAGCGCGGTTAGCGGTGACGGCGCGGCACGGCTGGCGGTGACGGCACTGCGCGGTCGGCGATGACGGCGCAGCGCCGATGGTGCTGATGGTGCTGATGTTGCTGATGGTCGTGACGGCGGTCGTGGCGATGGCAACTATGGCAGCGGTACTGGTAAAGTGCGGTGCGAGCAACGCTTTGAGGTCTGCGCAATTTATCCACCATCGGATACGTCACAGTATAAAGGTGAATTCGTTTCGATTTACTTCCAATTTTTGTGGTAAATACTCGCTAGATAAAGAAAATTAAGCGATCAAATGTAGTGCATCAGAGACTGAACAACCTTTCAGACAATTAAAGTTGAGTCATGTAAACGAAAGTAAGTTCTTCTGAATTAATTCTTCGAATTGGAGATCTGATATAAGGTTATAACGCAAAGGCTGATTGAAAAGGCTCATGCGCCTGAATCACGTCTGTCATTGTAAGGGCTGATTGAAAAGGCCTCGTACGCCTGAATCACGCCAAAAAAAAATGGTCGGCATGGGCCTAGTATGCCCGGTCCTCATTCTCAGGTTGGCTGGTCGGTAAGGGCCTAGTACGCCCGGTCCACGCCTCGCGGTAGCTGTTGGCTGGTCGGTAAGGGCCTAGTACGCCCGGTCCACGCCTCGCGGTTGTTGTTGGCTGGTCTGTAAGGGCCTAGTACGCCCGGTCCACGCCTCGCGGTAGTTGTTGGCTGGTCTGTAAGGGCCTAGTGCGCCCGGTCCACGCCTCACATTAGCTGTTGGTTGGTCGAAAGGGCTCCATACGCCCGGCCTAGCCATAAGAGATTGTCAGTTGTAAAGGTCGGAAGGGTCGCCTGCACCCGGACCCAGTCGAACATATAATGTCGATGGTCGAATTGACCTAATGCGTCCGGTCCATATCTTAGCGAAGTGTATTGTAGGTCTAAAAGTATAGCCCTCAGGTCGAGTTATCAAATTAACGTTATGTAACCACTCATCAAAAGCCAGCTATTTGTCAGGCATGGGCGAGCTAACAATAATACTTGACTGTAATGTTTCAGTTGATTCTGTACGAGACTAATAACCGCACGAGGACGTGCGACAGTCAGGGTTGGCCGTGACGGCGCACAAGACGATTTAGTTGATTTTTTTAACTGACAGATGACAGTTGACGGAAGACATAACACCGAGCGCTGGGGAGGCGGCCATTACTAGTTGAGTGCGAGACGCGAGTGTGCGCGCACGCACCCACGTGTTCCGGTGGAATGTTAATCGAATCGGTGGTTCACGCAACTCTGATAATTGTATTCCTACTAAGTAATTTGTTATAATTGATTACGTACATTTAATACAAGAATTGTCATATTGTGTGTGTGGTTTAATTGCCTGAGACCTACGCCTCGGATCCTGTACCAGAATATTCCATCAAGAACGAGCAAGTCACTAATGTGCATCCATCTCCGAAATATATGTATATATATAAATATATATATTTGTATATGTCTATGTATATGTGTGTGTGTATATATATATATATATATATATATATATATATATATATATATATATATATATATATGGCCAGTATATATCTTGTTTCATTTGTTCAATTAGTTTTTTTTTTGTTGTGTACTGTAAGTGTAATTTGCACGCCAACACGTTAATTCTTATACTTTTTTTTGTTGTTTTAAGGTTGGCTGGTAGAAAATGCCAAATAGCATTAAGTCCGCCTTTTGTACACTTTCCTTTTTGTTAAATTGTGCAATAAAGAATTAATAAATAAATAAAATTACCTTGGCTTGCTATAGAAAGGTCATTATATAATGCGGTCTCATCACGTTGATCCGAGAAGTTATTTATGAGGGCTGTTCGCATACCTAGCCAGTTTTCTGGTATACCGTTTGCATTTATAGTGCATGCGGCTGTCCCTGTTATTTTATTTAAAATTCCATTTAACAAACATACATTGGAAAACTCGCTATTAGGATTATCATTAAGGTATTGTGTAGCCAACGAATCGCATATTTTTATAAAACGAGTGAGGATATTTGGATTTCCGTCAAATTCCGGGATTAAGCGGAGGACTTTGAAAATATCGTCTGGGCTATATTGCGTCATTATTACTGGCTTTGATTTAATTTCTACTCCTAAATTATTTAATTTTAAATTGCCTAATCCTATAATATCTCTATTACCATCCGTTAACTGTCTGCGGGCCTGGCGCGATTCAGGCTCCCGCGAACTAAAGGCTCTGGGGTGATAAATCTTGAAGTTTAAGATTCAAAGGAGCAACACGAGAATAATTCAAGTGTACTTACATATACAGCATTTCTGGTTTTCTCTTCGAATCGATTTTCAGATTCCTCCCCTGGTCTGCTGCAGGTCCGTAGATTCAGGATATCCGGAACGGTGCTTGATAGCCAACCCGGGTGACTCGCGACGCGAATATCGATGTAAGATATGGCCTTGAAGTTTCCCGCGAATATCCTACCGACTGCGCCAATTACGTTTGCGACAGACAGAGGATTGAAAAAAAACCGAAATGATTTAAGAAATTAACTTTAATTAAATTTAAACTTATTACAAATTAACCCTATGAACGATGATTCCACCTCAATGTGGGAATATGGAATGATCGTTCTTACAAATAATATTAATTATTAAAACTCATGGGAATACAATGCAAATGCTTTATCGACAAATTACTTTATTAAATATAATATTACAGAAACTCAACGTAGGCGGTTTCCATATAGTAGTTCTATGTAACTAGGTCACCTTGTGAAGTGTACCTGCGATTAAGTAAACAAGGACAGAAATAAAGAAAACATTATAAAAACAAAAAGCCATGCAAATGTTACCTTACCTTAAATTACCTATTAAATTAGTTTTACATTATTGTTACCTTAAATTACTTATTAAATTAGTTTCTACAAACGACAAATCACTTATTGATTTTCTAGGATATTGTTCTAAAGCCATTATTTAAAATGTTTTAATAAGAGTTTAAAAATGTCAACAATAGCTTCTGAAGTAACAATAGACTTCCGTCTACCGACAGACACCTTTGTCAGCACTCAATGGACTCCTGTGACTGGAAAATGGGTCCCAGATTAATAATTTTGTAAACTAATGAGGAATTTGGCTTATTAATGCTATAATTATTTGTAAAGGGTGAATGATTATGGAATTATCTTAGTTCAAAATATGAAAATCTATAGAATAAAATTTGAGAAAAAATGGTGTGAAGTACCTATATTGTTTGCATTTTATTTTGTTGCACATTAAAACAGTATTATAAAAAAATCTTATAAGTCGTATTAGAAAATTTAAATATTCGATTTTTTTATTTATATATACAGTAGGTATTGGCTATATTTATATAATATTCAAACATTGTTTTATCATTGTCATATATTTCTATGTTAGCGTTAATATCTCTTGGTATTTTACGATAATCAAATTTTTAATCCCGTAAATGTTTTTTTTAATGTAACGAATAAAAAAAAAAACAGCTTATTTAAACATTTTTAGATTCATTATTAGTGAAATAATGAATCTAAAAAGTGAATCAGCAACACAATATCTTCAATGACTTTACACGTTTTTTTTTTTTGCTTCAGTGACTAGATTGTAGCAAATCAACCAATCTTTTATTCATGGTAATCTATCATATCTATATATGAATTTCAGCAGCAAACCGCCCTTATACTTAAAGTTGTCACACAAATGCTTCACATTTAATAAAACATAAAGAGGTGTAGTAGCAGCCAGCAATATGTCACAGCGTCAGTGTCGGAAGCTTCGTAGATTCCTAGATTTTTGTAACGTAACCAAAAGACAAGTCATTCCATACATATATATTATACTATTCTACATTACTATGTTCGACTTTTAATGTTGAAATTATTTGTTGAAATTTAGGTGAGCAATAATCGTAAAGAATATTTTTCCTACAGCACACATTTAAAAAACTTATTTTCGTAAAAATGGACATCCTCCTTTTTATAACAGACTTATGATATAAAGGTAATTTAAAGGTTTTTGTAATATTATATAAAGTTTGTACGTTTGTTGTTATTTTTTCTTAGTTTTATTAAAGCTGGAAAAAAAAGGTTCAGGATAGGATAATAAGGACATAAGACAATTATAAATGATATTGCTCCACAATTATCCTTAAATTTTAACAAATGTATTGAAACCGGTACTTTCCAGGATTTAATGAAAAATAGTAAAGTAGTTCCTTTGTTCAAAAGTGGCGATAGACTAGAACCAAACCAAATGTCAGAATTTGTTTATAGCAATGAAATCATGCATAGTGAAAAATATGGTTTCACCAAAGACAAATCAACAACTGATGCGGGTGCCGCGCTTCTTAAGCACATTTACGACGCATGGGAAAAGTCACAGAATGCAATCGGAGTGTTTTGTGATTTATCTAAAGCCTTTGATTGCGTGGACCATCAAACATTACTTTGCAAACTTAATCACTATGGTGTGAGTAGTGCTGCGCTTGATCTCATTGCCTCTTACTTGAATCAAAGAGTTCAGACGGTTGATGTAAATAATTGTAAATCGGTTGGATGTTACCTAAAAATGGGTATTCCACAAGGATCTATTCTAGGCCCTTTATTATTTTTACTCTATATTAATGATTTGCCCTTTTACGTAAAAGGACTATGTGACATTGTACTTTTTGCTATTGATACCTCACTTATTTTTAAAGTTGATCGTAATAAAGCTAATTTTGACAAAGTTAACTGTGCTCTGTCACGTGTTCTTCATTGGTTTAAAATTAATAATTTGGTATTAAATACTAAGAAAACTAAATGCATGGAATTTACACTTCCTAATGTAAAAAGTCAAGATTGTAGTTTATTCCTTAACAATGAAGTGTTAGAACTGACTGACTCGACAACTTCCTTAGGTATAACTTTAGATAAAAAGCTCCAGTGGAACCCCCATCTCAAAATCAATCAACATCAAAAAAGTAATACAATTAACAGACGTTAATACGGCTCGACTCGTTTATTTCAGTTATTTTCATAGTATATTGTCTTACGGTATCTTACTATGGGGCAGCGCTGCCGAAATTAATTCTATATTTATTTTACAAAAACGAGCTATACGGGCTATTTGTAACTTAAAAGCTAGAGACTCCCTAAGAGAAGTTTTTAAAGACATCGGTATTCTCATTTTGCAGGGTTCATGTTATAATGTATAAGTCAAACATTATTAAATTTCATTTAAAAAGAGCAACTGTTGAGTTTCAGACCAGCTCTTCTCAGCAGAACAGCATTCCGAGCTGGTGGTAGCTTACTCACAGACTGATTATACTGACCAATTTAATGTAATTGACGATTCAAAAGTGCGTGTAAATGAATACTACTTGAATAAAGATATTTTGAATTTGAATTTGAATTATATGTGTTTTGAGATAGTTAAGTTATTGTTCAGTAATTAAGTATATTTCAAAAATTCTGATAATAACAGCGTTAAAAATATTATTTCTGTTTCCTACATTTTTAAACAGTTTACGTTAACATAAATAATAGTACCGGAAAAGGCATTTTCTTTGTGAAAATGCGAGTAAATTGCTTTATAATACGTCGATGTTAATGAGGGTTAGAAAAAATAATATACACTTTAAAAGCTCGTAACGAGCTTTTGTAAGCTTGAGATTTATCAGCTTTTTTGTTTGAGTATATTATTCAATTTTTAATAGACTTTCACAATTAATATATTTTTTCACAGTTAATATATATAGCGTAACAGATAATAAAATTATTTTAATTAGTTTCATATTTTTTTACTTCAGTGTAATTTTAGTGTAGATTAATTATCGGGTTACATAAGAATAAGATTTTATTTTATTTATTGGAGCTAAAAGCATTCTACAAACTTAGGATAATAAACCAACAGCACAAGACATTTTATAAGATTTGTCTAGTAGATTTGTTAGTTCGTTATTATAGTTCAAAATTTAATTCCATAAAGAAAAATTAAGAAAAAAATTCGGAGGCAAAACAGAAAATTCTTTTAACGTTGCATAATAAATAGACCACAACTTGAAATTTAATAAAATCTGTCCAGTTATTTTTTATTTTGTAATTACATCCAAAATAAGTTTTTATGTTAACCATACTGATCATACTTTATTAATTTATGGGATGAAAAGCAATATATATAGTGGCACTTTAAATGTGCTATTAATATCAAAATCGATTTGGTCTTTCTTCCAGGATACCTGAAAAAATAAACAGAATAAACAAGAAAACGGAAAAAATAAAAACCTTTCGCTTGGAGTTCCTTGTCAGGAACGGAAGATCAAGCCATTATTTATGTTTAATAGTATTCTGTACACAGAGGCATAATCTCGGTGCGATTTTGTAAAACTTATAGATTTTCCATAATCATTTATAAATAAACTTAAAGTTGTCATAAAATTCTTACCCTGTTACTTATAAAAATTACTATGCAATGGTTATATCGTACTTAAACTATGAATAGTTATATTCGGTTTGAGCTATGAATAATGTAAGAATAATTTCTTACTCATAAACTCGGTATAACATTGTCATAACTATTCTATCATTATGTCAAATGCACAAAACGGCAAAGTCGGAATTCATATACAAACTTGCGAAGAAACGAAAAATTATGTTTTTTCTGTAATATACTTTAGTACTTTCAATGTTGACGTATAATGACATAACTCAGAAGTAAATATAATAATTAATGATAAGTTTTGCCATTAAATCAATCAATCAATCAATTATTATTTTATTTAATAAGAATTATAAAATGGCTAATAAAAAATAACGTTATATTAACTAAAAAATACGAAAAAAGAAAAAAAAGCTATAATTACCATATTATTACAATATGAAATCAAAACCTGCTATTTATTGTATTCCAATATTGAAAAATATCTCATATATTTATTTCAATTACAATTATTATATAGCTATATTAGCACTGCTAAAGCTACTATTTACATTTTGGTGTTTTACAAATAAGTTCTGAACCCTGTCGGTATAGACAAGTCTATTTTTGTTATAATAATAAAAATACATTCGCAATTCTACTTTTTCATGGTTGAGTGAAACAGTTTATTCCTTTTGAGTATATTTTACTGCTCTGCTAAGGCTACCTGAACATTTAAATACTATATCCTTTACAATGTATATAGAACTGGCCACGAGTACCTTCCACTATAAGCATTCTCATGTAAGTGCAGTCTATTCTATTATAATGAAATATTTTTGACAATATTGATTTAGCAAGTGCCTTGAATATTCCAGTAACAGACTGGTGAAATAACTTATGAATGTTTGCAGCATCACCATTAAGGGCGGGTCTCCTGACTCACCCGCTCCCCCGGTGACGCTGTAATAGCCAACAGGGCTAACAGCATAGACAGACCAAAAAAAATGCAGCATCACCTTATATCTGAAATACATAAGAATGATATAAGTTCTTGTATATTTACAACATTTCTATTTCCAAAATTCTATAAAAAAATGATTAATGTCTTACTCGATTGCGGCCCCGATCTCTTAATGCTATTAATATCTGAAGCAGCGAAGATAAGTCACCTCCCCGTTTATTCACTGTTATTTCATCACAAAACAGTCGATTTAAAAATAAAAAAACCGTCTTTGGAAAACCGATATCTTATGCGAATCTCTTCAATCATAATAGATATCAAAATGGATTTTCTCTTATTTTTATTATTTTGGTTTTTCACCCAGACTGTTGCATTAGAATAACCATATTATTTACTTCTTCAACTCCTTGTATTGAGTTACGAGCCATTTAATTTTTTAGTTTATACACTCTGATATTTGTAAATTCTATAGAATCTAGAATATAGCGAATTTTTGACGTTAGTAAACAGGGTTATTAGCCAACTTTGTTACAATAGTTATATAGAACTTAAACTAGAGTGAGAGTTAGTATGGTGACCTATCTCGTCCATCGTAGGCCTACGCGGTGAAGGTTTCCCTAAGTTGAACAAAATTATCGTACATATTAAGCAAAATAATTAATTTTAAATTTTAATATTTTGTTTATTGAAGATTGTAACAAAAGAGGACATTTCAAATTTATAAATGACGTAAGTAGGGCAGATACTTTTAATTTTATAACAATAATATTTATTATTTTTATAACAATAATAATTATAATTATAATTTTTAATTATTATTAATAATTACAAATATTATAATTTTAATTTAATTTTGCACTAATCGGTGTACAATATTTTTGGTTAACACGTGGCCGGCGATACTAACATTAACTAACAATTTAGTCTCAGCATCGCGTGGCGGTTATGACGTTAAATTGTATATGAATTGTTTGTTCTTTTAACATTACGCCATCTATTGAACACTAACTCAATCCAGTCAACAGATACAACGCCATCTGTTATTGTAAACTAACAGATTATTGAAAACAAATAATTTTGCAATAAAATATTATATTATATATTATTATATATATAAAATATTATATTATTATATTATATAATAAATATTGCAACTTAAAATGATGGCTGGATGGGTGGATGACTTAAAATGAGGAGATGTAAGTTATCCTATCTTTCAAGTTGGATCAAACTGTACACGGTGTGCAAATTTGATTAAAATCGGTAAGGTAGTTTAGGAGTTTAGTCGGACGAAGATCGTGACACTCGAATTATATATAATAGATAGATAGAAGATGATATCCTATTGAAATATCAAAGCCCAACATTACGTTACATGAACAAGCACCACTTCAAATAATATTTTTAAGGGAAACATGTTATAGTTAATTTGGGAAAGCTTTAAGTTCAAAGATATATTAAAAACTTAGTGTAATATACATTTATTACCCCATTTATATATTGAAACAACATATAATACATATTAATAGATGGGTAAAAATAATGGATACAGTATAATTCTCAAAACAGAGTTGTTGAAAGACATAAGTACCTTCAATAAAATAAAATAGATAACTATAAAAGTTACTTAAGTGGTTAATATTTATGCTCGTTTACGTTTCTTTACAGTATGTAGTATTATAAAAAAAATCAAGAGGCTGATAAGTAATAAATCTTTTAAACCACTCTTAAGTTCTTTAACTTAACACTATTAACTTTAACAGTATTCCTTCGAGAGAGCCCTCATTCTTAATTCTCAGGGCCAGCAGAGCCGATGATTAGAAAACTTGAATTACAAATGACACTATCATATAAAAAAATAAATACCTGATGAGTAATGTTGATAAATGTAAAATACAAAAGTATTACAAAATATTACAAAAGTATTAGAATATGAGATTATATTTTAAATAATATAAATTTAAAAATAATTACTGTTGATTTTGTCACAAAACATTTACTTTATAACGTGTCACTAAGCGCTTGTGGTAAAATAATATATTTATAATAATAATAATATCAGGACAAATTACACAAATTGATCTAACCCCTAAGAAAGCAAATTATTTGCTTGTGTTAAGGGTATTAGACAACGATACAAATACCTAGAAATAAACATTATAAATACTGGAAATATATTTAATAAACGATCAAACCCAGAAATACAGACATCTATGTTCATCACATACATGCCTGTCCCTGTCGAGAATCGAACCCGAGTCCCTATACTTTAGGCGTCTGCGTTAACCACTCGACCAACGCGACGGGGCGGTTAAAAGACACGATAAAGTACCACCGGATGTCGCAGCTTTATCGTTATTACTTCAAACAACCCCCAAGATATTAAAACACAATGAGGAAAATAATATGAGTAACAAAAAGATATTAAACCGTAGACATTATTAAGATTTTTCAATTTATTCTCAGCAGTTTTCGTTTTTTTAAATATTTAAGACTATAGAGTAAAATTTTAAAAACTTCTTATGAATTTTACCACTTAAATTTCGTATTTTCATAGAATTAAGTTTACTGTATCAGTATATGCTAGTATATTTTATATTATATTTATACTACTATTATCAACTACAATTTTTATGCTTAGGTTTTTTTTTTAATTTTTATTAAAATATTTACATTTACATTTCGCTTATTACTCAATTGCTATATTAAGACCTACAAAAATATCGGTTGGAAACTATATCCATTTTTGTATAAGAATCAAAAAACTAAATATAAAAGAAAAATATAATTTAGTTTTATTGTTTATCAGTTTATGTAAATAAAGCTTGTCTCTTATCTTTAAGTCCTAGAATAGCACTTTCGTTTGTAGTTTAATACAATTCAATTGATAATAATTAAAGAAATAGACAAACTCAAAGATTTTATTTTTGTTCCCATCATCATGAAAGCCTGTATCGTAAATAGAAACTTCATTATGTCAAATTCAGTCTGACAAAAAATCTTTTTATTTGTGTGAAGAGACGAAAGAAATAAGAGAACACTCAAGTTAATATTTATATACTTAAGTCTAACTCTAGTTTTTTTCTATTATACCAGTGTACCGTTGAGTAATTGAGATTGTCGTATGACCAACGCCCTTTTGCTCCCTTTCTTCATCTTTTTCTTGACTTTTCTTTAATAAAATTTGGATTTTAATTAATTAAACAGGATAAAAATATTTTTAAAGATGGCAATTTATTATACTTTAATAACCAGAATAAATTACTCAAAAACTAGTTCAGAAAAAAAAATCATTTTAACTATATATTTTTTAAAATTTTATTTACTTATCAAGTTATAAATATATAAATTTTATTTATCAAGTGATAAATAGTTTTAATTACCAATTCTGGCACATTCTAATCTTTTTTTCAAAACTATTATCTGTAAAAGTTTCATAAATATTAGGTATATATTAATAATTATTCATAAACTTGCTATTTTATAACCAAAAGCATTGCACTTTTAAATAATATTTTTTTGTCAGGGATTTATCTCTCGTGTAATTGTATTTACCTGAAATGGTCCATTAATATGTCAGAAACAAGAGAGTCCAGAACACATTGTCACATTTTCCATATGTATATAAAATTCATCCTTCTATCTAGTAGTTAAATTATATTGGAGTAATGCTGATAAGATAAGAATGATTAAGTACTGGGCCTGTTATTGTCCATCCTTTATAATTTCAATGCAGTCAACAAGGCTAATGAATTAACTTCCTAATTTTGATACAAAAGACGTTTGGAGACTATATATAGTACAATGCTAGTACGATATTGTGCTCGGAATGTTAGAAACCTATGCCGATAGATGAATAATTACCTGGTTTACTGACGGACAACTGCAAATTACTTTACCTTCAATACGTCGGGTTCAATTTTAGTTAAAGTCTAACGTAATTGTCGAATTGTTTTACAATGGCCGAAAAGCATGAATAAAATTTTTGTTCGTGTCCCTATCATATGTTCCGCGTCAAATATCCTTCTGAGACGACAGTGTTGGTTGTAGTTGATTATTTTCCATTCATGACAAACTACGGCCATAAGTTATTCTATGTTTAGTAGATATAGCAATCTATTGTTCATAACCAAAGATCAACCGGAATGAATAAAATGCATTTAATATTTACATAAGTATTGTAATGCATAATCATACTTGTCCGAAATGGAAGGCATATTAGATGCTTATTCGGTATTGATGACGCTTCTGGTACAGGATCCGAGGCGTAGGTCTCAGGCAATTAAACCACACAGACACAATATGACAATTACTTGTATTAAATGTAGGTAATCACAAATTACAAATTACTTTGTTGGTATACAATTATCGAAGTTGCGTGAACCACCGGTCCCGTTGGGAGGTCCGGACTGTAAGGCTCACACTAATGAAAAATCCTCTCATCTCGATGCTCTCGGATATTTAAAATGTCTCCGGTGCCCCTCCAAACGATTCCGATCACGTGACTCAATACGTCACGGCGTTCACACCCCGCTGTTACAATGATATCAATTGAGGTACTAATTATCGTTAAATTATCATGATCTGCGACATACTTATATAGTATTTACAACATTCTGGAATTATATACTACTTTCGTAATAATGATAATAAGAATTTGAATTTCTGTACCACTTACAATGCAAATACTATAGTTTATTTAACAATGTGAATGAACATCTTACTTGAATTTATTGGGTAGTGAACTGCGACGAAAGTTCAGATTACGGTATGTATGGACAAACAGAGGAAGAATATACGAGGGGGGGTCAAAAAGTTCGCGGAATGAGGGGTATGGAGGGGGAAAAGGAAACTTTTTACTACCTGCACTAGTTGTGACACTCATTAAGAGTATAAATACTAAGTTTCAAAACAATTAGGCCATAATTCACTGAGCTACACGTCAATCAACAAGTCAATCCGGAAGAATTTTTGCAACATGGAGAAGCGAAGCGGCGAGTTGAGTTTTGTCGCGAGTTTTTGGCGCTCTGTGGTGATCAAAAGGATGAAGTTTTGAACCGAATTGTGACTGGCCATGAAACTTGGGTTCATCATTATGAGCCTGAGTCTAAACAAGACTCCATGCATTGGCACAAAAACGGCACACCACCCCCGAAGAAATTTTAAGTGTCTCCGTCGGCTGGAAAACTCATGGCTTCTGTTTTCTGGGATTCAGAAGGAATCCTCCTTATTGATTATAAAGAAAAGGGTGTTTCTATAACTGGGAAGTACTACGCTACATTATTAGAACGTCTGCGTGTTGCTGTGAGAGAGAAAAGACGGGGAAAATTGACCCAAGGTGTGCTCCTTTTGCACGACAATGCACCTGTGCACAAGGCGCAAGTTGCGATGGCTGCTGTTCAAAGAATGGGCTTCGAAATCTTAGAACATCCTCCCTTTAGCCCAGATCTAGCCCCTAGTGATTTTTATTTGTTCCCAAAAATGAAAAAAGGGCTTCGAGGGAAGAAATTTTCCAGTGATGAAGAAGTGAAGCGCTATTTCGGCCTGTTTTGACAACAAAGAGAAATCATTTTTTTTTCGATGGTATTAATAAATTAATTGATAGGTCGGATTAGATACTTAAGGGGGAATACATTGAGAAGGAAAAATAATTTTGTATTTTATTTCTTACTTTATACCCTCCATTCCGCGAACTTTTTGACCTACCTGCGTATACTAGACCAAGAATCGCCTCGGCTATATAAAAAAAAAAACAAATAGAACGTCTAGGATTTGGAAATGAAACAATAACAAATTTAAATTTTGTTGTTTATTTTATCATTATTTAAAATAGGTATTACTTTTGCTCCCAATATATATATAAAAAAAACACCAGTATCAGTTCGTCAAAGTCTGGGTGTCGATATTATACAAATTTTATACATCTTATATGAAATATTTTTTGTAAGTAATGTGTATATTAACAGTTTTACATATAGAGATTGATTTACATATATGTGCATTTTAAAAATATACATATCATTAAAATGTAAAAATGAATACGTTAGAAAATTTAAATACGTTTCATTATAATACAGAAAAAAATATAATTGTCAAAATTTTATTGATTTTCCATTGGTTTGTTAATTTCAAGATTACTCAGTGCTCGCCACAAGGAGTTCCTAGAAGTGTTTTGGAACATAACAATGTTGACGTACTTGTCAGTGATCCCTAGCTAAGACTCAGATTGTACCTAAAAATTGTTTCCGTCTTACATAGATCTTATCCGCACGCACCGACTACCAAGGTAAAATAGATGTGGATGCTTAGGGATGACAAAATGGGTTGATACATTTACTCGTCTCCCAGTTATGGATAATCATATTCCCTCTTTGCTGGATCAACGCTACCAACGGTTCGTCTGAACATTTATTGGAGTGCCCATTAAACGCAAATGTTATACAAAATCGAAGATGCGACGTGTCTGGGACTACAAGGCCAAGGCCGAGTTGGATTTGAAGAAACTGCGAGTGATCATCAGAAAGAGATAGTACTTCTCGCCGAACTAGAGGATTGCGCTTTATGAGGAACAGGTCCTGCCACACATGAACTACTGTTCTCATGTCTGGTGAGAATCACCCCAGTATCAGGTTCTACCATTTTACCGCTTCCAACGATGTTCTACTCGAATTGTCAGAATCCCAGTGCTTTGTGATATGTTTGATCCTTTGGCGTTGCAAAGGGATATCTCATCTTTATGCGTTTTGTACACCATTTATCACGGAGAGTGTTCCGAGAAATTGTAACATCAAATTCTTGCCGCTGGTTTCCTTTATCACATGCCATTACAGGCCACCACCTTAAATTCCATGCCTAAATGAATGCATGATGTTTCTTAAAAGTCGGGTTCTCAAGGTACTTTCTACAACGAACCAACTAGATATGGTTTTTTGTATACAATCCAAGTTAATGCTAGATGCATTCCACATGAAAGTGGAATATATATATATATATATATATATCATACATCCTTTGTTTGTTGGTTTGATGGTATCTTTTTTTTTTAAAACATATAAGAATTGTGTAGTTGAAATAGTTTTGAGAAAGAAGTGATATAATATCATCTGTGATTCTATGTCACTACTTAATTGCGAGACTGAAAGGTCTGAAGACGGGATCGAGCTTCGGTTGGAGAGTGGCTTACTGAGGATTTACTATTCTGGCCCCACTTGATTGAGATATCAATGCGTGTCCTTACACAAAGTACATTTCTAGAGCTAAATCACTTGTGATGAGCAGTTTAATGAAAAGGCTTACTTAGAATTACGATTAAACACAATTTTTACTTTCTTGTACAAAGTTCCACTTTATTTAAATATGTGATACAATTTTATATGCGACTATAAAATTGTAACACATATTTAAATAAAGTGGAACTTTGTACAAGAAAGTAAAAATTATGTTTAATCGTAATTAAAAATGCAGTTCCATCAAGAATTAACAACATATTCTATAAATTGCTTACTTAGAAATAATATAGTGAGTATTAATATGTATGTTCTAAAAGTGTGTATATAAAAAAAATTATTGCTTTTATATAATAATCCGCTATAGATTTTTTTAATGCTTATGTCTAAATTTTTTTTTTAAATATATTTATAAGTGATTTTTACCTTTGTTATTGGAGGTTTTTGGTTTTATAAGGACTATTATGCTGATTTAATACCTCAATAAAAATATGTAACAACTTGCTCACTCCACGCATAGGAGTAAAATTTCTACTAGATTGTTTTCTGGACGAAAAACTTTGAACTCTTCCGAGCGATGACTAATGCTTCTAATTTGCTTTTCATGGGTGTATGCCAGAAAAAAAGTAAAAAATATAATGATCCCTAATAATTTGAGTAAAAAAATAAAACAAACATTACTTTTTTTAAGTTGTAGCTAGAACCAAATAATAAATTGTTCTAAAATTAAAGTAATTTGGGTGGCGAAGCTTTCATTGTCGGGTAAACAATGAGATATGTAATTTAATATACGACAGCGCATACCAATTCTAGAGAGTTAAGTGTGATGTAACGACAGACTGAATATTAAACGTCAGCTGTCATTTGTCATTCACTCTGACGTATCACAAAAAACATCACAAATTCATGTTGTAAAGAATCTGAAATAGTATGCTAGTGTTTTTAAACTGAATGTCATTGCGAGAATATTAGGAATAAAGTGTAATTTTTAGAGAAATTCCAGCTCAAATGCATATAACCCATACACAAAAAAAACCTGCTAGTTTCGGAGCAATTTTCTTCACTGAGCAAACTGAATTAAGGCAGTTACTTTGAATCTAGTTAATTAGTGTATACTTCTGGGTTTATTAACCGATTTTTATGTTTACTTTTTTTATTTAAATATTTCCTAAGGTGGTTCCTCATTAGTATCTGATCATTGAATAACAAAACAAGATTATTGTTTTCTTTCGTCTACTTCTTTCTTTCGTATACTGGACATTATATTAATATGGATATAAATATTAAACATAACAAATTAAAAATCCAAACAGCCAAAGATTCAATTCAAGAATTCAATATCCTTATTCAAATCAATCAATCAATCAATCCTTAATTATTCAAAATGTTCTTTCCATTCTTCAAAAAATACAGAAATATATTTTAAAATAATTTTTTAATACCGTTTTGGCATTGAATAATTGTTTAAAAACTTTTATAACCACAAGACAAAGATAGTGATATTTTTTTATGAATTTTCTAAAACCTTAAAGCTTCAAGTCATTTTAAACTAAAATAACTTTAATCTGAAAGAAAGTTCAAGAAAGTATTTAATTAATAAAAATAATAAATGTTGTTGTTATCATTTATATAAGTTAAGATACTCTTTTTTAAAAATTCTTCGTTAAAGATTATTGAACAATTAATTATTATTAAATGGATTTTATCTCCTTCGTATCAAAAATGTCGTCTAGAAGTTCTTTACAAAGAGCTATATTTTTCAATCTAAGTGACAAAGTGCACCTACGTCGGTTTCCCCTATACTAAAACTTTTTGTTTCAGTCTTCCGCAAATTTGAGAGTAACATTCGCTACTGGTATTGTTATATTAAGATTTTTTTTCCTACTTATAAAATTAAAAAGATAATTGATTTTTAAATTGGTTTTAATTGCACTAACAAAACACTACATTTTAAACTTTATATGATTCATCTTAATCCTTATAATAAATAATATAATAAATATCAATATTGTAATAATTATTTATATAATGTAGCAATTTTTAATTTGAAAAAATGTTTTTAAGGTCCACTCGATTATTCAACCTTCGGGAGCTTGAATAGTAACAGGATCTATTTTGATTTGTATCCTATTATGTCAAGTGACAATCAACACTTTACCACTATTTGACATCAGACTAATACCCAATGATTTTCACAGTATAAACGTAAGCTCTCAAGTAATGTAAGTTTTGTTTGAACGTTTTTTGAGTACTCACATCATGAATTTTGAAATAATAGATAAAGATTTTGTTATAAATATAGATTTCATTATTTAATAAATATATACCTTTTCTTAACATTGACTTTTTGTATTTGTATTTCATATTTAAAATGTAATATATAGGTAACTCAAAATATAATAAAAAAGCTTGTCTTGTAATTTTGGCGCGCAGTATATCGACAAATATTATGTTTTCTGAAATAATATTTTAATATATGATTTTTTTTAATATATGTGTAATCTGGAATGTGTTATGAAATAGCAGAGTTATTTAAAGTGTTACATAAGTGTATTAAAAATAAAACATCAAAGGCATGTTAAGTAATGACGCTGGACGCAATCAGGCTCGTGTCAACGATTCACTGCGAGGTGTGACTCATAATTAGCGTAGACATTTTAAGGTTGAATTGTCCGCGCGTGTTACTTACATTTACAATAGACAAAGTCATTGTTCAAGCGGTTACGGTTTGTAGCAGTGACTTTTAATTATGCAAATTGCATTTTGTATGTTTTATATCTTTTTCATTCTATAATATCTTACTCCACTATTACATACTTGCTTAAATTTTTCCAAAAAATATTATTCCCACGGGGAAAATAAATTGTTTTATAAATACTCCATTGTAGTACATAAATAGTAGATTTCGTCTCACAAACATTATTATTACAGAAAATATAATCAGCTGTTTAGTTTCAAGCTAGGCAATACAATGAGACAAATTTAAAAGTAAAAAATAGCCAAGTCGGTAGCTTTGGGAATAGTGACATCAATAAGCACATCACGATCCACAGACTCGATCTACCCGATATCACCAACGTAATTTAAGGTTACCAAAAAGTTCTTGTAGACTTACGACTTTTGAAACTAATTAGCAATATTAATTCGTAGCACTTGCGTAGGTATACGTAGGTTTCGTCTTGTAACGTAACCTTGTAAGCTAGTAATGCTTGCAACATTGTTAATGCTTTTTTATGTTCTTTATTATTATATTTTTTTAAGAACATTCGATTGCCACTATATAATATATGTAATAATTATAATAACATATTATTTACAATTATACATAATTAATAATTCCTCAATTATTGAGACATATCAAGCGTGCACAGCAGCAGTGACAGTGACTGATAATTAAACGAAACACGAATGAAAATAAAAACTATTAAGAATTACAATCCATTAATAATGAGCAATTTGAGTGTATAAGGCCCTTAAAATATTTTTCTCTATTTATATTTATATAAAATATTAATATTTACATGTAGGTTACATTCTATCGCTCCGGCTTGCAATAATTTAGCACTCATAGGATAAAGTTCATGGAATGTTACATTGCTTGTTATTACAATGTTATATTGCTGATGCTGTCAAAGCATGGGAACGATTTTATAATCATTTATTTTATTCGGATTATGACCTTGCGTTGACGAAGTTTTAGAATCAAATAGAATGTAATTTTATTATAAAATAATATACAATTAATTTCTTTCGCACCCTCCGCTGCGACTATATATAATTTATAGTTATTAAAATGTTATCTTACGATAACAAAAATCTCCTACACTGTAAACTTATAAACACTAGAACAATAATTTCAAATCTTAGAATAACACACATAACCACTTCGATTAATTTGAAATCACAATTTATTGAAATTTGTAATTACAGGCTACTTCATTACACGCATAGAGACTTATCTGAAATGGGGTTAAGAGCAGTAAATCTTTGAAGCTACTCTAAAGTCGAAGCCCCGATTCCCTCAAGGGACTGCTCTGTTCCTTAGTTAAGTTACACAATAACGACGGTGTAATGTGGCCAATAAGCTTTATTTACAGGTAAAAGAAAACTGTCTATTTCTTAGAGCAGGTTCTTAAGTAATTATTTAAAGTATTTTGTACACAGATCCCCTTATATTGCTATTGATTTTTATAGAATTTTCAAACAACATACATTTATATTTTATTATATCAATAGGCTTAATTTAAATATGTCCACAACTTTTTTCATACAATCAGTTTTCCAAAACATTACGCCTCAATAAAACCTGGCACCTTAAAACTCTTGTTAACAAACTAGAATATGTATTTTTGTGTATAAGTGTAACACCAAGTATATCAGAGTATAAAATGTACATAATGCTTAATAAGCATTTTTTTGTTGAATATTTTGCCTTGCCTAAATAAAATCTTACTTTGTTCTTACCGATTAAAAAAATATTGTTTTTAAATTTTCACAATGAGTAATAAATCTTTAATATTTTTTAGTAATAAGTAAACTAATTTTTTATTTTTTCCAGTTACTGTGGTGAAAGCGACATCACAAAGCGAGACACGTGCTTACCGATCTAATTTAACGTTCCCAAAAGGTCCTTGAAGACCTAAAACAACCGAAACTAACTTGTTGTAATAAATCGTAGCTGCTACGAGTTATACCTAGTGATAAAGTAAGCTAGTAAATTAAGCCAGCGTTATAATAATTATAAATGATTTTAAAGGTTTATGTTTTTTCTTTTCTCTTATCTTTTTTACTAAGAGTACTTTTACCATGGTCTGTTTGAATTTTTTAACTGTAATGATTTATTAATGCGGTAATTTTCACTGTTAAATCTGTGTGGGGTCATAGATTCCTTAATTCCTCTTCCTAATTCCTTTTTTAAAGGTTTTCGGATGGACCTTTTTTATTATATTTTTTGTACAATGACGAGTAAAAAACTCCGTGAAAGAATTATCAAATTTTGTGACGCATCGTCGTACAAGGACGGTAGACCTTTTTTCACAAACTTTTTCTCGCATTATTACTATCAATGAAACATAAATAATGTGATCCAGACAATATGATCTGAACGGACACTATTATTGTATTGACTTTTGCTTACCGCATTGTAAACAAAAGTGCGTCAAGTGGTTGTTGGGAAAAGATGAGGCAAACTAGCAAAAGGAATCTCGTTTTTGCAACACATCGCGTCCGTCCCCATTGCGCGAGTGTCAACGCGTGCCTTCATTGAGACAGGATTCCAAAGAAATGAACCACCCACCCTACAGTCTACACCTGGCTTCTCCTGGCTTCTACGAAAATTATAATTATGCCTCAATTAGTATCACTGTGCTCAGAAGATGTGTATTTATCATCTACAACAGATATTAAAAATATTCCAAAAAAAAGCATATAAAATAATGTCGTTGCGTATACTGAACGTCATTATTTACATAACACGAGAATAACGTGAAAGTTTTCGTAGTAAAATAATGATGTATTATTTCTTTCATCCCATTATTTAAACTTCCATACCTAAAATATTAGGCGCTTTACTTAATTATGTACCTTTAAAGCATATATATTGGAAAGTAGTTGTGAAAGGGTGCTAGACGGTAAAACTTTTTACCAAAAGTTGGCACGACATGTTTTGCTATCTCTCTCTCTCTCTTATAGAAAGCAACCGAGATATTTTTATTTCTATCATTATTATTTTTTGTATTATATTAAATTGCTTAGTAGTTCTTTATTATTTATTTGATATTGGAGTTTGTTCTTTTAAAATCAATTTTCAAATAAGACTGTTCAAATGAAAATAATAACAAAAAATTTGTGATCAAATATACTCGTAATGTTGTGTAACAACGCCATCTATTTATACCTTAAGGAAATATAACTACATCTGTTATATAAACATATCTGTACAAAGTGAAACCGCTAGGTGGCGGGACAATAACTCATGGGTTTATTGATTTACACTTTTGAATTTAGTTATTCATTTTATTTACATTTATTATAAATTATCGGCGAAATTTCATACAAAAATAGTATGATATATACTTATTATTCATTAGCATATTAGCTTATATTAATAATTTAATACCATAAAAATTATAAATGTATCGTTCCCTACATGAAAATATAAATCTTTACTTACCTACATTACAAATAATGAATATTTTAGGTTTTAATTAATTATTTTTTGTATTATTCATTATTATTTTTTGTATTATATTAAATTGCTTAGTAGTTCTTTATTATTTATTTGATATTGGAGTTTGTTGCAATTAGTAACAATTGTTACTAAAATTGAGCCTACCGATTAAGTTTTTAAGTTTATAATTAATAATAAAAAATTTAATAATAAAAAGATTATATATTATTATAACTTAAAAAAATAAAAATTATTACAATTCCTTCAATAATTGATCGAAAGGAACTTCGTTCCATCCGGGTGTCCCTTGACACTTCTTAGTTTTTTTATTTATAGTATGGTGATTAAATATTGGGACAAAATTGTGATACAGATACACATGAACATATTTCATTTATACAATATATAGGTATTTATATATTTTTTTTGATTATGTTATTGTTTATTACGATAAGATAGTTTTTATTACATAATCAATTAGATCATGTAATCTATTTTATTTTGTTTTGTTTTTTATGTAAAATGTATATAAATATAGAATGAAAAATAAACCGACACGGGCAGGGATTCGAACCCGTGACCTCTGTAAAACCGTGCCGTCGCTCAACCAATTGTGCTACCGTATCGCTGGATGGTAGACGATATCTAACAACAACTTAAAATTTAATTTATTTTCATAACTTTGGATAATATATTGAAACCTAAGACCCGACTAAGCCAGTTCTTTCACATTTAACATTTATGTTTTTGATGAAGTATCATTACTTAACGTAAGTACATAAATTATTAGTAGTAAATTATTAATCATGAAATAATACCAGATTGTTTTTGACATTTTACCGTATTTTCCTAATTTTACGATTTTTTATAATTGCATCGTGGTCCGAAGAGCCTATTATTTAATTATTTATAAGAAATGATCTCATACTATAGATGTACCTACACTAAATATTGAAATGATAATGAATGTTACATTCTACATTATAACGTAATAAATGTGAAAGGGTATAGTTAATAAGTATTTGTAAGTACTAAAACTGATATGAGGGGATTAAAAATTAAGACTGTTATTCTACGCTGGTACACTTTATATATTCAAGTGAAAGCCTTAAAATCGATTTAAAAACCCTCTGACATCAATTTTGATTGTTGATACCTATATACGGACACCAAAAGTAAGTGTTTTTAATAGAATCAAAAAATTTAAATATTATAAAAGAATTATAAAAAAGTCATTGTTTCTGATTTATACTTTTTATTCATATAAAAAGTATCTATATACTTTTTATTTACCCAAACACCTATTTTAATGCAAAATTTTAACATTCATCTTCTTCATTAGAATACTAAGAAATTATATTTTTTAAGGTTTATAAATAAATAAAAATTTTTCGTTACTGTTCTCCACAAGAATATTTAATACTTTTAAAAATACAAATATTTGAATTATTACAACGTTGATTTATAAAAAAAAAAATTTTTTCATAAATTATGATTTTGATTACCCATGGGTAATTTGGATTTTTACAATTGAAAATGTTCGTTATATTTCTTAAGAACATCATGTCATAACATAGTGTGTTAACAAACATCTTTGTACTAAATTAACTAAATTGCTAGCACATTAGCAGAAACAAGTTCCTTCTTCCCTGAGTGATTAATATAATTGTCACGTTTTTTATAACAGAAATTGTGTTAATGTGGTTCATTTATCTCTTTTACGTGAAATGTTTTGAGAAGATCGAAAAACAGAGTCGTTTTTACATTTTAATATAAAGAATACGAGCAAGATTAATAAATTAGTATATAAAAGTTCGATATTTTTTTTAACTATTTATCCCTTCAAAAGTGTCTGTCAGTAAGTATTTTAGCTGATTTTTAAGTAAATTATAAACTATATTTTGTCTTGTAATTAATTTAATCGTTTAATATTTCTCAAGAGGATTCTCTATTTGTATAAAAGTTACTCTATAGAGTCAAAATCTTACACTATATAACTCGGTTAGGGTTCGTCATCAAACTAACGTAAAAAGTTTAAACTAAGAGTTTAGAATTTCCCTAAGAGCCCGTGGATGACACGCAAAACTCTCCAAACATTAACTATAAATCATACGATGCCAACATAATATATAGTATTAGTTGCACGGATGACATCTTAATCCACTTTTGCTGTAAAAATTCAAGGAGGAACTAATTTTCTTATCGTTAAAGTTTGAAATGCATCTGACACATTGACACATCACATTGCATAAAATAAAAAAATATATATTTGACTAAAGAATTATTTATTTAGGCAATACAATAATGTTGGTATGTTTTTATGGCAAAATCGAATAAAAAACTAAAAATATAATAAAGTTATACACCATTTTTGAAGTAACTACTTACATAGTACCATTAACAACACAGCTAATTTAAAAAAAAAATGTAAATAACAAAAATACCTCTAAAAAGGATAAAATTAATATTATTATATAGTTATTGAAGTTGTTGCGTCGCGTCGGGGAGCACTGTACACACATACACAGACACAAATATACACAGATACACACGTCAAATATAAACGAAATTAAATATTACCCGAAACACCGGTTATTGCACAAATATTATTTATATAGAGTTTGAAACATAGTATGTTTCTGTTTGATTATTCCTAATTTTATTTTTTCTACACAATTTATTTGCAAGCGATCTGACATAAGAGAAAGTCTGTAACGATATTTGTAAAAAAAGTGACATTATAATAAGGTTTTTTTATTTACATGTAATTTGATTTGAAAAGATTGTCTATAAATCTTTATAATACTGTAAAAAGTAACACAAACATGATAAAATACCAGTAACATAAAACAACAAAAAAAAACTCAAAGTCAGTCAGACTAAAAGTAATTTTAAAGGCATTGTTTAAATAGCGTAGTGAAATTAATTAGAGATCTTGCTTTGTGGTGTCCGACTTACACTAGCTGGGGGAAGGAACTAGTTTTCTTATCTTAATTAATAGAAATAATTTACACTGAAAGTTAACTTGCAATTACTTAAACATAGTTAAAGTTTTAAATGTACACATGTAGTTAATGAAAATTAATATAGTTTTCTTAATTAAGTTGGAAAATTACTTTCATTTCAAATCACATTTAAAAGGAAAAGAAAATTAGAGGTGTTAACTTTTTAATACTTGAATATTTTTGTTTTTTATGTACATGTTAAAATATTATATATTAAATTTTGAGACATAGTTTTGTTGTATTGTTCATATTCAAAAAAATGTCGCTATATAATTAATATCAACCTTACACTTCGTTCGTTTACTCATACTTAATTTATAGCACTTCCTTTATATCTACTACTAACTTTAATACTACCAGACGATTATCAAATCCCATTTTTTTATAAAGTAAAGATTATTTACTCTTAAACATTTTTGAATTAAAATTTTTGACGGTATTTATTATTATTTCTGTAAAGGTCAAAGGTGAAATCCAGCCTTTTAATTTTACTGACTATAATATTCCTAATAAATATAAATACACCTTATTTTACTATATCAATGTTTTTAACACATCGGAGTCATAGTAACAAACTATAATAAAGAATGTGAGTACTTTCTGTGACTCTATATTGAACAAACTAACATTAACTAAAAAGAAACGACTCCAAATGTCCGTAAACAATAGTATACCTACTTTATAAAAAAAAACAATTTACTTACGAAATATTATACTAACAAACTTTGAAACGGTTTGAGAAATGCCGGCAATAGGAATTTTGATTATTCTAAAATATTTTATCAGCCTGGCTCATATTGAAACTGTAGAAGAAATATGAGTCGATTTTTTAAGGGTCATTCGTTTATATTTGCATGGGGAATTGCTTTAAGGTATAGTTTCCCATCGTAGTGTATTTTGATTTGGAGAAACCATAATGAAAAATCGCAAGAGCACAAACTTTTGTGTCACAAGCGAGGGTATGATACAATTACTTGCTTGTGCAAAATAAAAGTAAAAAAAACATATTTTGAGTTTTGGGTTGTAGAAGAGGAACTTGTAGATAGGGGAAGATGACGCTCACTTAAAAAAAAAACCCAGTATTTTTTATATTATTGTTCTTTCATTATAATTATGCACATGAATATAGTGTATAATTATTTAGTTATCAATAATTTAACACAAAAATTAATCATCTTTGAAAAGCAGGCTTTAACGCCATTAAACAAAACCCTTATCAAATTTGGAGCATCTTTATTTATTTGATGGTATGAGAAAAGGGATATATATACCCTCAAATTACAGGTTCATCACAAATTACAGACATATATATCTTTATAAAACTTTGTAGTTCAAAAAGTTTGTCGACATTTTTAATGTTGTTCTGTGTTTTCAAACCATGATGATAATAAAATCTCTGTATCAGAGAAAACATTTGGCTCAAAAGGATATATTCCAGTGACTCGAAATCCAGCTTCTTCCTTGTTCATATGTGTAACGAATATGTTTTATTGAAGAGCCATACTATATTGTTAGAAGTTATTTTAGACAAAATAGTAGATGGCATGTTATGTTAAGATGCTTTAATGGTTGTTCTTTGGTAATTTCTCGACATGTCCTTAAAAAAAGTACAAAAGTAATAGATTAATAACTAAATAACATTAATAACTAATAAACTTTCACTGGAGCGGTATTCCTCCAAATTACAGTTTTTGGTTCGAATTCAATTTAAAAAACACAATGAAATAATTTTCAAAAGTCGTTTACTTTAGCATTAATTAGACAGTTTAAGTATGTAGAAAAGTAATAACAATAATAAATAAGTACTAAAGCTAAGTGTTGACTTACCGCTACAAACGCCAAAGTAAAAATTAGATCAGCACAGCCGAAAACAAAACACGCTTCTCCAACTCTTCGCGAGCTAATTTAGTTGACATGTCACTGCTTCTAAAAACATATCAACCCCCGGGCCTAAGGTTATAATATAGTATGATTCTGTTGTTTGTTGTTATCGAGTTATAAATGTGAGCGGCATTAACCGGTGATCTCCAATGTACCTGTTAACCCTACTAGTGTCTTAGTCTTTTCTAAAAAAAAACATATAGATAAATTTATGAAATTACCAACAAAAAATATATTTTTTTAATTATATGAAATATGGATAATGATTTTTATTTTTATTTTAGTATTACCTGTTTTTTTGCTACAAGAAACGGCATAAAAAGCTCATTTATACATTTATATTTCGAACTCAAAGAAATGTAGTAATGTAATGCTCTCTTTGTAATGCAAATTTAAAAATCAAGAAATTCATTTTTTATTCATAAGCTTTTTCACCCCAAAGCCAGCATCGGAGAATTTAGCTAGTCCATAATAAGTTATAAATAATAAGATTTTTTTTTATTCATGTTAATATTTATTTAGCCGAAATAATATCATTTTAAATTAACTACAATTCCTAATCACAATTATTCTGTATTACCTGTTGCCTGCGACTTCGATGCTGACTATGAAATGTGGCTAAAGTCCTGAACAAAATTATGTAGCGGCATAGAAGTGAAGAAAACAACGAGGAAACATTATGCGCCATATAGTATGCATATTACTGAAAGGTCTTTAGGAAAATGTTGAATGTTTTTCCTAGTTTCTATAGACCATATCTATGGTCTTTTGCTTAGCTTGTATTAGTAATAAGATTATTGTACAATCTAAGCTAAATTTTAATAGTAATGTTACGTTATATACCAATAAAAGAAATGTGGAATAGTAGACCCATCACATTGTTGCACATCAAAGTTTGCATCGAGAAATTTTGGACCACTCGCCTTAAAGCGAAGTCAATTGTTACATTTGTGGTTTACAGGCTGACTTATGTCCAAATAGGATGTTTTTTATATATACCTGTTGATACATACCTTTTTTTGAAGTGAAACTTCTTTATCGGGGTTGGAAAAAAAGTTTAGTGTTAACATTTTTTCGTTACGGTGACATTTTTCCTCAGAACAATAACTAAAGCATAGAAGTAGCATAAATTTGAAGACTTAAATTGTGCGTAATAGTTGTCCTCTTTTTTCATACTGTAAAAATATATAGTAATGAGTGAAACAAATGTAACGCTGTCAAAACAGGAAAATTTACACTTTTGAATGTCACTTTGGTGTCCAATTTGGAGTCCATTTTCACCATTATGATGGTAAATTCGAAAGTACAATTCATATTTGACTTATTGGGTATGGACAATGTTTACACATTTTGGTTGTGTTTGATGTCGGCCGTCAGTGGTGTGTTCATGTTTAGTTTAAACATTTTTAAGTTTTCTATATATTATTGTAATAGTGTTGCAAAAACTATTGTTATCGATAATTCAATCCAGTGTTATTCTAGTAAATTCTGCAACATCTTTGTAATATATCCAGGTATTATTGTACCAGATTTCCCACGGATGTCAACAGACGACAGTTATCTATTAACAAAATTGCAATTCGGAATTATTACTACCAACATCAATTTTCCATGATTTGGTTGAACATTCATTCGATAACCAATAAATGATCATAGAAATGTTTTAATAAAATTAATCAGCAAAGAATTTTTAACAACTCGTATCCATTACAGTACGAAAAAACTGTCTAATCATGCAGAAAAAATTAGGTCTTTTTTTACTAAAACTGTAATATTCAAAGGACAATAAATGTCGCTCCACGACTGACGTGGGCGAGAATGTAATAAGTAAAATTTTTGTTGCCTGGGATCAAAACAGCTAATTGTTATCGCACGTGAAATCATCGGTTAGGTGATAGCACTTTTCGGTGTATCTCGTTCTATCAAATGATAGAGAAAACCTAACCAGCCTTTTAAAACCGGTAGGTACTACCATAGGGATAAGGATCACTATCGATATCGCGGATAAGTTTACACAATTTCACATCACTAGAAAAAATTCTGTTGTCTACGGCAGTGTACACTTTAAAAATCTGAAGCTCCTTCTATGCTTTAGTTATTGTTCTGAGCATTTTTCCCTTACGCGCCAGCTTTTTTCGTATAGCTTCATCTCTTTTACACCATGTTGCTATGGAAATACTAAATAATCAAAATGACAGGTATGTGGATTATAAAACACAATTTACATTAACCAAAAATAAAATTATCGGATTAGAGTTTTATAATTAAATAATGAATTGTAATTACATACTGGACAATACGATTTTATGGACTTGGTATTGAAACTAATAAATAAATTAAGATTATAACATGAAGAAGAAATTATGAAATATAATTTATAATATTTTTAAAATACATTGATTGTATGAAATAGAAGAAGAAAGAATGAAAAGAAATACGAGTTTTGGCTGAGAAATGGAGCATTGGGGTCCTGATCTTTACAAGGTCTGTTTTGCTATACCTAGAATGAACAACAACTCGAAACAGCAGAAACCATGATGAAGAATAATTTTATTTGTGATATAGTGACGATCCAACATGTTAAGAAGTCTAAATATGTTTACATTTACATAAATGGTTAAAGGTTAAATTAAAATAGTATGAAGAACTACATAATCAATATACAGAACATTGTAGGTATTCATTATGGTATAAAACACCTACTCCTACAAAACCCATATTTGCAACAGCCGCTGCAATTGCAAAGCTAATAAAACCGAGAAATACAAACTTTTTTAATGTCATGTATTCATACAATACTATAATAATTTTAGTTCTCTAAAACAATGTCTCCAGTATAAAAAAAATATATTAAAAAAGATATGATCATTAATATGCATAATAGATAAGATAGTATAAAAATAATAAATACGTCGAGCAAACAGCCAGAATATGTCATATTTGTCCAAGAGCCAGAGACAGAAAAACTATGGCTGTCTGAACTTAATGCCAAGAAAAGTGTACAATGACTACATGATTGTTTACTACCGAAATTTCGACACCAAACGACTTATATTTTGTATATGGTTATTACGGATTTTATAAATCCGCTTCGTTCAATAAAGCATAACACACAATACAATGCGATACGCAACTCACTCTTCTTCTTTGTTTATGTTAACATTATCAATGTCAAAAATGTTTCATATCTAGGTGACAACGAGTTTATTAAAATTTGTATTGAAATATATTTTTTTATTATTTTCGCTTATTCAAAATTTAAATTTTACTTTAAAGCTACTACTTGAAGCTTTATGATTGATGATTTAATCCAAATACTTAATGCTTCATTCTTAGTGCTTATCCCTTAATGCTTGGCGCTTAATAATTGATGATTAATGCTTAATGATTGATGATTGACGCTTAATAGTTGACGCTTAATAGTTGACGCTTAATAATTGACGCTTAAAGATTGATGATTGACGCTTAATTATTAATGTTTAACTGACGCTTAATGATTGACGCTTAATAATTGACGCTTAAAGTTTGATGATTGACGCTTAATTATTGATGCTTAATTGACGCTTAATTATTGATGCTTAATTGGCGTTTAATAATTGATGATTGACGCTTATTGATCGATGATGGACGCTTAATGATTAACGTTTAAAAGTTGATGATTGACGCTTAATTATTGATGCTTAATTAAAGCTTAATAATTGATAATTGACGCTTATTGTATAACGTTTAATAATTGATGCTTAAAGTTTGATTATTGACGCTTAGTTATTGATGCTTAATTGACGCTTAATGATTAATAATTGACGCTTAATTATTGATGCTTAATTGACGCTTAATTATTGATGCTTAATTGACGCTTAATTATTGATGCTTAATTGACGCTTAATTATTGATGCTTAATTGGCGTTTAATAATTGATGATTGACGCTTATTGATCGATGATTAACGCTTAATGATTAACGTTTAAAAGTTGATGATTGACGCTTAATTATTGATGCTTAATTAAAGCTTAATAATTGATAATTGACGCTTATTGTATAACGTTTAAACATTGTACCTATTAATAGCCCGGTACACAAATATCTGTCAAATTGAAATAAAATTATGCTTACGGATTTAACTCGCGTATATTGAATTAAATTTTTAATTTACATTTTAAATCTAACCCGACGTCTCGAATGCTTTGCAGAAATCGTGTTCACGGTAAGACGAGATGGAGGTGTCTGTCAGTAAGTCAGTTAATTAGTCATCTACCTCCAACGGTTTCTAAGCTTCCGGACGTACAGTTCAGGATTCTCAAAAAAAGCACTAACAGTATCTTGAGGTCTTACAGTGCGGAGAAAAGCGTCAATCATTAAGCGTCAAACATTAAGCGTCAAACATTAAGCGTCAAGTATTAATTATTAAACATAAAGCATTAAGCGTTAAGCGTTTCGCGTTAAGCATTAAGCATGCAAGGTTCAAAATATAAGCATAAAGCGTCAATTAATAAGCGTCAACCATTAAAATCAATCATTTAGCGTTAATCATTAATCGTCAATCATTAAGCGCCAATCATTAAGCGCCAATCATTCAGCGTCAATCGTCATCAACCTTTCATCAATCAGCAACCTTTAAACGTTATTAAGCTTTAATTAAGCGTCAATCATTAACTTTTAAACGTTAATCATTAAGGGTCAATCATCAATTATTAAGCGTCAATCATTAAGCGTCAATCATCAATCATTAAGCGTCAATTAAGCATCAATAACTAAGCGTCAATAATCAAACTTTAAGCATCAATTATTAAACGTTATACAATAAGCGTCAATTATCAATTATTAAGCTTTAATTAAGCATCAATAATTAAGCGTCAATCATCAACTTTTAAACGTTAATCATTAAGCGTCCATCATCGATCAATAAGCGTCAATCATCAATTATTAAACGCCAATTAAGCATCAATAATTAAGCGTCAATTAAGCATCAATAATTAAGCGTCAATCATCAAACTTTAAGCGTCAATTATTAAGCGTCAATCATTAAGCGTCAGTTAAACATTAATAATTAAGCGTCAATCATCAATCTTTAAGCGTCAATTATTAAGCGTCAACTATTAAGCGTCAACTATTAAGCGTCAATCATCAATCATTAAGCATTAATCATCAATTATTAAGCGCCAAGCATTAAGGGATAAGCACTAAGAATGAAGCATTAAGTATTTGGATTAAATCATCAATCATAAAGCTTCAAGTAGTAGCTTTAAAGTAAAATTTAAATTTTGAATAAGCGAAAATAATAAAAAAATATATTTCAATACAAATTTTAATAAACTCGTTGTCACCTAGATATGAAACATTTTTGACATTGATAATGTTAACATAAACAAAGAAGAAGAGTGAGTTGCGTATCGCATTGTATTGTGTGTTATGCTTAATTGAACGAAGCGGATTTATAAAATCCGTAATAACCATATACAAAATATAAGTCGTTTGGTGTCGAAATTTCGGTAGTAAACAATCATGTAGTCATTGTACACTTTTCTTGGCATTAAGTTCAGACAGCCATAGTTTTTCTGTCTCTGGCTCTTGGACAAATATGACATATTCTGGCTGTTTGCTCGACGTATTTATTATTTTTATACTATCTTATCTATTATGCATATTAATGATCATATCTTTTTTAATATATTTTTTTTATACTGGAGACATTGTTTTAGAGAACTAAAATTATTATAGTATTGTATGAATACATGACATTAAAAAAGTTTGTATTTCTCGGTTTTATTAGCTTTGCAATTGCAGCGGCTGTTGCAAATATGGGTTTTGTAGGAGTAGGTGTTTTATACCATAATGAATACCTACAATGTTCTGTATATTGATTATGTAGTTCTTCATACTATTTTAATTTAACCTTTAATCATTTATGTAAATGTAAACATATTTTATAGATTTTCAATAAAAAATATGTTATAATGAGAAAACTACCTCCTTTCTTTAGATTTAGGACCAGGAACACCAATATTATAACGGCTTGCTAGAGGTGTGATTACTATCAGATAAGGATATATTTCTTAGTACTCGTATGTGTGCGAGTTAGAGTTTCGACCGTTACAAAAACGGCTAAAAAGGATTCAAAAACTTGATACTTCATTCATCCATAAATTATCTAATACGGCTATCGAGTTTCCAAAATACAAGAAGATGTCATATATGTTAACAATAAAGGTAACAAGAAATAATATATTTATTAACTTACAAAATATAAATGCAAATGAAAGTGTTCCTCATGGCTACCAACTCTGTCTTATAAAGAGACTGAGTCTTTGATTTTAAATCTTATTAAATAACTTAATGACCTGGTGACAAAAATAACACTACATAACACACCAACACACCTACACTCAAACACGTACAAATACATACACACATATTTACACACGCAATAATATACCAATTTTGTTTTGTTTCGGGTTTATATTTATAATGAATAACTAATCTATTACTAATGTCAGCGCATTAGCGATTTTTTTGCATTATATTCCTTTATTTGGGCAATACTGCACATTATTAAGTGGGCGTTGACGCTGCGCTACAGTTTATAACTTTTGCAGTTGTCAACTTGTCTCCTGTTTATGTAATACATATTTGTTATTTTGTTTCAAATAAAAATTATTATTATTATGTTCAAGAACCGAGGACAGTAAAACCAAGACTGTAAATGCCAAGAAAATGTGTAAAATTACCACATGATTAACGTCTGCCGAAATTACGATAAAAAAAAACTAATATTTTTGAAGTGAAACTTCTTTATCGGGGTTGGAAAAAAAAATTGTGTAACATTTTTTCGTTACGCGTCACATTTTTCCGTTACGCGCCACCTTTTTGAAGTGAAACTTCTTTATCGACAGATGGGATAAAATTTTATAGCAATGTCAAAAAATTATGACGTTTTTCTGTTACGCGCCATCTTTATTTCTAAGTCACATTTCACCGTTACGCGTCATATTTGAAGTGAAACTTTTTTATCGAGGGATGGGAGAAATTTTAGGAATGTCAAAAAATTGTAACGTTTTTCTGTTACGCGTTATCTTTATTTTTTATCTAAAACTTTATCTAATTTAGCTTAATTAGCCATTCCTGTAAAGTTGTAATTAGTGAATCATTTTTCAAAAAATTATGTCATAAAGAAGTTTCCCTTCTTACATGTGTACACTAATACACACACACATATTTTTTCCTTTTTTTTTTCCGTTGGAAAAAATGCGTTTCCGCATCGTCACACCAGCCAGGAAGGCGATGTCCGGGTGGTATGTGCGGCACCCGGCAACTGCCATTTTTAAGGCACCCCACTAAAAAACCAACGGTTGCCCTCATCGCTACAATGAGACGCCATGGGATCGCGTAAGCATTCACCGCAACGCCTCAGCGGAACCCCCTTGATAAGGGTACCCCGGGCAACCGGAGTACCCCTACGTCATAGACCTGTGCAACGACGAGAGAGGTCGCCCCCCCTCTCACCTAGGCCTACGGCTGGGAAGGAATGGGCTGAACCCTTCTACTTCCCAACCTCCCGCGCTGTATACGCACCCCTAAACCTTATACATACATACCTATAATATCTTCTTGTAGATACAGAAAAAAAAGGTGGCTTTCGAACATTTTTAGCATTATCTTAGGTTGATTTTAATTACGACATATCTTTATATTTATTGTAACCGTAACTTTGACATAATTTTTAACTGAGACATAACTTTTATAATTAAGAAATATCGTAAACGGCAATCTTATCTGGGTATCAAAAACAGGATCCAAATTATATGTTGTATAAATATATGATGTCAAAAATTAGACCGATAATTAATACAACAAAGTACACACACAACAACAATAGTACACACACACACGTACAACAAACAAGACCCACCCGCTCCGGTGACGCTGTAATAGCCAACAGGGCTAACAGCATAGACAGACATAAAAAAAAAATATATTACAGCTTATAAAGTAACAATATATAATATTATTAAATTATTATTACAGATTCTTATTTATTTTACGAACACAAGAATATATCAAAATACAATAAGCGATGAAATTCAAAAAGAAGATTTTATGTAGGTCCTAGTGGTCGCTGAGATAAACCGATACTCGAAATACGTTGAACGTAATATGAATGCAAAATAATATATTACTTTCGCATTACGAATATATTTTGTATAATCCAAGTATCGTGTAAATAAAATACCATGAGTATCGAACATTTTATAACCTCTTAAATTGTCAGATTTGTGAAAGATTTATTATTATTATACAATACATAATATAATACAAATTTTATAATATATATTTATTGAAATGATGTCAAAAAACCTTTTAATTGTATGTGAACAAAAGGATATTATATATAGTTTGCAAAACAAAGTTCTAGTATAATCGGTACAAAGGACACAAGATATCAATGTTTTATAACTACAATGCTTAATTTGCAACTAACAATTTGGATTTAAGCGATGTTGGAGTCAGGGATCATCTCTTTGTTTAATCTGTAACACTGATCATTCTTTGTTTAATTTGTAGCACTGATATTCTTTGTTTCATTTGGTAAGCACTGTACAACTTCTTCATTTTATATTGTCTTAACCATCCAGTGGTTCTTTTAAGCAAAGTCGTATCAATCTATTAGGCACATTTACAATTAACTCCTCTGCAAAATGCATTAAATTATATTCTATGATGTTTTGCAACAGAAATAATTTTGCAAAATGGTAACGTGGTTTGACTTTAAATAATTCGAGGCTTGTTTATGTCGTAATAGATTTGGTTTGTTCTTATACTTTTTTAAATGACTTGGTTTTCATTTGATGTATTATTTGTGAGATATATTAATAATATTAAAACAATACATAATAAGAATATTAATTTATTAATTGACATTATCAAACATGCTGCAATTAATTTATTTAGAGGATGTTTGATATTGATTTTGAAATTTAGTTGTTATTTGACAACACGTATTGTTTTTGTAGAGCCTCAGTTTTATATATTTTGATGCGAAATTATTCCACACAGACGTACGTGTGATTGTATGTGCAGAAATATCGCGGTATATTATATACCTATACACTCTCTCATATTCGTTCGCTATAATTCACTAAAAACAGGCTGACACAGTTCTTTGGATATAATAATATCAATATTAATAAATTCACATGCTTAGCTGTCTTTTTGGTGATTTCACAAAACCCTGAACCCGTAAAATACTTTTTAACGATAAGGATAGGTTTTAGTCTAAGCTTACCTGATTTTGAATGTTAAAAACTTTTTTACCGTACCTTTTTTTTCAAATTGTATTACAAATTATTGAAAAAAATGTTTTATTTGTATTTTAACAGATATCTTATTATAATATACTAATTTTTAATAGGTAAGTTATTCTTTTCAAAACAATTTTTGATAACTATTTTGGAACTGCTACCAAGTCATAATTCAAGCCGTAGTTTATCATGAACAAAAAATAATCAAAAACAGCAAGGGCGTTAGAGCAATATTTTATACTGAACAAGTGTTCCGGGCATGAAAATAAATTGATTCATACAAATCTGATTTTAAAAATATTGTTATCTCGACACCCAAGTACGTATTTAAATCGAACAATACGAGTAGAGATAAGAAAAGAAATCGAAGTTATCTATAGCGTACGTAATATTTACTAGTCAAAAAGGTTAATAAGAGATTGTAGTCCTAAAAATCTAACAATATACATTTTTTTTTCAAAAACATTCTCTATTTGTATGTTTAGTTTGATTCATGTTAAATAACTTACTTGTTATGATAAAAAGAGTTATGATGAAAGATTCAATTGATCTTTTAACAATTCTTGATATGTATATTGTTACTTGAATAATAATGAGAAAAAAATATATAAAAATCTAAAAGTTTTTGTTATTTTAACAATAGGTTATATAATTATAAGAAGTAGGTACAATAACAAAAAAAAATATTAACTTTAATAAAAAGGATTTCTATTCAAACAATTGTAAGTATTCTAATGTCAAAAGACTTGCCAGTGTCAAAATTATTTAACCTAGGTGCCATCTTGACAATGTTCCCGATAATATTACATTAGGTCAGTAACGAATATCCTCGTATTATAATATTCTCGTGTGATCGTAACTTGGAGCGCTTTTATAGGAACGAACGTCAGCATTGCATCCAACTTATATTAGTGGCACTTGATCCTAGAGTATAACCCATATTACCATCTTTTTCCAATATTAGAGAATACTGAGTTGATCCACGCAAATCTTTCATATAGTCGCCAACTGTCGGGTTATCATAACCGAAGCTGTCTTTAGCTTTAACTATTGATCAAATTTTCTAACGTATTATAATTTATCTTAAAAATTATTATAATTTGTACAAAACATTCTCAAATAATTATACATACATTATTTCAATTCGTAAAATTTGTTTAATATTCATCAGTAAGTTACTAAATATCACTACAAAATAATGTTTTTTTGTTTTAACTCTGAGTAAATTAAAAACCAACCAAACTAAAGTTTGTTATTAAATACCAAGCCCTTTTGCCCTTAAACAATTTGATGTGAAGGAAAAAACAGTTTTGCCAAAAAAGATACTTCCCTTATTTATACTTTGGAATGTTTTGTTAAGGACTATACTTTATATAAGTATAGAATGAAAAATAAACCGATACGGCAGGGGTTCCAACCCGCGACCTCTAGGAAACCGTCCCGTCGATCTATCTATTGAGCGACCGTATCGCTGTCCGTTACGGGAATATATTGTTATATTCTTCACTTAACATTTAGTGTATATTTTTATTTTTTATTTTTTTTTAATATAATCTAGGGCAATGCTTGACTTTCACCTGATGGTAAGTGGAATGTAGTCTTAGGTGGTAAGGCACATTACCCTAGGAACCTATACACTCTTCTCTTGAACATATCCACATTGTATTCGGTCGGAAATACCGACGCAGGCAAGCTGTTCCAATCCTTTGCTGTACGCAGTAAAAAAGACGAAGCAAAGCGCTTCGTTCGGATAGGTGGAATGTCCACAACAAAAGGATGGATACCTGCCGTGCGTCGGAACGTGCGATGATGGAAGGGGGCCGGGGGAATTAGATCGTCTAATTCCTACGCACAGTCACCAAAATGTATCCTATAGAATACTGAGAGGCTAGCAATTCTACGCCTGTGTTCAAGGTTTTGGAGGTCGGCTTCTACCAATTGGGGATCGCCTATAAGCTTTTTTGCTCGCCTCTCAATTGAGTCCAGAACCGCAAGATGAGACTTTGAGGCACCAGCAAATATGTGACCACAGTACTCTACCCACGACCGGATCTGTGCTTTGTATAAACCAAAAACTTGACCCGGGGTAAAGTACTGCCGAACCTTCGCAAGAACGGCAAGCTTTACTGCTGCTGCTCTTGCTCTGGACTCAATGAACTGACCAAAGTTGAGGTTCGAGGAAATCTCTAAGCCTAATAACTAAAGCCGGTCACTGTATTCCAAGGATACATTCTGGAAAGAAGGAGCCAAGGTGAAAGGGCTCCTTTTGGCGGTAAACACACTACTGCGTTTTGGTGGCGTTGAATTTGACAAGATTGGCATTGCACTATGTGGAGACTGCCTGAAGTTTGTCATTCAAACGTTGAACCATGGCTTCTCTTTCAGACTGTACTTGATCTCTACTAGCCCGAGTACTCGGTAGATATTTTTCTACAACTGTGCTGTCGTCAGCATACCCATAGATACCGAGCTCTAACAGATCGTTAATGTGCAGCAGGAAAAGAGTTGCAGAAAGAACGAATTACTCGGAAAGATCTCTGGCTCAGAAAGTCCGTTATCCAGCCAATCAAACCAGGAGATATACCGTACGCTGAAAGCTTGCTTATAAGGTTCGTTCATGCCAGACCCTGTCAAATGCCCTCGAGACGTCTAGAGAGATGGCGACCGCTTCCCCGTTCTTCTCGATGGCCTTGCCTAGAATGTGTCTAGCATACACTAGGAGATCCCTAGTAGACCTATTACGGCGAAACCCGTCCTGTCGGTCACTGAGGAGATTTTTACCTTCTAGGTATGCTAGAAGGCGCGAGTTCAATACACGCTCCACAATCTTGCAGAGTATGGATGTATCGGTCTGAATTGACAGGATCGGCACGGCTGCATTTTTTGGGCATGGGTTGCCACGTTGGCAAGCTTCCAGGATTTCGGCACTATTCCAGTCTTGATAGAGAGGCGATACAGACGTGTCAGTATAGGATACAACTCAGCTGCGCATGTTTTGAGCAGAATGGCTGGTATAACATCAGGACCACTGGCTTTTTGCACATCTAAAGGACACTATGTTCTCCATACCTCTTTGTTAGTGATGCGGATTTCAGGCATCGAAATACCGCAGTGAGGAAGATGCGCTGGAGAAGCATTGCCAGTATCTAGATGCGAATTATCAGTAAACAGAGAAACAAATACATTCGCTTTCTCTGTTTCTGTGTGGGCCAGGGATCCATCAGGCTTCAGCAGAACAGGCAGTGAGGGTTGGCAGAAATTTGACTCGATCGCTTTCGCAAGAGACCAGAAAGCTCGACTGCCAGTTGGTCTGACAGAGAGCTTTTCGCCATTCTTAGCGATTCGATCGAGACGAGCCTTCCGCAATGCCTTTTTGTAGGACTTGGCAGCTAGGTTAAAGGCTCTCTTCTTTGTACTTACATCCGGAGTTTTGCGGCTTCTAGCATCAGCCCAAATGAGAGGTATGCCGAATGTTTTCGGTCTTTAGTCATGCGACTACATTTGGATTTAAACCATGGGCGAGCTTTGCCACCTACGGGAACTTCAGCAAAAGGAATAAAATTCTCCATTGCCTGATGCACCACATCGGTTATAACATCTGCGCAACTCGACGGATCCGAAGAAGAGAAGCAGACCTGCCGCCAAGAATAAGACGCAAAAAAGTGCCGCATCTCATCCCAATCTGCTGACTTGTATTTACATACTCGCCAAACACCATGTGGTTCGAGAGCTGGTGGGGAATATGTAAACACAGATTTCACCAGATACTGATTCAATTTCTAGAACGTATTTCCAAAAGATTCATTAGTGGGTTCTTTCCAAATTTGGTTAGGTAGGGAGAGGAGTGTGAACTGTGAGGGTAAAGGTGTTTGCTCATCATAAAGGGGCTGTTAAACCTACTCCAGGGTCGCAAATCCCAGGCGTTGTTTGCACTACCCTCCATGCAACGCAATGGGCCCGGCACCCACACTGTGAATCCATGGAATGCTAAGAAGCTTCGTCTCATTTCAATTTAAAAGCGATCCTAATTTTAAGAGCTTTGTTTAATTAGAGTTGTGGGATTAATTTGCGGTTTTACTTTGTGGTCTGCATCTGGCCTCAGCCTGGCCTAAAGGAGTTAGTTATCTTATCTTTATAAGAAGAAAGGATCTGTGCTATAAGTTAACCAGCAATTACTCAAGTAATGTTTTAGCATTCCTTAATGGAATGAGACCAATATTTAATAAACTAAATAAAATCTAATATTTCAAGACTTTATTTGGTTTATGAAATATTGTTTAATTTATGAAATATATTTATTATTATCTTTATAAATATTATTTCATGATCCCCACTAATACTACCACTAACGTTCAGATTAATCATATTTTATACATGCAATAAATATTTCATTTTCTTTTAAAATGTGCCAATGTAGTTAATTCATTCATTGTACTTACAATCATTAGTAAAACTGACTGACTAATTTTATTAATAATAATACAATACTAATACTAAAAAATACTAATTATATTGACATAGACAGTAATATACCAAATATAAAACAAACTTTGAAAACTCACCAGAACAAAAATGACAACACAAATTCAACAATATTTTTCAGAAGTTTCGTTTTATTTTTTTGCCGAAAAAAAGTTGCTGAAACTTACGTTATTAGATTCTTTTGAATCAATGGTTTTTTTTTCTTATGGCCATGAAAATCCATTCAAACTTTTTTATCGTTATCAAGATGGGTCTACAAAATTTGAATTCAGTAAAAATTTACTTGTACATTTTTTATACATTTTTAGAAAAACCTGGGTATGTTTTTACAAGTCAAATTCTAAAAAAATTATATTTAAAATAAATATAAAGAAAAAAATACAGCAATATGGCTTGAGACTCGAACCAGCGACCGCTGGAAAACCGTCCTTTTTACTAATCGAGCCACCGTATTGCTAAGTGTAGTAGGGTGCAAATCCCGTCAGGTAGGGTATTTATTTTCATCCTATATTTGTTTAAAATTTAAAAATGACTGACATGGCTAAATAGAATTTAAAAAAAAAACTATTTACCAAGAAATTTTAAACCTGAAACTTTTGTTTTAGAATAAATAACCCAATTTTGCAAGGTAAATTGCACTTATCTATTTAAAAGCATATTTGACTTAAATTCCAAAAACAAAACTGTATATTAACAATTTTTTCCTATGAAAAAGTATAATAATAGTTAGTATAATAATAGTTTTAAAAGCTATAAAAAACGATTTGTAAATAAGGAAAACAAATATACTAAAATAAATAAACACGATATAATCATTTGTTATTTTCGTTACAGTTTTAGTATTACTTTGGATTATTCAAGCAACTGTCAAAGTGACAGTTAATTACAAATATTTCATGTAGCGTTAGTCGTTGTAATCAAATCTAATGCGATTTTATTTTAAGAATTATTAATATTAATGGATTTGTATTCAAACTTCTTCATTCAAATTCTAAATTTGTTAAACGTTATTTAATAACAATCATAAAAGAATATTTTAAAAATAATACTTTATATTTATAACTTAGAATGTTTAATTAACCAGGAATGCCAGGAATGGCATGTTAATTAATAGGAGAGTAATGAGATTCAACCCTAGAATTTGCAGGTTAATAAATTAAATACACTTATCGTTCTATAGTTATTTAAAATTTCAGTAAACATGAATGTCCTACATGTTTATAAATAGTTTTATACTCAAAAACAATACTTATAGGAAAATTGTGAAATGAATTTATATTTTCACAATACCGTTCTTGTTATGAGTACGTGCTATTGAAACTGCAATTTCACTATTCCAAAGTAAACAACAATTTAAAAGAAGTTTACGTAATATACAAAAGGAATTTGCTATGAGACTAACATAAAAGTTTACTACTTGAAGTTCTGCGCCACTATCGTATTATAGCTAGGTAAAATGTAGCATTTGTGGCTACGAGGCTAACCCATTTCTAAGTAAAATATCGAAAAATGTTCTCTTAGAATCCAGTCAGCAGATTCTTTACTTCATTTTATTTGCATTAATATTTTTTATAAATAGTATACATATTATTGTATAGCAAGTATTGTTAATAAAAAAATTAAAATTAGAAATTTAAAAACCCTTTTCTAACTAAAATATCGAAACATTTATTTAGAATCGAGCAAGCAGACTCTTTATTTTTGTATTGCATTAATATCGTTATAAATAGAACAGCTGGTATGCATTGTCAATAATAACAATAAAAATTATAAATTGAAAATATATTAATTTGAGATAATATTAGAAGTCCAAGACCAATACTAAAATATAGATTTATGACATCTTTTATATAAAAACAATAAAATTTGCTCAAACACAGTATGCAAGAATACAAGAATATCTAAGATTATTTTAAAATGAAGACATATAATAATACATAGAATGGAAGTGTTGTAAAATAATTATTAACTTTAATTCTCAGCAGTTAAGTTAAAATATTTACCATGGATATTACAATAAGATTTCTTAAAAGGATTTTTAATATAACGCAATATGCTACAGTAATTTTACAATTTATATAATATGTAACATTATAGTTTCATATATTTGTATAATTATTTATATATAAAAAATATTTTCATAATGATTCAATCACATACCTAAAAAATAGTAAATAATCTTAAATCTGTATGTTAAAACAAACCAACCGACCTAACTTAAATTATAACATTTTATTTTTCGCAACAAGCGAAATCCCCAATTACTCTGATAAACGGAAAGAAAAAATAATACTGTTTGGTTCTTTTAAATATTTAAGAACTTTTATTATAATAATACAAATAGACCTGCTAGAATTTGTTTTATGAAAACGGTGATGAATTTCTCATGAACTTTAATGGTTAAGAACTTTTACGAAATTCTAAACTAACAAAGTATTCATCTGAGACATTTGTCACAGACATATATATGTCGGAGATTGCGATGATGGAACGATAATTAGTAACTCAATTGATATCATTGTAACAGTGGGGTGTGAACGCCGTGACGTAACGAGTCACGTGATCGGAATCGTTTGGGCACCTGAGACATTTTAAATATCCGAGAGTATCATGAGACATTTTAAATATCTCGAGTATCGAGATGATTTTGATTAGTGTGAGTCTTACAGTCCGGACCCCCCCCACAGAACCGGTGGTTCACGTAACTCTGATAATTGTATAGCTACTAAGTAATTTGTGATATCTGATTACCTACATTTAATACAAGAATTGTCATATTGTGTCTGTGTGGTTTAAATTCCTGAGACCTACGCTTCGGATCCTGTACCAGAAGACTTCATTAATACCGAACAAGCCACTAATATGCCTCTATCTCCGACATATATATGAAAATTATAGTGGTTTTCATAAGCAAAACTGCGCAGAAGTTACTTCAAATTTAATAACAACTGGAATTTAATATGTTAGTCATTATTTAGTTTATTAGTATAATTATTAGCTTTAACTTAAATACTGCATACTTTTACAAACAATAATCTTCCTGGACTATACAACATTCTAATTTAGTTCCATTATGACGAGAATACCAGCAAACTAATGAATATAAGACCCCATTGGTTTTTGGGTCACACAGAACGGAACGGATAGATGCTTACACACCTTTTAGAATCGGGTCACGCAACACACATATTAAATTACATATTTTATTATTTACCCGAGAAAAGCAATTTTTACGATAAACATGAGTTTAATGTCAGAACTATTTATTGTTTTGCTCTAGTTATAACAATTTGTTTTACTGGTAGATTTTTTATATTATTTATATATATACTTTACTGTACTCCTATTTATTTATGCAAAGTTTAAGTCGGATTTAGGACATAAAGCATTTAAACGAAAATACAAAAAACCCAACCTAATCTGGTAAACCATTTCCTTTACTTATTTCACAAACGGTTAAATAAGAGATCAGCCTGGCCGATTTTCGCACTGATGGCTGTTAAAGTGGACATTGTTTATCAAACAGCGCATTAGGATTGTAACATTGTGAATTCGATGCCATTTAGACGAATGAAGTTAATTCTTTTCAATATAATTTAGTACAGCTCATACCATGACTAACATTCGGTCCATTTCCAAAAAAAATATTCATATTGAATACCAAAATATTATGACCAACGAACTGATCAGGAATAAATTTATAGTTAGTTTGTACGCGTTAGAAGTGGGAGCGAGAGGTATAACAGCAAACTCTCTCTATAGCCTACTTAAAGACCTTGGCCTTTCTAGAACAAGCATCAGTTCATTTCTAGAACGTATTTCAAAGGCGGCATTAGTAGGTTCTTTCCAAATTTGGTTAGGTAGGGAGAGGAGTGTGGAGGGTGAATCCACGGATTGCTAAGAAGCTTCGTCTTAATCAGTAATCGGATCATTTTAGCTATGATTCATGTACTACATATAAGTGTGTGTGTGTGTTCGTCATTCAATTTTATTCGACATTTCAAGTCCATTAATTTAATTCCTACTTATTTATTCCGTAACTTGGGAGGGTCAAATAAAGTATAAATAAGTTTCCCTTATAGGTCCAGGAGGCGCGTGACTTGATTTCATTATTAATGTTTAGCTGATAAATACGATAATCTTTTCACTTAATTTATTAAAAAAACTACATTAATTTAAAAAGAAACGTAACGAACGTAAACACAACGTTAAAGAAGAGAAAACTTATCTTTTGTTAAAAAGAGAAAAAAGGTTTAATTTAAATACATCTTATTTCTAACAAAATTTATTATTTAAAGGAGTTTAGATCCAATTACACTTTTAAGGTTTCAATGTTCGTCAACACGCCACAGTTGTCTTTGACGTTATGATTCATATAAACGACTTCCTTAAAGCGGTTTTCGGTAACTTTATAATATAAATGGTTTTAAATCTCACCGGTCTTATTTAATAAGTATATTACTTATAAGTGTAAATTTTATGATGTGATGATAACGATATTTAGGAAAAAAAGCCTTGTTATGAAGACCAAAAGGTTTTTACACTTACTTACTCAGGTAAAGCACTTTATTAGGGATAGCTGTTGCCCGTGACTTCGTCCACGTAGACTGTAAAAATATATTTATATGGCTTAAGATGGTAGTCATAAAGAATCACGGGCTACAGCTAGTGATTCCTTCATCATAGTGTTATAAGTGATTGTAAATCATTTTAACTCTAAATGTTTATGTTTATTAATATTCGTATATATGAAACCTACCTACCTACCCATATGAAAAAGTCTTGAATCATGTTACTTAATACATTTATAATTTATTACATTGTCGAAACTTTCACGTGGATCCTTATTTAATTAATTAAAATATATACTTCTCGTATTAAATATAACCTTTGTACATCATAATATAGGGTTCTAATGCTAAAAGATTTTTTTTTAAATCGGTCCCGTAGTTTCGGAGCCTATTCAAAACAAACAAAGAAACAAATCTTTCCTACTTAACCAATTGAAAATTTTGTGTGTCTGTAGGTTCATTTAGTACAATTCAGAAACTAGTTGCATAACTTAAAAAAGCAAAAAAAAAAAAAAATAAATTTAAAAAACCCCCGATACAAAAAGACCTCTAAAAAGAATAAAATAATATTATTATGTACTTATTGAATTCGTTGTGTCGGGGGACCGTTTAGTAAAGGAAGAAATAAAAATGCAAGTAAGTTAACAACTCATATAAAGAAATTACGATATCGAATCGTATTGTCTAAGTCCTCAATGATTAACTTCGTAATATATACACTATCAACGTACAAACAACAGTCCCCCGACGTAACGACTTCAATAAGTACATAATAATATTATTTTTAATCTTTTTAGAGGTCTTTTTGTATCGAGGTTTTTTTAAATTTTAAATTTAATTGAAAGTGGAGTTACTCATACCAAGTGTACGGAGAGTTTTAAAAATTGCATTTGATACTTACTTTGTGTAATGCAATCACAGGGTTTTTTATATTTATCACCCCACTCCATTTTAATATCGCAAAATATTATACAATGTATTGGCGCCAAAATAAAATAACACAGTGTGAACAATCGTATAAAAATGACAGATTCCAAATTCAAATGTATTTTTTTTTAATTTCTAATTATAACAGTATTTATGGACAGACTAAGCATATAAAAATATCTTAGTGCCTTTAAGTGTTGAAAAATAGTAATAATATGCAATGAATTGATTTATTGCCATACATATCTTAAAATATAAATGATTGTAAAAGTCTGTTAACAAATTAAATTACATTCTTATCAAAACTTTTAAAAAACTCATGTTGTTACCCGTTTTAAATTTTTATATTAGGTTGAAGGTGTATTTCATTGTAATCCTTTTTAAATTAAAATGTCATATAAAGGAAATGACTTTTCTAACACCATTATTTTTGTTCAGGTAATCGATTTTCTAAAACACAACAGATTTCATTTATGAGAAAATATAACATTGACGCCATAAAGTATAATCCATATTATCCGTTCTTTTTTATATTCCGTACTTTTATTTAATCAGACTTTCTTGGGCCTAGCACACTAATGATTGAGAAGGGGTTATTGAAGACAGTAGACAAGGTATGAAAAATGCGCATGCGATATGCGCTTGAAGATATTTTTTTGGGTAGAACTGGAACTTATAAAATATAATAAATAAATATTTTTAGTTCAGTCTTATTACTTTATCATTATAAATTACATATTCAGTAATTTAATTATTTAGTTAGAGTTTTAACTTAAACTTTTGTAAATTTATATAATTCAAAACATATTATTTTCTGATTTATATATATTTTAATCGCTAGAAGATTTTTTATATAAAACAATATTCACAGAACAATAGTATCAAAAATTGTTATTTATATGTTTTTGCAGTAGGTTTAACATTTCTGAAAAATATATAATATACATTACATACATACATTTTTCTAAAAACAATATTAGTAATTAAAAATAAACTTAATGTCACCATTTCCGATAATCATAAGTATCAGTAACAGACCATTATATTGAAATGGGAATAGTGTGTAGTAGTGAAATTTTCAAAAATATCAGCGATTTTCTGGCAAACAAATACAGAAACAACTACAAATAATTATATATATAGGTTTTCCATCCATCCATTTATCATATCAGAATTTAATAAACAAAACGGTATGAAGCCATTGTCGTTAAAAAGCAGGGGTAACCTGGTATTGGCGGTAAATACTTGAAATTAATTAAAAGTATTGCTATTGTTCTAAGAAAACAGTAACGAGGCTTCGTAAACGTGACGTCCTTACGAAGCTGCTGAAGTGAATGAGCTTTTTCGTTTACTGAAACTCAAATTAAATACAAGGCGCAATAGCTTTTGAACGGTTTTTTTTTGTTTCGAAAAACATTTTTAAGGTTATAAAATTTTGACCGGCCAATAAAACGAGATACAACATAAATTCTGCTAACAAATAAAAATTAATAAATGTAATAAAAAAACAAAGTTATAATGTTTTTTCGATGTCATTCAACTCACATCATTCACTTTATATTTTTTATTCCCATTACTCTTAGCTACTCCTAAGTTTTAAAATATCAACTAATACTATTCTCTTGGATTTTTTTTCCATTAATACTTTAGTAGGTCATATTAATAATTCACGTATAGTAAAGATTCCGAAAAACAAATAAAATAAAAATATCCAAACAGCGTTTATGTTTTTTTTTATACAATATGCATTACTTTATTACGAAGCTGCTGCGAAATTTTTACGAATGAATACTACTAGTAACTTTGGTCGATGTAATTTTACAAGGACTTTTTAGGAACATTAAATTAGATCCTAGAACGCGTGCCTTGCTTTATGATGTCGCCTTTACTACAGGTATTTTCGAGTTTCTCTATTTACTTTTAGACATGTCTTATTTTCTTTTCTAACATAATAAATATATTTTCTTAAGTTTAAGAAATAACAATGCCTATTATCCCATCTTTCAGATTAATTGGCAAAGATAATAATTTTATGAAATGTAAAGTGGACATACTCTACATGTCACTTGATGCACTTTTAACACAAATTAATGAAATTTGTTGTTTCTACAAATGTCAGGATTTTTTGTACAAAAACACATAAAAGTTTATTTATACATTTATTTTTCCAACTCAAACTGCGAGCAAAGAAATGTAATGCTCTCTTTGTAATGCTAATTTAAAAATCAAGGAGTTCATTTTTTATTCATAAGTGTTACTGCGTCAAAACCAGCGTCGAAGTATTTACTAGTCTGTGATGAATTTGAAGTTAGCGTTTTGTATTATTTTTTTTAATTTGGCAACAGTCATTAAAGTTACCTATTTTGTTCACCAAGTGAGAACTTACTTTGTTAAGAAAAATTGTGACTAAAATTACTTATATAAAAATAAAAACTTAAGAAATACCGGATAAGTTTAAACTTATAAAAACAATAATGAATTCTAGATACTTGATAATTTGTCATTCCTATCACTGGGTAGATTATACACAGCATAACAAGATAAAAAAATATATAATTACTAGCTGACCCGGCAAACGTTGTTTTGCCATATAAATAATTTCTATGTACTTTCTAGTGCCGACAGAAAATAACTTACCTATTTTAAGTGTGTAAGGATGTGGTATATGCACGAAATAGGTGTGTAATGCTGTGAACGATAAGGGAATATAGAAATAACAAACGCCAAGCACTATATTTATTAATAATTCATTATAATTTATTTCTGTAATATATATATATATATATATACGTATCATTATTCGATAAGAACGGCAACACTATCAAAAAATATCAGTCTCTTAATGCTACAGCATGAACAATATTTTTTGTTAGCCCATCTTTAGCTAACACAAACAAACTTGATGGTTTACCCACTCGAGAGCATGCCACGTGTGTGTACATCAGGAAATATTTTTTCAATGAGAGTGTCTTGCGAGTCAACGATTGTGCAAAAATCTGTCGGTAATTTTACGCATCCAGTCTCATCTATAGTTACTTTTCCATCATCGATATCTAGGAGTTGTTTTGAGAATGTTTCAGCGAATGGATCTTGAAGCATTTGAACGCGCATATTTACTCTCAGCTGTACTTTTTCAACATTACGCCACAGTGTAGATGATTTTAAGCAAGCATTAATCTCATCAGCGTATGTTGAACGTGGAATGACGGGAAGTGTTTGCCTGAAATCACCTGAAAGGACTAACAGAGTGCCGCCAAATAGTTTGTCGTTGTTTTTGATATCTTTTAACGTCCTGTTCAACGTCTCAAGTGAATGTTTGTGCGCCATAGTACATTCATCCCAGATGATAATTTTACATTGTTTCAGCACGGTGGCCATGGACGATTGTTTTTTTATGTTGCACACTCCGTCAGCGTTATTTTGAATATTTAATGGCAGCTTAAATACTGAATAAGCTGTTCTGCCTCCATCCAATAAAGTTGCAGCAATGCCTGACGATGCAACGGCCAAAGCGATGCCATTATTTGATCGTATTTCAGCAAGAATTAGCGAAATAAGGAATGTTTTTCCAGTTCCACCTGGTGCATCCAAAAAGAAGAATCCACGTTGTCCTGCTGAAACTGCGAGCATAATGCGGTCGTAAATGATTTTTTGATCCTCATTCATTTATGGGACATTGCGAGTAACAATCACCGCCATTTCTACAGTGTTGTACTGCATTTCACGATTCATTTCCGTGTTCATGAAATCAGATACAGCTCGATCTGGCGAATTCATACCGAAATGACTGAGTGATAAATTAGCAATTATAATGCAGAGATCTTCAATAGCAATCAATGCTTCATTGTACATAGCGTCGTTGAACGTTATCGTTCCATCGTTGCATCGTGTACGATGTTGATGCAATATATCATCAGTCATTGAATCTTTGTGATTATCCCACAATATCTGTGCTCGAGCTGGAAAACATGTAGTTAACACTATAGCGAATAGTAGACGAATTTGTATTGCTGTACAATTCAATGCTGCTTCAGCAAACATACATTCCCACTGGTTGTCGTCTTCCAGCAAGCCGAGTGCAAGGCACGCATCTTTATACGTTGAATACTGTTGCCCATTCACTTTCCGTATATCTTGAAATGACAATGGGCCAGTAACATTAACCAACAACAATCGAAGATAAAAGCATTCAGTTTGCTTTGGATTGACTGTAAATACTCGCCCCAAAGCGTTTGATTTAAATAAATTGGGACATGCATCAACTGGGGAGCCTTGCTTGCGGGGCATCCATTTTTTTGTTTGAGCCCATGTGAAATAGCATGGTACTTGTGAATAGAGTAACGTTCGTGCAAAGGCACCAAAATCATCCGCACGATTACACAATTCGAAAAATTCAGTGAGTGTAGTTTTAGGTGGATTTACAGCACGATCAATTGCTGTCTCGTTCGTGAAAAATACACGCTGGCCGTTTTCGAGATGGACGGCTAACTGAACAACTGCTGGATCCCGTTCATGAATCGGGAAACCAAAGATACGCTAAGCAGCTTCATTGGAGCTGATGTACCGACCAATTTGATAAAGTGTTATTTCATCGTTTTTATTCACTGGTTGAGCATTCACGTTAGTATTTTCCACTCTAAACACAGCCATATCACTGCCTTTATGGACATACTTGCAAATGTATTTGATGCTCTTCACAGAACTGCAGAACTCAACATTAATATGAGCATTGTATGTCTTGCTCAACAGAGGTGAATATGGTACCACCCAACGATTATCAATGTCAATGTCTGTGTTGTTGATGTTTTTAATAAATGATCGTCCGCCATTATCGGGACTTCTTCGACGATATATTGGATATCCGTCGACATTTGTGATCGTATCGTTCGTGAAATCTTTAGGGAAATTTTTAGTGCATTTTCCATCTGCCATGCAAGGCGATGTACGATTAAGAGTACCGCATGGACCATGAATCATGTTCGCTGTAACAATATCAAACAGCAGTTGGTCAGTAGACGGATCTGGAAGTTCTGCAGAAATGATACTATCGATTTCTTCAGGACGGATTTTATCGATTAACCAAACCAAAATGTGAGCATGAGGTAATCCTCGCTTTTGCCACTCAACTGAATACAGCCAGCAACGTGTGCGGCCGAATACATGTAATTTAGTAATGAAACTTATTAAAGACTTCAACTTTTGTTTGAACACACGTGCTGTAACGTCATGACGATGGATTGAATTTTGGCCAGGCAATAGCAAAGATTCAATCTCTGGCCATTTTGGATTACATGTAAACGTGATAAATAAACACGGTCGTCCATATTCGCGCACGAAAGTCAGAGCATCCTGTATATATTCTTGCATATGACGTGGACTGCCCACATACGATGATGGTAGAATGACAGAGTTACCAATTTCGGTAGCGTCAGCGTTGTTGTTAATAGCGTCCCGCAAGTGAATGTACTCTTCCGCACGCAGCTTGAGTTGATTATATCGTAAGTATCGTAGTCGTTCGCCTTCTATCTTGGCGTACATGTCGACCATGAATTGTTGACAAAGCTCGCGACATCGTAGAATGACGTTGTCCCGGCCGCGTCGAATCATCAATTGGTACGCATAATAATCTTTCGAGCTAACGTTCTTGTTTGTTTCGGCTCCTGTAATAATATATTTTTAAATATTAGATTAAATCAATTACGATAAATATATATATATTTTTTAAATTAGTAATCAAGTTTAAAATGAATGAAGTACCTGATACGGGATCGCGTTGTTTGATATTTATGCAGTATCCGTCTTGTCCCTTCCAGAACATTAGCGGATATTGGAGAGCATCATATGAACGATGTGTATCAGCAATGAACTGAAGATTATTACTCCTTCTACGAACCACAATTTCTCGTGCGCCTGTACAATCGCCAACCATGATTCCCGCAACGTCGTCAACAAAAGGTGCATTAAATCTACGAATATGCTCTCCAGCTGGTGTTTTATCAGGATTAATGACAATAGCGTGGTTATCGTTTTGTAATTTATGCATGTGTGATTTGAATATTTTCAACAATTCATTGTGCTCATTCAGTAAAGCGTCCAGTTCGCTCACGATGCATTTGGCAAAAAATAAATCAAGGTTGTTATAGTCACAACGTGCATTCACACGATTGGCAAGTGCGCTTCCGTAATCCTCGCCGACCATAAAGTAGATTTGTAAAAATTTATGTGCTTCGTTTGGCATTGGCAGTAATGAGCCTATTTTATGATAAACTTGGCCTCTAATTTTAAATGTAGAATTGTATTGTTGACCAAGTGAATTAGTATTTCGAACTATTTCTGTTGCTCCGAACGATGTCATTTGAAAGCATGATTGAATGTTCGAATGGACTTCAAGAACACGTTAGAATCTGGATCCGTGCCGATAAGTAAACCGTTCAATGGTTCCCGTGGTGTTTCAATGTCGGGTAGTTGAACTTTTCCTGACGCGCAACACATCCCAGCTGGCTCGTTTTTAAATTTAAGAGCATGACAATTTGAACATTCGTTGTCCATAGCACCAATCACCACTTTTGTATGGGCATAATATTCCACATCAGGCTCATACTGGAATGCTAGCCGCAGGAATGAATCATATGTAAATGCTCGGTGTATCTGTTGGCGTTGCTGGTTGTTTGTTCTGCGTCTATTGGCTGTGAATCGGTGTGATTGTCGTTGTTGTAATCTTATCACTTTATTGCGTTCAGCTCGTGTATCTTCTGATTGTTCTTGACGCAATTGCGCCATGCTCACACGTGCATCAGTATTTTCTTGCTGGATTTCTTCTTCAGTTCTTTCGGATCTTAAATTTCTCTTGCTTCTGGTTTCACTTGTATTACGGCTCAAATTAGCCCCTTTGCGTTTTCGTGGCATTGTTCGCTGTACAAAATACACATAATTAGAACTAACAAAATTACTTTAGAGTGAAAAACATCGTAGTTATATTGTTATTAACAACAATTTGAGTATAAAAAAAATATACTTACAACAACACAAAAGTCGTTGTTGGTAGGAGCCCCTGACACGCGTTGAGTATTTTTAGGTTATAATTAATAATAACAGATATTATTAATATTATCTTATATTATTAATTTACTATTAATTCATTAATTGTATGATTAATTTAAGAGAGTTATTATTAGTATTAATTTATAATTGATAATGAGAGTTACACTGACATAAAAAAATAACAATTCTAAACGTCACTACTAAGTTTGATACATAAACATTAATGATGGCCGACAACAGTGGAGGGAGTGAGAGAAACAGGAGACCGGCTTCGGTCTCATCCCTACTCCGCGTTATTCACTGGGTAGTTACACCGATATAGTCTGGCCAATGAGTATCCAGAGTAAAAGCGCGGAAAATTTTAAAAATTAATTAAATTACTAAAATAATTATTAAAAAATAGGGGTTGGTGATAGAAGGGCAAAAACTTTGGGTTCTATGTATTTTTGAATATCGTGTCATAAAAAAAAATTAAAAAAAAAAATTGTCAAAAAAATGAAAAAAAAAATTGAGGGGTGGACCACCCTTATTATTTAGGGGTGTGAAAAATAGATGTTAGCCGATTCTCAGACCTACCCAATATGCTTACTAAATTTCAGAGGAATCGGTCGAGCCGTTTCGGAGGAGTATCAAGACTAACATTGTGACACGAGAATTTTATATATAAGATGAAACATCACGAAAACTTGCTTAGGTATACTGGTATAGTAGTTCGTTCTGGAATGTGTTTGCTTTCAAAGAATATTACCAAAAATAACATGTAATGATGGCCAACGCGGCCTCTTAAATTAATAATAAACAAACAAAATTCAACGCATATTTTAAAAACCGATGAAATAAGTTAAGTAAAGTATTTTTATCCAATTAACGTTGCTCGTTCAGGAAGAATTCAATTTAAGTCTTTATTTATTTTTATCAAGAAATTGTAATTTAGATTTGACTTTTTTATTTGACAGTATTTTTTCCTATCGTTCTAAGTTTCATAATTGTCCTTCAAATTAATTACGTATAATCATATAATTATGACCGATTACATATTCTTTATTACATCGTAAAATATATGTCCACTAAAATAATTTATTAAATTATTGATATTTGATATTTTTTTTAAAGTTGTATTTTTTGTTGAATCTAGCACCACATTCTGGTACAGAATTCTGAATCTATCCCAATCTGCTGAAATGTAGTGACAAACGGACAGAATTGCGGATTTTGTACAACATGGACGTTTTTTGGCATTATATTCCGTACCGAACAATGGGCCTACAATCCCAAGGGTATGTCGACATTTACCTGCTATTTTTTGGAATATGTAGTCAGCAGAAGACATCTGGATATCAATTGAGACAGATCATTCGCCGTTGCAAAGTCAAATAAAGGTCTACCTGTACGTGACCCAAGCTGATCAGTATGGTGCGCAATGACGTAACTAAAGTATATGATTTTGACAAAGAGGTATCTGTTATAGTACGTCATCAATTGACACTTTCACGGGGTTCATAAGACGATCTGTTTATATATATAACTGTTGTCGGTAACCTTTTCTATTCTATGTAAATAAAATAAAGTTACATATAACGAGTGAATACAGTGAAAATAAACTTTATCAGATCAGTGAAAGGACAAATATCGAGGTCTATGACTGTGACGCTAAAAATATTATTAACATTGATAACAAATAAATATTCTCCACCTAGCCACTTTATTTTTCTTCTATACATTACTTAAAATGTTAACTTAAAGAAGTTAAAAAGTTATAATATTACAAATAAGATAAATATTAGGAGATGATTGGTCAAATAGCTTTTACCAGCTGTAAAAATAAGGCTTGATGTTTCCGATTGCTCTTAAATCTAATAGAAGACGCTTACAGTTTAAAAGCGTGTACAAAGTGTTTTGCTTTTTTGTTTTATAAACTTCGACATTTAGGAACACTGTCTGTCTCTTACAAAACTTAAACTTTTCCATTAAACTTTATAGTTTAGTAACATTAAACAAACTGTAGTAATAGGTACTATCATTTATACCATCAGTTTATTTTTATTATTCATATACTTATATAGAGCATTACAGACAGATAATATCTATACCTAACTCTATTTTAGCTACCGGATATATAGTTTTAGATTTTGGCACTTCACTCTTAGGTATTGTAAACGTGCATTCGTCAAATAGAACATATTTTTACCCAACCATCTGACCAACTAGACTTCATCTCTAATAAAATTATAATATTTTAATTTTTATTTCACTCCTTGTTTAAATTTAATTAATAAAACGACAATTCCTTTTTTTACAACAAAAATCCTAAAATGTCATTATACATAACAAAACTAGGTAATTTAAATTTTACAGAATACATCTTAATATTTTTTGTTGCTTTTGTGTTTAATAGATTCATATATTTATATTAAATTCAAATAATATGTTGAGTGTCGAACTAAAAAACAGAACTGAATGGCCGACTTGCATGAATGGATTTACTTTTACGTCCTCAACACTTATTTGTTGAACTATATCGCCCTAACGCAACATTGTTTGACCTAACATCACAAAATTTATACTAAATATCGACCTAAACACAGAAATTAGACACTGGAATCGACTATTTTTTCATTAATAAAATAATCAAAATAATGCCTTGATAATACAGTTATAATGGTACTGTCTAGAATCATAGGTGTTGCACTTACTAAATCTTAAAATGTATCCATTTAAATTTTAAAAATGTGTAGAGATTGATCGATGTCACATGGTTTAAGAAACTAATAGACATAAACCATAAGTGTAGGCAACATAAAATTTATACATTTTAATCATATATGTCTATTAATTAAGAATAAAATTCATATTTTAAAGAATTCGGTAGTTTGACAGCTACTCTGTAATCAATAAATTATCAAAGCATAATTAAAGAGATTTAATCCTGTACTATAATATATCTCAATATATAGACAAATTAAAACAGTATTTTTTTTACAAAAAACACGTTTTACTAACAATATATTTTCCAAGTGATAAAAAAATGTGATTTCAATCAGGTGATTACATTCATCTGATTCAGATCAGATTCAGGTAAGGTAAACATGTCAGGTTCAGACATAAAGATGTTTATAATTAAAATAAATTAACGTATATGTGTCATATTATTCTAATCAAATAAAAAATATCCTGTAAAATAAATATTATATCTAGAATATTGTTTATCCTTAAATAAACATGTCCACACTCACTCCACCCATCAATCTCTGATTATTATTATTATTATTTTTTTATATAATCAAGGGCAATGCTAGACCACAGTTCAGTTCAGTTCAGGGAACAACCAGTCTCGATGACAGGCATAAGAGTCCCCCAAAAAGACGAGCTGCGCTGAATTGTACTGATGTATAGCCATATCAGCAGCCTCACCGAGATACTCAAATAATCTAGTTGTCTCCTGATCACCACTGTGCGAACGGTAGATACAGAAATACAGGATTTTTTTTTTCGTGTCTACTAAAACCCATAGAGAAGAAAAATTGGGGTCTTCAAGGTGACTGCGACGTCGGATACAGAGGTCGTTCGGCGCGTACACGCATACTCCGGCACGTGAGCAAAAGTTGTGCTCTAACGTGTATCCGGGATAATCCAGGTGCGCAGCGCTTAAAGGCGCTTAAGGTGTAGTTGCTCTATCTCGAGGTGGTGATGGACAGGTAAGATATTAGAGGTCGAAGTAGGTTAAGTGGTGCCACTAGGAGGCTAGCCTAGAGACTGCGGGGACGCCCGAACCCCCCCAGGGATCGCCATCGGACCTCCTCGTCTGGTCGCCAACCAGCACGATGGAGCTACCCTGGGATTTTTTGCAGCTGGCAGCCTTTCGTGGGATGCTAACCCACTAATTGGGCCGCCAACTATCTGCGGGCGGCCACTGCCCTCGCCTCCTTGAGTCCTAATACTTATGTTTATAGCATCTCAACCCCACCAACCCTCCGATTATAAAGGTTGAGCCGCTATTCATGTGGTCAAGGTTCACCCCTGTCACATGGACTCTTATACGGCAGGTCTGACCTTCGAAGTCGTCCGAGACCGGCACTATAAGACTGGTAAGCTCGCACGGCTATCGGTCATAAACAAGTCCAATCGCGACCACCAAGCTTCCTTTTCTCCATGAAAGATTCCGGAGCTGTAAGGCACGCTCACTTCCCGACAGGCAGTCAGGCCGCAAGCCTATCCTACGATACAGTCGGGTGACCGGATAGATGCTAGCACACCCATCTAACCTCTAAGCAGGGGGCTACCCGAAGTGCAGTGACCCCCGAAAGGATCTCTACTTAAGAGCCGTTCAAAGCCCCGAAGTAAAAAACTGCAGCAGCCCTTCGCCTTAGGCTGGTCAATCACCTCTCGCTACGCATAAGATCCAACGAGCCCCCGACAACTGTGGGGACCCAGACGAACTGCGCCGAATCTCTGCACCTAACCACATTACCACTACGAATCCAAGACCAAAACCAGTAATCCGGCAGTTTACACACGCAAGCGCATGCATCGCTGCCGGAGGACTTAGGTCCGGGGTCCCGTAGTACCCTGATCTTAGTAGCTGACCCGAAGTTCATCTGCAAACCTATCTACCGCCGGGTGCCTCAGAGCGGCCAGCGGAAAGCCGTCGCTTCGGATCCCGCTACTCTCCTCGACTAGATACCCGACAAAACAAACACCAACTTGATGTCAAACCGGTTCGCCAACGCACCGCACCAGTTCAGACCCATTTCCCATTAACGGCTTCATCGAGCATCGGCTTTGCCCGATGGGTGGTAACTTTGCCGGCAACCCGACGTTGTGGTCTACCACCTAGAAATATAAAAAATATATGTTGAGAGCTTTTTTAAAGGTTTCAAATCACGTTTATAAAATAAATTTCGTTTACATAAACAAGATTGCTCCAAGGTAGAAATTTTTCCTCTTAGTTAGTCGAAATAAATTTTTGATGACTCGTCTGTCGGGTAAGATAACGCTGAAAATGTCGAAAACGCTTATATATTGTAACATTATAATAATAATATTAGACTAGCTCTTACCTTAGATTACATCAGCTAAGTATGAGGTTATATGGCGTGATACAATAACCCTTTTAATTAGTATCAGGTATTTTTTTTTACTTTACATAGTAAAGTATGAAGTTAGATAAGATTATATAATTGCGGGTAATATTTTTTCCTTCAAGGGTTGGTCATTACTTAAGAACTAATGTTTCTTTGTGTTACGAAAAATTCGTGTATGTAAAAATTAATTTATGTATAAATATTTGGATATTATTTGTCCAATATAAATAAAATATGTATTTTATATTTTATTTGGGACCCTCAGATAAGTAATGAGCTGTAACTCTTTGGAATTGGACTATAATAACCTATAATTAATTATTATAGGTTATTATAGTATATTATAGTAGTATTATAACCTATAATTAATTACATTGTCTATGTATCATAATCAGTTTAATAACATACATCTAGATTATGTAAAAAGTAAGTTAATTTAAAAATAAATAAAATGCCTTTCTACATTATGGTGAATAAACGCGTGTTAAAACATTTCCTATGGTTTTTAAGCCTCTTCCAAATTCCTTCCTCTTCAAAATTTAAAAGAGCTTTTGATGAAATATTTTCATTTATGAAAATGTGATATAAATGCTTCATAACACGTGAACTATTAACGAGGGCCAGAGGAATACTCAAAGGATATTTCGTTTATATAACCCTTAATGAGAACGTTAATCTCCTACGAGATAAAATACATGTACATCTTTTTTGAATCAGAATTATAAAAAAATATTGATCATTTAAATTACATTAGTGATATATATTCTATAGTAGCTGTTGCCCGCGACTCCGTTCACGTGTTTGTTGACAAACAATGTTTTTGTCTTTTTACATTTTTTTAACATCCAGCATTTTTTTTTACTTAAAAGTATCCTATGTTACTTCTAATACCTCCAAAAATATAGTGTACAAAGTTTCATAATTATCGGTTGAGTAGTTTTCGCATAACAGCGTAACAAACAAACTTACTTTCTCATTTATAATATTAGTAGGATGTTGAAGCTAAAACTTACTACGGACAATTGAAACTTGTAAATATAGTAGGTTTAGAGTTATTTTCTACTGTAGGTAATCTGCTTGTTACATATTTATATTATTAGGAACACCATCCCCGGTATCAAAATTACTTTTGAAATCTCTTAGAGATATTATTTTATTGGAATGATTGTGACCATTGTATCCACTGTATATACTTATTATCACATTTTTGCAATACTTATACTAACTTTATGTACTTTAGCCATCAGGCTATCATTTTTACTAACCTCCGGTGGTTTTTTTTTTCTTATGACAATTTGCTATTCATTTTGATAGTAAGGCGAGGCAAAATATTTATATGACACCATTGTTTGTCATCCAAAAAAAAATACTGCGAGTGTAATTTACAGTTATTAGTTTCATATATAGAATTTGACAATATTATCATTATATATTATAAATTTAAATTATTGTTTATAACATTCATTTCGAGTTTTTCTAAGACTGGCCGTTTAATTTTAAAACAACTAATAAAGGTATTTTGTAGTTGTTTTAAGACCATACGACAAGTCCTATAAAGTATCTATATTAAACTGGTAACAATACTTGATATACTTACATTAAGTCTTTTCTAAAATTACACTTCGCTTAAGGACATGTTTTGAGACAAAGGTCAAGTAGGGTCAAGAGCAGTGTATAGACGAAGTCACCTTTAAGTTAAAGACCAGATTCCATCCCGGGATCGCTTTACTCCGTAATTAAGTAGTTCCAAGCAATCACAGATAATATTGCGTTGGCGGTAAACTTTGATTACAAATTTAGGAGAATAATCAGTATTTCTGAATTTGGATAATAATATCACTGCCATGTATTGCTAAAGATATATGATGAAATCGCTATTTACCGTTTATGTAAACTATTTTTTGTGAAAATTCAGCATTCAAATTTCTTTACCCTTCCTCTAAACTCTTAAATCATTACTCATTATATACAACTACATATAATACAATATTATTACAATATTATATTATATAATACAATATACTTATTACATACCACTTATGAACATCATATAATCAAATATATAAGTCTCATCGTCTTTAGTAATAAGGTTATAACTGAAGTGATATATATTCTACAAAAAAAAGAATTACTTTGGTCAGATTAAGCTATATTACTTCAGAGGAGAAACGGCTTAGTACTTAATCAAATGTATGAAAAGATTATATCAAAATAAATTGGACTATAGAGGCCACTTCTAGACATTTATAGGTAAAGGTGTAATCTTTGATATTATATTTTATATTTATTGGCGTTCAAATGTAAAAAGGTCGTTGACATTTCCCCTTCCTGCCATATCATTACTATTAAAATATCTGTACGAGGATCAGTTTAAAAAAATATATTCCTAACAATTTTCAGATACAAAGTTTCAATGAGTTGGATATCCCCTTTGATAAAATTAATGATATTGTCTGATTTGTTCTTATACTTGAGTTCGAATGATATAATGTTTTTTTATTATTATTTAAACTTTTGTGGACCATGATGACTATTAATATCGTGAAAGTTTTCGTAGTAAAATAATGATGTATTATTCCTTTCATCCCATTATTTAAACTTCCTTACACATTAAGCGCTTTACTTAATTATGTACCTTTAGCGCATATTTATTATTTATAGTATTATGATTAAATATCAGGTCAAAATTGTGATATAGGTACACATGAACATATTTCATTTATACAATATAGGTATTTATATATTTTTATTTAATTATGGTATAGTTTATTACGATAAGATTGTTTTTATTACATAATCAATGAAATCATGTAATCTATTTTATTTTGTTTTATTTTTTATGTAAATTTCTTAAGTTAAAGTATTCTTGTTTGAAGATATCTATTAACATGTATAGCCATGTTAAGCTTATTTAAATTTATATAAATATAGAATGAAAAATAAACGGACACGGGCAGGGATTCGAACCCACGACCTCTGGGAAACCGTCCCGTCACTCTACCAATTGCGCTACCGTATCGCTAGACGGTAGACGGTATCTAACAACAAATTAAAATTTAATTTATTCTCATCACTTTGGATAATATAAAACTAAGGCCTGACTAAGCTAGTTCTTTCACATTTAATATTTATGTTTTGGATGAAGTATCATTACTTTACGTAGGTAAAGAAACTATTAGTAGTAAATTATTAATCGTGAAATAATACCCGATTGTTTTTGATATTTTACCGTATTTTCCTAGTTTTACGATTTTTTTAATTGCATCGTGGTCCGAAGAGCCTATTATTTAATTTTTTATAAGAAATGATGTCATAGGTACTATAGATGTACACTAAATATTAAAATGATAATGAATGCTACATTCTACATTATAACGTAATAAATATGAAAGGGTAAAGTTATAAGTATTTGTAAGTACTAAAATTGATATGAATGAATTAAAAATTAAGGATGTTATTCCACGCTGTTATATATTCAAGTGAGAGCCTTAACATCGATTCAAAGACCGTCTGACATCAATTTTGATTGTTGATTCCTATATACAGGTACCAACAGTAAATGTTTTTAATAGAATCAATAAATTTAAATATTATAAAAGAATTATAAAAATGTAATAGTTTCTGATTTATACTTTTTATTTATATAAAAAGTATCAATATATTTTTTACTAACCCAAATACCTATCTTGATGCTAAATTTTAACATTCATCTTCTTCATTCGAATACCAAGAAATTATATTTTTTAAGATTTATAAATAAATAACAGTTTTTCGTTACTGTTCTTCTCCACAAGAATATTTATTTTTTTAAAAAATACAATATTCGAATTATTACAACGTTGATTTATAAAAATAAAAAAAAATATCATAAATTGTGATTTTGATTACCCATGGGTAATTAGGATTTTTACAATTGAAAATGTTCGTTATATTTCTTAAGAACATCATGTCATAATACAGTGTGTTAACAAACATATTTGTACTAAATTAACTAAATTGCTAGCACATTAGCAGAAACAAGTTCCTTCTTCCCCTGAGCGATTAATATAATTGTCACGTTTTTTCAAACAGAAATTGTGTTAATGTGGTTCATTTATCTCTTTTACGTGAAATGTTTTGAGAAGATCGAAAAACAGAGTCGTTTTTACATTTTAATATAAAGAATACGAGCAAGATTATTAAAATAGTATATAAAAGTTCGATATATATTTAAACTATTTATCCCTTCAAAATTGTCTGCCAGTAAGTATTGTAGCTGATTTTTAAGTAAATTAAGTAAATTATAAACTATATTTTATCTTGTAATTAATTTAATCGTTTAATATTTCTCAAGAGGATTCTCTATTTGTATAAAAGTTACTCTATAGAGTCAAAATCTTACACTATATAACTCGGTTAGAGTTCGTTATCAAATTAACGTAAAAAGTTTTAACTAAGAGTTTAGAATTTCCCTAAGAGCCCGTGGATGACACGCAAAACTTTCCAAACATTAACTATAAATCATACGATGACAACATAATATATAGTATTAGTTGCACGGATGACAACTTAATCCACTTTCGCTGTAAAAATTTAAGGAGGGACTAATTTTCTTATCTAATAATTTTCTTATCTTTAAGTTTGAAATGCATCTGACACATTGACACATCACATTGCACAAAAATAAAAAAAATATATATTTGACTAAAGAATTGTTTATTTAAGCAATACAATAATGTTGGTATGTTTTTATGGCAAAATCGAATAAAAAACTGCAAAAATATTGTATAAGTTTATTATATACTTATACAATATTTTTGCAGTAACTATTTACAACACAGCTAACTTTAAAAAAAATATGTAAATACACCCGATACAGAAATACCTCTAAAAAGGATAATAATAATATTATTATTTACTTATTGAAGTCGTTGCGTTGTACACACATACACAGACACAAATAAACACAGATACACACGTCAAATATAAACGCAATTAAACATTACCCAACACACCGGTTATTGCACAAATATTATTTATAGAGAGTATAAAACATAGTATGTATCTGTTTGATTATCCCTAATTTTATTTTTTCTACACAATTTATTTGGAAGCGATCTGACATAAGAGAAAGTCTATAACGATATTTGTAAAAAAAGTGACATTATAATAAGGTTTTTTATTTACATGTAATTTATAGACAAGCTTTATAATACTGTAAAAAGTAACACAAACATGATAAAATACCAGTAACATAAAACAAAAAAAAAAACTCAAAGTCAGTCAGACTAAAAATAATTTTAAAGGCATTGTTTAAATAGCGTAGTGAAACTAATTAGAGATCTTGCTTTGTGGTGGCCCACTTACACTAGCTGGGGAAAGGAACTAGTTTTCTTATCTTAATTAATAGAAATAATTTACACTGAAAGTTAACCTGCAATTACTTAAACATAGTTAAAGTTTTAAATGTACACATGTAGTAAATGAAAATTAATATAGTTTTCTTAATTAAGTTGGAAAATTACTTTCATTTCAAATCACATTTAAAAGAAAAAAAAATTAACGGTGTTCACTTTTTAATACTTGAATATTTTTGTTTTTATGTACATGCTAAAACATTATATATTGAAATTTTGAGACCTATTGATAAAAATAAGATTTTTTGAAACATTGTTTTTTCAACTTTTTGGTTTAAAGGTATAAAAAAAATAAAAGGTTATATGATTAGACCCTTTATATATGTTTAGTCATATAACCTTCTAATTATAACTGACATAATTTTGTTGTATCATTTTATATTCAAGAAAATGTCACTATATAATTATTATCTACCTTACACTTCGTTCGTTTACTCATACTTAGTTTATAGCACTTCCTTTATATCTACTACGAACTTTTATACTACCAGACGATTATCAAATCCCATTTTTTTATAAAGTAAAGATTATTTACTCTTAAACATTTTGGAATTAAATTTTTGACGGTAAGTATTTATTATTGGTATACATTTCTGTAAAGGTCAAAGGTGAAATCCAGCCTTTTAATTTTACTGACTATAATATTCCTAATAATTATAAATACACCTTATTTTACTATATCAATGTTTTTAATACATCGAAGTCATAGTAACAAACTATAATAAAGAATGTGAGTAGTTTTTGTGACTCTATATTGGATAAACTAACACTAACTAAAAATAAACGACTCCAAATGTCCGTAAACAATAGTATACCAACTTTATGAAAAAAACAAATGACTTACGAAATATTATACTAACAAACTTTGAAACGGCTTGAGAAATGCCGGCAATAGGAATTATGGTTATTCTAAAATATTTTATCAGCTTGGCCCATATTGAAACATTACATACTTAATAAAATGTAGAATAAATATGAGTCGATATATATTTGAATGAGGAATTGCTTTAAGGTATAGTTTCCCATCGTAGTGTATTTTGATTTTGGAAAAACCATAATGAAAAATGGCAAGGGCACAAACTTTTGGTGTCACGACTCACGAGCGAGGGTATGATACAATTACTTGCTTATGCAAAATAAAAGCATAAAAAAACATATTTTGAGTTTTGGGTTGTAGAAAAGGAACTTACTTGTATATAGAGGAAGATAGGTAACTGTCGCTCACTTAAGGAAAAAACCCAGTATTTCTTATAATATTGCTTTTTCATTATAATTATGAACATGAATATACCTAGTCAGGTCATAAGTTCTGTCACACAATAATAACTTTTGTATTATAATGCTGGCCACAAAAAAGTTTATTGAATTTGAATTTCGAATTTCGAAATAAAAATATGTACTTTTTAGAATTTTCCTCATTTTTAAATATGGAGTGGACACTTGAAGAAGACCGTTTCGAGATTATTGCGTTGCACCGTTGCGGTTACGCTCCAATTCAGATTTTCAACTTACTGAAAAATTTGAATATAACCAAAAGATTCGTTTATCGTACCATAAAACGATACAATGAAGACTCTAGTGTAGGTCAAGAAGTGGTCGCCCTCGCTCTGTTAGGACTCTAGCTATGATAAAAGCTGTGAAGACGCGAATTCAAAGAAATCCCATACGTAAGCAGAAACTGTTGGCCCTTCAGATGGTGTTAAGCAGGACCACGGTGAAAAAGGTGTTAAATGAAGACTTAGGGCTTAGGGCACATCGAAGAAAAATAGGACATCGTTTGGACGCTCGTTTAATGGACCTGAGACCTGAAGAGATGCCGCGCTTTGTTGAAGCGGTACGCGGGAAAAAAGCATCGGGAAATTCTTTTTTCGGATGAAAAAATTTTCACCGTGGAAGAGAGCTACAACAAACAAAATGATAAGGTGTACGCACACAGCAGTAAAGAAGCAAGCAACCGTATTCCGCGTGTCCAACAAGGTCATTTTCCATCCTCGCTCATGGTTTGGTTGGGAGTCTTTTATTGGGGCTTAACTGAGGTACATTTTTGTGAGAAAGGAGTAAAAACGAATGCAGTTATGTTTCAAAATACAGTCCTCAAGAACCTTGTGGAACTTGTTTCTCATACTATGTTTAATAACAGGCACTGGGTGTTCCAACAAGATTCTGCGCCAGCTCATAAATCAACTTCGTCCGGCACGAAGACTGGACCTCCTCCAGTCCAGATATGAGTCCCTTAAATTACAAGATATGGCAATACTTGGAGGAAAAGACCTGCTCAAAGCCTCATCCTGATTTGGAGTCACTCAAGGTACCCTTGATTAAGGCAACCGCCGATATTGACGTGAACCTCATTCGTGCTGCGATAGACGACTGGCCGCGCAGATTGAAGGCCTGTATTCAAAATCGCGGGGGTCATTTTGAATAAACTTTATTACCATAATAATCTATGTTTTATTAAGTTCATTTTGCTATATAAATGGTTACATAAATAATAAACATGTCTAAATTATTTCATATTACACATGTAACAGAACTTGTGACCTGACTATGTAGTGTATAATTATTTAGTTATCAATAATTTAACACAAAACCTAATCATCTTTGAACTATTGAAAGTAATAATGTTTTTAAAATCAGCAAGTTTTAGCGCTTTTAAATAAATCCCTTATAAATTTGGAGCATCTTTATTTTTTTGATGGGATGAGAAAGAGGATGTATAACCTAAAATTACAGCTTTATCACAAATTACAGACATATTTTTATAAATCTTTGCAGTTCAAAAGTTTGTCAACATTTTTAATGATGATAATAAAATCTCTGTATCAGAGAAAACCATGATGATAATAAAATCTCTGTATCAGAGAAAACATTTGATTTAAAAGGATATATTCCAGTGACTCGAAATCCAGCTTCTTCCTTGTTCATATGTGCAACGAATATGTTTTATTGAAGAGACATACTATATTGTTAGAAGTTATTTTAGACAAAATAGTAGATGGCATGTTATGTTAAGATGCTTTAATGGCTGTCCTTTGGTAATTTCTCGACATGTCCGTAAAAAAAGTACAAAAGTAACAGATTAATAACTAAATAAAATTAATAACTAATTAACGTTCACTTGAGCGGTATTATCCCAAATTATAGTTTTTGGTTCGAATTTAATTTAAAAAACACAATGAAATAATTTTCAAAAGTAGTTTACTTTAGCATTAATAAGACAGTTTAAGTATGTAGAAAAGTAATAACAATAATAAATAAGTACTAAAGTTAAGTGTTGACTTACCGCCACAAACGCCAAAGTAAAAATTTGATCAGCACAGCCGAAAACAAAACACACGCTTCTCCAACTCTTCGCGAGCTAATTTACTTGATATGTCACTGCTTCTGAAGACATATCAACCCCCGCGCCTAAGGTTTTAATACACTTAGTATGATTCTGTTGTTTATTGTTATCGAGTTATAGAGGTGAGCGGCATTAACCGGTAATCTCCAATGTACCTGTTAACACTACTAGTGTCTTAGTCTTTTGTAAAAAAAAACATATAGATAAATTTATATAAGTTACCAAAAAAAAAAACTTCTTTTCAATTATATAAAATATGAATAATGTTTTTTATATTATTTTAGTATTACCTGTTTTTTGCTACAAGAAACGGCATAAAAAGCTCATTTATACATTTATATTTCGAACTCAAAGAAATGTAGTAATGTAATGCTCTCTTTGTAATGCAAATTTAAAAATCAAGAAATTCATTTTTTATTCATAAGCTTTTTCACCAAAAGCCAGCATCGGAGAATTTAGCTCGTCCATAATAAGTTATAAATAATGAGGTTTTTTTATTCACGTTAATATTTATTTAGCCGAAATAATATCATATCTAAAATTATCAATCACAATTATTCTGTACTACCTGTTGCCTCCGACTTCGATGCTGACTATGAAATATGGCTAAAGTCCTAAACAAAATTATGTAGCGGCATAGAAGTGAAGAAAACAACGAGGAAACATTATGCGCCATATAGTATGCATATTACTGAAAGGTCTTCAGGAAAATGTTGAACATCTTTCTTAGTTTCTATAGGTCTTTTGCTTAGCTTATACTAGCAATAATATTATTGTACAAGCTATACTAAAATTTAATAGAAGTGTTACGTAATATACCAATAAAAGAAATGTGGAATGGTAGACCCATCACATTGTTGCACATCAAAGTTTGCATCGAGAAATTTTGGACCACTCGCCTTACAGCGAAGTCAATTGTTACATTTGTGGTTTACAGGCTGACTTATGTCCAAATAGGATGTTTTTTATACATACCTGTTGATACATACCTTTTTTTTGAAGTGAAACTTCTTTATCGTGGTTGGAAAAAAATTTAGTGTTAACATTTTTTCGTTACGGTGACATTTTTCCCTTACGCGCCAGCTTTTTTCGTATAGCTTCATCTCTTTTACACCATGTTGCTATGGAAATACTAAATAATCAAAATGACCAGTATGTGGATTATAAAACACAATTTACATTTACCAAAAATAAAATTATCGGATTAGAGTTTTATAATTAAATAATGAATTGTAATTACATACTGGACAATATGATTTTATGGACTTGCTATTGAAACTAATAAATAAATTAAGATTATAACATGAAGAAGAAATTATGAAATATAATTTAAAATATTTTTAAAATACATTGATTGTCTGAAATAGAAGAAGAAAGAATGAAAAGAAATACGAGTTTTGGCTGAGAAATGGAGCATTGGAGTCCTGATCTTTACAAGGTCTGTTTTGCTATACCTAGAATGAACAACAACTCGAAAAAGCAGAAACCATGATGAAGAATAATTTTATTTGTGATATAGTGACGATCCAACATGTTAAGAAGTCTAAATATGTTTACATTTACATAAATGGTTAAAGGTTAAATTAAAATAGTATGAAGAACTACATAATCAATATACAGAACATTGTAGGTATTCATTATGGTATAAAACACCTACTCCTACAAAACCCATATTTGCAACAGCCGCTGCAATTGCAAAGCTAATAAAACCGAGAAATACAAACTTTTTTAATGTCATGTATTCATACAATACTATAATAATTTTAGTTCTCTAAAACAATGTCTCCAGTATAAAAAATAATATATTAAAAAAGATATGATCATTAATATGCATAATATATAAGATAGTATAAAAATAATAAATACGTCGAGCAAACAGCCAGAAGATGTCATATTTGTCCAAGAGCCAGAGACAGAAAAACTATGGCTGTCTGAACTTAATGCCAAGAAAAAGTGTACAATGACTACATGATTGTTTACTTGCGAAATTTCGACACCAAACGACTTATATTTTGTATATGGTTATTACAGATTTTATAAATCCGCTTCGTTGAATTAAAAGCATTAAGCATAACACACAATACAATGCGACACGCAACTCATTCTTCTTCTTTGTTTATGTTAACATTATCAATGTCAAAAATGTTTCATATCTAGCTGGCAACGAGTTTATTAAAATTTGTATTGAAATATATTTTTTTATTATTTTCGCTTATTCAAAATTTAAATTTTACTTTAAAGCTACTGCTTGAAGCTTTATGTTTGATGATTTATTCCAAATACTTAATGCTTCATGCTTAGTGCTTATCCCTTAATGCTTGGCGCTTAATAATTGATGATTAATGCTTAATGATTGATGATTGACGCTTAATAATTGACGCTTAAAGATTGATGATTGACGCTTAATTATTAATGTTAATTATTAATTGATTGCTTAGTGCTTATCCTTTAATGCTTGGCGCTTAATAATTGATGATTAATGCTTAATGATTGATGATTGACGCTTAATAATTGACGCTTAAAGATTAATGATTGACGCTTAATAATTGACGCTTAATTATTGATGCTTAATTGACGCTTAATGATTGACGCTTAATAATTGATGATTGACGCTTAATGATTAACGATTAAAAGTTTATGATTGATGAAAAGTTGATGACGATTGACGCTTAATGATTGGCGCTTAATGATTGACGCCAAATGATTGACGCTTAATGGTTGACGCTTAATAATTGACGCTTAAAGATTGATGATTGACGCTTAATGATTGACGCTTAAAGTTTGATGATTGACGCTTAATTATTGATGCTTAATTAAAGCTTAATAATTGATAATTGAAGTTTATTGAATAACGTTTAAAGGTTGATGATTGATGAAAGGTTGATGACGATTGACGCTTAATGATTGGCGCTTAATGATTGACGCTTAATGATTGACGCTTAATGATTGACGCTTAATGATTGACGCTTAATGATTGACGCTTAATGATTGACGCTTAATGATTGACACTTAATGATTGACGCTTAATGATTGACGCTTAATCATTGACGCTAAATGATTGACGCTAAATGATTGATGCTTAATGGTTGACGCTTATTAATTGACGCTTTATGCTTATATTTTGAACCTTGCATGCTTATTGCTTTATCCCTCTTGACATCTATTGCATATTGCTTAATGCTTAACGCGAAACGCTTTGTGTTTAATAATTGATGCTTGACATCTTACGCTTATTGGTTATGCTTTATGCTTATTTCCTAACGCTTAATACTTATTGCCTCACGTTTAACGCTTGACGCTTAATGATTGTTGCTTGACGCTTGAATGATATACACTTGAATGATGTAAAACCATTCTAGGCGCTATCTTCAGTTCCCGAGATAATTTTTTTTGCTTTCAGACAGAATTTCTTCGAATTATTTCCCTTACTGTATTGTAGTCTCATTGTACCTATTAATAACCCGGTACACAAATATCTGTCAAATTGAAATAAAATTATTCTTACGGATTTAACTCGCGTATATTGAATTAAATTTTAAATTTACATTTTAAATCTAACCCGACGTCTCGAATGCTTTGCAGAAATCGTGTTCACGGTAAGACGAGATGGAGGTGTCTGTCAGTAAGTCAGTTAATTAGTCATCTACCTCCAACGGTTTCTAAGCTTCCGAACGTACAGTTCAGGATTCACAAAAAACGCACTAACAGTATCTTGAGGTCTTACAGTGCGGTCACAGACATGACATGCGTTAAGCATTAAACGTTAAGTATTAAGTAAAAAGCGTCAATCATTAAGCGTCAAGCATTAATCATTAAGCGTCAAGCATAAATCATTAAGCGTCAAGCGTTAAACGTGAGGCAATAAGTATTAAGGGTCAGGAAATAAGCATAAAGCATAAGCAATAAGCGTAAGATGTCAAGCATCAATTATTAAACATAAAGCATTAAGCGTTTCGCGTTAAGCATTAAGCATGCAAGGTTCAAAATATAAGCATAAAGCGTCTATTAATAAGCGTCAACCATTAAGCATCAATCATTTAGCGTCAATCATTAAGCGCCAATCATTAAGCGTCAATCGTCATCAACCTTTCATCAATCATCAACCTTTAAACGTTATTCAATAAGCGTCAATTCTCAATTATTAAGCTTTAATTAAGCATCAATAATTAAGCGTCAATCATAAACTTTTAATTGTTAATCATTAAGCGTCAATCATCAATTATTAAGCGTCAATCATTAAGCGTCAATTAAGCATCAATAATTAAGCGTCAATTAAGCATCAATAATTAAGCGTCAATTATCAAGCGTCAATCATTAAGTGTCAATTAATAATCAATTAATAATTAACATTAATAATTAAGCGTCAATCATCAATCTTTAAGCGTCAATTATTAAGCGTCAATCATCAATCATTAAGCATTAATCATCAATTATTAAGCGCCAAGCATTAAGGGATAAGCACTAAGCATGAAGCATTAAGTATTTGGAATAAATCATCAAACATAAAGCTTCAAGCAGTAGCTTTAAAGTAAAATTTAAATTTTGAATAAGCGAAAATAATAAAAAAATATATTTCAATACAAATTTTAATAAACTCGTTGCCACCTAGATATGAAACATTTTTGACATTGATAATGTTAACATAAACAAAGAAGAAGAATGAGTTGCGTGTCGCATTGTATTGTGTGTTATGCTTAATGCTTTTAATTCAACGAAGCGGATTTATAAAATCTGTAATAACCATATACAAAATATAAGTCGTTTGGTGTCGAAATTTCGCAAGTAAACAATCATGTAGTCATTGTACACTTTTTCTTGGCATTAAGTTCAGACAGCCATAGTTTTTCTGTCTCTGGCTCTTGGACAAATATGACATCTTCTGGCTGTTTGCTCGACGTATTTATTATTTTTATACTATCTTATATATTATGCATATTAATGATCATATCTTTTTTAATATATTATTTTTTATACTGGAGACATTGTTTTAGAGAACTAAAATTATTATAGTATTGTATGAATACATGACATTAAAAAAGTTTGTATTTCTCGGTTTTATTAGCTTTGCAATTGCAGCGGCTGTTGCAAATATGGGTTTTGTAGGAGTAGGTGTTTTATACCATAATGAATACCTACAATGTTCTGTATATTGATTATGTAGTTCTTCATACTATTTTAATTTAACCTTTAACCATTTATGTAAATGTAAACATATTTTATAGATTTTTAATAAAAAATATGTTATAATGAGAAGACTACCTCCTTTCTTTAGATTTAGGACCAGGAACACCAATATTATAACGGCTTGCTAGAGGTGTGATTACTATCAGATAAGGATATATTTCTTAGTACTCGTATGTGTGCGAGTTAGAGTTTCGACCGTTACAAAAACGGCTAAAAAGGATTCAAAAACTTGATACTTCATTCATCCATAAATTATCTAATACGGCTATCGAGTTTCCAAAATACAAGAAGATGTCATATATGTTAACAATAAAGGTAACAAGAAATAATATATTTATTAACTTACAAAATATAAATGCAAATGAAAGTGTTCCTCATGGCTACCAACTCTGTCTTATAAAGAGACTGAGTCTTTGATTTTAAATCTTATTAAATAACTTAATGACCTGGTGACAAAAATAACACTACATAACACACCAACACACCTACACTCAAACACGTACAAATACATACACACATATTTACACACGCAATAATATACCAATTTTGTTTTGTTTCGGGTTTATATTTATAATGAATAACTAATCTATTACTAATGTCAGCGCATTAGCGATTTTTTTGCATTATATTCCTTTATTTGGGCAATACTGCACATTATTAAGTGGGCGTTGACGCTGCGCTACAGTTTATAACTTTTGCAGTTGTCAACTTGTCTCCTGTTTATGTAATACATATTTGTTATTTTGTTTCAAATAAAAATTATTATTATTATGTTCAAGAACCGAGGACAGTAAAACCAAGACTGTAAATGAAAAGAAAATGTGTAAAATTACCACATGATTAACGTCTGCCGAAATTACGATAAAAAAAAACTAATATTTTTGAAGTGAAACTTCTTTATCGGGGTTGGAAAAAAAAATTGTGTAACATTTTTTCGTTACGCGTCACATTTTTCCGTTACGCGCCACCTTTTTGAAGTGAAACTTCTTTATCGACAGATGGGATAAAATTTTATAGCAATGTCAAAAAATTATGACGTTTTTCTGTTACGCGCCATCTTTATTTCTAAGTCACATTTCACCGTTACGCGTCATATTTGAAGTGAAACTTTTTTATCGAGGGATGGGAGAAATTTTAGGAATGTCAAAAAATTGTAACGTTTTTCTGTTACGCGTTATCTTTATTTTTTATCTAAAACTTTATCTAATTTAGCTTAATTAGCCATTCCTGTAAAGTTGTAATTAGTGAATCATTTTTCAAAAAATTATGTCATAAAGAAGTTTCCCTTCTTACATGTGTACACTAATACACACACACATATTTTTTCCTTTTTTTTTTCCGTTGGAAAAAATGCGTTTCCGCATCGTCACACCAGCCAGGAAGGCGATGTCCGGGTGGTATGTGCGGCACCCGGCAACTGCCATTTTTAAGGCACCCCACTAAAAAACCAACGGTTGCCCTCATCGCTACAATGAGACGCCATGGGATCGCGTAAGCATTCACCGCAACGCCTCAGCGGAACCCCCTTGATAAGGGTACCCCGGGCAACCGGAGTACCCCTACGTCATAGACCTGTGCAACGACGAGAGGAAGGCTGGGAAGGAATGGGCTGAACCCTTCTACTTCCCAACCTCCCGCGCTGTATACGCACCCCTAAACCTTATACATACATACCTATAATATCTTCTTGTAGATACAGAAAAAAAAGGTGGCTTTCGAACATTTTTAGCATTATCTTAGGTTGATTTTAATTACGACATATCTTTATATTTATTGTAACCGTAACTTTGACATAATTCTTAACTGAGACATAACTTTTATAATTAAGAAATATCGTAAACGGCAATCTTATCTGGGTATCAAAAACAGGATCCAAATTATATGTTGTATAAATATATGATGTCAAAAATTAGACCGATAATTAATACAACAAAGTACACACACAACAACAATAGTACACACACACACGTACAACAAACAAGACCCACCCGCTCCGGTGACGCTGTAATAGCCAACAGGGCTAACAGCATAGACAGACATAAAAAAAAAAAATATATTACAGCTTATAAAGTAACAATATATAATATTATTAAATTATTATTACAGATTCTTATTTATTTTACGAACACAAGAATATATCAAAATACAATAAGCGATGAAATTCAAAAAGAAGATTTTATGTAGGTCCTAGTGGTCGCTGAGATAAACCGATACTCGAAATACGTTGAACGTAATATGAATGCAAAATAATATATTACTTTCGCATTACGAATATATTTTGTATAATCCAAGTATCGTGTAAATAAAATACCATGAGTATCGAACATTTTATAACCTCTTAAATTGTCAGATTTGTGAAAGATTTATTATTATTATACAATACATAATATAATACAAATTTTATAATATATATTTATTGAAATGATGTCAAAAAACCTTTTAATTGTATGTGAACAAAAGGATATTATATATAGTTTGCAAAACAAAGTTCTAGTATAATCGGTACAAAGGACACAAGATATCAATGTTTTATAACTACAATGCTTAATTTGCAACTAACAATTTGGATTTAAGCGATGTTGGAGTCAGGGATCATCTCTTTGTTTAATCTGTAACACTGATCATTCTTTGTTTAATTTGTAGCACTGATATTCTTTGTTTCATTTGGTAAGCACTGTACAACTTCTTCATTTTATATTGTCTTAACCATCCAGTGGTTCTTTTAAGCAAAGTCGTATCAATCTATTAGGCACATTTACAATTAACTCCTCTGCAAAATGCATTAAATTATATTCTATGATGTTTTGCAACAGAAATAATTTTGCAAAATGGTAACGTGGTTTGACTTTAAATAATTCGAGGCTTGTTTATGTCGTAATAGATTTGGTTTGTTCTTATACTTTTTTAAATGACTTGGTTTTCATTTGATGTATTATTTGTGAGATATATTAATAATATTAAAACAATACATAATAACAATATTAATTTATTAATTGACATTATCAAACATGCTGCAATTAATTTATTTAGAGGATGTTTGATATTGATTTTGAAATTTAGTTGTTATTTAACAACACTTATTGTTTTTGTAGAGCCTCAGTTTTATATATTTTGATGCGAAATTATTCCACACAGACGTACGTGTGATTGTATGTGCAGAAATATCGCGGTATATTATATACCTATACACTCTCTCATATTCGTTCGCTATAATTCACTAAAAACAGGCTGACACAATTCTTTGGATATAATAATATCAATATTAATAAATTCACATGCTTAGCTGTCTTTTTGGTGATTTCACAAAACCCTGAACCCGTAAAATACTTTTTAACGATAAGGATAGGTTTTAGTCTATGCTTACCTGATTTTGAATGTTAAAAACTTTTTTACCGTACCTTTTTTTTCAAATTGTATTACAAATTATTGAAAAAAATGTTTTATTTGTATTTTAACAGATATCTTATTATAATATACTAATTTTTAATAGGTAAGTTATTCTTTTCAAAACAATTTTTGATAACTAAACTCGGCGTCACAAAAATCGCACCTCTATGTTTTTTTCAGTAAATCGCTCCTAGAATCTAGCACATAAGTACTACGTATGAAAAAAATATATCATTCTAAAGTGCACTTCAATATCTTTATATTAATTACCTGTATCATTAAAAAAACAATTACCATTTCTAACCAGAGACCAATCAAAAAAATGTTTAAAAAAATGCTCACTTAAGGAGCACTACTTGTGCTACCTTATAAGGGTATAAAAGCTCATGTAAAGGTAAAAAATGGGTCAGTCGCTACTCAGACTTCAGAGTGAACACACCAGAATAACATACGCAAGAGAACAGTACCTGAAGATGGATACAACCCCTGATAAAGCCGCTCAAATCATTGCGCTATTGCAATCAGGACTGCGACAGGTTGACGTTGCTCGACAGTTGAACCTTAGCCGATTCTCAGTTCGACGAATATACCAACGGTTCCTTGAGACTGGTGGCTATACTCGAAGACGTGGATCCGGAAGAAAACGCTGCACGTCAGAAAGAGACGACCGCTTCGTTGTTTCCACATCCTTGCGGCACCGCTTCAGCAATGCTGTTGAGTTGCAACAAGAGATCCGATTAGCTTGCAGAACGTCTGTGAGTGTTTCTACGATTAGAAGAAGACTAAAAGAAAAGGAATTGAGAGCTCACAGACCTGCTAGGGGCCCAAAATTGACCGTGCAGCATCGAAGAGAGCGGTTACGATTTGCCCAGGAGCATGTTAACTGGACGAGTGAACAGTGGAAAGCCGTTCTCTTCACCGATGAGACACGAGTATGTCTTTTCTGCAACGACAGACGCAGAAGAGTATACCGAAGACGAGGAGAGGGATTTGCCCAGGCTTGCATAGAGGAATCCGTCGAATACCGAGGTGGTTCCTGTATGTTCTGGGGTGACATATCCGTCGAAGGGAAAACGGAGCTTGTGTGCGTCTCTCGGACTGGTGGTGGTCGCGGGCAAGGGTCGCTGAATGCTCGGCGGTACATAACGGAGATCTTACAAGACCATGTGGTTCCGTATGCTGGTTTTGTTGGCGATGGGTTCATGTTAATGCATGATAACGCCCGTTGCCACACTGCGTTTGCTGTGCGGGACTATTTGGAAGAGGTTGAGATCCCTGTTATGCAGTGGCCAGCACGAAGTCCAGACCTGAACCCGATCGAGCATCTCTGGGACGATGTAAAGAGGCACATACAAGCACGAGATCCTGCTCCCACCACTCTACAAGAGCTCCAGGATGCCGTGAAAGACGAATGGGACAACATACCCCAAGCAAGAGTGGTGACCCTCGTGAGCTCCATGAAGGATCGGCTGGAAGCTACCATCACAGCAAGGGGTGGAAACACTAGATAAGGCCTTATTTGTAATTTTTTATGATGTTATTAATTTTATTTTTTGTCACTTTGTTATGTTTTAAGTTTTTTGTTATTAAAGAATTAAAATGCATACACATGTTTTTTATTTTCTAATAGGCAATTGAATTACCTATCCAATGATATCTTACAATCATATCCTTACAATTCACAAAGTTTGAGTAAAATTATTTTGAAGCTGCTTTTTTAAAAGGTGCGATTTTTGTGACGCCGAGTGTATTTTGGAACTGCTACCAAGTCATAATTCAAGCCGTAGTTTATCATGAACAAAAAATAATCAAAAACAGCAAGGGCGTTAGAGCAATATTTTATACTGAACAAGTGTTCCGAGCACGAAAATAAATTGATTCATACAAATCTGATTTTAAAAATATTGTTATCTCGACACCCAAGTACGTATTTAAATCGAACAATACGAGTAGAGATAAGAAAAGAAATCGAAGTTATCTATAGCATACGTAATATTTACTAGTCAAAAAGGTTAATAAGAGATTGTAGTCCTAAAAATCTAACAATATACATTTTTTTTTCAAAAACATTCTCTATTTGTATGTTTAGTTTGATTCATGTTAAATAACTTACTTGTTATGATAAAAAGAGTTATGATGAAAGATTCAATTGATCTTTTAACAATTCTTGATATGTATATTGTTACTTGAATAATAATGAGAAAAAAATATATAAAAATCTAAAAGTTTTTGTTATTTTAACAATAGGTTATATAATTATAAGAAGTAGGTACAATAACAAAAAAAATATTAACTTTAATAAAAAGGATTTCTATTCAAACAATTGTAAGTATTCTAATGTCAAAAGACTTGCCAGTGTCAAAATTATCTAACCTAGGTGCCATCTTGACAATGTTCCCGATAATATTACATTAGGTCAATAACGAATATCCTCGTATTATAATATTCTCGTGTGATCGTAACTTGGAGCGCTTTTATAGGAACGAACGTCAGCATTGCATCCAACTTATATTAGTGGCACTTGATCCTAGAGTATAACCCATATTACCATCTTTTTCCAATATTAGAGAATACTGAGTTGATCCACGCAAATCTTTCATATAGTCGCCAACTGTCGGGTTATCATAACCGAAGCTGTCTTTAGCTTTAACTATTGATCAAATTTTCTAACGTATTATAATTTATCTTAAAAATTATTATAATTTGTACAAAACATTCTCAAATAATTATACATACATTATTTCAATTCGTAAAATTTGTTTAATATTCATTAGTAAGTTACTAAATATCACTACAAAATAATATTTTTTTGTTTTAACTCTGAGTAAATTAAAAACCAACCAAACTAAAGTTTGTTATTAAATACCAAGCCCTTTTGCCCTTAAACAATTTGATGTGAAGGAAAAAACAGTTTTACCAAAAAAGATACTTCCCCTATTTATACTTTGGAATGTTTTGTTAAGGACTATACTTTATATAAGTATAGAATGAAAAATAAACCGATACGGCAGGGGTTCCAACCCGCGACCTCTAGGAAACCGTCCCGTCGATCTATCTATTGAGCGACCGTATCGCTGTCCGTTACGGGAATATATTGTTATATTCTTCACTTAACATTTAGTGTATATTTTTATTTTTTATTTTTTTTTAATATAATCTAGGGCAATGCTTGACTTTCACCTGATGGTAAGTGAAATGTAGTCTTAGGTGGTAAGGCGCATTACCCTAGGAACTTATACACTCTTCTCTTGAACGTATCCACATTGTATTCGGTCGGAAATACCGATGCAGGCAAGCTGTTCCAATCCTTTGCTGTACGCAGTAAAAAAGACGAAGCAAAGCGCTTCGTTCGGATAGGTGGAATGTCCACAACAAAAGGATGGATACCTGCCGTGCGTCGGAACGTGCGATGATGGAAGGGGGCCGGGGGAATTAGATCGTCTAATTCCTACGCACAGTCACCAAAATGTATCCTATAGAATACTGAGAGGCTAGCAATTCTACGCCTGAGTTCAAGGTTTTGGAGGTCGGCTTCTACCAATTGGGGATCGCCTATAAGCTTTTTTGCTCGCCTCTCAATTGAGTCCAGAACCGCAAGATGAGACTTTGAGGCACCAGCAAATATGTGGCCACAGTACTCTACCCACGACCGGATCTGTGCTTTGTATAAACCAAAAAGTTGACCCGGGGTAAAGTACTGCCGAACCTTCGCAAGAACGGCAAGCTTTGCTGCTGCTGCTCTTGCTCTGGACTCAATGAACCGACCAAAGTTGAGGTTCGAGGAAATCTCTAAGCCTAATAACTAAAGCCGGTCACTGTATTCCAAGGATACATTCTGGAAAGAAGGAGCCAAGGTGAAAGGGCTCCTTTTGGCGGTAAACACACTACTGCGTTTTGGTGGCGTTGAATTTGACAAGATTGGCATTGCACTATGCGGAGACTGCCTGAAGTTTGTCATTCAAACGTTGCACCATGGCTTCTCTTTCAGACTGTACTTGATCTCTACTAGCCCGAGTACTCGGTAGATATTTTTCTACAACTGTGCTGTCGTCAGCATACCCATAGATACCGAGCTCTAACAGATCGTTAATGTGCAGCAGGAAAAGAGTTGCAGAAAGAACGAATTACTCGGAAAGATCTCTGGCTCAGAAAGTCCGTTATCCAGCCAATCAAACCAGGAGATATACCGTACGCTGAAAGCTTGCTTATAAGGTTCTTTCATGCCAGACCCTGTCAAATGCCCTCGAGACGTCTAGAGAGATGGCGACCGCTTCCCCGTTCTTCTCGATGGCCTTGCCTAGAATGTGTGTAGCATACACTAGGAGATCCCTAGTAGACCTATTACGGCGAAACCCGTCCTGTCGGTCACTGAGGAGATTTTTACCTTCTAGGTATGCTAGAAGGCGCGAGTTCAATACACGCTCCACAATCTTGCAGAGTATGGATGTATCGGTCTGTAATTGACAGGATCGGCACGGCTGCATTTTTTGGGCATGGGTTGCCACGTTGGCAAGTTTCCAGGATTTCGGCACTATTCCAGTCTTGATAGAGAGGCGATACAGACGTGTCAGTATAGGATACAACTCAGCTGCGCATGTTTTGAGCAGAATGGCTGGTATAACATCAGGACCACTGGCTTTTTGCACATCTAAAGGACACTATGTTCTCCATACCTCTTTGTTAGTGATGCGGATTTCAGGCATCGAAATACCGCAGTGAGGAAGATGCGCTGGAGAAGCATTGCCAATATCTAGATGCGAATTATCAGTAAACAGAAAAACAAATACATTCGCTTTCTCTGTTTCTGTGTGGGCCAGGGATCCATCAGGCTTCAGCAGAGCAGGCAGTGAGGGTTGGCCGAAATTTGACTCGATCGCTTTCGCAAGAGACCAGAAAGCTCGACTGCCAGTTGGTCTGACAGAGAGCTTTTCGCCATTCTTAGCGATGCTCTCTTCTTTGTACTTACATCCGGAGTTTTGCGGCTTCGAGCATCAGCCCAAATGAGAGGTATGCCGAATGTTTTCGGTCTTTAGTCATGCGACTACATTTGGAATTAAACCATGGGCGAGCTTTGCCACCTACGGGAACTTCAGCAAAAGGAATAAAATTCTCCATTGCCTGATGCACCACATCGGTTATAACATCTGCGCAACTCGACGGATCCAAAGAAGAGAAGCAGACCTGCCGCCAAGAATAAGACGCAAAAAAGTGCCGCATCTCATCCCAATCTGCTGACTTGTATTTACATACTCGCCTAACACCATGTGGTTCGAGAGCTGGTGGGGAATATGTAAACACAGATTTCACCAGATACTGATTCAATTTCTAGAACGTATTTCCAAAAGATTCATTAGTGGGTTCTTTCCAAATTTGGTTAGGTAGGGAGAGGAGTGTGAACTGTGAGGGTAAAGGTGTTTGCTCATCATAAAGGGGCTGTTAAACCTACTCCAGGGTCGCAAATCCCAGGCGTTGTTTGCACTACCCTCCATGCAACGCAATGGGCCCGGCACCCACACTGTGAATCCATGGAATGCTAAGAAGCTTCGTCTCATTTCAATTTAAAAGCGATCCTAATTTTAAGAGCTTTGTTTAATTAGAGTTGTGGGATTAATTTGCGGTTTTACTTTGTGGTCCGCATCTGGCCTCAGCCTGGCCTAAAGGAGTTAGTTATCTTATCTTTATAAGAAGAAAGGATCTGTGCTATAAGTTAACCAGCAATTACTCAAGTAATGTTTTAGCATTCCTTAATGGAATGAGACCAATATTTAATAAACTAAATAAAATCTAATATTTCAAGACTTTATTTGGTTTATGAAATATTGTTTAATTTATGAAATATATTTATTATTATCTTTATAAATATTATTTCATGATCCCCACTAATACGTTCAGATTAATCATATTTTATACATGCAATAAATATTTCATTTTCTTTTAAAATGTGCCAATGTAGTTAATTCATTCATTGTACTTACAATCATTAGTAAAACTGACTGACTAATTTTATTAATAATAATACAATACTAATACTAAAAAATACTAATTATATTGACATAGACAGTAATATACCAAATATAAAACAAACTTTGAAAACTCACCAGAACAAAAATGACAACACAAATTCAACAATATTTTTCAGAAGTTTCGTTTTATTTTTTTGCCGAAAAAAAGTTGCTGAAACTTACGTTATTAGATTCTTTTCAATCAATGGTTTTTTTTTCTTATGGCCATGAAAATCCATTCAAACTTTTTTATCGTTATCAAGATGGGTCTACAAAATTTGAATTCAGTAAAAATTTACTTGTACATTCTTTATACATTTTTAGAAAAACCTGGGTATGTTTTTACAAGTCAAATTCTAAAAAAAATATATTTAAAATAAATATTAAAAAAAAATACAGCAATATGGCTTGAGACTCGAACCAGCGACCCCTGGAAAACCGTCCTTTTTACTAATCGAGCCACCGTATCGCTAAGTGTAGTAGGGTGCAAATCCCGTCAGGTAGGGTATTTATTTTCATCCTATATTTGTTTAAAATTTAAAAATGACTAACATGGCTAAATAGAATTTAAAAAAAAACTATTTACCAAGAAATTTTAAACCTGAAACTTTTGTTTTAGAATAAATAACCCAATTTTGCAAGGTAAATTGCACTTATCTATTTAAAAGCATATTTGACTTAAATTCCAAAAACAAAACTGTATATTAACAATTTTTTCCTATGAAAAAGTATAATAATAGTTAGTATAATAATAGTTTTAAAAGCTATAAAAAACGATTTGTAAATAAGGAAAACAAATATACTAAAATAAATAAACACGATATAATCATTTGTTATTTTCGTTACAGTTTTAGTATTACTTTGGATTATTCAAGCAACTGTCAAAGTGACAGTTAATTACAAATGTTTCATGTAGCGTTAGTCGTTGCAATCAAATCTAATGCGATTTTATTTTAAGAATTATGAATATTAATGGATTTGTATTCAAACTTCTTCATTCAAATTCTAAATTTGTTAAACGCTATTTAATAACAATCATAAAAGAATATTTTAAAATAATACTTTATATCTATAACTTAATGTTAAATTAACCAGGAATGCCAGGAATGGCATGTTAATTAATAGGAGAGTAATGAGATGAAACCCTAGAATTTGCAGGTTAATAAATTAAATACACTTATCGTTCTATAGTTATTTAAAATTTGAGTAAACATGAATGTCCTACATGTTTATAAATAGTTTTATACTCAAAAACAATACTTATACGAAAATTGTGAAATGAATTTATATTTTCACAATACCGTTCTTGTTATGAGTACGTGCTATTGAAACTGCAATTTCACTATTCCAAAGTAAACAACAATTTAAAAGAAGTTTACGTAATATACAAAAGGAATTTGCTATGAGACTAACATAAAAGTTTACTACTACAACTTCTGCGCCACTATCGTATTATAGCTAGGTAAAATGTAGCATTTGTGGCTACGAGGCTAACCCATTTCTAAGTAAAATATCGAAACTTATTCTCCTAGAATCCAGTCAGCAGATTCTTTATTTCATTTTATTTGCATTAATATTTTTTATAAAGAGTACATATAGTAAATATTGTCCATAAAGTAGTGAAAATTAGAAATTTAAAAACCCTTTTCTAACTAAAATATCGAAAAATTCTATTAGAATCGAGCAAGCAGACTCTTTATTTTTGTATTGTATTAATATCGTTATAAATAGCACAGATGGTAAGCATTGTCAAAAATAACAACAAAAATTATAAGTTGAAAATATATTAATTTAATATAATATTAGAAGTCCAAGTCCAATACTAAAATATAGATTTATGACATCTTTTATATAAAAACAATAAATTGCATTAATTTCGTTATAAATAGTACAGATGGTAAGCATTGTCAATAATAACATTAAAAATTATAAATTGAAAATATTACTATGAGATAATATTAGAAGTCCAAGACCAATACTAAAATATAGATTTATGACATCTTTTATATAAAAAGAATAAATATTGCTTAAACACAGTATGGATATCTAAGAATATCTAGGATTATTTTAAAATGTAGACATATAATAATACATAGAATGGAAGTGTTGTAAAATAATTATTAACTTTAATTCTCAGCTTTAAGTTAAAATATTTACCATGGATATTACAATAAGATTCCTTAAAAGGATTTTTAATATAACGCAACGCAAAATAATATAACGTAATTTTACAATTTATATAATATGTAACATATAGTTTCATATACTTTTATAATTATTTATATATAAAAAATATTTTTTATATATTAATTATTAATTCAATCACATACCTAAAAAATAGTAAATAATCTTATTTTGTATGTTAAAACAAACCAAACGACCAAACTTTCAATCTTAACACTTTATTTTTCGCAACAAGCGAAATCCCAAATTAGTCTGACAAACGGAAAGAAAAACTTATACCGTTTGGTTCTTTTAAATACTTAAGAACTTTTATTATAATAATACAAATAGGCCTGCTTGAATTTGTTTTATGAAAACGGCGATGAATTTCTCATGAACTTCTAATGGTTAAGAACTTTTACGAAATTCTAAACTAACAAAGTATTCATCTGAGACATTAGTCGCAGACATATATATGTCGCAGATTGCGATGATGTAACGATAATTAGTAACTCAATTGATATCAGGAGGGGCACCTTAGATATTTTAAATATCCAAGAGTATCGAGACGAGATGATTTTGATTAGTGTGAGTCTTACAGTCCAGACCCCCCAAACAGGACCGGTGGTTCACGCAACTCTGATAATTGTATACCTACTAAGTAATTTGTGATATCTGATTACCTACATTTAATACAAGAATTGTCACATTGTGTCTGTGTGGTTTAAGCGCCTGAGACCTAGGCTTCGGATCCTGTACCAGAAGATTTCATTAATACCGAACAAGCCACTAATATGCCTCTATCTCCGACATATATATGAAAATTATAGTGGTTTTCATAAGCAAAACTGCGCAGAAGTTACTTCAAATTTAATTACAACCGGAATTCAATATGTTAGTCATTATTTAGTTATTTACGACAAGTATTAGCTTTAACTTAAATACTGCATACTTTTACAAATAATAATCTTTCTGGACTATACAACATTTTAATTTAGTTCCATTATGACGAGAATACCAGCAAACTAATGAATATAAGGCCCCATTGGTTTTTGGGTCACACAGAACGGAACGGATAGATGCTTACACACCTTTTAGAAACGGGTCACGCAACACACATATTAAATTACATATTTTATTATTTACCCGACAAAAGTAATTTTTACGATAAACATGACTTTAATGTCAGAACTATTTATTGTTTTGCTCTAGTTATAACAATTTGTTTTACTGATAGATTTTTCATATTATACTTCACTGTACTCATATTTATTTATGCATGTATTTCTAACAAATTTATAAAAAGTTTAAGTCGGGTTTAGGACATAAAGCATTTAAACGAAAATACAAAAAACTCAACCTAATCTGGTAAACCATTTCCTTTATTTATTTCACAACCTGTTAAATAAGAGATCAGCCTGCGTCGATTTAGACACTGATGGCTGTTAAAGTGGACATTGTTTATCAAACAGCGTATTAGGATTGTAACATTGTTAATTTTATGCCATTTAGACGAATGAAGTTAATTCTTTTCAATATAATTTAGTACAGCTCGTACCATGATAAACATTCGGTCCTTATGACTTAGACTTTCCAAAAAAATATTCATATTGAATACCAAAATATTATTTTAATCAGTAATCGGATCATTTTGGCTATGATTTATGTACTACATATAAGTGTGTGTATGTGTTCGTCATTAAATTTTATTCGACATTTCAAATCCATTAATTTAATTCCTACTTATTTATTCCGTAACTTGGGAGGGTCAAATAAAGTATAAATAAGTTTCCCTTATAGGTCCAGGAGGCGCGTGACTTGATTGCATTATTAATGTTTAGCTGATGATTACGATAATCTTTTCACTTAATTTATTAAAAAAAACTACATTCATTTAAAAAGAAACGTACCGAACGTAAACGCAACGTTAAAGAAGAGAAAACTTATCTTTTGATAAAAAGAGAAAAAAGGTTTAATTTAAATACATCTTATTTCTTACAAAATTTATTCATTAAATGAGTTTAGATCCAATTACACTTTTAAGGTTTCAATGTTCGTCAACACGCCACAGTTGTCTTTGACGTTATGATTCATATAAACGACTTCCTTAAAGCGGTTTTCGGTAACTTTATAATATAAATGGTTTTAAATCTCACCGTTCTTATTTAATAAGTATATTACTTATAAGTGTAAATTTTATGATGTGATGATAACGATTTATAGGAAAAAAAGCCTTGTTATGAAGGCCAAAAGGTTTTTACACTTACTTACTCAGGTAAAGTACTTTATTAGGGATAGCTGTTGCCCGTGACTGCGTCCACGTAGACTGTAAAAATATATTTATATGGCTTATGATCGTAGTCATAAAGAATCACGGGCAACAGCTAGTGATTCCTTCATCATAGTGTTATAAGTGATTGTAAATCATTTTAACTCTAAATGTTTATGTTTATTAATAATCATATATATGAAACCTACCTATCTACCTAACCATATGAAAAAGTCTTGAATCATGTTACTTAATACATTTATAATTTATTACATTGGCGAAACTTTCACGTGGACCCTTATTTTATTAAATATTATATATATTTCTCGTATTCAATTTAACCTTTGTACATCATAATATAGAGTTCTAAAGCTAAAAGATTTTTTAAAAATCGGTCTCGTAGTTTCGGAGCCTATTCAATTCAAACAAACAAACAAATCTTTCCTACTTAAACAATTGAAAATTTTGTGTGTCTATAGGTTCATTTAGTACAATTCAGAAAATAGTAACATAACTTTAAAAAGCAAAAAAAATATTAAATTAAAAATTTAAAAAACCCCCGATACAAAAAGACTTCTAAAAAGAATAAAAATAATATTATGTACTTATTGAATTAGTAGCGTCGGGGGACCGTTTAGTAAAGGAAGAAATTAAAATGCAAGTAAGTTAACAAGTCAAAAAAAAGAAATTACGATATCGAATCGTATAGTCTAAGTCCTCAATGATTAACTTCGTAATATATATGTTACAGCCAAAGTAATAAATCCAGATATTATGTATATTATCTAGCCGTTTTTTATAATGTCTACTCAATTTGGATAAAGTGATAATTGACACAGAATTAATCGCTTTAACTAGCAATTTTACATAATATCTTCGAAGACTTGGATAATGTAATAAAATAAGTAGGTATAGCCAAAGATTATAAAAGTATATTTCAATTTGCTTTAAGCATGCCTAAGTATATGTACAGCAATATTATGCTGTTATTTGGAAAGTAATAATGAAATGTTGATTGTAGGAATTAAAATATTTTTTTCATAAATAATAATTCTACGTTAATTAACGTTGTTGTAACAATATTAAACCTTAATTTAGAGAGTAAATTGTAAGCTATATCACAACATAAACACAAAGACTAATACAAGTGTTTGGTCTCGCTCTATAAAGACTACAATAATAAAATATTTCAATTGAACTCATATGACTTAACTGGGTCATAAATATTATGTACAAGGTCTATTAGACACGCATTCTCCAGTACAGTTGCAATGCTGAAACCCGTGGCCGCCAAGATGTAACTCTTTTTTATGCACATTTTCTAATGGTAACTTCATGTTGTGGAACAATATACAGACAGTGAACTGATTTATGCGTAAAGTTGATTTAGAATACCATGCTTAGTTACTAAATGCCGAGTTACTAACTTATACATTTCTTCTGTCTCCTGAAAAATTATAACATCCATAATGTTTCTATCATCGGCTTTAGTTTCTATCGGTCTATCGGTCAACATCAGGATTTTTTACAACATTATCACCAGTATTAGTAGCGGGATATTTTACCGAAGATTGACGTAACAATTTATCTGGTTGCTTTTTCCGAGATCGTCCAACTAATTTTATGATGTTTCCCATATCTTTTTCTTTTTACCGAGATCAATTACGATTTCTTGGTCGCTTGACGTTTTATTTGATGTATCTGGTGTATTTTCTTGGTTTTCGTTATCAAGTTTTCCTATCAGATTATCTGAAATTTTATTTTGCGAATCAGTATTTAAAGTTGTAGTTTTCCCTTCTATTTCTTCATTATCATTAAATACAGCGTTCGTAATATTTCGTTCGGTTTTTGTCTTCATTCAATATAGATTCCAGCTCTCCTTCTGTTGACAGTTCGATTAGCCCGTCTTTAGGAAGATTTAATCCGATTTTAGCTTTACAGTCAAACATTGCTTCGTAAGGACTACGATTTATCCCTGCGTTATACGCTCTATTCTTTATAAATTTAATAAACGTACTCCTTCAGACCAATTCGTCATCTTGTTAGATTCCAGCAATGTACAAAGCATTTTTCTACATCTTGATTAGCTCTTTCCACAGTGCCTTGTGACTGAGATTGTCGGGATTTCCCATGTACGATTTTTAGTTTCGGCCATATCACATAGACTTCTCTTAAAACTTTGTTAACAAATTCTCTACCATTATCGTTTTTCAAAATACTATGTGCTTCGAATATGGTAAAAACGTCTAGTAATTGATACGCTATCGCTTCTGCTCGCTTGCTTTTTAAAGAACGCAGATGCACGAATTTTGTTAGGTGATCTTGACACACCATGATGAATTTATAATCACCATCACCTTGTGATCTAAAAAATCAACTTGGAACCTTGAAAGCTCGTTGCTGATAATTGGTTTTACAACAACACCTCTTTTTGGCAAACTTTTTTTTTCTGACAAGTTTCACGCAGATACAAATATACTGTGACGAGTTCGGCAGTTTCATTTTTATATTTTCATTTAAATCTTTCATCATCATCTTCATCATCATCCTACCGCCGTATCCAATACTAATATGACAGTCGTGGATTATTTGAAATTTTTCGTCTAAGTGAGTATAGTACATAATGGGATCACCTTCGTTTTTCACCGGAATTATTCGTTTTTCAAATGCTCTAATTTTTACGACATTGTATCTTGCAAGACGCAGGTAATGGTTTTCTTAGTGATTTTGTTCTTTGATTCCTTTACTTTAAAATTAAAGACAAATATATCATAGTAGTAGACGGTATGATAGAAAAGTTTTTTAATTTCATCTGCCATCATCAAACAATGATACGAAATTAAAAACTCGTCGAAATTGTGGCACAGACGACGCCACTTCTCATTACAAAACACTATTTAATACCGTTTGAAAATATCTTTAAATGTGTATAGCCATGTTAAACTTACTTAAATTTATAGAAATAAAGAATAAAAAATAAATCGATACGGGCAGGGATTTGAACCCCTTGATTACTGGGCAACCGTCCCGTCGCTCTACCAACTGATAGTGATACGGTAGCTCATTTTTTATTCTTTATTTATATAAACTATTAATATCGTCAACCACGACAGCGACAGATGAAGAGCGAGAGGGGTAACAAGTCAGTTAGCCTGTATTATTTTTATTACTTTGGCTATATTTGAAACGATATTATGAATAATATCTGGATAAAGTGATTAATTTATTACATTGTCTAGCAATATTTTCTATTATATATAATGACCAGTCATTATGTATAATAGCTATTTAATCACAATGACTGTAACATATACACTATCAACGTACGTACAACGGTCCCCCGACACAACGGCTTCAATATCCTTTTTTTTATTCCGTCTTTTTATTTAATCAGACTTTCTTGGGCCTAGCACACTAATGATTGAGAAGGGGTTACTGAAGACAGTAGACAAGGTATGAAAAATGCGCATGCGATATGCGCTTGAAGATATTTTTTTGGGTAGAACTGGAACTTATAAAATGTAATAAATAAATATTTTTAGTTCAGTCTTATTAGTCTATCATTATTAATTACATATTCAGTGATTTAATAATTTAGTTAGAGTGTTAACTTAAACTTTTGTAAATTTATATAGTTCAAAACATATTATTTTCTGATTTATATATATTTTAATCGATAGAAGATTTTTTATATAAAACAATATTCACAGAACAAGAGTATCAAAAATAGTTAATTATATGTTATTTCAGTAGGTATAACATTTCTGAAAAATATATAATATACATTACATACATACATTTTTCTAAAAACAATATTAGTAATCAAAAATAAACTTAATGTCACCATTTCCGATAATTATAAGTATCAGTAACAGACCATTATATTGAAATGGGAGTAGTGTGTAGTAGTAAAATTTTCAAAAATATCAAGGATTTTCTGGAAAACAAATATAGAAACAACTTCAAATAATTATATATATAGGTTTTTCCTTCCATCCATTTAACGTATCAGAATTTAATAAACAAAACGGTATGAAGCCATTGTCGTTAAAAAGCAGGGGTGACCTGGTGTTGGCGGTAAATACTTGAAATTAATTAAAAGTATTGCTATTGAATACTTCTAAGAATACAGTGACGAGGCTTCCTAAACGTGACGTCCTTACGAAGCTGCTAGAGTGAATGAGCTTTTTCGTTTTCTGAAACTAAAATTAAATACAAGGTCCTATAGCTTTTGAACAGCTTTTTTTTTGTTTCGAAAAACATTTTCAAGGTTATAAAATATTTACCGGACAGTAATACGAGATGTAACATAAATTCTGCTAACAAATAAAAATTAATACATGTAATGAAAAAAAACAAAGTTATAATGTTTTTTCGATGTCATTCAACTCACATCATTCCCGTTATATTTTTTATTCCCTTTACTCTTAGCTAATCCTAAGTTTTAAAATAGCAAGTAATACTATTCTCTTGGATTTTTTTTCCAATAATACTTTAGTAAGTTATATTAATAATTCACGTATAGTAAAGATTCCGAAAAACAAATAAAACAAAAATATCTAAACAGCGTTTATGTTTTTTTTTGTATACAATAAGCATTACTTTAATACGAAGCTGCTGCGAAATTTTTACGAATGAATACTACAAGTAACTTTGGTTGATGTAATTTTACAAGGACTTTTTAGGAACATTAAATTAGATCAGAACACGTGCCTTGCTTTATGATGTCTTACTACAGGTATTTTCGAGTTTCTCTATTTACTTTTAGACATGTCTTATTTTCTTTTCTAACATAATAAATATATTTTCTTAAGAGTAAGAAATAACAATGCCTATAGTCCCATCTTTCAGATGAATTGGCAAAGATAATAATTTTATGAAATGTAATAGTGGACATACTCTACATGTCACTTGATGCACTTTTAACACAAATTAATGAAATTTGTTATTTCTACAAATGTCAAGATTTTTTGTACAAAAACATATAAAAGTTTATTTATACATTTATTTTTCCAACTCAAACTGCGAGCAACGAAATGTAATGCTCTCTTTGTAATGCTAATTTTAAAATCAAGGAGTTCATTTTTTATTCATAAGTGTTACTGCGTCAAAACCAGCATCGAAGTATTTACTAGTCTGTGATGAATTTGAAGTTTATGTAATTTTTTTTTAATATAGCAACAGTCATTAAAGTTACCTATTTTGTACACCAAGTGAGTACTTTGCCAAGAAAAATTGTGACTTAAATTACTTATATAAAAATGAAAACCTAAGATATACCGGATAAGTTTAAACTCATAAAAACAATAATGAATTGTAGATATTTGATAATTTTCCATTCCTATCACTGGTTATAATATAGGTACACAGCATAACATAGCTTAAGTATACTGGTATAGTTGTTGGTTCTGAAATGTGTTTTGCGTTCAAAGAAAATTAAAAATATCTATAAAATCTTTACCAACGTAAAAATTACCAAAAATAGCATGTAATTATGGCCAACGCGGCCTCTTAAATTAATATTAAACAAACAAAAATCTACATATTTTTTAAAAACCGATGAAATAAGTTAAGTAAAGTTTTTTTATAGAATTAACGGTCAGGAAGAATTCAATTTAATTCCTTATTTATTTTTATCAAGAAATTTCATGGCGTTTTATTCGACAGCATTTTTTCCTATTGTTCTTTGTTTCGTAATTGTCTTTCAAATTCATTACATAAAATCATATAATTATGACCGATTACATATTCTTTATTACATCGTAAAATATATGTCCACTAAAATAATTTATTAAATTATAGATATTTGTTTTTTTTTTAAGTTCTATTTTTTATTGAATCTGGCACCACATTCTGGTATTAATTCTGAATCTATCCCGATCTGCTGGAATGTTGGGACAGACGGACAGAATTGCGGATGTTGTACAACGTGGACGTTTTTTGGCATTACACTCCGTACCGAACAATGGACCTACAATCCCAAGGGTATGTCGACATTTACCTGCTACTTTTTGGAATATGTAGTGTTAGTCATATTTATTTATAATAATTTAAATGGTAAATACATTGGAATTTACATGTTTTAGTTCATAAGTTTCAACAGTAGCGCCACCTACATAATTAATTATGGAATATTATTTAATATTTACTGTTAAATGTTTTAAGAATTAGAAACATAGAATATTTTAACATAATGTTTAATCTTTTATTAATTATTAGAACTTATTATAAGGTATAAATAATATCATCTGTAAGTTGGTTATGAAATTGTAAATTACCCTCGCCTAAATATTATAGTGTTGAAATATTATAAAACGAGTTGTAAGGGCTGCTCTCGCCCATTCTATTACAAATGGTTGGATATTAAACATTGAAGTGCAAGTACTGTGTATTACTGAAACAAGTCTTAACAAGTCAGAAGTGTTCGACCGCTGTAGTATTACGCGCCACGTGTCGATATACACCGTTCGCAAGATATCCTGTCCAAGAATGCTGATGAAGACGGAGTGCTGCCACTGCCGTTGAAAAGCCACGAAAATAAGAGACGACGTTAAAGTTACGTCTAAGAATGCTGATGAAGATGGGGTGCTGCCACTGCCGTTGAAAAGCCACGAAAATAAGAGACGACGTTAAAGTTACTATTTGAGCCTTCTCCGAGTGCTGCTGTAGTATCTTCGAGCGCTAAGAAGTTTTAGATTTAAAATAATATTGCAAAGTGCGTAAATTTTTTTTTTTATTATTTTTTTTACTTAATACCCACGTTTTGCCATCTGCTTAACAGACTGATTATCTAGCTGGTTATACGGCAGCATGCTCAATATAGAATATTAATAACTTTGTAGCTTGAAGTTAATAGTACTACTATTAAAGTCTATTTATCATATATAGCATATCCACTATTAATCATATTCTGTTAAAGTTCAATCATAAGCGAAATACAATAGGAGCCTGAATATTTATCAATAATTTACAGTGTTACTAATACAATATCTCTCCATACATGTTTACATCGCTTGGAGCCTTTGGTGAAGACATACGTCGGAGATTGCAAACTCTAAACTACTACTTGACTGCTAATCTGGAAGGGAATTCGTTGCTGTATTATGAACATCAACTACATATCAACATCACCTACAGCTACTGGAAGAAGAGGTCGACCAAGTACTTTCTTCCTGATCGTAAGTCCTGAGTGCAAGCAAGCAGCACTATACAACGATGGACCTGAATACAACGACAAGGTGACAGACAAAACTTTATTATAAGAAACTAGCCCTAGAAAAGTTTTGCATAATTAAGTGACCATGTGATTTATAATATTATTGTTACTACGTATACCAACTTTCAAAGCTTTTAAGACCCAGTTGTAGGTTAGAGACGCAATTTTTTTTTTCTTTGCTTTTATTAAGTTACTAGCTGTAGGCCGCGGTTCCGCCCGCGTGTAGGTCGCTTTTCGCGTAATTTGTGGAAACTACAATTATCCAGACCTATAATAGACTTATAGTTAATTCTATAGTATCCTATTCAAGTGGAAATTTTATCTATATAGGCATTACATTGCTACGATATCAAACTGAAAATAATAACATACATCCACATCACACACACACGACCAGGACATTGTTCAGATATACGTATTAAAGCATAATATGGATTCGAAATATGTATTATGTTTTTGACAATATAAGTATAGATATAACTGACGCGGTAGTTGAGACTTTGAGACTTGCAATATAAAAGTAATGTTAGTATTTTAGATTACGATTTAGGTTTTAATGTCTTTATATATGACATGGAAGTGAACACTCTCAATGAAGGGGTAATTTTCGGTTTACAAAATGTATGTAGGTTATTTAAAGAACGATTTCTTAAAAAAAAGAGTATATTCAGTTGTAAATGATTAAAATATAAAACCCAATATTAAACAAAAAGAAAAGGAATAACGTTAGATATTATATATATATATATATATATATATATATATATATATATATATATATATATATATAGTTTTTTAAAGTAAAAGCACTTAACATCATAAAACCATTTTCAAATCGTTATGATCCTTTTGTTTAAGATAGTAAGTAGTTCCTTATAGTATACACAATATGAATAGATGAAGTATAATTTTAATTTATACAGATTAAAATGTAGACTTGTCTCCTTTCAGAGAAATTAAAATTCTAGAATATCTTATAGATAGACTTAAATAAATATGACTCGGTAAATATTACACTCCATAAATTTGGTAGTAGTAAAAGTATAAGAAATACCATCTGTGTGTGTTCCGTTGGTATATAAAAAAAAAATAATAAGAATAAACTACCATCTGTGTGTGTTCCGTTGGTAGTAGTAAAAGTATAAGAAATACCATCTGTGTGTGTTCCGTTCATAAGACGATCTGTTTATATATAAAACTGTTGTCAGTAACCTTTTCTATTCTATGTGAATAAAAGAAAGTTACATATAACGAGTGAATATAGTGAAAATAAACTTTATGAGATCAGTGAAAGGACAAATATCGAGGTCTATGACTGTGACGCTAAAATATTATTAACATTAATAACAAATAAATATTCTCGACCTAGCAACTTTATTTTTCTTCTATACATTACTTAAAATGTTAACTTAAAGAAGTTAAAAAGTTATAATATTACAAATAAGATAAATATTAGGAGATGATTGGTCAAATAGCTTTTACCAGCTTTAAAAATAAGGGTTGATGTTTCCGATTGCTCTTAAATCTAATAGAAGACGCTCACAGTTTAAAAGCGTGTACAAAGTGTTTTGCTTTTTTGTTTTATAAACTTCGACATTTAGGAACACTGTCTGTCTCTTACAAAACTTAAAGTTTTCCATTAAAACTTTATAGTTTAGTAACATTAAACAAACTGTAGTAATAGTTACTATCATTTGTACCATCAGTTTTGTTTTTATTATACATATACTTATATAGAGCATTACAGACAGATAATATCTATGTCTAACTCTATTTTAGCTACCGGATATATAGCTTTAGATTTTGGTACTTCACTCTTAGGTATAGTAAACGTACATGCGTCAAATAAAACACATTTTTACCCAACCATCTGACCAACTAGACTTCATCTCTAAGAAAATTATAATATTTTAATCTTAATTTCACTCCTTGTTTAAATTTAATTAATAAAACGACAATTCCTTTTTTTACAACAAAAATCCTAAAATGTCATTCATTATACATAACAAAACTAGGTAATTTAAATTTTACAGAGTAAATAAATCTTTTTTGTTGTTTTTGTGTTTAATAGATTCATATATTTATATTAGATTCAAATATTATGTTGATTATCGAACTAAAAAACAGAACTGAATAGCCGACTTGCATGAATGGATTTACTTTTACGTCCACAACACTTATTTGTTGAACTATATCGCCCTAACGCAACATAGTTTGACCTAACAACATAGTTTGACCTAACTAATATATAGACAACTTAAAACAGTATTTTTTTTACAAAAAACACGTTTTACTAACAATATATTTTACAAATGATTAAAAAATGTGATTTCAATCAGGTGATTACATTCATCTGATTCAGATCAGATTCAGGTAAGGTAAACATGTAAGGTTCAGACAAAGATGTTTATAATTAAATAAAAAAAAATTATATGTGTGTGTATTAGTGTACACATGTAAGAAGTGAAACTTCTTTATGACATAATTTTTTGAATTATATTTCTTGCTACTGTAATAATAATTCATTATTCAAGATCATTATAGTGCTTTTATGTAGCTACAAAAAGCAATAAATTTTTCATAAATAGCTAAACATCTCAAACGTCCGTATGAATTAATAAGTTTTGGGTTTCAAACAAGTTTGAGTAATATTAACGTTATTTTGAGGTAAACTAAATCATTTCTTAATCAGAGGATAAAATTCTGAACTCATTGTCGTATAACACTAATATACTTATCATATAAAAACTTTTCTGAAAACGTTGACAAAGTTTTAGTTTTATTTGTTTACGGCTTCAGGCAGCAGTAAAATATAGACTCTCATCAATACCTATTGATAAAAATAGGTGCTACACGAGTTAAAATAAAAAAATAATAATAATAAAAAAGAAATAGAATAATAAATTAGCTTTTAGAAATCGGGACTGTTGTAGTCTATTCATTTGAAGGTTACATATTTGTTATATTTTTATTAATAAAAACACAAAACTCGCTGTTATTGTATAGGTTGAAAACACTATCGACTACAGAAATGAAACATTACTTTCCGCTTTTAATTCATAAATTTAAAGATATTCGTAACAATTGATCGTCTTGCAGTTCTACGCCCGTACTGAACAAAGGCGCTGAATTGAAAGACGATTACGTAATTATTTTCTACTAAGCCGAGTTAGTAAAAAGATTCTTACGGGCTTCTGGTTATTTGGCAATGCATTAGTAATGTTAGAAATAAAAGAATATAAACCTTTAAATTGTAAATTTATTAATTCCCAAAGAGTTATTTTAGGGCGTTTCGTAACGCCCAAACGTTATCGCGGATGTTTACGCTTTTTCAAAACGGGCGTTTCCTAACGCCCGTCGGATGCTAAGGGGTATTAAATTATTAAAACGTAAGAAGTGAATCGAGTGTTTCTGACGTATAATATTTTCATAGAAGAAAAACATAAGTACCATAAAAACAGACAAATGTACACAATCCACTTTAAAAATAATAACTTTAGGCTTCTTAACATGTTGGATCGTCACTATATCACAAATAAAATTATTCTTCATCATTGTGTCTGCTGTTTCCTTGTAAAGATCAGGACCCCAATGCTCCATTTCTCAACCAAAACTCGTATTTCTTTTCATTCTTACTTCTTCTTTTTCAGACAATCAATGTATTTTAAAAATATTATAAATCATATTTCATAATTTCTTCTTCATGTTATAATCTTGAATTTATTTATTAGTTTCAATAGAAAGTCCATAAAATCGTATTGTCCAGTATGTAATTACAATTCATTATTTAACTATAAAACTCTAATCCGATAATTTTATTTTTGGTTAATGTAAATTATGTTTTGTAATCCACATACTTGTCATTTTGATTATTTAGTATTTCCATAGCAACATGGTGTAAAAGAGATGAAGCTATACGAAAAAAGCTGGCGCGTAACGGAAAAATGTCACACGTAACGAAAAAATGTTACACTAATTTTGATTCCAACCCCGATAAAGAAGTTTCACTTCAATTACCTTATATATGTCATATTATTCTAATCAAATAAAAAAAATCCTGTAGAATAAATATTATATCTAGAAAATTGTTTATCCTTAAATGAACATGTCCACACTCACTCCACCTATCAATCTCTGATTATAATTATTATTATTTTATATAATCAAGGGCAATGCTTGACCACAGTTCAGTTCAGTTCAGGGAACAACCAGTTTCGATGACAAGCATAAAAGTCCCCCAAAAAGACGAGCTGCGCTGAAGGGTACTGATGTATAGCCATATCAGCAGCCTCACCAAGATACTCAAATATTCTAGTTGTCTCCTGATCACCGCTGTGCGAACGGTAGATACAGAAATACAGGATTTTTTTTCGTGTCTACTAAAACCCATAGAGAAGAAAAATTGGGGTCTTCAAGGTGACTGCGACGTCGGATACGGAGGTCGTTCAGCGCGTACACGCACACTCCGGCACGTGAGAAAAAGTTGTGCTCTAACGTGTATCCGGGATAACCCAGGTGCGCAGCGCTTAAAGGCGCTTAAGGTGTAGTTGCTCTGTCTCGAGGTGGTGATGGACAGGTAAGATATTAGAGGTCGAAGTAGGTTAAGTGGTGCCACTGGGAGGCTAGCCTGGAGACTGCGGGGACGCCCGAACCCCCCCAGGGATCGCCATCGGGTCTCGTCGTCTGGCGCCAACCAGCACGATGGAGCCACCCTGGGATTTTTTGCAGCTGGCAGCCTTTCGTAGGTGGCTAACCCACTAATTGGGCCGCCAACTATCTGCGGGCGGCCATCGCCCTCGCCTCCTTGAGTCCTAATACTTATGTTTATAGCAACTCAACCCCACCAACCCTCCGATTATAAAGGTTGAGCCGGTATTCATGTGGTCAAGGTTTACCCCTGTCACATGGACCCTTATACGGCAGGTCTGATCTACGAAGTTGTCCGAGAACGGCACTATAAGACTGGTAAGCTCGCAAGGCTATCGGTCATAAACAAGTCCAATCGCGACCACCAAGCTTCCTTTTCTCCATGAAAGATTCCGGAGCTGTAAGGCACGCTCACTTCCCGACAGGCAGTCAGGCCGCAAGCCTATCCTACGATACAGTCGGGTGACCTGATAGATGCTAGCACACCCATCTCACCTCTAAGCAGGGGGCTACCCGAAGTGCAGTGACCCCCGAAAGGATCTCTACTTAAGGGCCGTTCAAAGCCCCGAAGTAAAAGACCGCAGCAGCCCTTCGCCTTACGCTGGTCAATCACCTCTTACTACGCATAAGATCCAACGAGCCCCCGACAACTGTGGGGACCCAGACGAACAGCGCCGAATCTCTGCACCTAACCACATTACCACTACGAATTCAACACCAAAACCAGTAATCCGGCAGTTTACACACGCAAGCGCATGCATCGCTGCCGGAGGGCTTAAGTCCGGGGTCCCGTAGTACCCTGATCTTAGTAGCTGATCCGTAGTTCATCTGCAAACCTATCTACCGCCGAGTGTCTCAGGGCGGCCAACCGCCCTCGCCTCCTTCTGTCCTATTGATTATGTATATAGCATCTCAAACTTGTCAACCCTCTTAGTTATAAAGTATTGAGCCGCTATTCATGTGGTCAAGGTTTACCCCTGTCACATGGACCCTTATACGGCAGGTCTGACCTCCGAAGTCATCCGACAACGGCACTATAAGACTAGTAAGCTCGCAAGGCTATCGGTCATAGACAAGTCCAATCGCGACCATCAAGCTACCTTTTCTCCATGAAAGGTTCCGGAGCTGTAAGGCACGCTCACTTCCCGTGTGATTTCTCGCACTTGCAATTACTTGCTAAGAACGTCAGAGAGGCTAACTACCAGTTTCCAGCTGGTGCCGGAGCTGTAAGGCACGCTCACTTCCCGACAGGCAGTCAGGCCGCAAGCCTACCCTACGTGACAGTCGGATGACCGGATAGATGCTACCACATCCACCTAACCTCTAAGCAGGGGGCTACCCGAACTGCAGTGACCCCCGAAAGGATCTCTGCTTAAGGACCGTTCCAAGCCCCGAAGTAAAAGACCGCAGCAGCCCTTCGCCTTAGGCTGGTCAATCACCTCTCGCTGCGCACAAGATCCGACGAGCCCCCGACAACTGTGGGGACCCAGACGAACAGCGCCGAATCTCTGCAGCTAACCACATTACCCCTACGAATCCAACACCAAAACCGGTAACCCGGCAGTTTACACACGCAAGCGCATGCATCGCTGCCGGAGGGGTTAGGTACCGGAGTCCCGTAGTACCCTGATCTTAGCAGCTGACCCGTAGTTCAGCTGCAAACTATCTACCGCCGGGTGTCTCAGTAGATAGTAGGCGGCCAGCGGAAAGTCGTCGCGTCGGATCCCGCTACTCTCCTCGACTAGATACCCGACAAAACAAACACCAACTTGATGTCAAACCGGTTCGCCAACGCACCGCACCAGTTCAGACCCATTTCCCATTAACGGCTTCATCGAGCAACGTGCCGGAACACGTCTAGGTCGTTTTACGGCACGACTTTGCCCGATGGGTGGTAACTTTGCCGGCAACCCGACGTTGTGGTCCTCCTAGAAATATAAAAAATATATGTTGAGAGCTTTTTTTAAAGGTTTCAAATCACGTTTATAAAATAAATTTCGTTTACATAAACAAGATTTCTCCAAAATATTCGAAATATCGCGTCGCCACGACAAGGTATTAGAAATCATACGGGAAGCGGTTAGTCTTTCAGTAGCAAGAGCGCGGAAGGGTATAACAACCACCGAACGATCTATAGAATTCGTAAAAGAAGGCTCCTCCAAAAAATCAAAAGCGAAGCCTTATTCAATATTAGGCGCGGCTCCTGATTGGATTCTCATGATGGACACGTATGAAAAGCATTACAAAATCCCTGGGGATGTTGGTGTTTCGTCATCCAGACCGGACTTATTCCTGTATTCGAAACATCTGAGGCGCGTGATACTTGTGGAGCTTACTGTTCCTTGGGAAACAAACATCCCAGGGGATCACACATTCAAGCTCAATAAGTATTACGAACTAACCAACGAACTGATCAGGAATAAATTTATAGTTAGTCTGTACGCGGTAGAAGTGGGAGCGAGAGGTATAACAGCAAAATCTCTCTATAGCCTACTTAAAGATCTTGGCCTTTCTAGAACAAGCATCGGTTCATTTCTAGAACGTACTTCAAAGGCGGCATTAGTAGGTTCTTTCCAAATTTGGTTAGGTAGGGAGAGGAGTGTGGAGGGTGAAGGTGAGCGTTTTTGCGCATAATAAAGGGGCCCCTTAAACCTACTCCTGGGTCGCAAGTCCCAGGCACTGCTTGCACTCCTCTCCTTGCAACGCGATGGGCCCGGCACCCGCACGGTGAATCCATGGATTGCTAAGAAGCTTCGTCTGTCTAAACAACAAAATGAAATATAAACGAGTCGTTGTATTGTGCTGTATAATTCGTTAAAAATAATTTTATTTAAAGGTGTAATAGTTTGAAAAGCGTTTCAATTTATGTTTATTTTAATTTTAAACTAAATATTAATAACTATTATATCTATGTTATGAAATAAACTTAATAATTGATGATTGAACCTATACTGATAAAATAAAAACATTTTCATCATTTGAGAAATTAGTGCATTTATTTTAAGGTAGAAATTTTTCCTCTTAGTCGAAATAAATTTTGCGTGACTCGTCTGTCGGGTAAGATTACGCTGAAAATGTCCATCTCGGGTATGTCTCTTTAAATCTAAGGAAAAAATAAAGGGAAGAGATTATAAAGGTCTAAAATAAGCTTGTATAGGTCTTTCATCATAATATTTGATGATGAAGTCCTGTGTTCGCTTGCTGGATTAGCTCTAGGGTGTCAGATAATAAGCCTTTAGTACGCTGGATTACTTTAGGTCTTTATTTACTATTGTTACTTTATTTATTAAAAAACTTAATTCTTATATATTGTAACATTATAATAATAATATTAGACTAGCTCTTACCTTAGATTACATCAGCTAAGTATGAAGTTATATGGCGTGATACAATAACCCTTTTAATTAGTATCAGGTATTTTTTTTTACTTTACATAGTAAAGTATGAAGTTAGATAAGATTATATAATTGCGGGTAATATTTTTTCCTTCAAGGGTTGGTCATTACTTAAGAACTAATGTTTCTTTGTGTTACGAAAAATTCGTGTATGTAAAATATAAATTTATGTATAAATATTTGGATATTATTTGTTCAATATAAATAAAATATGTATTTTATATTTTATTTGGGACCCTCAAGAGACAAGTAATGAGCTGTAACTCTTTGGAATTGGACTAAAATAACCTATAATAAATTATTATAGGTTATTATAGTATAATATAGTAGTATTATAACCTATAATTAATTACATTGTCTATGTATCATAATCAGTTTAATAACATACTTCTAGATTTTGCAAAAAGTAAGTTAATTTAAAAATAATTAAAATATCTTTCTACATTCTGGTAAATAAACGCGTGTTAAAACATTTCCTATGGTTTTTAAGCCTCTTCCAAATTCCTTCCTCTTCAAAATTTAAAAGAGCTTTTGATGAAATATTTTCATTTATGAAAATGTGATTTAAATGCTTCATAACACGTGAACTATTACCGAGGGCCAGTGGAATACTCAAAGGATATTTCGTTTATATAACCCTTAATGAGAACGTTAATCTCCTACGAGATAAAGTACATGTACATCTTTTTTGAATCAGAATTATAATAAAATATTGATCATTTAAATTACAGTAGTGATATATATTCTATACTAGCTGTTGCCCGCGACTCCGTTCACGTGTTTGTTGACAAACAATGTTTTTGTCTTTCTACATTTTTTTAACATCCAGCATTTTTTTTTACTTAAAAGTATCCTATGTTAGTTCTAATACCTCCAAAAATATAGTGTACAAAGTTTCATAATTATCGGTTGAGCAGTTTTCGCATAACAGCGTAACAAACAAACTTACTTTCTCATTTATAATATTAGTAGGATGTTGAAGCTAAAACTTACTGCGGACAATTGAAACTTGTAAATATAGTAGGTTTAGAGTTATTTTCTACTGTAGGTAATCTGCTTGTTACATATTTATATTATTAGGAACACCATCCCCGGTATCAAAATTACTTTTGAAATCTCTTAGAGATATTATTTTATTGGAATGATTGTGAACATTGTATCCACTGTATATACTTATTATCACATTTTTGCAATACATGTACTAACTTTATGTACTTTAGCCATCAGGCTATCATTTTTACTACCCTCCGGTGGTTTTTTTTTTCTTATGACAATTTGCTATTCATTTTGATAGTAAGGCGAGGCAAAATATTTATATGACACCATTGTTTGTCATCCAAAAAAAAATACTGCGAGTGTAATTTACAGTTATTAGTTTCATATATAGAATTTGACAATATTATCATTTTATATTAAACTACTTGACCGTAATTCGAAGCTTATATATGAGATAGGCACTTCCGTTTCCCGTAGGCTTCTTCGTTTCTAGTTGTTTTTTGACTCAATTTGATTGTTTTTGACTTCAATTTGATTGTTTTTGACTTCAATTTGATGTTTCCGTTGTCTCAACAGTGGCGCTACTCGTTCCTATAAAGTATCGAGTATAGCGTTGTTTTACCCATTGGCGTTTCGATTCCCGTAGCATATTAACGTGCAGTCTGCACCGTTTATGTTACTGTGTAATTATAAACTGAATTTAAAAAGTGAATTGTGCTTAAATAAAAAGTGTGAAAAAAGTTTTCGTGGTTTTTAACCTTACTCTATTGAGGTTGTTCTATTGTGAAAATTACGTAAGTACCCTCATATTAATTTCATATTAATTAACTATGATACTTTTCATGTTAATTAACCTCATGTTAATTAACTATGATACTAATTTGTGCACATTTTACAACTACCCACGTAATAAAATTTTTGGGTTTTAAAGATTCTTGTCATAATTATTGAACGAAATATTGAATATCTTGTCATAAATATTGAAACATTTTATTTAGTATTCTACTAAGTTTTCAAATTTCGTTTTCGATTCGAAAACGGGGAATTTTATAAGCATTTTAGTTTCTTATTACTAATGGTTTTTTACATTTAAGAGTTAGTTAATCATATTTTTGTTATGTATATTTACAGTATGAGTGAGAATAATATATCTCATATTGGAGAGGCGGTGGCTGGGCCAAGTGGTGTGCGCTCACGAAAACGCTCCCGTAGCTGTAGCTCCAGTAACTCGTCTAGTAGTTCTATTTTGAGTAGCTCTTCCTCCTCAAATTCCAAAACCCGGAAATCACGTCGTCGTCACCGTCAAAAGAATAAAAAGAGTCGACGCTCTAAGATAAGCCAACTGAGCAAGGAAATCGGTGAGTTACGAAATTTAATTAGTCAACCTTTCTATAACAATAATATGGCTCCAGACGATGTTTCAATTTGTTCGGGGGTTAGTGGGGAACTTTATCAGGATATAGACATCAATGATCAAAATTCTGTTCTTCCTGGCGCGGATTTTATCTTTGATATAAGTACCAAGTTAAAAGAACCCTCTGTACCTAAAACCCCTAGCAACTTTATGAATATGTTAGAACATGTACAGCATTTTGGCACCTCCGATTGGTCTGAAGTGAGGTATGCTGATGCCCAAAAAGCTTATAATCATTTCCCTGGATTTGTAGATCTTGAAGCGAATAATGAAATTAAATCTTACGATTCTTTTACACATTTGGCTAAAGCTGATAAAGCATATGCTGCCTTAACCTTTTGTATTCTTAAACAGAAAGAATCCTTGCAGGATAATATTCGAAGTTTGATTTCTTGGGCTAAAAATGAAACGAGTTGTTTAAGTACATTAGAGGCCAAATTAGAAGAAGTTTTTCAAAACGGGGAATTTTATAAAGTTTCAACCGATCTTTTGCAATTAGTTTGTGGTCACAGATCGGAAATCATAGAAGTTAGGAGGGATGCAATCCTTAAATATGTTAAAGACCCTGTTATTAGGCTTACTCTTAAAAAGATCCCACCTTCAACTACACACATTTTCGAGGCCGATACTTTTTCTTTAACTTTAGAAAAATTTGGTGGTTTCAGAAAGGTTTTCTGGCCTTTTAAACCTGATCCTATTCATAAAGCTTATAACCAACCTTCGAAAGGTTCTGTCATTAAGAAGAAATATTCGGTATCCTCGAGGGATGCTCATACTAGTAACTATAATAATGTTACACCTGGAACCATAAATAATGCTGTACCATACTCGAGAAATATGTACCTTGCAACCAAAAATAGTTACTTTAATAACAAAGGCTATAATCATGGAAAGGAGTCCTTTCCAAATAGAGGCTCGAGGCCCCGTGGTGCACAAAGAGGTAGTAGGGGGCGAGGTCTCTCTTCCCATGCAGGTCAGTTTAACAACAGACGTCTTAACCAATGACTCGAGGATTTTTGCCAAAAGTGGGAGACAATAGGGGCGCCTGCAATAATTTTAAAATTAATAAATGGTTATCGAATACCTTTCTTTCAGAAACCCCCTCTTTCTATTCCAAATTTAAAAGGTCTGCACTCAACTCCTGTATCCAAGGAAATGACGGAATTAATACAAAAGATGAAAACTCAAGGGATTCTAGAAACTGCATCTTTGACCCCCAGTTTCATCTCGAGCATCTTTCTAGTGCCCAAAAGCGACGCATCCTTCCGTCCAGTTTTCAACTTGAAGGCATTGAACAAATTTATAAAACCCGAAAGATTTCACCTTTTAAATATGAACAAAGTTTCGAATTTCCTACAACCAAGGGATTGGATGTGCAAAATAGACTTAAACCAGGCCTATTTTCACTTGAAAATATCCAGTGTGCACCGGCGATATCTTCGTCTAATCTACAAAAACGAACTCTTACAAATGACCTGCCTACCTTTTGGTTTAAGCACAGCCCCAAAGACTTTTTCCATTCTAACAAATTGGGTTGCCGAGACATTACGTCACAGAGGTATAAGAGTCTTGGTGTACTTGGACGATTTTTTGATAACACATCAAAGTGCCTCGGTTCTTCAGAAACAGGTACAAACCTCTTTAGATATTCTTCAGTACCTCGGATGGTGCGTGAACCTCGAAAAGTCGATAACAGTGCCTCAAAAAAGCTTAGAATATCTGGGTGTTCTGTGGAAAACCTGGGACAACCGAAAGTCGTTACCAGAGGACAAAATGTTGAAACTTTCGAAACAGGTCTCTCAAGTTTTAAATCAGAGACAAGCAGTGCTAATCGAAATTCAGAGTCTCGTAGGACTGTTAAATTTCGCCAGCTTCATCGTTCCTCGAGGACGGTTAAACCTTCGTCGGCTTCAAAATTTTATGAACGGAATGTTAAATTATCCCAAGAAAAGATTTGTTCTTCCCAAGACAGTTCAAATCGAGCTAAAATGGTGGATTCAGCACTATCGCCTAACATCAATCCTGCATCTACCGTCCCCGGTACATTTCCTCGTTACCGACGCATCAGACAAAGCTTGGGGTGCTCAATTAAACAACATTCCATTAATGGGTTATTGGTCTCTGGAAGAACAAAATCTTCATTGCAATCAAAAGGAGATGCTAGCCATTTTACACGCTGTACAGAATCATGTAAACCAGTTAAGACGCAGCTGCATACTGATACAGTGCGACAACAAAACTGTCGTATCTTATCTTCGAAAAGAAGGGGGCACAAAATCCAAACGATTGTTGGAAATAACTCGGCGGCTGCTGAGATTACTAGACCAGAATCAGATTTTGTTCACTATTCACTACATTCCGGGCAGGTACAACAATCAGGCCGACCACTTGTCCAGGCATCGATGTCCACCAGAATGGCATCTGTTACCGAAATGTCTCCAGGGTATATTCAGGAAATGGGGGACTCCAGTCATCGACCTTTTCGCCTCTCGAAGAGCTCACGTGGTATACAATTATGCCAGTCTGGACTTGAAAGATACCAAGGCTCTATTTCACGATGCCTTCAGCATACCATGGAATTACCCACTAGCGTGGATATTTCCCCCACCCTTCCTAATACCAAAGGTACTTGCACATCTGAACCAGTCCACAGGTGTGTATCTGATGGTAGTGCCCCGTTGGCAGAAGGTGTTTTGGCGGGTAGATCTCCAAGCGAGGGCCCTCGAAGCACCGTTTGTATTAAAGAATCTGAAATCGAACCTGATAGACATTTCAACAGGGTTCTCTCCCCCAAATGTGGAACACCTGACCTTGGAAGTTTGGAAATGTGGGGGTGGTCAAAGGAGGTTCAAGCCTGGAATGCTGGCCAATTGTCTTTACTAAAAAAGTCTTGGCGACAATCTACTTTAAAAACCTACAAAGTAGCATGGGAAAGGTTATCTTGGGCGAGATTATATAATATAAATTCTAACAGTCCTACAGGCTCTCAACTTGCACAATTTTTAGCAGACTTGCATCTGATACAAGGTTTCTCTTACAATACTATCCTGTTACATAAATCTGTTGTTGCCACGCTTTGCAACGCAGATATGTCGAGCCAGTTAAATTCCCATGTCTTAGTTAAACATATTTTAAAATCCATATCATTAAATAATCCCAAATCTTTAAAACCCCCTATTTGGGATATAGAGGATTTAGAAAAATTTCTTATCTACGTATACAATAGACAAAAGTAATTTTTACCAGACGGCCAGACACACGGCTATTCTTTTACTCTTATGTTCAGGCCGCCGTATCCATGATTTGACTCTACTCAAAGTTGATCCTGAGCACTGTATTATATCTCAAGACAGTATAACCTTATGGCCAGAGTTTGGATCTAAAACAGATAATGATATCCATAGACAGTCTGGATGGAAATTATTAGCCAATAAGGAGAAAATTCAACTTGATCCAGTGTTTTGGACCAAAACTTTAATATCATTATTAGAATGTAGAAGAGCAGAGGCAGGAACTTTTAAATTGTTTACAACAATAAAAGGCCCAGCAAAACCAGCTTCACGAGCTGTTGTGGCAGGATGGATTAGATATTTATTTAAAGAAGCGAATATAAGGTTTTCACCGGGAAGTATTCGATCAGCGGTTGCTTCCAAGAATTGGCTTAAATACTCGCCAGATGAAATTCTTGCTCGAGGAAATTGGCGCTCCATTAATACGTTCGAGAAGTTTTATAAGCGCAAAATAAAACCTAAAGATGATTTAACTAATATAACAAAATATTTTGATCCTATATGATAACTATTGGTATTGATATTTATTGGTTTTGATTTAATATTTGTATAATTAGTGTAATATTTAATCTGCATCCTTGTTTTGATTTAAATTTTGTTATTAACATTACAATAATTGATTTTCATATTTTAACCGATTTCATTTATAGTTTACATTCTTTGTATAAATAAATTAATTAATTATAATTATTAAACATTTAATAATATCACATTGGCGTTTTTTCTTTACATTTTTCCATTGCCTCACCAGGCGAAAACAGACACCTCTCATATATAAGCTTCGAATTACGGTCAAGTAGTTTAATAGCAGCGTTTTCCCTGAAAGAAAACGCATATTAAAATACTTACCTAATTCGAAGCTTACTTTATAAATCTGCCTGGTTAAATCGAAACCAATGGGTAAAACAACGCTATACTCGATACTTTATAGGAACGAGTAGCGCCACTGTTGAGACAACGGAAACATCAAATTGAAGTCAAAAACAATCAAATTGAAGTCAAAAACAATCAAATTGAGTCAAAAAACAACTAGAAACGAAGAAGCCTACGGGAAACGGAAGTGCCTATCTCATATATAAGCTTCGAATTAGGTAAGTATTTTAATATGCGTTTTCTTTCAGGGAAAACGCTGCTATTATTAATTTAAATTATTGTTTATAACATTCATTACGACATTTTCTAAGACTGGCCGTTTAATTTTAAAACAACTAATAAAGGTATTTTGTAGTTGTTTTAAGACCATACGACAAGTCCTATAAAGTATCTATATTAAACTGGTAACAATACTTGATATACTTACATTAAGTCTTTACTAAAATCACACTTCGCTTAAGGACATGTTTTGAGACAAAGGTCAAGTAGGGTCAAGAGCAGTGTATAGACGAAGTCACCTTTAAGTTAAAGACCAGATTCCATCCCGGGATCGCTTTACTCCGTAATTAAGTAGTTCCAAGCAATCACAGATAATATTGCGTTGGCGGTAAACTTTGATTACAAATTTAGGAGAATAATCAGTATTTCTGAATTTGGATAATAATATCACTGCCATGTATTGCTAAAGATATATGATGAAATCGCTATTTACCGTTTATGTAAACTATTTTTTGTGAAAATTCAGCATTCAAACTTCTTTACCCTTCCTCTAAACTCTTAAATCATTACTCATTATATACAACTACATATAATTCAACTTATTACATACCACTTATGAACATCATATAATCAAATATATAAGTCTCATCGTCTTTTGTAATAAGGTTATAACTGAAGTGATATATATTCTACAAAAAAAAGAATTACTTTGGTCAGATTACTTAATCAAATGTATGAAAAGATTATATCAAAATAAATTGGACTATAGAGGCCACTTCTAGACATTTATAGGTGGAAGTGTAATCTTTGATATTATATTTTATATTTATTGGCGTTTAAATGTAAAAAGGTCGTTGACATTTTTACCTTCCTGTCATATCGTTACTTTTAAAATATCTGTACGAGGATCAGTTTAAAAAAATATATTCCTAACAATTTTCAGATACAAAGTTTCAATGAGTTGGATATCCCCTTTGATAAAATTAAAGATATTGTCTGGTTTGTTCTTTTACTTGAGTTCGAATGATATAATGTTTTTTTATTATTATTTAAACTTTTGTGAACCGTGATGACTATTATATAGATATTAATCCGGTTATATTCACGTAAATGTTTTTCGCCGACTAGTAATTTAAAACTAGTCCGGAAAAAATCCGAGTAATTTATGTGAACATGACCGGGTCTCTATATATTTAACTATGGAAAAAGTCCACGAGAATCTAATATTGAAAAACAAAGTAAGCCAGAAGGAGAAATAAAAGCTGATTGAACCGTTGCAGATCGTATCAAACGTAACTGGCTAAAATCAAAATATATACCAATATTGATTTCATTTCAGCGTTACTTCTATCAAAAATAAGCTGCAAAATAGAATCAATAGTTGTTAGGTTTTTCTAAATTTGCAAAAAATCACTTTTCTTAAAAGAAAGGACGCTTAACAATATTAAGTTTATTCCATTACTTGTGTATTTGTTTTATGTTTGAGTAATTATTACTATAATAAATTACTTCTCTTATCGATTTTTTTTTGTTAATAGTAGATAGATGGAAAATATACAATACTTCTTTTCGGATCCTTTAGTTTAAAATTTTATATTTTTGTTAAATATGTCTACACATATGAAGGTTTGGCTAAATAAATCAATAACATATTTGAAATTAGTATCGGTTAGAACTCCAGCAATATGTACATCAGTGATAAGTTTTTCATATTTAAATTATGTCGTTCACCTGGTATTTACCTGGAATTTATTTATTGATTACACACAACAGAGAAACTTTAATTTTACTACGATAGATGACACCTGATGATATTAAACAACACATATGACCCTTTAAATCTGAATATATATAATCGAATGGAATAAACACTATAATGATTTAGTAAACGTTAGATGCTGTTATTCATATCACATCTTATACTAAACTTCTCTTAAAGTAAATCTTGGTGCTTTACAATGGTATCATTTATATCTATGTGATATATCTTCTTATAGAAAAAAAAAGCTTTGATCAATAACACCCTATTGTTAGCTTTATGTAATTGGGGTTGGGATGGGTTTTGATAAAAAAAATAAAGATATCAGTCACTTGATGATTTGACTAAAACATAGAATGTTTGTATAGAAGTCTAGTTGGCTGAATAAATAATTGTAATATTGGATACTGATTTGATTAAGAGTAGTAAATATATAAAACGTCCCCCACTTAAGTGAAGGTAGTGTATGTATACTAAGTTGGGTAACAGAACTAGTATAACAAAGTGAAGTAAAAGTAGAGAGTTTAAAAAGTAAACAGTTTAATGTGTTTATAAGCAGTGTCATAAATTGTTATAAGGAATGAAATTACCGTCATTGGTGATTCTTTGCAGTAAAAGAGTTTTAATACTTTAAACTACAATCAACTTACACAAATCTTTGTACATTCGTTAATTAAATATTAGTAATCTAAATTGAAACGAAAAAAGCTTTAAACTAAAAAGCTTCTTTAAAAATAAAAGTAATGCGAGGGGAAACATTTTCTTATATGAAAATGCGTTATAATTACTTCATAACATGTTGACTCTTGACGAGGGTCAGCGACGTTTGTATTTCACATGATACTTGTAAAGAAATTATCGTGTACCGGTTTTTTAGTTTTTTATTCAATGTTCCACTCGTTATATTATATTAAAACTTTATAAAAGCTGTTTTATGAAATTTTATATATATAGCAAAACAAAAAACAATAAGTATGTTATATTAAACTAAAACTTTTTTTTTATTGTTTATTAGGTAAAAAATTGTAACATCAAATAATTAATAAAGATTCTAAAAACCCACCAGCTTCTCTATAAGTAGAGATAATTGATAAATAAAATTAAAAGAGAAGAAAACAGCGACTCAGACTCGCGCACGAACGGTTCCATGCCATTAAATATTAATCTTACTCACAATTATATGTATATTTTTGGAATCTCCTTAAATATTTATCACATTTTGATTTAATTATTAATCTAAAAAGTAAGTATCACTAAATATTCAGTGGATATTTCAAGCGTCTACGTGTTGCCGTTATTGAAATAAAGCAAAAAAAATATCCTGCCATAAGAAATGTCATTTTTTTACTATGGAATATTTGTAAACTATTGTCTACGTCTAACTTAACCCGGCCGTATTACAAAATACAACAAATAAAAAATGTCTAAGAACTATCGGATTTTAAGTAAACATCCACAGTGCAATCAAATAGGTATTCATATTTAACTTTAACCTTTAAATAGATAGGCATATTTAACTTTAAGCAACAAATTTGGATCTGTAATTATTATACTTTACGTCGTTATCGAAAGTACGTTTTCTGAGACATTCAAAGCGGAGTCAAGAGGCGTCAATATTGGAAATCACTTAAGAATGTCACTGATATACTCATCCTACTCTCCAGCTCTTCTTAGCAATTAGTACCTCAAATCAAATTAAGTCTAAAATTTATGAGATACCGGATAACAGATATGTTTGTTATTATTATTATTATTTATTATTATTATTATTATATGATATTATTATTATTATTATATGGCTATACATGTTTATAGATATTTTCAAAAATTGATTTCGGTAGTGGCATCTTTTCAATGTTTATCTATACTGCAAAGTTAGAAACATTGGTTAGGATTTTCGAAAGAAACCTAATAGATGTCACCACCGTCCCGATAAAGACGATCACATATAGAATGCTTAACTCACCGAGACGGACAGCGATACGGTAGCTCAGTTGGTAGAGCAACGGGACGGTTTCCCGGTAGTCGCGGGTTCGAATCCCTGTCCGTATCGGTTTTTTACATTCTATATTTATATAAATTTAAATAAGCTTAACATGGCTATACATGTTTAAAGATATTTTCAAAAACTTAAGTAGTTTATTATAGGTACACCTTTGCGAGAAATTCTTATTATATATGTTCTTATTCAAACAAACAGTAACTACTTACCTTGCTACTAAGATGACAGATGATTTATTTAAACATGTTTAAAATTCTCGAACCTTTGAACATTAGAATCAATGAATCCTTGACATTACAAATATTTTTAGGAACTATGTGTTAAATAATAATATTTTTTCTATTTCATTACATGTCCTTATTAATTTATATCGTTTTTCGACGTCAGATGTTATTTTAAATTTACAAACATTGATTTCTAACTTAAAATTTGTAGCACACCTATGAGAAATGAAAGAGCTCTTGATTATTACTAAAATATCTAGCGATATATCAATGTAAAAGAAATGTTTCATTCCTCAAACATTCACGTGCCTGAAATTGCATTTAACGTTAAGCCTGAAGTTTCTTGGTGGTAGACCATAACATCGGGTCGCCGGCAAAGTTACCACCCATCGGGCAAAGTCGTGCCGCAAAGCGACATAGTCGTGTTCCGGCACGTTGCTCGATGAAGCCGTTTATGGGAAATGGGTTTGAACAGCTGCGGTACGTTGGCGAACCGGTTGACGTCGAGTTGGTGTTTGTTTTGTCGGGTGTCTAGTCGAGGAGGGTAGCGGGATCCGAAGCGACGGCTCTCCGCTGGCCGCCCGCAGATAGTTGGGGGCCCAATTAGTGGGTTAGCCACCCACGAAAGGCTGCCCCGCCAGCTGCGAAAAATCCCAGGGTGGCTCCATCGTGCTGGTTGGCGACCAGGCGAGGAGGCCCGATGGCGATCCCTGGGGGGGTTCGGGCGTCCCCGCAGTCTCCAGACAAGCCTCCCAGTGGCAAGACATCACCAATTTCGACGTCGGGTTCGATACGTACCGCCTCGTTCAACTGCCATTTCCCATCCCTATTCACTTTTATTTATTTTATTTTATGAAAAAGGTAAAAAAAAGAAACAAGTTGACTCAGCGGTTGCACTCCTCCTCATACAAAGTGCACCTGACTAATATAAGGGGTTTGCACTCAAATCTTTTAGCTGTCCACCACCACCTGGAGACAGAGCAGCCGCACTTGCTCTTTTTGACGGAGACGCAGATACAATGTCCTTTGAGCGCTACATACTTGGATTATCCCGGTTACTCGTTGGAGCACAACTTTCGCTCACGGGCCGGAGTCAGTATGTACGCGCGGAACGACCTCTGTATTCAGCGTCTCCGTCACCTTGAAGACCCCACTTTTTCTTCCCTATGGGTTTTAGTGGACACAGGAAACGAAAAAATCCTGTATTCCTGTGTCTACCGTTCGCACAGCGGTGACCAGGAGACAACTCGTTTATTTGAGTATCTCAGTGAGGCTGCAGATATGGCTCTGTATCAGTACCCTTCGGCGCAGCTCGTCTTTCTGGGGGACTTTAATGCCTGTCATCAGGACTGGCTGTTCCCGTACCAGAAGACCGACCATGCTGGAAGAGAAGCGCGGAAATTTGCGTTGTCCTTGGACCTCTTTCAGCTGGTGAAGCAAGCGACAAGGGTACCAGATGTGGTAGGCCATACAGCCAATTGCCTGGACCTTCTGCTGACAACTGATCCGGACAGGTATCGTGTAGAAGTCACCTCCCCCTTGGGAACCTCCGATCACTGTCTGGTGAAATCTGTGTTTACATATTCCCCACCAGCTTTCGAACCTCATGGTGTTAGGCGAGTATGGAAATACAAGTCAGCAGATTGGGATGAGATGCGACACTTTTTTGCGTCTTATCCTTGGCGGCAGGTCTGCTTCTCTTCTTTGGATCCGTCGAGTTGCGCGGATGCTATAACCGATGTGGTGCATCAGGCAATGGAGTATTTTATTCCTTTTGCTGACGTACCCATCGGTGGCAAAGCTCGCCCATGGTTTAATGCCGAATGTGGTCATGCTCAAGACCGAAAACATTCGGCATATCTCATTTGGGCTGATGCTCGAACCCGCAAAACTCCGGATGTAAGTTTGAAGAAGAGAGCCTTTAACCAAGCTGCCAAGTCCTACAAGAAGGCATTGCGGAAGGCTCGTCTTGATCGGATCGTTAAGAATGGCGAAAAGCTCTCTGTCAGACCAACTGGCAGTCGAGCTTTCTGGTCTCTTGCCAAAGCGATCGAGTCGAACTTCTGCCAACCCTCACTGCCTGCTCTGCTGAAGCCTGATGGATCCCTGGCCCACACTGCAACAGAGAAAGCGAATGTATTTGCTTCTCTGTTTGCTGAGAATTCGCATCTAGACACTGGCAATGCTTCTCCAGCACATCTTCCTCACTGCGGTATTTCGATGCCTGAAATCCGCATCACTAACAAAGAGGTATGGAGAACATTGTGTCGTTTAGATGTGAATAAAGCCAGTGGTCCTGATGGTATACCAGCCATTCTGCTCAAGACATGCGCAGCTGAGTTGTCTCCTATACTGACACGTCTGTATCGCCTCTCTTTCATGACTGGAATAGTGCCGAAATCCTGGAAGCTTGCTAATGTGCAACCCGTGCCCAAAAAAGGCAGCCGTGCCGACCCTGTCAATTACAGACCGATTTCAATCACCTCCATACTCTGTAAGATTATGGAGCGTGTATTGAACTCGCGCCTACTAGCATACCTAGAAGGTAACGATCTCCTCAGTGACCGACAGTATGGGTTTCGCCGTAATAGGTCTACTGGGGACCTCCTAGTGTATGCTACTCACATTTTAGGCGAGGCCATCGAGAAGAACGGAGAAGCGGTCGCCGTCTCTCTGGACGTCTCGAGGGCATTTGACAGGGTCTGGCATGCGAGCCTTATATGCAAGCTTTCAGCGTACGGTATATCTCCTGGTCTGATCGGCTGGGTAACGGACTTTCTGAGCCACAGATCTCTCCGAGTAGTTGTCGACGGGTGTTCCTCGGAACCCTTGACAATAAATGCCGGAGTGCCTCAGGGGTCCGTTCTTTCTGCAACTCTGTTTCTGCTGCACATTAATGATCTGTTGAAGCCCGGTATCTATGGGTATGCAGACGACAGCACAGTTGTAGAAAGATATCTGCCGAGTACTCGGGCTAGTCGAGATCAAGTACAGTCTGAAAGAGAAGCCATGGTGCAACGTTTGAATGACAAACTTCAGGCAGTCTCCGCATGGAGCAATGCCAATCTTGTCGAGTTCAACGCCACCAAAACGCAGACGTGTCTATTCACCTCCAAAAGGAGCCCTTTCACCTTGGCTCCTACTTTCCAGAATGTATCCTTGGAATACAGTGACCGGCTTCAGTTGTTAGGCTTAGAGATTTCCTCGAACCTCAACTTTGGTCGGTTCATTGAGTCCAGAGCAAGAGCAGCAGCAGCAAAGCTTGCCGTTCTTGCAAAGGTTCGGCAGTACTTTACACCGGGACAGCTTCTTGTTTTATACAAAGCACAGATCCGGTCGTGTGTAGAGTACTGTGGACACATATTTGCTGGTGCCGCAAAGTCTCATCTTGCGGTTCTGGACTCAATTGAGAGGCGAGCAAAGAGGCTTATTGGCGATCCCGAATTGGTCGAAGCCGACCTCCAAAGCCTTGAACACAGGCGTAAAATTGCTAGCCTCTCAGTATTCTATAGGATACATTTTGGTGAGTGTGCGCAGGAATTACACGAGTTAATTCCCCCGTCCCCCTTCCATCACCGGACGTCCCGACGCACGGCAGGTATCCATCCTTTTGTTGTGGACATTCCACCTGTCCGAACGAAGCGCTTTGCTTCCTCATTTTTAGTACGTACAGCAAAGGACTGGAACAATTTGCCTGCGTCGGTATTTCCGGCCAAATATAATGTGGGTGTCTTCAAGAGAAGAGTGAATAGGTTGCTAGGGCAATGCGACTTACCATCTAAGACTACATTCCATTTACCATCAGGTGGAATGTAGTCAAGCATTGCCCTAGATCATATAAAAAAAAAAAAAAAAAAAAAAAGCCTCGAATGAAGTAAGTCAAATAGCGTTACCATTTTGCAAAGTGATCTCCTTCGCAAATAGTATTAAAAATATTGTTTTACCCACTAGATTCATATAAGAGTGCCTACCTTGGAAAGTAAACATTTTCGGTTCAGAGCATAGAAGATTAAAAAGATATGTGGTAATAAATTTACTAACAAATAAGTTCTGCAAATTTGTCAAATTATCATAATACTCAAAATAAGATGAGATAAAAGAGAGATAAAAGGAATCCAAATCGTGTCATGTAAATTAAAACTTATGTATTTCAAATATCCAAAATGTTACGCGGATGATGATCTTTATGTTTACAGGATATATATATATATATATATATATATATATATATATATATATATATATATATATATATATATATATATATATATATATATATAAAATAGTCAAACAACAAACAAACGCACAGTTCAGATTGTTTTGGTATTATCTAAATAGTATTTGTACTCTATGTGACCTCTTTTTCCGCACAATAAAGGGAAAAGTTTACTGGCAACATTCAAATGCTACATGTTATAAAAAATATATTATAGTATATACAAGTTTTACAACTTAAATAATTCAATAAGGTATTCCGAACAAGTCATATTATATTTACATAATACATACTTGGATACAAAATACATTCGTGATGCGAAAGTAATATATTTTACATTCATATTACGTTCGCCGCATTTCTAGTATCGGTTTATCTCAGCGACCGTTAGGACTTTAACAAAATCTATTTTCTTTTGAATTTCACAGCCTTGTGTATTTTGATATAAAAGAATTTGACAAAGAAATGAAAGTAAAATCCCACTTTATACCATTTAATGAAAACAGTAGTACTCTTTACTATTACTATAATTAATTATTTTTAGAAATACATATATTGTATGAAATAGGTGACATATTGACTTATACATACAAAACATATCAAAAGGAATGTTACATATCTGTATAGTAAGAGTTAGTCTGTAGGTACTAAGATACAATTTAAACAAATGACAATCATTGTGGTACATATTTCAGTGATTATGGGAATTAGTGATTAGAGAATTTCTTGTAGACATTAAATTCATTCATTTCAAAGTATATTTAAAAAGTTTTGATTAAATATGTCATTTTAATTTCGTATGGATTAATTTGAAATATGTTTTAAATATTTGTTTTAATACACTTTATGTTATATGCTTTGGTTAATTTTAGAACGAGATGATTCTATAAAAAAAAAGATTTCATCCATCTCATAATAGCTGTACGAGATTTTATTGCAGTGGCTATACAGCATCACTGTATATATAAGTAGAGTTGCAACGGTAGAGTCTTTAAAATTAACTGCCACTGCGAGCGGTGCTCGGTTAAATAAAAACAATACCGAATCGTTTATTGCAAAGGACATTTAATTGGTAAATCGTTTTTATTTACTCGAGCACATTCCTTGGTTGTCAAACGATTAAGTTCAAAAAGCTTTTAACGTAAAATCAATTTAAAGATTTCTTTAATAACATTTATATTGTTAAATATTTTTTATTATTTTTTTTTAAGAAAATAAAGAGTGAAGTTATTGGAATACTTAAGAATAACTATAGTCGTTATTCTTATTAAAAACTTCTAATGTTTTCTAGTAACAATTTTAAAGTAATAATCAGTAGAAACGAAAACAGCTCCATAAACTCATACAAAATAATAGGAAACAAGAAATTCATGGTCATTTCATCTACCAATTTTTGGTAAACATTTTATATGAAACCAGGTAAAGAACTTCAAATGTTATGCTTATGAATTCTTTGCTATTTGAAATTAATTAAAAATCTTTTTGATGATTTCGAGGGAAAGATTTTTAAAAAACTTTATTGTCGAAAATCTTTGTAATCTATTTTCTATGACCAGAAGAAGACTGAAATATCTCCATATTTCAATCTTCTTCTGGTCACATATCCAACGACACTCATATATTGATATAAGTGACTAGACCAGTCATTGAACTAGTCTAGTCACGTTCTGTGCTGCCCTTTTTATATAAACCTGCTGAATTATCACTTTTATATAACACCACATAACTTCCTATAAAATATGGTTCAAATATAGAAGCAGCAGCTAGGAGCGCCATACACAGCAGAATATATAAACTTAACATTTTAAAATATATTTTATAATTATACGAATAAAATCTATTTCACCTAAATTACAAAAGACTAGAGACATTAAATATGCAATAATATACATAATATATAATAGTAATATTCGAGTATTGTACATACATTATACAGAAAGTCGAAGAACAGTATTTATTTACGAACTATAAACACATAATATATCGTCTATACAATATAATAATATAATAACAAGTTACACACATTGATCTAACCCCTAAGTAAGGAAATTATTTCCTTGTGTTAAGAGTGTCAGACAACGATACAAATACATAGAAATACACATTATAAACACTGAGAATATATTTAATAAACGCCCAAACCCAGAAATAAAGACATCTATGCTCATCACATACATGCCTGTCCCTGTCGGGGATCGAACCCGGGCCCCATTATGCGTGTGCGCTAACCACTCGACCAACGGGGCGGTAATATTATTATATGTTTGTTTTATAAATTTCAAATGTAGATACGTAAAAAAATATGAATTCAGTGCAACTTATATGATACGTATATGTAAAGTCGTATTAACTTCTTAGTGAGAAGAAAACGCAATGTTTTAAAAGTGAATAATGAACCAAAATAATTAATAAATAAAAATTGTCGCTTATAGTTACGTTGTAAATATATATTTATTTATTTATTATCATCTTTTTACGGATAACTTATCGTGTGTTCAACCTTGACGAAGTCTCTCGGGGACATTTTACCTTGATGCTGAGCAGTAACAAAAACTGAAAAATAAGTAAAATCGATCTAAAAGAGATTCGCGATAGAGTAATAAGTTTTTACCAATGAAGTGGCTTTGCCGTTAAATAATTAAAAGTTTTTAATAAGTGACGCAAAATATTTCGTTAACAGATCAAGCAAGTTAGCTTTATTATAATTACCATATCAATTAACAATTTATTTATCTTTTTCTATACCTTGATCACAAATTGCAATTAAAAACATTTCAACTTACAAAACAATGATGTAGACTTGAAACAGATTCGTTTCTTTTTTTTTTAATACTTTATAAAACCTCTATTCTATTTATCTTCACTAACTTAGACAAGAACTTACACAATGATCTATATTAAAATCATTAATCACACTGAATAACTTTCGTACTTCTGTTTTAAAAACCGGTATTTTGTACAATCTGGGTGTTTTTTGTCAAAAAGTACCTAAGTATATCTTCGCTCAATGATTTGAAAACTTTATGATAAAAAGGAATAAATTTAAAGGTCACTGCCCCACTGCGGTTTCATTTACAGATCATACATCTTTATCTCGTTCGAGTAATACTATTCAAGTCCTTGATAAAGCAAGATTTTGTTGCGAATAGAGTTGTATTTTTTGTTACAGTGATTCGTAATTTAGAATAAGATTACTATTATTATTTCTTGTACTTTTTACTTAATACTACTGTTGTTTTTATTATGAGAATATGCTTAAAAGCGCTCAGTGTAATTTTTTTTTTACTTATTTACAATTTGATTATAAAATATATTAGAATGTATTTAATTTGTCTTTATACTTAGGAAATGTCGGTATAAAAATTAAACAATAAAACATAAAGACAAACAAAAAAACAAAGATTAACGATTACTACGATAACGATATTAACGATGACAGATTGTCATAGCAACTAATTTTATAAAATCATGATACTTTTTCAAATTAGTAGAAACTATACAAAATAGATTATATGTAGCTATTAAATATTCTGAAAAAAAATATATAGTTAGCCTTGAGCTTTGGAAGTAAAAACTCAAACGGCCTCCTATTTATGTGGGGTGTACTATTCTGAATTTTTAAAATAAGAACGGATAGTTCCGGATAAGCACCTCACGGCGTTGTATAAAGCTCCATGCCTCCGCGGAGATTTTTTAGAATTGAGAACAACCGTGAAGGAAATATTTAATTTGTTTCGTGGCCGTAAAGCCTTCTCTGATCTTTTTTATGAGCTCCCAAACTGGGCAATGAATGTCTCTAAAATGTGACACTAATATATAATGAAAGAAAAACCTCTTTTCACATTTCAGCCTCTTTGTTAGGTACCTACATACTGTCAACATTTTGTTAATGACATTTCAAATGCAGTAGTTGTAGTGCATAATAACTATAGAGATATTATAATGTAATAATTATTATAAATTAATTAATTATAATTAATAATTATAAATTATATTTATTGTATATTAATTCCATGATAATAACTCTATGGATTTAGTACGTTATTACCTATATTCCCTTTACGTTATTCTTGTTCAAAATTTTACTTGTTATTTACTTTACATGAATATTATTACCTTGTTTGTATAAAACTGAAACGTTTTAACTATTTCTTAATTTTAACCTACCAGATCTATTATTATTTACATACTATAATTGTATATTATTCGAAGCCGTCTACTTATTATTATTATTTGAATTTTTATATAATTGTAATCTAGATCTAGACCTCATAAAATTAAATGGCGTCCACTATTTTTAGACTAACGAAATAAAACGCAAAATTAAAAAAAATATATATTTATATTTTTATTTCTTTTTTAGAGATAAGTAGATAGTAGTAGGTCTTTATACTTTATATGAATATAATATATATGAACATAATATTTATGTAGACTTCTATAGATTGTATAAGGTGACCCAGAGAGCAAATCATTTTACCATGGTTTTTTAATTCAATCTTTTTACACAAGACATAGTAATCGTTAAAAAAATTATGTAATGTTGTGTAATGGGTTTGATATAGAAAAAGAAATATATTAAAATTCTTAAATTAAACATTTTATAAAATAATACGAAATGATATGTAATATTTTTTTTTATAGCGATAAGACTTTGAATCTTTTGTAATAATATAAGATAGTATTTTCTTATATTTTCACAAGCATACACATTGAAATAAAACTATTTTTAACGGATTAAACTCGCGCTTAATTAAATTTACATATTTTAACTCGTTTCGTATTAAATTAAAAAAGTTTAAAATGTAAATTTAATTATATGTTTTAGTTATAGGCATAGTTTTTTCAAAAGTTTCGATATGTTTTTAATATATTATGTAGCATTACAGATATTTACATTAAATAATATAATTATTAAATATTTAAAAAATATTAAATATGAATAACGAAACGTAGATCAAATAGAGTCAAGAGCAGTATATCTTAGACCACTCCCTCAAGTCTTAAAGCCCCGATTAGGTCTGGAGAACGCTCTGCTGTAATTATGTAGTTCCAAGCAATATGCCAGTAAACTTTTATTATAAATTTCAAATATTGAAGTATTTCTGAGTTTTGATAGAGTTATTTTTATTTATGGTATATAAGTTAATTTCAGTATGTAGCATTGAAACAGTTTTCCCTTTTATCTAAATTCTTAACTTATCACTTTCTCAAGCAATTACTAAATGTTATACAACTTACCTTAACACTAATCCTCACCAGTCACTACATAATTAGTCCTCTAAATAATGCTTAGAGATAATAATTGACTAAAGACTGACCGGTAAGACCTTAAAATTTTAATATATAGTAATGCAGAGAAAAAAATGCTGATAGAGCCATTGGAGACCATTAAAAGCATTATTGGCTGAAACTAGAATACATCTGCTGATACTTATTGCATTTTTCAATTTAGTTACTTTAATGAAAAATTAAACGCAGTAAGGAAACTATAATTATTATGTTTTTATAACGTGAAAAAACACTTCTTTTGGAAAGAGACTGTTTTAATAATATAAAATTCGTTTTATGGTAACAATAATAATCAGTAACAGTAGTAAGAATCTTTTTGGTTTGGATAAATCTATTTAGAATTAATAAAAAAAAAATAATACTAAAAATAATAATTATTTATACTTAAATCTTATCAATTAAGTAATTTCCAAATAATTGAGTTTGGTGAATAATTTCAAAACTAATTAACAAAGATAGACGCAGGTCCTTTGATAATCTAATTTAAATTAAGAAAAAAAATACTTTATTTTGCTAAAAGCACTGAAGAAGGAGGAAAAAGATAACGTCTTATAACGCGGTGTTCTTATATTATGTATACCCTAGTTCCTTATTTCATAAATGGATTTTCTTATAATTAGTTTCTTCTTTCATGCATATTTCAAGTATTCATATCTTTTATAATATTTTTGATCCAAACGGAGTCAGATCATATTAAAGATAATTTTCATGTTTCCCTTGTTTTTGATCCTCACTTGATAATTATATATTTATTTATTGATTATTGCGCAATGTAAATAAAGAAAAGTGTACAATAGGCGGGCTTATTGCAATAGGCTTTTTCTATCAGCCAACCTAGAGGCTAACCTGGAGGCTAACCTAGAGGCTAACCTAGAGGCTAACCTAGAGGCTAACCTAGAGGCTAACCTAGAGGCTAACCTAGAGGATAACCTAGAGGCTGACAAATGACTGACAATTCTTTACCAAATAAATACTTATAAAATAATTATTTCAATATTTAAATAGTATTTCTATAAAACTAAAACTGAAGCTACGTTGAACACCTAGATGAGTCCTGTTATTTTTAATACTGACATCCACTGATTCGGAAACATAAGCTGCATATATTTTTAATAAATGGTTTTATTGAAAAAAAATAATCATTTTAAGGTAAATGTATTTTATTTAAATTAAATAATAGAATAAGCAGTCATTTGATATAAACAATAATAATATTTTTGTCACTATCCACGAAAATTATAAAATGTATTCATGCATGCTGTAACTTATTGTTTCATATAATTTTAATTTATTACTTTTTTGTTGCCAAAAAATAATAGATTGTGAATTCAATTTAACTAAAATCGATCTCGATTTGAGTCACACTAGCGGGTGTTTTTTTGTTGTTATGATTTTTATTATTTTTTATATATGTTTGTTTGGGACGGTGGGATAGACTCTTAATTGGACTCGGCAGATTGGGTTGCTTTAAAATTAAAATTTTTTATTTATTTTTTTAGACTTGGACAAAGTTAGCCATGTCCGCTCGACTAAAATAAACAAATCTATGTTTAAAAATTATCTTTAAACAAAAAATATCTATGAACAGAAACAGTCATGTTAGGCGAATTGAAATTTTTATTTCCTATCCTAAGCAGCAAATATATATACGAACGTTAAATCATATTTATTTTTTATATTCCGACAACTTTAAACGTTTTCAATGCCTTTTTATTAACTCTAATAATTTATTCTATTAACCGAACCTTCTATTAGCATTATTGAGGTATGTATTTATATGTTTTTATTATAATTTTCCATAAGAGTAGATAAAGTAAAGAAGAAATTGAAATTTAATAAGTGTAGAATGTAAAATAAATAATAATATAGTTATGTTGGCGTCTTAAAAACGTTACATCATTACAAGCAATCAAACATCCTTTTATCTCATCCCGTTATCATCAATTAAAAATGACTCATTTCGTTATCAAAGATCCAGGAGGTATGTAAGTTTCTCGAAGTGAATTTGGAATAAAGATCGATTGATATTTATTTTAAGGTATTCTCGCTAGCTTTATAGCTTGCATTATAATGATAATACCACGAGAACAAAGTCATTTTAAATTAAAATTTTACAATCATTGTGAATGAATAGCATTTACAATTTTATAAATTCGAAAAAACTAAAGTTTTCTAGCCATAAAATATTTACATTTCACAAAGTATTAAATATTTCATACTTCTTTCCTTTAGCTTTAAAACTTATATAACTTGCACGTGGCTTTTCTTTTTAGTTTAAAAGTAAAATTTAAAATACATATTTTAAAACGTATGAATATGTTAGATACAACAGATACATATACAAACATAGAACGATATATAGAATGCAATTTATAGAATGCAATTTATAGAATGAAGTCAAAGAAAAACAATTACATCATTTATAATTGTGATAAAATTTACTATGGATATGCTTTTAAATACTTGTTTATTGGGGCCCAGCTAAAGCTAATCAGAGAGATTCACGAGTTTAATACTACGAAAGAGTAACATACAAAACCAGTATGGTGTAAAGGTTAAAGCTATAATTAGAATCTGTTCGAAGATGCAAACCATGAGTTGACCTCAGTAGGTGGTAGGAAATCTAAATTTCAAGTAACAGGGAAAAGTTGGATTGATTGAGTTCTAAACCGTTTTCTTTAACGGACAGTTTCCCATTTAATTTTAGAATTGTACTGAGCAATGTAATCAAATTTACATATTGAAAAAATCAAGCGAATATATTTGTTATAGGTAATGACAACTGGCACACACTGAATAAGACTGGCACAACCAGAAGACCCCCATTAGTAAATAAAATTCGTATTCTATGAAAAGAACATCTGTACTATTAGTATGAATGCCAACTATTATTATGACGTACTAACTACTAACTACATGCTTTATGCTCCACCTGAAATCGAGGCCCTGAGTCGTCAGCGTGACGTTAAGAACTACTTGGAATCTCATTATAAATTATTGTTAAATTGGTTTTATGTTAGTCTAAATGGGGACTAGTTTTCAGCTATAATTTCGGAAGTTGTCTGTAAGTGTTGGTTTATAACCAAATGCTGTGTCTTATGAGTACATTGCACCCTTTCGGCACAGGTGCTTTATAGCTGTGAGCGAACGTTTTTCGTTTGGCTTGTCATACAAACGTATCTTGATCAAACTTGATCAATCCTGAAATTATAATAGAACTCACAGATTTCTCTTTCTTTTTTTTTAATTAAACAATGATATTGTGCTTAAAAAGATGATTTCAATTTGACATTTAATACTCTCATACATTTGAAAGCGAAAATTATGTATCTGACAAATTAGGTGATGACATATACTAAACTTTTAGTGTACCGATCCCAGCAAGTTTCAAGCAAATATTTTTATCAATGTAATATTCCTTTTTAATTAACAAACATATTTAAGTAAAAGTAAGATAAAATACGGTTTTAGACAAGATTATTTATTATAAAAATATAAAATAGCCTTCTTTGAAACTTTGTTATTTCTACCCTCAATTATGATCCCTTTTGAAAAACCTTCCGAGTTTGACATTTACAGCGTTATCTCTCCAGACAGACGACTCATTCAAAATAAATCCTTTACAGAGCTTTTAATAAAGTTTGTAAAGACCAGCATATTAATTCTATTAAGTGTAAATTTAACCAATAATTGATATAATAATATGTACGAGTCTATCACAATTTTATACAAAAATAATTTTAATTAAAAAAATCATTTTTTTTCAGACAACTTTTGAGTAGATTACACGTAGATGATCTTAGATTTAAGTAGATCTTAGATTTAAATAGGAGAAAACTAAAAGATGGCTCTAATGATAACCGATCAAGATCATCTATAAAATTAAAATACCTTTAAAAAAGATATCTGGCTTACATATCCCCAAACAATGGGATCAAATGTTATTTTATTTCCAATAGGTAAAAAAGATCCCATCTTCCATTTCTTGCATAGATCTCTCAAGAACATCGTTACGCTGCATTCCGTAGAATAAACAAACCTTTATTTGGTAGCAAAGATTTCTTTCAACACAAATAAATACACAATGCTGACTTCGCACTTTTGATTACCGCATCACTGCGGTTATTCCTTCGTCGTACCTATATATTATTCAACTGAAATATAATATATTATGAAATTAGTAACCAAACAGTTTTATAAGGAAAATACCAAACCAATACATATATGTATCAAAAAGACAAACTTTATTTTAATAAAACTCTTTTTAAAAGAGACTCGACTCTTCTTTAAACTGTCTTCTTAAACTGATCTTTTTGCAACTTTATTAAATCTAACAATAATTAATTCCATTTGGCGGTTTATTTTTGATGGAAGTAGCAGTCAAAATGAAACCAATATGAGTAGATACATATCGATTTTAGCTATTTACGTTTGATATGGTCGGCAGTCGTTCCATCGGATTTCATTTTTCCCTCCGGCTTACTGTGTTTTCAATATTAAATTCTCGTGGTCATTCTTCACAGTGATATTATAGGAATTCGAATGAACGAATGAACGAAATAAGGTCTTTAAATTTATCAAAGGGGATATCTAGCTCATATCTTGATATTTCATCGGAAAAAAAGCGTAATATTTACGCTGTGGGTACGAAGGAGAAATTTCAACCACCTTTAAATATTCGAATGGCAACAACGACGATATATGAACGACATACAAACATACAGACGAACAGACAAACTAAAAAACTATTGTTTTGGGTTCTCTTGCTCTTATAAAGGTATGTGATGTTTTTTTTCGTATTTTCCATGTACAGAAATGGATCAGTGACAATTTTATTATGTGTATAGGTTTATTAGAAACAGTAAATAAATATATTACATTATATCCATAGTACTACGACATAATAATATTATTATCCTAACTCAGCAACAGATATTATTCTTCCGAACTTGTAATCAAAGTTTACCAGCACGCCATATTGTCTTTGATTGTTTGGAACTACTTAATTACGGAGCAGAGCGGTCCCAGGAGAAGGAGATTTGTCTTGAGTGTACCTTCGAAGATATACTACTCTTGTCTTACTTGTACTTGACTTACGTCTCAAAACAAGTGTAACATTTCTTTTTTAGAGGTTTACATACAAATGTTTATTCGGTATAATAGCAATTATAATTTTTTATAAGTTAGAGAATAATACGAATTTCGAGTACTTCTTGACAATATTACCAGAATCGCTATATTCTTGACAATATTACCTAAATTAATAATTAAAACTAACCTTCACAATAAATTAGTTTGAATAACAAACAATAGAAAGAGACAACTGTTTTGCCTCACCTATAACAATTGACATTTTCAAAACCAAATAGCTCTATTGAAAATTAAATTTATAATTTAAAAACACCCGATACAAAAGGCCCTCTAAAAAGGATAATATGTAATAATATTATTACTTGTCTTGTCGTACGTTGACGACGGTGTCTACTTTATGAAGCTTTCCGAACTAATGAATGAGGACTTAGACTATTTGATGTTGTTATTTCGTTATTTGCCTTGATAACTTTCTTGCATTTTGATTTCTTCCCTTATTTAGCGGTCTCTCGACGCAACGACTTCAATAAGTACATAATAATATTATTATATTGGGATGCGCAATCATCCCAATAAAATAACATTTCTACTCAATAAAGTAACATCTCTTACTTTCGGATCCTTAACGAGATAATAATGTCGATAGTTTTAAATCACTGAAATAAATATTTATTAGGCAGATTCCGTTTCTAAATTAAAATGTAGTTCTAACAATAGAATAAATAACTTCCTAACTTCTATTAACGTATTAGCATACAATACGTTTCATAAATATGAAGGTACATTTTATAAGTAGTCCGAATTATATATATATATATATATATATATATATATATATATATATATAACTTATATAATTAAATTGGTGAACATATTATACTGGCGAAGTAAAACAAAAAATATATACGTAAAAGATTAACGATCTCGTCATAACATTATTATATACGTCACACGTCATAAGTAGGTACACTTTCAGTCTTTCACTGACCCTCGTCAAGAGTTCACGTGTTATGAAGTAATTATATCACATTTTCATAAAAGAAAATTATTTCCTTATAAGCTTTTTATATGGAAGAGGTTTTAGAAATAACACCAACAATAATGTGTTGAAACAAATCACAAAGCTTTTTTTAACACATGAACTTCTTGTGCATGCGGAAGAACATTTTAAACTTTCTTAAATAAGCTTTCTGGAATGCAAAACTAGATGTACGTTATTGATCTGATTATATAACAATATACATATTATATAACAAGTCCAATCCCATCGAGTTTTAGCTCAATGCGTATCTGGTAAGGATTCCAAACGAAACACTACTACGAGGTTCTCCAAGTATAAATAAGGAGAAGAATATATCTACTCACGCTTAATATTAACTGAACACAAATCTTATATATCTTTTATATATGCACTATTTTATATGCAAATGTATGAATCGATATCACAATGGAATATTTGTTTATGTTACCAATTCAGACGTGCGAATTATTGTAATTAGAGTTTTGGAGCCAAAATATTATTTCTACTAAACAAACTCTCCAAGGAAAAAATATTATCCACAATTGCAATTTTGGTCCAACTTAAAAACTAAGTTAAAAAACATTATCTGATATTAATTAAAAAGGTTGGTATTATGCAATATAGACTACAATGTAACTGACGAAATCGCAATTCAATAGAAAGTTTTTTATCTAGTAAATTACAACTGAATTAGTTAAAGCATTCACCAAACTATTTAATATCATAATATATATAATTCCTTATCATTTAATAGCATAATTAAATAGCCTACGCCTAGTCCAGCAAGTGTGAGTACTTAATGAAATTTCCAGTATCAAAACACATAAAAAACCTATAGAAGCTTATCTTAGACCCTTATAATCTCTTCCCTAAATTTTGTTCCCTTAGAATTGAACAGACCTCCAGACAGTGACATTTCCAACGTTATCTCTCCCGACAGACGACTCACGCAAAATTTATTCCTTAATTCTAAGAAAGAGAGTTTTATTTCTACCCACAAATAGAGGTACTAATTCCTTAATTTATGAAAATGCTGTTTCTTTTATCAGTAAATTTGAATACATTATTATTCAGAAACAAGTTTATTTCTATATATCTGTAATAATATCTATAATATCTATAATCATTCAGTTTTAAGCATAAATTAAAACAAATCTGATATTATTATTTAAATCAAGATATTGTTATTTTATTATTATATTATTATTTGCTATTCCATCTATAATCTGCTTTAAAAGTGCTTGTGATCCGATTTCATTACTCATTATTCCGATTTCATTATTTCAGTTAATCGGTAAAAATTTACTGAAAATGCTCATTCAGTGATTTTTTTACTTTAAATACATTGCACTTAAGAAATGTCTAATTAAATTTTTATAAGGTTCCAAAAGGTAGGTCCATAGAGAAGAGACCTCCATAATGTTTGTTATTCTCAAACAAAAAGAACGAGAGTCAAAGTCAATTAGGAATTAATTTTAAAAATATATTATACAAAATTATATCGTAGTAACTAAGCATTTATACCCTTACAAACAAACAAACAAACAAATTTTAAAGTCATTAAAGTTTACCAAGTAGCTTCTCAGATGAACTGCAAGAGAGGAGAAGAGTTTGCGCTTGTATTATATAAGTTTGTAAATTTATATATCGGTTTGTTTTTATTTTATCGGGACGATGGTGATAGATCAATTGGTAGAGCAACGGGACAGTTTCCCAGAGGTCGCGTGTTCGATTCCCTGTAAGTATGGGTATAAATGTTTATAGATATTTTCAAACATTAATTTGGGTAATGGCATCTTTTTAATTTTTATCTATACTGCAAAGTTAAAAACATTGGTTAGGATCTTCAAAAAAAGAATATTAGATGTCACTACCGTCTCGATAAAACGATCACACATAGAATGCTTAATTCACCGAGACGAACAGCAATACGCTAGCTCAATTGGTAGAGCGACGGGACGATTTCACAGAGGTCGCGGGTTCTAATCCCTACCCGTATCGGTTTATTTTTTATTCTATATTTATATAAATTTTAATCAGCTTAAAACGGCTATACATGTTTATAGATATTTTCAAACATTAGTTTATAATGAAAAGAAATTCTTCAACCGTCTGTCCGTCCGTCGTAAGCTATCTATCATCATTTACTGTGTCAACATTTATCAAAGACCATATCTCTACTTTTTTAAAGTAATAATAAGAGAATTGCTTAATAAATGATAGACTAAGCTAAAAATTTTAAATGTTTGCTTATGTTTTGTTTCTAACTGTATTTGCAAAATCGCGTAAGTTAAAGTTTGAAAATAACTTTTTATATCTTTGACCTATGAATAAACTTACCTACTACAGAAATAAGAAGTATATTAACTGTAGAATATTATTAAGAATGAGATCTAGAGTGTATCGTGTGTGTGAGGAAGGATGTATGGTGTTATTTATAGTTTTCTCAATACACACCCACCTGACAGACTCAAATAACTTAAAAGTATTTTATATAATTAAGAAAATAAAATGAGATTTGTTATACAAAGCTATATATACAGCATTATTAGTAATGCCACCTCTTGCAGGCAGCCTGCCAATACCCCTGTATATGTTGGAGACAGTCATTAGTACGGAGGCTAAACAAAACGCGGCACGATTCACTTGACATGTCAATTGACTAACTTCCTACTACGACAGAGTCTAGATCATGAAACAGGATTGAGACGAAACACACTTTTGAAAGTCGTACATTTAGGTATCCTGTTTAAAAACTGTAATTCGTTTCGTTAAAGTTCCGTAGTGTACTAAGTGATACTTTTGACTTGTAAGATATTGAGTAATATTTGTAATTATAGTGTATTATTGTTTCGCTTCTACTCCATTATCCAATTCAGCCTACACAATATCTGATAATAATGCTGGCCAGGCCATTACCTCCGACATATATATAACGTTTCAGTTTTATAAAAGAGGGTATGAATATTTTGGGATTCGATATTATTAAAAAATATTCACGTAAAGCAAAATTTCAAGCGTTTCTAACGAATAGAAAAATACTAAATATTATAAGTCAATAACAAAATGTGACAGTAGGTAGGTACCTAACAAAGGGGCTGAGATGTGAAAAGAGGCTTTTCTATCATTATATGAATGTCACATTTTAGAGACATTCATTGCCCAGTTTGGGAGCTCATAAAAAGGATCAGAGAAGGCTTTACAGCTCACGAAACAAATGAAATATTTTCTTCACGGTCGTTTGCAGTTTCAATAAATCCCCGCGGAACCATGAAGTTTTACACAACGGAAGGCCGTCAGGCGCTTATCCGGAACTATCCATTCATACTTTTAAAATTCAGAATATTACGCCTCATATAAAGACGTCGTTTGGATTTTTATTTCAGTTCTCACCATTTATCTACAGTATTTTGAATATCGGGATACTATGCGACGGTATATTTAATAGCATATTATATGTACCTACTGTTCTGTTCTGTAGTGATTCTCGTAAATTGAAAAGTTTTAAGTTCTTCATTGAATTAGTTGCCATGATAATCTATAAACATTAATATGTTATGTTTAGTTTTTGCACGAACTTTTCTTGACGGGACCAATTCTATCATATTTTACAATGTATATTTTGCAGGTAAATTTAAACATTGTATTCTAAGCTCTTGTAAGAATATAATAATAACAACAATGGTACTTATTAAGGTACAAAACAACAGCAGTACACAACACGTTACGGAAAAAAAACCATTAGAAAATAATAATCTCATTCTAAAATGCCAGCCTGTAACAAAAATAGAAGAAAACATAGCAATTTCAACTTCGTGCTTTATCAAGAAGTGAACAGGCACGCCAAAGAGAAAAAGATGCATAATCTCTAAATAAAACCGCAATGAAGCAGTGACATTGCAATTACTTCGGTTTATGATTTATTACAAGCTTTCCAAAACATTAAGAAAATATTTATATTACAAACAACGCCCAGAAAAAAAAAATACGATTTTTATAACACGAATAATGTTTATTTATAATCAATATTCATTACAGAGCAAGTATATTTAGTAATTATATTACACGACATCGCCGACAAGATGCAGGAGAAAACCCCGGTCGAAAACCTAGATGCAGACCCAAAGCTAGGTCTAAGGATGTAGTGCAAAAGGAGATGATGGAGTGCTTGCTAGCAGAAGACGACGTCGAGGATAGAGCGAAGTGGAGAGAAAAGAGCAAGAAAGAGAGAAAGCTGACCCTTTACACATTGAAACATTGAACAACATGATTTAGAGTATTAATCTCACTAGTTAAATTGAGTGCAACGTTTTAACTGGTAAGAGCTTATTTCCCTTAGTTTCACCACATATTAAAACTTTGATGAATTGATCTAGTAAAACAAAAAGTCAAACTATTTATATATATATTTAAAAGTTAAAAGGCAGTAACCTTTTTAAAGTCTGAATTTCTTATAAATACACCTGAAGGTTGTGAAAAAAAAGGTTGCTTATGGTTATGCGGGTCTCACGTCCTCTAAACCATTTCATTTAGTTATTGTTTTCCAACCATTCGATCCCTTGCGCATAGAACCGCGAAGACGATGACTGACTGTGTAAGTAAGAGGGAGATCATTCCATAGTTTTATGATACGCACAGTAAAAGAATTGGAGCCGAAAAAGGATTAATGGGAGGGACTTTAAGGGAATAAGGTTTCGGTTGGAACGGAGAGAGCAGTTATTATAGCTACTCAAACACTCACTTTGTTCCTTCAAGTAGGAAGGAGTTGAAGGGTTGAATAATAGCCAGTAAAGAAAGCTAAGCATATGAATATTCCTGCGAAAACAAATCGGAAGTCACTTCAGTTTTTCAGGGAAGTGAGAAATCTGGTCATATTTGCGAAGGTCAAATTTGAACCTAATACAAAGGTTTTGTAGACGCTTAAGTTTATCTTACTGATCCTCCCGTAAATCAGGCATCAGCATAAAACAACAATTGATCTTAAACAACTTTGGTAGATAGTGGGAGAAAATTACGTAATCTTTTCATAGATCTTACGGCTGCAAACATTTTTCCACTCACTTCACAAATCTTTGAATTCCAGGATAAATTTTGGTGGAATATGATGCCAAGGTTTTTCACTTTAATGCTGTACGGTATAACTATGCCTTTAAAACTGATATTTGGTAGTTGATAATTGGAAAAGCGTAAGATCAGCCTTGGTCTACCAATGATAATAACCTGGGTCTTAGAAAGATTAATTTAAAGGCCAAAATATTTACTTCAATTTAAAATATACGCCAGGTCTTGATTTACTTGTAATATAGTGTTTGCAAGATCATGAAGACTTGACTGGCGGTAAATTTTAAGATTGTTTGCATAAAAGTAGTAGAGAGAATTGATTTGAGTGCAAATAGTGTTTATAAATACTGAGAATAATAAAAAAGACAACACGCCACCTTGCGGGACATCAGCACTGACCGCGCTCCAATCAGAGTGCAGATCATTGAAACGTACACGCTGCTGACGCCGCCGCATGTAACAACCAAACCAGTCAATTGCCGATGGAGATATGTTAAAACTACCCAATACCATGATTAAAGTACCAAAGTCTACAGTATTGAACGCATTACTGAAGTCAAGCAATATCAATACCGTAACCTGACGGTTGTCCATGCCTGACCTGATATCTTCAGTGATTTTTTTCAAGGCCATAGTCGTACTATGACTAGGACGGAATTCGGATTTGAATTTACTAAGGAAACTAGTTTTGGTCAAGTAATCGCTTAATTGATAATGTACTTGTCGTTCAAGAATGCTAGATAAAAATGGAAGCATAGATATAGGAAGGCAATCTGAGGAACAGGAAGGGTTACCTTTTTTCGGAAGAGGACCAATAGGCATCTTTACAGCAGGAAGGAAATCACATATTGTAATAGAGTTGTTAAATAAGTGTCAAAGATAGGGATGTTCATTTTACGACTGAAGACATCAGAACCGACTGCATAAGAGCTCAAGGATAGAATGGTCTTCTTAACATCACATGCGGGAAAAATGACCTTAATAAAAAGTAGGACTATTTAGAGTGGGAAGAGATGAAATTTGGCTTAGCATACAAGACTTAGTAGGACTATCCATAGGTGTTGACAGAGAGAAATGTTGGTTAATGGTTTTTAGATCGGAATGGGAAATGTTTTCAGAATTTTGTTTACTTCGATCAACTACAAGGGATTTGAGAAAGTGACAGATTTTTTTTGAATCCTTCTCTTCTATAACAGATCTATATGGCTTCGTTGATTATATCTACAAAGCCTGTTGCAGTGATTACGAACTTTGATATATTTTACCTTGTTCTTATCAGTAGGTTCATTTTTATATTTAGCTTTGTCATTAACCTTCTTTTGTTGTAGTTTTTTCATATCATCAGTTAGCCAGGGAGTAGGATGATGACTCGTACTACGGGTCGGATAGAAGCATGCGCGTAATAAAGGTTTCTTAAAAAAGAGTACGTGGAGTAAGTACCTCAGATCAATCAATATTACAGGCGTGAGCACGCAGTTGAGTTAGCTCCATTCTACACAAAGTTGCTGAAGAAGAGTTTTTGTTTTAAGTTTAGTTTGTTGTTTTAAGTTTAGTTTAATCTTATAGGATAAATAAAGAAGATCATGATAGGAAAAAGCCAGTGCAAAACATTGGCCATACTTTTCTACATAATCAGGGGTGGAGACTAAAACCAGATCTAAGAGACAGGAGTTATAGTTAGGAGCATGATGAGAAGACGACAGAGGGAGAATATATAAGTTCATAGAATTGGTAATAGATTAAAGGCGAGCGGACCCATAGTCGTTAGTTCGTTCGTTCGTTAGAATAAGCTATTTAAGGGTAGCGTAAGTTTTAGCCAGGATTCAGATATAAATATTGCGTGATAATATTCACGCATTTATGGAACAAAGGTAGACAGCATGTAAGGGAAATAAGCAGGATTACTTTGGGTGTTTATAAGAACTACATTAAAATTCCTTGGACAAACTGAGAAATAAGACACTAAACTGTCACTCAATGAAGGGATACTTTGAAAACTGTAACTAGAGTTCAACACATCAGAGAATGAGGAAACGGGTTGAAATTTATTTCATGTTTCCTGTTGGTTGGAGAAGGAAAGAATTCTGGGCTCTCAAGATAAGAGGTAGAAGATCTAAGAGTGTTATTTCAGATTTTCATGAAACCTTTATATATGTCTCTGTGGAGCACATTCAGCTGCATCATTTTCTTGAGAAAACGCATTTCGTGCATATATCATAAAAGGTTCCATTACAGTAACGTAGATGGTTCTTGTACTCTCACTGTTTAATTCACAGGTCATCACTGAAGGGCGCTTTTGAATTTATACGAGTAATTTCGCAGCTTTTTAGTACGAAATGGATATATGCGAGGTGAAGATGAACTTCCTATCTATAACGAGCCCTAGACGTTTCATTTTTTCTACCAGTTGTATAATTATTCCAGCCATGTAAAGGTTTGGTGCATCGTACTTCAGCTTCCACTCTTGAAAGATAAAACTGGCTTTACCCTTACCTTAGAAAAGACAGCACAGCTTCTATCCAACACCTTTTATCCTGACGACTCGGTCAACACAGATCGATACGGATATTCGGAAAATGACGAACGAAAAAATATCACAGAATCTGCAAGAATATTACCCACCATTTACACCTACAGAATTAAAACTCGTTCTGCAAAATCTAAATAAAAAGCCCCCGAACCCGATGGATTTACCTAGGACATCTGTGAAAATAGGCGCACTCTTAATCTCGGAGTTCAACAAACATTCTGGAGAAGTCAAATACAGCTCTAGAAACGATAACGGAATTGGAACATCGGAATAAGCTCAACTTCATGCCTCACAAAAGCGATGTTATGCTCTTTGGGATGGTATTTATACAAGTATTGTGGATCATGTCGGCGTATTTTTCTACCGTGGAGATGAGTTTCCCTTGGATTTTTTTAATTGTTGTTTTCGTGACGGCCTCCTCCGCCAGAGAGAATTTGAAGAGTTTTTGAAAATTCGACCGTACCGTTTCCTTATTTGACTTGCAGTTTCTGCCAACAAGTGGCTCTCCTGCAAGACTTTTAGCGTATTTTCCCAAGGAGTGTGATAAAACGCAGTAAGTATAATATTCCGCTTCCCGGAGCTCTTTTGTGAGCGAAGCCAAGACACATTGCACCATGTATTGGAAAAAAATTGTTTTCTACTGGTCTCCTCTCGATGTGTATGTCTTCCCCACCTCTATATTTTTTTTTATCAAGCTAGGAGATACCTCGATAACTGGGTGACATCCTTGAGGATTTCAGACCCTCTCACAGTAACGTATTTTTATTGTGCTTTCGTACATATCGATACCTTGCAGAAGGTGTTTCATCTGGGTTAGTAGGTTTCTTAACAAACTAGTAGGGTACGAACGAACGAACCATACGAACTTTGGCTTTCCCAGTTTTGCTATTACTGCCTGTAAGAATATGTTTTTTTTATTATTTAGTTCTGTACTAAGTTGATGTCCTTTTTTGAATCGCAACTTAGTACTTCCTTTTAGTTTCTATACTTCCCCTACCCTACACTATCCACTTTACATCGGTGTTCCTTGTATCAAGGTCATCCATAATCATCTCTACGAGGTTTTTTAGACAAATATTTAAATTATTTAAATCATAAGTAATAATGGAAGACAAGCTCTATCAACACGAGAAGAACCAAACCTGAATCCTGAGCAAGAATCCATTAAAAAAAAGTAACTAGATTTGAAGAATTATTTATGGCTATTCCTAAAAGTAATAATTCGATAAACTTTTCCCAAGGTTTTAAGCATGGAAAATAATATTAAACTATAAAACTTAATGTTTTATAATTTTATAGTAATACATAGTTTTAATTTTAAAATATAAATAATCTATAAAAGGCTTTATTAAAGTTTTCGATGTATTAAAAATTACTTTAATACTTAATTTTACTAACAGAGGAGATTGTTTCAAAACTCATGTCACTCGAATAATTGTTTAAATTGGTTAAATGTGTAGACTTTATGTGTATTAGATAAACAATATATAGTTATGAATACTTGTTTAGTGATAGGTGCTTGTTCAGTCTATCTACTTTGTGTATTCATAACACATAGTTTTTATTACATACATAACACATATTATTTTTCATGCTTATTACTATTTTTACTCACAGATTTTTACCAATACTATTTATTTACTCATAAGGTACACAAGGAAGTAGTAAGAAGTAAGTAGAGGTCCATTGCAAAGAGGTTACTTATATCTTCCAAGATTTGTACTTAGTCTCTTCGTGTCAGACGTGTTTAGAATTTAAGAGACGATATACATTACCCACGGGTAAAACTATTTAAAGGGTTATAGCAAAACAACAAATAGAAACCATGGTTTTTAGAGAAACTGTGTTCTTCCATACAATTTATTAAAAATAGTTATGATTGTTATCGTAATTGAAAGAATATGTATTAATACTATAATATTTATTTACTCTGAATATCTAAAAAAATATACTTACTGTTGAATTTCTGATACATGATAAAATTGATAACTGTGTCAACGTAAAACCCGTGCCCTTAACGTAAAATTGAATTGGTGACGCTAAATCATTTTATTTACTGAAATTGAATATACGTCGCCAGATTAGAACATTATAAGATTTTACAGCGATCTAGTCTAGAATATCAGCTGTGACAACAATTGTAGTCAAAATATCCATTAAACATACTGTCACTGATAAGTATCTAAATCGTGTCAGCCCTGTATTCCACTTGCAGGTAGCTTAATTGCTCTGGGGAACGAATAACATTCCAGAAATTTCAGATTCCAGTCGGTTTCATTTGAGGTTTTTTTATTGTAGCTTCATAGATCCTTTTAAATATTTATATGTATTGATTTATATTATATATGCATTGAGGTTATATTACTGCAAGAAATTGTAAGGTAGTGTACGTTGTATTGTAGATAAACCTTAAATAAATACTTAAATATGTTTTATCTTGGAAAGTCGAAGGTCTAGAAAATTTCACAAATTGGAAATTCTGTATAAAATTGTATCTGGAGAAGGTTTATGGAGTTGTATAAAACCGAGCGCCTTGACAGTTGACCCTGCAAAATATACATATAGAAATAGCCAAAAAAGCCAAAAACAGTTAGCTAATTAACTTAACATTTGATCATGTTATAACTTAACACGTTAAAATAGAAATAGTTTTGAAGATTTGGTCATCAAGATAATGAATGTAACTAAGTAAAAAAATATAGGAATTGAAGTACATGACGAGTGGTTGGTACATTGATGTATGCTGGTTTATCCGATGAGTACAGACCAAACATAATAGGCTTAGAATATTCCGGTGCTAAAATTCAAGCAGATTTCATCAAAAAAATTTTTTACAAGAAGTAAAGATCGAAGATCCAAAAAGATATTCTAACTTTAAAATAAATAAGAATGAGAGCAGCAAGGGTCCTAAAATTTTTAATGCAAGGTTCTTTAATGTTCTAACAGCAATGGTTATAAACATTTGTGCAAGAACTAAGCTAAATGGTGTTTTCTGTAACACGCTAGCAAAAAATAGCAAGGAGCAGAGAGTTTTATTGCCGGTTTTTCAGTATTTAGTTACAGCGGCAAACAGAACGCCATTGTCAGTGGAGTGTATTGGAGATATCAGTATAAGTGTTTCACAACATAATAAGATGGTTTAGCAGTAAACTTGTTTTCAGACAGCATTGTCACGAAAAAGGGATACAAGGTATCACTTTGAAGAAAATGAAACTGCTCATTTGGGTTCTAACAAGGTGAATAAGAATAATATTCATTTAGGGGATCTTGGGATGATACATTGAAATATTTCAACAATTAAGATATTATCTGAGTGAACGGAGGTAGTGAGAATAACACATGGATTGCAGAAGGATATTCAGTGTTACTTATGTCTGGAAGGGAAACAGACAAGTTAGCCTTTCAAGCATGTAAGTACCAAGAAATTCAAGCCTTTAAAAGGTATAAACTCAGACGTATGTTATCCAATCGAAAATACTTCTTATGGAGGTATAAAATATTTTGTTGCATTCATAGATGACTACTCTAGAATTGTCTTCATCTATTTTATGAGAGATAAACAATTTTTTTTTAGAAGTCTTATTAAAGATTAAATATCATACGATGCAAGGCAAGACTAGTAATAAAGGGTTATGAGGGTTACAAAAGCGAGGCATAAACTACCAGGAGGTCTACTTTCCTGTTGTCCTATTGTAAGATGTAATTTTATACGTTATCTGTTTACATTGACGACACAACATGGTTTACAGATTCATCTTTGATGTTCACCTTATGTGGTCCAAGCTAGAAGACCATCTACGGCATATGTACTACACACACTAAGTAGAAACAACGAAAAACCAAATTCTGAGCATTGAGTAGTAGTAAAACCGGTGCTAAGATATCTATAAGTAACAAAACATTTTAAACTGACTTATACCAAGTATGGCCTATGTGAAGTCACAGGCTACTGTTATACAGATTAAGCAAGTTATGCTCGAGACCGAAAATAGTTCATTGTTCCTGGGTAATAGTTACCAAGAATTGTAATTCTAAAGAGAAAATATAAACATGCTTCCAGATTCTTCAAACAGCAAATCACTAGGTTAAAGTTCAAGTATGTCATAAAAATTGGTGAACAGCTAGCAATCTACCGGACTGGAACGAAAGTTCAGGGCCCTCTCAAAAGCTTCTCTTGGCAACTTCTGCCAGCCCTCCCTTCCGTCGTTGAACATTGGGAATCACTGCCTGGCTCATACGGTAAAAGATACCAAAAAGAGACTACCTACAATCTCAGGTTGTCAGCGTTTAATGCCGGACATTATGTTCCGACAAAAGTCCATACGACGAATTTTATTTTCCTTGAACATTTATAAGTCGAGCGGATGGTTTGTCATTTCTGAATTCGTGTTCCAAATATGTGGTCCTAAAATGACTCTTGTGCTATCGCGTCTATATCGGCACTCTTATTTAAAAGGCGTACTCCAGAACTTATGGAACGCTGCCTTAGTCCATTCGATCCATGAAAAGGCAACAAATCTGACCAATCTAATTACAAGCCTATTGCCATTACCTTCTTGGTTTCCAAAATAGTGGAGACTATTATAAACCGCCAGCTCCTGAGTTGACTTTCAAAATTGTCAGTTAATCCTTAAAACGCAATATGGCTTTCACCATGGTCGATCAGGCGGTGATCTACTGCTGTATCTAACACACCGGTGGGCAGCGGCCATTGAAAGTAAGGGACAGGGCCTGGCAATTCAAACTCTTATTCAAATCAAAATTACATTAAAATGGTCAGTATAGTCAGTCCGTTAGTCAGCTACCACTAGCTCGGAATGCTGCTCTGCTCAACGAAACTCAACAGTTGCTCTTTTTAAATAAAATGTAATAATGTTTGACTTATACATTATAACATGAACCCTGTGAATAAATTAAAAACCCAAGTTCCACACCCTTCGATCAACCAGAAACTCTTAAATGTTAAAATAGTTTGTTACTTTAGAGATGTCGAAAGCCTTCGATCTCATATAGCACAAGACGCTTCTTTCAAAGCTTCTTCCTTTGGGATTCCTGAGAGTTTATGCAAGTGGATCAGCAGCTTTATCACTAGGTGTAGCATATAGGTATTTTATTCAGATGTAAAAGGTAATATTGGCTTTATATAAATATAGAATGTAAAAAACCGATACGGGCAGGGATTCGAACCCGCGACTACTGGAAAACCGTCCCGTCACTCTACCAACTGAGCTACCGTATCACCACCGTCCCGATAAAGACGATCACATATAGAATGCTTAATTCACCGAGACGGACAGCGATACGGTAGCTCAGTTGGTAGAGCGACGGGACGGTTTCCCAGTAGTCGCGGGTTCGAATCCCTGCCCGTATCGGTTTTTTACATTCTATATTTATATAAATTTAAATAAGCTTAACATGGCTATACATGTTTAAAGATATTTTCAAAAATTGATTTCGGTAGTGGCATCTTTTCAATGTTTATCTATACTGCAAAGTTAGAAACATTGGTTAGGATTTTCGAAAGAAACCTAATAGATGTCACCACCGTCCCGATAAAGACGATCACATATAGAATGCTTAATTCACCGAGACGGACAGCGATACGGTAGCTCAGTTCCAGATACGAATCCCTGCCCGTATCGGTTTTTTACATTCTATATTTATATAAATTTAAATAAGCTTAACATGGCTATACATGTTTAAAGATATTTTCAAAAAAAGGTAATATTGGCTTTTTACTCCATTTTGCTCCATTCCTTATTTTAATTAATTCCTAATTTAAATCACTTACATACAGACACATATACTCATTCATTTACACATACATGCATTCACAAAATAAATATTTGGTTTTTATTATACCATGGATGTTGTTTAACTTTGTAAGCATCGGGGGATTAGCGAGGTACCCAGTAATACGGGATACCACACAGTACAGGGGCCCTTGCGACTTGTTTGTAAAAATGATTTTTTATCAAAAAAGAATTTTATATTTTGTATAGGTCGTTATCGACGAATTATGCTTCAAAATTTAGCATTCACGGGGTTTGGGCCCGTGAGTACTGGAGTTCCTAGGGCTGCGTGCTATCCCCCACTATTCCTTCTACATATCAATGACATATTGAATACACCCAACATTAATGGTATGGTGATAACAGCACCGGGGTTGCTGTATATTTCGGGCCTGCTGAACTCTCTCGGGAACACGTCGATGATTGTCGAAAAAAAATTTTGTCTTCTATTGAGACTTTCTAAGATAAGTTCTGTAAGTCTCAGAATGGAGTATAAAGAATCTTGTTCAGTTTAACCCCAGAAGTCACAACTTGGCGTTTACGATTAAAAGTACCGCATTCGTTATATCAGCCGCTGTTCGAGAGCACTACCCTTAATGCTTAGCAAAGTATCGCAGTACTGGACCTGGAAATATCGAGCGATTATCAATTTCACGGTCACCTGGAGAGCAAAGCAAAGTTAGCCTCGAAGAATGTGATCAACAGAGCGATGCAGTACTTCTCGCTGAACCAAAGGCTCGTACTTTGTAAGGCGTAGTTTTGGCCACACACGGAGTACCTACTATTCTCATCATCGCCCCAGTAACAGCTCCAACCATTTAACTGCATATAACAACGAGCCGCTCGAGTAGTCGTAAAGCTAGTGCTCTTTTAAAAGCTCGTTTAGAATTTCGGAGAGATAACGCAATGTTTATTTTACCGCATTTATCACGGGGAAAGTTTTGAAGAACTATTCAATAATATTCTTGCCACCGATTTGCGATTAACAAAGTGCTTTCTACCACAAACCACCAAAATATTGAATGATCTCCCTGTGGCGATTTTTCCAGATCGATAAGCCATGGGTAATTTCAAAAAGTGCTTCCTACACTCTCTTAAAAGGCCGATAAAAAACGTGTCGCGATCTTGTAATTTAATAAAAAAAAATTATTTTTTAATACAATAGGAAATTTAAAAGGTTGATTAGATTTCTCCGTTAGTTATAAAAGGTTACAAAATATGAATAAAAATCTCCAAACGGTTATAAAAGGTTACAAAATATGAATAAGAATATGTCAGTGTAGCATAGTTATTGATAGGTAGCTCAACATCTTAAAACTTAGTCATCTTATTCCTGGGATCCTAACAACAATTACCGATTTTCGAAAGTGAGTGTGTTGGTAAAACTTGCTAGCTTTATGTTGTCCTCGTATGGAGAGATGTTCGTATCGATTATAAAAAGGTCCATATAGGCATGCTATACAATATTACTATAACAATAATAAAATGAAATTCGAGGTAAGAAATTGTAAATATGTTGTTTTATAAATAAAGAAAATTATTTAAAATATTAAAATTTGTATAACCAGAATACATATTATTTTACATAAAATTATTTCATTGAAATCATTTTCATAGTTACGGTAAATTCAGAGTTGAATGAAATTGCTATCCGATAGTAATTGGCCTACTTTCAACAAAGGTGCCATTAAAAGTTGTTGAGTTATTGAAATGACGACATTACGCGTGTTGTCCATACAGTAGGGGTTAGGCGTCTTTTGGATGAGTGCACCAGATAGAACATAAGCCTTTTGTGTAAAGTTTTGTTTGTTCATAAACCCATATACTTCAGTTTTCAGCATTGCGCTTCAACCATGTGGATTTTGGTTATATAGCGTTTTTTTTAATAAAACGGCTAAAGGGTGTTAGTAAAATATTCGTGAAATTATAATAAATATTAGTTAGTGTAATTTTTAGTACAACGTAAATCGACCCTAAAATTTACAGGCATGTAATACATTTCTGACAATTTCATAAAGCTTTTATTTGCGTTTTATATTAATCATTTCATGTGGATGATATAATGGTGAATATTACAACAGAGGTTGAAAGAAAATACTTTTAAAGTTATACATGGTTGTATGGCTGTTAGGTTGACCTCATAATAAAAGGTAAATCTTATAAACGTTTAGGATTTCAGTAGAGAAAATGGATGGGGGTAAATTTCGATTACCTATTATTGCATTATCTCTTCATTCGTTCCCTTTTAGCTCTTTGATATGGTTAGTGTTAGCAGCTTGGGTACAACCATATATAAAAATAAGAAAACAAACAAACAAACTAAATGAATATGTTTGATTAGGACTTGTGGCACCTATATCCAACGGTTCAGTGGGTAAGTAGTACGTATGAATGATTTTTTTTTTACTTATTGGTTTTTTGGTTTTTGAATAGGCCAGATCACTTAATTATGTTCCACATCTTTGTTCGAGACAATCGGCTGTTACCGAGATATAATTGCGCATCTAGCCTTTACGTGGCACGAAAGGGTTAACATTATATAGTGTATTTAATAAATAGCATAAAAAAAAAATCTGTCGAAAAAAAAATATTTCGATCAAAAATTAAGGACTACATTGCGAAATGTCGCAAATAATGACGCAAACTTACGTATATAAAGTTTTACTTTTGATTCAGATAATAATAAAAAATATTGTAGGCGCAAAGAATTTTAAATATTACTTACCGTGGTTGAAATGAATTGAATTTTACTCATTGAAATCGTAAAAGTTTTATATTTTTCACCAATAAGGAGCATGACATTGTAAGCTTTACAACCAATGATTACGAAATGGGTAGTCTGATTACCATTGCATCTTTAGTTGACGGAGAGATAGTGTTTTTTTAACATTTACTTTAATATGTACATTTTAATGCCATAAGTGGTATTTCTTTGTTATTGCCTCAAAAGTCTTCAAAATACTCGAATAATATATTTGATAACCGGCAATGTGAGAGTGGTTTCACTTATACATGATAAGAGATCGAAATTAACTGCTCGCAATGTGTATTTGGAGATACTTTGGAGATCTGACTCATTTAAACATATATCTAATTATATCGTATTTAATTATTCCTGTATGATAAGGGTCACATGCCGGATCGAACACATCAACTCTACTACTATTTGAATTTTTTTTTAAATAATCCAACACATTATACACATGTTCTTTTACATATATATATTTATATAATTTTTTTAAAATTTAAAATTTAATTTTAAATTCTCAATTTATGCACATACTTCATATTTTTAACCCCCGACTAAAAAGAGGGGTGTTATAAGTTTGACCTGTCGATCTGTGTATCTGTGTATCTGTCTGTGGCAAATTTGCGGCCAAACGCTTGGTCGGATTTGAATGTGTTTTTTTTAATCGAAAGCTAGCTCGTCGAGATGATTCTTATCCATGTTTAATTGAAATAGAAATAGTTGTCTAAAAGATATTGACGTTTTATTCGTGCGGGCGTTTTATTCGTTAAATCATTTTAACTCTAAATGTTTATATTTATTAATATTCGTATATATTAAACCTACTTATCTATCTACCCACATTAAAATGTCTTGAATCATATTACTTAATACATTTATAATTTATTACATTGTCGAAACTTTCACGAGGATCTTTATTTTATTAATTATAATATATATATTTCTGGTATTAAATATAATCTTTGTACATCATAATGTAGGATTATAATGTTAAAAGACCGTTTAATAAAAGAAGAAATTAAAATGCAAGTAAGTTAACAAGGCAAATATAATCGTATAGTCTAAGTCCTCAATGATTAACTTCGTAATATATACACTATCAACGTACGTACAACGGTTCCCCGACGCAACGACTTCAATAAGTACATATTAATACTATTTTTATTCTTTTTAGGTCTTTTTGTATCGGGGATTTTTAAAATTTTTATAATTATAAAGTATTGACTTTACCAATTTAAAGACTCTCTGTTCTTCTTAACTTGCTCAAATATAATGTAGTCCTCTTTAATTGTTAAAGGATATTGTCAATTTATCAAAACTATTTTTCTTTAATATAAAAATATTTTATAAACATTTTTGACTTTGAAATTAACGCTAAAAGCGTTTAGCAATACGTATGTTTACATAGGTAAATATATATATAGATAATTTCTGAATAATGATGATATCTAATCATACTGATAGCAGTATGATTAGATATCATCATTATTCAGAAATTATCCAGTAATTGAAATTTTCCTTACAAATATTCAGTCAGCAATATTTCCAACCATAATTCATAATTAATGTGATGGTAAGATACGCAGTTGTAGAAGGGTAGCTTTCGAAAAAGTACATATTTTGAAACGCATGAATTGTGATTATAGTCCGGGAGCCAGTGACAGATTTTCATGACCAATTTCCTCCCAAGGGAAAATTTGTAAAATGCAATAGGAAGTTGTATTATGAAGCTTCGCGATCGTCAGCTGCGACTCCGGTGGTGGAGAAAGCTGATAAGATTCAGTAGATGATAAATGCTGCTACATTACACATTTCAAGTAACCAGCTGACGAACTTTCCACTGACATACAGCAAGCTGATGTTAATTTTCATTCACAGTAACATATAATCTATCACCAGATTAATTTTTAGTTGAGAGGAAATCATTGAAAATTTTTATTTTTTTTTCATATTCGGGCGGCCAGCTGACGTATAATCCACCATGTTATGGTCAGCTGACTTTATCTTCCCTTCAAGATATTAGATAAACTATTATTCAAGAAATTTTAGAATGGGAAGAAATGATAAAATTTTTATTTTTCTTGGTACGTGGGAGGCTGCCACTGCCTTCTCCACCACCAGAGCCGCAGCTGACGACCGCGAAGCTTCATAACACAACTTTCTATTGCAGTCTACAAATTTTCACTCGGGAGGAAATTCATGACGAAAATTGGTCGCTGGCTCCCGAACTATTACGTTCTAAACATCATTCTTTGTCTCTAAATTGTTTTTTTTGACTGGACCATACATTTATCGTTTTATTCTTCTTTCTGATCTGAGTGACTGAGCATTTAATAGAGCTAAAGGCATGGCAATGGTTTAAGAGATTAAAGACTTTCTTAAACCATTAATATTATTGATTTGAAGGATTCATTATTCTTAAAATGTGCCATGACAAAGAAGCTGTTGGCTTTACTTTATAGAATACTAGCATATCCAGTCCCTTTTCGTGGGTTTAATTTTAAGATATATTAATTTGAAATACATAATAAAAAATATAGATTGTTATCTGAAATTGTAAAGAGTAATAAAATAGTTTCCGTTCCGACTTAAATCCTTTGAAGGGGTTATTAATGTTGCTCATTTTAATTACAATATAAGGGAAACAAGCGAGCAGCTATTGTAAGATCTTTTTATTTTCAATTCAATGCAGACCTGGCTTGAAAACTACAACTTTTAGACTAAAGATAATTTTGACAATCGCCGAGAACTATGCCGAAAATATTTATAGATATATCATAATTTTGTCTTACATTATTTAAAAATACTACCCTCATAAATGTTGATTTGTTCCTGAGATGCGTGAATATCGTACCTGGATTACCACTGTAACAAATAAAATTGAAGTTCTAAAGAGTAATAAAATAGTTCCCTCTATTATAGGAAAGCCAATTCTTTCAATGGCTTAATTATTTGACTTGTTTTAATGGCCGTATTAAGGAACAGAGCGAGCTGCTATTGTGTATCTGCGAGCCCAGTGCTGTCGGGTATGTTTTATTTGAAACATTTTCTGTGTCTACAATGATGACTTGGCTTGTAATTTTTTTATTAAAAACAAATGTGTGGCAATTCTAGAAAATTATGCTTATTTTTTTTGTTTAACCGTTATTACATTTTTAAACATTGTGTTGTTTTTGATAGAAGATGAAGGTATCTTCATATAGATGAAAGTAATAAGTAATAACTTTAGAATGTAAATGTAATTTGAATACAGGTCAATTTACAACATGCTATAACCAATATTTGGACGCCAAATATATGACAACATAACGATGGTTACGGATCAGGCGAAGGGCCGCATATCCTAACCATACACGAAGCACAAGGACTCACTTTCGGCTCCATTTTTTAATTAGCACCAGAAATAAGATGCAACTGCAAAAAAGCGATTCCCACGCGGTTGTAGCAGTGTCGCGTCATACCCAGATCTGTGTGTATTTTACCGAGAGCAAGGACGACGCGACAGGATGATGATAGCACTTGCGCTTGGTTACATACATATTACTATATGTAAACAGGGAATGTAGTTTGATACATAGATTGGTAGACATCTTGCTTAAAATTTGTTTGTTCCATTGATATCTTGGAGTTCAAATTATGTAGATTTGATAAATTGTCTGAATTCAATATTATAGGAGTGCGAATGCTGTGTCTCAAATCACTATGATGCAAGATACCTACATATGGTAAAACTATGGATCGAACTTTTGTACGCTAATAACGCATAAGGCATCAGGTTCAAACAGGATCGTTACGCTGTTTCTTACTAGTACTTAAAATGTTAAACATTTCTACACTATCTAGTCTATCCATAAAGAATACTATGTCATATGGACTAGGATTAAAAACTTCTAAAAAACCTTGGTTATTTTTAACTATAGTGATACTGTAGCGTATATTGCAGTTAAAGACAACTTGTTTTCATGTGTTAAAACATCTCCTTTATGAAAGTAAATTTTGACATAAATTTATTTATATGAATCTGCCACAATAAAATCTTTATATAAATTGCAATTTTTAAAGTCGTATATAATACTATTATTTCAATGTCAACGGTAAATATATGAATCGAACTTTTGTACGTTAATAACTCATAAGCCAAGATTAAAGACAAGATCGTTACACTGGTCCCTACTAGTACTTTCGATACTAAACATTTTTGTACTAACTGACACTGACACAAACCTGTGTCTGTATGTACACACACACAGCATATGCATAAGCATAAGCATAAGCGTAAGCGTAAGCGTAAGCGTAAGCGTAAGCGTAAGCGTAAGCGTAAGCGTAAGCGTAAGCGTAAGCGTAAGCGTAAGCGTAAGCGTAAGCGTAAGCGTAAGCGTAAGCGTAAGCGTAAGCGTAAGCGTAAGCGTAAGCGTAAGCGTAAGCGTAAGCGTAAGCGTAAGCGTAAGCGTAAGCGTAAGCGTAAGCGTAAGCGTAAGCGTAAGCGTAAGCGTAAGCGTAAGCGTAAGCGTAAGCGTAAGCGTAAGCGTAAGCGTAAGCGTAAGCGTAAGCGTAAGCGTAAGCGTAAGCGTAAGCGTAAGCGTAAGCGTAAGCGTAAGCGTAAGCGTAAGCGTAAGCGTAAGCGTAAGCGTAAGCGTAAGCGTAAGCGTAAGCGTAAGCGTAAGCGTAAGCGTAAGCGTAAGCGTAAGCGTAAGCGTAAGCGTAAGCGTAAGCGTAAGCGTAAGCGTAAGCGTAAGCGTAAGCGTAAGCGTAAGCGTAAGCGTAAGCGTAAGCGTAAGCGTAAGCGTAAGCGTAAGCGTAAGCGTAAGCGTAAGCGTAAGCGTAAGCGTAAGCGTAAGCATAAATAAAAATTATTCTGTGATTGCATCAAATGGTGAAGAATTTTAATTACATGTGACTATTACAGGATTTTCGTTAAAAAAAGTCTTAAAAATAGCCGTCTCATTTAATTCTAATTCTATTTTAATATTATCAATTTATAACTTAATAGGTCTACTATCAGTTTTAGCTTTCCCAGAAACACTAGATTAAACATCCCAAGTTGCTTTTATTTTATTTTCAGAGTTTAAGATTATATTCCTTACATATCACGATTTTGCTTGTACCCAAACGCTCTTAAATAATTTAGAGAAATATCTTACTTTATTTAAGAACACATATAAATCATATTATTTATCTCTATTTTTATATATTCCTACGGTAGTCCATTCACTTAATTTAAGTTTAAGGTATTTTGTTATAGTTTTTTTACATTTAAAATATTGTTATTCTTTGACAACCAGTGCTTTGTAATGCACAATAAACTTATGTTGTATTTTTGAACAAACAGTTTCACTTCCGATGACTTGCCATCTAAGTCTTGTATATTTTGATGGACAATATCAAACAACTTAGGCTTTGTCTTATCTTTTAGTTTAAAGTGAAAAGCTTATGGCCTGCCAGAACTTTTTATTAAAATTACATTTATTTTTCGTTATATTATTATATTTTATAATTTATAACAAAGCTATTTAAATTTAATGCTACTCAAGTAGCAGTTTGTTTTTTATAATATAGAGATATACTGAAATAGAATAATACTGAAAGTCTTAAAATCGATTCGTAACTAAGCTATTATTTTTCAAAAAAAAAAAAGAATAAAAGTTGGCTATTGTGGGTTAACCCTAAGAGATAAACATATACCATCGCGGACTTTCTTGTAGATTTTTTTAAGGTACACAATACTTAATACATTATTTTGATCTATGTCGAAAAGTTTCACCAGCGTTTGTAATATACGCGCAAAACAATGTGTTTATTTACGACTTCACATTAAAAAATGTTGAAATGTTCAGTGGTTCTCTAATATATTATACATGTTTATTATACATATAAACCTTCCTTTTGGATCATTCTATCTATTAATAAAAATATCTACGTTAAAAAAAACGACTTTAAAACTAAAAAGTAATAAATAATGAAGATTTAATATTTATTATATACTACCTATTATTAATATGTCCTATATACTAAAAGGTTTGAAGATGATAAATGTTTGCCGTTTTGTAGAAATTTTCGGAATTCTGATCCATGAAATGAGACGAGTAGTTTTGTCAGTCTTCTCTTGATGTTAACCTGATAGAGCCTAAAGAATTTTGTAGAGACCAAAACAGGTAGCACTCTGAAGATGCAAGGTCAGGGCTATACGGCAGATGCATTAATACCTTCCAGTTTTTCTGAGTTTCTAAAGATATGTGTGATTTAGCGTTATCGTGATGAAGGACCACACCCTTTCTAGTGACCGATTCTGGCCGCTTTCTTTCAAGTTCTTGCTTTAACCTCATCAGCTGTTGGTAGTACAGATCTGAATCGATGGTTCCGCCAAGCGGTTAAATCTCATAATGAGCAATGCTCTTACAATCTCACCATACGCACAACACCACCTTATTAGATTATAAATTTAATATTATCATATAATATTATTACATTATAATTTATTATTATTGTTATATATAATTTAGAGAGGTAATATAAAGTGCCACAGGAAGCCTGAAAATCGAATTCGTAGATGATAAATCATTCAATTCCGCCCAAGCGACTAGTACGATTGCGAGTTCAGAATATTATCACAGTTTACTTGCTGGTTTGATTTACCTGTTGTAAGAAAATTGTATGTTGTACTATGCACATCGAATTATACCTCACATTTATAAATTGACGTCACATTATCCATATTTTTGCAAATTGTGTGCGAGAACTAATTATCCATGAATATATTTGTATAACATTATAATTAATGGGTGAAGGAAAATATCGTATTCAATTTTTAAAATAAAAAACCCAAGTTTATAAATATCTTGTTAATAAAAATAATTGGTTAAATATATTTCTCTTCGTTGGTAGCTAACAATATATATATGTACATACTGTTTAATTATCTTTTTTTTCATAGTTTTGTCCTATTTATATATTATATTAAATGAATGAAATTATTCTTTTTATTACTATTCTATTTCAGATTTTTTAAAGCAAGATATCATTAAATTATAATTTAGAGAGGGATATGTAGAATATCACCGTAGTCACGGTTAATTATTTGGGGTTTTTGTCAAATTGTCAACTCCTTCCAGGGTCTTCTAACATATATAATCTTAGCGGTGTAAACAAATTATGAATATTAAAATTAAATGCAGCATTATATTTGTAAAAAAACACATTCTCGCTTGAACTATAAAATTAATTAACAAAACCAGTATTCCACATTTACATATAACATTCATGTAAGTATCTTTTGACGTAAATTAATCATTTACCTCTCTATATCGTAGAAAAAAATATAAAAAGGTTTGATAAGATTCTATTTTTTTTTCAAATTAAAAATTAAAACATTTAGTAAATTTGAGCCGCTCAAACACCGTTATTTTGCGCGCGCTTTGCGTGACGTCAAATGACACATCCAGTGAATGTTTACCTAAGTTTTAAGTGCTTTACAAGTCATGGAAGAAAATAAAAATCATCTTACAAATATTGTATAGTACCGGAGTGCAAAAATAGTGTTAGAAAAACACCCGACAAAGTGTTTTTTGTATTCCAAGAGATGCGAAAATACAAAAACAATGGTGTATGGTAATTAAAAGGGATAATATATGTCCTAAATCGTGTTTATATTATTGGGAAGATCAATTTAACGTACGTTATACTTTATGAAGTTTAATCTAATAGTTTAAATTTATACTTACGTATTGAACGTTAAAAAATTTGAGTTTAAAATTAACCTAACCTAGCTTACAAAAGTTCATTATAACTTTCTATAAAAACCGTATTCTTTTTTTGGTTTTACGAAATTTTTATGTATGTCAATTTATTTCAGGTTAAGGAAGATACAGCCAATTGTATTGAATATAATATGTATAACGAAACAAAAAGGAGAAAAATGTAATCTAAGTTTGAAGAAAGGAGTTGTGCCTCATATATTTTTGTGGCAAAAACACCAGCTGAGAGAACATTCTCATGAATGTGCATAGTCAAAAGGCAAAAATTGACCTCGGTTAATGAAGCCTTTTAAGAGTTAGTTGTCAAAAACAGTGTTTAAAAAATGGTGACCTTCACAAAAAAGTGATATACTAAGTAAGTACTGCCCATACAAATGTCTGTGATATTAATCAGCCAGGACTCAGTCCTTCTCCTATTAAATGTGATGATCATAAGGCAGAGCCTTGCTTTTCGCATATTGAAGATAAATTAACAAGTGACTAAGCTGTGCAAGTTAATATTAAACCGAAGTATGGAAGTAAAGGTGTCAATGTAAATGCTGAAAAACAAAATTTAGCATTGTCACCATTGCCTCATTTAACTCATAACATTGGTACACAAAAGTTTTACCAGTAAAATTATCTCTCTTAAAAAGAAAATTGTTTACTGAAAACACAGCTGATAATACTTCTATAGCATCTTATATCTTCTATATCTGCTAATTATTAACCAAGTTGTCTGTGAAGTGAAGTGGAAAATGATTCAGAGGAAGAAACATTTAAAAAATGTAATCTGTAGTAGCATGCTAAATGCTATCGAAAAAGAGTTTGTAGGTTTTTGTTTTGTTAGAGTTGTTTGAGTATTGAAACAATGTTTTTAGGATTACCTAAACAATTGTATCATTTATTAAAACCTTTTAGCACGAAAATATAGGTTTAAATTATTAATTTTTCTCAGTAACACTGATACCACAGTATGAACTTCGACGCCGATAATTTGAATGGCGTGTCAAATGACGTCACATTTCCTTTCGAACAATGGTGGCGCATTTTAGAAGTTTGAATTTCGCTCTCTTAATTTACACTTTCCATAAATTATTTTATGGCCTTAAATGGTTAGTAAATAATAAAAAAAATCTATTATAATAAGATGATAATAAGTAATCGAAAAAAAATATTTGAGACCATTTTTATTTTTTTTGATGTTCCCTATTAGATCACTAAATTATTTTTTTAATCTCAAGATAAATATACAGAAATGATTTTTACATGATAAAAATTTTGTGAACTTGAACCGACGAGATGAAGAAAACAAAGTTAATTTTACAAACAGAAAACTTATCTCGCTCGAAAAAGTGTTAAGGACTACCGTTAAACCTATATGTATTTAAATGTTTACATTGTATATGTGTAAGAAAATAGTATGTTGTAATAACATGTTAAGTATTTAATACTTACTACACGCAATCTAATTTGTACGCCTACAAAAACGAAAATATTTATTTTTTAATAGTAGGCATATTAAGTTATGTACTAAGTTACTTAGACGGGCTTAGAGGAATGAAACAAATTTAAATAAATCTGTTAGATCAAGAGAATAATTATTTTAATAATAATCTCATATTGTGAAGAAGGTAAGGACAGTCCCTTATTCCACTTATTACAAAAAAAATAATACAACTTTGATGGCAAGACTGAGCTTATAGTCGGACCATAACTAGTTAACTTTAAATAATTCATCCAAGTTGTTTCTACTTTCACCGATATATTAATATTAATTGTTTTTGAGCTTCATTCTTTTCAACAATTCAGCAGAACGAATAAGTGAACTCTGTTAAAGAATAATTTTATAATCAACTATAAACATCACACCCATCACTGATATTATTTTTCATGTTTTTAATATTATTAATCACAATTTTTAACATTCGTCTCACTCACATGACATTCATATTCAAACATTTTTTCCCAATATTATTTATTTACTTTGTAAGGTGCAATAGGGAGGGTACATTGCAAAGAGATGTCTTTTATCTCCTAGGTTTTGTATCTCGTCTCTTCGTGGCGTGAGACGTGTTAAGAATTTAAGAGACGATAAACTCTCGGACAAACCTATTTGCAGACTTATAGCAAAATAACAAATGGTTTTTAGGCTTAGTGTCTTCTTGCATAATTTTTTTTTAAATAGTTATGATTGTATTTACATTGGTATTATAATTAAAAAATATATATATTATTTATTTATTAATTTTTAAGCCCCGCATAATTCTGCTTGCAGGTATCTTATTAAGCCTAGCGATAAAACAACTTTTAGTTCATTTTAAGATTTTTTAATTCTAGACTCTTGGACCCGTTTACATATTTATTAAGTATTAGTTTATACATCGATATATTATTTATAACAATTCGTATATTGGTTACAGGTTTAACATTTTCAATAGTTATTTGAGAACAACAAGCAAACAGACAAAAAAAAATTTAGGGTAAAAACATTTTTACGCCAAAAGTTCTTTCAATAAGCACTATGCCAACCAAGCCCAGGAAATATAATAGTACCTACTTCTACTAATCTCTAGTCTGGCTTTATGCATATTCGTAAAAAATATTTAAATGTATTTAAATTTTTAAAACATTAACCTGGGCTTTTCGGTTATATGGTATCATTTATTGTTATAACTAGACGTGTAAAATATTGGATCATATGTTGGTCATATTTCTACTTACTTTGAACATCAACACCATGCGTAGAGTAGATCACTTCGAACAAACCTCCTACATAATTAACATCGAATTTTACTTTGATAGAGTCGTTTGTTTTTAAATAAACCCTCGTAGCATGCCATAATTATATATGAAAAAGCTATATGGTAATTTTGTATCAGGAATAGTATATGATTAAATCAGAAGTACTAGAAACATCATTTAGTAATAAAAATTACTACTACTATTCGTACTATAATGTATTCGAAGTTTACTCATTTAAGTCTACTGAAGATTTAGTCTTAGAAACAAATCGTATAGTCACGCTTAGTTGATTTTGTTCTACGACAAAATGCACTCACGTCTCTATGGGATCCAGCTTTGACTGTGCACTTATTAGTGCATTTACATATTGATCTCGAATCACAGCATCACTCTGAATAGCATGCTTAATATATTCAAAGTAAAAAACACTCTTTTCACTGCTTTTTTGATATTCTTATTGAATTTGACCTTAATAAAAATTATTTAGCAACAAGCTAGCTGTACCATTCAAAAATTTCTTATTTTTATCCAGATCATGATATGGTAAATTAAAATAAAAAGTATAGATAAATAGTAAATTTAAAATAATAGTTTATTTCGTCTTTCTCTACTTAACCTACAGGTCTTCTTTTAAGTATTTTAAGATTACTCTTGTGTCAGAATATTTCTTGTTATAAATAAGATAAATAGAAGAAGAAATATTACAAATATTTAGAACTGTTTAATATCGAGTATACCAAACGGAGTGTGACGTTTTAAGGTTGAGGGGTATAAAAATCTATATTTTGACTTGACTAAACGTCACTACGCTTAGTCAAACTATAGATTTTTAAATTCTTCTTATTCTTCTTCTTATTCTATTATTCCTGATATATTATAGACTATATTCTGAGCAGCCACCCAAGACTATTTACCAACATCGAAATACTAAATAAAATCAATTTTCCAATTGATCATAGACTTCTGAGAGGAACTATAGTTGTGGGGAACCCTAGGAAAAGCCGCTCTACATTTTATTCAACCTCATTAAGTCTCTCAAGTGAGAAATCTTAAGAAATATATCTATCCACTTTAGAAACAAATTTATCACAAATACACTGGCAGAAGGTAGAGACATACTATCATAAAGTAGAATCAGCAGTGCAAGAAAGCCTGAAATCTATTTAGTCTATCAAAACGAAAAAAAGTAGTATCTCAAGAAACCAAAAATCATTTAAAAAGACGAACCGATTTACAAAACAATACCATCGAAAAGTAAAAAAAGAGATATCAATACTCTATAAAACCACAAGTACGGTACTTAAAAAACATTATGACAAGTACACAACGGAAATAATTGAAAAACACCTATTAGCAACAGGAAGTAAAAAAAGCAAATAAAAAATTAAATACTTATAAAAACTGGACCCCGACTCTGAAATCACAAAGAAATTCACGAAAACAATAAACAATGCAGGATCTAGTAAACATCGCCTCAGACTTCTACTAGAAACCATATGAAGATAAAACCAATGAAACAAGTAGCAATAGCAATTTATCAAATGCTCTAGGAAGAAGCAACGAATTGTAAAATTTTTCGACAACAACAATATAATTGTGACAATTGCAAAACTAAAAAGATAAAAGTCCAAGCCCAGACTATATTCCAAACGAAACATTAATATGTGGAAGCCATCTGATAACCCATATTACTAATCTGTTTAACAAAATTCTGGAATTACAGGAAATATCTATAAGTCACGAATAATCCTGTTGTATAAAATAGGAGACCCCCACGGATATAAATAACTATCGACCAATTAGCTTACTACCAACTTGATATAAATTGCTGGCAAATAATTGAGCCAATTATAGATAAGAATCAACCTGAAGAACAAGCAGACATTGGTTATTGACAAGGATATTCAACAATTAACCAGCTACATTGGAATTAATCATAGAAAAACATGTTGAATTTAAAGACCATCTCTACCTTGCATATGCAAATTATGCTAAAGCGTTTGACTATCTCTCATCAAAGTATATGGGACGCATTAACATTTTAGAACCTCCCAAACACAATCCTAATCAATATCATAAAAGATATCTACCGGAAAAACATAAGTCACGTAAAATTCGATAGACTAAACCCAGAATTTAATATGTTCAAAGAGGTAAAGCAGGGGGAACCTCTATCACCAAGGATTTTTATAGTTGTCCTACGTGAAAAGTGAAATTTCCAATACTTATCATTTATGGTGTGTTTAGATATGATCGTTTCTCAGAAATTATCTTTAATTGAAATTTTCGTTTTAAATACTTAGTTAGCATATTTCCTATAATAATTCATAAATAATATGCTGGTAAGATACGTGGTTAAAGAAGAAGAGTGTACTTATCAAAGTTCTTAATATTTGTAAATAATTATAGTTGTAATAATAATTTGTAAAATAGTTGTATTATTCGAAACCGGAGTACACAAATATACAAGTTTTGTTTTCTCTGATTGTCATTATCTTAAGAAAGTAATGAACAGACCTCAAGTTTCTTAACCTCCAAATCCATTTATATTACTGATTAAAAAAAATCTATTTTTAAAATTTGCCATGACAAATATATTCAGAGCTGTTGGCTTTATCTTAAAGAAAGAATGTTTTTTGATATTTTAAACATTAACAAATGTACATAACTTAATATTACTTGACACATTATAAAATGATCTTAATAATCTAAATAGTCTAAATACTATTATATTATGAAGTCGGTTTTAAATATTAATTTAGCGCAAGGCAACTGGCGTCTGTGGATGATAAGAGGATGACAAAAGCTATATAATTTTAAATTTAAATAAGCTTGACACGTCTACACATGTTTATAGATTTTTTTAAACATTAATTTCAATTGTGGTATCATTTTAATGTGATAAACATTAAAATGATACCACTTTACTTTACTGCAAAGTTAGAAACATTGGTTAGGATTTTCGAAAGAAGGTTAACAGATTTCACAACCTTCCCCATAAAGACGATCATGTACAGAATTCTTTATTCACCGAGAAGGGTAGCGATACGGTAGCTCAATTTGTTGTCAAAAGCGGGCGGTTTCCCAGGGGTCGCGGGTTCGAATCCCTGCCCGTATCGGTTGGTTTTTCATTTTACATTTATTTGAAATCTACCACTTGCTTAACGTCTATACTATCCTATGCTTTTTTATAAGTTATTGAAAATGAATACCAAACATAATTTGTTAAACAGTTTTTAGTTGAGCGCGTACTTAAAGATTTTTTAAATTTTTATCGTCTGCTATTACGTCCTTATATTTACTTTAATGATCTAAATTTCGCATGAAATTTCGCATGGTTCATTTGCATACCCAGAAATTACCTTGTATACCTTATTGAAGATATAAGGTATATTAAATAATAGTAGCAAAAATAAAAAAAATTGAAGAAACAGAAGAATGTATTCTATTAAAATAATGTTGGCCTTTATTTTGCCAAAAACATATCTAGATTACTAATATCACAAATATAATGGATACGTATTTCTGAAGTTGTAAAGTGTAACAAAATAGTTCTCTCTATTATAGGGAAGTCAATTCTTTCAATGATTTTTTTTTTATTTTATTTGTTTTAATGGTAGTATTAGGGAATAGGCCCAGCTGCTATTGAATTTAGCTGTGAAATCGGGTCTGTTTTATTTGAAAAGTTGTCTGTGCATACAATGATGGCCTGACTTGTAAAGTTCAACTTTTTTAAAAAAGAAAACCCTTGCAACAGAAAACTTTGCTTCAATATTTTTTTTATTTTACGGAAATTAAATTTTTAAACAAGCATGTAAAAATACGTCAGTATTCACTAGGATGATGTTTTCCTACATAAAATTTAGACAATATCTTCTTCGTATTCGAGATCACTGAGGCGGGATTTGTAATTCAAATAATATTAATCGTTTGTTATTCCTGGAAACAATTTTTTCAGGATTATATGCTCATTCAAAGTCATATGTATCTCATAGTGTTTTCTAAGGTTTTTACGAGTACTACACATTGAAATAAAACTATTTTTACGGATTTAACTCGCGTATATTGAATTAAATTTTGATAAACCTAAAATCCTCGCTAAAGAACAACGTTACATTCCAAGAATGGTTCGTGAGGCTATTGAAATTAAAAAATATCCTAATTTTAATAGAGAAGAAGGTTGAGATTATCTAACACCTGGGACCCACTTTTGAAAAATATAAAATCCCATGTCTGTGACCGCACTGTAAGCCCTCAAGATACTGTTAGTGCGTTTTGTATGAATCCTGAACTGTACGCCCGGAAGCTTAGAAACCGTTGGAGGTAGATGACTAATTAACTGACTTACTGACAGACACCTTCATCTCGTCTTACTGTGAACACGATTGCTGCAAGGCATTCGAATTCGTCGGGTTAGATTTAAAATGTAAATTTAAAATTTAATTCAATATACGCGAGTTAAATCCGTAAAAATAGTTTTATTTCAACATATGTATCTCTCCGAGACTTCTTGACATTTATCACCTAACTGATAGGTTATAAAATACACATATAACATTACCAGTGTAAGAAAGTTGTAATAGTTTTAAACAAGTATTGTCAAATAAATACAAACAATAAATGTGTTACGTGAAAGTTAATCTAAACAAAACCGACTTCAATGTCATAGTGGGTAATTATCATTTGCTAATAATTTGTGCTTTCTCTATTATGAATTGATGAAGGCTGAAGAATTATTGATCCACATCAATAATAAGACGGCGGCGTGTTTAATATCCATTAGCGGTGAAATGTACTATGGCAAAGTGAGCTCTCTTCGTATAAGCCTACCGATTCCGTGAAGTGTCGTAAAACTTTAACATTTCTTATAAATGTTATGGATATATTTTATCCAATAGTTTGTTTGATATACGTAAATAATTCACTCTTTATTGTGTGTGTATATTTATTTATTTTTATTAAATTATCATTCAGTTTGGTGTATTTTAAATATTTAGAAAGGTTTTTCAGGTTAAATAACTCAGGCTTATGGCTTGAGAATTCTCAGTTTTATGTAGAAACTGTTTTTAAACTTTAATTATTCATTAATAACTTTCCATTTAAATTTTATTGGATAAAAACCGATTAGTATTTTTCATTTTAAAAATGCGAATATATAACCACCTTTATAATAGAACTACGCATAAACTTCAGTTCCAATGCCTAATAATTGATTTAACTATATTAGTCAAGATCGATTATAGGAATAGGAACAGGAATAGGAAATAAGAAATAGTAAGATTATAGGAATAGGAAATGCACGATAGTGTGTAGACAAATGTCTACGTGGCGTAGCCAAATGTATATGTAGCACGCCCAACTGTGCATTCAGCTTTTACAAATTATCAAGCCTTATGATTTAGTTGAGAAAGCAACATAGATTTCCGTTGTTACATAGTTTCGTGTCCAGCTCAATATAAATTAATTATCCTTGCTGTCCCATGACTCAGATCTATGAAATGCTAATAAATATATAGGCTATAGGAAGTCTTATTACGTACTTTCATTTCCATTTGATTTTATTGTAAGTACATTTCATAATTACTTAATATACACGCTTTCCATTTTTTTAAGGTAAACTTTCTGTTCATTTGCCCTAGAGAATATAAAAAAAAATAAATAAATAAAAAAATAAAAAAAAAAATAAAAAAAAAAAATAAAAAAAAAAATAAAAAAATAAAAAAAAAAAAAAATAAAAAAAAAAAAAAAAAATTATTTCTATATATTGTTTTTTATTTTTATTGTATATCGGATATCCATTTTTATTAAAACAAAAGCAATATATTACATCAATGTTTTATAGTGTCTTTGAAATAACTTATTCCTGGTTATAAAAAATTAAAAAGGAAAAAAATAGATAGTGTCACTTTTACGACTTTCCTTACTTGGTGTGACTTTAATATAGATAGAAAGTAAGGTAATTGGTAAAGAAGGGTTAAATGTCTGTTTGTTAGAGGTTTATTAAGACAACGAAAAGTTGCCACTAATAGCGAACAGTATAAACTAATAAATTTCAGTATATATGTTTTATTTCAGCCTTTTTCATTACCTGCCTTACCTTAGACAGTAGTAGAATATAAATCGCGTTCAAAATATTTTTTTAATTAGATGTCTAATATTTAATGGTATATCTCTAATAAAAACTCAAAGAGATTTAATTATCCTTAAGTAAAATATAATAAATAAAGAAAAATTTATAAAAGTGAGTATTATATTAGTCTAACTTCTTAATATTGGTACTTTTCGGTAACGTATTGAAGTATTGAAGTGTAACATATTTCCATATAACAAGTCACTTTAATGTACAATTGTAATATATTGAAACTATTACAAATTATGATATGTGTGGCAACACTGACAACTAGTCGTCAGAAAATTTCTCTGTACATTTTAATTAATATTAAATTACTTTATGTATATTAATTAAGTGCAATTATCTCATTTTGTATTTAAAAATACCATTTTACTATAGTGCTATTGTTTGTACTTTGTCTTCGTGCTTAATTTCATAAGAACAAAGAAATATACTGAGCTGTCAACCAACGGATGTCGAATTCAAATTTCTTCAATCCCGGGGAGTATTTTATTTTACTTTTAATATAATTACACTTACATTAAACTAACAACTACTCATTTTATAGTGAGTTACGTCCATCCACAGACTCTGGCACCGTTATTGACTCTCTTTACTTGACTAGTTGGAAGTAAAGTTGAAGACAAAAACATTGGCCTCATACAAAACTATTACTTTCACTTTACCTTACTTATATACATAAAACAAGCATTTTGAAACTCCCATTTGTATCTAAAAGGTAATTTGTACCCAGGTTCAACAATGGAAAGAATAATTGCAACTCGCAAGGCCTCTGCAAAGGATTTGGAGCAAAAGTTAAAACTGGCTTTAGATGAATTAAAATCTTCTAAAGATTTATGCAACAAGCTACTGCAGGAACGAGAGGACAGTGAAGAGGAAATTAAAGATATTGTAATAAAAAACACTAATCTTAAAGGTAAGCTCGCTGAACTACATACCAATTATTTGGATATTGTGGCTCAGCGAGATCAGTTAAGAAATATAGTGACTGCATTTGACCAGTGCAGCAATGAGCATGAGAGGGCATTAGATCGCATATCAGAGCTTGAGTCTGATTTGGTGCAGGCTAGGATAACTATTTCAGACCTAGAAACCTGCAAATTAAATGTAGAAAGTCAGCATACTCATAGCTTATATGAGGAGCTGGTTGAATGCAACTCACAACCTACTCAATCAAATTTCATAAATGTAAATTCTACTATAATTGATCTAACAAAAGATGAGTCAAGTATTGTGCACCCCATATACTTTTCAAGTCATAAAAAATTAAAAAAGTATATGAAGGTTAAGAAATTAATTAAAAAATGTAATAATCTCATCAAAAACAAGTTTCCTGCAAAGAAAATAAAGAATTTACAAATTGAACGCTCCACATTAATTAAAAAAGTAAGTGTTTATAATAGGAAAATGATTGAGAGTAGGTCATTGTATGAGCGAGACACCCAAAACTTGCATGAGGAAATCTCTCAATTAACTTCTGCATTGCATTCAATAAGTAAAAAATATGAATCTTCTCAGAATCAAATTAAGGAACATATTGAAGCTACAGGTAATTTAGTTGACCTATGTAGTTATAACTTAGAGCGATTTGAGTCATTAACTAATTATGTTAACTGTAATTGTTTAAGTGAAAAATTAAATGTTGTTTCTAAACTAAACTCTGAGGTGTTGGGTGATTCGGCTATACATACTAAAAGTAGTAATAAAAACATAAATATAATGAATAAAAATCAAATTAATAATAGGTCCTCTGTTGTGCACAACCATAATTACTTTGTTTTTTCTGACCAATTAGGTCAGGGCTTTGGGTCTCTTTTAAGTAGGGAATTAAATAATGTACATAATATATGCTCACCTGGTGCTAGTTACCAGCACAATATAGATAAAATAATTAATTTTGACTCAAAGTTGACTGAAAACAGTACTATTGTACTATTACATGGAGATGGTTTGTCGATCGAGAAACGAAATACCTAAAACTTAAATTTAGTGATTGGGCTACCGTGGGAATATATAAAAGTAGAGATAAGTTATATGATTTATATAGTGAGAGGCAATGGAATCAAGATCCGGTATTCTTGAATAAAGTTAGGATTTTTTCTAAAATATTTAAGACCGTTTGCATACAAGCTAAGTCGATTTACATAAGAAATAAAATCTTAAACTCAGAAAATAAAATAAAGGCAACTTGGGATGTTTTATCTAGTGTTTCTGGGAAAAATAAGGCTGCTAATGGACCTATTAAGTTAAAAATTGATAATATTGAAATAAATTCAAATTCAACTGTGGCGGCTATTTTTGAGACTTTTTTTAACGAAATTCCTTTAACAGTCACGGGTAATTTAAATTCTTCACCACGTGATGCAATCGTCGAATTGACGAATAACGTAAGAGTCAGTAATAAATGTTTTGTTTTTAAACCTGTTACATCATATGAAATTGTTAAAACTTTTAGAAATCTAAATATGAAAAAAACCGGTGATCTTTGGGGTATGTCAGTAAAATTACTAATAAGTATTATAAATGATATTGCTCCACAATTATCCTTAATTTTTAACAAATGTATTGAAACCGGTACTTTCCCAGACTTAATGAAAAATAGTAAAGTAGTTCCTTTGTTCAAAAGTGGCGATAGACTAATTCCCGGAAATTATAGACCTATCTCTATTTTACCCACTTTAAGTAAAATTTTCGAAAAAATTATACTAAACCAAATGTCAGAATTTGTTTATAGCAATGAAATCATGCATAGTGAACAATATGGTTTCACCAAAGACAAATCAACAACTGATGCGGGTGCCGCGCTTCTTAAGCACATTTACGACGCATGGGAAAAGTCACAGAATGCAATCGGAGTGTTTTGTGATTTATCTAAAGCCTTTGATTGCGTGGACCATCAAACATTACTTTGCAAACTTAATCACTATGGCGTGCGTAATGCTGCGCTTGATCTTATTGCCTCTTACTTGAATCAAAGAGTTCAGACGGTTGATGTAAATAATTGTAAATCGGTTGGATCTCACCTAAAAATGGGTGTTCCACAAGGATCTATTCTAGGCCCTTTCTTATTTTTACTCTATATTAATGATTTGCCCTTTTACGTAAAAGGACTATGTGACATTGTACTTTTTGCTGATGATACCTCACTTATTTTTAAAGTTGATCGTAATAAACCTAATTTTGACAAAGTTAACTGTGCTCTGTCACGTGTTCTTCATTGGTTTGAAATTAATAATTTGGTATTAAATACTAAGAAAACTAAATGCATGGAATTTACACTTCCTAATGTAAAAAGTCGGGATTGTAGTTTATTCCTTAACAATGAAGTGTTAGAACTGACTGACTCGACAACTTTCTTAGGGATAACTTTAGATAAAAAGCTCCAGTGGAACCCCCATCTCTCGACACTCGCAAGCAAACTTAGCTCAGCCGTCTTTGCAATTAAAAAAGTAAGACAATTAACAGACGCTAATACGGCTCGACTCGTTTATTTTAGTTATTTTCACAGTATATTGTCTTACGGTATCTTACTATGGGGCAGCGCTGCCGAAATTAATTCTATATTTATTTTACAAAAACGAGCTATACGGGCTATTTGTAACTTAAAAGCTAGAGACTCCCTAAGAGAAGTTTTTAAAGAAATCGGTATTCTTACGGTCGCTTCTCAATACATTTTTAATAACTTACTATATATACGCCAAAATTTAAATGACTATAAAAAAAACAGCGACAGACATACTATCAATACAAGAAATAAAAATAGGCTTGTAACTCCTAAATTTAGACTTCAAAAAGTTAAGAAATCCTTCATGGGCTTGAGTATACGCATATATAATAAGGTTCCACAAGATATCTTAGATCTTCCTTTTCTTGGTTTCAAATCTAAAATTAAAAGTATATTATTAAATAAATCTTACTATAACATTCAAGAGTTTTTGGTTGATCGAAATGTGTGGAACTTGGGTCATTGTATCATAAATCTTGGGTCATAAATCTGTATTGTATTGCGAATAGCTAGTAATCTCCGCAATTTGTTTTTTGTTGTAAATTAATTTTTGCGTTATCGACCTTCTGCATCACACCGATTCCTTAGAAGTCACTACTTGCGGTAGCATCGGGAGTCGGGTTGCCTCCCTCCCTCAAATATGTGCGAAGGGGGTGATGGCTGGCTCTTGTGTTATGCTCGTGAACGAGTGCTGCTTGCGGTGACTGGTTGTGTGGCAGGCCAAAGATTTGTATATGTATGTGTATATATATCTATATATATATATATATATATATTTACTGTTATTATTATTTAATTTTCGTTGCCTGAAATCATTGGGCTTCTTTTCCGATTGATTGCGACGGTTCTAGTTGTTCCAAAATTGCATTTAAGTTTATAAAATAAATAAAATTGACTCATTTGCAGGGTTGATGTTATAATTTATAAGTCAAACATTGTTAAATTTTATTTAAAAAGAGCAACTGTTGAGTTTCTGGCCAGCTCTTCTCAGCAGAACAGCATTCCGAGCTGGTGGTAGCTTACTCACAGACTGACTATACTGACCAATTTAATGTAATTGACGATTCAAAAGTGCGTGTAAATGCCTACTTGAATAAAGATATTTTGAATTTGATATTTTGAATTTGAATTGAATTTGAATTTGAATTAAGATTAAATGATCTTAATCATTGAATTCTTCCCGTCGCTCGAGTGGTTAGCGCAGACGAATAATGTATCGAGGCACAAAGGTGCTCGGGTTCGAGTTTGGCATAAATATGATAAGCAGAGATGTTTGTATTCTTGGGTTTGACGGTTTATTAAATATAATTAAAGTATTTATAATGTGTAATTCGATATATTTGTATCGTTGTCTAACACCCTTAACACAAGCAATATTATTTGCTCACTTAGGGGTTAGATCAATGTGTGAATTTGTCTAGTGATATTATAATTATTATTATTATTGAATTTTATCTAAATCAATATATTTTTGTACAGTAATTAGGCTAGAATCAAGGCCTATATCATTTGTTTTCAAAAATAACTTTATATTCTCTTTGTTCGTGAAAATAATACAATGTATCAAGGACCTAGATTAATATTGTACCTTTAAGATTTAATGAAAAAATTAACAAAAAATGAGTATTTAATACAACAGTAAATATATAATAAAAAAATAAACCTTATTGGCAGGCATTTAACTTGCGAGAAAGATTATCCTTAATATTGATTCCTATTCTAAAAACAAATGTAATTAATTGCATTTTTTAGCCTTGAATAAAAATAAGTTGAATACTTGATTTTATATTGCAATTATATAATGTACATAATTTATTTTTATGAATAAGTCATACTATCCTATCCTATAATATCCTGTTGTATAAAATAATTAAGAAAAATATTTTTTTGTCTATAGAGTTTGAAAAATTAGAATTATATAAAGAAAAAATGAATTAAACTATTGTGTTCAGTTTACAATAGCAAAGCATCCAATTCTATCAGTAATAATTGTTATTTTTTTTTACTCTTTCACTGTTTTTTGAAAGCCTTTCGAAAGTCGAAAGTTCCTAAAAATGTTGGAATTATATTTAAACAATTATTTTATTTAAAGGATACGTATTGCTTATATTTTATAAGAAATTTTCTGTATTATGTTTAGTTGGTTGCTAATGTACTAAACAATTGTTTATAGTTTTATTCTTTATAGATAATAAAGTTTAATAGATAATGAAGTTCAAAATGTGAGATGTCTAAAAAACCATTGCATTTCTTTTATTTTCACTGGGTTTTCTAAAGTTCTAAGTCCTATTAATTTAATAGTTTCTTTTATTAAAGGAAAACTAATCCTTTCTATAGCTTTTCTGTGTTGCTTGTTTTAATAACAGTATTAGGGAAAAGAAAGAGAGGTTATTATATAGCTCGCGACTAGTGTCAATGTCAAATCTGTTTTGTTCTAAAAGTCTTGGATTATAAAGGTATTTTTTAAAAGGCTTTTATTATACCTTAAAGAAAAGTGTGGTTATCCTAAACAATACATTTTTAAATCTTTTGAATTAACCATTATTGTTTTTAAACATAGTACTTTTTCAATAAAGAATAATAAAGATGTCATGTACGCATATACCAAAAACCGTAGAAAGTTGTTACAAAAACCTTTAAAATGATCCCATTATACCTAACCGCGTTATTGTTTTACTTAGTTTAGTTTCGGCTTGAGTTGAAAGTTGACTTTCGAGTTCACTCGGACAATGAACGTCTTTAAGTTAATTTAGTCGTGGTCGGTTTAAGTTAACGCCGGGAATCACACGCTCAATTGCGTCACTTCATGGTAGATTCAAGCACCCTCACAAATTCGGGATAAGTGCTCACATCGCAGACTCAATAAATTAGTTATAAATAGGATATTCTTTTGAACCATTCCTTCTGAGACGTTGCGTGACCAGACATGCTATAAATTATAATGTTGAAAGGTAATTTAATAAAATCACTTTCCTATAGTCATACCTTTGAAGTGTACGGTGAGCTAGAGTTTTATTATTATTATGATATTCGATTAAGAAAGTATACAGTATAAACGTAATAACAAAATAAATTAAGTTATACTTATTCTGTTACTATCAAGGCAATAAATGCTCACAACATAGTCGCGCTTCATATTCGTCAGAAGACACGTAGCCAAAAAAGCCAACTATTCAGATACCATCGTAAACACAATCGCAATTCTAATAAATAAGTGCTGAATTGTTGTCAAGCTTTCATATTTCAGTTCGATTTACGAATGGTTTTAAGGTATTTCTTTTCCAACACAATAAGATCTATGTTGTGAAGATTGTCCTAAATAATTGTGTCCTTCATTAGTTTACAATGACTTAATGTAAAAATATTTTTACATTTAAGACTCAAAAGAATAAAATACAATAATCAATATTCTGTTCTAAAATTATAAATAAAAACTAATAGTAAGAGTTTTTAAGATTTTGGAGGAATATAATGTTCATTTTTAAGGTTAAATTATTTGTATTAAAATAATAACTTAGTTTTACTAAAAACTTAAAAAGTAAGTCATTTTTTTTCCTTTATATTAAAATATATAATTTTTCATTTTATATAAACAGTGGTTCTCAAACAAAACAATAATAATAAAGTCTTCAAGTGTAAATAAAATTTTAATTTATCAGAAATCGCAATTATATTTTTGATGAGATCTTTAAAATGTTTCTTCAGTTTGTTTATATGTAAATCATGCAAGCCAGGGATTGTATGTGATAAATAAGTTTCAGTAGTTAGTAAGCCATTTTAAATAGTGTATAATAATTATTTTTCTGCAATAGCAAAATTCTGTTACTTTGTTCGACGTAAAATTTTCTCAAAATTATCTGAACTTCAAGTGAGCTATGTTATTAATACTATTTGTTACACAAGGGTAAATAAAGCTTTGTGCAGTTCGCCTTTGTTGAAAAATGAGAAATAGAGTTTCTTAAAATTATAGAGCAAACGTTTTTTTGGAAATAATTTTATTGGTGTCGCATCGTAAGAATACGAATACATTGAAAATTCAATTTAATTTTCAATGTTTATTAAATATGTATTTTCGGCTATATTTACGTTATTTAATTGGAAGCAGCTCGCTTGGCGCGTCGCAACGGTGGGGGTGCGTTGGGGAGGATGATGAAGTGTCGTCTTTAGAGGTTTCTTACAGGCCTTCGTCATTCGTCGTTATAATACGTAAAACGAGTCGAGTAAAATTTCGATTAAATAACGTGAATATAGGTAAATATATATTTATTACTCGACATGGCTAGGAAAACTAGAACATAATGATCAATGTATTCAGTAATCGGTATATAAAAAAAAAACTTAAAATTTATGAAAACTAAATAGTTTTAGGGACATTTAATTGTTTTACACACTTTTAACTTCTTTTTTGTTTCGTAAGTTTATTCTCTTTATACCTAAATAAGAATATGTGATGATATATTTGATAATATGAATCTAAAATTCACGATACGTGTTTCTCCTAAACACATTTCATAAATGTTAATACTGTTTTATTTAAATTAAATAAAATTTGTCAGAAGAAGTTAATTCTATTCATAAACTTTTTTTTAACGAGTTTAATATTAAGCCGACTCTTGACCTATAGAGCTGAAGTTTTTTGAAGTTATTGCCCGTGACTCTTTATGGCTATGATCATAAGCCATATAAATATATTTTGTACAGTCTACGTGGACACAGTCACGGGCAACAGCTATCCCTATTCCTATTGAAGTATTTTATCTCAGTAAGTAAGTCTTAAAACCTTTTGGCCTACATAACAAGGCTTTTTTCCAATATAGCGAGGGCGAAGCCGCTGGGAACAGCTAGTGTTTAATAAAAAAGCAAATACTTCCGTAAAAAATAGAGTACTTTCACGTTGTATGTTAGTGCTATAAACTAAACTAGCAAATACCTATTTCAAATATTTTTACGATGATTTACGAAAAACAAACCTACTCGTACATATTTTAACTCTTAGGAAATATAACTTCAGAATATTTTTTTCTGCGCGCTTCCTTTTGTACACCGCTTTAAATATTTTTTAAATAATGACGTGCGACATTGCGTCTCCTATAAATTGAAAGTTCAAAGCCAGTTTTTGATGCTAAACTTTTTTTCCGAGATAGAATATTTTGCATTCCAACAGGATTGGATCAAATTTCTTACTTAACTGCTATTGTCGCGTTTTTGTACAAATAATGTACACAGAGATTTATTACCGTCTCAAACAGACGAGGTTTTATTGTAGGTATTTTATTTATTTATTTTATTTATTTAATAGGAAGGCAACGTGATACACAGTGAAAACATTTGTTAACCCCCGACTAAAAAGAGGGGTGTTATAAGTTTGACCTGTCGATCTGTGTATCTGTGTATCTGTGTACCTTGTATCTGTGTGTCTGTCTGTGGCAATGTAGCGGCCAAACGCGTGCACGGATTTGAATGTGGTTTTTTTTAATCGAAAGCTATGCTTGTCGAGATGGTTTTTATCCATGTTTGATTGAAATAGTAATAGTCGTCTCCAAGATATTGACGTTTTATTCTCGCGGGGGAGAGGTTCTTATGCAATAATTAGCTGTTTGCGGCCAAACACGTAGACGGATTTGAATGCGGTTTTGTTTATTCGAAAGCTATGCTCGTCGAGATGGTTCTTATCCATATTTGATTAAAATAGAAATAGTCGTCTTCAAGATATTGACGTTTTATTCGTGCGGGGGAGAGGTTCTTATGCAATAATTAGCTATTTGCGGCCAAACGCGTGGATGGATTTGAATGCGGTTTTGTTTATTCGAAAGCTATGCTCGTCGAGATAGTTCTTATCCATGTTTGATTGAAATAAAAATAGTCGTCTTCAAGATATTGACGTTTTATTCGTGCGGGGAAGAGGTTCTTATGCAGTAATTAGCTGTTCCTAGCGGTGTCGCCAAAAGGATGAAGGCCAAAAGGTTTTAACATTTACGTACTGAGGTAAAGTACTTTATTAAGGATAGCTGTTGCCCGTGACTGCGTCCACGGAGGCTGTAAAAATATTTTTATATGGCTTATGATCGTAGTCATAAAGAATCACGGGCAACAGCTAGTGATAATAAAAATCCCTTCAGCATAGTGTTACTAGTGATTGAAAATCATTTTAATTCTAAATGTTTATATTTATTAATATTCGTATATACGAAACCTACCTACCTACCCCTATGAAAAAGTCTTGAATCATGTTACTTAATACATTTATAATTTATTACATTGTCGAAACTTTCACGAGGATCTTTATTTTATTAATTATAATATTTATATTTCTCGTATTAAATATAATCTTTGTACATCATAATGTAGGAATATAATGTTAAAAGACCGTTTAATAAAAGAAGAAATTAAAATGCAAGTAAGTTAACAAGGCAAATATAATCGTATAGTCTAAGTCCTCAATGAGTAACTTCGTAATATATACACTATCAACGTACGTACAACGGTCTCCCGATGCAACGAGTTCAATAAGTACATAAAAATATTATTTTTACTCTTTTTAGAGGTTTTTTTGTATCGGGGGTTTTTTAAATTTTTATTTTATTTTTTTTTACTATATGTTATGTAAATAGAAGTTACAAAGTATATCCCAATTATAGGCTAACTTAACATTCAATTTTAGGATGACTGTTCACAAAATCTTAACAATAAACATTAAAGTAAATGCCACAGATTTCATTTGCAGAATTGCAGATTAAAAGACTATATTCACTAAAACTATTCTAAATTTTGGCTCCATACCTACGTACTTCATATAATGCTACCATAGCAATTCGGTTTCATTAACCCGCATTCCATTTTTATGTCATAAAAATTTTTGACTGATACTGATTGACACGGAAATGACATAAATTAAGAGTATTTATGGCCAGGCTAAGTACATATATTTTGTTAATAGGTTTTGTTAATCATTCTTCTTCTATGATTTTGGTAGCTGATAGGCATACTTTATTTTTTTATTTTAGATATATTTAATTAATTATTTTTTGCTTATAATATATAATTATACGATATTATGGTACGTTAATGTATATTTTAAACTAGCTGTGCCTGCGACTTCGTACGCATAAATTTCGATTTCGATAAAACGCACCCATTTATAGTTTCGTCAAACTCCGGCAAGTAGTTTAATTACAGTTTTTTTTACGGAGAAAGTAGTCCAATTTCGTAGTTTTTTTTTCGGAAAGGGTACTATTATTCTCTGAGGGGAGAACTGTTATTTCAATTTTGAAAAATAAAATTACCGCAATAGTATGAAAATAAGAGATCATTAACTTCTATATTTGTTAAATAAAAATATATTCTCGAAAAAAACATCCAAACCGTTTCTGAGATTAGCATGCACAAACATACAGACATACAAACATACACATGAATAGACAAAATGAAAAAACACTTTTTTTGGGTTCTCTTGCTTATATACAGGTCTCCCATTATGAATTTTTGAAAATATTTGCCATGTAGGTACAGACAGCGATCAAAACAGTTTTATTATATGTATAAAGATAAATTTCTGGAACACTGTAAAGAAATATATCTTTAGATAGAGTGAAGAGTGTGCAATGAAAGTTAAAAACTAAATGTAAATTAGAGTGACGTTGAATTTTTCATTATTAAAGTTATTTACATTAGGCATATATTTTTTTCATGTTGCGTGCACAACTAAAAGAGAAACAGATAACCAGACAAAAATTTCAAAAATGTTAGATATAGATTCAGTTAGTTATCCCTTTCCCATCCTGGTTATATATTTACTTAAATATTTTCAATGTAGAGAGACTACTCCTCTATAGATTTTCATGGTGCATATATTTGCATGATTGATATAAATTGACATAACTTATTTATTTCTTAACCGATTTCAATGAAACAAACCCTAAATGTTAAGTGAAAAGTGGTTCAGCTGTTTGTGAAATTAGCGTGCACAAACATACAGACATAAAGACAAAATAAAAACCATTCTTTTGGGTTATCCTGCTCTTTACAAAGGCCCCCATTAAGTTTTTTTAAAATATTATCCATGTAAAAAAATCAGTCAGTGACCATTTTACTATGTGTAGATTTAAATAATGTAATAAAAATAATAACGTCAGCACGCGCCCGCGTTCGATTTGGAATAAACAAATTTTTTATCCCTTATACACCTCATTTTCATACAAACTTTCAAATCATATTTAAAACGATTTAAGCCTTCTTTCAATTAGCACTATGTACAAAATTTCAATTTTTTTCATTTAAGGGAATAGGTAGGTTGATCGTTGAAGAGTGATTTTCACATGGCTGAAGTTTATGTTTGAAGAAGAAGAAGACGAAATGAAAAGGTGAGTCATACTTCAAATAAAAAGGTTTATATGTATTCTTTGAATTCGTCGATGAAACTCTTCTAGATAAAGATATTCTTTTATGCAATCCTTAGTACTTGAAATTCATATTCGTATTTTTCTCTCAAACTAATGCTGTTTAAATGCATGTGTATTATATGTAATATATAATAGATCCCATTGATAAATTTTAACTTTTAACATTAAAATTAAATAGTTCTTTATTTGAGAAAACTCTTCCAATATGTAGTGTTGTGTTGGTGTTCCAAACCTTTTTAAATTTTTATATTATTATTTTGATTACTACAAGATTACAACAAATTATAAGTTACAGAAATATATAATAATAATAATAATAATACTGAAGTATTTTTTAAATCTTAAGTCAAATATACAGAAATATTTGAAATGGTATTTGATAAAAACTTGTATGAAGATCCGACGAAATGAAGAAAACAAAGTTATGTTTCTGACAAAGAAGATTGTTTCAAAACTCATCTCACAAGTACAATTATTTAAGACCACCGTTAAACCTTATATGTATTAAAATGTTATATTGCATATACTTATATATTAGACGATACTATGGTGTAATCATATCTTAAAGATTTTATAAAAAAAAAATTAAAGTATTTACCGATTTAAAAAAATCTTTTAGCATTAGAATCCCACATCATCCCTGATAAGCATAGATTATATTTTATAATCATCATCATCATCATCATCATCATCACTAATATTATAAAGAGGAAAGATTTGATTGTTTGTTTAATTGAAATGAATAGGCTCCGAAGCTATAGAACCGATTTAATAAAATATTTTACTTTTAGAATCCTACATTATCCCTCTGATGAACATAGGTTATAATTAATACGAAAAAAATAAGGATCCACGTGATAATTTCGACGATGTAATAAATTATAAATGTATTAAGTAACATGATTCAAGATTTTTTCATATAGGTATATACGAATATTAATAAATATAAACATTTAGAGTTAAAATGATTTACAATCACTAATACACTATGATGAAGGGATTTATATTATCATTAGCTGTTGCCCGTGACTCTTTATGACTACGATCATAAGCCATATAAATATATTTTTACAGTCTACGTGGACGCAGTCACAGGTTAAACAGTAAACACTTATCCCTTATAAAGTATTTTATCTGAGTAAATAAGTGTGAAAACCTTTTGGCTTACATAACAAGGCTTTTTTTCTATATAGCGCGGGCGAAGCCGCTGAGAAGAGCTAATTATTGCATAAGAACCTTTCACCAATAAATGTCAATAACTTGGAGACGACTATTTCTATTTCGACCAATCATAGCTAAGAACCATTTAAACGAACATAGATTTCGATTAAAAAAAACCACATTCAAATCCGTGCACGCGTTTGGCCGCTACATTGCCACAGACAGACACACAGATACAAGGTACACAGATACAAGGTACACAGATACAAGATACACAGATACACAGATCGACAGGTCAAACTTATAACACCCCTCTTTTTATTCGGGGGCTAAAAACAAAATTTTATGAATTACAAAAACAGGGATGACCAGACCAACAATGGTCGTCAAGCCTTCAGCAATATAAAGCGCCTTACGATAAGCATTATTGCATGAACGCCAACCAGCCGTAGGAACCATAACAGTACTTCTACTTTTTTCTGACTAATCTGACTTTTATCATAAGACTATGTATGCATTCATACGAAAAAGAAATATACTTAAATATATAAAATAATAACTTAGACTTTAAAATGGGTGGACACCTAAGCGGTGTCCAAATCTTAATCTAATTAAAGCATGGGTTAAGAAGTTCGAGTAAAAGGGATTGATAACGATTATAAAACCAACTGAGCTGCAAAGTTCCAGAAGAGGCGATAAGAACACCTTTTTTCGCATAAAACGATGGTATTTGCTGCCATATCAGCATATAATCGGTATGTATTTCTTTGAAACTAATCAAGAAAATAAAGTAACTGGTATCTCAATAAAAGTGAAAGGTTATGACACCGCAGTTCCATGAATTTGAAGGATATATAGGATCGATGCTAGCTTGGTTGTAACAATGTTGAACAACATGGCCATACTTATTGACTTGTGAAATGTTTCCTTACAAATTGATTTCTTGCATAGGTGTTATCCCATGATCTTCAAAAATACTTTATTTATTATACAAATTTATTATTTATTGATGAAGCCGAAGAATTATTGATACACATCAATAAGAAGAAGTTGGCGTGTTTAATATCCATTAGCGGTGAAGTGTAGTATGGCAGAACGAGTCTTCACATAGGCCTTCCGATTTCGTGAGCGCGAAGTGTCATACAATTTTTTAACATACCTAATAAATGTTATGGATTTATTTATTTCAATATGTCGTTTGATATAAGTCAACAATTCACTCTCTAATTCATATTTAAAGTGTTTTTTTAATTATTTTTATTAAATTACCATTCAAATTTATAGTTTGTTTTATATATTAGATACATTGAACAAAAACCTGTGAAAACAAAACGAAAGTTAATTTCACGGGTGGTGGATGCTGCTTCAGAATTCATCTTGGTCGAACAATCCTCGACTCCGCAACCATTAATCACCGCGTAAAAAGAAAATATTTCTTTCTTTTAACTCTGGTGCCAATTGCATACCGAAAACATACCTGATATTCTTTATTTAGAAAAAAGATTATATTTTTTATATAAGTAAATTACTTATGAACGATTCGTATTCATAAATGTTGTGTAGAAAAAAATATGTTTTTTAATATTTAAAAAAGTTTTTTAGGTTACTTAATCCTTGTTTTGCATTCTTATATTTGTGTTAAACCATTTTTTAAAAATTACAATGTTGAATATTAACTTAAAATTTTAATTATTTTCGATAATTATTGATTAGTGGTTAGTTATTTTAATTTTGATGAAATAATATAACTATATAACTACCAGCTTTACAAAAGAAGTATGCATAAGTTTCAGTTTACATCTAACGCCTAATCATTGATCGTTATTAATATGGAAATCCATATTGTATGTAGCCAACTGTCTACGTGATGTAGCCAAATATATATGTAGCACACCCAACTGTACTTTTATGTAGCTTGTGCAAATTATTTAGCTGAGAAATCAATATAGATTTTCGTTGTTTAATAAGTTGCTGCCCACTATTAACTAATTATTCTAACTGTCCCTTTACTCAGATTTATGAAAGGTTAATTAAGATATAGGTTACAGGAAGTATTTTTTTTTCTTTTCATTTCTTTTGAATGTTATAGTGAGTTAACTTCAAATAAATTGTTATTAAACACGCTTTCTATTTTTTCGGAGTAGACTTTTTTCACACTTGTATGTCCTTATAGGTATTCTTTTTTGTTATTTATTTATTGTACAAAGAAATTTATACAAACGGCGGCCTTTATGTTAAAGTACTCTTTACAAGTCAACCGCTTAAATTAACAAAAAAAAACACAAATAAGGGGTACAATAAAGAAAAAAAGCAACAAGATTAAACACCATATAAAACTATAACAAAATGCCTATTCCTAAAATATTACATGTGAAATTTCCATTTTTAGGGTTCCGTACCTTGAAACAAAAGGAAAAAAAACTGAACCCTTATAGGATTACTATGTAGTCCGTCCGTACGTTTGTTTGTCAAGACCCTTTTTTATAGAAAAGCGAGGAGATATCAAGCTGAAATTTGTATCGAATACTCAGGTCTACTGTTCCTTAGAGTTGTAAAAAATAAAACGTCAATACAATAAAAAATATATGCTTATGCCGCAAATTTCCTTAAAATTTTCAAATTTTGCAAAGGAATGAAAACCTACAGAGTACTTCCCTTGAACTCAGAAACTTAGTATTTTGTACAAAGCAACGTCTAATAGCACATATAAAGGAAAAATTACAAAAACGGTAAAATTTTAGTAAAATCATATAATAAAAATTTGGTGTTATAAGTTTGAACCTGTCGATCTGTGTATCTGTGTGTCTGTCTGTGTCAATCTAGCGGCCAACAATTTTTTTAATCGAAAGCTGTGTTTGTCGAGATGGTTCTTAGCTATGATTGGTCGAAAAAGAAACAGTCGTCTCCAAGATGTTGACGTTTTATTGGTAAAAGGTTCTTAAGAATTAATTAGCTCTTCCCAGCGGCTTCACCCGCGCTATATAGGAAAAAAAGCCTTGTTATGTAGGCCAAAAGGTTTTTACACTTAATTACTCAGGTAAAGTACTCTATTGTGATGGCTGGCTCTTTTGTTATGCTCGTGAACGGATGCTGCTTGCGTTGACTGGTTGTGTGGCAGGCCGAGGTTGAAAATTGGACGAAAGATTCCGTCTGGTTTGGGTACTAAGAAGAACTTTGATAGGTAACTGGGGTTTGATTCTGCATTTTCGAGGACTCCTGAATTTATCATGTTTTGGATCTGTGAAGTCATCTCCGATGTAGTTTTGGTTCTGTAAAGTTGCATAATCATTTGATTTGGATAAATTAGAGGCGGCTTTAGAAAAAATGGGATTCGTACTCCATTTAGTAATTTGCAAATCTTTTCTGATGCACCAAAATTGCTCCAGACACATTGAAATTGCTTTAGACAGCCGCTTTGAAATATCCTCGAGTCATTCGCGACGTTTATTTTAAACGACTGAGATTTTTTTGATTTTGGTTTCTCGCGATTATTGTGCGATTTTGACCTGGCTTGGTTTGAAGAGCTCGGGACGTGTTTTCCTCTTTTTGAAAAGTTGTTTTGACGAAAAAAAATATTATCTCCTTTACTAGATGAAGGCTTTATATTTATGCTTTGTATATTTTTGACTTTACTTGAGGATGAAATTTTAATGATTCTGTTAATTTATTAATCCCTCCAATCTTTTGTAGGTAGTTTTGTATAGAATCCACATCAAAAAGAAATTCCGAACTAGGAGGTATCTTGTAACAATCATCGCAATTAAAACGTTGTAATTCCGATAGTTTTTGAAGGTATTTATCATTAGCTTTTGAAAAAATAGGGTCTTTAACAGTAGTACTCATATCTGATAAAATATTAAGCTGATTTTTTGTTTCATTATCCGGGCGCCGTAAATTAAGATCGTTTGGTATTATTTTATCACTGTTACAATTTGAAACCGTATTTGTATTACTGATTGTAAAAAAGTTTGTTAAAAAAGAAACTTGTTGAGATAAAAATTCAAAATGTGCGTAACTTACGGTTTGCGTATCTTTCCTTGCCTTACGTCTGCATGGGCTTGAATCTCGGCTATCCGACGAAACGCTATCTTCGTTGCCTGAATTCGGTGATGGAGAACGACCGCGTTTTCGAGAGCTTGAATCTTCGATTACATCTTGATTCTCCATTTTTTACAGGGAGGTATAAAACACTTTTTATATAAATTTTAAATATTTTTCACTAGATTTTACAACGCTGACTTGTATACGGCGTGAAAAATGACGCTATAATGAACAACTCTCACCTGTTGAACATTCAAAGTTAAGTTTCATAATAGAATAGAGGGCGCCACTTATAGAGAGGTAATTAAAGCTGACTTCCGGTAGAAAGCCCACCTTTCTTGACTTTAGATGGATTCCGGATATTGATACGAAACAAATGATACATTTATAATTTATTACATTGTCGAAATTTTCACGGGCATCCTTATTTTCTCGTATTAAATATAACCTATGCTCACAAGAGGGATAATGTAGAATTCTTATGGTAAAATATTTTATTAAATCGGTTCAGTAGTTTCGGAGCCTTTTCAATTCAAATAAACAAACAATCAAATCTTTCCTCTTTTTATTATTAGTGAAGATGATGATTATTATAAAATATAGCCTATGCTGATCAGGGATAATATAGGATTCTAATTGCAAAATATATATTTTTTTAAATCGTTCCACTAGTTTCAGAGCCTATTCAATTCAAACAAACAAACAAATCTTTCCTCTTTATAATATTAGAATAGATTAATAAAAATACTTAAATAACTGAAACTGAACTGAACTGAAAATTTGTGTGTCTGTAGGTTCATTTAGTACAATTAAAAAACCAGTGACTTGACTTTAAAAAGCAGAAAAAAAAATTAAATTTAAAATTTAAACATCCCCCGATACAAACAGATCTCTAAACATAATAAAAATAATATTATAATGTACTTATTGCAGTACTTGCTTCGGGGAACCGCTTAGTAAAGGAAAAAATTAAAACGCTAAGTAAGTAAGCTACTTGGCTTACTAAGGTAAATAAAGAAATAACGATATTTAATCATATAGTTTAAGTCCTCAATGATTGATATCGTAAAATAGTCACCATCGTCAACGTATGTACCATATTATGGTATTATTTTTATTATTTTTTATTATTTTAAATTTAATTTTCATTACTCATTTACAGATTTAAGGACACCGTTGTTCGAAAGTTTCTATAAATTGTACAATGATATTTAAATAATTATAATTTTATTTAAAGATTACGATTTGTTAGTTGTTTTTTTTATTATTATTTTTATTTAATCGAAACTTTGTGCATAATATTTGATGTTAAGTTTCAAATCTATTTATTTATTATTTATAAATTTACTCCTTCCTTTGGGATTCTAGTACTAGGAATAATAAAATTGAAAATGTGGCATGACACAAGAAACATTGCATTTCTTTTCATTATTTTAGCATTGCTTTCTAAAGATATTAAGAGTAATTAGATAGTTTAATTTATTAAAGGAAAACCAATCCGTTTAATGGCTTTTTTATATTGCTTGTTTTAATTGCAGTATTAAGGAACAGAAAGAGAGGTTATTGTGTAGCAGAGCGGACAACATTGTCAGTTCTGTTTTGTTTTCAACGTTTTCACTGAATACAATGTAGTCTTTGATTATAAAGGTTTTTTTTAAGAATATTTTTTATTTTAAATAAAAAATATGGTATCTCTTATAGAATACATTGATATATTTTTCAGATTAACCTTATGATTATCTTATTAGATGCGTTTGATTACGATTATTCGTTTTCAAACATTTCACTAGAAAACAGAAAATCGGATTCGTAGACGATAAATCATTTAATTCTACCCCAGCGGCTAGTACGTTTGCGAGTTCAGAATCTCATCACAGTTTACTAGCTGGTTTGATTTAGCTGCTTTGAAAACTATTGTATTTTGTATAATGCACATCAAATTTTACTAACATTTATCAATTGATGTCAAATTTTCGATAATTTTGCACATTGTATGCTCGAAAGAATATAATTAATCAGTGTTGGTAGATATCGTATCTAATTCTAGACATAAAAATCGCAAAATCATAAAATATTCACTTGTTAATAAAAAAGCAATTCAAAAAAAAATTATTTTCTCTTTCTTAAAAAAAAAGTATTTTATTAGTCGTTAAAACAGACATAATATAAACCGTTTACATTTGTATGGATACCGTACTATTGACTATTTTGATTGAGTTAAAAATATCTCGCGTGATATAATAACTTCCTGAGCTAATAATTATATTTCCGTGATAATTGATTGTTTTTTATTAAAAAAAAAATATAATAAAAAATAAAAATAATTGATTGTCGTTTTTTTAAATGTTTTGTTTATATTTTAAATTGATGTACTATTCCTATTACTTTCAGATTTGTTATTTAGTAGGACTATAACAGAAAGACAGCCAGAGAAGGAAGTATAGAATATTACTATAAACGAGGTGCTTAATTATTTGTGGTTTTTTGCCATATGTCAACCCCTACATCACTCTTCTATCAATAGAGTATATAAATTATGATAATTAAAATTAAACGCAGCATAAAATGTATAAGAAATCACGTTTAAAATTCTTGCTCGTAGTATAATGTTAATTAATTAAACCAGTGTTCCACATTTGTGTATAACATTTTTCATGATTTAGTCTTTAACATTTTATTTATTTCATAGTTATTTTTATAATGTTAAGTTTTTGAGAAAGTAGGTAATTTGACTAAATTTATAAAAATGTTTTAATAAGGATGCTCTTAACATTAAATTTTTATCAAACAATCAATTATAAATGACAATGTTTATGTATGTAATCAAAATTTGACAAAAAAAAAATATTAATTTAAAAAATAAAATTGTACGGAAATAATATTATTTGGTTTCATGTTTTTTTTAAATTATATTCCTTATTCCTTTTATAAAAATTCTAATAGATTTTTAAGTTAACATTATTTCATTAATAATACTTAATATAAATGTAGTTAAGTATATACTTACTTAAGCTATTAGCTAATATTAGCTAATAGCTTATTAAGTTTAGTATTATTTATATAAATATGTTTAAATCATATGATACAAAATAAAATGAGCATTGTGTATTGTTATTCGTTCTCAATATTTATTAATTTTCTATTTGGATTAAAATTTTTACTTTTTAGAACCCATCTTGTTGTTTAAATTTTAACTAAGTCTTATATCTATTTGTCATAAGCATAGTCGATGCTCGTAAAATAAAAAAAATAAATAAAATGATATGGATATTACTTAATGTAATTATTGTTAGTTTAGTATTTTTTATATTATTGATATAGCACATTTTATATCTAATAATAAAGCTACTTTTATGTTTACTAAAGAAGCAAGTACAAAAAGAAATATCGAATTAATATCAGACAGGTAAATATGTGTATTTATGTGAATATCTTATTATTTGTTTTTCGGTACAAAATTGTGGAGTATAATCACATTTTCTTTTAGTAAAATATTTTTATATATATAGATGATTTTTAATATGCAGATTTCATGCAACTGCTATTTTTTATTTTATGCATTGTTTTGGCCTATACGTCCCTGCGGTAATGTTTTATGATTACGCTACTGCATAAGTAGCGTAATCATAAAACATTACCGCTAAGCCATTAAACACACTCTTCTATAGAGGAGTTGTGTACTTCTATTAGTCTTTTGTGTCACATATATCGGCTTTATTGATTCTTTGATAAAGTAACCGGCTCTGGCCACTGTATAGTTCTTTTAGATTTATAGCATTATAATACTGTTTAAAACTAACATTATCTAGTAAAGTTTTAATATTATTTATATAAAACGTGTGTGAATTCATCGATAAATTGCATATGAGAGAAAAACTATGATGGACATTTAAGCCTGTTCAGTCTATTTAATTTATGGTTTCATTACACACATTACATATATATTTTTCACGCTTATTATTATTCATACTCACATATTTTTTAACAATACTATTTATTCACCTGTAAGTCATTCACTAGGAAAAGTAAGTATAGGTACAATATAAAAGGGATTACTTATATCTCTCAGAATTTGTATTTTGTCTTTTCTCTTCGTCAGACGTGTTTAGAATTTAAGATACGATATATCGTATAGATCAAATAGATTCACTCACGTACGAATCTATTTGAAGACTTATATCAAAATAGATACTTACAATATATATTTCGGTTAAAAGTAAAGCTGAACTAGTTAGAACAGGTTGAGTTTCTGATACACCACAAAAGTGATAGTTGTGTCAGGTTCTTTCCCAGTTGAATTTATTCTCATTAAGCTAGCGATCGCCAGGTTAGAAAATTAAAGAAATTCACAGCGATCTAGTTTAGACTATTAGGGAAAAAACAATTATATTCGATATATCCATTAAACATATTGCCACTGATAAGTATGGAAATAAGCTTAACATGGGGCTATACATGTTTATAGATATTTTCAAACATTGATTTGATTTATTTTTAATTGCTTAGAGAAATAAATATATTAACAAATAAATATGTTAATAAATATATTAACGAAATACGAAATATGAACGAACGAACGAGAATATTATTCATTAAGAAATATATTAAGTAACGTAGAATGTTTAATAACCCGGAAACATTTACTGTATTTAATAAGTGAACTGAAATATTCCATTATATATTTATTGGGTGGATTATTACATTATCACTTTATACCGTGAGTATAGTTTAGTACGTATAGTATTGTATCGCGTCAAAAAACCTCTCACATAATTTACATCGAATTTTACTGTGATGAATTCGTTTGATTTTAAACTAGTTATAGATAGCATTAGAAATACTATACGATAAAATCAAGAATACTTTAAAGTACATCACTTGTTACTACAACACTTATCACTACAACACTTATTGCTACAACATTTGCTATTACAACGATAACAACTTATTATTGCTATTCGTACTGTAAAGCAATCAATTTTTTTGTATTTGAATCAACTGAAGGTTTAGCTTAGAGACAGATCGTATAGTCAAGCTTAGTTCATTTTCTTCTACGACAAAATGCACTCATGCCTCTACGGGATCTAGCGCCGGGCCTGCATTTACATATTGATCTCGAATCACAACAGCACTACATACGGGTATGGTTTAGTATTTTCAAAATATAAAACCATTTTTTTTTATATTTGTTTTGTAATCTGTTCTTACTTTAATAAACATTATTTAAACAAATAACCATCTTTAATCCTAGAATAATCATATTTTTTATACCCTAAAAGATAATCTTGGCTAAATTTAGTGCATATATTATAATTAGCTATAATATCTAAGGTAATTTTTTATTTCAATGGAATGGTTTTAATAATATGTTACTATTCCTATGAAATAGTAAAAACAATTCTTTATTTTTATATTCATATAAAAAAATACAAAATCTTTGCACTTTATCTATAACTGGCATTTACGAGAGTTTTGTCTTTAGCAGGACTTCATGGAAAGCTTTTGCACTCAACGTATTGCTGATGAATCTATGTTTTATTGTCTAAAAAATGTCACCTTAAGTGAAACATTCCTTTCCAACATAAATAAAAAACTATAAGAATCATTTTAACCCGGCGTTCGCATAGTTGGGTCTATTTGACCCGGGCTATTTTCAAATGCGCGTATTTCTAATGTTTTTGGTGCCACACTGCCATAATTCTCAATAGCTGGAGCTAAGGGTCGTATCTTTCCACGGAATATCGATATTTAGTCGTATTGCAATCGTAGCGGTGTATAAACGCTTCTAAACATGACAAAGGGTAAATTTGACCCAACCATACACTTCGTGTAGTAATTTCGCGCCATTATAAAAAAGTATATTTATTTATTTTATTCGCAAGACTTTTGAAATAACGGTTCTCGAAGAACGCGTACGACAGCGAAAATTGAGTATCTTGGAGAAATCAGACTCCGATCATGAAAATTCAGAAACTGAAGATGTAGAAGTCCATTTGAGCATTGCAGCCAAACTAGTAATACCGACGAAAACGCATGTGAAATGAATAGTGATAATGAACCCCTGATTAAATTACAGAACAGAATCACAGTAGAATTTTGTCAGCACTTATGACAGCCAGGTACAATCTACTAATTTTTATTGGAAGATATACAATAAAGTGGCCATGGATGCCTTTAGGCCTAAACATTCGATTTAGGGTTGAAAATTTTATAATATATATATATATATATATATATATATATATATATATATATATATATATATATATATATATATATATATATATAAACATAGCTTCAATAAATGTACATATATTTCTTAAGATAAATATGTAACAACATTGTTACAAAGTGTTGCAAATTCTCAATTTACTCATAACTCTTGTTCGTGAGCATTTGCGCGACCGTAAAGGCATCCTGCAGTTGCTAAGACTAATGTGCCAAACAATACGGGATTTTTTTAGGAAACCCTGTTAGGGACCCGTCTGCAAAGATACTGAAGGTCAGAAAAAGGTTGCAAGACTGTCCTGCCAAAAAAGACTGAAAAAGTAATTGAACTTGTCGAAACTGAAACAAATATATCTGCACTGAGTTTGCAATATTGTACTGTAGAGACTGCGCATATGTAAGCAATGATATGACTGATTCATAAAACTAATTTGTAATTTTATTTGTAGTCTTATTAAATGTGATTTACATGTATCCTAATTATTAATATTTTAGAAAAAAAGTTTATATTTGGTTCAAGTTTTGTGACTTTAAAACAAAGGTTGTTATTTTTGTTAATATTTTGCTCCACTATCATAAAAAAAATATTAAAAAGAAAGTTTTACTTCAAGTTCTTTTTACTCATACATGACCACCTAAAGTATAGTCGTTTTATCCAATTACAGCCATATATTAGTAAATGTCTTGTAATTATTGAAATTATGACGATTTTCTTCACGGGTCTCCTGGACCCAACCCTACTATCGTTGTAACATATTTTAACTGTGCTGACGCCGGGTTAAGAAGTATTGACAAATACGGCCTGATATAAAAAAACTCAATATATTTCGTTTAAAATCATGATTAAGAAAGTAATAGATAGAGATAAATTATATTTGATTAAAAAGTGTACAGTATAAAAAAAAAACTAAATTCCACTAATTCTGTCGCCATCATAGCAATAACTGCTCGCAAACTTTTTTTTTTTTTTTTTAACGTCTGGAATCCTCATGGATACACACCTCCATCCAGGGAAAGATGGAAGCGGTTATGTGAGACTCTTACTCACTAAACCAGACGGTCAACACTTCTCCGTCTGACGTCATGACTCTCGGCCGGATGTTTCCCGATCTGAAGCAGATTAGTCAATAGTCAATAGTCAATAGTCATTTATTCATAAATATACATTACATGTCAAACAGTTTTGGATACATAATTATTTATATGGCCAATATGATTAACTTGCCAATAATGACCCTAGCTGCGCTGATACGCCGTTCAATCCTCATCTGCCATGCGGATGTGTCCTCAGTGGACCGCACCACCCTATCAGGCTCAGGAATTCAGACACGGGCGGAGCGGCACGCTGCAACAGCTGCACAATAAAAAATTTAAATGGGTATCAGTGAGACTATTGCTAGAACGAAGATAAGAATCTAGCATGCAGTCTAGAGCCATTACAACCGACATATTACGTCTATGCGTGGAAAAACGGGGCAACCGTGGCCTGTCGCGGGCTGGTATGTCTTTAAATTCCAAAATCGCATCCTCCAAAGTCCTCCTTAATTGCTCATTATCTTGGGTACTTACGGTTGTAATCTCAACGCCCCCCACATTAGCATTTCCAACCACTAACCCTGCCACCGAAGGAGCGGACGATAACTGGGCTCGCGAATGGATGCTTTCGGTGGTGGATGCAGAGACTGTCACCTCGGAGCGAAGCCGGTCAAGTGCGGAGTCATCCAACGCACGATTACGTCGAATGAACCGCACCTGATCCGAAACCTGGGCCGAAACTGGTTCAAGGACCTGAAATAAAGACAGCAAACGGGTTCGCCACGCAGTGAGGTTAGTGCCACCCTCTGTCGCCCTATAGTACGCTCGCATGACATTTTCGTTCATATTTTGCGTCCATTTCATGCGGCACACTGCACCACGAACCGGCCAAACGCGGGGTGGATGCCCCAGTAGGCCCCAAGCGCGGCAGCGGTGTCCTCCCACGGCGCGGCGCTGGAGGCGGCAGCTCGTCGTCACTGCTCGACACGACTTCCTCAGGAGGAGTTGCGTATTCCTTCTCTGATGACGTGGAGCTGTTCGGTGCGACGGGCTGCGGTGGTGGGCGTGCGTTTATGTTTCTACTCCTTGTGATCATTATTTAAGAGTATCTATTTTCACATTGTCACAGTTCACTTATTTTTCAGTTACTTTTTACTTTTTTTACTTTTTACTTTTACTTACTTTTTACTTTTTTTTTTTCGTTTATTTTGCATTTTGTAGTATTATTATTATTACTATTATTATTATTATAAGGTGATAAAACTAGAACTTTCAAATGTACAATTACTTATAATAAACGTTGTAGTTGGAATATTTATTATATTATAACATAGTCGAAAAACATAAGATATAAAAATATATATATTAATATGACCTCAAATACATAAAACTTATATAAGGTAATAAAAACCATACATATAATGATAAAGATATTTATAGACGGATTTCTTAAAAGCTATTTTGCTTGGAGACTGTCTTACATGTTCTGATAAGCTGTTCCAGAGTTTAATTGCGTAAACTGTGAAAGAATAATTGTAAATATGTGCCCAGTTGGTGTCAAACTTTCATATTGTAGTTCAATATAGAAGTGATTTTTACCTATCTTGTGAAGATTGTCCTAAGTTTTTTTTTTATTTAGATTATATTAACTTCATATATGTATATGTATATTTTTACATTTAAGAGTCATTTAATTTATTCAAATGCCAATTTGTGTTTATATCTGAATATGAATATGTGGTGATATATGTAAATACAAGGTTGACTGCCATTCTGAATTGTTGTTAAATAAGCGCAGATTTAATTATTTTATTCGTGCATTTTGCAAAATTTGGTTTTCGATGGTTATTCCTAAATTTTCCTTTTTTATCAATGTTCGTTGCTGAACCATTGATATTAATGCTGCTATCAAATACAAAAAACCGATGTCAACCGGTTTAGTAGTTTAGGAGAAGAAGCAACAGATAGATCATATTAAGGTCAACTACAACTTAATTCGCAAAATTCGTAAAAATTTACCTCTGCTTATACTTTGCTGCTCTACTAAAAAAAATACTCTGTAGGTAATTTTTTTACAGAGTTCCCTTTCTTGGCCTATGCAGTCCAAAACTTTTACATAGAGGATCCGCTCATGAACTAAAAAAAGAATGTAAGAATAATAATGGTATTAAAACCTGCAAACTTAATCATTATGGTGTGCATAGTACTGCGCTTGATCTTAATGCCTCTTACCTAAATCAAAGAGTTTAGACGGTTGATGTAAATAATTAAAAATCAGCCAGTTCTCACCTAAAGATGGGTGTTCCACAGGGATATATTTTTGGCCCCGTTTTATTTCTACTCTATATTAATAATTTGATCTTTTACGTAAAAGGACATGACGTATGTGACATTGTACTTTTTGCTGATGATACCTTGCTTATTTTTAACGTTGTGCGTAATAAGGCTAATTATGATAAAGAAAACAGTGCTCTGTTACGTGTTCTTTATTGGTTCTAAAATAAATAAATAGGTCTTAAATATTAAAAAAACTTAATGCATGGAATTTACACTTCCTTATGTCAAAAATCTAAATTGTAGTTTGCTCCTTAACAATGAAGTGTTAGATCTGACTGACTTAACAATATTATTAGGTATAACTTTAGATAAAAAGCTCCCGTGGAATCCCCACAACACGTTAATACGGCATACGGAACAGACGATAATACGGCTCGACTCGTTTTAATAAACGATTAACATAAAGGCTTTGGCTCTAATATTATTAAGTGATGACTGATGATAAAATAGGAAGAGAAAGAAACGAAGGCAGATACGAAGTCGATGGCATCAGATAGTATTTAATACAATATTTGTTGTTTGAATCCCTAGAACTCTGGAACTTTTTGATTAAAATAGAGTTTTCTAACTATAGTGTATTTTAAATCTAATTTACTTGCATGTGCACGGTTATGGCTACATGATGTAATATGCATTTATTACATACTGATAATATATGTATGTTTTTTATTATTTATGTGTTTAAATGTGGTCAATAGTTATAAGTTTTACGTTAGATTCTTTTTCTGTGACCTCTTTTTCACAAGTCTTAATAAGTTGCTTTTGATTTTACCACCTATTTATTTTAAGGTTAAAAAAGTTAAAAAGGTTGTTAAATAATAATCAGAGTCTCTTACAGGCTTAAAGTTTATAACCATCTTTAAATACACGAGACATAGTTTTAGATGTTTGGGAGATTTGGTTAAATTCTTTCCTTCATTGTTATGGTCGCTTATTCTTTCCGAAATAGAAGAGGTTTCATGATAGGTATTAATAAACTAGTACTACTGCAAATACCAATACCAAGGCGATGGAAAATAAAAAAAGCACTTTTTTAAAAAGAAAAAAAAATCATGTCACAAATATATATATTTTTTTTTGAGTGTGCCAGTATTTCAGCTTGTTATTATTTATTCGTAGCACGTGTTGTGTGTTTCGGTTATGTTGTTGCCTAGTAGCGTGTACGGTTTTATGGCAGCTGGGTATCATTCGGGTTTGCTGTTTCAACTTGCATCAATTTTATTGTTTTATTTTGATAATAGTTTGACTTTTCAGGATTTTCAATTTGTGTTACTTGAGTTTATACATTTCTAGCTTGTATTTACAGATAATTTATTTACCCTAGCTGCCACGCTTGCTTACAGTTCTTACTATTGTTATCCTAAGTTATAATTATTTTAACATTATGGGTCGCTTGGATCATGGGCTAGAACAATTAATTGTGATTTTAATTCTATCCTACATCTTTATATCTATTTTATTTAGTGTCTATATTATGTTTACAATTTATTAGGTAAGTGGTGCAATTTAGAGTACATGGTAAGGTTGTGATGGGAAAATGGACGCTTATATGTCTAGTGGAATTTCAGCCCCGGCGCTTATTTTATATTCACATATTTGTTTCTGTTTGCATTTGTGCCCACCCAACAAACATATTTAGAAAGATAGGCGTAAAAGTGAGAGAACAAATATTGTGAATGAATATTATGTTTTATTATTGTAATAGTATTCATGGCCAGGCTAAGTAAATATACTTTTAATAGGTTTTTGATATTCTTCTAAGAATTTTCTTCTTCTATGATTTTTGTAACTGCCATATTTATATATTTTTTATTTTACATTTATTTAATAACTTCTCTGCACCATATAACTGTATAATATTATGATATATTGATTCAAATTTTCAATTAGAATAATAACATATAAAAATAGTTGCATGAAAGCTAGCTTCTGCACGACTCCTTGGTCGCTTCGGAATTAAAATAAATATCATCCTCTATTACACATTCTTTCCATTATACTTTCCAACCCTATTTAACCTTTTTTAAGCCCTTAGTGGTTGAATCTTCAAAATTTGGGCCTTTATCCTTGTTTATACCATAAAGATAACTAACAAAAGCGACATCGAAAAACTCCATCACTCTAATTAAGAAAATCTGTAATTTGAAGAGTACCTACTTTTATTTAATAACAGTTTATTTTATTTAAAATCTAAGTAGCCTAATAAACTCATTTTGATTCTGTTCAACAGAAAATTAAATAAATAAATAAATAGTGTTAGAGTTTGTAAATATTTGTATAATTATATATTTTTCTGTTAAAGCAATAAAAAAGGTATCTAATCTTTTAACTAAAAGTTAAGAGAGGTTCATATCACCACAATAAAAAAGATGGATAAGATTTTAAAAATGTACTGTACTGATGTAAGTTTGTATATACAAATGATGCAAAAACAATCTTTATATTGTATATATACATATATATATATATATATATATATATATATATATATATATATATATATATATATATATATATATATATATATATATATACAATATAAAGATTGTTTTTGCATCATATGAATTTAAATTTAATTATCCTGTTTTGCTGAAACTAATGCTTTTTGAATTCATGTGTATCAAAAGTATTATAGAATAGTAGAGTTTATTCATAAATATTGAAGTGGAAAGTTTGTAAATAAATACTTTTCTATTTAAACAAACTATTGCAAAGTATAGACCAACCTAGAAGATAATTCTGATCTAAGAGGAGGTAAATTATATCTCTGAGAAAATATTAAATATTATGTCGTGTTCTTGGTCGTGCACAAACTAAGAACTTATTAGTTAATTGATTCTTAAAATATTAAAATCCTTCTATTCTGTTTCTTATTTAATTAGTACATTTAAATTTTTATTTCTCAAAAGTCAAATCATCTTAATAAATTTGTTTTAAATTGAAGAACCAATGTTCAGATACGAGTAGGTATATCATTTTTGAACAGTACATTGCAAACAGGTGGAAGAAACCAACACTAATATAAAGTGCTACAGAGCTGCTTGAAAATCGGATTCGTAGACGATAAATCATTTAGTTCCCCCCAGCGACTAGTAGGATTGCGAGTTCAAATTCCCATCACAGTTTATTTACTGGTTTCATTTACCTGCTTTCAAAACGATTGTATTTTGTACAATGCACATTAGATTATACCTCACATTTATCAATTGTTTTTTTTCAATTTCTATTTATGATATCCATTTATAATTATAACATAATATAATTAATTAATGAGTAATGGTAAAAATCATATTGATGAAATAATATTGCTAAGTTAAAAAATATTTTCTTGTTAAAAAAAGCAATTTAAAAACAATATATTTTTCCTCTTTTTTAAAACAAATAGCTTTTATTTATTGCCACTTAAAAATAACATTATATAAACGTTTTCATTTGTATGGGTACCATACTATTGACTGTTTTGATTAAGTAAAAGTTGCGTGATACAATAATTTCTAGACTTAATAATTATATTTGCGTAATAATTAATAATATACAAAATAGTATATTTTTTATTCTGTTTATTTTTTTTTTTGTTTTTTTGGTATAAAGTGTTTTAATTTTCTTTTACCTAATGTTTGTATACATTAATTGAGAAAATAGTTATTTTGATAAAAGATTTAGAAATTCATACAATAAAATAAATAAAAAACTACAAAAACCATTATCTTCTGTTAACAATAGAGAGGGCATCCAATTCTATCAAGAATAGATGAAGAAGGAAGAACTTGCTTGTTTTACTCATTTTGGTTTCAGTTTGACTATAAAGTATTTACTTTCGAGTTCACTCGAACTATTCTTTGTCTTTGAGTTCATTTTAGTGGTGGTCGATGTAAGTTAACGCCGGGAATAAGACGCTCCAGTATAAACAAAATAACAAAATAAACTGAGTTCCGCTGATTCCGTCACCATCAATTCCATAATTGCTCGCAATATAGTCGAGCTCTAGTTAATTACCCCAGCCCTTCGACAAGTAATCAAGAAAGGCAGCTAAACTACGATAAAATCGTGTGATAAACACAACTGCAAACCCAAATTTTATAAATATGTTCTGTGTTTATTAAATATATAAAGTGGCCCTCAAACGTGAAATTATAATAAAGTCTAAAAATATATTATATTTTTTTACATAATAAAAAAAGTAAAGTTTATTTTTATAAGATCTTTAAGGTATTTGGTCTGTAGGTTTATATGCAAATCATGCAAGCCAGGTATTATATTAAGTCATTTAAAAAGTTTTTTAGTAGTTAGTAAGCAATTGAATACATATTTTAATATCAAAATCCTGTCACTTTGTTTGATGTCGGTTTTTTTTACCATGTCACTTTCTGTTGTCTAAAATATTTGAATTTCAAAATTTAAAAAGCGCTATGTTAATATTAGAGAAATCTTATTATTTCAAGATAATTGTTTCAGTTTCTTAGTAATACATTGAAAAATAGTTTTTTTATTCAATATAAAAGTACAATATGAAAACCGATATATTCTTTTAAAATATTCTTTTATGAAACATTTTTTAGTTGTTACGGCATTTACTAATTGAATTAAATGCCAATATCTCTTTACATCTGAATATGAATATGTGGTGATATATATTATATATATTATAATATGAAACTAAAGTACTTGATCTATCCTTAGGAGATTTATTAATTAAAATAGTTATAATAAAATCTTTATGATCTGTAAAATTTGTCAGTTGTTAATAGGGAGTATTTATAAAATTGAAAATGGTTTTCTATCTATCTGTTTATATAATTTAATCTAATTATCTATTTATATCTAATGGTATTCTTTCTCGAATACTTCTTATCATCTTATTATAATATTTTTTTTTTATTTACTAATTATTTAAAGCCATAGAATAATTTGTGAAAATTTGTAAATTAAGAGAGCGAAATTCAAGCTTCCAAAACGGGAGACCATTCGTCGAAAGGAAATGTGACGACATCTGACACGTCATTCAAATTATCGGCGTCGAAGTTCATACAGTAGTATTAGTGTTTCTGAGAAAAATAAATAATTTAAACCTATATTTTTGGGCATAAAAGTTTTATTAAATGATACGATCGTTTAGGTAATCCTAAAAGCATTTTCTCAATACCAAACAACTCTAACAGAACAACTACAAATTTATTTTTCAATAGCAGTAAGCATCCTACTACAAATTACATTTTTAAAATGTTTCCCCCTTTGAACCATTTTCTACTTCATTTGACTTAGATAAATAACTAGGTTAATAATCAGCAGATATAGAATAAGAATAAGATGCTATAGAAGAACTAGCAGCTGTATTTTCAGTAAATAATTTTCTTTTTAGAACAGATAGTTTTACTGGTAAAGTTCCAATATTGTTGAATGAGGAAATGGTGACAATGCTACATTTTATTTTTCAGCAAGTATATTTAAATTGACACCTTTACTTCTATACTTCGGGTTAATATTGACTTGGTACACACACAGTGTAGTCATTTGGTAATTTATCTTCAATATGTGAAAAGCAAAGCTCTGCCTTTTGATCATCACATTTAATAGGAGAAGTACTGATTCCTGGTTGATTTATATCTGGATATTGGTATGGGCAGTGCTAGGACTTGCTTAGGGATCACTTCTTTGTGAAGGTTCACAATTTTTTAAATATTACTACTTTTGATAGCAACTCTGAAAGGGCTTCATTACCCGGTGTAAATGTTTTTGCGACTACGCACATTCTCATTTTCTCGGCTGGTGTTGTTTTAAGCCATAACTTCTTTCTTCAAACTTAGATTTCATTTTTCTCTTTGTTTCACTAAAGTATTTCTATATAAATGGAGTAAAAATAAATAAAGTATACTTACGTTAAATTGATCTTCACAACAATATAAACACGATTTAAGAAATATATTATCCCTTTTAATTACCATACACCATTGTTTTTGTATTTTCGCATTTCTTGGAATCCAAAAAACACTTTGTCGGGTGTTATTCTAATACTATTTTTGTATGGTCATGATTTAGTCGGAAGAGAGAGAAGCGGAAGCAGACGTCTCGGAATCAACTAGTGTTTTATTTTTTAATTATCATCTAGTAATTTGAATTTTCGATTATCACCGGTTTACTTTTAACTAATCATAGTAGCTAAATCTCTGTATTGTTAAATATAAAGGTTTTAAAATAAGTAAACATGTATAATTAATAATGAAAATACTTTAACAAATTTATTTTTATTTTTAAATGTGTCGTTGTTGATTTATATTTTTCTAGCGAAGTGATACAACATATTTAATTTAAAAGCAATCAGTAACTTCCTAAAAAATAGAGTATTTTTACGTTGTATGTAACTATTGCAATTATTTTTTTATTATTTATGAAATACAAATTTAGGTACATATTTAAAAATTTAGGAAGTCTGAAACTTTTTGATTTAATAAGAGTTCAAAGAGACTCTGAGATAAAGTCTTTTGCTTTCGATTAAGATTTCTTCAGATTGTTTCTTTCTCTGATATAATTATCTCTTTCGTACAGATACTACGTGAACGGAGAAGTTCTGTACTATTCCATACAGAAGAGGTTTTATTATAGCTATTGACTAGTACTAGTATTCAAATATTATATTCATACACAGCTGATGGACAATAACAAAAAAATACATTTGGCTTACCTACTTTATGTACCATAGCAACAATAAACCTCCTAGAGCTATATCGTATTAATTATTTTTTTTTTAAATAATTAGGCGAAAAAAGTTCTCTGGTTAATTAAAAAACCAATTCAAATATAATTTATATACTCTTTCTTTTAGAACAAATAGCGTATTTTTAAAAGCAGTTAATAAAATATTTTATAAAATGTTATCATTTATATGGGTACCTCAGAATTAAATCTTGATTGAGTTAAAAACCACAGGCGTGATACAATAACTTCCAGAGTGAATATAGTGAGAGTAAAACGATAATTAATATTTGTTAATTAATTATCGTTTTTTTGTAATATTTATATACTAAGCGATTTATTATTTTTATTACTGTCCCACTTTCAAATGTTTTAATATAGAATGACTACAACAAATTATAATATAAGAATATATAAAATATCATCATTTTGCCACACACACAAGTACTTCTGCAACGTTTCATAGTCACCATCGTCCATATTTGGATCATTCCGCAGTTTTTATTTATACACTTCAGAATGTAACTACACAACATTTTAATTGAAGTCACGGGTCACAAATAGGTATATAAGCTATATAAATATTATTTTTACAGTTCACGTGGATGCAGTCGCGGGCAACAGCTAGTATATAATATAAAAATTTGTTGTTACTTTAACTTAATTTATAAAAAGGTTGTCAAGGATTATTTGTTACTTAAATAGTTGTATTAATTCGTCACGCAACTGAAGGTAAACGGGGGAAAATAACATTAAATTATAGAAACATGATTTTTGAGTCTCAAACCCAATTATTGTTATTTTTTTTTATATTTAATGTATAAAAAGCCTTATTAAAATGTGTGATATACTTATTAATTACTTTAATAATCTTCAGTAAATTATACAATAATATTTGATATAGAACATAATAAAAACTTGTTGAAGAACCGACGAGAAGAAGAAAACAACGTTAATTTTACTGACAGACGAGAATGTTTCAAAACTCATTTCGCTTGAATAATTGTTTAAGATAACCGTTAAACCTATATGTATTTAAATATGTGTATTGTATATGTATTAGAAAAATAATATTTTGTAATAGTATGTTAAAGATGTTATAATAATTATTTAATACTTACACACAAAAACCAATTTATAAGCCTTGAAATAGAAATATGTTTATTTTATTATTATTATCAGATTATCGTTTTATATGAATGATGTACTAGAGTTATCTAGTAGAAGAGTATTTGTTATATTAAAAAAAATAAAACAATTTTATACGAATCTGTTAGACCAATACAATAATTAATTTATTTAAAAAAACTCATATTATGAAGTAGGTAAGGACTGTCCCATATTCCATTTATTTCTAAATTTTGAATACAATTATAACTTTGATGGAAAGACTGAGCGTGTAGTCGGAACATCACTAGTTAACTTTAAATTATTCATCCAAGTTGTTTCTACTCTCACTGATAGTTCATAGCAATTGTTTTTGGGCTTCGCTCTTTTCAACAATTCAATAGAATAATTAGTGAACTTTGCTAGGAATATATTTTTCCTTACATTGAACATAAAAATTTTTACATATTTTTTTTAATTAGCAATCAATTATAAACGTCTAGGTTTATATATGTAATCAAAATGCTACGAAGAAAATATAGATTTTTTTAGTACAAATAGGTGAAAATATTATTTATTATTATTGTTTAGTTTCGTGTTTTGTTTTGCTCATGAAATGAATAATAGTTGAACATGTATTTAATATTTTGAAGTTAACATTACTAAAAAAATATAAATGTATAAGAGCAGAATGCTCTTTAAGTTTAAGTAATAATTTCATAAAAATATATTTGAGCCACATCATACATAACAAACTAAGTTTTGTGTATTATTTATTCGATATCATTCCTTTTTCCACTTGGAACACATTTTTAACTATTTTATTTGCTAAACTTAAACCAAGTTAATTATTTATGTATGATAAACTCATATAATATACTAATAAAATAAAGTGATATTCATATCGTTGCCGATTTTTTTTAAATTTATTATTATTGATATAGACGATGTTCATATTGTAGCAGATCATATACGTTGTTAGTACCACAAAGCCACTAACCACACTCTTCTATGGACCATATTCTTCTCTTCTTCAATGGAAATAAAAGTTTGTGTCCTTCTATTATTGTTTTGTGGGAGACACAAAGTCATATATATCGGCTATATTGATTGAATCACGTAAACTATCTAGCAATTGCAGAGTTACTTAGTTTATATTTATATCACGATTATAATACATTCTAAGGTTAACATTAGTTTAAAAATTATTTAAATAATCTGTGTCTTGTTATTGAATAATTTTCTTGTACCTTCACAATATATTGCTTTTCTAACTCTTTCACAGTACACGCTATTAAACTTTGGACCAGCCTCCGTAATTTGCTTCGAAGTGCCTCCAAAAAAATTTTTTTTAAAGTATATTCTTATTTTTCACCAAAGATTTGACAAAAAAAATAATTATTAATGAAAGTTAGAATACTTGAAATGTTTACGGCAAGAATTCTCCTAAAACACTTGTTCTACTTTAGCTAAACTTGTTAATTTCTTAAACTGATTAGATGTTGGGATATATGATATATGTGAATTTCACCGCTCAGAAATTAAAAGCCACTAAAACATCTAAACAGCGTTGATATGGAGTATTACCCATATATTTTAACAAGTTTTACGGAAATACAACGGTCCTTATGGGGACACAAGCTATATGTATTAGGTTTCTTTTAAAAATCTACCCAAAGTTAAATCTCCAGTATTGAGTGTTATTCAAAGTAAACGAAATTAATGTATCAAAAGTGTTTGTAAGCATTTATTTAAAATTAAAATAGTATTAATAATAACAAAACGTATAACTCTAGATTAAACGTGGAATGTCGCAAAGTTCTAGTCCTTACCGTGTCGAAAGTTTAATTTCTGTATTTAATTAAAAAGTCATACATTTAACAAAAAACGTATCGAAATATTGTATTTTATAATGTACAAAGGAAGGAAGCCAGGTTTCTCGATTACTAAAGGGTAACAAATAATAGCACATTATATGTAACAGTATTAGTAGAAGGCAGAATGTTAGTGTGGCATAATTACAAACAGGTGGCTCAACTTCCAAAAGTTAACTGAACTTCCGAAAACTTAGTCACCTTATTCCCGGGATCCTAACCACCGCTACCGCTTTTCGAAAGTCACTGGGCCGGTAAGGAGTACTGGTTGATTTATTGTGTCCTCATTTGGAGTGATGTCTTCATCGATTATAAGAATGTACACGTATGTATGCAATACAATAAAGAAAATAAATTCGAATTATAAAATCTTAAATAAATATATCTTAATATATAAAATAATAAAAAAATATTTTAATATTAAATTTCTAAACCAAAAATACATGTTATTATATTTTAAACTAATTTCATTCTAATGATCTTCTTTGTTATTATCATAACTGTCTATCCAGTGTTGAATATAATTGCTATCCGATAGCAATTGGCCTACTTTCAACAAAGGTGCTATTAAGAGCCGTTGAGTTATTGAAATACGGTCATGATGCGTGTTATCTATACATTAGTGGTTAGACTTTTTTTGGATGAGTAGACCAGTCAACACATAATACTATTGTGTATTTTTTGTTTGTACATAAACCTAAACACTTTATAAAACAAAGTAAAATCATGAGAAACAATTTAAATTTCCACAATGTGGAAATTTATAGTCTGTTTACAGATACAGAGACGAAACAAGAAAAAAAGGTTAATTTAATGAACGTAACTATTGTAAAGTTTTCCAATTGTTGACTATAATTGTAAAAGTGTTAAATTGACGATAATTACAACGCATTGAAATGTTTCATACATTTTAGGAGAACAAATTTACACTTAAGTATTCATAACCCTGTATATAATGATAAACTTCGGGTCATGGCAACATGAAGTTACAAGTGACTATTATATCTTAATAGTATGCGGTGAATTGTTATTGGGTAGCTAGCTCTTATATGTTACTCGCAGATATCTGTTTAGCTTGTGCACAAATTTTGTAGCTTGCTGCCTCATATGAAAAAATAAATTAGACTTATTTCGGTTCTTATTCTTACTCAAACTGTCGTAAAAAAACAAGTTCTATAAACAATTATAATGTCATAATACTTTTTTTTTTTTTTCTCTTTATTTTAAGGAGGATTTATTCTGTATAGAATATGCCATCCTCATAGTACTACACTCGTATATTCACAAATAAAAACTTATATTTACTATCTTAATAATAATTTACAAGTGTGACGCCTGTCTTCGCTTAATGCCTTTAATAACGATCTTATACAATGCTTTCGCAACATCAGAAGTTGGAAAAGCTAAAACACTATTGCACAAGCCTATTTCTAAATTTAAATTAAATTTTACCAAAAACTCAAACCTTTCGGACTCGTTTCGAACACATTCCATCATAACATGATAAGCATCCTCCACTACGCCACATTCTAGACAATTTGGTGAGCTTTGTTTTCCCATAACATAACTAAAACTATTTAAAGGTATGTGTCCGGAACGAAGCCGAAAGGCTACGACGATATCATTCCTGCTCATATTGGCTCCATCTATCCAGGTATACTTAGGAGGTTCTGTTTGCATGGTTATATACCATATTCCCTTGTAAAGGGACCGTCCATCAAAAAATTCCTTCCATAGCTGTCTACATCTGTGTTAACTTAAATACAAAACGTCTTTATAAAAGGGTAAAAACTTTGTCAAAATTCCGTCTCCTCGAGCTTGTTTAGCTAAATTATCTGCAATTTCATTCTCCTTTAAGCCAACGTGAGCAGGAATCCATTGCAAAATTACATTCTTATTTATGAGTTTCATCCGATAAATAGAATCCATTATATCATAAGCTACCGGTGCACCTCGAAAATTCGAGGCGCATCGAGCCAAATGCTGCAAGGCACTCTTAGAATCGGACAAAACTACAAAATTATTTAGATTAATGGATTTTATATAATTCAAAGCCTCTAAAATGACAATCAATTCAACGTACATGATAGAAACATTAGAAGAAATTTTTAATTTAATACTTTCATTTGTTTGGAAATCAAAAAATGCCGCACCAATACTATCCTTGTCCTTGGATCCATCTACAAAAATTTTATACCACCCAGCATAGTTATTGTTCAAAAATAATTCACACAATCGTTTTAGTTCAGGTACATCAAAACTACATTTACTTTTATCAATAAAATTAATATTGTATCAAATACATGTAGACAAATCCACATTGCTTATCCAAGTGTCTAACGAAAACATTTCTAATTTTTTACTTCTGTAGATTGGTACACAATCAAGATATTCAGTTATAGTAACCAGCAAAGGAATCCTTTTATGTTGCCAATAAGCGTTATGCCGACATAAAACCTGTAATTCTTGTAGTAATTTAATTACTTGATTATTTTCAAAAGATTTGCATTTTAACCAAAATTTTCCTGCCAAAAAATGTCTTCGAACAAATAAATTCGGAATACAAACTTCACTTTGCATTACGTGGATCGGTGTTGTTTTTATAAAACCACCGATAAGTCTCATACATTTATTTTGAATTTTATCTAGTTTGTCTAAATTTACTTTTGAACTATTGTCATATAGAAAACTTGCATAATCTAAGCGACTGCGCACCAACGAAATGTATAAACGTTTAATATGTAATGGATGAACTCCCCACCCAGGACCAGTTTAAATTTTTAAAACATTAATAAATTTACTTGCTTTATCACATATTTCTTTTATGTGTTTATTCCATCTAAGTGAGTTATCCAACGTAATCCCAAGATATTTTTTACTTTCTACAACCTGAATTATTTTATTATTCATTTTAACTTCTACTGATTCACTTTTGTGATACCTTTTAAAAATACATATTTTAGTTTTTTCTGTTGAAATCTCCAGTCCTAATGTCACTAAAATGTTAATAAATTTATTTAAAGAAGACTGAAAGACAATTTTTGCTAAATTTAGATTGTCACAAGTTATGTATAATACGAAATCATCAGCGTATTGATTAATATTTACTTTGGTGATTGATCGACAAATTTTTGATGTTACGATATTAAACAATAAAGGTGACAATGGATCTCCTTGGGCCAAGCCACAGCCAGTACTCCTAATGAGAACTGTGTCTTGTACATCATACTTAAGAATCCTATTGCTTAAAAAAATCCATAAATAAGAGCATATAAAAGAACTTACTCCGATTTGGTTCATTACTCTCAGTAAGCTTGTAATACTAATATTATTATAAGCATTATCTATATCAATAAAACACGCGAGAGTACATTGTTTTTTAGAGAAACCTATTAAAATTTGATTAACCAAACAACTTAAACTATCGTATGTAGAATTTGACTTCCTGAAACCTATTGTTTTACTTGAAAAAATATTTTCTTTTTCACAGAACCACTCAATCCTATTTTTTAAAATGTTATGAAAAAGTTTACAAACGCACGACATCATTGAGATGGGTCTAAGAGACGATAATTTGGTAGGATCCCGCCCTGCCTTAGGAATTGCAACCAGTAAAATTTTTCTCCACTGAGAAGGAACAAATCCTGTACGAAAAAAATTGTTAAATAAACGCAACAGAATTTGTTTCCCTATTAAAGGTAAATTTTGTAGCATACTATATGAAATATGGTCCCTTCCTGGAGTAGTATCTCTATGTCTTAAACTTTGTTCAAATTCCGAGTAAGTTAGATCAGACTCCAAACCCTTGTGACTGGCATTAAAAACTGGTTTATCACAGTTAACGTAGTCTGGACATAAACTATGGAGTAATTTGTTGGCAGTTGACTTTTCAATATAAGTGGATGGAAATTTAATTCCAACGCATTTTACGGTACACATCACATAAAGAAGATTTTTCGTCTATTGAAGAGCAAAAGTTATGCCAACTATCAGCTTGAGCCTTACGGAGACACGCTTGCGCAGTACTTATTTTTTGTTTTAGTATCTTTAAATTTAAAGGAATAGGGTTGCGGCGAAAATTAGAAAGGGCTAAACGGCGTTCGGCTACGACCTTTGATAATTTTTCATTCCAATATGGTCTTGCTATAAACTTAGAAGTAGGATTTTTATTCATTTTAATTATTGGTATATGAAAATCTGCTGATATATTCATGTTATCTATGAAAGAATTATAATCTCTCTCTAGATTGTTGTGTAAGTAAAAGTTATTATACATTTCTTCCAACTGTATCTTGTATGATTCCCAGTCAGCTTTTTTAAAATTCCGTTTGTATTCAGACCTTTTCAACGTTTTTATAAATGTGTTTATTTTAATAATACAATGATCACTACCTAATGTTTCATTCAATACTTTATATTGAAATTTTAAAAAAATATCTGAGGTTACGAAAACGATATCTGGGGAATACTTGTCCACTCTTCCGTCTACAAGTTTTATACGAGTCGGAGTACAGTCGTTTAACGAAACGTATTGCGTATCATTTACCACATTAACTATTTGCGTACCTCTTGTATCTGTTTTCAGGGACCAACTTATGTGATGAGCATTAAAATCCCCCATAATGAGAGTGTTTCTGGTTGCAACTGAAAATATTTGCTCCCAATCACGAGAAACAGTATGCGTGGATGGAGGACAATATACGGACATAAGATTTTTAATTTCTCCACAATTGAAAAGTTCTAAATACACAAATTGTATTCCAGTGTTGCTTACATTAATAAAAGATCTTTTACATGTAATAGATTTATGAACACAGATTGCAACACCACCATAAGAGTCCTGCCGATCAGATCTAAAAATATTGTAATCTTTAATGGATAAATGTTTATCCGGCTCTAACCATGTTTCACAAATAGAAGCAATGTGGATCTTATCTTGTATTAAAAAATTATGAAAGGACAATAACTTAGGCATCACACTATGAGCATTCCACTGAACAATGTTTAAAGTTAAACTACTATTATTAAAAACAGACATTATTTAATATTTAAGTTAAATAGTTCTACGATTTTAATCAAAACTGGCCATTCTGTAATATTTTCAACTACAACTAAAATTATCCATTCTACACAACATTTAATTACCTGAAAAATTTTTGTATTATTGGATTCGCGATTCAAAAAAATAATATCTTTTAATCTTTTTAAAAGATTCATAAAAGAAACCTCCCGTGACATTTCAGAAGTTACCTTTTTGTCTTTTTTATTCTGACAATCAGTTTTCAAACTTGATAGAAGATCTTCAGAATTTACCTTAGTTGACATTGCTTGTGTCGGTGTTGCAGAAGGATATGTTAAAGTCTTAGGGTCTCGTCTTACTTTTCCTGTCTTTAGAATTTTTGCATAACTTTTAATTTCGTCGAGAGGTTGAATAGGTTGTGAATCCGGGGTTATAATATTAACTTCCTTAGATTGATTCTCCTGAATGATGCAGCTGTTGTTCAATGAAAAAGAATTTCTTTTAGATTGTAAAGGAGACACTGGTACAAACATATCTCGTGCCTTTCTATACGTAACATTTAAATCAGACATTATTTGACGTATTTTTTTTTGTTTTAAAAGAGCTGGGCAAGATTTACATAAGGCCATATGTCTGCCACCGCAATTAACACACACGAATACTGTTGTATCACAATTATCATGCTTACCACTACATTTAGGACATATTATTATGTCAGTGTGACACCTCTTTGCCGTATGTCCTAGTTTCCAACATTTAGAACATTGAGAAACGGGGAAGACAAATGGTTCTACTTTTATTCGCAAGCCATGTACTGCTATAAATGGTGGTAAAAAGGAGTGTTTGAAGCATAGACGGACTGTTTCACTCGATATCCATTTTCCATATTCATTTACTCGAGAAAGACGACGGACAGATGACAAAATTGCCGGGCTAGTGCAAACAATATTGGTTTGAATTTCTTCATCCGATAAATCAATATCCACATTCTTAATGATGCCGTAACAAAAATTAACTTCAAAAGCTTTTTGAAATTTCCAGTCTTTTTCCAATAACACTTTATTAGACATAATTTGTGTTATTCCATTTTCAGTTTCACATTCCAGCTTAATTTTATAGGGAGACAAATATCTTATTTTAATTATTTCTGTAACGTCAACTATGTTTTTTAATAACCTTGCTAGTTCAAACTGTTTTGGTAATTTTTCTTTGCAAGATATATAGACTTCGTTTTTTTCTTCCCACATCTTTTTATCTTTCCTCCTTGATAGAGTTACCCATTGGTCTTCTGTTCCATTTACGTTCTCGTTCAAGTTCTCATCTCTTCCCCGTTTACTTGGCCTCGATATTTCATAATTCAACTCTTTATCCAACAAATCTTCTTTTAAAGTATCGACAGAGCCCGCCATAATTTCGTCGTTCATACAATCATCCATTAAGCCCATATTGTCATATTCCTCATTATTGGTAAAATCCTTTTCTATAATTTCATCCATTACTAATGCAAATATATTGCATGATTCAATTCGAGACGGCTTATTACAAACCGGTTTTATGCCGCAGCAAGAAGCGGACACTCAATGCGCCGTTAACAGAGATGTTTTTCGCTTGAGAATATTAATACACAACCACCTCGCGCGAGTAACCATTAACGACTATGTCATAATACTTGACATATTCAATATTTTTGACACGTCATTCCAGTCAACAGACTTAGATGTCTCAGAATAAACTGCACTAAACTTCGTCATAGGTCACGATCAGGAACATCAGAACAATACGAGAAGGCAATTGAAAATCTGGAATTCGAAAGGATTTTTCTTTTGTTGTGTATGGGTGACTTAACCTTTCGAAAGACAAGAATATAGACCAAAAGCAAGTAAAGTAATTATTTTTCAAAATGTATTTTTTTTTCATGTAGATATGGAAATTTTCTCTTTAAAACCTTATATTTTATGTCAAAATTGAGCTTTAAAAATTGTAATGTAGCTAACATTATTAAGCAATGATTACCGAATGGGTGTGTGGTCTAGTCGTTTTTTTTTTTTTAAAAAAAAAAAGAAAATCTTACTTTGTCTATGAATTATATTAACAAGGACGATCAGATCATTAAGAGTCGTCGAACCATCAGATATAAAAAAGCACCTTTCGATAAACTTTATTGCATCAAAGCCAGCTAACCGCGGAAACTATAATAGTAATTCTACTGTTCTCTAGGCAGACTTTTTCATAAGTCAATGTAAGCTTATCCAAAAGAAATAGGAATAAAATTAAATATTTAAAACAATACCGCACATTTTACAATTAGGTACCTGGTATCATTTAGTGTTTTTGTTATAGAATATTTTTTTTTGTTTTTTTTGTATGTCTATACTGTTAGCCCTGTTGACTATTACAGCGTCACCGGGGGAGCGGGTAAAGAATATTAAACTATACATTTATTGGTTGAATTTTAAATTTTGTCTACTTACCTTTGAACAACACGCCACGTGTACAGTAGATTGCATCAAACAAACCAGATTTTTGTTATTTTATAAAATCATTTAACAGGTTAACCCATTAATATTATTGATTTAAAGATTTTATTTTTGTTTTATATTTTATTAGTGCCATGAAAACTATATTCAGAGCTGTTTGCTTTATTTTATAGAATATTTTCTGGAATTCTAAGGGGTAATAAAATAGATTCCTATATTAAAGCCTTTCCTTTCAAGGTGTTTTTTGTATTGCTTATTACAGTAATTACCTTATTAGGAAAAAAAGGTGAAGCTATTGTTTAGCTGAACAGGTCTGTTAGTATTTTCAATGCAAACTTGGCTTGTAAACTACAACTTTAAGTTTAAAGATAAGTTTGACAATCCTAGAAAACTATGCCGAGACTATCTTTGGTTTTTTGCCATGATTATGTTTAAATGTGTCTATTTTGATGATTTGATTTTTTTTCTGTGCAAGATCATATTACCAAAGAATAATACAATATTGCAACGTTTATTTTTAAATATTAATTTAGCTTTGAGTATGATGTTTCATGACGACAACATGTATTTTTTTTTGAGATGAAAACTTGACTTTGTATTGTTAATTTTTAATTTAGTTAATTTCTTGACTACTCCTAACGTGATTAGAGTCTTAATTTGTATTAGTTACTCTTTTATACCTGTTTTCAGAGTTATTCCTCTCGAAGTTTATTACTTCATTCCGTATATTTTTTTATCCACGACCATTCGCACTTGTATGTGTGGGACTCTCTTATTTCAATTTTATTTTTGTTAAATAAGATTTATCAGATTTTGGATTTTTTTATATATGGTCTTTAATATCATAACATATCTTAGCTAATTGCTTGTTTTATTGCTAGCTTATACTATGCTTATTTTATTTAAATTTCTATAATTAAATTTTTCCTTTTTGTATATGCTAACATTTCGTACATATACATATCTGGCTACTTACATAATTTATAACTTGCTTAACGTCTTTACTATCCTATGCTTTTTTTGTAATTAAACTCTCGTGGACCGTGATGATTATTTAATATATATTTATCCGGCTATAATCAGCGGTGAAAAAGCCGCGAGTCCGCCATGCTTCGAGCTCATGAACAGGAACCCCCAAAGAAATCGAAACTAGTCGGGCGAAATTCCGATTAAATTACATGATTATAGCCGGGTAAATATATATTTAATATCCTTTGCTTATTTATACAGTGTTGAAAATGCATACTAAACTTAATCTACTAAATAGTTTTATTTCTACATATAAGATGTTTAAATATTTTGAAAGCATACATCAAGATCTTTTCCAATTTCTATCGTTTGCTATTATGTCCTCTATATTTTCATTAATTATTTCAAAAACGTAGATATTGAGAATTTCAAATTATAAGACATTTTACTGTATTTTTTTGTCAAACATACACTAATAGAGACAAAAAAGAGATACCTATGTCGTTGAATGAACACAATTACTGTTAAGCTTTTCAATTGTTGTTAATTAGGTTTAGCATCATTGTCGAGTTTCGCTTTAGGCCAAATCACTGGTAATTATGTTTCGCGGCTTCATTCGACGCGATAACTATTATCACGATGTAGTTACATACAAAACATTTAACTTGTATATTTATTGAAATTATAAGGTATATTAAATAAAAGTGGCAAAAAAATGAAGAAACAGAAGAATTTATTCTATTAAAATGAAAGGTTCGGTGACCAAACTACCAAAACAGTTAAATAACAATAAAAAAAAAGTCCTCGGTGTTATGATTTAAAAATATTTTGCAATAAATGTTGACTTATTCCTGAGGTGCGAGAATACAATACCTGGATAACACTGTTACAAATAATTTTGACAAGTACTATTGAAGTTCTAAACAGCAATAAAATAGTTTACTCTATTATGGGGAAGCTAATTCTTTCGATTGGTTTAATATTTTGTGTGTTTTAATTACAAAATTAGGGAACTGGTCAAACTGCTTTTGTGTAGCTGCGACACCATCTACACAAAGTAGTGTCTTTTCATTTGAAACATATGTTTGTGTATATAATTAAGACTTGACTTTTAAAGTTCGACTTTTATTAAAAAGAAAAGCTTGATAATCCAGTAAATTATGAATAAATATTTTTTCTGTTTTACAGTGACTACGTTTTAAAATTTGTATTGTTATTTTCGATTTTGGAAGAAATGTAATTTTAAATACATATTTTATACACATATAAAAGTAGTTAGTAATGACTTAAGTTTTAAATTGAATTTTATTACCAATTAGTTATTAGTTAACGCGTGTGATCACATGCTACAAAATGTCGTTGTGATTGCGTCCTATTCATGTTTAGGATACAAGTTCGCATCGGATTGTCTATGTTAATAATTACGTATACGCTATCGACACATCCTTCCTATCCCACCTCTCCTCTTATTATTTATTATTTATTTATTGAATACTTTATTGCACACAAAACATAAATAAAAGAAAAAGAAACAAATAAAAATGCACAAAAGGTGACTTACTCACTCTTACTCACTTCATTCTCTAAGACGAGTTAGACGGTGGACTCACTAATATAAATAGGAGTTCACCAGCCGCGTAGTCGCATTTTGAGCTATCATCCGGACCGCATCAAATGTCACCCAAGATAACTAAAGAGATACCAGGTAACCGTTCAAAAACTCCGATATGAGGTCACTGAGTTCCAATTTTCCCGATACCTTGAGAAGCTTCACACGTAGTCATATTACCCCACAGGCTTCATGGTGGATTCAAGAACCCATACTAAGCTAAACTTTGTACAAACTATTTGATGAATTTAATAAATCTTTATACTACATATTATATTTTGTTAACTCGAAATATCTAATAAACGGCAATATAAACTTATCCTACTCTAAATAAACGCCTTCTTACAATACTACTTTTTATTGAAACTCTCTTACAATTGTTGTTGCTCGCCTTTGGAACTCTCCTCAGAAACATATTTTTGAGGAAATCCAGTTGTTGGAAATCCAGCCTTTAAAATTAGAGTTAAAGAGAATTATCTCTCTTTAATAACTTAAATTATTATTAATAAACGATGAAGTATGTATATATGTATGTATGTATGTAAATGTGTGTATGTATGTAAATATCTAACATTAATATATTCACAATTATGTTATGTATATATTTGATGTAGTCTATTTAATTTATATATTAAAAATATAATTAAATCAATGTTTATGTTTTTATTATACTACGTGGCCGACTGTATATTTATAATGTTTTTATCTTACTTTGGAAGATAATACTATAATGATGAAACTGGGAGATATCTCTTAAAGAGATAAGTTCAACCTTTGAATTTTTTTTTCTTTGTATACTTTTATATTTTGTAAATTTGTATGGTACATAAATAAATAAAAAATAAATAAACATTTAAGGAACCCTTCATATGTAACTGGAAGGTGAAATCAGACCTGAAAATTGCTGGAACTAGTAAGATGTAGGCCATAGAGACCTAAAATTCTTAGAAATTATCATTCCTGACAATGTAGACCTTCGTTATCACATATATACATATTGTATACTCAGTTATTGCATATTGTTATAAGTGACTACTTAACCGGTACAAAAAAATTACCTCATTGGATAGTAAAAGAGGATCTTTAATTTAAATGCTGGCTAATAATATTGTTCGTATGTTATTCTTGGGAACTAACCTTTTTTTCAGCATTAAAAGTTTACTTAAGGCCATATGTATGTCTCCGGGACTTCAGCACGTAAGTTGTGCTAGTCTTAAACAAGCATTGTAAAATAAAAAAAAATATTATAAATTAAAAAAAAATCCGATACAAAAATATCTCTAAAAAGAATAACTAGCAAAAGCTCTCTTAGAAATCTTTTGGTAGCTTTTTTTGATCAAACATAGCTAAGAAGTATTTCGACGGCCCAGGCTTTCGATTAAAAATAATTGCAATCAAATCCGTTCACGCATTTGGCTGCTAGGATGCCACAAACAGACACACATATACAGATACACAGTTCAAACTTATAACACCTCTCTTTTTGGGTCGGGGGTTAAAAAACAATAAGTGTGATGTTTGAAAGTTAATCTAACTTAAATCGATAGTGGGTTAGTGGGTAATTACCATCGGTTAATAATTGTTCTTTCTAAGAGACGAAGCTTCTTAGCAATCCATGGATTCACCGTGCGGGTGCCGGGCCCATCGCGTTGCAAGGAGAGAAGTGCAAGCAGTGCCTGGGACTTGCGACCCAGGAGTAGGTTTAAGGGGCCCCTTTATTATGCGCAAAAACGCTCACCTTCACCCTCCACACTCCTCTCCCTACCTAACCAAATTTGGAAAGTACCTACTAATGCCGCCTTTGAAGTACGTTCTAGAAATGAACCGATGCTTGTTCTAGAAAGGCCAAGATCTTTAAGTAGGCTATAGAGAGATTTTGCTGTTATACGTCTCGCTCCCACTTCTACCGCGTACAAACTAACTATAAATTTATTCCTGATCAGTTCGTTGGTTAGTTCGTAATACTTATTGAGCTTGAATGTGTGATCCTTTGGGATGTTTGTTTCCCAAGGAACAGTAAGCTCCACAAGTATCACGCGTCTCAGATGTTTCGAATACAGGAATAAGTCCGGTCTGGATGACGAAACACCAACATCCTCAGGGATTTTGTAATGCTTTTCATACGTGTCCATCGTGAGAGTCCAATCAGGAGCCGCGCCTAATATTGAATAAGGCTTCGCTTTTGATTTTTTGGAGGAGCCTTCTTTTACGAATTCTACAGATCGTTTGGTGGTTGTTATACCCTTCCGCGCTCTTGTTACTGAAAGACTAACCGCTTCCCGAATAATTTCTAATTCCTTATCGTGGCGACGCAAGTATTGACCTTTATCTAGAAGTACCCTACACCCTACTAATAGGTGTTTAGCGGTTCCTATTGCCTCCCCACAGATGTTGCAAGACTTTTCGGTGGCTTTGCCCCATTTTACTAAATTACTTTGATCTGGGAGAGTCATTTGGAATGCAGTAAGATAGAATTTTAATAATGCTGGGGACCAATCATAAATTAAGGTGCGCCACTTCAAAGCTAGTGGAATACAAAAATCTCCTATGGTCACCCATTCGTTTTGAATTTCTAGGCTCATCGCGTGGAGTCGGTAATTATCGTTTTCGTCTTGTCGAATAAAAGATTTTGTTATGTCTATGTCTTGAACTTTCCTACTTGATCCTAGCCCTACTTTATTTGTTTGAGCACCTATCATAAATTTTTTATGGAATTGAAGTCGTGACTCGAGCTCTGAGGCAACTTTGTCTTTTGGGAGAGAAGTTACAGTATCATCTTTAGATTTTCCGATGATATGTCTTTTGGTAACTCTTAGATGTTTGTAGAGCTCCGATGGTTTCTTTAATTTTAATCCAAAGTTGTTTCGGTCTCTAAATAAGGTTGAAAAGTCCGCTGAGTGCGCTAACCCGAGCCATAACTTCAATGTCTTTATGACGCTTGCATCTAACTTTGACAAAAGGGTTTTATTTATATCATACACGAGGAAAGGCCAATTTAGACGTGATGTTAAATAATTATCGTAAATCCAAGCTTTTTTGACGTTACTTATTGGTTGGTTGTCTACCTTTTTGAGATCGTTTAAAAAGCTATCGACTATTACATCCAACGATGGAGTACGGCCTTGGTAATCGATTTTTTTACCTAAAAATTTAAACGGAGCTGCTTCCGTAACCGTACTAACGCACTGACCGCCTATTATAAGACCCGGATCGTAAGAGGTATATTTGGTATTCCGTCTACCCAGACACAGACTAAAACATTTACTTGGTTTTGTCTTCAATCCGCGGGTCCACGTAAAGAAATTCTCAACTACATTTAAAAGTACCTGATATTGTTTCGGATTACGTGTCAGTATCGCGAGATCATCTGCAAAAGCTAGTATGGATTCTGTGTATTTGTTGTTGAACTTAAACCGATAGCCCCATTTTTTTTCATTTCTAATTAATTTGTCTATTAAAATATTAATAACTATATTAAATATAATAGGAGAGATACAACAGCCCTGAAATAAGCCAACGTTATAATTAAGTGGTTTATTATTTATTGATGAAAGCCGAAGAATTATTGATCCACATCAATAATAAGAAGGTGGCGTGTTTAACATCCATTAGCAGTGAAATGTACTATGGCAGAGCGAGTTATCTTCACATAGCCCTTCCGCTTCCGTGACCATGAAATGTCATAAAATTATTCCACATAAGTAATAAATGTTATGAATTTATTTTATCCAATAGCCGTTTGAGATAAGTAAACGGTTCACTTACTTACACGTTCACTCTCTTAATACATATTAATTGTAAATTTAATTATTTTTATTTAGTTAACCTTCAATTCTTCAATATTTTTAATATGTTAGATAACATGTCACAAAAACTTGTGTGACTAAACCGACAGTTCGAAAACGAAAGTTAATTTCACGGGCGGTGGATGCTGCTTTAGCATTCATCTCGGTCGAACAATCCTCAACGCGGCAACCATTAATCACCAGCGTAAGAAGAAACCATTTCTTTCTTTTATCTTTGGTGCAAATTGCATACTGCATTTATACTTTTACCATTAAGTAAAGGAATATTAATTCTTCTTAATAAATAGATGTGTATTTTTTATATAAATTAATTGGGAATGGTTCATATTTATAAATGTTGTGTAAAAAGTTTGGTGTATTTTAAATATTTAGGACGGTTTTTTAGGTTAATCAACTCAGCCTAAAGATGTCTTAGTTTTGTGTAGAATTAGTTATTAAACATTTTAATGTAAAGTGTTAACTTTGCAGTGGAATTGTTTTTCATAAATACTGATTAGTATTAGATCATTTTAACTGTGAAAAAACAATATAAATATATAACTACCACCTTTATAATAGAAGTATGCATAAACTTCAGATTACTTCTAATGCCTAATAATGGCCCTGCTTGACTAGAATTGTACCATAGTGTGTAGCAAAATGTCTACGTCGTAGCAAAGTGCCTTTATGGCACGCCCCTATACTTTTAGCTTGTATAAATTATTTATTATTATTATTAGTATATTAGCTTTATGATCTAGCTGATATAGTAATAAAAAATGGTGATAGTAATAAAAAAGGTGCCGCCCAATGTTAATTAATCATTATAGTTGTCATTTCACTCAGATTCATAAAAGTAGATAGATTATAATATAGGAAATATTTTTGTCTTTTCATTTCCTTTGAATATTATGATAATTAAATTTCAAATAAATATATAATTATACACGCTTTCTTTTTTCATAGAACCGACTGTTCAATTCACAAATTTATTTCTTTATTTACTTAATTTTTTTGTTAATTATCACATTTATATAAGATATATATAATTTAATATAGATTAAACTCCTATAATACGACGTGGTGTATGTCTATTTAAATAAAAAAAGGAAAAATATAAGAACAATGTTTCTTAGTGTCATAAGTTATTCCTGATTATCAAAACCTTAATTTGCATACAAAAGAATATAAGGTGATTTTTACGACGATTCTTTTATGGTGTGACTTTAATATAGAAAGCATGTAATTGCTTATTACAAATTGCTTGTCCCAAGTGATTTTTTTAACATGAAAACGTTTTACAAGAATAAAAAATAAAAGAATATGACCTACACAAAATTTGAGATACATAACGGTTAATGCAAAACTGCAAAAATGTCCAATTCTTGAATTCAAGATCTATGTGGACAGTTAAAAAATAAAATTTAAATATATGTTCGTACAATTTTATATAATAAATATAAAACTAACTATTCGTACCTCTTTCGTGTAATGATAACTCCAAGACCAACCAAGGCTGGGTAGTGTATGGACTATTATAAAATAGCTACAAACTACTTCATAGCAGTTCAACAGAAGATCTAGTTGATGGCTATCTGTCTAATGTGCTACGGACTATCTGTTCGGCTCGTACACAAAATTTAGTAGGTTCTGATTCAACAAAGAAAAGTTAGTAGTTGTACCATTGCTGACGAGTTTCGTTTGAGGCTAGATCACTGATAAAATCTCTAACTATCGTTGTAAGCATTTATTAACAAACTATTTACAAAATAATGATTGGGATATTAATACGGTTAAATTATTTTTTAATTATATTCTCGAATGCAATTAATTATTTTTAAAAATATCGTATAACTTTTAATGATAAATAAATATACATTATATTGTTTATAAAAAAAGTTTTAACAAATAATTAGCTTAATAGAAAATATGAGCTTTGTATAGATATTTCCTAAGAAGTTAAAATTTATTATATATTTACTAAGTTATTATTTTTTAAATATTAAACCAAATCACATCAAACTATACTTTAGGCTGAGTGCATAAATTTATTTGATGAGAAGATTTATATATATTTACAGAGTTTTACCACGTAAATTATATGAGGACCTACAAGACTAGTCTCGAAACGATTCGAGATTCTTTATCATGAGCAAGAAGGTTGGCGAAGTCGCAGCGTGAACAGATTCCGGTTAAGCATGCTGAAGAATGCAAAAAGGTTTGAAACTACAGGTGCAATTCCGATATAACGTGATTACAGCTGCGCAAAAATATGTAAGAGATATATCATATATCTGGAAATACAATCGCCATAGATCTTTAAATAAAAAATAATGAGGAGATCGTAAAATATAACATTCTTACTATAAAAGTAAATGCACGTAGATTTGAGATAGATCACACAGTCACGGTTATTTGATTTTCTTGTACGACAAAATGCACGCACGCCTCTACGGGATCCTGTTTCCGACTGTGCACTTACTAGAGCATTTACATATTGAACTTCAGCAGCAGTCTAAGTTTGAGTTTTGTTTATTACAGTTTTATATTAATACGTAAATAAAAAAAGAGTTTGTATATAAATAAACAAGCTACTAAACAGTAATTAATTAGAAACAAGGCTAATATCATTAAAAATAATTTCATGCTCTCCTCATTCGTGAAAATAATTCAATGTTTTTAAAGACTAGATTAATTTTGTATTAATTAAAAAAAAACATTTAAACACAGACAGAAAAGTTTTTTTTACAGTAATATAAGCATATAGAATTACCAATTTATCCACATGGGCAAGGATTGAACTATCGAGAGATATAATATTTAACATTTTTCTATTATAAATGAAAATGTAAGAAATAAGAAAAAAAGGTCTTCATGCTTTACTTCTATTTAAGTAAGTTTAATACTCTATTATATTTTACAATTATGAAATGTACATACTTTCTTTTCTATGAAACAATCATAATGGATATCGTTCGGCCCATATACGCCCATATCGGCCCAAAAAACAAGAGGTTCTATAGGTTTTACGTTTGTATCTATGTATTTGTGTGTCTATCTGTGGCATCGTAACAGCCAAATTAATGAATAGATTTCATTGCGGTTTTTTTAATCGAAAATTTTGTACTTTAAGATGGTCCTTAGCTATTTGGTTTAAATAAAAACATTACTTTCCAATTTTTTTATGGGGCTGGGGCTTTTATGGGGCTGGTGATAGGCTCAATATGTAGTATTACTAAATAACACAAAATCAGTGTTTTCGTAGGTTCAATTAGTACAATATAGAAAACAGTAATGTAACCTTAAAAAACCAGAAAGAATGTATAACTTTATAAAATATGTCAAAAAAAGATTTGTTTCTTTCTTTCAATAATATCTTTAGGTGTAATTAAATAGTTCATAAAAGGAAAACCAATTCTTTTAAAAGATATTTTGTTCTGTTTTTATTGCAGTAACAGGGAACAGAGAGTGAGGTCATTGTGTACCTGTCAGATCAGTTGATCTGTTTTGTTTTAAACGTTTTCTGTGTATACAATGTACTCTTTGATTGTGAAGGTATTTTCTATAGACTGTAATTTTATCTTAAAAAATGTGTGGTAATCCTAAAAGAAAAAAATATTTTTTCAGATTAACCATAATTGTTTTCAAATATTTAAATTTTTGATAAAAAAAATGAATATATAATTAAAAGTTAATACAAATATCTTTAAAAAAATTACATAATAAAATGAAGTTTCAGTTCGTAAGCTATATTTAGATACCAAAGTAAGTAAAAATCGTATTCGCTTCTTTTGCTTACCTTGGTTTGTTTTGACTGGTAGGTATTTATTTTCGGAGTTCCTTCGGAAAATGAACATCTCGGAGTTCATTTAGTCTTGCTCGGTTTAAGTTAGCGCCTGAGATCACACGGTCCATCGCATCGCTTCATGCTGGATTCAAGTCTCTCTAATTCGGGATAAGTGCTCACTTCGCAAACTCAATGAGCTATAAATAGAATATTCTTTTGAATCATGTCTTATCTGACGTTATGGGACTAGACATTCAATACTGTTGAAAATTACTTTAAATAAAACCTCTTACCTACATTAATATCATTCAAGTAGCGTACCGTTCTAGGCGAACTAAAATCTTATGTTGTTGTTATTTCCTTCCTCCGTTTTATAGTTTAAATACATTTTGTACTCCTTTTATTTTGTCGTTATGATAATCATTATAAATACCACCTCGCTAAAAATGTAGTTTTCCCAGTAGTTAAGTGTAGTACCCGATAGCAGAAACGATGGTTGCATTTTGAAGGTTACTAACATTAAAAACAACGGTAACCCTCATGTCCTGAGCGGGACGCCATAGATCGAAATCACATTCATCGTGTTGTTTCAGTATATTTGTAACTTTAGCATTTAATTACTTGAAACGTTTTCGTTACTTTGATTTTCCAGTCTGCACAACCGTGATTTTATACATGTATAATGTATCTATATACATTATACAAAGACGATCACATATAGAATGCTTAATTCACCGAGACGGCCAGCGAGACGGTAGCTCAGTTGATAGAGCGACAGGACGGTTTCCCAGTAGTCGCGGGTTCGAGTCCCTGCCCGTGTCGGTTTATTTTTCATTCTATATTTATATAAATCTGTAAGGAGTAAAAGTTACTCTTAACAGTGTTTAAAACCTTTGTATTATATAAATAATCATTGCTGTTTTCTATTCCGGCCATTATTTCATTAGTACGTGGTCTAGGGATTAATGTACTGTATGAATCACTGCCCGTATCGGTTTATTTTTCTTTCTATATTTATATAGATTTAAATAAGCTTTACATGGCTTTACGTGTTTATAGATATTTTTGAACATCAGTTTCGGTAGTGACATCTTTTCAATATATATCTATAATGAAAAGTTAGAAACATTGGTTATGATTTTCGAAAGAAACCTAATAGATGTCATCACCGTACCGATAAAGACGATCACATATAGAATGCTTAATTCACCGAGACAGACAGCGTTACGGTAGCTCAGTTGGTAGAACGACTGAGACGGTTTCCCAGTAGCCGCGGTTTCGAATCCCTGCCCGTATTGGTTTATTTTTCATTTTCATTAGAATATTGATAGATTGATAGTATTCATTAGAAATAATTTGTAATTGTAAGTAAAATTTACTATTATAAATTTATTTAGTTTTAGATCTTTTTTTTTTTAATGCAATTTGTAAATCTTGGGCATAAAACGCCTTATTGATAATTATTTTACCTCCACCCCGTTCGTCGAGTGGTTAGCACAGGCTCCTAATGTGTCGCGGCGCAATGGGGCTCGGGTTCGATTCCCGGCGGAGACAGACATTTATGTGATGAGCATAGATGTCTGTGTTTCTGGGTTTGGCCGTTTATTAAATATATTCTCTGTATTGATATGTGTATTTCTATGTATTTGTATCGTTGTCAAACACCCTTAACACAAGCAAATAATTTGCTTACTTAGGGGTTAGATCAATGTGTGTAATTTGTCCTGGTATTATTATTATTATTATTATTTTCTTTCTTTGTCGTAAAATAAATTATTTATAGTATGTATTCATAAAGTAACGTTACATAAGAATATAAAATAACGCTACACAAATTTTGTATTCATGAGCGATGAAACGAGAGAAACTAAAGTTAATTTTATAGAAGGCGGATGGTACCTCAACACTCATCTCGCTCGAATAATTATTATTTAAGAAGCTACCATTAAAACTAGTGCACTCTGGCACTTCACAAGTCCTGACATAATATAATTTCCCTGAAAGATTGGTGATTCTTCAAAAGAAGACAATAGATTTGTTTTATTAAATTTAAGTGTACAACTAAAACAACAACACCAAAAAAAAACGATTTATTCTCACAATTCACAATAATTAAAGTAAATTCGAATAATCGCTTGTAGCCTTTTTATTTCTTTACAAAATAAATGTAGATTATTATTATCTATTTAAATATATGCTAATAGGATTTCATTTGTACCTTTTAAGGATCTCTTAGCAAAGATTATTTTGCTTGAGTTATTATGGATGAAACTCAGACAATCCTCTGTGTACCAGAATATTTAAAACAATGGACGGGGCCTTCTAAGAATTTGCCTTTTAAATGGTTAAGAGATTGTTTTTAGAAATTTACATGCTAACATTATGTACAATATTATTTCAACAAAAGTTGGTGCAATCGATAATGGTAATATTTTTTGTGAAGTTATCCTACTGTATTTTGAAAGATATAAATTGGATAGAGCCGGACGCTATACACTCTCCTTTACCCTATCTGGTATCCTACTCGTTTTTTTCTCCTATACAATTCTTCCATTAGTATAGGTGTTTTTTGGTTGAGTAAACCAGACAAAAGGTAAGCTTTTTATATAATAATTAAACTCATGGGGTGTTTGTTTACTGGTTAGTGACCCAGACTGATAAGTCAAAGATATTGGGTTCGATATCACCACGGGAAAATTTATTATTTTATTGATTAATTTATTGATTTTTTTTTGTTTTAGTTTATTCTGTGCTTGTTATTTCAACGTTTGTAAAACCCCCGTAACACATAATTTTTTTATTTTAATGCGGGAGTTGTTAAATTTATTTAGTTTATTTATTAAAAAATATAATAAGTATTTTAATATTTCATAATATATATCGCATTAATATAAATATATATTTATATATGTATGTATATTATATATATATATATGCATGTATATATATATATGTATATATAAGTGTATATATAATATATATAATGCTAGATTCAACACATTCATGCCTGTTCCGGTTGGGAATTGAACATATACCCCATTTATGAAGCTATACTTGCCACTATGGTTAGGCGTAGGCAGGTAATACCATAGGCGTCTGGGCTAACAGCTATAGTACCATAGTATACATACATATATATATTGTGTCCATGACACTATGTCTTACAGTATTCTGTTTTGAGGATCAGAGGTAGATGTACAATCTATTTTTATTTTACACAAGAGAGCAATGTAAGCCATAGCCTTAAAACTGTTTTCAAAGAGGCTACTATACTCATGTTTCCATAACTCTATATCTTACAACTTACAATATATACGCCCGGATATAACACAAAGTTTCAGATTGTTCAACAACTTACTTAATATTTTACTACATCTAATCATAAAAACATAAGTACAAGTAAATTAATCAACCTAAAACTACAATTTGATAAACAAGGAAGTAGAGGGAAGGTAAGAAGGCAATAGTTAGGAAGTGTATTTTGATATAATATAATCTCTAAACGAATCTTGTTTCTGCTTAGAAATGAAAATATCTTTTTTCTAAATATTTTTTTTGAGACCTTAAAAAGCCTGTTTTCTTTAAGAAAAAGTTTTTTTTTATAATTTAAATTGATCTATATGTGTATAATCTATAAGGTTATGTTCTTGTAGGTATAGCTTAAAGGGTTGTAGTAATGCTATTTACTATTTGATATGATTCGTAAATCAATTGAAGATTTAGAAAATTATAGATAATATAAGACATTTTATGTATAACAAAAAAAAAATAAATTCATTTTTCACTTTAGTGTAAAATAACCGAAGAAATGAAGAAAAAAATAAAGAAATGGCAACCTCAACACTCTTCTCTTTTGAGTGATTATGACTAAAGACGTTACTATTTCTAGTCTTATATTACACGAGCTGTTGCCCGCGGCTCTGCCCGCGTGTAGGTCGCTTTTCGTGTAATCTTTAGAACTTTTAAAGAGGAACAATTTCATAGAACATCATTTTTGGGTAACTTTCACCGTTCTCGCAGCGCACGCAGTTTTTTGTTTTTTTTTTACACCTTGCGTTAGAATATTCAAGTTTTAGTATCATCCCTAATTTTTTTGAAAATAAAACATAGCTTATGTCACTCAAGAATAGTGTAGCTTGCCAACAGTGAAAGAATTTTTGAAATCGGTCTAGTAGTTTCGGAGCCTATTCATTTCAAACAAACAAAAAAATAATCAAACTTTTCCTCTTTATAATATTAGTATAGAAGTATAGATAAATCCCTGAAAGAGAGTTATTATTATTATTATCTGAGAGCACGGCTGGGCAGGCCTAAGAGAGCCCAGTATCACTGCGACCTAAAAGATCTATTGTGATCGCCACTGCCGACAGTTTACTGCATAGGTCTGCCACTCTGAGGTAATGCAGAATTTCCTTTGCAGTGAGGTGTCGGACATCCACTGGGTCCAGGATGTGTCTCTCCAGGGTATCACTGCATTTATCTCTATCCATCTTCTATGCACTCGCATAGAAAATGGATCGGGGATCCACCTCATGGCAATACCTGCACACTTTTCCATCCTCTAATTTGAGGGTCGCTAGGTGCTTATTGAGACAAAAGTGTAAGCGTTCTAGTTATGATACGTAAATTATTTCTGCTCAGCCTAATTCGCTCTTTAGCTGCTTTCGCAATAAAAGGTTTTAATAAGGGCTTTGAAATGCTTGAGGCCAAGGATTTTCTCCCAACGCCTTATAGCATCACACCTATGGAGGTTATTCAGGGTCATACGAGCTAGGCTGTTTGGAACACCACATATTGGTTCTGGACCGTATGTTTTGCTCTCAGCTACTGCACAGGCCAGCTCATTAGCAATCTCGTTTACGATATGGCCCTCGTGGCCCCGGACCCATCTTAGAAAAACTCTGTTTTTGCAGCTCAGAGTATCCAATTTCGTCAGGCAGTCAAGCACTAGTCTTGAAGTGATAGTATACGAGTTTAGGGCCTTTAGTGCCGCCTTGACTATCGCAGTTGATGTAAATGGTCCTATTCGTGTAGTTGCGCTGAAGGTTCAGGGTCACACAAGCAATTATGGCGTATACTTTTGCTTGAAAAATGGAGGTGTACTTACCCAGGCTTAAGCTTTCCCTGTGGCCAGGGCACTCTCCATATACCCCGCATCCTACATTAGGCCCCATTTTCGATCCATCGGTGTACCATTCAAGGCAACTGTTCCCCCAGGGCAGGTCTGTTGACCATTCTTTCTTTGTCGGTATTTCCACAGAATAGTTCTGTACAAAATTGCAGTGTGGAACCACGCTGTCGCTATCATCGCCAATGAAAGAGAGTTACAGAAGAACTATACAAAGACACGACCTGGTTATGTATTGACTTGGTGAACGCCGTAATTATGGTATTTCTCTATATAACTATTATGTCAATAGCAATATTGATAAAGTAAATTATGTTAAAACGAAGTACGATAACTTTTGGGTTGTTTTTTCATTTGACTTCTTCTGTAACGGTCGTTATGTAAAAAATACAAGAATATTTTTATAATATTCCATGACCATCCGGACGCGTCTTAGCATTCCAAATACTAAACAATCGACCTGGAAAGTACATGACCAAAATATAGCGGCTCTGTTAGAGCACCCGGGCTCAAATCAGGTACTCGATGCGCAAGTAGAGACTTTCCAAAATACTATTTACGACTACTTTAATGAGCACTATCCACCTACGAATCGTTATGCTCACAAAAATAAAGAAAACGGTTTTAAATTGAAAATGAGGAGGAAAAAAAGAGATCTTATAAAGAAACTTCGTATAGCCAAAGCCTTAGGCGATAACCAACTTAGTCACCAACTGTCTAGGGCATTGCGATCAATTCTTAAACTTATCCAAGGTATAACAAATCAAATAACGAAAAATCGTGATAGCTTTGATCGGGCAAAACATGAAGTAGACTTTGATAAAAATCCTTTTAAATACTCAAAAAACATTTTCAAAGATCAAAAAGGTAAGCTTCTCTTGACCAACGAGCAAATTTTGGACCATTATAAAAGCACATACGAAGTGCCAGAAAACCAAAGACTATATGGGGATCCAAACGAACACAAACCTGAGACTCCTACTGAAGATTTTAAAGCCAACCCACCAACTTTGGAGGAAATCAATAAAATAATTAAAATGAAACCATCTAAGTCAGCACCAGGTCCGGATGGTATCCCTTATATAGTTTACAAAAAATGTCCGTCGCTCCATAAACATCTTTTAAATATATTCGGTAAAATCTGGTCAAGAAAGCAAATACCGGTATCATTCGGAAAAGCCCTTTTTGAGAAATTAAGAAAAACGACAATGTCAATAATCCCAAGGATACTAGACCGATAGCCCTAACAAATACAATTTCCAAAATATTTTTCTCTTTTTTACAAACTAAAATGACGCAATTCATGATTAACAATAGATATTTCAGGCCTAATCACCAGAAAGGGTTTTTGCCCGGAATTTCTGGATGCCTGGAACATAATACGTTAATATCGGAAAGCCTTAAAGATGCTAGAACTAGCGAGAGACAAATTACGGTTTGTTGGATAGACTTAGAAAACGCCTTTGGGTCGGTACGACATGAACTAATGATGTTCGCGCTTAAATGGTATAACTTTCCTATGGTAGTTCGCGACATTATTGCATCATATTATTCAAAATTAAAATTCTCAATAATTTTTAATGAAAACCACTCAAAACCACTTAATTATAACGTTGGTTTATTTCAGGGCTGTTGTATTTCTCCTATTATATTTAATATAGTTATTAATATTTTAATAGACAAATTAATTGAAATGAAAAAAATGGGGCTATCGGTTTAAGTTCAACAACAAATACACAGAATCCATACTAGCTTTTGCAGATGATCTCGCGATACTGACACGTAATCCGAAACAATGTCAGGTACTTTTAAATGTAGTTGAGGATTTCTGTACGTGGACCGGCGGATTGAGGACAAAACCAATTAAATGTTTTAGTCTGTGTCTGGGTAGACGGAATACCAAATATACCTCTTACGATCCGGGTCTTATAATAGGCGGTCAGTGCGTTAGTACGGTTACGGAAGCAGCTCCGTTTAAATTTTTAGGTAAAAAAATCGATTACCAAGGCCGTACTCCATCGTTGGATGTAATAGTCGATAGCTTTTTAAACGATCTCAAAAAGGTAGACAACCAACCAATAAGTAACGTCAAAAAAGCTTGGATTTACGATAATTATTTAACATTACGTCTAAATTGGCCTTTTCTCGTGTAGATAAAAATAAAACCCTTTTGTCAAAGTTAGATGCAAACGTCATAAAGACATTCAAAGTTATGGCTCGGGTTAGCGCACTCAGCGGACTCTTCAACCTTATTTGGAGACCGAAACAACTTTGGATTAAAATTAAAGAAACCATCGGAGCTCTACAAACATCTAAGAGTTACCAAAAGACATATCATCGGAAAATCTAAAGATGATACTGTAACTTTTCTCCCAAAAGACAAAGTTGCCTCAGAGCTCGAGTCACGACTTCAATTCCATAAAAAATTATGATAGGTGCTCAAACGAATAAAGTAGGGCTAGGATCAAGTAGGAAAGTTCAAGACATAGACATAACAAAATCTTTTATTCGACAAGACGAAAACGATAATTACCGACTCCACGCGATGAGCCTAGAAATTCAAAACGAATGGGTGACCATAGGAGATTTTTGTATTCCACTAGCTTTGAAGTGGCGCACCTTAATTTATGATTGGTCCCCAGCATTATTAAAATTCTATCTTAATGCATTCCAAATGACTCTCCCAGATCAAAGTAATTTAGTAAAATGGGGCAAAGCCACCGAAAAGTCTTGCAACATCTGTGGGGAGGCAATAGGAACCGCGAAACACCTATTAGTAGGGTGTAGGGTACTTCTAGATAAAGGTCAATACTCGCGTCGCCACGACAAGGTATTAGAAATCATACGGGAAGCGGTTAGTCTTTCAGTAGCAAGAGCGCGGAAGGGTATAACAACCACCAAACGATCTATAGAATTCGTTAAAGAAGGCTCCTCCAAAAAACCAAAAGCGAAGCCTTATTCAATATTAGGCGCGGCTCCTGATTGGACTCTCACGATGGACACGTATGAAAAGCATTACAAAATCCCTGAGGATGTTGGTGTTTCGTCATCCAGACCGGACTTATTCCTGTATTCGAAACATCTGAGGCGCGTGATACTTGTGGAGCTTACTGTTCCTTGGGAAACAAACATCCCAAGGGATCACACATTCAAGCTCAATAAGTATTACGAACTAACCAACGAACTGATCAGGAATAAATTTACAGTTAGTTTGTACGCGGTAGAAGTGGGAGCGAGAGGTATAACAGCAAAATCTCTCTATAGCCTACTTAAAGACCTTGGCCTTTCTAGAACAAGCATCGGTTAATTTCTAGAACGTACAAAGGCGGCATTAGTAGGTTCTTTCCAAATTTGGTTAGGTAGGGAGAGGAGTGTGGAGGGTGAAGGTGAGCGTTTTTGCGCATAATAAAGGGGCCCCTTAAACCTACTCCTGGGTCGCAAGTCCCAGGCACTGCTTGCACTCCTCTCCTTGCAACGCGATGGGCCCGGCACCCGCACGGTGAATCCATGGATTGCTAAGAAGCTTCGTCTAGTTAAATAGCTAAATGATAAAACCATCGTCTCGCTATTATTTATAAAATTAAAAGTCTTTCGCTTGGCTTTTAACTTCTATTTAAAAAATAAACTAGAAATATTTTTTATCACACTATAATCAACTTCAAATAAATAATGTTCAAAACAAACATCAAGACCATCTTGTAATAAATTAAAAATAAAACTTCTTATCATTAAGACACTTCTAAAAATGTACTTTCTTTATTAAAAAATATATGTACTTATAGTTATTTTTTTTTAGTCTTCTATATTAAGATCAATTCATCCATTATAATTTTCATCTCAAGTAATGATAGATTTTCATAATTTGACTGTCATCAGATGGAATAAGATTAAGAATAAATTACAGAAGGTATAGATTTTATATCATCCAATGGAATTAGTTTTCTAATTAAAAAATCGATGAACTTTGATATTATCACAGAATCTTCTGGACTTCTTGTCAAATTTAGTCCTTTTCTCTTTAGAATTTACTGTTGACTATAGATTTAGAAAAATCATTGTCCTAATATTCACTTTTTCTAGCAAAAATCATTCAACATTGTTGGAATTTTCCTCTTGAGATATTTTTTCCGATTTTTATTTAATTTAGTGTTATATTCGTGAGTTTCATTGCAAGTGGCATTCAACTCTGAGGAATCTAAATACCTGAAGCCTAACTCATTACCTTCTATTAGAATTAAATTTCCATAAGCGTCATCTACCTTGGTCCATATGCTGATATTTTTTTAAATTTCTGTTACCAAATTTCTCAAAGAAATTGAGATGGATATATTTAGTAATATATTTTGTATATTATCTTCTTTTGATTCATCTTCTTGTAAAATATTGATCTATGTAGTATAGCCGGAAATCTTTTTGTTTATATAAAAATATAAAACAACTAATGGTAACTTTTGTTCTTCAGCATGTCACCAGCTTTCTAAAGACCTCGTTTATTGAAAGAATTTAGAGCTGTTTTACCAATGGCCGTCGTAACAAAAGTACTTAATCAAAGAAGTGAACAACGGGTTGCACATTTTTTTATTGTTCCTCATTATATAGCTGGCGGTATTTATTCTGTTTCCAGTTAACAGCGTTACTAGAAGTAACGGCAACTGAAGATTCCTTAAATAAATACATTTTTACGTATTTTTTTAAACTGTGAAGTATTATTTTGAAAAGCATTATTCTTGTTAAATAAAGCCAGCAGACGGTTAACCTTTCTATTTTTGTTAATATTTTTCACTTTAACTTATTCATAATATCACTGTCGTCACTCACATGTCCTTCCGGCATTTCCTAATATGAGCTACTGAGACCCCTGCCGTGCACTCCGCCCCGCTCTCAAATACATGTGCAACGCAAATTATAATAACGAATCAAAGGTCATTACATTAACAAATTAACATAATACTAATGATTCTTTTCCATGGTATTAGTCTGGAAATCGTTTTAATAGTTTAAATAACTTTGCATTAGCATTTTATCCTAGTACGTACTAGTGACGTATCAAAAGTGTAGATTAAAACGTTGTTCTATTTAAAGTTAGCTGACTGAGTCACCGACGTGTGCACTTGTTCCGAATTATTCAGGGTTACTTGAATCTACTGTGAAGAGACGCGATGAAGCGTGTCAGCCCCCCGCACTAACTTAAACCCATTTCGTCTAAACGAACACACAGACACACATCACCCACAATAAAATAGAGCGTATTTGAACTTCCTTGTTTTACTTACTTTGGTGGCATCTGCAAATAGTGGCTAACCCTTTGGTTTCTAAAACGTAGTGTGCCGCATCTTTTGACAAAATTGTTTTCGGCTTGTGAATTTAAAAGGCTCATGACTTTATTGATACCAGAATACAGATTTTCTCTAAAACGTATATGCTTAGCTTAAAGTAATAATAAAGCAACATTAAAAAAATGTTTAGAAATATTTATTTTTATTATACAGTTATACTTTTGAACAAAGTTAACTTTTACAAGCCTTTGCATTGTGCTCTCAGAAAGCGATTAAAATAAAACAAACTCGACAGCACTGACCGCGCAGCTACACAATAGCTCTTTCTGTGTCCTAATACTACAAATAGAACAAGAAATACCAATGAGAGAATTTCGCTTTCATTAATAAAACGGTTATGTAATTACTCTTTAAGACATTCTGTAAAAAAAAATAATGTTTGTCGTTTTCACAACCAGATTAATCAATGTAATATGAAAATAAAGATTTGCTAGAAATATCAAAAGGCTTTGATTCATTCCAGCACATTGAATGTTCATTTGGAGGACTTTTTTGAGATAACAACTAAAATAAACATTTAAAACTAGAAATTAGATCCCGTAATTTTAGTCGGATATATTTAAATAATACTATTGTAAATAACTCACTAACAATGCTAAATATCATGAGGATAAATATTATTTTAATATTTTTTTCCACGTTTTCTAAACTAAAAATAAAAGTTTTTATTATTGATGTCTACTTTTATTTATATTTTGGTTTATCTTGTTATCTTGCTTGCTTGCTTCTTTGTTCGCACTTCACGGAAGAACTTCTACACGAAATATTTAGCAGTTAATTGGTTAATGTATATATATTTTATATTACGATCTCTCAATTTACGCATATTAAACTCAAAAACCTAATTATGGTTACATTATAAAAACAAACCAAATTTTATATAAATATATAAATAATCTAGACCGGATTTTGTTAAATCTCATAACATCCTAATCCAGCAATTTTTCTAGGCATAGCACATTTTTTAACTTTTTATTGTAAATTATGATTGCCTATTACATAACTTATTTATATTTAGAGTATTCATGACACCTTAAAAATATATATAAAACAGATCAATTAATACATGAGGCGTATATAAAATAAGCTCAAATACAACGAAATCACCAAAACTGATTATAATAACAAAGGGTTTAGAAGTCGATCATATAAAAAATAGTAGAAAAAAAAATAGTTTCTAAAAAAAATATGACTGAAGCAGTCTTCTAGATAATAATTAAAACTATTTTTATTTTAAAACCTAAATTATAAAGGATAATTCTCTATAAGATCATTTTTACTTTGGAAAACTTTACCCTTATCTTCAATCCGTCCATATTTCCACAGGAACAATATTTTAACATCAATTTATTTTCTTCGGCAACATTCCATAACCATACATTTTCCTGTTACAAATGTAAAGGAACCTCAATTTAGAAACATTAGATTTATATATATATATATATATATATATATATATATATATATATATATATATATATATATATATATATATATATATATATATATATATATATATATATATATATATATAAGTTTCACGGACTTTATAAAGTTAATGTACAAGTACTCGCTATCTACGTACACATGTACGTAGAGTCAACCGGTGCATGATTATCCATATGGTCGTTACAGATTGCTTATTCTTGAATAATACTCAGATAAAATCCAAGATAATAATCGTTATAATCAACAATAGTCATGAAAGTTTACTACTTGTGAGACAGTGAGGTTAACCTTTATACAACGTAAGCTGTCCCTTCCATGTCCTAGTTCTTCACACACTTAACCACGCCACCTACTGCTGTCTTCCAAAACTACAATCTATCAAACCTCAAATGACAACTTTAATTCATACCAAACATCATTACAACAGAAATATATGCTTGCCTAGCTTAACAGCTAATGTCATTCTGCAAAATGTGTTAAACTTTCGTTTGTGAAAGTATTCACATTGTTGAGAAATGATTGTGAAATCTATGTTTCAAGTTTATTCAAACCACGTATCACAGTGCGGAGAGACAAAATACAAACCGCGATATAGATGCAAAGAATCTCTTCGTAACATATACTTTACCTTACGATTGAATGAAAAATATGTGCATTATGGCATACTAAGTAGAAACGTGGTATTCGCATGTTTTGTACTAAAATAATGAGATATTTTATGTTGTAATAAAATCTGACAATATTTTTTTTATATATAATATATAATAACGCCACATATTTTTGTGATTCTGTCGAAAACGTTGTGTGTTGGTGAATTAATATGAACTGTAACGTCTAATAATGTTATGGCACGACATAACATTATTAGACGTTACAGCTTATCTATTCTACTAAATGGGACGATATTTAAATTAGAGATATCCTTTACAGTAATTGCAATAAATTTAGTCATGATAGTCATGTCTTGATGAATAGAGTAAAAATAATAATATTGTCAGTGAACATTCATCCATACATAATACAAAAGTACTTCTAAAATAGTTGGTGGTAATTTAGTTTTTTTTTTTTTTTTATACAAAACTAGGTTAATGCTTGACTACATTCCACCTGACTGATGGTAAGTGAAATGCAGTCTTAGGTGGTAACGCACATTAACCTAGCAGCCTATTCATTCTCTAGAATTAATAGATTCTAGAAGAAGTATTTCGAGGTGCGCTGTTGCTGCTCTTGACAATTTAGTTACCCTACAGAAACACGATGTAGATTTAATAAATTTTATTATTACTATGTAAATTTTTTAGAAAAATATTATTTTCCAATTTAAGTGCCAGAAATCAGTTCGAAATTAAAAATATATTTTCATTATATTTGATCGACTTTTAATTTAATGAATGCTATACATTGTTAAATTTTATTTAAAAAGAGCAAATGTTGAGTTCCAGGCCAGCTCTTCGCAGCAGAACAACATTCGGACCTGGTGGTAGCTTACTCACAGTAAACAATGCACACTCACAGTAATAATTGTGGTAGCTTACTCACAGCAATTTAATGTAATTGACGATTCAAAAGTGCGTGTAAATGTCTACTTCAATAAAGATATTTTGAATTTGAATTTAAATAAACCATTGTAACAATAGTTGTTAAATAAAAAAAAAGTTAAATGCTAAGCCTAAAAGTTGGTTCAGCTTAACATCTCAATAAATCTAATAATAATATTTATCGCACATTAAAATATGTTTCACAGATAGACGGACGGTCGGTCGGACGGTCATGGCTCGTTGGTTTTTCTCTACGACACAATGCACTCACTAAATAATGTTTTGGTAAATATTCAGGTTCTTATTGTATTTCGTATGTGATTGAACAGGACATGATTCATAATGGATATGGTATATATGATAAATATAATTTAACAGTAGTGCTATTAACTTCAAGCTACAAAGTTTTATTTTATAATATATATTATAAAGATTTATTAAATATCAGATTATTGAGTGTTTGTGACTTTAAATATTATAAAGTGATCTGTTTTTAAACTAAATTCCAAAATGCAAACTTAACTCATTACCTACTATATTCATATATATGTAGGTCTTTTTTTGTCAAAAAATACAATACTTAAAATTGTAATTACGGTTAAAGAAAAAAAAACATTCAGGCGTAATTTTCTAGGATTGCCACAGTTTTCTTTTTAATAAAAGTTTAACTTTACAAGCCAAGTCATCACTGTATACACAGAAAACGTTTCAAATAAAACAGATCCGACAGAACTGGCCTCGCAGCTACACAATAGCAGCTCGTACTGTTCCCTAATACTGCCATTAAAACAAGCAAAATAAAAAGCCATTGAAAGAATTGGCTTTCCTATCATGTAGCAACCATTTTATTACTCCTTACAACTACAGAAAACATTTGATGATAATAAAGTCAAAACTTCTAAATTAATTTGTATATATTTTAGATAAATATTATCTTTCGTTTCATAAAATGAATGGAGAGGCTAAATCGCTTTAGCTCTTTTATATTGCTTGCCTTATGATAATTACGACTAGAAGAGAATAAAACGAATAATTATAGAACCGTTATCAAAAATAAGAATTATTTTTAGTACTGTTAGTAATATTTTTTTATAATAATTGAAATGGTAAATACATGCAATGAAATTTACATGTTTTTGTTCATAGGTTTCAACAGTAGCGCCACCTACGCAATTAATTATGGAATGTTATTTAGTATTTACTATTAAATGTTTTACGAATTAGAAGCATATGATAATTTAACATAATGTTTAATCTTTTATTAATTATTAGAACTTATTATAAGATATAAATAATGAAATCTGTAAATTGGTTATGAAATTGCTAATTACCCCCACTTAAATATTATAGTGTTAAAATATTATAAAACGAATTGTAAGGGCTGCTCTCGCCTATTCTATTACAAATGGTTTGATATTAAACATTGAAGTGCAAGTACTGTTTATTGCTCAAACAAGTCTTAACAAGTCAGAAGGGTTCGCTATAGTATTACGCGCCACGTGTCGATATACATCGTTCGCATGATATCCTGTTTAAGAATGCTGTAGTACCTGGTTGGTTTGTACGCAACATCGATCTCCATAGAGACTTAGACCTTCCGACCATCGCTCAGTACTTCAAGGGGCTTTTTCAAAAGTACTTTGAACGTGCTGAGCGACACCCGAACCCACTGGTGGCTAATGTCGCAGAGTATAGACCACGTAAGAATACTTTAGTCGGAAAAAGAAGACCCAAGTCGGTACTCGTTGACCCCGACGACGCGTTCACAGTAGTTAATAACGTACGCATAGGCATAAGTGACACCACACAACATACTGTAAGGTTACATTATTGTTAAACGACTATTTTATAATAATCTGTAATGTTTTGATTCGTTTCAATGTTTTGATGGTCCCTGTATTGATCCATATAAATTAATGAATTACTAATTTAACTGTAATAAGAAGAACCAATAAGGTGTAATTATTTAAATCGTTGTTTTATTAACTTAAATAGTAACATTTAGAATTGATATATCAAGTAATGGTAATTTTCGTATGCTTAAAGTAGTTTATTTGACTAAGATTATTATTTATGTGAGGAGGGACATTTGCTTAATTAGTAAATACTTGAATAAGCTACAAAAGTGGGAACCATTATGACTCCAATAATTAAATCCAGTATTTAATACCGTGTTTACCGATACTTACAATTGTTCATTTACGAGTAGTTGTTATTTTTGTACGTTTAAAGTAGATGATTTGACTATGATTATTATTTATGTGAAGAGGGAGTTAATAAATAAGGGTATATAAACTGCGGTTAGTACGATATTCGGGACAGACACTGCTGGATAGTACCAAGGAAGGATTAAATACAAGCATATAAAAGTGAAGAGTGAGGAGTAAAATCTGTGAAACAATATAATTGGACGTGGCCCTTATAATTCAGAAGTGGGATACCCAGAAAATAACTGTCTTTTTCTGGCTCCGCGCCCATTATTGGGATTAATGTAAGTGTTACTGGCTTATTTATTATATTACTATTTATATTTGTGTTTTATATGAAGTGAAATTTGCATAAAATATTGTGAGGGTAGTAAATATACCAATATATTTTTTTTTTAGAGAATATACAGGACGTTATTGTGCTATATCTCTTTACTTAAGCGGTGGGTGATGCGATATTGTTTGTTTTTCAATTCACTACCTCTTGAAATTGGCTATTTCACTTATAGACGAAAAATTCATTTTGTTCAGGATTTTGTTGGATTTGTACGTTTTCAATGTGGTAGTTCTAACCTGCTGACCAGGATATACGAGTTCGACCGTCTATACTCTACGATATGGTTTATCCATCCCTCGCAATTAAATCATCGTTTGTGGTAAAGTTTATTTGGTGTTATGTGACGAACTATAGATGTGACTTATCTTGGTGAGGGTAGACATGGTGCAAATAAATGCAAAACTTTTTTTCAGACGAGAATAGTTGTCTCTCAAATTCTTTGTAGTGGTATCATTGTTTATAGCAAATTTGATCTGTTCTGTAAGTTCCCGGCTGACATACAAAGTAGGCGGATGACTAATAGAAAGGGTTTATATTGTTTATGATTTTGTTAAAACTTAATTTGACAATGGTGTTTATAGATATTTTACGTTAAGTTTTTTATTCGAATTACTTATTGAATATAATGTTATTATTTGTGTTACGGTTGTTGGGAGTGCTGTTATGCTGTTGTGAAGATTACTTTTACGATTACTGATGGTTGGTGATTTCATTTATTGGGATCTGCCGTAAAATATTATAGTAATATCCACCACTTATAGCTTAATTTATTGTAGTTAATTTACAGTTTACTAAGATATTCGTAAAAGCAAATGGCAGTAATAAATACAGCGTGCAATCCCGATGCAAATGATGATCCCGATAAAACTTTGTTGAACTGGTGCAACTACATCGGTGTGCAGAAGGACTACTCATTTTACAGTTTATATATATTTGGCAGAACCAAATGCAAAGTCTTTGAATATTAGTGGCAGAAAGATAAACGGCAGAAAGGATAATTGATCTGTTGGTTGAGCTTGATTTTAGAGTTTGATTGTTCCTGGAACTGACATCGGAAATATCGGTGGCCTACCGCGCTGCAGATGCCTGCAGTGAAGTCCCAGGCGTGGATGGCCGGGATACGCCCGTGGTGTAGGGACATATCTTACTTGAAGCTAATGTATCTTAAGGGATCCCGAAAATGTAAGTTGTTCTTCCGTAATTTCTTTATCTTATGTTTTGAGATGACTTGTCCCATAAATTTGTTCCTCTTAAAAACGAGTTCATATGACGAGACGCTTTTGAGTGCGCGGTGTAGTGGACCTCGGTATGAATTATGGACTAAGTCGATTCGATTTATCTAGTTGTTTGTTACAATCGAAAAGTATAAATAAAACAAGGTAATTTACATACATTTTTAAACTTCCGTAAACTATTATTTGGGTACCTACATATTTAAAAAAAAAAAATAATGGCCACATTTTATTTGTGAAGTTTCGTTTTATTGTATATAGAATTTTATATTGCTTAAGTAAATATTTCAAAATACCCACACAGAATGTTGTCAAGCAAGGTCGGATTAGACCGTGCAAATTGTAATGTAGACATGAAAAATTATCGTATTCATATAGTGAACTATATTAAATTAAAAGGTACGGCTACGTTATGTACATACTTAGCGATGTTCAGATTAGTTGCTTTCTTATAATTTAATAAATGTTTTATAAAATTAGCAGTCGGAAATCTAGAAGTTAATAGAAAATGTTATCTAGGTGCATTACCTGACAAACATTCGATGATCATGTTACTTTTAAAGGTTGAAAGCCATCACTTTCATGTCCACTTGGCTATTATTTATCTTCTGTCATTCGTTACTTTTTGCTCTGTTATTTTAGATCCATCTCGTTAATGATCTTAATGAAAACTGAGACATGCAAATGCGAAATAAAGTGACAGTAGAACCATTTATATTGACTCGCTAACTTAACAGGTACATTATAAATTGATTCATCATAGCGAACGAGGAATACTACGATTCAAAAGAGGAACTATGTTTATTAGAAGAAATCCCCGCAACCTAGATTGACCTCAATTTCAGCAAGTCATATATGTGAGTTTGGTAGCGTGCATTGTGAAAGAACTTGAGAGGGACCTCGTATAATGCGAAGGAATAAAACAATTATGATTGGAGGAAGAGCAAAGATGAAGGTCGTGAGTACTTCCTAGTAATTGAAACATACATTTTAAATACTGATGAGACAGGATCGCTAAATATAGAGAACAACTTGCACAAATATCTAGAAGGTCTTCGCTCGCGTATAGGTAACTATTTAAGCTTTGAAAGATATTGAGAGATATACGAACATATTTACGAAGACCGAAATAAAACGAATGCAACTGTTGAAAAGACGATGCCATTTACTTATGCTGCATTCGGAGATTTTACAGCAACATACATCAGCATATACAATGGGCGAGAGATAGATAGATAGAGGGATAGATAGTTAGAGGGATAGATAGATAGAGGGATAGATAGATAGAGGGATAGATAGATAGACGGATAGATAGATAGAGGGATCGATAGATAGAGGGATCGATAGATAGAGGGATCGATAGATAGATGGATCGATAGATAGATGGATCGATAGATAGATGGATCGATAGATGGAGAGATAGATAGATGTAGAGCGAGATAGATGCAGAGCGAGATAGATGCAGAGCGAGATAGATGCAGAGCGAGATAGATGCAGAGCGAGATAGATGCAGAGCGAGATAGATGCAGAGCGAGATAGATGCAGAGCGAGATAGATGTAGAGCGAGATAGATAAAAGGAGGGGAAGATAAGCGATTGCACTAACAAAGTCTTGGTTCAAATCGGTACTACGTTTTATATGTTTATATAATGCACTTAGTGAGCCTGTTTGACTACATAACATGAGCATTCAGCTTAATGAGCTGTGTAGGTCAAGATTTTTGTCAAGGGGAATGGGTACACTATTATAATCAAGAATTGAGAGATCGACTGATGCCAATGTGTACAGCTGTCGTTGACTGCCTAGAATTATTGTCTGACATTTTAAAGGATTGATCACCAATCATATGTGTTGCAGATCCTTAATAATACTATACAGATGATAAGAAGATTGGGAGTCATTGACGAGCGCGAGGGATCTTATTTTGCGAAAGTCGTCCTTTGAGCCATATTTAGTGATGGGGTAAGAGGTTATAACGTTCTTTACATTTAAAACTAAAGTTTTACGAGACAATGTTAGGAATCATCGGTAAATACATGGAGTTATTTGGTATTTATGAAAGGGACGTTTTGAGTTATTAGCATTGATATAGCAGATGAGATACGACATAGGTGAACATACATAAAGACTATGACTTTGTAGCGATTTTGTAACTATCAAATGTTGTACTTTATTATGTGAACAGATAGTGTGTATGCGAGTGGAAACGTGTGCTTATAGAAGTTTTGACTTATCGCATATTAAGATTATCTTATAACATAAAATTTTATTCATGGTTAATTTTACGAAAGCAAAAAAATATGACTTTGACATAATGGCTAAGAAAGAGTACAGAGTCAATTTGTTATTTTGTTGGAAACTTACTCGGATTATAATTTGGATTTTTTATTCTTTTGGAGTTATAACACTTAAAATTTAGATTTGATTGCTTGTAACATCATCAGTAATATATAACTCGAATTACAGATCATACTACAGTAAATGATGAGACAAACACCACCATCACATTACACTTAATGTAACGGTGAAAACCCAAGGCAAAGTTTTAAGGAAAAACCCAGGGGAAAGTTAAGGGAAACCCAAGGGTAAGTGTTAAGGGAAACCCAAGGGTAAGTGTTAAGGGAAACCCAAGAGTAAGGGTTGAGGGAAACCCAAGGATAAGGGTTGAGGGAAACCCAAGGATAAGGGTTAAGGGAAACCCAAGGATAAGGGTTAAGGAAGCCCAAGGATAAGGGTTAAGGAAACCCAAGGATAAGGGTTAAGGAAACCCAAGAATAAGGGTTAAGGAAACCCAAGGATAAGGGTTAAGGAAACCCAAGGATAAGGGTTAAGGAAACCCAAGGATAAAGGTTAATGTAAACCCAAGGATAAGGGTCTGGATAACCAAAGGACCGACTGAACTGACTGAACCGAAAACGGAGGCTTTTAGCTATAGTTGTATCAGTTGAGGGAAAGGACTGTTACTCAATGTGAACACCTGGGATCTCAGGTGTTTATTATAGTTTAATCAGCCGAAAAGAAAGACTAATTCTAATTACGGACGAGAGTAAGCCTAGCACGCTATGTAGTTTGGGTAGCTATATGGATGGAATCCCAAAAAGAAGCCTCGTCATACGGTGTCAAAATGGAAAATGAGGAGAGAAAGGACCTACCTTTAAGTCAGGGAAAACCTTTAAGGCAGGGAAAAGACAGCCCGTCCTAGAAACTTTAGATTTATGTATGTTTAGTGGTGCTTCTCAACTGCTTTAGAAAATACGAATAATTATCGATTGTTTTCGTTATTTACATTTTATAAGCAAAGGGACTTGCTTAGAGCAGGACGGCCGAGCTGTAAGGTTACATTATTGTTAAACGACTATTTTATAATAATCTGTAATGTTTTGATTCGTTTCAATGTTTTGATGGTCCCTGTATTGATCCATATAAATTAATGAATTACTAATTTAACTGTAATAAAAAGAACCAATAAGGTGTAATTATTTAAATCGTTGTTTTATTAACTTAAATAGTAACATTTAGAATTGATATATCAAGTAATGGTAATTTTCGTATGCTTAAAGTAGTTTATTTGACTAAGATTATTATTTATGTGAGGAGGGACATTTGCTTAATTAGTAAATACTTGAATAAGCTACAAAAGTGGGAACCATTATGACTCCAATAATTAAATCCAGTATTTAATACCGTGTTTACCGATACTTACAATTGTTCATTTACGAGTAGTTGTTATTTTTGTACGTTTAAAGTAGATGATTTGACTATGATTATTATTTATGTGAAGAGGGAGTTAATAAAGAAGGGTATATAAACTGCGGTTAGTACGATATTCGGGACAGACACTATTGGATAGTACCAAGGAAGGATTAAATACAAGCATATAAAAGTGAAGAGTGAGGAGTAAAATCTGTGAAACAATATAATTGGACGTGGCCCTTATAATACAGACACACACCGTCTATACCGGTATAGACGAGGTCCCGACTGAGTGAGTGCTCCGTTGCTCCGACGTTCTGCCGTCGGAGGACGCTAGTGTCCAAATTTCCTTAGCTTTCCTCCTGACTAACGACGCCCCGAGCCGAGGTCCGTGTCGCAATCCGAGACGCCCTCGGGACGTCGTTCCCCATGGGGGTCCATCTGCCCTACTCTTTTTAAGGGTGGGTCTCCTGACCCACCCGCTCTCCCGGTGACGCTGTAATAGCCAACAGGGCTAACAGTATAGACAGACAAAAAAAAATAAGTGGTACCTGTGACTACTTAAACCAAAATTATAATTTATTCTGATAGTTTAGCAGCTGCTTTGAATCAGTACTAAGCAATTTAAATTATAAGGATATATTTAATCAGTTCTAATTTGTATAAAAATATTCTTTTTAATTACACTGTAAAACAAAATGAGGGTCACAGCAGGTCCAGCTATCTCAGTTGTTGTTTTATTTGGCATAGATATCATAAATTTATATATCATAAAATTAGTCGATGTTTTTTTAAGTTTATAAACTCTTGCTAAGTAATCTTAGTTTTTAAGCAGTTTTATATTTTTTTAATGTTAAGTATTAACCTTCCATTTAAATTGTTTTCGACATTTAAATGTCGGAAATAATTTAAATGGAAATCAGTGATCGTAGCACTACTAATCGTAGTGCTATGCCATTTTAATTCTGAAAAACTAATATAAACATATAACTACCTCCTTCACAATAGAAGTTAATAAACTCCAGTTTACTTCTAATGTTTAATAATCTATCTTTACTAACAAGGAAACGCTCCATAGTCGCGTAGCCAAATGTATATGTAGCAAGCCAAACTGTGCTTTCAGCATGTATAGAATATTGTAATTTAACGGAGAAAGCAACATAGATTTCCGTTATTGATTAATTTCTGTAGCCGTTCGATGTTAATTAATTGTCCTAGCTGTCCGGTTACTCAGATTTAGGAAATGTTTATAGGTTATAGGAACTCTTATTACGTGTTTTGATTTCCTTTGAATTTTATGAAAATATCTAATTATAATTATACACCTCCCTATTTTTCTAGAGCAGTTCTTCTGTTCACAAACTTATTTTTTCATATAATTTTTCTTATTGGGCTGTTATTTCTTGCCTTCCTAAGACTTAAAATGCAAGTGGCGTTCAAAATATATTTTCACTAGGTTTCCAATATTTAAACATATATCTCTAATAAAAATTAATAGAGGTGGATCCTTAAGAAAAAAAAAAGAAAAAAATATTTTTTATTATAGTAGTATTATAATCAGTTACTGTAACTTCTTAACATTGGTACTGTTTGGCAACATCAGATTGAATTTCAAAACATATTTCATTACAACTCACTTTCATTCACTTGCAATACATTGCAAGTGAATTAAAGTGTAAATTAAAAAGTGTAAGTTAAAAATAATTACAAATTAAGATTAAATAACCTTAATCATTGATTCTCATCTAAATAAATAAATTATTGTACAGTAATTATTACAGACATAAGTCTGATATCATGAATTATTAAAAGTATCTTTGCATTCTCTTTTTTTGTGAAAATAATACAATTTATTAAAAGCTTACATGAAAATTACATTTAATATTTAATTTTAAAATATAAATTAAATAAAAATAGTATTTTATTGAATGGTAAATATAGAATTAAAAATCAATCCTTATAGGTAGAAATTGAACTTACGAGAGAGATAATAATCATTAACGTTAAAAGCAATTCTAATTAGAAATACCTTAAAAGCTAAATACACTATTTTATTTTGAAATTAACTCTCTCAGACTCAGTTATAGTTTAGGTTAGTATGCATTAAAAATAAAATTATTATTTTGATAACAGAGCGTGAAATTAATACAATAATATAAATAAAAAACGACAAAGACATTATCTTGTGTTTTTAATAATCCAATTGTAACAAGTATAATGGTTAGTTTTTCTTATTCATTTACAGATTTATGAATGCCTTTATTCGAAAGTTTTTACAAGTTTGGTAATTTTATCTTAATAATGATTTTATTTTAACCTTAAGAATTTACTATATTTTATTCAAAATTTAGTAAAGTGGTATAATGTTTTATGTTAAATTGGTTGCTAATGTATTAATTCATTGCTTATAGTTTTATTATTTTTTTGACATATTACCAGAGATAATAATCTTCAAAATTTGACATGACAAAACAAACCTAGTATTTTTTTTTCTTTAATTCAACAGTGTTTTCTGAAGTCGTTAAGAGTAATGAAATAGTTTCCTTTATGAAACAAAAACCAAATCTTTCAATGGATTTTTTTGTATTGCTTGTTTTAATTGTGGTATTAGGGAACAGAAAGAGAGGTGAATATATAGCTGCGCGGCCAGCACTGTCAGATCTGTTTTATTTTAAACGTTTTCAATGTATACAGTACAGTAGTTGGAATGTAAAAGTACTCTTTTTAAACACTTTTTACTTTTATATATCTTACACATTGACAAAGGTCTCAAATATATTTAAAAAAATGTTACTAACCTTCCCGTACATAAGTCATATTTAGATACCAAAGTAAGTAAACGAGGAAGTTTTTGCTTGTTTTACTTACTTTTGTTTCGATTTAACTCAAAAGTATTTACTTTCACGTTCACTCGGACAATGAACGTCTCTGAGTTCATTTATTCGTGGTTGGTTGAAGTTAACGCCGGGGATAACACGCTCCATCGCATCGCTTCATGGTGGATTCAAGCACCCTCACTAATTCGGGATAAGTGCTCACGTCGCAGACTCAATGAGTTAGCTTTAAATAGAATATTCTTTTGAACCATACTTTTCTGACGTTACGTGACTAGACATGTTATAATGTTCAAAAGTAATTTCAATAAAATAACTTACCTACATTAATATCGTTCAATTGTAAATTGAACCTATGAGAGGTTAACATACATTTGGTATTCCTTTTTTTGCTGTTTTAATAGTCATTATGGATAACCAATCGGTCAAAAAGGTGATGGTACCCTACAACAATTCTAGAATTAACGTGAATTTTCCCTACGCAGTGAATAATCAACGGTTAGTGACCCTCTCCTCCTGAGCGGGACGCCGTGGACTCCTTTCTCACTCAACGTATTGCCCCGAAATAGGTGTAATCCTAGTCGATGAATCTTTAGCTTTAAAACATAAAATAAAACAACTATAACATTTCTTTTAAAAACTATTTACAAACACGGTCTAAAATAAGAAAACCCAATTTATTTCGTTTCTAATTATAGTGTATGTCGATTTAAATAATAGAAGAGAATATGTATGTTTGGATGATACATTATTTTGTATATTATGATGTTTGATTAAAAAAAGTGTACAGTATAAATGGAACATCACTTATTCTGTCATAACGTTACACTGATTCTGTCACCATCAAGGTAATTAATGCTCATAATATAGTAGAGCACCAGTCAATCACCTCAGCGCCGTTTGACAAGTAATCAAGAAAGGCAACTAAACTTCGATACTATCGCGTGATAAATATAATCGTAATCACAAACTTAAAAAATATGCGTTGAATTATTGCCATGATTTGATATTTCATAAGAAGAAATGGTTTGAAGGTAAGATTTGTTCCAACTCTACAAGATCTATACTGGAAAAAATGCCTGACGCAATTGTCTCCTTAGTTCGATTATATTATTAACTTTATACATATATATTTTGACATTAAAGAGTCAAATGAAAAACTTACAATAGTCCATATTCTGAACTAAATTTATAAAATTTAAAATAGTGAAGTTTTAGTTCAATAAATCAATGCATTTTCAAAAAATAACTTTGTTTGAATAAGACTTTTAAAATAAGCCAAATTGGTATTTAGTATTATTAAAATATATTTTTTTATTAAGTATAAAAAGTGGCTCTCAAACTACGTATTAGCTAATACCTAATAATAAAATCTTCAAATATAAACAAAATTTTAACTTTGTAAAAAAAGTTTAAAAAAGTTTAGTCCAGTAGGTTTATCTGTAATTCACGTAAACTAGGGATTACATTAAATAATTAAGATATGTTTTTAGTAGTTGTAGGCCATTGATTACATATTTTAAATAATATATAATAATATGTTTTTTGCAGTATCAACATCCTGTAGTTTTGTTTGATGTTGAATTTTCTTACCATGTCACTCTCTATTGTCGAAACTTAAACATTTGAGACCTGTATTTTAATAATACTTTTTGTTATATAACGACAGCCTTGAGCGTTTCGCCTATGGTAGAAAATAAGAAATAAATAAAAATGATTTAAATTATAGAGCAAATTTGTATTTCGAGAGAATGGGTTTTTTAAAATTACATTGAAAGTTAGGTTTAATGTTTAAACTATTAAGAAACCGACATATTGTATTATTAATCATATTCACACATTTATTACCAATACTATTTGTTCATTTATAAGATGCACTAGGAAAAGTAAGGGGTATATTGCAAAGAGATTCCTTGTATTTTTCAGTATTTGTATTTCGTCTTTTCGCTTCAGACGTGTTTAGAATTTAAAAGACGATATACTCACGAACAAATGTAAAATAACAAATAGATACCATGGCTTTTAGACAAACTGTCTCTTTTTTTTATTTTTTTATAAATAGTTAAGATCGTAATCGTTACTAAGAGCATGTATTATAATACTACTATATATTTTTTACTTTTAATATAAAAAATAAATACAACATCAATGAAATTATTGCGGTAAAAAGTAAACCTGAGCTGTTAAGGACAGGTTAAGTTACTGATATACTATAAAATTGATTACTGTGTCAGGGTCCCTAATATAAAACCAAATCACTGAAAATAAATAATTATTTTTCTCCCATTGTGCAAATGATCGCCGGTTTATGACCATATAAGAATTAACAATGATCTAGTCTAGACTACCTGCTGTGACAACTCTTATATTCTAAATATCTATTAAACAAGCTGTTAGTGATAAGTATGAATATTGTCTCAGCTCTGTTTTAAATTACGCTTGCAAGTAGCTTAGTTGACCGTGCCATCCAAAAACACCCCGATTCAGAATAAAATCGTTTTTATTACATATATTTTTTATTCTTTTATTTTATATTTAAACAAAAATTCATTACTAAAACTACTAAACACTGATTTTTAAACTATCGCGTTTAATTATATATTATGCAAATGCAAATAAAAGGTATGTGATACCCATTTCGAACGCGTCAATTCCCGATTTCTTAAGTAATAATACTAAAACATTGATTGGATATTGGGATATTTGATAAATGCTTTGAATTTCACCGCTCAGACAAAAATAAAAGTCGCTGAAAACATCTAAACAAAGCGAATATTACTCAATACTTTTAATATAGGCCTATGTTTTAACAAAAGGTTGGTTAATTGTCACATAATATAACCGTCGTTATGGGGACAGAAGCTACAGATATTAGCTTTCTTTAAAAAAATTACCCAAACTTCATTCTGCAGTAAAGAAAATATTGAAAATATGTGATATTAATGTATCAAACTGGCTGTAAGCTTTTATTTAAAGTTAATAAAACATATAACGCTAGATTCAACGCGGAGTGTGGCAAGTTCGAGTCCTGTCTGTGTCGAAGAGTTTTATTCTATATTTTATTCAAAAGTCAAATATTTATTAAAAAACGTTTCGAGATCTTGTATTCAACCAAAGGAATGGTAATTTTTTTAAATAGGATGGGACCTTTTACGCGTTCGAGCAGATTTCTCCAATATTTTGTAGTGAACTTGCGAAAATTTATAAACGGTAACAAATAATAGTATATTATAGTAGGTAATAGTAGAAGGCAGAATGTTACTGTGGCATGGTTACAGATAGGTGGCTTAACTTTCAAAACTTAATGGAACTTCCTAAAACTTAGTCACCTTATTCTCGGGATCCTAACAACCACTACCGGTTTTCGAAAGTCACTGGGTTGGTAAAGAGGGCTGGTTGATTTATGGTGTCCTTATTTGGAGTGATGTCTTCATCGATTATAAGATGGTACAAGTAGGGATGCTATACAATATGCCCATAACAGTAAAAAAGAATTCAAATTAAAAAATCGTAACCAAATATTGTTATATATAAAAAAGAAATATTATTTTATATTCATTTTTTCTTCTAATATATCCAGAGTTGAATGAAATTGTTATCCGATAATCAGCCTGCTTTCAACAAAGGTGCTATTAACAACTTGTTGAGTTATTGAAATGCCGCGTGTTTTTTATACATTAGTATTTAGGCATATTTTCGATGCGTAAACCAGTCTACTCATAAATCTTATTGGTGAATTTTTGTTTGTACATAGAGCTATGTACTCTATGAAACAAAATAACTTCATGAGATATTTGTGGCAATTCACAATCTGTTTACAGATACAGACACTAACAAAGAAAAAAGGAAAATTGAATTATCGTTAAATGAACACAACTATTGTAAAGTTTTTCAATTGACTTTTATAACAAAAGTGTAAAATTGACAATACCTACAACTCATTGAAACGATTCATACATTTTAGCAGCATACATTTAAAATTTAGTATTTATAACATTATGTATAATGATAAACTTCGGGTTATGACAGCGTGAAGTTACAGGAAACTATTTTACGTAAATAGTAGTTCAACAGTATATAGGGTATTTAGGTTTTATATATTACACGTAGCTATCTGTTTATCTTGTGCATAAATTATGTTGCTTTCTGATGTCACGGTGAGTGCGAAAGCGATCCCGTAACGTCCCACTAAGGCGATGAGGTCAACCGTTGGTTTTTTTAGTGGGTAGCCTTAAAAATGGCAGCATCTTCTATGCTGCCAGGCCGCAGGGATGATGCGTAACACATTTTTCCAACGAAAAAAAAAAAAAAAAAATGTTGCTTTCTAATATATCTGAGAAATTAAATGAGACTTATCATAGTGTACGAGATTCACGTTAGGCTAGATCACTTTTAATTTTGTTTCACATCGAATTCAGATAATTAAAAAATATATATATCCGGGTTGATGAATTTTTAATAATACTTAATGAATAAGGTATTCATCTTGAATTAATACCTCAATGTTAAGACCGTAACTGGGCTACGTATGTAATAAATAAAAGTTATGCGCTCCGCTATACTTCCGTTTATTCTCACTCAAATTGTCATAAAATACACTTTTCAATTACGCGGTACCATTTATTGTTATAAAATATTAGATTTTATATTTATTTGTTATATTTAACATTTCGTCAATTTACTTTGCACATCTACACCATGTGTTATGTGTATGTACAGTAGATTGCATGATTGACATCGCATTTCACTATCAAAAGTTCGTATGATTTAAATAAGCCATTAAATCAAGAATTAAATTTAAATAAATCAAGAATTCTTGTTTGAATCTTTTGAAGATTTAGCCTTAAAGACAAATCGTATAGTCACGCTTAGTTGATTTTCTTCTACGACAAAATGCACTCACGCCTCTACGGGATCCTGCTACGCCCGAGCACTTACTAGTGCATTTACATATTGATCTCAAATCACAGCACCACTACATACGGATTAGAATTTTCAAAGTAGAAAAAAAAAACGCCGTTGTTCATATTGGTTATTGAATCTGACCTTACTTTAATAAACATTATTTAAACAAATAATATTTAAAAATAATAATTTAATTCCTTTTTACTCCACTTAGACTTCAGGTTAAAGTCTTTTTTTTTAATGTTAAAAAATATAAATATAAAGAAATATAGAAGTAGAAAAAGAGAGATTACAAGTATTTAGAACTGTTTACCTTACCAAGGGTACCTACATACATAAGGGGTATTTTATAAAATCATTGAATGAATTTGGGTATACTTTGCGATCTATTATGTTTACGGGAAGATTGTTCGTCAGTTAAATGTTTCAACATATATATGTATTTTTTTTTAATTTTTAATATTAAATAGTATTTTCTTATCAGGATATAATTAATTATAATAATATTATTATATATTATTAATTAATAAATAAACATAATAAAAAGCAATTAAATCTTAATATTATTACAATCTTGAATCGATACGAAGAAAAACAAAAACTAAATAATTACGAAAATGTATTCAACAAAATTCCTATACTAAACAGCTAGGCACTGACTTCAAACCTATTAGTAAATAGGACATATAAATAATAAATATTAAATCTTTATTATTTTTTTCTTTTTAGTTTTAAAGTCGGTTTTTTAACGTAGTTATTTTTTATAATAATATTATTGAAGAACGTTGTCAGTTTTTATTGACGCCAACGTTTTCAGAAACTTCATGAAACGTTGCTATCGACATCGGTGCCGACTTTGACGGATAACGACAACATCGTAATTCGTTTTCGTTATTTGCGTTACCGGCAACTCAATACTGGGAAAAGATGCCGATGAAAACGTTATAAGCAATGGTTGACAATAGCGTAATAGTTGCAGGCCAATTTTTTTACAACTATAAGGAGTTTTGAAAATAACGGAGACAATTTTAAAGAATGGCATAACTAAGTCTAGAATTGTAGTAACTTACACTCTTAACTCGTACTAAAATTTATTATGTTGTTGTATCAAAATTGTTTTTTATTCGGCTTCATCATAAGATGTACATAAACAATCTAAATAGAATATAAACGAAGTTATTGTCGCATTTTAAAGACTAAAGTATCTATTTGAATTGGAGGGTTTCTAGCTTAACAAATAATTAAACTTGAAAATAAGTTATGTTAACAATTATGAAAGTCAGTGATAACTGCTCCAAGTTCTTGACAATAGTTAAATAATTATTCTTATTACAGAAATTCTATGTTTATGTGCCCTTGATAATTTATAAGCAATTTGCTAGAGAATATGGTATAAAAACAAAATATTTAAAAAATACGAATAGTGAAATCAAAATTCACAAATCACATCAATCACATATCAACACTACTTACATTCTACATACGTACCTATATTATCAGTATGATATATATGATAACACCATATATGTGATTGAGATGACATACTGAAATAGATAGTCTTGTATTCCACCAGACGTTGTGTTATCTAGTACTATTAAGAGAGGATTTGTAGTCACTAGATCCGGGGCATTTGAACATTTGAAAGGTAAATTGAGCCGGGATAATAACACCTAAATTCGATAGTTTTAAATTAATGTTGATCTTATCCCAACATTCAACATCATCTTGTGTTATTTCGTGCGGGAGTGGTTAAAGTTACTGCATTACAGTATTCATTTTTTTTCACAAAAGTAAATAGTTCATTAAGAATCATTTTAATTGTTAAGGTCCTAATGGATGAGAATCTTAAGTATTTTATTTCAAGTATGTTTGTCCTTTCAACTATTTTAATTAAATAACTATCTTTGAACTTATCTCACGTGATAAATAATTATGGTAGTGATCTAATAAGTATTGTAAAATTAATATTTTTTTAAATCATTTTCTTTATTTTATTTAAAAACGGTTTAATTTAAATTTATTTAAGGACAGATCTAGGACTTTGGGAGTTTATTGTAAAAAACTATTTTAATTCCGTGTACAAAGTAAGATAAATTTATCATTGTTTGAAAATTTCTTTAAACATGTATAGCCATGTTAAGCTTATTTAAATTTATATAAATATAGAATCTCTACCAACCAACTACTCTCTACTCTACTACGTATCTAATACGGTAGCTCAGTTGGTAGAGCGACGGGACGGTATCCCAGTAGTCGCGGATTCGAATCCCTGCCCGTATCGGTTTATTTTTCATTTTTTATTTATATAAATTTAAATTTATCATTAATTTAATATAACACTTTATTGGACACGAAAATTTGTAAAAAACCAAATTAGTGGAAACCTTCTTTTTTTTGTTCGTTCTTGTTTTTTATAAACATCCTATCACTAAAAGTGACCTCTTATTGGCAACCTATAATTAAAATTACAATTTTATTACTAAGGAAGTGCATAAAATAATTAAGCAAAACTAAGTACGTACCTACGTACATAAAAGTATTGTATATAACTAGCTTTTACATATACTAATTCTATGCAACATGGTATACCATTACACACAATACTATACATATTACAACTGTATAATATATAAATGAAATAATTATTATGTATTATAAAACATAAAGAGTTGCCAAATTTAATTTCGAGTTCTTTAGCAAATTATAAAATCTCAGACTGTCGCACTTATTTACTTTTTTTAAAATTAGTATTACAAAATTAAGAAAAGTATTTGCAATTATTTATAGCCAAAGAAAAATAAACTTGTTTAACTGGTTATTTAAAAGTAAATAAGTTAACTGGTTATTTAAAAGTAAATTCTTAAGACGAAGCTTCTTAGCAATCCATGGATTCACCGTGCGGGTGCCGGGCCCATCGCGTTGCAAGGAGAGCAGTGCAAGCAGTGCCTGGGACTTGCGACCCAGGAGTAGGTTTAAGGGGCCCCTTTATTATGCGCAAAAACGCTCACCTTCACCCTCCACACTCCTCTCCCTACCTAACCAAATTTGGAAAGAACCTACTAATGCCGCCTTTGTACGTTCTAGAAATTAACCGATGCTTGTACTAGAAAGGCCAAGATCTTTAAGTAGGCTATAGAGAGATTTTGCTGTTATACCTCTCGCTCCCACTTCTACCGCGTACAAACTAACTGTAAATTTATTCCTGATCAGTTCGTTGGTTAGTTCGTAATACTTATTGAGCTTGAATGTGTGATCCCTTGGGATGTTTGTTTCCCAAGGAACAGTAAGCTCCACAAGTATCACGCGCCTCAGATGTTTCGAATACAGGAATAAGTCCGGTCTGGATGACGAAACACCAACATCCTCAGGGATTTTGTAATGCTTTTCATACGTGTCCATCGTGAGAGTCCAATCAGGAGCCGCGCCTAATATTGAATAAGGCTTCGCTTTTGGTTTTTTGGAGGAGCCTTCTTTAACGAATTCTATAGATCGTTTGGTGGTTGTTATACCCTTCCGCGCTCTTGCTACTGAAAGACTAACCGCTTCCCGTATGATTTCTAATACCTTGTCGTGGCGACGCGAGTATTGACCTTTATCTAGAAGTACCCTACACCCTACTAATAGGTGTTTCGCGGTTCCTATTGCCTCCCCACAGATGTTGCAAGACTTTTCGGTGGCTTTGCCCCATTTTACTAAATTACTTTGATCTGGGAGAGTCATTTGGAATGCATTAAGATAGAATTTTAATAATGCTGGGGACCAATCATAAATTAAGGTGCGCCACTTCAAAGCTAGTGGAATACAAAAGTCTCCTATGGTCACCCATTCGTTTTGAATTTCTAGGCTCATCGCGTGGAGTCGGTAATTATCGTTTTCGTCTTGTCGAATAAAAGATTTTGTTATGTCTATGTCTTGAACTTTCCTACTTGATCCTAGCCCTACTTTATTCGTTTGAGCACCTATCATAATTTTTTATGGAATTGAAGTCGTGACTCGAGCTCTGAGGCAACTTTGTCTTTTGGGAGAAAAGTTACAGTATCATCTTTAGATTTTCCGATGATATGTCTTTTGGTAACTCTTAGATGTTTGTAGAGCTCCGATGGTTTCTTTAATTTTAATCCAAAGTTGTTTCGGTCTCCAAATAAGGTTGAAGAGTCCGCTGAGTGCGCTAACCCGAGCCATAACTTTGAATGTCTTTATGACGCTTGCATCTAACTTTGACAAAAGGGTTTTATTTATATCATACACGAGAAAAGGCCAATTTAGACGTGATGTTAAATAATTATCGTAAATCCAAGCTTTTTTGACGTTACTTATTGGTTGGTTGTCTACCTTTTTGAGATCGTTTAAAAAGCTATCGACTATTACATCCAACGATGGAGTACGGCCTTGGTAATCGATTTTTTTACCTAAAAATTTAAACGGAGCTGCTTCCGTAACCGTACTAACGCACTGACCGCCTATTATAAGACCCGGATCGTAAGAGGTATATTTGGTATTCCTTCTACCCAGACACAGACTAAAACATTTACTTGGTTTTGTCCTCAATCCGCCCGTCCACGTACAGAAATCCTCAACTACATTTAAAAGTACCTGACATTGTTTCGGATTACGTGTCAGTATCGCGAGATCATCTGCAAAAGCTAGTATAGATTCTGTGTATTTGTTGTTGAATTTAAACCGATAGCCCCACTTTTTTTCATTTCTAATTAATTTGTCTATTAAGATATTAATAACTATATTAAATATAATAGGAGAAATACAACAGCCATGAAATAAACCAACGTTATAATTAAGTGGTTTTGAATGGTTTTCAAGAAAATTTTCAAGAGAATTTTAATTTTGAATAATATGATGCAATAATGTCGCGAACTACCGTAGGAAAGTTATACCATTTAAGCGCGAACATCGTAATCAGCAATGACAGACAATATCACCTTAGAGAAATGGTATAAATATTGTTTAAATTGAGAATTTTGAATAAAAATATTAGGATTGGATTTTATATTGCACTTTATTTTAACAGGAACAAAGCAAATTAAAAAATCAAACAACATTAATATCCAATAGTAGGTACGTTATTGAAAAAAAATATTAGTCTAGATATAAAAAATAAATAAACAAATAAATAAAAATCCTACAAAAAGACCTCTAAAAATAATAAAAATAATACAAATTGAAGTCGTTGCGCCGGGGGACCGTTGTACGTACGTTGGTGTCTATTTTAAGAACTTAATCATTGAGGACTTAGACTACGATTCGATATTGTCATTTCTTTATTAGCCTTGGTAGCTTAATTGCGTTTTAATTTCTTCCTTTATTTTTAAACGGTACATAATAATATTATTTTTATCCTTTTTAGAGCTCTTTTTGTATCGGGGGTTTTTAATTATTTTTTTCTGCTTTTAAAGTTTTGTTACTGGTTTCTGAATTGTTCTAAATTAACCTACAGACACACAAAATTGCAATTGTTTAAGTATTTCTATTAATATATCCTAATTTTACAAAGAGGAAAGATTTGGTTGTTTGTTTGAATTGAATAGACTCTAAAACTACTGGACCGATTTAATAAAATATTTTACCTTTAGAATCCTACATTATCCATCTGCTGTACAAAGGTTATATTAATACGAAAAATATATATTATATTTAATAAAATAAGGATCCGCGTGAAAGTTTCGACAGTGTAATAAATTATAAATGTATTAAGTAACATGATTCAAGACTTTTTCATATAGGTAGGTAGATACGTATGTTTCATATATACGAATATTAATAACTATAAACATTTAAAGTTAAAATGATTTCCAATTACTAATAATACTATATTGTACGGATTTATATTATCACTAGCTGTTGCCTGTAATTCTTTATGACTACGATCATAAGCCATATAAATATATTTTTTACAGTCTACGCGGACGCAGTAACGGGCAAAAGCTATCCCTAATAAAGTACTTTACCTCAGTAAGTAAGTGTAAAAGCCTTTTGGGTTTCATAACAAGGTTTTTATTTCCTATATAGCGCGGGCGAAGCCGCTGGAAACAGCTAATAATTGCATAAGAACCTCTCCCCCGCACGAATAAAACGTCAATATCTTGGAGACAATTATTTCTATTTCAATTAAACATGGGTAAGAACCATCTCGACGAAAATAGCTTTCGATAAAAAAAAAACGCATTCAAATCCTTCCACGCGTTTGGCCGCAAATTGCCACAGACTTTTAAATCTAACCCGACGTTTCGAATGCTTTGCAGCAATCGTGTTCACACAATCTTTCCGTGATTTAAAATGTAAATTTAAAATTTAATTCAATATACGCGAGTTAAATCCGTAAAAATAATTTTATTTCAATGTGTAGTACACGTGAAAACCTTAGAAAACACTATGTTTTTGATATAACATAAAGTAAAAGATTTTAGTCATATTTTTTGTGCCCGTTAGTATACTTTATTAGACCCATATTTTCAACTATATCTGTTATAGTCTATTTCCAAGTGTAGAATATTATATGTTATATAAAATTGTTAGTAAGTTATTATTTTTATGATGATATTTTTATAAAATATCATGCCTTCATACGAGATGTGGATAAATAAAGAAATTTGGTCGGGTTTAGAAATTACAAATAAAAATGCAATACGCTTAAAAACATAAATTTATAACAGTGTTAGGGTTCTCTACTCTAATACGTTATTGGAATCGGCGACGATAAATAACTTAATTTATGTCCGGTGACTCGGAAGATCGCTAGATGGGATGCTATAACAATTTACAGAGATCCTGTCTTGATAACGTGTTGTGACAACAGTTGTGCTCCATATATATATTCAACTTTCTATCACCGACAAGTATATCTTTTTGACTCTTTTAGAAAAAAAATTAAAGTTAATTGATTTATTTATTACATTTTACTTCCTAAAAATAACTAATAAATCAATTAAAAAATTATATCACACATAGCAATGTCAAAAACATTTTGTATATACCGATGGTATGATGATATAACTAGATATTATATTTGACACTTATTATTTCGTATATCCAAAACTTGCTGAAGTATGTGATCATATCGGGCGACAAGCTCTAAAATGAACAGAAATTTACTACAGTTCTCCTCATTTAGGTTTTCTCGATGTTCTCTTAAAGCCTCTAACTCTATTTGCATCATGCATTACATCGAATAATCTTTTAAAAACTATTTTAGAAAATGACGTTTCATTACAAGTTTCATTTTCAATTTCCTTGACTATTGATTTTTCCAAAATCAACAAAGTTTCAAGATCAAGAAATTAAACGTTTTTTAGTATCTCTAACAATAAAATGTTCGTTAAGTATCCCAAGTCGTGAGAAGATTGATTATACAAATAATTGAAAATTGACGAGATCTTTGTTTAGCCGCTGCTACCTGTACCATGTATAAGGGTCACATCGGATTCAATTGTTTAACGGATTTTACTATTAACACTTCACTTTTAATTACTTGTTTTTAAACCTTCCTTGGTACTATACAGCAGCTTCATTCTCAAATATCGTCCTAAACGCACTTTATATACCCTTCTTTAAAAATCCCCTTCACATAAACAATAATCATAGTTAACAACTCCTTTAAACACACAATAATAACGACTACTCGTAAATGATCAATTGTAAGTATCGGTATACACTGCATTAAACATTAATTTAATTATGAAATTTTAATGGTTCTCACTTTTTTTAGCTTAATCAAATATTTACTAATCAAACCGATGCCTCCTCATATAAATAATAATCTTAGTTAAATAAACTATATTGAGGATACGAATATTAAATCAATAATTAATTAATTTATATGAATCAATAATGTGACCATCACAATATTGAAACAAATCAAAACATTAAAACTTATTAAAAAAATAATCGTTTAATAATAATATAACCTGACACATGCAAATATGACCTCGCTAATGAGATCGGTGACATTCTCGAGATGCGAAAGAATTTAGTAGTATGGAAGAGTAAAAGTATTATTTTAAAGTAATAGATAAACAAAAAAAACAATAAAAAAATAAAAAAATGTTAGCAATAAAAGATTGCAACAAAAATGCCATACATTTTTGTTTTACTTTAAGAATTTTACCTTATTTTTTTTAAATAAGTTGCCTTTGTTTAAATCACGTTCCTGGAATGTGGTTTATTTATATTCTAAATGTGAGAAAAATTTTCATTGTTTTAATTTAAAGTTTCTAATCAGAGTCTGCGGAGCCCTCTGAGAATAAGGGCCCTGGGGCACTGCTCCGTCTAGACTCTAGACCTTCGGTAGCTACACTACTGATTCCAAATACATTTTGGTTTTCTCCTATCATAATGAGTTCATTTTCTGGGACGAGTAGCAACCTATAAAATAACCTGGATAAAAATCCACACTATACTAAAAATGTACGAAAGCCCATAACGCAGAATTATTATATTTACTGTTCAAATTAGTTTTAGTTTGTTTCCTCTGAAAATATCTAGAAATGTGTGATATTTCTTAGTAAAAATATATATGTTTTCGTGGCTAAAGTCTTATTACCAAAGGTAATAAAAATTAATTGACTAGTTTTTTCGTGACGTACAAGAGACCAACAGACATATAAATAAATGAACTAGCAGATATAAGAAATGAAAACGATCGGTCATATATACAGATTTCGACTTATTATTATTTGGTTACTTTTACTAATATCAGAATAAAACAACGTAATTCTACCCTTCTTCTAGTTATATTTCTTTAAAAAATAGACATAGGTAATGAAAAAAAACATATTACCTGCCTAAATTTTTAACAAATCTTCCCTTATTTATCAGACAGTATTCGTTTAATTAGTAGCAAAAAAATACATTTTTACAGGTTTTTTTCAATCCCTAGAGTAAAAAAAAAATACTTAAATGTTTTATTATCGCAAAAAAAAACCCTCTTAATGGTACAGTTACATTTAATGGTATTATTTTTAAATAGAGACTAGTTTCAGCTGGGCAGTCAGTGCTGTTTGATCTGTTGTATTTTTAACGTTTATTTGGACGGAAAATACAATCTAGACTAGGCTTGGAAAGGTTAGAATGAAATTATAAGTCCTTAAAAATCTCTTCGCAGAAACAATTTTGTATAAACTTCCGGGTGCCCCCCATCACCACCAAAGTAAGTAAAACAAGAAAGTACAAATTGTTATTTTTTTTTTGATTATTCAGACTAAGTGTGTAAGAGTTCTATAAAAGGAAAACGTTTAAACTATAAAAAAATAACTCTAAATATGATTCTATTTTACAGAACGTAGACATTATTTCTATCTTCAAGTGTGTTTATTAATTGGAGAAAGTTAAGTTATCGTATTATTCGTATCAAAACAGGGCCGTTGAAAAAATAATAAAATTTCAAATTTAAAAAAACTACGGATACAAAAACACCTCTAAAAAGAATAAAAATAATATTATTATGTACTCATTAAGTCATGGCATTGGGGGACCGTTGCATGCGTACGGAACTTATTAATAAGGACTTAAACTATATAGGATTTGATATCATTATTTCGTTATTTGCCTTGGTAATTTATTTTCATTTTGTTTTGTTTATAAGTTCGTAATAATATTATTTTTATCCTTTTACGTTTTAGTATCGGGGGTTTTCCATTTTACATTTACATTTTTTAAATTTACATTTATTACATTTACATTTTTTAAATTTACATTTTCTTTTTTTTAAGTTGTCTTCAAACATATCTAAGAACCATTTCGTCGGACCAGGCTTTCGATTAAAAAAAACGCAATTAAATCTGTCCTCGTGTTTGACTGCTACGATGCCACAGAGAGACACACACGTACAGAGGTCGAACTTATGACACCCCTCTTTTTGGATCGGTGTAAAAAAATGTTTTAGGGTTCGTTCAAAGGTCTATAGTGTAACTTATTTTAACAAAAAGAAAGAACATTGCATTAAATATAAAAATATACCTACTGCCCGGGTCTGTGAGCATTGATGATGATAATATTTTATAATTTTCGGGGGAGAAAATCTATCGAGTATAATAGTCTTCTTTTCTGCAGCTCCAGCCAATATCGTAATAAAGTAACTAAATGACTGCCATGAGAATAGCCTGGTCGTTCCGAAACAACATTTGATTAGAAAAAATATTATTGTAAGATGAAATAGAGTTTTATGATGAATAGAATATAAAATACTAGCTGTTGCCCGCGGCTCCGCCCGCGTTTAGGTCGCTTTTCGCGTAATCTGTGGAAACTACAATTATGCAGACCTATAATAGAGTTATAGTTCATTCTATAGTATCCTATTCCCGTGGAAATTTTATATATATAGGCATTACATTGCTACGATATCAAACTGAAAATAATAACATACATCCACATCACAAACAAACGCATTCAAAAATATTATCGCTGTCCACAACCGTTCCGTAAGGAGCCGACCACGCGCCTGGGCCGCGCGGCATGCTACCTCGCAGCTATCGACATTGCAAGTACGTGTGGTATTTACCATTACGTATTATTTTAAAACTAAAATAACTCCTTACTTATTGGTTAAAATCAAATGCTTTCAAGAGCAATGTTGTTCATAATTAAGTGCCTGTGATATTTAAATAATTTATTTGGATAAGGAATAATATCGTAATTATTAAAATACCTTCGAAAGTATATATTGTTTTAGAACTAATTTCATAACCATAGAAAACGTTATAGTGAGTCAACCTTAAAAGCTAGATATATCTTGTCGCGGACTTCTTTTTAAAACATTTAAAGAGAAACAATTTCATAGAACATCATTTTTGCGTAACTTTCACCGTTTTCGCAGCGCACGCAGTTTTTTGTTTATTTTTTTTTTACACCTTGCGTTAGAATATTCAAAATTTAGTAATCATCCCTAATTTTTTGAAAATGAAACATAGCCTATGTCACTCGGGAATAGTGTAGCTTGCCAATGGTGAAAGAATTTTTGAAATCGGTCGAGTAGTTTCGGAACCTATTCAATTCAAACATACAAAAAAATAAACAAACCTTTCCTCTTTATAATATTAGTATAGATATAGATAGATAAAAGAATTAAAAAAATATTTTCTATAATAATTAGATAAAATAAAATTAATGCGAAGAAAACATTTGTAATGTTTTTTTTATATTTTAAGAACGGGAACAGAAAATTAAATAACACTTCAAAGAAACATTTTTTACGTTATTAGTGGGTATATGATATTTTTGTTAGACAAAATGTAGAAGCAATATATTTCTTGACATTTCATAAGTGTTTGAGACTCAAACGACAAATGATAGTGAAATATTATACATCAAGATAACACCGTCGGTAAGCTCTGCTCTTCGTTATAATTTATTTCATATACTTTAACCCAACCTTATAGACAGAATACAATTTTCCACTTAGTATGACGTAGACATGAGATATAATAATCTGTGCTAATCGATCCTTGCTAAAAATATCAACCATTTGATGTTCTGAAGTGCTTAAGACTTCTATTATTTTTAATGTTTTTGCTTTATTACATTACTTTTACTTAGTGCGTATTAATAAATAAGCATATTTGTAAAATTGCGTGTCGTAACGAGGATTTGAGAAGCAAATTGAATTATTTCTTATTTTTTTTTAATATGAAATATAATTTGTTGTAAGTTAAATTATTGCTATAAGCCATTTCACATTTAGAGTAAGAATATAGGAATAATTTAGATTAGAATAGGTTGAGATAAATTATTGTGTGAGAATAAAAATTACCGATTCTCTATTGCTTTGAAATAAAAAATTTACATGAAAATACTATTTGTAGCATTTATATTTTATCGTGGCCTCGTGAGCACATGCACAAGAACGTTAGCGTCCTGTGAGTCCGCTGATTAATCCAACTATCTATATAAATATATAGAACGAATCTAAATACTTTTATAAACATTTTAAACCATATAACATATTATTATTATCCTCAACACTAATCTGGTTATCAAAATTCTGATCACGAATGAATGGTCACGACAGCAAACAAAACTAGAACTTCTTCCCATCTCTGGAACTTTTACATGTATTAAATTTAAATAATTAATTATTGACAGGTTATACTACCTACTTTTATTATGGTATGCGAACAGGCAACTTTGTGGTAGGTACTTGGTGGTACTTGGTAATACATTACATTGTAAAAATGTATTCACCATGGTATGCGTGTGTAGGCGTAATGGACCACGGATTGTTTATTTTAACAGCGTTATAACTTTCGATAAGAGCTAAGAGTTAGACGTATTTAGTTTTATTGTTAAATTATTAATATTATAATTTTCATAATAAAAAATATTTATGTTATATACTGGAATACTCTAAAAACGAATGTTATAAAAAACAAGAAAATAAACATTTTGATTTTAAAATCTTGAAGATTTTAATTTCTGAATCAAGATTAAGAAATCATTGATTTATAGGAATAATTTACCACAGTTAATTTTCTTGTAGGTTCGGGATCAAAGACCGGATACATCCAAACTACTTTCGGTAACATCGTCATCGTAGCAAAGAACAAATGGGCCGGAGCTCAGCTCAAGGGCAAAGTTTATGTCTCAATACTTACTTTCGTATATTATGAGTATTTTTGTGTTAGGTATACTCGACATTAACTTTGAGAACGTGAAAAATTTACGGGAGTTGGAATTAAAATTTAGAAGTTTTATACTAGGTACTGCCAGGTATGATTAAATCAAATGTTATTCCGATTATTATGTAATTTTGATGACTCTTAATATAATTTGGTAAGTATTTTAGAAAAGACATTTCAATTCAGAGGTAAATTATAGGTTTTTAAAAATTTAGTAGGAATCCTTCCCTTAATCTCCCTCTAATGAAAAAAAAATATACAGTGAAAAATTATCTCATTGCAGGTTTAGGTTTGAGTAACTATTTTTTTATTATACTTCACAATGACAATATTTCAACAAAAAGTAAATACATTGGATAAATGTGTTTTATATTTTACCTGTTTTATATTGTACGGAAAAATTAATATTTTAAAATGAAAATATAAATATACCTTAATATTTAACTTTTAACTCTAAGTATTTGCCTCAATAAGATATATGAAAAGTAATTAAGTAACATTGTGATTAAAATACAAAAATAGACAGGGATATATCAGCCTGAGTGGAGTCGTAGATAAGCAAAATTTCAGCATATAAATTTTTTTCACAAGTCGAATGAGCCCTCATCGTTAATTTTTCATAAATTAACTTTTAAAAATATAATTAAGTTGAGTTAATATACTTTACTTCAGATTTTCTGTCAATAATTAATTATTTAAATTTCACCTAGAACCTGTCAATAATAATAGAACCTGTCAATAATTAATTATTTAAATTTAATACATGTAAAAGTTCCAGAGATGGGAAGAAGTTCTAGTTTTGTTTGCTGTCGTGACCATTCATTCGTGATCAGAATTTTGATAACCAGATTAGTGTTGAGGATAATAATAATATGTTATATGGTTTAAAATGTTTATAAAAGTATTTAGATTCGTTCTATATATTTATATAGATAGTTGGATTAATCAGCGGACTCACAGGACGCTAACGTTCTTGTGCATGTGCTCACGAGGTTCACGGAAAGATAAAACACAAATACTACAAATAGTATTATCATGTCAATTTTTTATTTCAAAGCAATAAAGAAGCGGTAATTTTTATTCTCATACAATAATTTATCTCAACCTATTGTAATCTAAATTATTCGTATATTCTTATTCTAAACGTGAAATGGCTTATAGCAATAATTTAACTTACAACATTATTAATATTCATATTTAAAAAATTAAGAAATAATTCAATTTGCTTCTCAAATCCTCGTTACGACACGCAATTTTACAAATATGCTTATTTATTAATACGCACTAAGTAAAAGTAATGTAATAAAGCAAAAACATTAAAATTAATAGAAGTCTTAAGCACTTCAGAATATCAAATGGTTGATATTTTTAGCAAGGATCGATTAGCACAGATTCTATCTCATGTCTACGTCATACTAAGAGGAAAATTTTATTCTGTCTATAAGGTTGTGTTAAAATATATGAAATAAATTATAACGAAGAGCAGAGCTTACCGACGGTGTTATCTTGATGTATAATATTTCACTATCATTTGTCGTTTGAGTCTCAAACACTTATGAAATATCAAAATATATATTGCTTCTACATTTCTAACAAAAATATCATATACCCACTAATAACGTAAAAAATGTTTCTTTCAAGTGTTATGTAATTTTTTGTTCCCGTTCTTAAAATATAAAAAAAAAACATTGCAAATGTTTTCTTCACATTAATTTTATTTTATCTAATTATTATAAAAAATATTATTTAATTTTTTATCTATATATTCTATTCATCATATAACTCTATTTCATCTTACAATCATATTTTTTTAATCAAATGTTGCTTCGGAACGACCAGGCTATTCTCATGGCAGTCATTTAGTTACTTTATTACGATATTGACTGGAGCTGCAGAAAAGAAGACTATTATACTTGATAGATTTTCTCCCCCGAAAATTATAAAATATTATCATCATCAATGCGCACAGACCCGGGCAGTGGGTATTTTTTTATATTTAATGTAATCTTTTGTTAAAATAAGTTACACTATAGACCTTTGAACGAACGTTAAAACATTTTTTTTACACCGATCCAAAAAGAGGGGTGTCATAAGTTTGGCCTCTGTACGTGTGTGTCTCTCTGTGGCATCGTAGCAGTCAAACACGAGGACAGATTTAATTTCGGTTTTTTTTAATCGAAAGCGTGGTCCGACGAAATGATTCTTAGCTATTTTTGAAGACAACTTAAAAAAAAAAGAAAATGTAAATGTCAAAAATGTAAATGTAAAAAATGAAAATTTAAAAAAATGTAAATGAAAATTAAAAAAAATGTAAATGTAAAATGGAAAAACCCCCGATACTTAAACGTAAAAGGATAAAAAATAATATTATTACGAACTTATAAACTAAACAAAATGAAAGTAAATTACCAAGGCAAATAACGAAATAATGATATCAAATCCTATATAGTTTAAGTCCTTATTAATTAGTTCCGAACGCATGTAACGGTTGAAATATTGTCATTGTGAAGTATAATAAAAAAATAGTTACTCAAACCTAAACCTGCAATGAGATAATTTTTCACTGTATAATTTTTTTTTATTGTTAATTTGTTATTGTTATCAGTATTATCAGTATTTTTTTATAAAGAACAAAATATTTTACAATATTATATTATAACGCTTTCTTGTCAAAAACCCGATAGGTGTTTTACTTTACTAATTAAAATGAAGTTCCCTTAAAATCGTATATTGATAATGGTCCCATGGAGTTTTGAAACGTAATCGAAACCGGCTATGATAAATTAATTAATTTACGTTAGTTACTCGTAGATTACTGGTTTAGGATGCTTTAAAAATTTACAGAGATTTAATCTATTATAAACACAAAATTTGACAAATTTTGTGTTCAGAAAATATCACTTAAACATGATACCGCAACATGTATAATATTCATTTTTTTCGTTTTTATTTTCTAATATAACGTTAGTATACGTATAACAATACTTTTTATTTAAATATTAGGTGGGGGAAATAGTTTTTTCGCATTTTATTTGAAGCTTCAAGAAGTTTCATTTTTTTCATTTTTTTTTTACATTTATTTACATTTATGTACCCACAACGGGACGGTTTCATACAGGTCGCGAGTTTGAATCACTGCCCGTGTTTGTTTATTTTTCATTCTATATTTATATATATTCAAATAAGCGTAAATGGCTATACATGTTTATAGATATTTTCAAACATAAATTTATTTATTATTCCACTTCTACACCTACGACATAATTACTGACATGTCGATCTTAATTCCCTTTTTAATAAATTACGTTCGTTTTATTTGTAACAGGGCAAACATTGCGAGTTGTATTTTTGACATAAAAATTCTGGGATTGAAAACATATAAACCAACTTTGTTATAGTTTAATTAACACTGCATGAGATTCATAAACGTCACAACTTGTTCGTGGCTTGTTTCGCATTTTTTCCTTTTTGTACTAAAACCTAAAAATATACAGAATTTCTTTCTTAGATTCATTCATTTTAACAGAAAAAAAATTAATAAAAGACGGCGGGAATTAACATTTTAATTAAAATATTTCCTTGTTTTAAATATAACCGTTATAACGTCATTAAAACCAGCAGCATACAAAAAGCACAGCAAAGATTTTTTTATTATAATTTTATACTTACTATATGCGAAAACATTCTTCGCCCGACCTATTATTAATAAATTTAATACAAATTATGAAATCTACAGCTGAAGAATACAAAAAAAAAAAAACTAAAATTTAGTAAATTTCAGTTAAAAATTAAATTACTCATACGATAACTTAATTAACCTAGGATTTTACACATTTCAGGAGTCACGTCCTCTCTCGTAACCTGCTACTTCAGCGTTTCCAGCAGTATAGCAGAATTCGATAACGACAAATTCACGTGGCGGACCTGTGAGCATTGACGTTACAGCTAATGCATAATAGTGGTCAATGCTGCATCACCAATATGCATAGATATGCCCCGCCAAACATTTATGAAAACAATATATTTTGATTTTAAAATTTATAAGTCCAAAAGTCTAAAGAAATCTGAACCTATTGCCATTAACTCCCTACTCTCCTATAAAATGGAGATTATTAAAAGTCGCCAGTTCTGTACGCATATTGAGGATCGCCAGTTATTCAATGACCGGAATATTACTTTCGCCTTGCCAATCAGCGGGCAATCTACTACTGTACCTAACGCACCGATGGACGACGGTCATTAAGAGTAAGGGACAGGGCCTGACAGTTAATTTGGATATGTTGAAAGCCTTTAATCTTGTATAGCGCGAGCTTCTACAGAAGCTTCCTATAGGCTTCCTGAGAGCCTATGCAAGTGGATCACCAGCTTTCTAACTGATCGTACCAGACAGGTTGTTACTAAAGAGTTTTGCTTGGATGCCAAGCCCGGGGATGCTGTATATTTCGACCGTGCAGTACTCACAAAAAACTTGCAAAAACGTTTAAGATTGCCAACAGAAACTTGTGTCTTTCTTTGAAATCTAGTATTCTTGATATCACAATCACAATCCATTTCTTGGTATCACAATCGTACTGCACTCCACCACCTCAAATTCCATCCTACCATCTGTATACATAATTTTACTTGACAGTTCGGTTCACCAGTGTTTTCAGATCGACACGCCTTCTTTGTTGCTTTTTTGCCTATCTGGATTTTTTGAAGGCATAATTATATAGTGCTAATTTTGTAGGTATCGAAGCATCTTTTTATTTATTTGCTAGTAGTTGTGTAGAATTCTTTCCGTTTTTGTTTTTCATTTTCATTTAGTAAAAATTTATATATAATGAAATATATATTTTTTATTAGGACTACTATTTGCTTCACTAGATTTCATCAACAAGTTCTAACAGGTAAGTTACTTATTTTCAAGTATATTGCTTTTAACGAGCAGAAGTTTGAAATAGTTCCAACAAGATGATACAAATAAAACTCAATACATTCTTTATTAAAATTTAATCTCAAATTGCAATGGGAACAGAATTTGTCATAAGACTTATTTAAAATGTGTATAACACAGTTGATATTAAAAAAATAATTCGTTTCAGGAGAGTTTCATACAATAATTCAATTAGAGATTAATGCTTAATAAATAGTAGTTGTCATAACGAAACAGGTATAGTTATTTTATTTTCAAACTCAGTACAATATCACTTTCTCTTCGTATTACTTAGTATTTAGATAATGCCTCAACTTTTTCTTGATGAAAATAGAACTTTTTAGTATTGCAAAGACAATCGGCATCTTAAAAGAAAATGTTTAACCTATAATTTTTCTAAAAGGTAAGCTAAGTCAAATATTTTCAATAACCGAATGTTTTGTTTGTGGATTTAGTTTTATAAATAGATCACACAGTCATGGTTAGGTGATTTTCTTCTACGACAAAATGCACTCACGCCTCCACGAGATCCAGCTCCGACTGTGCACTTACTAGTGCATTTACATATTGATCTCGAATCACACCAATACTTTGAATAGCAGTATAGTAGTACTTTAAGGTTTATTATTATTTTTCTTTTTTTTGTATTTATTGTTTTTATCCTTTTCTTAAAATTTAATATAGTTAAAAATTAATATAGTTAACCTATATTAATTTTTAACACACTTTCTTATGTTATTTTGTACAATGATTAAAATAAATATTTAAAAATATTGCTTGTAGAGCTCTTGAATTTGTCAACTTTCTTTAAGTGGTACATAACATTTTATATAAGACCCAGCAACAGTTTATCCTCAGCGTTTATATGTGTGTTGTAGAAATCACGTGAAATATATTTATGAGAAATTCTATTGGTTTTCCCACGGTACGGCAGATTGTTATTTGTATTCTTTTATGTCAATCAAAATATTTATCTATACCTATCTACTGTACAGAAGGCAATATTTGATATTGTTCTATACATGTTAATAAAATTATTACCAAATTTGATAGTTATACTAAGCCAAACAAACATCTTATAAATTGTATAATTATAAAAGTATGATGAAAAACGACATTGTTTTGTTCTCAATAAGGAAGGTTATTTAAAATTTGTAGAACTTTTATGGGAAAAAAGGATTAAGTCTTTGTACACTTAGTTGCTATTAGCTTGAATATTTTAAGAGAAAACAGAAAAAAAAAGTCTAGAATTTAAAAACTAAATATTGAATCATTATTAAAAATAGTTTTGGGATACATTTCTTGGATATCATGTTCTTTGTACGGTTGCTATAATACACCTTTAAAATCTTACATTTTACATTAAAGTTTATTTAGATAAATTGGATTGCATTCTTAACTATTATTGCATTCGTTTCATTTTTAGTCTCCGAAAATTTGTTCACATTTCTCAGAACTGTGCTAAACATAAATGTCTTCCTATACACGAAAAAAGACAGTCCATAACTCTGTCACTTATTTTCAATTCTGAATGATAAAACTTCTCCTCGTTATTCAGCTCAGGTAATTTTTTTCTGATTTTAACATATGTTTATTTGTATCTTCACATCATACTTGTATTTTTTCTAGCTCTTTTACAGCACATGCTATTAAACTCTGGAACGGCCTCTTTGATTTGCTTCGACCTGTCCCCAATAGACAACTTTATTAAAACCAAATCCGTAATTTCCACTAGAAAATTATAAAATAGTTAATCTTTATTTTGCATAACCTGCGTATTGATATTTGTATTATATTTATAATTCATTTATTATTTCTTATTCAAATAATCTTCGTCATTGCTCTGAGTATATATATGAACAGTATATGTATATTCATATTTATATGTTGGTTATATATTTTTGTATTTATGTTACTTATATTTTTTTATAACTGTATTTTTATAATTTTTGTTTCTGGTTATAGTTTATATGTGCGTTTACCCTTTTATGTGTGTGTTTAATCTTGTCGCCTATAGTTTTTCAGTTCATTTTCTTTTTTATCTATTGTATCCCTCGTTTGTGTTTTTCTGTGAATTGAACCAGTTGACTTACAGAGAGTGCTTTAGCATCAAATCCGTCATTTGTATTTATTTTTGTACTATAAAAATTAATAAATAAATATTATTTATTACAAACAAGTTATGGCCTTCAAACTAAAATACACACTCTATTGTCACTTAAAATTTATTCTTACATACATTTTAGGTCTTGTTGTAATACCTCGTATTTCATTATGTAGTTTATGTAAAAAGCATAAATTTGAAAGGGTTAAAAGCATTTTAAGTAAAAAAAAATAATATAAACAAATAAACTGGTAATTAGAAAAACCAATAGGAGTATATATATATATAGATTCAAGTTAAGAAAACGTAGCACATTTTTCATGACTACTTTATATAGCCGCATAATCAGAATACCCGACGTGCTGGAAAAAGAACCATATCCACTCGTTATTTATAAAATCTTCCTAATTTGTTTTCATAATTATAATATTATTTTGGTTCTGGTTGTAAATAATACAAAAAAATCACCTTTTTAAACAATGTTTGCTGAAATCCGAAACCGTAATAACATACAACATTTATTCTCGAAATAGTTTTAATGGCATTGCATTTCCTAAATGTGGTATTAAAAAATAAAAAAGGCTGTTGTGTAATTGAGTAAATAGTGCTATCGGATCTATTTTATTTTAAGCGGTACTTGAGAACACAATAAAATAGGCTTGTCAAAAGTATAATGTTGCAATTCAAAATTTTAAGTCAATATATTTTAAAACTCTCCTATTGCTGTTTTTATTTAAATAATGTGTTATATGGTACTTATAAAACTGTTAACCCAATTTGAAACCATAGTAGCAAAGTAAGTAAAACAAGGAAATACAAATACGTTATTGCTCACTCAAACGTTGTATGTTAAGATCGTTTAGATAGGATCGGGGCAAGTTAGTGCGGATGAACAAACGCTCCATCGCGTCGCTTCATGGTGGATTCAAGCATCCCTACTAATTCGGGATAAGTGCTCACGTCGCAGGCCCAAAAAGTCAGGTTTAAATAAAACATTTCTTTTCTGACATTACGTGACTACTACAATCATTCTATTTAAACTATGTACCTTTTTATGAAATATACGCGGACGGAAAGGTATAAAATTGGGCACAGTTACAGCTGATTTAAAGAAGACGTGTTAAAACAAATATGTTTTTATAACAATGCCTTTTCACTCTAAAAACCTTTAAATATATTTTTAAAAACTTCTCTCTTCACATAAATAATAATAATCATAGTCAAATCAATTTGCTTTAAACACACAAAAAAACTATTTGAAAATAAACAATTCTAGTAGCATTAACATAAATAATTAAAATAATGTCTTAAATTATTGAGCAAATTGGATCTTTTATTGTTGTTGTTTAATCAACAATTTACTAAGTTATAGCAAACGCCCCTCTTCTTACCGCTCCAACCACTCGAACAACGGGGCGGTTGACAACGGTTTACCTTATGAAGTCTTATCGCTTCTTATTACTGAAATTAAACTAGAAATTGATAATTTATATTAATAACATAATGACGATAAAACAAAATTAAAAAAATATATATAAAATCAAAATAGTTATTTATATATTGAGACCATTACAAATTAGGATTAGATATTCATTTAAAAATAATGTAACTTTAAAAATAATATTAAAACCTACAATTTCGCTCGAATGTTGACCTCTAAGCCTCCACTAGTTTAGATTACAATACATTTTTACCTTATGAGCAATTAAGAAGAAGAAGAACAAGAATTATTGATATTATATTTGTTTGTTATGATTTGCAAAAAATACAAGTTACATATGTGTTTGTTGGACAGTCTGATGTATTCAAATTAAATTTGGGCTGCATCTGTTTCCTTTTGCAGAAGATCATCCTGACTATTTATTTTATAAATATTGTTTATGTGGGTGATAGGAATAAAATTTAAATATACATTTACTATTTATAACATAAATTTACATAATATTATTATTATCATATAAACAATTATTATTTATTTCTTAAGAAGAAAACTAAGATAAATGCTGAAACAGTTCAAACATCTATTTATCATGGAATTAAGTAAAGTTTTTTTTGTCATTGAAAATAGTTACTAAGGCGATGATTGGAAAAATTAAAATGTTTAATATATATGATTTAACTTAATTATGGACCTTATTATAAGATTATATTAATATCAAACGTAATTTTAGTAATTGAATTTCCTGTTTAAAGTTTTGAGAAACATTAAACTAGATCGACTGGGCGCGTGCTCTGCTTTGTAATGTCCACTAACCAACTTAGATATTTGATTCTCTATTTACTTTATAAAGTGTTTCCTTTCTTAGATTTCAAATTACAAATTACAAAGGATGAGGATGCTGGATGCGGGCTTAAACTTCAATCTTAATATTTCTATAATATTTTAGTTTTATTTAGAAACAAAAATGATCTTCTTAATTTAATTTAATTATATTTATAAACCAAAAAATAATTTATCTTACATTTCGTAATCAACTTACTTTGAATCAATTATTTAAAGAAGTTTTATTAAATTGTTTTTAAGATTTATAATAATATTAATTTGTTTTATAAGTAGCCGAGGTTGCAGAGGCGTAATATCGCTCTGGTGAAATAAATCCGAATGCGCTATGCAAAGTTGGCCTAAAACAATGTCTATTATTAAGAAAGGAAGGACAGTTTAATAAAATCAAATATATTATGAAATATGGAGTAGCGAGTGGCGATTTAACTAATATCTGATATAATACTGTGCTAACTTCCAATAAGATAATTTCAATAATTCATTTTAGATAAATTATACCAGGTTGAATAGGATCAAAAGCATAATATTAAATGGCTGTTTTATCTTTGTCTGATTGTAAAAATCGGTAAATTGGTTATTAAATTAACTTTTGTCAACCAATAATTTGAATAATATTCTGTAAGCCTTGGCTCATTTCACATGTACATGTACATTTTCCAGGGAATCATTTCACATGTACAAAGAGGGGAGTCTTTAGTACATGGGAAATGATTTCCGGGAAGGGTAGGGAAGGTATAGGTAAAATCGAATTTTTGGTTTTTATATCAAAAAAAGAGTGATCACTGGATCACAACCACACATGGATATTGCTTCTAACATTTGACCACGTTCAGTGACGAGCCACTCTAATTGTCGAAATAGAACATTTATTTGTTCTATTATTTATAGAACATTTCATATATTCTATTAAAGGATATAAAATCCAACGCCTATTGCCCTTATTTATAACAAAACAAATTTATAGCGAATAGTAAATTGACTACATTCTACGTTTTAACAGATCAAAAATTATACAAATTTTTCGTACTCACTCCAGTCAAAAAAAAAATTTTTATATGCCAGGAGGTACAATTGTAACTTAACTTATGTTTTTATTTACTTAAAATGTATATAACATAGTAAAAACTGAAGTATTGTTTCAAATATCAACACCAAAGTTATATGATGCATTTTTTTGTGATAGTTAGGCCCGGATTGCAATTGTAATATATTCTGGCATAAGGCTTATTCAAATGGGTAAACTAATATAGTTTAGTAAGTTATTTGATATCAACTATGTTACGCTACGAGAACTGATAGTTTGTACCATCCATTGTATATATAGGTAGAGAGCAAGACATTTTTCTTCGAAAGAATTCTAATAGATGTCGCTCGTAGTTCCGGTAAAGATCATTATAACTGGTCGAGGTATAAGACTTTTCGAATAAAGTATGTATGAACATTGAACATGTAATTACATTTGTTTATTTTTCTGTCAAAATGAGTGAATATAATTAAGATATTCGATACATTTTAACATTTTATTACAAAAAACGAAAAATACAACGTAAGCTTCCAAAAAAAAGTAACGTTTATGAACCTCATGCAGTGTTAGTAAGACTACCACAAAGTTGGTTTAGGAGTTTTCAATTCGGTATGTCAAAAATGCACCTTGCTCTGTTACAAATAAAATGTACGCATTTTTTTACCAAAATGGACTAAGATCAGAATCTCAGTAGTTAAAATGTAGCTGAAGAACTGGATATTGACTACAACTTAGTTATGACACATTTGATAAAGCTGGGTATCCAAAAAAGCTCGATATTTGGATGCTACATAAGCTCACCGAAAGAAACCTAATGAACTGTACTCATTTGCAATTCTTTACTAAGATGTAATGAAACCGATCTGTTTTTGAAGAGATTAATAACTGGAGATGAATAGTGGATTATTTACGATAAGAAAATGTGAAAAGCCTCATAGTCAAAGGTCAGTAAGGCTCTACAGACTGTGGCAAAAATCGGGTTAACTCGCAAAAAGCGATGTTGTGTGCTTGGTTAGGATGGAAAAGCATTTTTCATGTTAAAATTTTACTGCCAAGCAGAACCATTGATTCGGATCTTTATTGCTAACAGATGATTAGATTAAAGTAAGAACTTGAAAGAAAGCGGCAGGAATTGATCATTTTCTAATGAGTCTTCCATTACGATAACGCTAGACAACATACATCTTTAGCCACTCTGCAAAAAAATTAAGAGTTTAGCTGGGAGATAATAATGCATCCGCCGTATAGCCCTTCAGATTTCTACCTGTTTCAATCATTACAGAAATCTTTAGATTCTGTCAGGTTAAAATCAAGAGAGGAATGCCAAAAGTGCTTGAATCGTTCTTTAAACAGAAGTCCCAATTTCTACAGCAACGGGATTAGGACACTACCTACAAGAAGGCTAAAAATTACCGAATAAAAAGATTCATACATACTATATATAAATCTAAATTAACTTTGAAAAAAAATATCTTGACTTTTCAAATAAAATGAGAAGAAACTTTTTCCCTCACCCTCTATATAGAACGCTAGGTTTATAGATATAGGTTGAGACCGGGTATAGTCGGGTATATCCTTCCAATGTTCATATATTTATTTTATTTAACATATATTTAAAAAATAATAAGCTTAACCTTAAAGACTTTTTTGAAAAAAAAAAAATATATATTATTAAATATGCTAAAATTTGTAATTATTGACTACAAATATAAATTTTTATCTATATTACAATACTACATATATTGTCAAAATAACATAGCCTTAAAAATATTTTATTTCTGATATTTTCAATACATTTCTCATATTAAATTAGGTACAAATAGATATGGGGTCGGAATTTTGATGACAGTATTAAAATGAAGAATCTTTTTGACATCTAATATTAAGAGTACCTTTTATATTTACCCATATTACTCTTTTTATTCCAATATAATCCCAAAAGGTACTAGTGATGTAACCAATACAAACCTTATATAATTTGTATTTGCTTGGTAGCAGGGAATGAATCCTTTTAAATAAAAACTTTTTGAAATATTTATTTAGTTATTTTTTATTTATGTGAATTATTTTCAAAGTCAATTGTAGCCGATTTAATAGATCACATTAACCAATGGGTATTTGCAGAAATAAAGACTTACAAAAGCGTACTCTTAAGATATGTTGAAAGATGCGATTATAAGGAGATATTTAAAAGATCTTTCCTTTAAGAAGTCCGGATCATTTGTCTCCCTCAATTATTATTCGAAACGTAGTATAATAACTCTACGCCCATCTTCTATGAGAAAGAATTTCTACCCCGGTCAACAAACCATACTATCAGCAGTAAAGTAACCGTTAGTAATTACCAACACGGTATGTTAAGAATAAAACTATGATCGTAGGACCGCATCGTAAACATTTGCAGACTATTCATAATGATCTTAAATATGCTATTATAGATTTGTAGAAGAACCTTAATTTTGGACTTTTGTATCTTGACATTGTAAGAACATCACAAAAGTTAATTATCCTTTTATTTTTAATATCTTACAAAAATGTAACCGTTATTTATGACATTTATAATAAGACAGAATAAGTATGCTAATCAAAACACACCTTTTATTTGAGACGAATATAAATAAGTTGTGTGATAACTTTAAACATGATACTTAAATACGGATGTCAGTTCAATATCCAAAGAGAAAAATTCAGAACATTATCTTGATGGAAAACACATTTTAAAAGCACATTGTTATATAACAGAGAACAATACAGAGATACAATAAAAACCAAAATTTAAAAATAAAAATGTCGAGCACTTAATTCAATTACTGTTCATTTTTTTTTGTAAAGGATATGCCATAACAAAAACTAAGGATATTATAGGTCCTTAAGTTGATGGTGTTAGAAATTACTAAAATTCATATGGTTGAAAAAGTTCGTGTGAAAAATTTACCAAAAACTATGTATAAACTAAGTACATTCAAGAATTACTTTTTATATTTTTTATCATTTTATAATTAAGAAATTAATATAGAAGTATTAAAGACTAAGCAAGTATTTTTTTTATTACAAAATATATCCTGAAGTATTTTTATTGAAATTATAAAATAATATACAGTTAAATGATTACTTTATTAGAATATTTTATTGTAACAGTAAATTAATTAATTAATTATGTAATTTACCAAAATATTCTTAATAAGACAAATATTTAGATTTCAAATTAAACAATTTCAAAGAGTAATTCAATTTACTCTGCAAATATACGTCGTCGCGACACGCAACTCTACCATGGCGATTAGGCATATTTAATTGCTGTCGGATATATTTTATTATGGTATAACGTTACATTTTTTTAACGTTATTATCAAAATGAATAAAAACAACATAAGCATGCAAAACTTCAGAATGTGATAAGTTTAAATAAAAAGAATATTTCAAACTATGTATGTAATAATAGTAATAATATTATATGTAATAATATAAATAGTATATTTCAATCTCTTTCCATGACTATGCGATAAGGGAAAATTTAAATTCTAGCTCCGTATTGCGGTTCTAGTCAATGATTACCTCAGCGATGCGAAGTATATCACCATGAACTGCTCCTTAGAGTTGGTGTAATACAATATTTTAATATTTGAAAATATCTATAAACATGTTATTTAAATTTATATAAATATAGAATGAAATATAAACCGATACGGGCAAGGATTCGAACCCGCGACCTTTGGGAAACCGTCCCGTCGCTCTACTAATACGAGGCAGCAATACGGAAGCTTCCCAGGTTATTTGCGCTATCGTTTCTCTTTCTTACACGATCCTGAATCTCCTTGTAGGCCGCAACTTAGTATGAACTTCAAATTTCCTATACATAAAAGTAAGATTTACTGTCATTCTTTTACGGTTCAAGCAGTAAGGTTATGGAACACAATACCGTACAAAATACGCGAATCTAAATCAATATCTATTAAAAAAACTAGTAATCGATCACTATCTGTCCATATAAAAAGTAATTTAAAGTTTGTATGTTTACATTATTTTAATCAATAATGTTTTACAACATCTTATTATATGTAATAGATTTAGTTTACTTTTAAATTAATTTCTCACGATTTTCATATGGGGCGCCCATATACTGCCACACATTTTTGTAATCTCCATTCACAGGTCTGCTAGAAGAGTTTTCATCTTGAAATAAGTAGTGCCTTTGTACAAATCTGTTAAAATATGTTTATCTTAGAAAGTACTCTGTTTGTACATAAATGTTAAATAAATAAATAAATGTACATTATTTTATGTCAACTGTGATGAGGTCTCACTCGGGTTTAAAAAAAAATTACTGAAATTTTTCTGATTAAATAAGCCGGTTTATTAACCTCAATATATTTATAACATTTTATTTCCTCTTGATAATTCATGACGCAAATTAAATCATTTATCTGAATAATTGTAAACAAAAAGAATTTATATTTGAGATCACTTATATGATATTTGTGTACTGGATTAATGTTGATATGGTTGTTTTTTCTTTATGTTATAAAAAATGAGTCATTTTATTTTCCAAGAATAATTAAATATTCAAAATACAAATGTTTATAAGGTATGAAATTTATTATAATTCAATGCGTAAGACTGGTAAAAAAAGGTCAATGAGTAATTCTTGCCTTCGAGAGATAGAAATCTTTGACTCAAAGATTTTGTACCCTATACAAAAAAAGTCTATCAAAGACTCAAGTCTTTCATAGACTTTTTTTGATAGAAGATTTGTATATTTGCGAATTGAACGAATATAAATTCAACTCCCTTATAAAGTAACCCCCTTTGGATTGAACCTTTCGCTTATTTATTTGTTTACTATAAAACAAGTAATAAGACTTTTATTCTCCTTATTATAAGCGGCTATTTATATTCTTATTCTTGTATATATTTAAAAGTCATGCCATTTATTTTTGTTTACATAGCGTTATCTTAAAATATTAGATAATTTGATAATAAAATTAAATTATCAAACAAATCTACAAAAAAACACATTTTAGTTTTTTGTATAATTACACTTGCATAATCCATGATGACTATTAAATATATATTTACCCAGCTGTATTCATGTTAATTGATCGGAGTTCTGCCTGACTAGCTCCAGAATCATTCGGGGTTCCTCGGACTATTGTGAATATTTTGATATTCAGTGTCTGATCTTGAAGACAACTTATTATCATCATCATTATAATACTACATATTACAGATAAGGTAACGAAGTGATAAGTATAAAGTATCCAACTCTACAGCTCAATATGCACGAATAAATGCGTGTTGGCTATTTTTTTCCAGTAGTGCATCCCGGTTACTTCCCAAATGACTTGCTTGCTTGATTCACTTGTTCACTTCACTTTCACTTGTTGTAAACTTCATTAATAAACAAAGTAATTAGTATATGTTACAGTACTTTCATAGGCGTAAGAGATAAATATGCAATAGGTTTTTTATTGTAATTCATATAAAGATGAAGAAGAAGAAGAAAACAAAGGGATTAAGGGTGATTTTACCAAAAATCGATTTTGTGACCAAAGTAGTACAATTTCTAATAATAAATATAATATACTCAATGTCATTGCGCTCGTCTTAAAGATGGCTTTCTAAACATACGGAACTAGTCGTCAAATCGGTCTTACTGTGACAGTGACGTGAGTCATCAAAATATTCAATCAAAATTAAAAAAATCAAGATTGCGGTTCTAAATCTAAATAAAATTCATATTTATTTTATATGGACAATCTTACGCTGGTATTACGTTAAAATAGATCTTCTAAAATCCAAAATATTAAAATATAACCGTCATTACTTAATCCAAAAAAAATTAGGTTGAAGATATAATTTTATCATATAGTTTATTGTGTTTCGGTATTATAGTTTTCTGTTAAATTGTAACAATGATAAACATTATTTGTGTAATTCAATCTAAAAACAAAAAAAAAATTAGGTACACAACGGTAACTACTTATCAGGATAAAAAAAAATGTTATAAAATAGTAAAAATATAATCAGACGAAATTGATGTATACCAAAAAAGGCGCACAAGTCGTTTGTAACACGAAGAGATAAGTCTCATTTGATTATTCCTTTTAGCTGTTCTTTTTTATTATTTTAAAGGTTCAGAGTCAAGTGCTGTAAAATAATTCGAAGACCTAATATAATTTTAAAAGCTTTTTGACATATTTATTCTCTCTACTATTATATTTTATTTTTTACAAAGTGGTACAGCGAGCAATTGAGGAAAAAGAAGAAAATGAGGTCCTTCTGACAAAAACTGAAAAAAAAGTTGCTTCTGGCAAGGGGTACTTTGAAAAAATCCCAAAAATATTTTTTAGCGTAAAAAAAATTAAAAAATCAAATATAACATTATATAAAAATTTCGCAATAAAAAGCACCTAACGACTATACAAGGCGTGACATAAAAAACCAAAATATATATGACAATTTTATACTATAGTTTTATGTTATGCTGTGTAAGTGTAACTATCTTACATATAGGGAAGAAACTCAGCAGTTCTGTTAATGTTTATACTGAGCGTACGGTTCACTGGTTCTTACGACAAAATGCACTCGTGTCACGTCTCGCGTGCACTGAACAGGAATCCTAAGACATTATTGATTACAGGTTCGTGTTGTGGTATATTATTATTAAAAAAAAATACATTGGATATTGCTAAAAATTTATAAAGCTACTTTTCTAGGTATTGCATATTATTTACAAATTATATTTATCCTATTTTACTATGACGTACTCATAAGTGTCATAGTTTTCATCAATTTGATCATATTTTTCTAAATTGAGTTTGAAACTTTTTATGTTAGCTACGAAGCGATTCTATTATTCTTCATGGCTAATATAAAAAAATCAACTTTCGTTAGAATTTCTTTAAGATACCGACGTGCATGACAACTTTCAAAACTTAGTCTGTAAATCATACGAACCCACCATAGTGTATAGTAGTGTATAGTAGTGCACGGATGAAATCTTAATCCATTTTTGCTGAAAAACTCGAAGAGGGATTAACTTTATAATCTATACAAAGTTTGAAAAATAACTTTTGGCAATGAATCTTCTATTTTCTTTGTTATCGATTTAAAATAAAATGACAATGAATTATATATATTTGAATCCTCTGTACTCGTATTTGAATCAAACTCTTATAAAGCTTGACTGATTTTGATAAATGTTTTTGACTGTGGTAGACATGGTTCCTGGATTGGTATTAGACTAGATTTATGATTTGATCCAGTAGGTTCCGCTGTCATCGTGTTATTTTTTTTTATTTTTAGGACAGAACCACGTTCTACTGAGCCCACTAGTACTACATACTTTTTATATTTGATCTTTCATATTGCTAAATTATTGTTACTCTGTGTCAACTGTAACATTTTACGTGTAAGGTATAAATAACTCAGACTGGTATTAAAAACTCTACCAAGTTTTGTTGTACCCGTCTGACCATGCAAGCAATACGACTATCCTAAGGGCCGCAAAAATATGTTTCGAAGAATTGATATTCCATAGAAAACAAAATGCAATTTTAGTAGTCGAATGAATTTTTCAATGATTGCGTACCCATTTAAAACTTTGTTTCACTCGTTTTTATGTCTTAGATAATCGGACATGAATTATATTTCAGCCGTTTTTGAGATTACCGTGCACAAAAATACAGACATACAGACAAACAGCAAAATGAAAAACCATTGTTTTCAGTTCTCTTGCCTTAAATCTTAAAGGCACCCATCATGATTTTTTTTTATATTTTCTACATACAGTTTTCGATCAGTAACAATTTTATAATATGTGTAGATCTTTACGATGATATAATAACATGTATAGTAAATAATTATAAAATCTAAATAGTTATTCATTATTGAACAATACCATCATAACACAAGACATACCATAATACAATCAGAGCATTGCTTATTATTCTCAGCGTCGCTATGATTTTAGGTCGATATGTGTATTGGAGAATGCATACGGTTGGAGTGTCTGAAGCGTGAGTGCATTTTCCCGTGAAGAGACGCAGTTAGCCGTGACTAAATCTGTTAAACCGACATCGCTTTATATTAATAAAACTATATATTTTAGAATACGTTATGAAATATGTTCTTTTCATTTTTAATTTATTATTTACTTACTATACTTTTAGGTTAAATATAAGATTTCGTTTATAAAAATAATATTATATGTTGATCATTCAAAATCCTAATAGCGTCGTTACATATATATTTTTGTTTTTTTAAGTCTGAAAGTTCATAAATAGTTTTTTTGTTTTTTTTTTTCTTTTTTTATATAAGTTGTCACCCTTAAGAAGTGGGGAAAGATGAATAAAGTTATGTAAGAGGTTTAAGTATTTCTCATTGATAGGTGTATGTGTATACAACAACAGATACTTCATGCCCATCTACTAAAAAGAAAGTACTATACCGGTCTAGCTAGCCATCAAGAACTGCAGTAAAATGTTACGAGAGGTAATGCACGCTAGATTGTACCTACAATTATTAAGTTAAATAGAATACGATTAAGCTCGAAATGTTCTGAGATGATATCAAACTTATCATGTAAAACTGACGGAATAATCCAACGCCTATACTATACGTGCTTTATGTATTGAAACTGTGTTTTTATTTCATTATTAGCTGTACAAGTTTTAGTGCTGACCATGTATAGTGTTTTTTCAGATTTTTACAAGCGTTGCACATTCAAATAAAACTAGATTAAAAATATTTTATCCTCCTTGCGTAAATATTTTATATTGTAATGAAAAAAAACTTTGAAATACGGACGTAAGGGGACGCTGTTGGAATTTTGATGACAAGATGAAAGTCACAAATATTTTTCGCTAGTACCCGAAATATATAAGGGTATATTAAGGTTATATTTTATGTATTATTGTATATTTTCTGACCTACTAATTAAAACAATTTAGTCCAAAAAGTTATACAATTTTTAGCTGTCTTTATCTTGTATATTATCGCTGTTTATTATTACATACGGATACATATGGATTTCGTAAGAGAATATTTTTTTCTTGTATTTAAAAAAATATTTTATAATTTAAGGTCTTGTATTTATAGTAGATTTGTGATTTTTCTTGGTTTGTTTGCAATAGTGATTGAAAAAAAAAAACATAACTTCAGGGAAATGTCTTAGCTTTACTTTGTCCAAATAGGTTGATAATTCAATAATTTTAAATAACATTTAATAAAATGGTATTTGCACTATACAATTATATGTTATTTTATATAAACGACATAATTGAATAATAATTATAAATGAAATCTTAGTAAATATTATAGCATTATATTGAGAACTAATAATATTGATTCATAATACCATCTATTTATCTGATCTTTTCCCCATTATTTGGGGTCAGCACAATATAACCACTATTGCCACGCTCTTCTATCTTACGCCAGCTCAATGCATAAATTTTTCTTTGCCATATATTTTTTTATGCACTTCATCCAATTTTTCTTTGGTTCCACTGTTCTCTTAGATCCACATGAATACCTATAACTCTTTTCGTTACATTCTTTTCATCTTGTATATATTTTATTTATATTTTACTCATTCTCGTCACGTCATACACCCATCTTACCATTCGCAATTCTGATCCACACAACACAGCAGATCGTGTTTTTTTATTATTAATTTTCCTTATAATATAAGGGGAAAATGAGATATATATAACAAACCTATTAAGTTTCTGTCGCCGGATGTTTTTAAGTTTTTGACAATAATTTTTCTATTCGGTTGTAGCTTAGAAAATATTTTGGTAAAGAATTTTCTTCCAATAAAGAATTGGGCTTTTTATAAAGTACCTCTTACTAACAAAGTAATGTGTATTGTAGCCCCATCCAAATAACATCTTTTTTTATTTAAAATCCTCACACCGTTCTAATTAAGTTTATTTAAGTTCTAATTAAGTTATTCTTAAAAAAAAGTGTAATTACAGCTCTATGAGCTGTAATATATATAATGTTCTATGGAACTTTCCCATTTGAGTAGGCGAATTTGTAATAGAAGAAATAATTCTATATACTGACTGCTAAAGCAGATTCATATTCATTATCCATTCAATATTTTTTTACCATTTTACAGTTTCTTAAAAAAGCTTCTTAATTGTTAATTATTTATTAGTTAAAATCTAACAGTTTTTACTAAAAGTGCCATCTCTCAAGTCCAGGATTATTTCACGTCCCAATGAAAAGCACATGATTGTATTGTTGTATTGCGTAAAAAAATAATAATAAATAAAATTTTGTAAATGATGTAGGTATTTGGCGACGCAAAAATCATTTCCGTCATTGCCATAGACTAACCCAAGTACATAAAGAGTTGACACAAAATTGGTAGAGTATGGGCTCACACAATGGACCGCAGCGCAGGTGAAAAAGGGGTTTAATTAAATGTGCGTTCAGATAAATATAATTTTAATAGAAATGTTTAATTTTTTAAAGAAATATTTTCTTGAAAATGCAAGATAGCAACTAGCAATGACGCTTATTTCACTTTCTTTCTATTCTTTACAATCTATGTATGAACGTATGGAATACTAGACAGGCTATATCCTATGACATGTAAGCGGATTAAAATGTCCCTTAGAAATAATAGTCCGAGCCTCACATGAGAAACCTTTGAAGTACAACTCTACTCTTGAAACCCGAATGAAAATGTACACATTTTCATTTGAGCTTAGCATTAGGGATACCTGTGCCGAATTATCTTACCTTAAAACTTAACATTACTATTGTTAGTCACATTTATTTATAATAATTTAAATGGTAAATACATTGGAATTTACATTTTATAGTTCATAAGTTCATTAAAATTAAATCAAATTTAAAACAAACGTCATGAAATATATTTTTTAAATTATTTTAAGAATCTTTGATTTAGCCAATAAAATAAAATAAGAAGTTAATAACGCTTACAATAATAACAAATGTATTTAATAAATAGATTATATTAATAGCTTTAGAGACTGTATAAACACCCTCATATAATATTTTCCTTTGGATTTAATAACCATAAATTTACAAATAAATATTTGTATATCGACTGATGAATTAATAAACTGTTTTTCAAATTCTAAACTAAAATGAGACATGCTATGTTCGAGCAGTTCAGTTGGAACTTGTGTTTATGCAGGACGAACGCTTCACTGGTTTCTCAACCACAAAATGCACTCACGATGCGTCTCAAGTGCACTCAGCAGGAATTCGGAGCACTAATACTTTTGCAATTTGTGACATGGGTATGAATGTTAAAATAACCTTTGAAATTACAATTTTGTAGATATGTCAAGCTATTTCTATGGTGTATCTAATATTAAATTTACAAACGCTTGATTCGGATAATATCATAATTTACAAAAAATATATAAACATTTATTTAATACGTATAAATTAGGTGACTTAAATTTATAGTTGCATCGAGGTTGATATGAGTTTTATTTTACGTGCATCTTCCGTTTATAACATTTAACCAGGTGGAATGCAGAGTATAATTATATAGCTATTTTGCCAAATTATATAACAAAATGTATTAATATATATGTATTAGTAAAATATAAGATTAATACGGCTTATATTGTTTTTAGTATTTAAATAATTACTAGTGTATATGACAATGTCATAAAAGTTTAAATACTAAATAATGCTTATTGTCTTGGTTAAATTCATTGTTGTTTATATGTTTTGTTCAATATTAACAGACCCAAAATAACTGACATTACATTTTAGTTGTATGGAGAACTTTTTAACTAAAGAAAAGAATAGCAAAATTGTCTTTAAAATTTGGAGTATTTCTAGTGCTGAGTGTACGAAACGTGTCTGAACAATCCCAAGGGATATCAAAAGTAGTTAACTGGCTACATTCCTTTCAGTCCCCTTGAACAATTCGCTCCGTGTTTATTCGAAACGTTTTCAATTTAATACATTGATATGTTTCCTTAATAACTATTTTATAATATCACGTATTGCCTTTAAATGAAATCTATCAAAGTTTTTAATGAGTTCAGTTATATAAAAATAACAAAAAATGGACATAAGAAAACTAATTTTTGTATAAAATTTACGGAAAAAATTATAATAATAAAAGCATATTTTTTAAATCTATAAAGCATTGCGCATAGATGATTCTTAATAAGATAGTAATTATAAGGTGAACTAACAATACTGTGGCTGTACCTACAGTGGTTCACTAATTTTACGAACTGCTGCATTTCCTAAACTTTCAATTTATATACTTAATGTTCAATATACTCTACTGTACCTTTTCAATCCTAAGCTATTAAACAGAGTTCCATTCAGACTTAGTATGGTGACTTACACTACAATTTCTAAGTTGAGAATACGACATTTGATATTTCGGATTTTAGTTAAAAAAAAGAATTATTAATCAATTTGTTACGAAAATCGTTCCTTAAAGACGTGTAAAGTAAAATGATTTTTAATGTATATGTTATGGTATATTTATATTCTATATATAATGAATTAAAAATAAATATATTTCATTACTTATAGGTAGTGTTAGATGGAAATTATTTGATTGCATTATTTTAAGAGAATTCTTACTTAAAATGTGGAGGAGACATCAATACATTTTGCTTAGGGGAAAGTTATACGTATGTTTCACTATTAATGGCATAGGGGGATTTCTAAAAGCTATATATTTTCTCATAGTGATGTATGGCGATTTTGCTAAAGCCGTAATGAGAAATTCCAATGTCACAGGCTTTAAGTGTCACGAGTGGGAGATCGTTTTTGAATATAATTTGTGAATAAGATTAAGCTTACTCGAATGATACTAATAATGTCAGCTTTTTATTTACCTTTATAACAAATAAAAGTCGCATTTCAGTTGTGACGCACATTTGCAGCACACGTTTTGTAATATTAATTTTAAAACGATGCATTTTAATTTTTATTGAAAGTTTTTCTGCTTCAAAGCAACAATCGGAGCATAAATCTTTTCTCTGATGAGTTTAAAATGAAGCGTTAGTGTGTTTAGTAAATATTCACTTATAAAATCGATGAATCGAATTAAAATTTGTTTTGAAGGAGGTAACAATATCTTTTTAAATTTTAATCAGTAATCTGGTCCTTACTGTGATAGTTAAACATAGGTTTTAAAATTTCAGATGTTATAGACACAATAATGTAATACAAAAAATTAAAAATGACATTATATTAAAATATAATAGTATATATTGTTCTACAACCTTTTTACTGGTAAAAGCATATACTAGATACTCGTCCAGAGCACTTTTACATTTGTAAGAGGTTTCTCATTGACGATTCAACAGTGGCCACGTCTTGCAAACCGGATTAGCTGGGACATGTTTCCCGCTGGGGGAAATAAATTGATTTCTATATTAATTATTCATGATATTTTAATTTTAAAGATTTAAACATATCCTATATTTCATTTTCAAAACAATTTAAGAACAAGATATCATAGGTTGTTTTTGTACTTTCTGAAAATTTTATTATTATAACGCGCCTACTCGCAATGGAGTAGCGTGATTGGTTTAAGGTGTGAACATTTCTTTAAAAATAGACTTATAGGCTCAATTGAGACAAAGAATATTACAATCTTATAGTTTTAAAAAAGCCACGAAAAACAGTTGTGGCGTTTTGTGGATCTCATGAAGTGTCAATAAAACTATCATAAAGTTGGTTTAAGCGTTCTCAATCTGGGAATTTTAATTCAAAATGTACCTCGCTCTGGTCGTGGTATTGTATATTGAGTACATTACCCCATTTTAGAAAAGGTTAAACAAGATCACCATATCAGTAGTAACGACGTAGCTGAAGAACTGGAGATTGGCCACAATACAGTTTTGATCCATTTGAAAAAAGCTCGACATTTAGATGCTGCATGAACTCACTGAACTCATTTGAGGTACTTTACTAAGACGTAATGAAACCGATCCGAATCCGTGACAAGATTGATAACTGGTGATACGATAAGATCGTTCGAAAAAGTTCATGGTCAAAGGTCAGTAAGTCTTCACAGATTGTGGAAAAACCCGGGTTAACTCGTAATAAGATAATGCTGTGAGTCTGGTGGGACTGTAAGAGCATTGTTCAGCATTTACCGCCAGACAGAAAATCAATTCGCATCTTTACGGCCAAAATGTCATGAGATTAAAGCAAGAACTTAAACGAAAGCGGCCGGAATTGATCAATAGAAAGGGTGTTCTTTTTTATCACGCTAACGATCACGCTAACGATAACGCTAGACCACACACATCTTTATCCTCTTAGCAAAAATTAAGAGAGTTTGGCTGGGAGATATTAATAAATGCGCTTTTAGGTTTCTACCTGTTTCGGTCTCTACATAATTTTTTAGGCTTTCTCAGTTTAACATCAAGAGAGGACCGCCAAAACTACTTGTCTAGTTTTTTTTTTACCAGAAGTCTCAAAATTATGTATTAAATTGGTACATATATATCATTAATAAATGTAAATAAATTAAAAAAAAAAAATTTTTTGACTTTTCATATAAAATGTGAAGAAACTTTTCCCCCACCTATTACAATATATGTCGCTCAACGGTGAAACGAAGCCAAAATATCAATTGTTTACTGAAATACCGAGAACTTTTTTCGCTAAAGTACTGAGCAGTGTATTTTTTTTGTTTAAAGACCTTTGGAAGGTTTTGTCAATGTTTATACCAACCTGAAATTGAAAAAAAAAACCAGGATAACCTTAATATTCAAATTTCCACGACCGGAAATGGTGACAAATACATGTCAGTTATTTTCTATATAATTATAATTTCGAATTGTCATATAAGTATTTCATTAATATAAGTGATCATTATAATCTCTTTAAAAAAGTTTATTACGCGATAACTCTTATTTTGGATTAAAATAAAACAATATGTAAAAAAAAAAAATAAGAAAATACTAACATTTTAAAATGAATTTATAAGGTGATATATTGGTAGATTATATTCACAAACTTTATGTAGATATGACTTATTAATTGGCTATACTTAAACAAAACGTTTAGTTGAATGAAATTGAAACGTGTATATGAATAATGCGTAAGCTAACATGAAGTATTACTTTTTTTCATTATTTTATTTTATTGTGTTTCATGCTAATATTTTTTTGTACAAACCAAGGACGATAAGTTTTAAAAGAAATCTCACGTATTTTCTAAAGTAATTTGAAAAGGTGCCACGACCAAAATTAATATTTAAAAATATCTATAAGCATGTAAAGCCATATTAATCTTATTTAAATTTCAAATTAATATAGAACGAAAAATAAAGCTATACTGGCAGGGATTCCAACCCGCGACCTCTGGGACACTGTCTTGTCGCTCTACTAATTGAGCTACTGTAGAGCTAGTCATCTGGTGAACTAAGCATTTTATATATGTTTGTCTTTATTGGAATAGTGGAGACAGCTATGAGACTTGAAATTCATTTTTTTTTTCATGAATACATGTTTCCAATTAGAGAGACAAGCGAAATACAAACGGCGGTCTTATAAAAACAGTAAGCGTATATGATTATGTATTTTTAAAAATCATCAGTAATATAAATGAAGAACCTGGGGGAGGTATAAAAAATTGTGTATTAAATAAATATATATATATATGATGGTGATTATAATAAAATATTTGTACCTACTTCATATATCAACTTCTAAAAAAATTAAATTGTTTCTCCCTAAATTTAACTTATTTTGTGTGAACCAAAATGAGGTCACATATACCGTGCACATATGGTAGGAATTCTTTTTATATAATCGTTATAAAGGAGACGAAATACCAACATCTTTTACGATTAAGCTTAATATTAAAAGCCATTTAAACGCAAATAGCACCTAATAAAAGGAAAATATTGTAACCATGAAATAAGTATTTATATTTCTTTCAAGGATTTTTTTAAAATTTTAATTTAAAAATTAACTGAGTCGTTCGAATTATTTTTTTTGTTAAATTTATATAAATTTAGAATGGAAATTAAACCGATACGGGCAGGGATTCGAACCCGCAACTACTGGAAAACCGTCGCGTCGCTCTACCAACTGAGCTACCGTATCGCTGTCCTTCTCGGTTAATTAAGCATTCTATATGTGATCGTCTTTATCGGGACGGTGGTGACATATATTAGGCCACCCACTACAATATATAGTTAGTCATATTTATTAATAATAATTTACATGGTAAATACATTGGAATTTACATTCATAAGTTTCAACAGTAACGCCACCTACGCAATTATGGAATGTTATTTAGTATTTACTGTTAAATGTTTCAAGAATTAGAAGCGTAGGATATTTTAACATAATGTTTAATCTTTCATAAATTATTAGAACTTATTATAAGGTATAAATGTTAGCATCTGTAAGTTGGTTATGAAATTGTAAATTACCCTCACCTACATATTGTAAGGTTACATTATTGTTAATCGACTATTTTATAATAATCCGTAATGTTTTGATTCGTTTCAATGTTTTGATGGTCCCTGTATTGATCCATATAAATTAATGAATTACTAATTTAACTGTAATAAGAAGAACCAATAACGTGTAATTATTTAAATAGTTGTTTTATTAACTTAAATAGTAATATTTAGAATTGTTATGTCAAGTAATGGTTATTTTCGTATGCTTAAAGTAGTTTATTTGACTAAGATTATTATTTATGTGAGGAGGGACATTTGCTTGATTAGTAAATACTTGAATAAACTAGAAAAGTGGGAACCATTAAGACTTCATAATTAAATCCAGTATTTAATACCGTGTTTACCGATACTTACAATTGTTCATTTAGGAGTAGTTGTTATTTTTGTACGTTTAAAGTAGATGATTTGACTATGATTATTATTTATGTGAAGAGGGAGTTAATAAAGAAGGGTATATAAACTGCGGTTAGGACGATATTCGGGACAGACACTGCTGGATAGTACCAAGGAAGGATTAAATACAAGTATATAAAAGTGAAGAGTGAGAAGTAAAATCTGTGAAACAATATAATTGGACGTGGCCCTTATAATTCAGAAGTGGGATACCCAGAAAAAACTGTCTTTTTTTCTGGCCTCGCGCCCATTATTGGGAATAATGTAAGTGTTACTGGCTTATTTATTATATTATGTTTTATATTTTTGTTTTATGTGAAGTGAAATTTGCATAAAATTTTGTGAGGGTAGTAAATATACCAATATATATATACATATATATATATATATATATATATATATATATATATATATATATATATATATATATATTTTAAGATTATTTATAGGAGGTTATTGTGCCATATTATGTGCCGTGCCATATATTTTGTGTGATCTGCCGTAAAATAGCATTGTAATATCCACCACTTATAGCTTAATTTATTGTAGTTAATTTTCAGTTTATAAAGATATTGGTGATAGCAAATGGCAGTACTAAATACAGCGTGCAATCCCGATGGCAATGAAACTTTGTTGGACTGATGCGACTACATCGGTGTGCAGAAGGACGACTCATTTTACAATTTATATATATATATAGCAGAACCGAATAAGAAGGCTTTGAATATTGGTGGCAGAAAGATAAACGGCAGAAAGGATAATTGTTCTGTTGGTTGAGCTTGATTTTAGTTTGATTGTTCTTCGAACTGACATCAGAAATATCTGTGGCCTACCGCGCTGCAGATGCCTGCAGTGAAGTTCCAGGCGTGGATGGCCGGGATACGCCCGTGGTGTAGGGACATATCTTACTTGAAGCTAAGGTATCTTAAGGGATCCTGAAACTGTAAGTTGTTCTTCCGTAATTTCTTTATCTTATGTTTTGAGATGACTTGTCCCATAAATTTGTTCCTCTTAAAAACGAGTTCATATGACTAGACAGAGTTAATTAGTCCCACTGACGTTAACTTTTGAGTGCGCGGTGTAGTGGACCTCGGTATGAATTATGGACTAATTCGATTCGATTCGATAGATAGAGAGATAGAGGGAGAGATAGATAGAGAGATAGGAGAGATAGATAGAGAAATAGAAGGATAGATAGATAGAGGGAGAGATAGATAGAGAGATAGAAGGATAGATAGGTAGAGGGAGAGATAGATAGATAGATAGAAGGATAGATAGATAGAGGGAGAGATAGATAGATAGATAGAAGGCTAGATAGATAGAGGGAGAGATAGATAGATAGATAGATGTAGAGCGAGATAGATGTAGAGCGAGATAGATGTAGAGTGAGATAGATAAAAGGAGGGGCAGATAAGTGATTGCACTAACAAAGTCTTGGTTCAAATCGGTAATACGTTTTATGTCTATATAATGTACTTAGTGAGCCTGTTACTAGACGGCTTAACATAACATCAGCATTCAGCTTAATGAGCCGTGTAGGTCAAGATTTTTGTCAAGGGGAATGGGTACACTATTATAATCAAGAATTGAGAGATCGACTGATGCCAATGTGAACAGCTGTCGTTGACTGCCTAGAATTATTGTCTGACATTTTAAAGGATTGATCTTTATGCTAAACTGGAGGCACCAATCATATGTGTTGCAGGTCCTTAATAATATATATATATATATATATATTATTACCGCCCCGTTGGTCGAGTGGTTAGAGCAGACGCCTAACGTGTCACGTAGCAATGGGGCTCGGGTTCGATTCCCGGCGGAGATAGGCATATATGTGATGAGCATATATGTCTGTGTTTCTGGGTTTGGTCGTTTATTAAATATATTCTCAGTATTTATATGTGTATTTCTATGTATTTGTATCGTTGTCTAACACCCTTAACACAAGCAAATAATTTGCTTACTTAGGGGTTAGATCAATGTGTGTAATTTGTCCTGTTATTATTATTATTATTATCATTTATTTCATATTAATCTTATTATTTACATTTATACATATAACATTAAAAAAAAAAAACAACATTATAAATATAAATATAAAAAACAGTATCCCGCCGACGTGGGCCTTACAACCAGTCCGTCGGTGGTTAGGGCGACAGCGAAAGAAACTTCCTCACAATGCGTGCCGTACCCAAAACTTTTGCTCTTTGCATCCGACCCTTGATCCAGTTTTTTAGTGAGAGCCTCTTGAGATGATGATCGAGACTCTTCGCTATAAGACCATTGACGGAAACTACCATCGGGACAATTATTGTTGAGTCAACATCCCACATGTCGGTAATCTCGTGAGCTAAGTCCAAGTATTTTGACAGTTTGTCCTTCTCAGCTTTCACAAGATTAGCGTCACACGGGACACTGATATCAACAAGAAATGCCCGGCGCTCTAACCGATCTACCAGCACGATATCAGGCTTATTGGCTACAATAGTCCTGTCCGTTATGATAGATCGGTCCCAATAGAGCTTAGCATGACCATTTTCCAAAACTGGCTCCGGTGAATACTTATAATATGGCACTTCAAAAGGTACCAGACCGTATTGAAGAGCAAGTTCTTGGTGGATAATCTTGGCTACTTGGTTGTGCCTGTGCAAATACTTTCCATTGGCAAGACGACAACAACCGGAAATAACATGTCTGATGGATTCCCCAGGTTGGTGGCACGCACGACATATATCAACAGTGCCATCCTTTATTATGTATTTCCGATAGTTGTTCGTCTTGACAACTTCGTCAGCAATTGCACAAGCAAAACCTTCGGTTTCTCCAAAGGGATCACCGAATCGTAGCCAAGCCACGGACGCCAGAAGGTCTACATCAGGCCCATAGAATGCCTGGTGGAACCGTCCATGAAGCTCCTTACTCTTCCATATATTTATACGGTCGTCAGTGCTAAGTACTACCGGTTTATGCCAGTTGTCTTTGGCTAAGGAGAGCGGTGTGAGGCCTTTATCTACTGCAACAATGTCCCGATGCATTCCACACTCAGCATGAAGGAAATATTCTCTAAGATTGCATACCTCACGGTTGTGTAAGTTTTTGGCATTAAGGAAGCCGCGACCCCCACACTTCCGTGGAATATACAATCTCATCACTGATGAGCGCGGATGATGCATGCGATACATTATCAATAGTTTTCGGGCCTTTCGGCCCAGGGCATCTAATTCGGTCTGAGTCCACCTTAATATGCCGAAAGTATACATCAGCAGGGGCATTACCCAACTGTTGAATGCACGCACTTTGTTACCTCCTGACAAAAGACTTTTTAGGACTTTTGTCAAGCGGTTAAAGAAGCGTTCCTTCACTAGCTGTTTAATGTCCTCACTTAGTATGCCTAAGCATTCCGACATACCAAGGTATTCGTAGGATTCGGTTTCAGAGAGGGATCTGAGGGACATTGTCTCCGAGAGTTGTAAATATTCGCTATTTACAACTCGGCCATTCTGCACATGTGCAACCGCGCATTTATCTACACCAAACTCCATCCTAATGTCATTACTAAACGTTTGCGTAACGCTTAGTAATGATACCAGATCTGCTTTATTTGGTGCAAATAATTTGAGATCGTCCATGTACAAAAGATGTGAAATGACCTCACCCCCTCTGCGAAAGCGAAATCCCAGTTTTGAATCCCTAAGCAACGTGCTTAAGGGGTTCAAAGCCAGGCAAAACCACAAAGGACTCAAGCTATCACCCTGGAAAATACCTCGCTCAATCCTTACAGGTTCGGAAGTAAGAAGACTTCCTCCGCCCCCTGGAAGACAAAGGACCGTTGTCCATTGCCTCATACATGAATCAAGAAAAGCGCATAGATCTATGTCAATCTTATACACTTCTAGTACTTTTCTCAACCATGTATGAGGCACCGAATCATAGGCCTTTTTATAATCAATCCAGGCGGCGGAGAGACCCTTCTTACCTCGGCGAACCTTTTCATTAATGGCCATGTCAATAAGGAGGAGCTCCTTAGTACCACGAGACCCAATCTTACATCCATTTTGAGCGAGATCTAAAATGCTGTTTGCATACAAATGTGTGTTTAATTTTGAAGTCAAAATGGATGTAAGAAGCTTATAAATTGTTGGTAAGCACGTGATAGGTCGAAAATTCTTTAGATCCGTGATACTACCAGACTTGTGGAGCAGAAAGGTGATTCCTGTTGACATAAAAGATGGTAGGAATCTGGACACGATGGCTTCCTGGAATTGCCCAGCCAAACGTTCGTGTGAAGACCGCAGCCATTTGAGCCAAAAGTTATGTAATCCGTCCTATTTACACGTTGTTTATAACGACGGATACGATTTGCCCACGCACAAACTTTCTGCTTCAGGTAGTCTATACGTTCTGTTACATAGGCCATGTAATCCTGAGGTCTAATGCCAGTACCGGCAAAGGCCTGTGTAACATAGCGCATGACTCTCGGCCGGATGTTTCCCGATCTGAAGCAGATTAAATTGCCAATAATGACCCTAGCTGCGCTGATACGCCGTTCAATCCTCATCTGCCATGCGGGTGTGTCCTCAGTGGACCGCACCACCCTATCAGGCTCAGGAAATCTGACACGGGCGGAGCGGCACGCTGCAACAGCTGCACAATAAAGAATTGAATGGGTATCAGTGAGACTATTGCTAGAACGAAGATAAGAGTCTAGCATGCAGTCTAGAGCCATTACAAGCGACATATTACGTCTATGCGTGGGAAAACGGGGCAACCGTGGTCTGTCGCGGGCTGGTATATCTTTAAATTCCAAAATCGCATCCTCCAAAGTCCTCCTTAATTGCTCATTATCTTGGGTACTTACGGTTGTAATCTCTACGTCCCCCACATCAGCATCTCCAACCACTAACCCTGCCACCGAAGGAGCGGACGATAACTGGGCTCGCGAATGGATGCTTTCGGTGGTGGATGCAGAGACTGTCACCTCGGAGCGAAGCCGGTCAAGTGCGGAATCATCCAACGCACGATTACGTTGAATAAACCGCACCTGATCCGATAGTCGTTGGGCCGAAACGGTCAACTCTGGTTCAAGGACCTGAAACAAAGACAGCAAACGGGTTCGCCACGCAGTGAGGTTAGTGACACCCTCTGTCGCCCTATAGTACGCTCGCATGAAATTTTCGTTCATATTTTGCGTCCATTTCATGCGGCGCACTGCACCACCGACGGCGGGGGCCGAACGCGGGGCGGATGCCCCAGTAGGCCCCAAGCGCGGCAGCGGTGGCCTCCCACGGCGCGGCGCTGGTGCTCGGCGTGGCGCTGGAGGCGGCAGCTCGTCGTCACTGCTCGACACGATTTCCTCAGGAGGAGTTGCGTACTCCTCCTCTGATGACGTGGAGCTGTTGGGTGCGACGGGCTGTGGTGGTGGGCGTGCGTTTATGTTTCTACTCGTTGTGATTATTATTATTATTATTATTATTATTATTATACAGATGATAAGAAGATTGGGAGTCATTGACGAGCGCGCGCGTTATAACGTTCTTTACATTTAAAACTAAAGTTTTACGAGACAATGTTAGGAATCATCGGCAAATATATGGAGTTATTTGGTATTTATGAAAGGGACGTTTTGAGTTATTAGCATTGATATAGCAGATGAGATACGATATAGGTGAACATACATAAAGACCATGACTTTGTAGCGATTTTGTGACTATCAAATGTTGTACTTTATTATGTGAACAGATAGTGTGTATGCGAGTGGAAACGTGTGCTTATAGAAGTTTTGACTTATCGCATATTAAGATTATCTTATAACATAAAATTTTATTCATGGCGTATGGTTAATTTTACAAAAGCAAAAATATGACTTTGACATAATGGCTAAGAAAGAGTACAGAGTCAATTTGTTATTTTGTTGGAAACTTACTCGGATTATAATTTGGATTTTTTATTCTTTTGGAGTTATAACACTTAAAATTTAGATTTGATTGCTTGTAACATCATCAGTAATATATAACTCGAATTACAGATCATACTACAGTAAATGATGAGACAAACACCACCATCACATTACACTTAATGTAATGGTGAAAACCCAAGGCAAAGTTTTAAGGAAAAACCCAGGGGAAAGTTAAGGGAAACCCAAGGGTAAGTGTTAAGGGAAACCCAAGGATAAGGGTTAAGGGAAACCCAAGGATAAGGGTTAAGGGAAACCCAAGGATAAGGGTTAAGGGAAACCCAAGGATAAGGGTTAAGGGAAACCCAAGGATAAGGGTTAAGGAAACCCAAGGATAAGAGTTAAGGAAACCCAAGGATAAGGGTTAAGGAAACCCAAGGATAAGGGTTAAGGAAACCCAAGGATAAGGGTTAAGGAAACCCAAGGATAAGGGTTAAGGAAACCCAAGGATAAGGGTTAAGGAAACCCAAGGATAAGGGTCTGGATAACCAAAGGACTGACTGAACTGACTGAACTGAAAACGAAGGCTTTTAGCTATAGTTGTATCAGTTGAGGGAAAGGACTGTTACTCAATGTGAATACCTGGGATCTCATTTGTTTATTATAGTCTAATCAGCCGAAAAGAAGGACTAATTCCAATTACGAACGAGAGTAAACCTAGCACGCTATGTAGTTTGGGTAGCTATTTGGATGGAATCCCAAAAAGAAGCCTCGTCATATGGTGTCAAAATGGAAAATGAGGAGAGAAAGGACCTACAAACCTTTAAGGCAGGGAAAAGACAGCCCGTCCTAGAAACTTCAGATTTAAGTGATGTTTCTCAACCGCTTTAGAAAATACGAATAATTATCGATTGTTTTCGTTATTTACATTTTATAAGCAAAGGGACTTGCTTAGAGCAGAACGGCCGACCTGTAAGGTTACCTTATTGTTAATCGACTATTTTATAATAATCCGTAATGTTTTGATTCGTTTCAATGTTTTGATGGTCCCTGTATTGATCCATATAAATTAATGAATTACTAATTTAACTGTAATAAGAAGAACCAATAACGTGTAATTATTTAAATAGTTGTTTTATTAACTTAAATAGTAATATTTAGAATTGTTTACCGATACTTACAATTGTTCATTTAGGAGTAGTTGTTATTTTTGTACGTTTAAAGTAGATGATTTGACTATGATTATTATTTATGTGAAGAGGGAGTTAATAAAGAAGGGTATATAAACTGCGGTTAGGACGATATTCGGGACAGACACTGCTGGATAGTACCAAGGAAGGATTAAATACAAGTATATAAAAGTGAAGAGTGAGAAGTAAAATCTGTGAAACAATATAATTGGACGTGGCTCTTATAATATTATAGTATTAAAATATTATAAAACGAGTTGCAAGGGCTGCTCTCGCTCATTCTATTACAAATGGTTGGATGTTAAACATTGAAGTGCAAGTAATGTGTATTACTGAAACAAGTCTTAACAATATCTATACAAATAAATTGTTACCAAAAAGTGTAAATGATAATGACTTGTAAAGCTATGGATTGGTGCTATGAAGCTATGTACTCATTCATAATTAAAATAAGCAACTAATATAAAAGTTATCATATAGCATGTCAACCAAAGGAAAATGAAAACAGTAACAGAATGTGAAATAATTCATTGACGAGAAATATTAATATTACGAATTGTGTCTAAAAAATGAAACTGCCTAAAACTTTGAGTTTAAATATCTGCACCATTACTGTAGAAGATAAATCTAACCTTAACTCATTAACATCGATCTCGTGCGTGATCATATTAAATTATATCATTATTTCTGTTTGCAAGGAGATGTTCAAAGTGAAAATGGGTGCTGTTTGTTTCAATTAAAACGAGGCTAGTTAACGATGAACGTAATTTTAACAAAGCGTATGTTTAGGACTCGTTACCTTTACCGTTAATATTCAAAAGTAGTTTTAGACATCATGTTATAAAATAATAAGTTAATAATAAAATTAATATTTTAATAACATATAACAAAATCACTTATGAAAAAAGATATCTGAATTGCCCATTAAACAAAGAGCACAGTAAGCTCTATTTTTATAGAGTACTAGGGGTTTTTAGTGTTGCCGCTGAGTTTCATACAAAATTGCAAAATCCATCTATATATGTATTTAATACCCTTTATAGCCTTCTTCAATAAACGGACTATTCAACTCAAAAAAAAAAATTCTATTCGGGCCAGTAGTTCCAGAGATTTGTGCGTTCAAACAAACAAACTCTTTAGCTTTATAATATTAGTATAGATTTTAATAAATTTAGCAGCAGCATTATCACTCAAGCATGCTTATTAACCTCAGATCCTGTAAATCAAACGGATTAGAGTTACAATGTGCAATCTAGGTAACGGAGACAGTTTACCTTACTGATATTGTACAAGGAATATTTAAATATTGTCGCCTCGGTAATCATATAATCTGTGTATAGTGTGTAATAAAATGTGTAAAAATGAAACTGTCCACGGTTGTATAAGCGAAACTATAAATCCACGCCAATATATCGAAATAATAGATAGCCTAGCCAGACTGATCCCAACCAAATCAAGATGATTATGATCTTGATTTGTTTTGGGAATCAAGAGTATGAAACATGTTTCATGCTCTCTACATGGTGTTAGGTGTAACTTGGAAGACGAAATTTATTTTTACACCCTAATTTTTATAATTTGAAAGAAAGATAACGCGCCTATCAATGCTTATTTAGATGCAAGTAGTAAACGAACTTACGGTCCAGTGTCTTAACAACTTAATTTTTATGACAACTTAGGAGTTAAAGCGTTATATTCACAAAGGTAAAAAAATGCTATGAAATTTAAATCATAATAAAAAAAGTTATGGTGATTTTTTATTTTATTTTTTTTTCTGTTGTCTATACTGTTAGCCCTGTTGGCTATTACAGCGTCACCGGGGGAGCGGGTGGGTCACGAGACCCACCCCTAAAAAGAGGGGGCCAGATGGGCCCCCATAGGGAACGACGTCCCGAGGGCGTCTCAGATTGAGACACGGACCTCGGCTCGGGGCGTTGTTAGTCAGGAGGGAAGCAAAGGAAATTTGGACACTAGCGTCCTCCGACGGCAGAACGCCGGAGCAACGGAGCACTTACTCAGTTGGGACCTCGTATATACCGGTATAGACGGTGTGTGTCTGTATCTTGTGTGGTGTCACTTATGCCTACGCGTACACGTTATTACCTACTGAGAAAGCGTCGTCGGGGTCAACGAGTTTTATTATTTCGTAAATAAATCGAAGCGGTCGCCGTCTCTCTGGACGTCTCGAGGGCATTTGACAGGGTCTGGCATGCGAGCCTTATATGCAAGCTTTCAGCGTACGGTATATCTCCTGGTCTGATCGGCTGGGTAACGGACTTTCTGAGCCACAGATCTCTCCGAGTAGTTGTCGACGGGTGTTCCTCGGAACCCTTGACAATAAATGCCGGAGTGCCTCAGGGGTCCGTTCTTTCTGCAACTCTGTTTCTGCTGCACATTAATGATCTGTTGAAGCCCGGTATCTATGGGTATGCAGACGACAGCACAGTTGTAGAAAGATATCTGCCGAGTACTCGGGCTAGTCGAGATCAAGTACAGTCTGAAAGAGAAGCCATGGTGCAACGTTTGAATGACAAACTTCAGGCAGTCTCCGCGTGGAGCAATGCCAATCTTGTCGAGTTCAACGCCACCAAAATGCAGACGTGTCTATTCACCTCCAAAAGGAGCCCTTTCACCTTGGCTCCTACTTTCCAGACTGTATCCTTGGAATACAGTGACCGGCTTCAGTTGTTAGGCTTAGAGATTTCCTCGAACCTCAACTTTGGTCGGTTCATTGAGTCCAGAGCAAGAGCAGCAGCAGCAAAGCTTGCCGTTCTTGCGAAGGTTCGGCAGTACTTTACACCGGGACAGCTTCTTGTTTTATACAAAGCACAGATCCGGTCGTGTGTAGAGTACTGTGGACACATATTTGCTGGTGCCGCAAAGTCTCATCTTGCGGTTCTGGACTCAATTGAGAGGCGAGCAAAGAGGCTTATCGGCGATCCCGAATTGGTCGAAGCCGACCTCCAAAGCCTTGAACACAGGCGTAAAATTGCTAGCCTCTCAGTATTCTATAGGATACATTTTGGTGAGTGTGCGCAGGAACTACACGACTTAGTTCCCCCGTCCCCCTTCCATCACCGGACGTCCCGACGCACGGCAGGTATCCATCCTTTTGTTGTGGACATTCCACCTGTCCGAACGAAGCGCTTTGCTTCCTCATTTTTAGTGCGTACAGCAAAGGACTGGAACAATTTGCCTGCGTCGGTATTTCCGGCCAAATATAATGTGGGTGTCTTCAAGAGAAGAGTGAATAGGTTGCTAGGGCAATGCGACTTACCATCTAAGACTACATTCCACTTACCATCAGGTGGAATGTAGTCAAGCATTGCCCTAGATCATATAAAAAAAAAAAAAAAAAAAAAAAAAAATAACAATATTGACAAATGTTACATGTCTATGTACATAATATTTAGTCTTGCCAAGTATATTTACCGTAAAGTCGCTTTGGCGATTCATTTAAAAGAATTTTTTAAATAATATTCTTATATGCCGCCTCCGTTCTGATAAAGACGATTAAATGTAGAATGATAGATTCATCGACAAGATAGCTCGCTTAGTATTGTGCCGGAACGGATTTTCGTAGGGCGTTGGTTTGAATCCTTCCAGTAAAAAAATATAAAAAAAAGAAAATTCATAACTTTTTTCAAAATTTACACATTAACATTTTTTTTTAAAACAGTGTATTTTATTCTGATAATAGAGGGTACTTAGTTCACATATAAAATTTCAGTATTTCTTACCTTTTAAATATATTCGAATTATTTTAGTATTTCTTACCTTTTAAATATATTCGCATTATTTTGGAATCACTGAATATTTGAATTCACATTGAATCAGGGTCAATTTTCCTATTCGAGGTTAGTAACATTACAATATTCGATAATATAATAGTGATACTAAGCTTCGAAAATATACAGAATATAATGTTCCAGCTATTTTCACATTCGAAGGGTTTATTATTTTTTTCTTCGTAAGCGGACTTATTTCGTTTTCTTAAACGATTAAACATGGAAGTTGAAATATTCAGATTGTCTATAATTCTTTAATATAAAAATTAAAACCAGTTAACACAATCACAGTTAAACATTTAAAATAATACGCTCATTTTTATCACAAATCCCAATAGTTCAGGACCGGTTATTACATTCACAAATATATATTGCTAATATAATAGTCGTACCAGCTATTGAAAACAACATAATTTAATATTATTTGAGTAAACTGTTTTATTTGTCAAATTATAAGGCAATGGTTTAGAATTGGTATGTGATATTTTTATATGTCAATTATGTTGTCGTCAGTCAAAAAGGTATAAAGTGACCCAGCATTAAAGTCATATTTTGGACAAGGCGTGATAGATTGCCACGTGCGAAGGCAACCGTTTATTTTTTATTAAATGTCAAGCTTTGCTACGAAAGCTTACATATGATTGTACAATACATATCTTTTGTTTTCTAGGTCAGAACCTAGGCAGACCTAGAATTAGAATAATAAATTTTAAAATATGCATTGATGTGATGGTTTCAAAACATATAATTTTTTGTTTCTTTAGACGATTTATGTACTGTAGAGAAAAATCATTATTATTATATTTTTATATCATATTATTATTAATATAATATAAAAATATAATAATAAAAATAATATCATATGACAAATTACATACCTTGTTCTTACCCCTTAGCAAGCAAATAATTTGCTTGTATTAAGGATGTTAGACAAGAATACAAACACCTTAAAAATACACATTATAAATACTTCGAAAAAATTTAATAAAGGACCAAACCCAGAAATCTAGAAATATTATCACAAATTATTATGCTTTTATCACAAAAATGTCTGTCTTGAATCAAATTCAATTGGATTGGGAACAGGAAACGTTATAATAAAGAACACACATATAATACTTAGTCGCAACAAATTATTGAGCTGTTTATAAAAGTTATGTTGAGATAATAATATTGTAATGATAATATTGTTTTTATTAAATCAATTACGATAATAATTAGTGTACTAAATTATATTGTTGATTAACAATTCCTTTTCTTTTTATCTAACAAAAATACTTTGGATTGGCAAATATTGCTTGGAAATGTTGTAATTCGTAATTAGTCAGTTAGTTGTATATAAACATAGGTCTTTACTTTAATGGACCTACTTATAATTTTTTTCATTTTAAAACTTGTTTGAGTGCTTTATTGTTATCAACAGTTGTCGTCGTTAATTGTACGCGGACGTCCAGACATAATAATAAACTAATGGCATATTTCACTTATTAGAAATAAGAGAAGAAACTTAAATATTATATTATTTAAAAGTCGGAACTGATAATAAGTTTCATCCTTTTTAAAAGGCCATATTCAGTGCTCGTGAGACAAACGCGTTGCCGTATCAATCCTTGCATACTGCTGTTGAGACTCTATAATGTGAGTCACCCTATTTTTAACCCCCGATTAAAAAGAGGGGTGTTATAAGTTTGACCTGTTGATTTGTGTATCTGTGTATCAGTGTATCTGTGTATCTGTCTGCGGCAAATTTGCGGCCAAACGCGTGGACGGATTTTAATGCGGTTGTTTTTAATCGAAAGCAATGAAATCGAAATAGAAACAGTCGTCTCCAAGATATTGACGTTTTATTGGTGAAAGGTTCTTATGCAATAATTAGCGGTTCCCAGCGACATTGCCCCCGCTATAGAGGAAAATAAGCCTTGTTATGTAAGCCAAAAGTTTTTTAACTTATTGATTCAGGTAAAGTACTTTATTAGGGATAGTTGTTGCCCGTAAATGCGTCCACATAGACTGTAAAAAATATATTTATATGGCTTATGATCCCAGTCATAAAGAGTCATGGGCAACTGCTAGTGATAATATAAATCCCTTCATCATAGTGTTATTAGTGATTGTAAATAATTTTAATTTTAAATGTTTATTTTTATTAATATTCGTATATATTTATATGAAAAAGTCTTAAATCATGTTAGATGTATTAAACATTTATAATTTATTACATTGTCGAAATTTTAACGCGGATCCTTATTTTATCTCGTATTCAATAAAAGCTATGTTCATCAGAGAGATAATGTAGGATTATAAAGAGAAAATATTTTATTAAATCGGTCCAGTAGTTTTGGAGCCTGTTCAATTCATACAAACAAAGAAACAAATCTTTCCTCTTTATAATATTAGGAGAGATTAATAGAAATACGTAAACAACTGAAAATTTGTGTGTCTGTAGGTTCATTTAGTACAATTAAGAAACCGGTAATATAACTTTGAAAAACAGGAAAAAAAATTGAGGGACGTTGACGATGGTGTCTATTTTACGAAGTTAATCATTGAGGACTTAGACTATACGATTCGATATCGTAATTTTTTTATTTGTCTTGATAACTTACTTGCATTTTAATTTCTTCCTTTATTAAACGGTTTCCCGAAGCAACGACTTAAATAAGTACATAATAATACTATTTTAATTATTTTTAGAGGTCTTTTTGTATCGGGGATTTTTTTTAATTTCTATTTAAAAATTTTGGTCCTACTAAGTACCTACTTCTTGGTCGCAACATCTGTTTCTTCAATAATTTACTTTTTGACTGCAATGTAGAATTGTAGCACAATAAAAAACAGAGTTGTTTCTAAAGTCCTATTTAGCAATTAAAGCAATCTGGAATATTTAATGCCTTTGTGATCTTAATTAAGAAGTCAAATTTAAAATCGAGTACAACCTTTATGATTATTGATAGAAATTGTATGATAACTTTGCGTAAGTTGAATCTCTACTTTGTATGTACCATTTGAATGTTAAATAAATATGGTTACATTAATCAAATCACTGTGTGATTCTACGTCACTGGAAAGCAAATATAAAGACAAAGTCAACGTACACATTGACAGAGTACACCTAAACTGAATATATTATAATAATGTTACATTGTCAATATAGCAATGGGATTATCGAGGGAGTAACAATGTTGAGTAGTTTTAATGGTATTTCAAAATTACATTGTTATTAGCTGGGTTGAAAAAATCTGATAACCGCCTCGTTGGTCGAGTGGTTAGCGCAGACGCCTAACGTGTCACGGCGCAATGGGGCTCGGGTTTGATTCCCGGCAGAGACAGGCATTTATGTGATGAGCATAGATGTCTGTTTCTGGGTTTGGTCGTTTATTAAATATATTCTCACTATTTATATGTGTATTTCTATGTATTTGTATCGTTGTCTAACACCCTCAACACAAGCAAATAATTTGCTTACTTAGGGGTTAGATCAATGTGTGTAATTTGTCCTGATATTATTATTATTATTTTTAACACAGTTAAATACAAATTTACATACAAATAACCTAAATGTTACAGAAAAATCTCCCAGAAATACTTTGATATTTTTTTTTTTATAAGGACAAGTTTTTTAACATAATAATTGTTTTAATAACTTATTATTGTAATTTTAGAACCAAGACCTTTTACTTTAAAAATAGTTGGCAGAAAGTTTTGTGGCAAAATTTTCAGTGTAGTAAATAATACAAATAAATACCATTAGTGTCAAAGAAAATATTTATTTTATTCCTTAAATAATAGAATCAACAACAGAACATCAACAAGCAACATCAGAAATACTTTCTTGTTGTTAGACAAGCCTCTTGTGAATTATCACATAAAGAAGCGCCATTTTAACTACGTGTTATAAGCTTAAAGTATCCATCATACCAATTGTATTGTACACCATAATCTAGTTATCAAATCCAAGCATTACAATTGTAATATAACGAACTGGCCAGCTCGCTAAGTATCAATTTAATCCAGATAACCTAATTGGACTAAAAAAGCAAGATATTGTGAAATGAAGAAATCAGTGCCAATAAATATTATTTTAAAAGAAAATCTTTATTCTTAATAAATATGTTCAAAGAACTCCTACAGCTACTATAAAAAGTTTCATGCATCTAAACCTATTTTCTGAGCAGATGTCTGTCTCAGAAAAAAGACAATATGAAGATATGTGGAAAAATTTTAATATTGCAGATGAGAGGTTAATTTTTTAATAATATTCGAAAGATTTAATTGATAATATGTTTTTAATGTAGTTGTTGGAAAAGTGTTTTGAATTAAATTAGACCCAAAGTTGGAAGGTTTGGCTAGGATTTCCGAAAGATAGATGTCACCACAATCCTAAAAATTAAATCAAATATGGAATACTAAATTTACCGACGTGAGAGGCAATATGCTAGCTCAATTGGTAAAGCGACTGGACGGTTCCCAAAGGTCGCGTAGTAAATAAGTAGGTGATTTTTACATAACCACGTTTATTTTGTAACTTGATTCAACATTTTGTATCTACATGTAATCTGCAAATAAATATGTTTTAAAAAATATGAAATTTTAGAATGAATATTTTAAAACGAATCAAAGTTATAAAGTGTAAATTAGGGCAATTCACTCCTAGCAATATTGAAGTTAAATTTGTGAACCATCCGTGAACCGTAAAAATCATAATGAACTCTATCTGCTATATATTTTATTAGATATTTAGTCAGTATCCGGCGTAAGTTAGTCCGTTTTAGTCGTTTTGGCGACTATTTAAATCCAAGGTATAAATAATAATAATATAATAAATAAATAGATAATATTGAAAGGTTATATTAAGTGTTTTCTAAGGTTTATACGAGTACTACACATTGAAATAAAACTATTTTTACGGATTTAACTCGCGTATATTGAATTAAATTTTAAATTTACATTTTAAATCTAACTCGACGTTTCGAATGCTTTGCAGCAATCGTGTTCACGGTAAGACGAGATGGAGGTGTCCATTTAAAATTTAAAATTTAATTCAATATACGCGAGTTAAATCCGTAAAAATAGTTTTTATTTCAAGGTTCTATTAAATATATGTATACATTACGGTGTCACCTATATGGGTGGTTTTATGTCTTGATATCAAAATGATACCCCCTATTTTTTTTAAACTACCGACATTTATCCTTAGAACGTAATACGTGTTCATTTATATGTTGTACAAATTATCTGCAGTCATTAAAATGTTAACAGAAAAGTTGTACCTGCTAGTTATTGGCTGCAAAAGTTATAGTTTTTAGTTAGCTTTCAGATACCATTATCAAACTGCCGTAGTGTGCGTTTCACCTTTTCCATATTCCATCGCTCTAACTATTCGCATCACAAAAACAAAACGTCGAGGAAACGCGATACCATTAATCACGCGTTACGAAACTTTGGTTTAGTTATGAATCATCAAACAAACAAATGAAACAGACGTTTTAGGATGCTCATCGAAGTTAAACTTAAAAATCAGTTGTTTCTCATATTCAGGGTGATTTATGATTGTATTTTGTATTTTTGATTGTATGTTCTTGAATAGATAAGATTTTTTTTACAGCATGACTATGCTTTGGGAAATGGACTGGGGTCAGTGGTAGTACGTCTCCTACCATTTCAATTAAAGCTAGAGAAAAATAGAAAGATTATAAATTTTGACGTGCACTAAATTATTTGGTTGAGTGATCAAAATACTAGAGTTTTATTGATCAGAAATTAAATTTCATTTAGGCATTTCACTAAAAAAGTTGATATTAAAAAGGATGACTAGTCAGAATTAGAATTTATAAAAATAAAATAAATGATATTGAATTACTATAATAAAAATAAAAAATGTTATTGATAATCTATAAATGATAATATATATCTAGTTCCAAATTAGAAAGCCACTGTGTAAAGCTATTTGGCTATTGGCTTAGAACAATATAAACAATGCTCAAATTTACCACCAATTACCATAAATTTTAAGTCAATAATAATAATAATATTTGCTAACAAAGTCTTATATTATGTTTAAATAAATATTTTTAAACTAAACGAAGTAGATAATAAAGTATTACTATGTTAGTAGACCATAAGAAGGTGTTTAATTAATTATCTGGACAGTCTAAGTCTCTTAATCATTTATCTTGAGAACAGAGAATGTTGTGTTCATAATTTGAATACAAATATGTTCACTAAAATAACATAGCCTCAAAATGTGCTACTTAACCTGCTAGTCTGAAAGTAACAAAGCCTACATGAGACAAGTTGGCTTTCGTTCAAAATATAAAGTTTGACACTTTATAGAATCCTTTCGTAATCGCAAAATTTCACAGAATATTATTGTACAAGGTACATTTTCAAACTAAATGTGATTTTCTTAAATTCTATGCATAATATAGAACAAGCCTTTTTTTGGATTTTCAAGCATCGATTATAAACAATTCTTTAAAAATCAATTATATCAGTGTATGACATAAATATGTATTTAGCCTAAGTTATTACGGAATCTTGAGTATACTCATCCGATAATAATTTTGAAAGTATTATATAGTATGATAATAAGTGATGTTACATATCTGTTTTTAAATAGATAATTACAGTTAAATTTAATGCGTTCACAATTCATTTAATTTTAAGCGTTTGTTACGAAAGCCTACGCAGCTGCTACGAATTAATACAAAAGTAAGTTTCGATCGTATTAAATCACAAGTACTGAAATATTTACTGTATCTCGGATTAAGAATTAAATTAGATGGGTGAGCGCTGGACTTTTACACTTCTACTGTCTCCTCTATTTACTTATACGCATGTCTCTTTTATATTATTGAAGTACCTATAGTATAACTTTATCATGAACTTTTATTTTATACTTTAATTTATCATGTATCCTCCTAAACAAGTGTAGTTAGTACTACCCTGAACTAGCTGGCATAGGAGTTGTCAAATGACTGCACCTAGACTCTACCACTTATAGAAGTCCATATTTTTACTTGATCGTCTTAATTTTTTTAAACTAATAAACGGTTTTCATTACTATTAAGATATTTTTCTAGGTCTTAAAATAAATTTCAATGTTAGTAATAGAGGAATTTAAATATCTTGCAACCTTGTCGACAATTTCATTAAATATATTTAAGATACATTCAAATAATATACAGAAATATTTTAGATCTGTAAATAGCCTGTAACATGAGAGCTTACGGCAATTGTTTAACTAAAAAGCAAAAAATAATTCGTAATATGAGAATAATGGGCAAAATATAATAAAATTATTGCGGAAAAAAGAGTGGGGTGCTGTTTGCCATATATCTTGTTTAATTTTTGAACTCGATTTTGACTTACTTTAGGTGGTCAGATCCTATTGGAACATTAAAAATTATAAATGACAATTGACAGTTCATAACTAGGTTAGATTAATTCATTATTCTCGTTAAGATCACCAGAGTTAATAATTTTTAAACATACTTTGAGTGAGAACAAAATAAAGTCCGTAAATCATGAAGAATCTATTATTTCAAAATTAATAATTATATTAATAATTATATAACTATATTTATTTTATGGTTTTTATACTTCTGTATTAAATTCTCATATATTTTTTTATTATATAGTAAAACTATAATATATATCCTAAGATATATAATTATGTTTATAACATTATTTAAATCAGGGGAAGAACGTTTTCAACTAGGTTTGTTGAATAACGGCTATGGATCCAAACTTCATACACTTAATCGTTACCAGGAATGAAAATATTTAAATATGTAAACTGAACAAAAAATCATTCTCTACAAATACTGATGACCACTAAATTACTGTTTTGTTTTGCTATTGATTTCAAAATATACTAAAGCAGATAGGTCCGTTTGACTGTGCACCTTAATTGCGAGGTAATCATAGAGTCGATCTGAATGCGTATCGCTCAATTATAGTGGCTTTGATGGTAACGGGATGAATAGGATTTACTGCACTCTGTTATGTAACCATTTTAATTGCAAAATTAATACTATACTTCTTCTTATTACATATTATAATATAAATATTATGTATGACAATTTCGTTATTTTAAATAATTTGGTTTATAAGACAAAATAAAAAAAATCTACCAATTGCGAGTTGCACTCGCACACAAAGGGTTCCGTGCCATTACATTTAAAAAACGTCAAAAAATGACGTTAGTTTTTTTAACTTTTTGCAAGGAAAACCTATTCATTCTTCTCTTGAAAACACCCACATTTATTGTTATATTGGCGACAGAAATACATCATCTGTGAAAAAGTGAACTGTCTAGCTATCACTTTTTATGATATACAGCCTAGAGACAAACAGACGGACAACAAAGTCTAAGTAAGAAGGTTAAGTTTTTTCCCTTTGGGAAAACGCCTAAAAGTGGATATAAAAAAATTGTATAATTCTTTTTTATGTTGATAAAACGTTTTTCTTTAGAGGATAAAATAAAATATACATACTGTTGAATTGTGTAAATACGTCTTGGTAATTATGCAATTCCTAAACATATTTATTTTGTAAAATAAGAATTTGACCTGATGCGCTAGTGCTACAAGTTAGGGTGGCTTAAAGTTATTGTAGTTTTGGCATTGATAGGAATTTTATTTAAAAGGTTCATATTCAATCTGTAATAATTTAAACCAGCTAGAATGCATAGTAATTTTATACATTTATTAGTGTGCGAGCAACGTAGCTATCCATGTAAGAGTTATAATTATAAAACATATGTTCCAAACTGAAAAACCTTACATTTAAAAAATATTATATAGATTTATATAATATAGGAAACAACTTCAGCCTAAGTAGCTAGTTTTAACGTAGCTAGTATGGTTTTGTAAATCAAGTTATTTTTGACAACCTGGTGTTTACATATTTGTTTTACGATATTCATCCAGTTTAATGATACTTTTGAAATGAATTGATGATTCCTAAAAATCTTTTATAAATAACTTCCTTAACAATAATAATAATATATTGTCAAAATAAGAGAATTTAAAAACTAAAGAAACAAACAGCGAAATTGTTTTTTTAAATTTGGAGTATTTTTAATGTTGAGTGAACGAAACGTGTTCCAATCGTTTTCATTTGAATACATGGCTATGTTTAGATGTTTCCTTAATAACTATATAATAATATCACGTATTGCCTTTTAAATTTTAAAATATATCAAAGTAAGATTATAATTGATAAATATTAGTTTTTTGTTATTTAACATTGTGTATTTTAAAAAATCCCATAAAATATAAATAGAGATGGTGATAGAAATCTATACATATAATAAAATTGTCACTGATCCATTCCTGTACATGAAATTAGAAAAAATAAAAACATCTTAGGGGGGCTTTATAAGAGCAAGAGAACCTAAAACAATGGTTTTTCAGTTTGTCTGTTTGTCTGTATGTCTGTATGTCTATATGTTTGTGCACGCTAATCTCAGAAACGGCTTAACTAATTTGAATGCGGTTTCCAGAAATATATTATCATAGTCTTCACTTAACATTTAGTGTTTATTTCATCTAAACCGATAAACAAATAAAAAAGTTATGACAATTTATGTCAATCACGTAATAGGTACCATGCAAGTCTTATTCTATACATGTAATAAAGTCTGTAGAGGAGTAGTCTTTGTACATTGAAAATATTTAAAAAATATACCAGGATAATTAGTGATAACTAACAGAATCCATTTTCAGCATTTTCAAAATCTTTTTCTGTTTATCTGTTTGTCTTTTAGTTGTGTATACAACACGAAAAAAAAATATTTTCAAAAATTTATACAGGGAGACCATTATATAGGCAAGAGAATCCAAAACAATGTTTTTTAATTTTGCCTGTTTGTCTGTATGACTGAAACGGGTTAATCGATTTTGATGCAGTTTTCGGGGATAAATTGTCATTTTGTTTTTTTTTTTTAACAATTGGTTAACAAATTAAGAAGTTAATAATCTCTTATTGTTATAGCTTTGCTGCTTACCAGTTTGAAGGTTTATAATTTTTACATACATTGGTAAGCACAAGTTTACGTTTTATCAAATACAAAATGCACGCGTACAAAGTCGCAGGTACAGCTAGTATTATAATATATGTACTTACTTCATATATCAAGCTACTAAAAAAATTTTATGTAAACTTAACCATTTTGTGTGAACAAAATGAGGTCACATATACCGTGCAGATATGGTTAGAATTCACTTTATATAATCGTTATAAAGGACGAAATGCCAACCTCTATTACGATAAAGCTAAATATTAAACGCCATTTCAACGTAGATGACACCAAAAAGAAAGATATTTTAACAAATTTATGAACTAAGTATTTTAATCTGTTTCAATGAATTATTTAATACATTTTATTTTGAATATTTAACTGAGTCGTTCGAAATGTTCTTATTTTTGATTTAAAGAATTTACGTCTTATAGCTATTGTAATAAGCTTCTCTTATTAGTTGCTCTATCTACGTAATACATCTGTATCACAGCAGTAGCTATAACAACTGCATTTTGTACGATTTGTAAGAGTGAGGGTTGGCAATCACCTTAATAAATTAGAATTGCAATTTTAGAATTGCAGATGCTCGGACTTGCCCTCTCTTTACTAAAAAAAAATATTTGTTTCGAAAAGTCTAAATAATATTAAGTTTTAAGCTTATAGGTAACTCTACTCCATTTAAAACTAAAATAAGTAAAAAAGTACAATATATAGCAGGTCAACCAAAAAAAATGGAAATAGTTTCCGAAATCGCGATATTTAGTTGATTAGAAATATTAATACTACATATTTTCTTTAAGCTATTAAACCGCGAAAGAAACTTTGACTCAAATTATTAGTATCATTACTGTAAAAGACAAAACCTCACCTTGTTAACATCAATCTAATATATATAAGAATGTGTAGTTAATGTTTGTTATCTAAATTCTTTAAAAGCATTATCATGCTAATTAGGAAAATCTCTTGACAACGCCTTTAAAGTAATCGACAAAATTTAACTGTTAGTGTCAATAATTATTCCTTTACAATAACATATGGAATGTCGTACACAAGCAACATTTTAGGAGATAAAGTTCATTATTATACAAACAAATAAGGTTTGAGAAATATCCTTTAATTTTTTAAGATTACACATTAAGTTAAGGCATAAAATACCCAAACAACCATTTTTGATTTTATACTTTTTAATTTTTAAGTTTCAATATATTTTCTTTATGAATAAGCAACTCTTTACGCTAGAGTCTTAATTTATCTTAAGCGCGTACTGACAAAGTTGTTATTAATCGCTTAGTGAATTTTAAGGCTGGCTAAGCAGATTTTTATAGTGTTGTGACGTTAACTTTCTCGTTTAAACTAGGATTTAAATCCAATAACTGTTAATTGGTATCTATTTGAAAAGTTTTATATAATAAACAAAGGTCAGCATTATATTCCTTTAAATAATATTACCTGCACAATATATCCAAAATTGTCGTTTTTGTTTCCTTACGACAGACATATTTTTAAAAACTTTTAGATCTTTAATGACATTTATTTGATGTATCTTTTATACTTGTTTTAAGAAATAATAAAATATAACATATAATAACTGTAAGAGTGCTGAAATTAAATATCAGGAGAATAAAATGAAGTCGTTATTTTTTTTCATATCACAATTTTCTTGCCTTAACAAACGGCATTGTAAGCTGGTGAAAATTTTATAAAATATTATATCAACTATGTAAATATTACATAGTTGATATAATATTTTATAAAATTTTCAATATATTAGAGCTGTTATAGATAAAGTTGTTTCACCTGTTATTTTGTAAATATCAAAGTAAATAGATCGCCTGAATAAAACGTGCAATAAGTTTCATAGATGTACAGCTTCAACAGTAAAGGAATTACTATAAAAGTAAGAGAAATGTGAAGAAACTTTTAAGATGGTGATGATGAGATGAGACGTATCACTTAAGAGAATAAATATCTCAATTACCTATTAGACAAAGATCGCAGTAAACTCTCACTATATATTTTTTAAAAACCAAGAAGCACTTGCATTGTTACTTATGAATGCTATGTCATGCATGCTTATTAAATTCAGATCCGGTAAAACAAACAGATTAGTGTTACAATGTGCAATTTAGGGATCGGAAAGTTTACCTCACTGACTTTGTACAAAGAATAATTAAATGTCGCCTTGGTAATCATATAATCCGTATTTTCTTTAATGTTGTATGTTTTATAATAACATTATATTTAATATATTGTTAAAACTGTTAACAAAATAGTAAATACATGGATATAGATTAAAAAAGTATCGCTTATATGTTTTTATTCAATTCTAAACACATAGAACGGAATTGTCCCTGGTTATATAACCGGAACCCTAGAAATCTATCTGGCCAATTTATAATATATCAAAATAATAGATAGTCTAGCCCAGACTGATCCCTACTAAATCGAGACCATATTTCATGCCCTCTATATGGTGTTAGGTGTAACTTGGAAGACGAAATTTATTCTTCACATCGTAATATTTATTCGATCGAATATATTACGTGACTTTTACCTTAAAAATTTTAGATGCTATATAAATACGTAACAATATTATAATAATATTATTAGTACATCAGCAAAACAAAAATTCGTAATGACTATTTAAAAGACTTATTATTACATCTTTGCTTATGAATTTTGTTGTTTTTCATACAGGCTACTTTAATCATAAATTTCTCCTCTTTCTTTTTTTTGGCAAGGAATTCCTAATTCTATTTTTTACAGCTATTAGCACATGTATTTTTGTTTTGTTGACATTTGTTTTTCTTCATATTTTTCGGCTTGCGCTACGCAGTTTACGAAATGGAAAACTTAAAATATCGCATTACTTACGAGTAAGAGTACCACCGTGGTATCAGTGCTGCGGAAATGACTCGAAGGGTTAATGATGAGTATGGTGGTCGTGTTGCAAAAGAAAACACAATTTGTTTTTGGTTCCAACGTTTTCGTTCAGGAAATTTGGACTTGAGAACAAGCCCCGTGGATGGCTGGAGACCCAGGTTATAATAGTTAACTAAATATTTATTTTATTCCTTTAATAATAGAACCCAATTATTTTTTTGATTTTTGTTAACAGTGAAAAATAAACATTTACCTGAATTATGCCTTCGGGTAAATTTGTGATTTTAATTATTAGATATCATTTTAGAATTACTATATTGTTAATTTTATATATCTTTACACTTAGTAAAAGAAAATAAAATGAAAAATATGTATATGATATATTTTTTTAACGTAATTTTTGATTATATAAATAAATAAATAAATTTTACAATTCATTATAAATTTAAGGAAAGTTAGTTTTATTATCAGGTTCAGTTACATTCATTTAAACTCCGACAAGTACTGTTCTTGAACAATTGAACCACCAGCCGGGTTTTCGTAAGATTTAATAGTGTCTCCTTGGTAACCTGATACATTGCTTCAGATCGTGTAACGCTTGATATATACTGACATTTCATTGGGCAAGCTTTAAAGCACTCAAAGATAGATTTGTTTACTATAATTCTCACAGTTATGCTCGGCAACCTCAGATACTCTCACTTTTGTTAGACTAGCCTCTTGTGAAATATAAGATAAAAAGCGCCAGTTTTTTCACAAATTAATTACATATAAGCCTAATGTGATGTGTGTGATTGAGAGACTAAGTTGTGTAACAGAACTGGTATAATAAAGTGTAACAGTGATAGTAAAGAGTTATAATAGTAAACAGTTTAGTGTGTTTGTGAGCAGTGCCTATAAATTGTAGAACGACTGTCATTGGTGATTGTTTTGCAATAAGAGAGTTCCAATAAAATATTATGGTATAGAAAAATAATATTAATACTATAGTAGTGGGGTAATAAAATACTGTTGTCTTTCATCATCATTTTTTCAATAATAATATTAATATAATGACTTATTTTCTTGGAAGTTGTTTAGTATTATGAGGGTTATTTCATTTACTGACGGGATTTGTTTCCCAGATTTAATACCTACTGCATATAGAGACTAGTTTAAACCTAACTTTTGTGTGTTATTTTAAGTGCTTAATATTGTTATTTATGACATATATATTCGACATATTATGGAATATTCTGAAAAGTTCATGATATAATTCTAACATTTATTGATTTCAAGCCATCGTTCTTATTTTTAGCGCTGCCAGTTCACATACTTCTTAGAATATTTACTCATGTCAAAAATAGCCGAGCAATAGAGTCATAAGCTTAAGCTACATAACTCGATAGAATCTACAGTGAAGCGATTCTTAATAATATGTTTGGACCTCCAAAAAACATATAGATTTAAATCCATTTCTATTTAAAACTTGCAGAAAGTGGCACAGAGAAGGTCGGTTCTTTGAAATTCACCGTAAGGTATTGATATTTATTTATTTATACACTTTATTGCATACCACATGAAAATACATATTACAGTTACAAATGAAATATAAACACAAAAAAGCACATGGGAAATACAAAGGGCGGTTGTTATAATTTTTGTATAATTAAAAACAAATCAAATATCATACTTTGTACATGTTTTATTTCGGTATCACTATAACTACTCACTTTTTTCGAAATGGTCCAGGATTAAAAAAAACAATATGGACTTTTAATGTTTTTTTAAAATTTTATCATTGCATTATTATAAAGGTTCAAAAAATACGACAAACCTCTTTAAAAAACTTAACTAATTATTATTGTTCTGAAAATGATTGTGTCCATTTTTAAAAAGTTTTAAAGTGTCATAACAAGCCGCCATTTTAGTAGTACTAACCGAAAAGAAAAAGAAATAATGAAAGGAAACGGCGTCATGGCCAACTGTGATACTAAACTTGCCTCTTACCTACATACTCTTACAGTTCTGAAAGCATACCTTTTTTGGTCTATAATAAATTTTATATATGTATATTCGAAGCAAAAACATTATGAAATTAATAACCGTATAAAGAGTGAACACAAAATGTACCTTTTTTAAAGTATTACTACTTATGGTATAGACAGCTTTGTGATGTTTTTTTATATATAATGTAATGTATAAAGAAAAACATAATTAAATATATATATATATGTATATGGTAAATGTGTAAATGTGTTTTATTACTTTATTCTAGCATTATGAGCAAAGCTTCTTTCAGGTCTTATTAGTAGAACTCCTAAAGTCTTATTAGCTTTTAGATTGGTACTGCATAATATAAGTTGTAAAACATTATGAAACAAGATGAATTTTGATAAGTTGGTCATATCTATACATATAATAAAACTGTCACTGATCCATTTCTGTACATGGAAAATTTAAAAAAAAACATCATGGGGCCTTTATAAGAGCAAGAGAACCCAAAACAATGGTTTTTCAGTATGTCAGTATGTTTGTGCACGTTAATCTCAGAAACGGTTGAACCAATTTGGATGCAATTTTCAGGAATATATTGTAAAAATCTTCACTTGAAATTTAGTGTTTATTATATTTAGATCGGTTAAGAAATAAAAAAGTTATGTCAATTTATATGAAAAACGTAATAGGTACCAAGCAAATCTTCTTCTATACATGTAATAAATTTGTAGAGGCGTAGTCTCTATACCCTGAAAATATTACAAAATAAACAGCCAGGATATGAAGGGATAACTAACAGAATCCATTTCTAACATTTAAAAGAAATCTGTTCTGTTCTCGTCCATTTACTTACCATATGTCAAAGGTGTCACTGATAGGATATTATTACATCGTAAATATATTAAGACAATCTTTCGTGCACATTGTAAGTAACAGATACCATATATTGGATATGCTATTTGCGGCAAACATTAGGTGATAGCTTATAATATACCTCTTTTGGAACCCCTATAAATTATAAGTCATGACATACATGCGTGACAATCCTAACCAATGTTTCTAACATAAATGAATTCAGGTTTCTTCCTGGAATAATCCAGAAATTTGACATGAGAGTGTTTCGCATTTGGCGATTCTTAGTGATACATCTAACTTAAACGTTTGGAAAGATAACATTCTTAAAAATATCATAATTACCGAATGCTTTTTAATACCCTTCTATTAGCTTGAATAGTGTGTATGTTGGTTAGAAAAACTTTAAACTTGATTTTGATCAACTTTGAATTGTCGGAATAATTTGAATTTTTGCATACCTATCAAGGCCTAATGACAATGCAATAGAAACATACTTTTATAACAAATATAGCTAAATTTTTTAAAAATTTTCACACCTATCAAGGACCGATGACAATGCCAATTTTATAAAAGCTTTTAGTTTTTTCTAACTACTATTTATTATAACTCTAAAATATATTAGAAACTAATAAGCGTTTCTTTTTTTACTTTCAAAATAAATAAACCATTAATATTTGAACGTATATAAGTTAAATCATTACTTACGGGATAATAATACTAATATAAACGTGAAAACAAAATCCAGTCAATTGAAAGTTTAAACTTTAAACCTACCGTGTGCTTAAAGCTATATACTACTTTGATTCTTTGATTTTCAATGCCTTGCTCGTAGTATGATTGTTCAGTTTTCAAAGATACGGGAATGTGTTCCTAGAGGTCACATCTTTGAGTCATTTTATGGACGATACATTTTTCATTCTTATTTTATAAAAAACTTTTTAATATTACATAATTGCTACAAGTATTTTTTGAAAAAAGTCAATTAGCACGACTTTTTTCAGAACCTGATAAGACTAAGCAAATACAAATTACAATAGACCTTAGTATAAATTTCTTGATATTATGCATTGTTTGCAGTCTGCATACAAGTATGAAAAACTGCGTCAGTTATGCGAACTAAACTAAACTAACTAACTAACAAACTGTGGAATGGCAAAAAGCATGAAAGTTTTAACAATTATTCATCAGCTCAATTTTAAAAATAAAAAAGCCGAATAAGTTTACCTTATAATAATAATAATAATAATAAAACAGTTTATTGTCATGTAGATAGTTACAGCTTTACACATATATCAGAAAAGAGTTGAACACAATATTTATAACCCTCCAAGACAATGGGAGCTGGCTCAGCTACTTGTTTACCAGGACCGAGATCTTGGAAAACGCAGGTTTTCAGCGAGTCCCCTCTCCTCAAAACTTAATGTGGGAGGAACAGTGTTCTATCCCCCAACTTCCGAATGATTACAATTAGCCAACGATGGAACTAATTACAAAATAATTAAGTATATATAAAAAAGATTAAAAAGAAACAAACAAATCATGTCTAAGCTAAAAAAAATCTATTAAAATTGCTTATGTTATATCCGCACAGGTTACAATAGATATAAAATAATGATACAACAAAAAAATAAAATAAAAAACAGCAACGAATCTTGCATGTGTGTGTGTTGTTTTGTGTGTGTGTGTGTGTGTGTGTGTGTGTGTGTGTGTGTGTGTGTGTGTGTGTGTGTGTGTGCGTGTGTGTGTGTGTGCGTGTGTGTGTGTGTGTGTGTGTGTGTGTGTGTGTGTGTGTGTGTGTGTGTGTGTGTGTGTGTGTGTGTGTGTGTGTGTGTGTGTGTGTGTGTGTGTGTGTGTGTGTGTGTGTGTGTGTGTGTGTGTGTGTGTGTGTGTGTGTCTGTGTGTGTGTGTGTGTGTGTGTGTGTGTGTGTGTGTGTGTGTGTATGTGCATGCGTAAGTATGCGTGTGTAAAATTAGAATAAATTCAAATTCAAAACGGGGTTTAATATGACCAAAAGTTCTTTAGTTTTAGGCTTTTATGTAAGTCACACTTTCATTAATATTAAATTCACCTAAGAATCCTTGTTAATATATTGTAAGATTATAACGATGCCAATTATATATCCCTAGATTTAATAATCTTTATTACTTAGGAGAATTAAACCCTTCTAATCTAACCCATCGGCCTTATCTTTGGTTTTGGTCTACATCGTGATTGACGTTTTGAGGATGATTATTCTATGCTCTCAAAGAAGGTTTTATGTAAGAAGATTATAAAGAGTGGCTTTACTTTGTACGGTCACAATGGTGCGTAAGGGCTAGAGTACCGCTAGAGTGTTTAATAATTGTTGTAAAAATTTAAACTTGAACAAAACTCCTTTATTCTAAGTAATATCTTACTTAGTAATGAAATGACTATTGTGATATAAATGACATAATTGATAACTATGTTTAAAAAGATTATTATTTAAATTATTATGTAGAGTTTTATAGATGGAGCTTAATGTATAATCTGATCTATTTTGTGTGCTGTTCGAGAAATCACAAGTTTAGCAAACACGCGCAATATATCGAAAGTGGGCGGGGCTGGTATTAAAACTTTGTTCTAGAATTGCAGCTATCAGCTTGTTATTATCAGTTCACTGGCATGATAATTGTGTGGTAATTAAATGAAAATAAAATAAAATAAAATTATATAACATTATTCGCTTAGCTTTCTCTTTATTTTGCTTAATCTTTATGATACTTAGAAAATACAAGGATCAACATGTCGTTCATAATCTAGTTGCATAATGTTTTATGCTATATAAGAATATTTGAAAAGTTTGTTATAGCTTATTCGAGATTCGATTCAGAATGGTGAGAATGATTACGAGGCGAGTTTCAATAATATACGGTAGTTTGGAAATTAGTGCAGTTGAAAAAACTACATGTTTCGTCATAAAATAGTAAGCTAAATGTTGTAGAAGTATTAGTCGTTACTTACAGAATTAAGTAACGACTAATACTTCTACAACATTTTTTTTTTTTTGGTGGGTAGTTGTGAATAAGTGAACATCGTTTTTCAACATCTCGTAAATTTATTTTTGTTTTTAAGTATATATTACAATATTTTATAGTTTATTTACCTTAATATGAGTCTGTGAATATCACTACCAACCAGTATTAATAAATCTCCTACTAACATCACTGCACGATAGTACTTATATTCAAACACAATCACCGTTACCTCTCTGCACAATGGAATCAATTAAGGAATCTCTTGCTGCGATGACTGATATGTTTCACAGCAAAATGAGTGAGTTCCAGCATAATCTAAAAAGCACGTCATCTCCAACTTCATCTTCAACACTTTCTTCGGAATTCACGGCATTCAGGACTTTCATTTTAAGTGCAATTCAAACTTTGCAATGCCAAGTTGAATTTATTGGCAAAGAAATGGACAGGCAAGAAATGAGAAGAAGGATCAAGATCCTGTTGCATGAAGTACCCGAAGACAAATCTGAAGAAACTACAGCTAGGGTAACTAGTCTTTTTGCTGCTCCTCTTGACTTGCCAAATTTTTCCACTGCAAGCATTAAATCTTCTCAACGCTTGGGGCGTTCTCCAGGTGAAAAACCAAGGCCTATTTTAAAAACCAGACACATTACGTTTATGGAAGCCAGGCAACGCTTTGGTGTTGATAAATGCTGGTCTCGGGGTGGCCTCATACATATTTTGTTGCCGGATGGTACTCTACACAAAGTTGAGTATATGTCTGATCTCAACAATGTCTCTAAATCTTCTCCGAAGCCAATGACGAAGACTATCGATGCCAGCAAGACGGACGGCAGATCATTCCAGAGATCTAAAAGACTAATAAAAAAATAGTGTTCTTATCTGTGTTTGTGAGTATTTGTTTCTATTGTCACCTTCATGGATTTTCTGTTTGATTCATACCGTAATTATTATTATTTTATATATACTCAGTTTCTTTTATAGTTAGTAATAATAATTTTATACATTAATACTTTAGTTAATAAATAATATGTAGTTATAAATGTTATTAGACATTAATATTATTTGAGACGATTTTCAAATGTCATTGATATTAACGTTACACAGTTTATAAAAGAAACTGTTTGACTTGGACTCCAGGAATTGGCTCAATAGTTATGCTTATCGCACGTATGCTGTTTTAAATACATATATTTTTCTGTGTTTTCGTTTTCTAACTTAGTTCATTTTTGTTAAATATTGAGCCCTTTTTTTTTTATTAATTTGTAAAAGCTGTTCAAATGAAGGTAACATTGTAAAATTTGTTAATTAGTGCTTATTTTGTTTTTTTTTACTGGTAGGTATGTAATTTATATTACATTTAATTTTGTTATATATATATATATATATATATATATATATATATATATATATATATATATATATATATATATATATATATATATATATATATAATATTTTTATTATATATATATATATATATATATATATATATATAAAACATTTTTATTTTGTGTTTTTATATTATTTATTATTATACTTTATCATATATTTTATTGTAATGTCAAATGACGATGACTCAAACGACGAATCTTTTCTCTCTATTTCTTCATCCTCTGATGTGTTGAACTCTGGTGACAGTTTTCAAAGTATCCCTTCATTGAGCGACAGTCTGGTTTCGTATTTCATGGACTGTCCCAAAAATTTTAATATAGTTCATATTAACGCCCAGAGTATTCCTGCTCATTTCCCTGACCTGCTCTCTTCCTTTGCTTCTAATAATATTCATGCAATATTAATATCTGAATCTTGGCTTAAACCCTGTCTACCTTCAATAGCCTACTCCCTTCCAGGATATTACTTAATACGTAATGACCGCATTGGGCGAGGAGGCGGTGGAGTTGCAATTTATTTGCGCTCTCACATTCCTTTTTGTATTGTAAATGTCTCACAAACTCAGAATGCGGGTCCTGAACATCTATTTATTGAACTTACACTTTCACACTCCAAAGTTCTCCTCGGTGTCTTTTATAGTCCTAACCATATTGACTATTTCTCTTCTTTTGAAAATCTTCTGGAACAACTCTGTCCTTCTTATAACCATACTATTATAATGGGAGACTTTAACACTTGTTTAATTAAAAAAGACCACAGATCCGCTCGCCTTAATTCTATTGCCAATGCTATTAACTTGCATATTCTCCCTTTATCGTCTACTCATCATGCCCCTAACTGTAACTCCTCTCTTTTAGATCTAGTTTCCTCTTCTGAACATGTAGGAAAGCATGGCCAATGCTCTGCACTGGCTATTTCCTATCATGATCTTCTTTATTTATCTTATAAGATTAAACCTCCAAAATTAAAACCAAAAACTCTTTTTCAGCGCAACTTTGGTAGTATGGACTTAGCTCAACTGCGTACTGACGCCTCTGTTATTGATTGGTCTGAAGTACTTACTCCACGTACTCTGGATGAGCAAGTGTGTATTTTTAACTCTCATTTAAGTAATCTTTATGACGCTCATGCTCCTATCCGACCGGTACGCATGAGACATCTTCCTGCTCCCTGGCTAACTGATGATATAAAAAAGCTTCAGCAAAAAAAGGTTACAGCTAAAGCTAATAATAAAAATGAACCTAGTGAGGAAAACAAGGCAAAATATATCAAAATTCGTAATCGCTGCAACAGGCCTTGTAGAGATAATCAACGACGCCCTATTTATAGATCTGTTATTGACGAGAAGGATTCAATTAAAGTCTGGAACTTTCTTAAATCTCTAGGAGTTGGTCGAAGTAAACAAAATACTCAAAACATTTCCTATTCCGATCTTAATAATATTAACCAACATTTCTCCATGTCAACACCTCTGGATGGTGCTATTAAATCTCGCACTCTTAGCAATCTTTCATCTCTTCCAACTCCAAATACTCCAATATTTAGTTTAAGTCATTTTTCCGAATGTGATGTTAAGAAAACTATTCTGTCCGTGAGTTCTGATGCAAATGATCATTCCTATCCTAGATATATTGATCCCTACTATTACTTCCTTATTTAATAATTCCATTACAATGTGTGAATTCCCTTCCTGTTGGAAAGATACCTTTATTGTTCCTCTTCCAAAAAAAGCTAACCCGTCTTGTTCCTCAGATTTTCGTCCTATTTCCATCCTTCCCTTTCTATCAAAAATCCTTGAGAGACTAGTACACTTCCAACTGAGCACCTTTTTAACCAAAAATAGTCTCCTTAGTAAATTCCAGTCCGGTTTCCGTCCCGGTCATAGTACGACTACGGCCTTGGTTAAAATTACCGAGGATGTCAGGTCAGGCATAGAAAACCATCAAGTCACAGTATTGACGTTGCTGGACTTCAGCAATGCGTTTAATACTGTGGACTTTGATATCTTACTCACGGTATTGAGTAGCCTTAACGTATCTCCATCGGCAATTGACTGGTTTCATTGTTACTTGCGTGGGCGTCGGCAACGTGTACGGTTAAATGACCTGTACTCTGACTGGAGCGCGGTCAGTGCTGGTGTTCCGCAAGGTGGCGTGTTGTCTCCTTTATTATTTTCAGTGTTTATAAACACTATTTGCTCTCATATTAATTCTTTCTACCACCTTTATGCAGACGATCTTCAAATTTACCGCCAGTCAAGTCTTGATGACCTTTCTAATACCATATTGAAAGTAAATCAAGATCTGGCGCGTATCTCAAATTGGAGCGAGTGTTTTGGCCTTAAAGTAAATACATCTAAAACACAGGTCATTATCATTGGTAGTTCTAGGCTCATCGCACGTATTCCCGATTATCAGCTACCTCATATTAGTTTTGAAGGCGAAGTTATTCCGTATAACACTAAAGTTAAAAATCTTGGGATCATATTCGACCAAACTTTATCTTGGAATTCGCAGATTAGTGAGGTGAGCAGAAAGATGTTTGCGGCCGTGGGATCCATGATAAGATTACGTAATTTTCTCCCAATCACTACCAAAGTTGTTTTAGCTCAATCTTTACTCTTTCCAATTTTAGACTATGCTGATGCCTGCTATCCTGATTTAAGAGAGGATCAGTTAAATAAACTTGAGCGTCTTCAAAACCTCTGCATAAGGTTCATATTTGGTCTTCGCAAATATGACCATATTTCTCACTTTCGTAAAAAACTCAAGTGGCTTCCGATTCGTTCTCGCAGGAATATTCATATGCTTAGCCTTCTATACTGTCTGCTGTTCAATTCTTCCACACCGTCCTACTTAAAAGAACGTTTTGAGTTTTTGAGTAGCACACACAACCGATCTCTCCGTTCCAATCAAAACCTTATCCTTAAAGTTCCTTCCCATTCATCTTCTTTTTACTCCGATTCCTTCACTGTGCAGACCATAAGACTGTGGAATGATCTTCCACTTGACATTAAACGTGCACAGTCATGCGATTCGTTTAAGCGCTGCCTTAAAGTTCACTTTTTAAATTTATAGCTTTTGTCGTCTGTATTGTTATTTGTTTATTTGCATGAGTATGTATATTTTATTTGTGAGTGTGTATGTATGTATATGCGTGTATGTAAGTATATATTTGTTTGTATGTATATTCGTATGTATGTATATATTTGCTTGTATGTATGTATATATTTGTTTGTATGTATATTCGTATGTATGTATATATGTAAATATGTGTATGTAATGCTTTTTTTTTGTTTTTATATTTTTACTATTCCAACAACACCCACACTACGTCTCGTGTATCTTTATTTCTCTGATTAATTGGTTGCCTGGAAGAGATTACTCTTTAGCGATAAGGCCGCCAAATTTGTACATTTTTTCTGTTTTATTTTTATTTTTTGTAATATTTTTTTCTGGGTGTACAATAAAGAATATTTATTATTATTATTATTATTACTTTATAATAATGTGATGTGAAATAAAATAACCTTAATACTTATTACTTGTCACCAATCACATAATCTGGTTGGGCATTCCTAAAAACACGTCATTATAATTATTATGAATGATGACACAGACAGAGTATGATATTAGCAAGAGTATGGAAAACCAACACATCTTTTACGGCGAATGTCATTTTAATAACCTGCGATATGCCCTCATTTTGCAACATTTTTTTCGTTTTTAAAAAAGGTAAATAAATAGATAAGAAAAATCCTATTTCAATAAAAAAATTGTTAAGTAATATTTCCAATATAATTTAAAAGTGATACGCATTCAAAGAATGTTACTCTGTTTGTGATCCATGATAAGTTTGACAAAAAAATGGAAATTTATTGAATGCTGCACTAATTGTGATACATAACAACCGGATCGCTATCAACGTAGATATTAAATTCTTGTGTAATTATAACTTTATCAAAATATGTTTCTTGATGTAAAAACGAAAAATAAACTTCATGTTATTAACAAAATTAAAAATGGTGATTGAATTGAATGTAATACTTTAAATTTATCTATTTATGTCTGCTGTGAAACTTCTTAGCTTTTTATTATTTAAATAGGTTGATTACTGATATATACATAACACAATATTAAACAAACCTTTTTTCCAGTTTTATTAAAATAATTTTTGTGAGACATTTGAAGAATAATTAAACCTAAAAGTGCTTTTTATTTTTTTAAACCAATAACTTATTACTTAAATATAAATATTTAATAATCATAATGGTTCACGAAAGTTTAAATACAAAAAACTTATTACTTATATTAATATCTTCATCTTTCTGCACTTATTGCATTTATTTGACATTTATGGATTTCTACATTGCTATTTTCATCGCATCGCTTTTGCATTTTTCAAGCACTCCATCTATGTCTTCTTCAGTCGTCCTCTTCTTTTCGATCTAACCATTCATACTTAGCGTTACATGTTTTTCATACCAAAACAAAATGGGTATTTAAACCTTTGTTTATAAAACTTTGTAAGTCAAGTTACTATGAACAATAATAAAAGTAACCTACGTATAGTATACAACTTATACAAGTATTATAAACAGTACTTAATTTATTAAGTACTGTAGCTTAAGCTTTTAAGCTTTCATTAATAAAATAAGTATATATAAATGAAAAAAAGTAATAATATTAGAAAATAATAACAATTCATGAGGATAGTAAAAAGAACTTTTTATCTTTATGATTTCAGCACTAGATTAAAATATAAAAACCATTGAAAGAATCCTCGTTTCAGAAAACAAATTATTGTCGTTATCAACAGTTTCATCTTTTATGATTGGTACTCGTTTGTTCGTCCGTAATTTTGTAAGAAGTACTAGATTAGAGAACAAATTTCAAAAAATTAAATTAAATTATAAAAACCCCTGATTCAAAAATACCTCAAAAAAAATAAAAATAATATTATTATGTACTTATTAAAGTCTTTGCGTCGGGGGACCGTTGTATGTACGTACGTACGTTGACGATGATGTCTATTTTACGAAGTTAATCATTGAGGACTTAGACTACGATTCGATATTGTCATTTCTTTATAAGCCTCGGTAACTTACTTGCATTTTAATTTCTTCCTTTCTTGAAAATAAGGATCACCATAAAAATTTCGACAATGTAATAAATTATAACGAATATTCAAACATTCGGCGCATCTCTAAACATTAACATATTCCATACGATATAAATCTATCGATCTGATAGTAAGTGTTCTGTTCTTTCAATAATTGAGTACTTCACTGTGACATTTAAATGTCACTAAATGAGATTTGGAAGTTATTGGTTGCTTCGCTAATTAATCTAACTTGGGATATTTATTGAGCTTTAGGTGTATTCAAAGTAAAACTCCTATATTATTACTGTAGTGTTAAAGTTATAAAAGACTTTTAAAGAATTGGTTTCTTGAATTATTTTATTTATAATATATTTAATAGAAAGATCACAAATATGTGAACTTAAATCTAAAAATAAAAAATAGGATTGATATAAGACTTATTAGTTTTATAATATCCTTTTTATTATTTTTATGTTGTTATAATTAAAAAGGTTTTTTAATGAAAAAAAATGAACTCCGTACCGAAAACACGTCGATAGTTCCCAAACAAACCAGAGCATATGTGTCACGTCACAATGTAATTTTTTTTCCATTATTACATACAGCTAATAGAGTGTTTATATTTTTAATTCATTAAATCTTGTTATTATCGTTAGTCTTCAGAATTCATTAGGTTATATTGACTGGATTATATTAAATCTAATGGAGATTTGAATATGATACAATTTTTAAATCTTCATTTATTAGTATTATATAGGCATCTATAATATTTTGAGTTTAATAAGCATTGAGTTCACTTGATTGACTTGATTCACTTGCAGTTTAATTTTTTTCTAACAAACCAACTTAGAAGTTTTTAGCATCTTGGACTACTGGTGAATTCAATAGAGTATTTTTTTTTTAAGAACCGTTAATACGAATAGCTAAATATTCGTCAATCATAAATATATCCATACTAGGTATAATATCAGAATATCTGAAGTAAATCCTTTGTCACACATAATTGAATATATTTTTCTTAACAATGATATTTTCATCAGTTTATTACAAAAATTATTACGTTTTGTAATACCGTTGTACATGCAGAAGCTATAGATACATAATAAATACAACCGTGAAAACATTCAACATTTGTCAAAAACGAGCTACCAATGACGACCTTTTCGGAATTTCTGCTATTTACTATTTACACTTGTATTTTTGTTTCGTTGATTGTAATTTTTTTGTTTTTTTCTTCTCTGTTTTTGTTTGCAATACTCAGTTTACAAAATGGAAAACTTAAAATATTACATTATTTACGAGTACGAGTTCCACCATAGCACCACTGCTGCGACAACCACTCGAGAGTTTATTGATGTGTATGCCGGTCGTGTTGCAAAAGTAAACACAATTCGTTTTTGGTTCCAACGTTTTCGTTCTGGATATTTCGACCTGCAGAACAAGCCCCGAGGGCGGCCGGAAACCCAAGTTCATCATGAAGAATTGAAGGCTATTGTGGAAGTGGATCCATCACAAACTACGTCCAAGTTCACTACAGGCTACGATGTTAGTGATAAAATTGTTTTAATCCACTTAAAGCAAATTGGGAAAATTAAAAAGGTTGAAAGTTGGATACCTCATGAATTGACTGAAGCAAACCGACAAACCCACGTCGACTGCTGTGTTACATTACTGAACAAGCACAATAATGAAGAGATTTTAAATCGAATCATTACCTGTGATAAAAATAAAATCTCTATGATAATGACAAACGCTCTTCGCAATGGTTAGATCCTGGACAGCCAGCCAAACCATGCCTCAGGCGTAAATTCACTCAAAAACATTGCAAACCATTGCAAACAACCTAGGCTGGTCAATTGCTCCACACTACTGTTGCTTCACTACATATTGCACAACAGACCGCTAACAAATTAAAAGATCTTCAATTAGAAATTTTAAGGCATTCATCGTACCTGTACCCTGGAGATTTTTTTTTTAATTTTTTTTTTTATATTGTTGGAAAAATGCGTTTCCGCATCGTCACACCGGCCAGGAAGGCGATGGCCGGGTGGTATGTGCGGCACCCAGCAGCATAGGAAACGCTGTCATTTTTAAGGCACCCCACTAAAAAACCAACGGCTGCCCTCATCGCTGCAATGGGACGCCACGGGATCGCTTTTGCACTCACCGTGACGGCCTGTACTCTGGACCGTGGTCCAACAGATAAATTTTTTTTTTTGATTACAATTACAAGATTACAAATTTGGATAACTTAACAAGAGAAAAAAATCAACTCCGATGGGCCAGTCCAAATCGCCTTTAAAGATTTTATTGATTCTCGCCGCAAAGATTTTATTGATTCCCGTCCGACTTTCTTTTTTTATGATAGATGCTCAAACGAATAAAGTAGGGCTAGGAGCCAGTAGGAAAGTTCAAAACATAGACATAAGAAAATCTTTTATTCGACAAGACGAAACCGATAACTACCGACTCCACGCGATGAGCCTAGAAATTCAAAACGAATGGGTGACCATAGGAGATTTTTATATTCCACTAGCTTTAAAGTGGCGCACCTTAATTTATGATTGGTTCCCAGCATTATTAAAATTCTATCTTAATGCATTCCAAATGACTCTCCTAGATCAAAGTAATTTAGTAAGATGGTGCAAAGCCACCGAAAAGTCTTGCAACATCTGTGGGGAGGCAGTAGGAACCGCAAAACACTTCTTAGTGTAGCGTACTTTTAGAAAAAGGTCAATACTCGCGTTGCCACAATAAGATATTAGAAATTATACGGAAAGTGTTTAGTCTTTCAGTAGCAAGATCTGTAGAATTCGTAAAAGAAGGTTCTTCCAAAAAAATCAATACCGAAGCCTTATTAAATTTTAGGCGCGTCTCCTGATTGGACTCTCATGATGGACACGTATGAAAAACATTACAAAATCCCTGGGGATGTTGATGTTTCGTCATCCAGACCGGACTTATTCCTGTATTCTAAATATCTGAGGCTCGTGATATTTGTGGAGCTTACTGTTCCCTGGGAAACAAACATCCCCAGGGATCACACATTCAAGCTTAATGAGCTTAATAAGTATTACGAACTGACCAGCGAACTGTCCAGGAATAAATTTATTGTTAGTTTGTGTAGAAGTGGGAGGGAGAGGTATAACAGCAAAATCTCTATATAACCTACTTAAAGACCTTGGCCTTTCTAGAACAAGCACCGATTCATTTCTAGAACGTATTTCAAAGGCGGCATTAGTAGGTTCTTTTCAAATTTGGTTAGGTAGGGAGAGGTAGTTTTGTGCATAATAAAGGGGGTCCTTAAACCTACTTCTGGATCGTAAGTCCTAGGCACTGTTTGCACTCCTCTCCTTGCAACGCGATGGGCTTGGCACCCGCTCGGTGAATCCATGGAATGCTGAGAAGCTTCGTCGTCTAAGAACTAACTACTATAAGATGACAAAAGTGCATAGAAAATCATGGCAGATACTCTGATTAATTAAATACATTATATTTAAAAATATTCAACTTTCTCTTTGCACCGCTATTTTATATGTACAATTCAAACGTAAAATCATGATTGTCAAATTAATCAAATCATTGATCACGTCATTTAAGAACAAACACAACCACTTAGTCAAAATATATAGGTATATTGACAAAATGCATCGAAACTGTGTAATATTATTATAATGTTAATATATAAATAATATTTTTATCATATGTCTCCTTTATCACTTTAAAATCGATTTTTTTATTTATAAATTGTTATTGTATTATAATTGTTAGCTATCTATATTGGAATTACTAAAGTAAGTGAATAATTATTATGATATTATGACTAATTAACTAATTTTTGAAAAAGTGGACCAATAATATTGATTGAATTGATTGTAGTTACAACATAGCTTAAAAATTGAAGTAGACCACAAAACAGTTTTGACCCATTTGAAAAAAATTGGATACAGAAAAAAACTCGAAATTTGGGTGTCAATATAAGCTCATTGTAAGGAATCTAATGGACCGTACTCATTTGCGATTCTTTACTGAGACGTAATGAAACCAACCTGTTTTTGAAGATATTAATTACTGGATGATGAAAAGTGGATCAAATAGGATAATAACTTTTCCCCCACCTTAAATACAGCTAAGTTTCAGCTACCAGAAACTGGCATCCGATAAAATTATATATAACATATATATAATTAAAGATAGAAAGATCTTGAGTGGTAGGCCCTGAAAATACTTCGAAACTTGAACGGAACCAATCGGATTCAGACATATGGGCGTTTAAAAATGTCCCTAGCGTTCTCTACGCACATAAGTTTCTTTCCACTAGGGAGCCTTTAAAGATTTTCTTGCTGACTTTTCTAGATTTTCTCGCTAACTTTTAGATTTAATGAAACTTCTTAAAATTACACTAACGGTTACAAATTATAACGTACTTTTAAGTAAATGTAAAAGTTATTAGCTTTAAAATATTACAGTTTAAAATATTGACTCTATTAAAGCAATGTATATAAAACAACCGTAGCATGCTGATAGCTAAAACGGCTCGTCAGAATTTAGCAGCAAAGCAATTGGAACCGCGGTGGTGTGCGGTCCTCCAACTTAATTATCGCTGTTCCAACGCCTCCCCTTATTTGCAACAGAAAAACATCATAGAGAGGGAAAGCGATACCATTAATCATGCGTTACGAAACTTGAGCATAGTTTTAAATAGCATCAATCAATCAAGCAGCACGCATATGGAACAGAGGTTTTAAGATGTTACGCCTTAAACAAAGATCGTATCTCTAATTACCTGAAATATATAAGAAACAACGAATGCGTTTTAGATTTACAATGTCTTTATTTTATAATAATAGGTGTTCCTCACTCTTTGAAGTATCTTATTTCAAAATTAATGTGATAAAGTAGAAATTTATTAAACGAATATTTACAAAATTATAGTACTTACTTAAAAAATCATAATCTATGAACAACAATAAAATACCATGTTTTGCAATTTATCAAATATCTAATTAAGATTAAGATTTGTTTTAAGATTATTTGTTAATATGGCGACGGTAATGGTATAAGTAGCGGCAGTCGGTACCGACCGCATGTCATAGTACTGACTTGTTGAGCTACATTGTATGTCAAATTGCTTATATTAAATAATTTAGGTAGTATGTATTGTGAACCACAGGAGCTTTAAATGTTAATTATCAAAAATGACAAAATTATTTTCCCTTTTTTGATACTTTTAAAACCCCTAAGGAATCATTTAACTACACAAATATGTATTTATATAGGTGTTTATATAAGTATTTAAATCGTTAGACCAATTAGCCTGATATAAAGACACGGTAAATATAGTTTGAAATACTATATAGTATATAGTATAGGTAATGTTTTCATTCAATAATGTAAGAGATACATTAATCACTGCTTATTGCATACGTACGTATCCTTTCCGTTTAAATTACAATTTTACTGTGTTATAAATTTAAGACATTCTTAAAAAAGTTAAAGCTATTTTAGACCATAACAAAACAGAATAATCAACATAAATACAAAGTAAAATAATCATCCTCGGAGACGTCAATCACACGGTGGACCAAAACCGGGGATAAGGTCAAAGGATTATAAGGGTCTTACTTTGGTGAATGTTATTAATCAGAGGATAATAGGTTAATTAATTTCCTTTAAATATTTTATAAACAATTGGCTTGTTTAAAAATATTGTAAGTGAATTAAACAAAAAAAAAAAAAAATTATTTAAGGAAAGTTTTGCAGTAATTATAATCGGTCTTGTTAAGAAATTAAAGGCGATCACATATATAATGCTTGATTAACCGAAGCGGACATCGATACGGTAGCTCAGTTGATAGAGCGACGGGACGTTTTCCCAGTAGTCGCGGGTTCGAAACCCTATTGGTTTCTTTTTCATTCTATATTTATATAAATTTAAAAACAAATATTACTGACGTTTATACATTATCTTTTAGTATGCTAGTTAAGCTTAAATATTTGTTGATAATTTTATTGGTTTTGTATTTATAAAGGACATTCGGCGTTATATTTCAATGTACCGGGTATTTGAAAAATTGAACTTGTTTCCTGATTTTATTATATATATATATAGGCTATTGTTGGAATGTATGTAGGTATAATATATTAAAAAAAGCATATCTATTCAAGTACAAATTATTCAACTTCTTATATCGGCTTATTTTGTTCACAGACGTTTCGCGGTATTATTACTGTTTAGTTCAATATAGCGAGTATCCCACGAGCAAACCTAAATGCCTACACACATGTGCCTATATTTTAATTTTCTGTAGTCCGTCAACCACTTACATAGAATCATATAGTTACATCAATATACTAACATTTAAATTATCGTGTTCGATATTATATTTTTATTTTTTTTGCAGAAATTAACGCCAGAGGAAACAGTTACTACATACCGTTTTATTGCATACGTGGTCGCAGCCTAATTCCTAATATCTCGCACATAACATCCGGTATAAAATAATAGTATATTATAATATAAATGATATGATATAATAACAATACGTTTAAAATGTGGTATTAATTTTCTAAAAATCTCTTTTGCGTCAAAATTGTAGCACATGTTTTCAATCTATTTAAGAAAATTTGGCACGTAATGGCACGTACAAAAACTTGACGTGCAATACAAAAAAATAACCTTTATGATGGAAATGATAATACTTATTTTATTAAAGAAATCCAATACTATTCGGGATCTCGAAAACGGTGTCGCCTAACAGGAGCCAATCGTAGCTAAGTTCAGTATTTAGATTCAGTTCAGTGGAGGATAACGTAAATATATACACTAGATCTCTATTCAAGACAAAGAAAAATTTCAGAAGAATGAAAAAAAAAGGCACTATTCGTTCAAAGGTCTTGAGGTGGTTAGAATTCGCAAAAATATGTTGATGTTGGGACTTTCCTGTTGCTAGGACAACAAGCAACAAATTTACTGTTCTGTCTTCGGTCACTGAAAATGTATTTATTTGTTATTAATGCAATGCATATATTTTATACGTTATTTATTTGTGAAATTACGATATTTATGTATTATTTTTATGACGTTTATTTGTAAAATTTCACAATTAAGTTTGCGCTTCACTAATAAAAATATTATGATATGTGATACAAATACGTTCACAAACAGGTTGTTTGCTCATTTTGTAACGAGTATTTCATAAATGCAAGCCATTCTAGATTCTTTCCTTTTATATTTCATGTCATTATGGAAGCCGCTTTAAATTGTTTTATCTAACTTTTTACAATGTAAATTTTAATAAACCACTTGTTTTGTTTCGTTTTATGAAAATGAAAACCGCGCCATTTTAAGAACTTATTGTTTGTGAATTCTATACATATCTGCCTCTTCAATTATAACTGTTGTATAAAACGTTAAGCCAGTTACGGCTTAAGTAGAATTTACAATAATGAAAAAGGCTATAGTGATTTTTTTTATGAATGTCAATTCGTTTTTATTTCATCAGCAACTTCCTACCCTCAACCTAAATTTGGGCTTGGCCCAGTATATTTTTTCCTTACATTCATGCCTGGTACTCGTCATTTATATAGACACTCCCTTCTGCATATTTCGATCGTCATCTTCCTTTGCATCTATCCACTTCCATATCTAAAAGTCTTCAAAAACATACCTTTCATCCCTCCTTATAATATACCCATCTGATGAAAGACGACTTCCTTTATTTTTTCTTGATACTGGCACTACACCCGAGCTTCCCCTAATATACCCATTTCTTATATAAATTTTCTCCTTTTGCTTAAGAGGTAATCGAGGATCTCATGTCGGCCTCGTGATCTGTCACAATTTCATCCATCCCGCGTTTATTTTGAACTTTACATTCTGGTCAATTTTACCCTTGTTTCGTATGACAAAAACAAGGTAACGAAAGTCGCAGTAGAAAACATACCATCCAAAGCAATAGGAACAAAAAAGGAGACCAATATACATAAAATCGTAGGTCAGGTGTTCTGTTCTGGTTATACTTATTTTCAAGTTAATGTAAATATGGTAGTGTATATTTTATATGATGCATATTTTGTGTATAATATTATATTGTTCGTGTCAATATTACCAAAGGTTAATCTTATGTAGAAGTTTTTAAAATATCATTAAAATGGCACATATACCCCAAAACTGACGCTCAATACACTTTAATAAATTCTCAATTCCATTTGTTATTTATTTTCTTTTTTAATTCTTTCACGGAAATCTAATCAAGTTATCAAAAATCACAATACATAGAACATCGATACCTCCTAATTAAAATCGTACCTTTTTCTGAAGTTGTTTAATGAACTACACGATTTGATATTGTTATTTTTTTTTATTTACCTTGGTAACTTACTTGTATTTTGATTGTTTTTTTAGCAGTCGCCCGATGCAACGACTTCAATAAGTACATAATAATATTATTTCAATCTTTGTAGAGTTTTTTTGTACAGAGGTTTTTAATATATTTTCACTTGTATAAGTATTAACTATTAATATTGTATAGGAACCTTTTACCCGCACCAATAAAACATTATTATCTTGGAGACCACTGCTTCTATTTCCAATAAACATATCTAAAAACCATCTCGACGGAACATGCTTTCAATTAAAAAACCGCAATTAAATTCGTCCACTCGTTTAGCTGCAACGATACCACAGACAGACACATAGATACACAGATAAACAGGTCAAACTTATAACACCCCTATTTTTGGGTCATTAAAATAAAATTAAACAATAAAACACTTTATTTAGGTTATCTTTAGTTATCCTTTATATAGTTATATAGTACAGTACAGTACAGTACGGTATAGTATAGTATAGTACGATATAGTACGGAATAGTATAGTTTATCTATCTATATATATTTATATATTTATATATAAATGCATTGTTTGCTGTGAGCTTTTACTTTTAAAGTATTTCTCAACTAACAGAACCAATAATGTAAAAGTATATTTATTAATGTCATTATAATAACGAAATTCTTCTAAATTTATAACGAATCCACAGCCAAATTTCCGAACAGGAAATTAAATGGAAATTAGTACATATCGCATCATAAATCGTCATCAATCAGTATATCATTTACATATATTCATTTGCACAATATGTCATATACACTGCGTAATGTTCATTCATGCAGAAACCAATATTAATACTCTCTATGAGATCGTTTTGGCAATTCATGTTATTTTAAATTCACCCATAGTGAGTTTTTGAAGCATGTTTTTAAATATTATCAAAGTCAATTAAAAATAACTACTGTAAACATTTTAAATATAATATTTCGGAGATTAGAGAGGCATATTCGTGGCTTATTCGGTATTGATGGCGTATTCTGGGGAACGACGTCCCGAGGGCGTCTCAGATTGAGACACGGACCTCGGCTCGGGGCGTCGTTAGTCAGGAGGGAAGCTAAGGAAATTTGGACACTAGCGTCCTCCGACGGCAGAACGCCGGAGCAGCGGAGCACTTACTCAGTTGGGACCTCGTCTATACCGGTACAGACGGTGTGTGTCTGCATGTTGTGTGGTGTCAATTATGCCTACGCGTACACGTTATTACCTACTGTGAACGCGTCGTCGGGGTCAACGAGTACCGACTTGGGTCTTCTTTTTCTGACTAAAGTAGTCTTACGTGGTCTATACTCTGCGGCGTCAGCCACCAGTGGGTTCGGGTGTCGCTCAGCACGTTCAAAGTACTTTTGGGAAAGCCCCTTGAAGTACTGAGCGATGGTCGGAAGGTTCAAGTCTCTATGGAGATCGATGTTGCGTACGAACCACGGCGCCCCGGTTGCAATCCGTGTAAACCTGTTCTGAATCACCTGAAGGGGTTTCAGATTAGCGTGCGCAAAAGCGGGACTCGCATAGGACATGACGGAACGTATGCAAGCTTTGTAAAGTGTCACCTTATTGCGAAGGGACATTTTACTCCGCTTGCCTAACAGCGGATATAAACGACCTAATATGTAGGCCGCTCTGCTACGAACGGTCCTAATATGCGCAGTGAAAACTAACTTTCTATCTAACGTTACTCCTAGGTATTTTGCCTCGTCTTTCCAAGGTATCGGTTTATCAAAGAGTTTGATTCGCGGGAGGATCCTTGGGGGGCCCCGTTCGAAGAGCACCGAAACGCTCTTCTCAGGGTTTACCTCGATCCGCCATTTCCGCAGCCAACTCTCAAGGGAGTCGACTGCGGATTGGAGACGTTGGTATATCTCCCAGTGATCCTTAGAAGACGTGTAAAGCGCGGTATCGTCCGCGTACATGGCAAGGTGCACTTTAGATCGCGGTCTAAGAATATCGCTAGCGTAGATGGAATAGAGGATGGGCGAGAGAACTGAACCCTGGGGAACACCCGCCCTGATGGGGCGGGGGGTTGACAAGACGCCTTCCACTCTGTAGCGAAAGGAGCGATTCGTCAGGTAGTCCCGTATGATGAGTACGAGTCTGTCCGACACCTTGAACTGGTATAACTTGTACACCAGTCCATTGTGCCAGACCCTGTCGAACGCCTTAGCTACATCGAGGAAGAGCGCTCCTGTCCTATGCTTCTTGGCCCTCACAGTGGCCCCTATCAGTATGTGCTCCGTGAGGCGTTGCACCTGATGGGAACATGAATGGTTGGCTCTAAAGCCGAACTGCTCATTTGGGATGATTTTGAGTCTCTCGACTTCCGATCTAAGTCTACAGAGGATGATTCTCTCATATACTTTCCCTAAGGAACTAAGAAGACTAATGGGACGGTAACTACTAGGCAGATGCCGGGGTTTGCCCGGCTTATGGAACCCTATCACTATGGCCTCTTTCCACTGGGCCGGAAACGAGCAACCGGCCAGTAGAGCGTTAAAAATGGTAACCAATAGGTAAATTAAAGGAGGCGGAAGAAGCTTTATCACTTTGTTAGTGATCCTATCGGGACCTGGCGATTTCTTGACGTGAAGCGCCCTAACTATGGACGTCACCTCGTCTAGGTTCGTTTCCTCGATTGGCGGATCGGCCGGTGGCTGAGAACACATTATATTGACCGATTTGTCGACTATTTCGACATGATCGCGATCAACGGATTGAGCAGACAGACGGCACTGGCTCTCTAGACTGTCGGCTAAGCACTCAGCTTTGTCAGAGTCGTCAAACGCGATGGCGGAGTTAGGTCCAACCAAGGGAGGCATATCTGAGACAGTGTCCGCCTTCAACGCTCTCTGCAACCGCCAGAATGCCTGGTGTGTTGGAGAGAGCGTCGCAAGCGTCCTATCCCAGCCGCTATCTCTGAAGTCGTCGAGAGCTTGTCTCGACTCCCTCTGAAGACGGCGCAGCCTCCGTCGGTTGTCATCTGTCGGGTATCGGTCATGGGCTCTAATCGCGGCGTTTTTACGGGTGATGAGGAGTCTAATATCCGGAGGGAGTGCTCGGTAACCCTCGAAGTTCACTCGGACCTCCCTCGAGGACTTTCCTATGCTGTCTACCAAATGTTCTGTGAAGTTAGTCGCAGCTGAGACAGCGTCCTCGACCGATGTAAGCTGGTCAGGAATTTTGTCGAGGTGCGCTGATACGGGGGAATGGAGTTGCTCTCGAAGCTTCGTCCAGTTAATAATTGTTTTGGTCGCGGGTTCCCTAAGGGGAGGAAGTCCTAGCTGAAATAGGACCGGTCGATGGTCAGAGTCTAGCTCGGATAGCGTCTCGATAGAACGTAACTGGAGTGTCACGCCCTTCAAGAGTACTATGTCGAGCACGTCGGGTCTGTCATGTCGGAAGTCTGTGTCGCAGTATCGCGTGGGACTCAAAGGCGCGGTGATCTCGAAGTCGAGACCAGCCTTGTAACTTAGCCTATCAAGGAGATTTCCTCTACTGTTTGCGACAGTGGAGTTCCAGCGGGGATGTTTGCAATTTAGGTCGCCGGCCAGAATGGTTGCGTTACCTAATTGGAGTAAGGACTTAAGGTCCCTCTCAACTAAGGCTTTATTGGGAGAAAGATAGACGGATGCTAGTACGATCGACTGATGGCCGGTCATACCCACCTGACATAATGACGCTTCTACGTTGACTAGTTGGGGCGGATCGAGCGGAGTGCAATGAAGAGACCTTCTGTAATAGATGATGGTTCCCCCCTTCGCGGTTGCCCTATTGTTCCTAACGAGACGGTAATTTGCGATGCGCGGATCACGATTACACGGCTTTAGAAAGGTCTCTTGTACTAACAGGACGTCTATCTGGTGCGTGACCACGAAGTCGCGCACTAGATCTATCTGCTTAAGTAGCCCGTTCGCGTTGAATGTAGCGACAGTCAGAGAGCGAGGTTTTACCCTTCCACGCGATGTCATCATGTTGACATCGTGTGTTCGTATATCGATTTGATTAGGACGGCGTGCTTGAGGAGCACTTCCATCCTCGCGGGAGGGTTCCGCGCGGAATCCCTCATTTCATTTGAAAAGACTAGGAGCTCTTCGATATCTATTACACCGAAGAGGCTCGTGACGCACGCGAGCGAACTCGCAACTCCGTCGGTGGAGTTTCGAACCGGCGGCGGCGGCAACGACTGGGGGACGGGCTGTGGGATAATCCTCGGAGGCTTCACCCAAGCATTCGCGATCGCGTTCGCGGGTGCCTGAGGGGCCTGGGATGCCTGAGGGGCCGCGGGCCTCCCAGGGGCTAGAGGAGCCCATGGAGGCTGTGCGAACCGAGGAGGATGCCTTTCCGGCTGTGTCCTGCGCGGCGCTTTGGGGCACCCGCGATAATTCGCAGGATGGCCCTTCTGTCCGCACAGGACGCAGCTGGGAGGATCCTCAGGGACCGGTCCCTTCCGCGAGCAGTCGGCTGTCGCGTGGTCGTCCAGGCACTTGACGCACCTTGGACGCGCGTGACAAAAACGTTGGGAATGCCCATAGAGCTGGCAGCGATGACACTGACCAGGAAAACCGCGACCACGTGGAGGTTCGACCCTAAGGCCGGAGAGTTGGCAGACTGCCTTAACGTTAAAAATTTGCTTTCCTTCCGGGGAAAGCTCGAGATGGACGAGAACAAGATCGAACGGGACCCTAGTGGTCGCTCGGTACATGCGGTGCACCGAGATGACGGGGAAGGATTGGGACGGCCCGGGCCCGACTCGCGCGTTCGCGAGTCGGGCCCGGGCCCGAAGAACGGTCGGACGACGCGGGTTCGCTACTAGCGGGTTTTGAGGCCCGTTTTCGCGGGACGTTCGAGGAGAGCGCTTTCGTCGCCTTCCTCTTGGCCGATTTGGTCTGCACGGTCGTGAAACCGTCGTCCTCGTCAGCGTCCGAGGAAGGGGACGAACTCCCCGACTCGGAATCCGAGGCCGTCTGCTCCGTAGGAGTGGCGGCCTCGACCTCCATGTCGGAGGTGCTCTCGGTCACGATCGCGGCGCGCGAGGTCGAGGGCGGAGACTCGATGCCTAACAAGACAGAGTAGCGCAGGCATAATTGAGGCGCAATTCCGTGGACCCAACCATAGAACTGCGACTTGGACAGATCTTCGGGTTCCGCCGCGGATTTGGGGTCCATGGTGGAGCCCGGAGATATGAGCCGTCCTCCCTGCGTGAGCAGGGAGGCGAGTGCCTAACGTGAATCCTATCGAATCTCTGTCAGTAGGTGACAGAGGTGTGCCTAATACCCTAACGACTGTGTACTTACACGACGCAGGCTATTACGACGAAGTCTTTGAATTGCGTTTCGTACCCTAACTAGGGCGACGTCGGACTTGTTGGACCCCTATGCAGGCTCGCCGGCCCGCAGGTGTGCTTGCGGCGATGACTCACACACAAACACAATCACACCGCTGGCTTGCACACAATGGAGGTCGTTATCTTGACTGGCGCAGGTGTACGAACGGTCGGTGCAGGTGGTCGGTGCAGGTGGCTGGGCGGTCAGCGTGACGGCCCAGGTAGGTGGCGCGGATAGGCGGAGCAGGTAAGAGGGACATGTGTCCCGGTCGACTGCTCAACGGTGAATGACAGGATCCGATCACACAATTCCAATATGACAATTCTTGTATTAAATGTAGATAATCAATTATAACAAATTACTTAGCAGGTATACAATTATCAGAGCTGCCTGAATTACCGGTCCCGTTAAAGGGTCCGAACTATAAGGCTCTCACTAATCAATTCGATTAACGTTCCACCGGAACACGTGGGTGCGTGCGCGCACACTCGCACTCAACTAGTAATGCCGCCTCTCCAGCGCTCGGTGTTATGTCTTCCGTCAACTGTCATTTGTCAGTTTAAAAATTAACTAAATAGTCTTGTGCGCCGTCAAATATATTAAATATGTAAATATTAAATAAATTACTAATTAGCCTGAACAGAAGGTAAGTATCATCTTCTATTATATTGTATCGGGAAAAGTTAAGGGGGAAAGGGAAGAGAGTGTGTTCTAAAAAGAGACAAAAAAATAAACAAAACAGGGCGAGTGTCTAATAATAATAATTATGATTGTTTCAACTTTATATTCTGCGTTCTTTTCATTACCAATTTTATTAACATGTATAGCTTAGTTCAAGTAATTCTCAAGAGGTGGCGCCACTAGTACACTATAACACGCTGATGCTATGGGGCGCAATGGGGCTCGGGTTCGATTCCCGGCGGAGACAGGCATGTATGTGATGAGCATAGATGTCTGTGTTTCTGGGTTTGGTCGTTTATTAAATATATTCTCAGTATTTATATGTGTATTTCTATGTATTTGTATCGTTGTCTAACACCCTTAACACAAGCAAATAATTTGCTTACTTAGGGGTTAGATCAATGTGTGTAATTTGTCCTGATATTATTATTATATTATACTATATACTTAGTCTGGCCATAAATCCTGTTACATTAGAGAGAGGAAGCTTCTTAGCATTCCATGGATTTATCGAGCGGGTGCCGGGCTCATCGCGTTGCAAGGAGAGAAGTACAAGCATTACCTGAGACTTGCGACCTAGGAGTAGGTTGTAGGGGCCCCTTTATTATGAGCAAAAACGCTTGCCTTCACCCTCTACACTCCTCTCACAACCTTACAAATTTGGAAAGAACCTACCAATGCCGCCTTTGAAATAAGTTCTAGAAATGAACCAGTGCTTGTTCTAGAAAGGCCAAGGTGTTTAAGTAGGTTATAGAGAGATTTTTCTGTTATACCTCTCGCTCCCACTTCTACCGCGTACAAACTAACAATAAATATATTCCTGGAAAGTTCGTTGGTCACTTCGTCACTTATAAGTATTAACTTATAAAGCTTAAATGTGTGATCCCTGGGGATGTTTGTTTCCCAAGGAACAGTAAGCTCCACAAATATCACGCGCCTCAGATGTTTAGAATACAGGAATAAGTCCCCAACATCCCCAGGGATTTTGTTATGTTTTTTATACGTGTCCATCATGAGAGTCCAATCAGGAGCCGCGCCTAAAATTGAATAAGGCTTCGCTTTTGATTTTTTGGAGGAGCCTTCTTTTACGAATTCTACAGATCGTTTGGTGGTTGTTATACCCTTCCGCGCTCTTGCTTCTGAAAGACTAACCGCTTCCCTTATAATTTCTAATACCTTATCGTGGCGACGCGAGTTTTGACCTTTATCTAAAAGTACCCTACACCCTACAAATAAGTGTTTCGCGGTTCTTACTGCCTCCCAACAGATGTTGCAAGACTTTTCGGTGGCTTTGCCCCATCTTACTAAATTATTTCGCGAATTTTAAAAGATGACTTAGGACTTGCAACATATAAGAGATGTACATATAAGAGAACATATAAGAGATGTACTGGTAATTTCGTAACTGATAAATTAAAGATGAATAAGATGGTAAAATCGAAACAACTACGATATGCGGTATGCAAAGGGAGGTCACAGAATAGTTTCGTTTACAGATGGGATTTTTTTTACAATTGAGCAATATTTTAACAAACAAAATGACCGTATTTAGGCTCAAAGCTCTAAGAAAGCTTCCCAATTAGTCGACAGAGTGCAACGTAGGCATATCCGATTTCAGTGATGGTTTGGTGGGGTGTTAGCTCTGAAGGAGTGACTGAGCCATATTTTTGTGAAAAAGTTATCAAAACATCGGTATAACCGTATCAAGATATCACTCTTGAGAAGGTAGTTTATTAATTTATAAGGTTTATAACACCATGTTCAATAACCAAGTATGGTCCTTCCAGCAGAACTCGGTCATAAAGCTTGGTCCACGCAGTCTTGTTTGGATGCGTCCGTCTCGGACTTTATCAGAGCTGAAGACTGACCGTCTTCTAGTCCCGATCTTAATCTACTGGATTTTGATTTATCGTCAGTTTTAGAGAGTACAGCTTGCTCTAAACGCCATGATAATTTGGGGTCCCTAAAACAAACCATACGATTGGCAGGAAAGATTTCCCTCATGGAAAGAGATCCTTCTATTGATAAGGCCTCAAGGTTTAAAGGACTGTATTGTAGCCAATGGGCACAACTTCGAATAAGCTTTTTTTATTCTTAATTGTTTTATATTTGTGTATTAAACTAACACACTGTAAGAGTAATAAATGTTATAGGCAATTTAAGAATATTTTTTTTCTTTGTTACAATACTTATGGCAGGACTAGTTATAGCTATATATGTATATTTCAAAGAGAGCTATTGAATTGATTATTATTAGCATGTATTATATTGTTGTTTTATTACTTTAAGTTGCAATTGCTTTCAAAAATCTTTATTTTTTTTTTCTTACATTATTTTATATTTTAAAAATGTTATAAGTTTATTTTAAGTTATTAATATTATAATATTTGAAACGACTAATCAGAGCACCTGCCAAACAGAGCTTGCTACCTGCCACCATGCTGAAAGTGCTCTTGCAGCAGGGTCGAGGCTCCATCTTAAAAATATGGAAACGCTGACGACGTTTGTGATATTTTGGGTTTCTCTGATTTTTTAAAGTAAACAGATATTGGTGGAGTTATTGAGTTGGTTTATTGTGAAGTAACATTAAATAAAAGAAAATACTGAGATAGGTGACTCAAAAGAGTTGATCGGTTGAAAATTAAAAGTGAACGATTGTAATCAATAAATAAACGTGTATAATTGTGATCCAGTGTTTCGTGCTCACACTTTCCTCTATGACGCCCACAAAAACAATATACGATGCTTCTCCGACCATTATTATACAGCTAGTTGCAGGAAGCTATATATCTAGATATGTTTACTTCAATTATTCAAGATCATGATTAAAGTATAAAAGCTAGGTTACATTAATTTATTCAAAATAAAAAAAAACAAATAAAAACCAAACTTGCAAAAAAGTTATACTTATTAAAACAATATTAAAATTTAATAAATTTGTCGGAGATAGAGAGGCCTATTAGTGACTTGCTCGTTCTTGATGGAATATTCTGGTACAGGATCCGAGGCGTAGGTCTCAGGCAATTAAACCACACACACAATATGACAATTCTTGTATTAAATGTAGGTAATTAATTATAACAAGTTACTTAGTAGGAATACAATCATCAGAGTTGCGTGAACCACCGATTCGACTAACATTCCACCGGAACACGTGGGTGCGTGCGCGCACACTCGCGTCTCGCACTCAACTAGTAATGGCCGCCTCCCCAGCGCTCGGTTTTATGTCTTCCATCAACTGTCATCTGTCAGTTTAAAATCAACTAAATAGTCTTGTGCGCCGTCAAATTAAAAAACTACATAGTAAAATTGATTTATAGAGTGTATGGCAAATTTTGGCCAGTTTCTAAAGAAATTGTAACCGTAATATATATTGGACAAGACTAGATAATTTAAATATTTTTATCGGTTACTTCGTAGTAGATAATATAAAATAATATGATGTGTCTTTTTCATACAAACTAGGTTAATGCTTGACTACATTCCAACTGATTGGAAAGTGGAAATGTTGTCACAGATGGTAAGGCGCATTAACCTAGCAACCTATTTACTCTTCTCGATGCAAGGCAAGGAGGCAATCTGTTCCAGTCATTCGCTGTACGGACTACAAAAGACATAGCATAGTGCTTCGTTCGGACAGGTGGTATGTCCACAACGTAATGATGGAAACCTGCCGTGCGTCTGAACATCCGGTGATGAAAGGGTATGAGGGGATTACATCATGTCATTCCTGTGCACACTCACCAAAATATATTCTATAGAATACCAAGGCTATCAATTTTACTTTTGTGTTCAACGCTGTGGAGGTTGGCTTCAATCAATTTAGGGTCGCCATTAAGCCTCTTAGCTCGCCCCTCAATTGAGTCAAGAACCGCAAGATGAGACTTGCACCAACAAATATGTGACCACAGTACTCCACACATGACCGGATCTGTGCTTTGTATAATACAAGTAAATATCCCGGTGTAAAACACTGCCAGACCTTCGCAAGAACGGCAAGGTTTCAGAATAATACCAAAAATATTGCAAACTGGCCGTATAGACCTGAGTGAACTTTAATAACAATTACCTTATCTATTAAAAACCCAACCCATTTTAGTTAATTAATTGAAACCTTGTCTGTAGATTATTTTTAATACTAAAACATTCTAATAACACTGGAAATTATACCCATAAAAATGATAAATAATATTTTTTTTGGAATATTCATAATTTTCGAATACAGAAACATTTAAAAATAATAATGGTACCTATTATTGTAGAAAACCGCGGAACATATTATAGCAGACTCATTGTTGTATACTATAATCGTACACACGATAAGAATATGCTTCATGTTGGAAATTGCTAATATATTATGGAAAATTTTATGTCTTTCCTCATCTTGCAAACTCATAATATTTTGAGGCATATTCTGCACTGAAAGCATTTTTACTGCTTTCTCGATCGTAATTTGCATGAGTATCGTCATGTAAAATCATTTAACTCTACTAATTTTTACACATACAAATACCTTTCTATATTGTTATATTCGTATAAAAATATTACAAATGTTTGAACTTCTACAATTATCAAATTTTGATGAATTGGTACGTTGCTTATATTTTTTGTTTTTACAAAATTTGTTTCTTTTCCTTCAGCAGTAATTATTTAGATTTTGATTAATATAAAAGAAATATATTGCTGTATATTAAAATTATAAATACAGCCCTGACAAATGTCAATATTTTAATCGTAGCAAGTAACTTTGTTGTTTTTACAAGTTTTTTCTAGATAGCTAGTTTTTTACTAGTTTTTAAATGAATGTTTTTAAACATTCATTTCAGTAGTTGCAGTTAGAAACATTGGTTAGGATTTTCGAAAGAATAGATGTCACGACGGTCCCGATAAAGACGATCACATATAGGGATTGCATTCGGCGACATTTTCCAAAGTCAGCAAACTGTTTTGCTTGTGTTAAGGGTGGTAGGCGACGACACAAATACTTATAAATACATATAATAAATACTGCGAATAAATTTAATAAACGGTCAAACCCTGAAATACAGATGTTATGCTCATTACATACATCCCTGTCCCGGTCGGAAATCGAACCCGAGGGCCTTTGCGCCGTTATACTTTAGGTGTCTACGCGAAACACTCGACCAAGCATATGCATATCAATATAAAACATATAACCCAGATACGTTAAGATTTTTAAAAGATCCCTAATAGAAGATTACCATATATAACTTAAACTGCCGTAGCGGGTGTACGTTAGCTCAATAGCAATTGAAATATGGGAAACTGTCCTGTAGCTCTTGATAGAGTGACGGCTATTAAATCACTTCCATCATTACACACATTACTATTATTAAATCTTTCCATAATAAACAGAAGAGTGAAAACTATTCCATAAAAAGCAGGTAGCGGTTCTGGTATGTTGATGCCGGATCCACCGGATTACCGGTTTCGTTTCCCGGATAACAATCCCTAATCACATATAGAATGCTTAATTTACCAAGACGGACAGCAATGTCGTACGTGTACGGTATCTCAAATGGTGGAGCGACGGGACGTTTTCCCAGAGGTCGCGGGTTGGAATCCCTGAACGTATCGGTTTATTTTGCATTCTATATTTATATTAATTTTAGCTCATGCTTGTCAAAGTAAAAATCCAAAAAATTATGTAGTTAAAATAGGTGCGTACATATATTCTGAGTAGATATTTATGTACGCACACCTAAGGGGACAAACTCATTTATTACACGTAGCGATAAGTCTGTTTAAATATTTCTCTTAGCTGCTTCAGTTTTTATCATTTTAGGGTCTTTTTGATAAAACGCTGCAATCTGTTTTATTTATATAGAGAAATTACAATTAAAAAAATAAATTTAGAAAAAAAAATATTCAATACAATTTTATATTATATAAATTACTGATTTGATGTATTATATGTGTTTAGTTTATCAGGTTTATTATTGATGTAAAATTAAACATTTGGAAGTATATTTAAGTCACAATAACGGGTTTCCACTGAATATTTACAAAATACTCCATTATTTGCTATTTAACATCTTCTTTACTTAACATTTTCTAATTATTATTATGTAATCTAATATTATTAAACACAATTTTTTGGTTGCCACGGGGAAATCAAAATGTAAGCGCGTCTAAAAACTATTAGATTACTATAGTACAAATTACTATATTATTTTTTATCTTAATATAATAGGATTAGAATAAGAAATAAGAATTTAGGGCTTTCATCGATAAGTTATAATATAAAATCTAAAATGAACAGAAAAAAATGTTTATAAAAAATGTTCAACTGATATTCGCCTGAAAAACTGTTTGCTTATTCTGTTGGCATAGTTTTGAATAATTGAATAATTTTCATTCTTTGATAATTATTCAATTAAATTATTCAATTAAAAAAGATCACATATTATGTGAGGTGAATGGCAATAACTTGAAAATAATATTTATTTTATAAGAGAAATCCAAAACTATTCGGGATTAAAAAAAGAAAGTATCTCTTACAGGGAGCTGGGCCTAGCTAAGAAAAGTATGCCACACGTGTATTAAAACATAATTAAGTTGTTATTTTTGTAAGACATATATATTTTTATTACGATATTCATTTGTATAACATCACTATTAAATTTTCCTTACGCTAATAAAAATATTATGATATATAATACAAAAACGTCCACAAACAGATTGTTTGTTCTTTTTGTGTCGAGTATTTCATAAATGCAAAACCATTTTAAATACTTTCCTTTCAAATTTCATGACATTACCAAAACCGCTTTAGATTGTTTTATTACAACTTTTTAGAATGTGAAATTTAATAAGCCACTTGTTTCGTTTCGTTTTATGAAAACAAAAACCACGCTGTTTTATATTTGAGAACTTATTGCTTGTGCATATCTGCGTCTTCGCTTATAACTGTTACATAGAATGTTTTTATAACGCCACGTTAATGCAGTTGAAGCTTAACTAAGATTTACAAGAAAGAAAAATAGTAATAATGATAGTTTTTATTGATAGCAATAGGGAACATGCAAAAAAATTAAAATGGTTCCAAATATTTTTTTTTCGAATATTTATTATCATATTATTATAATAAAATCATTTTTTTTTAATTTACTAACCATTTAAGGTCATAAAATAATGTATGAAAAGTGTAAATTAAGGGAGCGAATTTCAAACTTCCAAAACGCGCCACCATTGGTCGAAAGGAAATGTGACGTCATTTGACACGCCATTAAAATTATCGGCGTCGAAGTTCATACTGTGGTATCAGTGTTACTGAGAAAAATAAATAATTTAAACCTATATTTTCGTGCTTAAAGTTTTTATTAAATGATACAATTGTTTAGGTAATTCTAAAAACATTTTTTCAATACTCAAACAACCCCAACAAAACAAATACCTAGAAACTCTTTTTCAAAAGCAGTTAGCATGCTACCACACATTACATTTTTAAAATGTTTCTTCCTCTGAATCATTTTCCACTTCACTTGACTCAGATAAATAACTTGGTTGATAATCAGCAGATATAGAAGATATAAGATGCTATAGAAGTATTATCAGCTGTGTTTTCGGTAAACAATTTTCTTTTTAAAACAGATAGTGTTACTGGTAAAACTGTTGTGTACCAATGTTATGTGTGAAATGGTGACAATGCAACATTTTGTTTTTCAGCAGGTATATTTACATTGACATCTTTACTTCCATACTTCGGTTTAATATTAACTTGCACAGCTTAGTCACTTGTTAATTTATCTTCAATATGCGAAAAGCAAGGCTCTGGCTTATGATCATCACATTCAACAGGAGAAGTACTGAGTCCTGGCTGATTAATATAACAGATATTTGTATGGGCAGTACTAGGACTTACTTAGAGTATATCACTTCTTTATGATATTTTTATCAGGTCATAATTTTTTAAACACTACTTTTGATAACTAACTCTGAAAAGGCTTCATTAACCGATGTCAATCTTTGCCTTTTGGCTATGCACATTCATGAGAATGTTCTCTCAGCTGGTGTTTTTGCCACAAAAATATATGAGGCACAACTCTTTTCTTCAAACTTAGATTACATTTTTCTCCTTGTTGTTTCGTTATACATAATATTATATTCAATACAATTGGCTGTATCTTCCTTAACCTAAAATAAATCGAGAAAAATAAAAATTTCGTAAAACCAAAAAAAGAATACGATTTTTATAGAAATTTATACTGAACTTTTGTAAGCTAGGTTATGTTAATTTCAAACTCAAATTTTCTAATGTTCTATACTTTATTTAAACTATTAGATTAAACTTATTATAAATAAAGTATACTTACGTTAAATTGATTTTCACAACAATATAAACACGATTTAGGACATATATTATCCCTTTTGCGAAAATACAAAACAATGGTGTATGGTAATTATACACCATTGTTTTGTATTTTCGCATCTCTTGGAATACAAAAAACACTTTGTCGGGTGTTTTTCTAATACTATTTTTGCACTCCGGTAACTAAAAAGTTCATAGTAAACATTCACTGGACGTGTCATCGTGACGTCACGCAAAGCGACCGCAAAATGACGGCGTTTGAACGGCTCAAATTTACTCAATGTTTTAATTTTTAATTTGAAAAAGAACTAGAATCTTTTCAAACCTATTTATATTTTTTTCTACGATATAGAGAGGTAAATGATTAATTTACGTCAAAAAAAAATTACATGAATGTTCCCTATTCATTATTATTTATAGTATATATTTTATATATTATGATGTATATTTTTTACATATTATTAAATTGAACATTTCAATTTGACCTAAGGTTAGTCTTATGAAGAAATATTTAACATATCAACCAAAAGATTCAGATTTCCCAAAGGTAGCCCTCAATAAATTTTAATAACGTCACAATTTCATTTGTTATCTATTTTCTTTTTTCCAATTGCTTCACGAAAATCTAATCGAGTTTGCAAAATCACAATACACAGAACACTGATATCTCTTAATTAAAATCGTACCTTTTGCTCAACTCGTTTAATGGTTAAAATGAAACGAAACAATAAAACACTGTATTTAGGTTACAAATGTTATTGTTTATGCTTTCATTTCATTTGGTGAATTGTTTGCTCACAGCTTTTATTTTAAAGTAGCTCTCAATTAATAGAATCAACAATGTTAAAAGTATGACGGCGCTCACGATAATTTAACGGTAATTATTAACTCTATTGATATTGTCATAACTGTAGGGTATGAATGTCGTGACGTAACGAGTGGCGTGATCGGGGTCGTTTGAAGGGGTAAAAGTTATACTTAAATATTGGAGAGTAGTGAGTCGGTGGTGGATTTTATCAGACAGAATGATACGGTTCGGATCGTCCAAACGGGACCAGTGGTGCACGTAACTTTGATACTTATATACCTACTAAGTAATTTGTGATCTAGTTGACTACCCACATTTAATACAAGAATTAGCATACTGTGTATTTGTGGTTTAATTACCTGAGACCTAGGCCACGGATCTTGTATTAGTACTGATACTATGACTCCCTCAATAATGAGCAAACCGCTAAAATACCTCGATCTCCGACAAGTATAATGATAAAATCAAAATATAACTTATTTTTAGTTTTTCTTGGTAATGTCATTATAACAACGAAATGATTCACAGTTTTGCCAAATTTATAACAAACTGACACCCACATTTCAGAACAGGAAATTAAATGGGAATCAGTACATATCGCATTATAAATCGTCATCAATCATTATATCGTTTACAGATATTCATTTACACAGCATGTTATATGTGTCAGCACGCAGAGCGAGTTCATTCTTGCAGAACTAAATTTTGATATTGTGTATGAGATCGTTTTTTGCATTTAATGTTATTTAAAACTCACTTACAGTTATGGTTGGTAACGATAATTTTAAATATTGTCAAAATCAACTAAATATACCTTTAAGTATTTTAAATATAAAATATTTGACAACATTACCAAAATATCGTAATAAAAATTAGTTACGAAAACTTCTGGAAATAGACACCATGGCACAACGGTCCCTCGAGGCAAAGAATTTAATAAATACGTAACATTATTATTTTTATTTTTTTTCGAAGTCTTTTTGTATTGGAGGTTTTTTAATTTTTTTTTTTTTTTTTTAACAATAATCAAGACAAAAGAAAAACATGATTTATTTCAAAGTACCTTTTATTACCTATAAGACCTAACGCAGGTCTGTTCTATTCCTAATAAAATTGCAGTGCACAGTACTAAATACTGCACAGTACTAAATACCTATTCCTTCAATACCTTATGAAATGTCCATAAAAATTTCCATTTTTTATCTTGAAAATACTTTTGGATCATAAGTATTGTATATAAAATATTTATGTGTATTGTAGATTATTATACAATAAAAAGACTAAACAGAAGGTAAATAGCATCTTCTTCTACATGTAAACCATATTTTACCTGATTAATTTATTCATACCAAGCGATATAACAGTGTTAAGCAGTATAAGCTCACATTTTTTTATAAGTAATTTAGGATATGTCCTTCTTTTAAGTTTCGATAACATAATTAAATAAGTTTATTATATCGTTGCATTTTTTGATATGGATTAAATATGCTATTGATCGATCATATTTTAAGCATAATTAAGCATATTTATTAAAATTAAAATTAAAATTTAAATTTAAATTCAGTAATTAGAATACATAAATAATTTTTATGGAGGTAATCGCGTAGTTCTTTATTAACATTTGTTTACATATTATATAATACGTGTTTATAAAAATACACTAAAAACCATGTACTATTATGTATTATAATTGGATATACTTATTTATGTACGTAACTTAAGCAGTTAAACATTCTAAGGCACTTTCGACAGCCTATAAGTTGAGAATTCTATAGAAAACAAAAAGAGGACACATCTGTTTCATCAACTCTTCCCTTGTTGTTGTGATATAATATCTTATAGTTAATAACATACGGTATCAAAATAAATGAAAACAAAAAAAAAAATAAGTTTTTTTTGTATTGGATATATGGACGTGAGGTCCCACAAATCGCAGTTGAAGTTTGAATGCAAAATAACTTCTGGCATCTACAACTAACGACACCACCTCCCGCCTCAGCAGACGTTTCGATACCAAAATCGAAGCTACTGAGCACCTCAATAGTGAAAAGTGAGTGGAAGTAACTAAACACGAAGTTTGCAAACTGCGAGCGTCTGTGAGACCGCGTGTCCATAGTTAAAGGTTAATGGAGCGCTACGGAAAAGAACATTCAATCAAGCACACCAAACAAGAGATATATTGGCGGCTAGAGGTGTTTTTTAATAGAAAACGTTACCCGCAAAACCGAAATTCTTCTTGACATCCTCAATCTAGCTTTTATTAATGTGGGCATTATTTATGGCGAGGTACTCTCGTTTTCGAAAAGAATATAAAACATATTTTTTATTTACTACTCAATATAAATAAACGTTCTGAATACTTTTGATTAATAATTGATTATTTAATTTATATCAAACTAGCGAATCCAGCCCGCTTCGCTGGGCTAACCCTTACTTTACCTGGTGGCGAGTTACATGGGCATAGCATATTCGTTTTTTTCGAGGAAAAATACATGGTCATACCAATTTTTATGACAATCGGTTGAACGGGGCGGAAGTCGATATTTGACAGCGCCACCTGGTGACGAGTTACATCAATGGACATAGCATATTCGTTTTCTTCGAGGAAACATACATGGTCATACCAACTTTTATGACAATCGGTTGAACGGGGCGGAAGTCTATATTTGACAGCGCCGCCTGGTGGCGAGTTATATCAATGGGCATACCATATAAACCTTCTCCGTAGAAAAATACATATACATACCAATTTTCATAATCATCGGTCCAATAGTTTCTGAGTTCATCGATTTCATATATACAAACATCCTTCTATATATATATTATCAAATAATAGAAAGGTTAAAACTAGGATAGGGATAAAACTTTTTATTTTCTATCGTCACAAATATTTATTGATATTTTCTTTAACCAAAAATGTTATACAATATATTCAAGTATATTTTTGAACGAAAATAAATATTTTGTGTTAAAATTTATAATAGTATATTAAAAAAGTCAGTTGTATTTATCTATTATTGTAAGAAACTTTAGATTATTGAGAAGGCAGGATCGTAAATAAAAATTGTTTATATGAGGGTAAATGCCTTATAAGTATAAATAAATACTTTTGTAATATAATAACATCAATTAATGGATTTTTAATAGTGCAGGAGTCATTTTATGCGCTCTCTATTTATTGTTATTTAATTGCTTATAAAACACCGGCACATATTGTAGCAGAATCATTGTATGCTATAATCATACACACGATAAGATTATGCTTCATGTTGGAAATTGCTACGATATTTCGGTACATTTTATGTTTTCCCTGATTTTGCAAATTCATGATAATATATTGCGGCATATTTTACACTGAAAGAATGTTTACTGCTTTCTCGATCGTAATTTGTATGATTAATAAAAGCGATACGGGTAGGGATTGGAACCCGCGACCTCTGGAAAACCGTCCCGTCGCTCTACGTCCGTAGAAGTGCGAGCGAAAGTTATAACACCAAAATCTCACTATAACCTATTTAACGAGCTTGGCCTTTCTAGAACAAGCACCGATTCATTTCTAGAACGTATTTCAAAGGCGGCATTAGTAGGTTCTTTTCAAATTTGGTTAGGTAGGGAGAGGAGTGTAGAGGGTGAAGGCGACCATTTCTGCGCATAATAAAGGGGCCCTTAAACCTACTCCTGGGTTGCAAGTCCCAGGTACTGTTTGCACTCCTCTCCTTGCAACGCGATGGGTCCGGCACCCGCACGGTGAATCCATGGAAAGCTAAGAAGCTTCGTCTGTCTATAAACTGCTGCAAAGTTAGAAACTGTTGCAAAGCTAGAAACACTGGTTAGGATTATCGAAAGAAACCTAACAAATGTCACTACTGTCCCGATATAGATGTTCACATTTAGAATGCTTAATTCACCGAGATGGAGAGCGATACGGTAGCTCAATTGGTAGAGCAACGGGACGGTTTCGCGGGTTTAAATACCTGCCCGTATCGGTTTATTTTTCATTTTTTATTTATATAAATCTCCATTACTCACTTCACATGGTTTTACATGATTATAGCCATTTTCAAACATTAACTAATAATTTATATTTTTTTATTCTATTTTTAAGAAGCTCATTATGGTTTAACCGACCGTACGCTTTTAACGTGGGCTATAAACTAATAAAGAAAGTTGCAAATGCGTTACCACTCTTGTGGAATAGGTGAGATATTAGAAGAGTACGAAAAATAATAGAAAAGGGGTATCTCTCTTACTCGCCAAGATTCAGTTAGGGAATGTTAACAACTTACGACAAGGAACATTCATATGAGCTTCAGTCGATTTAGGTTCTTCATAACTTGATAAATAATCGTGCTATACTTGAATTGATAACATTTAAACCTATTGAAATCAAACTCTTTTATTTCTAATTACCTTTATTCTTATAAAATACGAGCTTAAAATCAAACTATATTAAATACCAATCTTTAAATCGTTATTACAAAATGGTAATATAACTCATTCGCGACATAATTTGAATATGATTAAAGAAAAAACATTATATAATTTTGAGACAATAAATTGGTTTATGAACTTTGGTAACTTGAAATATTCTGAAATTACATTTCTCTTTTAATATCTATTTTAAATAGTCTATATTACTCAGGTATTTAATATGATGTTCTAATAATATTTTTTAACTAAGTAGATAATTTTTATCAAAGAATGACATGAACATTTTTGTTTTTATTTCTTTGTTAAAAACTACATTATTTTTAGACGAAAAAATGGTGTAGCTAATCAAATATATGGAAATATAATATCAGTGTACCTTTTGAGGGTCCTCAGGCAATAATTAGTGATTATGCTTGAGTTATATTTAGATATGATCTGTTTGCTAGAATATATTTAAAGTTTCAAATAAGTCTTGAAAAATGTTCATTGAATTAAAAATATATAATGTATATTAATATATAAGTAATATATATATAATGTATATTAATATATAAGTAATATATTAACATGAATATATGTTTTACAATTAAAGCTATCCGTGTACTTCAATAATGTAACTTATCGTTTCCTTAGAATAACTGATAGTGGGAATCAGGAATACATTAAGTCACTAAATAAAAAAAAAACTATAATGTTGCTGATTGATAAACATGATAAATTTTAAGTCATGTGTAGTGAAATAAATTATTACCTTAACGCCTGTCAGACTATATAAATATCTCATTTCTAATATAAATGTCTTATTTAAATTTACGCTACACGAGCTTTAGAATAATAAAAATAATAATAGTAATAATAGATAACCATGTAGAAGTATATATTTATTACCCTGTGATTTATCAATATTTCTTTATAACATTAATTATTATTACTCTCATAAATATATACATTTCAAATATATTATGGTATATTAATAATCAACAGTTTTAGTTACATTTAGGCAAGTCTAAACATATTAATATGATAGTGTCTCTGTATCGAGACTGACGTCTAAGTTTGAAATGTGACAAGGACTTCACCTAAGTTGTATGTAACTTGTTTTAGCAAATCTTGTGAGTAAGCTCATATAAACAAATTTTGACAGCGAAGTGCAGAAAATTGTCTTTAGTATTTTTAACTTAGTTCGCTTTTACTTGTTTGTTCAGTGCAACCTTGAAACTTGTAAAATAGTGTCGTTAAGAAATCAAATGTATTCATTTTCCCAAATACTTTGTTGCTTTAGTTCTTAGAAAAGAAACACATTATCGGGCAAGATTAGGTTATTGAATGAACGACTCAAATTCTTCTGTGTCAAATTTAAAATGTAAAAAAATATTTCTTTCCATCAAAGTCAAAGTATTTTTTTTAAATTTCTAATATTGCATTCATGTAACATCAAGTTATATTTGCACGGTTCCAAAGGGTAGGTTCATGGCGATGAACCAGCAAGAAACTCCATAGATAGGTACTCTTTTAACTTATTTATAAAATTACAACTAATCATTGTACTGACATTCTGAGTCACAGTCACAGTCATAACTAATATGTGAGAATAAATCAGAATTGAAGTAAAACGTGGTCCCAAAAAGAAGACTAGTATAATCAACCACACCACTATTAGTTCTATGATTCTCTCACATTTACAACGCCCTTAATATTCCTTATTTAAATTTAAACCTTCAAAATAACAATTAAATATCTTATTCGATAGACCAGTGATATTTATTGTGACGAACTCCATAGCCCAAAAGTATATTTTTGTTTACATGATTCGGAATTAACTATTATTATAACTATATAACTTTTATTTCATGATTATTTCTAGTATTTATTGTAAACAAATTTATTATAACTATATTATATATTTACCGCCCTGTTGGTCAAGTGGTTAGCGCAGACGCCTAACGTATGGCGACGCAATGGGGCTTGGATTCGATTCCCGACAGGGACAGGCATGTATGTGATGAGCATAGAAGTCTGTATTTATGGGTATGGTCATTTATTAAATATATTCTCAGTATTTATAATGTGTATTTCTATGTATTTGTATCGTTGTATACACACCCTTAACACAAGCAAATAATTTGCTTACTTAGGGGTTAGTGTGTTTAATTTGTCCTGTATTATTATTATTTATAGCTATCAATTGATTATTATATTTAATATTCATTTTATGCAAGTCACGTTTTACATTGAATATTTTAATTTTCTTTATACTATATTTTTCAGTATTAATTAGTGTAAAAATAAAATAAAAAAAAACCCGCAGAGAAGTTTACTTTACTTTAAACCAAAATAATATAGAAGTATGCTAAGTATTAAAAAGTACTATAAAGAAAAGAGTTATTTTGCTGCAAACCATTACGAAAAGATCAATAAACTATAGTTTACTTCATAAATGTCCGTCTCCTTTTGTCTGGTTTTAAAAAAAGAAAAAAATCATCAGCGAACGAAATGAACTTTATCATATATATTGTGTATCAAATATGGTAAATCGTTAACATAAACTAAGAATAAAAAAGGACCAAGTATTTACCCTTGAGGTACTCCTATTATTTCTTATGTATCCGAAGAAACGGCACCACTTGAACTAACTAAACGCCATCATTTAGTCTAAGTGAGAGTTACATTAAGACTAGAAATTATCATTCAGGTGATGTGGCCAAGTACCCCGTCCTGCACAGAACGATATCTCAATTGTACATTTTTGTAATTTATCATTATATAGCATAGTTATCAAACCAGACCAAGAAAAACTACAATATTGTACTTAAATTTTAATTTTAATAATGTAGCTTAAATTTTATGACTTTATTTCCATGTCTATTAGTTCTTACGTGTTACTAATATCACAGATAACCGAGGTTTATATATTTATCACTATATTGTTTCACTTCTATTGAACCTTTTAAGTAAATTACATTTTAAAATATGAATATTGTACTTATACTGGGTTATTTGTATGTACATTTCAAAAGGGAGGGAGCACCTCTTTCTTCAGGATAATCAATTACTTAATGTTTAATTAAGTTAATGTCGTAGGTTCGAAGTATCAATTTAATAACTGTTAGACTTTTAAGATTCGAGTTCAGTGTTACAGCAAGATCGCGTTGTACCATTTTCAAATTTTTGTACAAGTGAATAATATTCATTTTTATTAATTTATATATTTTTGAAGTGAATATATAACTAAATATACTGTTAATATAAAAAAAAACACTCGTTATTAAAATGCAGCAAATAATCTGTTTGTTTGTTTGTTTTATGGGAGTATCTCTTGAATGTTTATTTTTTTAGTTTTTTATATCTTCTGTTAAAATTTGAACTCTCTAGCTATTACGGCTCACGAGATATATCCTGGAGATGTACAGATGGACAGCAAAGTCCTAGCAGTAGAGTACCGTTTTTACCTTTTGGAGTACGGAACACTTAATAAAAGATTACCTAAAATTAGACATCTCAGAATATATTATAATATTAACTTCTCAAATTTTTATTCTTCAGATAAACAGCAAGTTTTGTGCACAAAGTGTCTTTTTAAATCATTTTTAAAATCATAAATTTAAGGCTAGCCTAATAGCAGCCTAATAAAAGGCTAATAAAAACCTAATAAAAGCCTCTGTAGTATCTAAATATATAACTGAAATAAACTGACACTAAACTAAAAAATATTCTTTCGGCGTTTTGTAATTATCATGGGTAAAATGGTAATTTATTCTTAAAGGCAATCATAGTAAATTGTGTATTATTTTAATATTGATTATTTTAAATGTCAGAGCTCCTCAAAGCTTAGTACCGTTGGCTACTTAGTACATATTCGAAGTACTAAATATTTTGTTTAAAATAGAAGGAATGAAATTTTAGTTCAGCTCATGAGTGTGCTTTCTTATGTCAGAAATAGTTTCAGCTTTTTCGAGTATACGAATTATTCAGCTTTATGATTCAGCTGAGAAAAGTAATTAAGGTTTCTTTCATGGACGAGTTTTGGCAGCTCCACTATTAATTAATCATCCTAGCTGTCTCATTTCTTTGCTAAAATAAAGTTAATAGGTTGTTTTAAAGTTTTCGTTATTCATAAAAGAAAATAAATATACATAGTGAAATAAAACTATATTAACGGATTTAATCGCAGACGTAAATCTTCATCTTCATTATACGCGAGTTAAAACCGTAAAAATAAGTTTTATTTCAATGTGTATACTTATTTTCTTTACTCGTATTAATCGTGTAAGCCTTAGAAAACACTAAGTATACATAGGTATAACTATATTACAACTACATAAATCTTTACCCTATAACCTTGTATCAGAAAGTATCAGATGTGGGAAAAAGTAAAGTTGCTGACGTCTCCTGCTGCAAAACTGTATTTGCAAAACGTCAGTACAAGATAATGTCAGCTCACTTACTACAACCATTTTAATAATAAGTTAAATATTTACTCTCTCTAATTTTGTGACTGCAAAAAAAACATAACAGAGGATTTAAAATCAGATTAGATTAATTAAATAAACTTTAAATAAAATAAAAAAATAAACCATAAAATTCATGAACAATATTTATATAATTATATTTTGTATTATACTATATGTAGGTCGAATCCTTTTTAATTCATATGTTGGCATTTAATCATATCTATCTTTATCATGAAGTTATACTTGGATTGAGTAAGTAAAACTCAAATGAACTAACAATAGTTCTAAGAAAAGGTTCTTAAAAGTACGACTATGAAGTAAAAATATATGTATGTCTTATAATTCTAAAAAAAAAATATTCTACATTAGAGAAGGTTAATATTGAAACAACCTTTTAAATTTTATTTTGAATGTCGTAACAGACGGGTCACAATTTAGAAACTATAACTGGTTATTACTATAAACTAACTATAACCTAAACCAAAGTACATACGAGTGAAATAAGGAAATACATATATTCTTGTGTTCAATACATACATGCATGATGTGTCTGGGAGTTCGTTTACAGGGGATTATTTTAGGTTAGGGTGAAGTCACGCTCCATCGCGTCGCTTCATGGTGAATTCAAACATCCTTACTAACTCGGGGTAAGTGCTCACGTCACAGACTCAATGAGTTGGCTTTAAATAGAAGATTACTTTGAATTATTTCCCCCGGAATATATCTTAAATGTAAATGGTAAATATTTATGTTGGTGTATTAAATGTTAGGTCTTGTGTCAGTAATACACAGTACTAGCACTATAATGTTTAATATCCAACCATTTGTAATAGAATGGGCGAAAGCGGCCCTTACAACTCGTTTTATAATATTTTAATAGTATAATATTTAGGTGAGAGTAATTTACAATTTCATAACCAACTTAGGGATGCTATTATATATACGTTACAATAAGTTCTAATAATTAATAAAAGACTAAACATTATGTTAAAATATCCTATGCTTCTAATTCTTAAAACATTTAACAGTAAATACTAAATAACATTCCATAATTTATTGCGTAGGTGGCGCTACTGTTGAAACTTATGAACTAAAACATGTAAAGTCCAATGTATTTACCATTTAGATTATTATAAATAAATATTACTAACATTAAGTATTAGTATGTTACGTTTATTGAATAATGTTTTTTGTTGCGTAATTATTTTAATGGCCTCTAAAATAATTATTTTCATATTCTGGGTAAGCTGAAAGAGATTTCTTCAAACATGACATGTCTGTATTTTTGGGTTTGGTCATTTATTAAATATTTTCGCAGTTTATAATGTATATTTCTATGTAATTATATCGTTGCCTAATACCCTTAATACAAGCAAATAAGTTGCTTAGTTAGAGCTTAGATCCATTTATGTAACTTGTTCTGTGATATTATTATTATATTATTTTCAAAAAAATTAGAGAAAAGAATGCAGTTTATGTAAACATGCTGCAATGCAAAGTATGACTCATTTTAAATTTATTATAACTTTGCTACTATTTGTATAGTATTCAAGTCAAACACAACTTTATATTATTGTTTTAAAAAGACGTAGGTAATTGTTTTCTACAAAACATTGCTTTATTTAAAATATGTTTATCAAATATTAAAAATATATACATGTATTACTATATACGTTTTTCAAAGAGACTATAAATAATGTAGTATCGATCTATACTTTGTATAAAACTTTTACTAAAGTGTGTAACTTTCGGCTACAAATTATTACGTACTTTAGAGTAATAATTATTGGCTTTAAAAAATAATGATTGGTTTAACTGATAAACACCAACAAAAGCACTCAGCATATATTTTAAGACATCAGTTTAAACTTTAAACCATTTAATCTATCACAGCTGGCAACATATAGAATACCGCTAGCTAGGACGTCTCATCAGTATTCAGCGGCGAAGCAATTGAAACTGCGGTAGTGTGCGGTCCTCCCACTTAATTATCCTTGTTCCAACGGTTCCACTTATTCACATCAAAAAAACACAATATCGAGGGAACGCGATACCATTAATCATGAGTTACGAAACTAAGCTTAGTTCAAAAACGCACATCAAACAGAGATTTGAAGATGTTACGCCTTAAACAAAGACTGTATCTTAAATTACCCGAAGTATATAAAAAGATATTCTATGCGTTTTAGCATTATAATGTCTTTATTTTATAATAATAACTATTCTTGACTCCTTAAGTATCTTATTCCAAATGAAATAAGAAAACCAAGAAAGTCGAGACATAAATATTTTCTAAATTTTATTACTTACTATAAAATCATGGTCTATTAACACCAAAAAATTAACATGTTAATCAACTGTTTTAAGACTATTTATTAAAATGGGAAGGACAATGCTACAAGCAGCGGCAGTCGGTACTTATTTATATTCTTTATTGTATACCACATACAAAAAAAAATACAGCATGGCCTATACATGTTTATAGATATTTTCAAATTTTTAACGGTCTATCACTAAGATAATTTGAAAACAATATTTGGTTATCAATAATGTAAAAAAATTATGGGAAAGTTATATCTAACAAATATTGACGTCAATATTGATAAGAATTAACATTATTAACAAGACTAAATCAGTTAATATTTTTTATTAAATTGAGTTGCTTTCTTTATTCTAAAGATAAAATCAGATGAAAAAGTCATACTTTATAGTATATCTTCCCCCGAAGGGGATATAATGATTCAAAAATGTGGTCTCTTTAAAAATCTTGCTAATATAAAAAAAATCGAATGTTTCATCATGTTAATAGGATCAACCTAAAAAGAAAAAAATGAATTAAGAAACGGTACAATTGCTGGCTTTACCAACTTTATTGAAACTTAACCAAAAAAAAATAAAAAAAAATCTATACTATATTATAATATTCAAATATTTCGTTTAGATATAATTGCTTAAAATTAGCTAAACAAACATTTAGATAAACAAGACAAGTTACAGTGAAAACTAAATGTGAGTCTTATATTAAATTATCGGTACAGAATATTTATTATTATGTGTAAAAAACATTATATTTATGAATGTGCTAAACCTATTTCGTGCCTTATCAGTAAAATCACAATAATCTTATAATCTCAGATTGGTAGCTCATTCTTTATTGCAAAACATTTTGCATTAAGGTTAAACTCAACATGTTGATCCTTATCTTATAAAAATATATAGTTTTATAAAGTTGGTTTTATTTTACTATATGTAAGAAAATGAAAATTTATTAATTTAATTTCAATAGTTAGCATTTGTCGATTGGACTAAATTACGAATTAAAATATTTCTAACGGATTATAGTATCGGCTAACTGATAATTTGTAACAAAGTTGTAACATCATACTATTCCCAACATTCGGTTCATTACGCGTATTTGCCAAATTTGTGTTTCCTGTAACAGCACACCTCTAAGACTTAATTGTAAATTAAACTATGACAAACTTCAGAATAGGTGCATTTAGCACCTATTCTGAAGTTTGTGATTTTATTTAAGGATATACATTATTAGTTAAAAAACAAACGTAGTCATAACTAATCTATTCGCTGTATATCTACTTGATTATGTTAATATATGTTGAGGATTTTTAAATGAATTGGGCCTTAAAAAGTAAATATCAAATGATGACAAAATTATTTTCTGTTTTTACACTTTTAAGCGTCTCAATAAAAATCATTTATCAATATATAGATCTGATATGAAGTCGTCTTATACGAAATTGAATACAAGGTTCAAAGAAACGAAAAAGAAAGAGTCGCAGCAAGTATTGTTTTGAATAAATTAGTATAATGTTTCAATTCAACATTATTACAGCAAGCTTGTTGCATACGTATCTTTATCTAATTGGATAAAAGTTGCTTAAAATTAAAGTAGATACTTATACAATGTTACAGATTTAAGGCAATACTTATCCCTTAAAGTAATATGCAGTAGCTCACAACGATGCAGAATATTCAATACAAAGTAAAATAAACATCCTCGGAGACGTCAATCACACGGTGGATCAAAACCGAGGCTAAGGCCAAATGGTTGGATTATAAGGGTTTAACTCTCCTGAATGATATTAATCAGAGGATAATATACTAATTCCCTTAAAATGTTTGATATTTAATTCGTTGGCGTATTATTTTACAAATCATTATAAGTCAATTGAAATTTAACTCTAGAAAGATAGTCTTCGTCCTATTGACGCATGCGTTTTTGATATATATTCTCTCTTTTCATAAATAGTCCGAACCCGTTGCAGTGCATTTAGGACATCCCTATTACCACTTAGTCCTTCGATGAAGTGCAAGTAACACAGAAATAGTTACGAATTTCGCAATATAATAACCGATGAGTCAAAATGATGCATGATTATTTTTTATGTGACTCTTAAGATTGTATGCTAAATGGAAAATTGTATATTTTTTTCAGTGATTGTACTTGATATTTTGTTAGATCCCAAAGAGTTTAAACACTCATGTACTGTTTTTTTTTAAAGAGTTCTGGAATACAAATGATTATGTACTATGATCAAACCACATGATGCCTGGAAACATTTGTACACAAATATGGTGTTATTGTTAGATTCTTTATTGTAGACAATAACAAAATGTAAATGACAATTCTTTGATATGGATTCAACCTGCTATTGACGATCATATTTTAAGCATATTTATAAATTCAGTAATTAGAATATAGAAGTAAATTTTATAGAGGTAATCGAGAACTTCTTTACCAACATTTGTTTACATATTATATTATAAGTGCCAATAAAAAAACACTAAAAAACCATAAACTATTTTGTATTATAATTGTACTGTTTTGTATTTTAAGGTGAAAATTGCTAATATAATTTTTGTTAAGCACATAACGTCCATGAGAAGCTATTCTGTTAATAGAGCTAAATAGAAAAGAAATCTCAATCAAGCACACAAAGTATGGTATTTTTTTCGCCTAATTTACAGTGTTATATTAGGGGGCCAAAAGTTGTCCTCCTCAACAATGTAAGAATTATTTATGGCGAGCATTAATTATTATTCTTGTTTTTGCAAAGAATATATTTTTTACTAACCACTTAACATAAATAAACCATCTGAATACTTTTGATTTATTAATTTGACAATTACCTTTTTTATATAATATAATAGATATATTTTTTCCGAAATTTTAACAGTATTTTAACTTATAGAATTTATTTTGGGATCACTATTTTCTTTAGTCATACTACCCATGGTAAAGTTGTTAATATATTAACGTATAGACGTTTTATTTAGGAGTTTGTGAGAGTCACATAAGCGAGAAAGATTTTATTAATATTCATTCTATAATGCATAACCAAAACAAGAAAAAAATATATATATACCGTAGTATCAACAGCATGCGCCATTTACTTCAATAATTTGATAAATTTTCCGAATATGAGGTATAAACGACAAAAAACTAAACTTTTTAGTTATAACAAAATCAATTGTATCATGTTGTTTGTGTTTTACATTATTCACTGTTCAAAAGACTTTTAATTGAAGTGAAGTTTTGGTAATTGTATAAATTGTTTTTTTGACCTCTTACTTTGGCATTAATATTAGAAACAAAACTTCGATAAGTTATAAGAGTAACAGTGTAAGACGACAGATTTAAATTGGTGACTCCAAATGGCGGTAAATGAAATATTGGTGTCATTATTAGGGTTGGAATACGGGTAACACTGTTAATATCAGTCTAAACTCATTAAGAGTATTTTTTTTTAATTACTTTTGATAGATTTTATTTTATTACTACGCCAAATTCCTCACGATTTCTTTCACAGCTTACACAACCAAACCTTTAAAAGGACTACCAAACGATATCAAAATTATTTATTTATAAACTTATTAAAATGGTAATAATTAAGATATAATTGTTATATCTTATACTGAGTGGTTTATATGTTCATTTTATAATTGGCTCTCTCGCGCTCTCTTAAGGATAATCAATTAGTCAATTTTAAATTAAGTTAATATCGTCGGTTTAGTGTATCAATTTTTAACTATCAGACTTATAAGATTCTACTTCGACAGCTTTAAAGCACGACCGCGTTTGACCATTTTCGCGATTTATACACCTTAATATATATTAAACTATATATGTTTGGGGAGGAGACTCTAATAAAAAAGAACACCTAACATTAGTCCACACAGAATATAATATTATATATTTTATATTAACTTGTCACATTGTGTTTTCTCAGCTAGACAGCATGTTTTATGTAGAACATGTTTTCTTAAAACATTTTTAAACTTATATAATTAAAGCTAGATATTTTAAAATAAAGTAAAAGCCTTTGAAGAAACTAAAAATAAAACTGAAACGAACTGAAACTAAACTAGACAAGCATTTTTCTTTCTGCGTTTCGGAATTATCATGAATAAAATAAATGTATAAATACAATAATACTTGATTCTTAACGGCAATAATAGTAGTAATAAAGTAAAGTGTGAGTAATTCAAATATTGTTTATTTTAAGTGTCCGATCTACTCAAAACTTACTACCGTTGGCTACTTAGTACTTATTCAAAGTTCTAAGTAGCTTGTTTTGTATAGAAGTAATTACATTGTAGTTTAGCCCATGAGTGGTTTTTTATAATTGTCAGTAATAACTACATTTTCAGTTTTTACGAGTATTTGAACTATGCAGCTTTACGATTCAGCTGAAAGAAGTAATTAAGTTTTTTTCATAATCGAGTTTCTGTAGCTCACTGTTTATTAATTAATCATTCCAGCTGTCACATTTCTTTGCTCACAGAAAGTAATAGGTTGTTTTCAAGTTTTCGTTATTCGTAAAAGTAAATAAGTAACCATCATTTTTTATCTTTGTTCTTATATTTATATTTTTTTTAAATTATACTAATTTATTTAACCATTAAATTCTAATACTTTATTTATATTTTTCTTTGTCAATCCGAAAAGTTTTGATTTTTAAAATAAATTAAACGGTGCTAAGATATCCTTTCTAGATTTTTGAAACCCATTTTAGTTTTCAACAATTTTGCGTTGTACCTTACATTAAAGAGAAGAATAACGTGCAAAGATTTATCAGGTTTCTATTTTAGGGTACCTTGTATTGCACCTTGTATAAAAAAAAAAACACAACAAAAAAAGATTAATTTTTGTATGTAAATAAATACAATTTTAGTTTTATTTTAGCTGTAGCCCAATATGTTTTGTGGTTACTATAAAAAAATCTTATCATCGCTCATATGAGATTACTGCCGAGATTTGCTCAAATATGTTTCACACAACTTAGGTAAAGTTCGCGTCAATTTTTGCGACACGATCTCTTCTTATTGAATGGCTCTTCTCTTATTGAGTGGATCTTCTAAAAAGACTACTCAAGTAAAGCAAACAAGAGAGTTGGATATGTTTTGATGTTTATTTTTTTTTTAGTTACTTTTTTAGTTTTAAGACTACTCGAGCAGACTTATCATAGTTTCTACCGCTGACCGCTGATTGTTATAAAATTATAATAAAATAATACATTTATGTGAAGTGCGAATTAAGCTTTTTGATTGTTATAATTCCTGGATTCTGATGCAATGGAATGTACATATTGCACCATCGCTTGCTAAGCGGTTCCCGCGATGCATGGGAATATAACTAATGTTATATTCCCATGCATCCATGCATGTATTCACTTATACAAATAAAAAAAAAGTAATAAAACCATTTTTAAACGAATTTACCTCACGTATAATTAAATTTTAAATTTAACGCGACGTTTCGGATGCTTTGCAGCAATCGTGTTCACGGTAAGACGCGATAGATGTATCTGTCAATAAATCAGTTAATTAGTCATCTAACTCCAACATTTAAAATAGTATAATTTAAGATGCATGCAGAACTCACTACCAATATCTTGAGGTCTCACAGTATGGTCACTATTTTTACGGTGCGGTAAATATTTTTTAGTACGTTTTATTTTTCAAACTTTACCTACATATATGTATACATGCTGAAGAACGGAGACTACAGTTAGCAGATATACAAATATAACAAAACCTAAATGTGTGTTTGTGAAAGTTTATATATTTTATACTTGTCTCATTTAATAATAAAGGTTTTGAACATGTAAATATCTTACTAGTTCTAACGTATAAAAATACAACGCTGCAGAAATTTAAGCAACTGTGCCACTTTGAGCGATCCACGCCTGGATCTTCTTTTACATGCCGATTGTGTTTATGGATCAATCTAAATTTAAGAGTGCAGCTAGAATCTTATTTCAAATCTTGAATGATATACCTACATGAAATACAAGACTATTACTTTAACTTAGATTTTGTACATAATATAACGGTCCAAAGATCAAACTGAAAATGTAAAAGTGAAACCATCTTTTTAATCTTTTGTAAAAAAAAAAAAATTCAATAATTCATTTACCATTTTAACAAATCTAAATGGCATTTTGTTAGTAATCAATGCTTGAAATATGATATATAGTATAAAAAAGGTTAATTTATATCATAATCAAGAAGTTAGGAAATTGTATGTAGCTACATTATGTTGATAATCCGTTGAGTACTTTGCGTCAAAGCGTCAAAGGAAATGTAATTTCTCGCTAAGCATTTGGACCCTAGTCAACGATGACGTCATCGACGAGTAATTATGTCGCATAGCTAAACGAGTATGTTTGTTAGTAGTAGTAGTAGTAGTAGTAATAGTAGTCTTGTTAGTGATTGTAGTTTCGCTAAATTTAAATATAAGTCCAAACCTTGGTTAAGTAACACTTTTTCTAACATCTTAGTCAAATCCCACAAATCAAAGTTTTGTTTATGAAATTTCGAATATTATACTTTTGAAAACGATTAAATTATAACAGAGTTAGGAAATTCCTGTTATATTTTCCAAATGGCTCGATATATGATTTACTATTTACATTACAGTTTTTTTTTAAGTATCCACATACAAAGAAAGACATAACAGTGATGCGAGGTCGTGTTTTACATGGAACTTATATACCAACATTTTTATAAAAAAACAATTTTCTTTTGTAAAAAGGTACTGTCACTTTCAACTAAAAACTACTAAGACACAAATAGCGTAAATCGCTGTAGATACATTATTTACACTATTGAAAGTATAAAGTAAAATGTCAAGTTAATACAGACCTGCGACTCGTGAAAAGGTTATGTGTCAATAAGTTACGTCTAACCATCGAACAAAAAAGATAGCCGACGTTTCATTGCATACGAGATGTGTGCAAATGGATCGAATACAAATGTACAAATGCGAAACCTTTTGTAAGTAAACCCATCGAGTGAAAGGACTTTTAAGTTCACAACATAAATTATAACATAGTACGGTAAAATGTTGGTACTTTTTACTGTAAACACTATTTTTATAAAAAATAAAAGATTATAAAAACCCAAAATAAATATTTTTTATAAATAATATTTCTTAATTATAATTTATCTTTAGTATCATAATTGTCACATATTAAATTGTATGATTTAACTAAATATTTTACTTCTTAATGGAAAATTACTTATAGACGATTTTTAATGACTGTATCTCTTGTGGTGTGTTTCCTAACCTGATGAAACATAATAAAATAATACCACTATTAAATTCAGGCAACAATTTAGATTTAATAAAATATTTGAAAAATCATGCTTAATCAGTTGATGCACCATTTTACTTCACAATAAACAGTTACGATTTATAAAACGTCACTCTTTCTTTTTATATGATGTAGGGCAATGCTTGACTACATTCTACCTGATGGTAAGTGGAATGTTGTCTTAGGTGGTAAGGCGCATTGCCCTAGCAACCTATTCACTCTTCTCTTGAAGACACCCACATTATATTTGGCCGGAAATACCGACGCAGGCAAATTGTTCCAGTCCTTCACTGTACGCACTAAGAATGAGGAAGCAAAGCGCTTCGTTCGGACAGGAAGAATGTCCACAATAGAAGGATGAAAACTTACCGTGCGTCGGAACGTCCGGTGATGGAAGGGGGACGGGGGAATTAAATTGTGTAATTCCTGCGCACACTCACCATAATGTATCCTATAGAATACTGAAAGTCTAGCAATTCTACGCCTGTGTTCAATGCAATGCAATCCGGGATCGCCTATAAGCCTCTTTGCTCGCCTCTTAATTGAGTCCAGAACTGCAAGATGAGACTTTGCGGCACCAGCAAATATGTGACCACAGTACTCTACACACAACCGGATCTGTGCTTTGTATAAAACAAGAAGCTATCCCGGTGTAAAGTACTGCTGAACCTTCGCAAGAACGGCAAGCTTTGCTGCTGCTGATCTACTACTGACGCCCCCGTCTTTCTTATAAAGCATATATTTGAGGCCTGGGATGAGTCACATGAAGCCCTTGGAGTATTCTGTGAACTATCTAAAGCTTTTGATTATGTTCAGCATGAAACGTTGTTGAGGAAATTGTACCACTATGGCATTAAGAACATTGATCTCAAACTCTTGATTTCTTACTTGTCTAATAGAATTCAGGAATAGAATGGTGGAGGTGAATGAAAAAAGATGGACTAGGGCTCCCATTGTAATAGGGGGTTCCCTCAAAGTTCAATTTTAGGCCCATTTCTCTTCCTTGTTTATATTTCCTGATAATACTTCTTTAATATTTAAAGTAAAACGGAAGTTTTTGTATGACAATATAAACAAAGCTTTCTCTTGAATAGTGCATTGGTTTAGTATTACCAACTTGTTGCTTTATAATAAAAATACTAAACTCCTTAGATTTTTAACTTCTAATATTAAACAGGTACTTATGTACTAAATGCAAACTAATTTACTTCAAATACTTATTTAATACTTATTTAATGTTTTTTCTTTTTTTTACCACAGTTTTTCTAGGAATCATTGTTGATGCTAAGCTACCATGGGGCCCTCATATAGCTGGATTAGCTAATAAACTTTGTTAAAAAAATAAGATCCCTAACTGAAGAGATTACTGCTAAATTAGTTTATTATAGTTATTTTCTTGTGTTATCTTACTCTGGGGGTAAATATTTACATAAAAATACTGACGATATTGTGAAGCACAGTGATATACACACTATAAATACGAAAAACAGACACAAGTTCGCGCTACCTGTTACTTGACTTCAAAAAATAGTAAATCTTTAATGGGGCAATGTATACAATTTTACAATAAAGTCGCAGCAAACGTTCAAGTATTACCATCTAACAACTTAAGAGAAAAACTAAGGAACGTTTGTGTGCAAAAGGATACTATAATATATATGAATACTTAGAGGATAATGCACCGCTGTACCACAAGACACGAAGCGTTCGCTGCCAGGCTGCTTCAAAATTATATACTTAGTATTGTAATGCATTTATGAAATTTATAATTTAAGTACTACTGACAAAAAATATAAATATGACAATCCCATTGAGTTTCGGTCGCATGCTTTTTTCAGGTCAGGAATTATTTTTCTGAGCTCGTGGTAGTTTTGACAATGAAAAAATGTTTTGTATAAAACTTATTTTTAAGATTTTAGTAATTTTTTTGATGATATTTCATATGACATGATATTTGATATGATTTGATTGATATTTGATTGTTAATTTAAACGAATTAACCAATACCATATTCGTACAAAATATCGACGTAAAAAGGCTATTTAAGCTTTATTCTCTTTGGCCTTGACAGCCTAAATAATCAAGACCGTAATCAAGACCCCTATATTAACCAATTCAAATATAATATAAACAGGAAGAAAGGACATCCCGAAGAGAGTACCTTCTATTATAGCTTATAGTCCTTACTATTTAGCTATAAGCTTATAATAAGTCTTGGAAAAGATTAAGTCTTTTTTAAATATTCCTCTTACTAAATTATTTTAAAAAGTTAAAGCTAAACAAATATACATAATAAATAAAAATAGTAGGTACAATAGTTGAAAGCTATTTGAAATCAAACATTAATGAAGAATTTTACGTTTTTATGTTGTATTCTACTTTTTAGTTTAGTTCTAGCTTATTACTATGTAATTATTACATAAATATAATTTTAAGTATCATATTTTATGATTAATTAGTCCATTGTAGTAAAGTATGGACTATTATATTCAGCGATGATAAAAAGAATTGAAAGCTTTTCGATGTCGTCAAAGTGGCTTCCAGCAAAAGATTCCGTCCTCTATAAACTCACAAAAAACGGTTATGTCCATAAATTTGAACAATATTAAAACAAGAATTTATTTAATAAAAAATATTATAAAGGTATTGTAGGTATTTAGCCATAAGAAATAATTTAAATATTTTATTAATTAGAAGAAAACTTTTCGGATGAAATATAATTTACATAAATGTTTTGGAAAGGATTTTATTTAGGAAGATACTATACAAAAAGTTGATGCATTATAAAATACAATTGTTTCCTTATTTAAATATAGATCGTTTTTGTTTTATTATTTTATATAAAATAAAATATTTCCTGGGGAAATCTCAAAAAAGAGCTAAGTTTAAGAGTTTATTTCTCACAGTTTTTCTAAATGTAATATATATCGGCGTAAAGACGAAGATCATTCAATAGATAATCAATTTATGAATTGTTTACTTTAAAATGATTGTTGTTACTTAAAGTTTACTTGTAGTTTACTATGTAATTATAAAAAAATATATTGTATTGACTTTTTACTATGCGATTATGTTTGGATAATGAAAAAGTTTTAGTGTTAAAATTTTAAATGAAAATGTATAATTTATGATTAATAATAAATTAATTATAGTCCTTCATTAACCGACTGTATATAATTGAGATGCAATTGAAATGCTAGGGCAACTTTACGTTTTTGACTAATTGCTATGGCGGGAGACAATCTAGGGAATATAATTAAGTAATATGGGAACTCGATATAATTTTTGCTCGATTAGTCGCACAGTAGGAATCTCTGAGACGTTGTAACGCTGCCCGTTAAATAAACGAAGCTGTAATTAATAAAAAAATAAGTATAATTAGTTGTAAAGATTTGTTTTAAGACGAAATTATGAACCACCATCAAGAGCACTACGACGACTTCAATAGTGGGCGGCAGTTATGCTGACTTGACAGTTTTTAAAATCACTATTGCAGATCTTTTCTCCGATGTATATACCAAAATTATTTTGATAAAAAAGAAAATAATATTGATTTTAATAATAATATTACATTACTCAATAATGAAATTTTAAAACTTATTCGATTATGAAATTTATAAATAATTTATATGGCAATTTCTACTCATTCACAAATTGGCTATAGAATATTCCTAAATTCATTATATATCTCGGTTAGAGTTCGTCACCAACTAACATAAAACTTTTAAATTTACTTTAAAGTTTTCCTAAGAGTTGATGGATGACATGCGAATCTTTTAAACTTTGACTATAGATCATAAGAATCTACCATAATATAAAATATGAGGTGCACAGATCAAATCTTAATCCACTTTTTCGTTAAAAAACTTGCAGAGGGACTGATTTTATAAGAGATAGCTTGTGGGTTGCCAATGAATCTGGAATGTTTTAAAATAAGTTAAATAATAATTAATATAATATTTTATATTCATTATTAAAAGTTACATGAAATATAAAACTATTAAAAAAGGGTTGATTTCAAAATACTAGTACATTAGTTACTTAATTTTTTAAATAGCAGGGAGCTAATGCGGGGAAGCATTCGCGAACGTTATTTTCTAGTCACTCTAATTAGAACCGAATTGCACGTATGTACATGCATATTTGCGTTTGATGTATACGGATGAACTCCCCAACGACGATTAATCGAAAGCTATGTTCGTCGAGATGGTTCTTAGCTATGATTGGTCGAAATAGAAACAATCGTCTTTAAGATATTAACGTTTTATTGGTGAAAGGTTCTTATGCAATAATTAGCTGTTCCGAGCAGCTTCGCCCGAACTATGTAGAAGAAAAAACCTCGTTATGTTTTTTAAAAGGTTTTTACACTTATTTACTTAGATAAAGTACTTTATTAGGGATAGCTGTTGCCCGTGACTGCTTCCACGTAGACTGTAAAAAATATATTTATATGGCTTAAGCTCGTAGTCATAAAGAGTCACGGGCAACAGCTTGTGATAATATAAATAAATCCCTTTATTATAGTGTTATTAGTGATTGTAAATCATTATATTTAAATTGTTATAAATGTTTACATTTATTAATATTCGTGTTCAACTGAAATTCGTGTATATGAAAAAGTCTTGAATCATGTTATTTAATACACTTATAATTTATTACTATACTAGCAGACCCGGCCACGCGTTGCTGTGGTTGCAAAGGTTTTTGATATACCTATTACATTGTAGTAAACTATTTAAGAAGTAACGTTATTAGAAAAATAAAAAATATATAAAAACCCCCGACCGCTAAATTAAAGGAAGAATTCAAAATGCAAGTAAATTTATCAAGACAAACGAAATAGCAATATTTTTTCATATTATCGTATAGTGAAAATGCTCATTAATTATCTCCGAAAATTTTGTAAAGACACTATCATCAACATACGTACAAAGGTCCCCCGACGCAACGACTTCAATAAGTACATAATAATATTATTATCCTTTTTAGACATCTTTTAGTATCGGGGGTTACTTAATTATTTTTTTTCTGCTTTTTTAAATTATTTTACTTTTTTCTATGTTGTACTAAATGAATCTATGAACACACTAATTTTACTTGTTTAGGTTTTTACTATCAATATTGTATAAAAACCTTTCGCTAGCACCAATAACAGCTCCATATCTTGGAGACCACTGCTTCTATTTCGACCAAACATTTCTAATAACCATCTCGACGAACTAAGCTTTCGATTAAAAAAACCACCTTCAAATCCGTTCACGCGTTTGGCTGCTATGTTGCCACAGACAGACATACAGATACACAGATCTATAGGTCAAACTTATAATACCTCTCTTTTTGAAATAAAAAATGAAAAAATAATCATGTGGACCGCTATGTTTTTTGATATAGATGCAATTTGTAAAAGAACATGGCGACGTCTATGACTGATTTTCTACTACCATTAACCCTTGATTTTTCGGGTACACGACACTATACCGCTATACATTAGGCGTTTCCACCACTCGATCAACAGGGTGATTGAAACAATGAAATTATTATTTACCAAAGAAGACGAAAACGTTAAAGCCGGTGTAAAAATTCACTAGATTGTGATTTGAAGGGGAAGGTGTTTAAACACGGTTGATCAAAATTATCATATAGGTAGTTGATACATTTAATTTTAAATTTAATTATTATTATTTTCATTTAAGATGATAACATATGAGTACATTACAATTTTATAAATGAGGTAGGTAGGGTAGATAGTCTTAAATCTATGACAATAATATTTATTATTTTTAAATTATTAATAGTTCAATTTTAATTTAATTTTGCATTAATCAGTGCACAATATTTTTGGTTGACTCGTCTCACGTAAATAGACTCGAGAAAGAAGCAGGTATCATTTGACTGTATTATGTTAATTACAATATGAATCTTTATATATATATTTCTTGTGTGCGTGTGTATGTCACTGAACTCCTCCTAAACGACTGGACCATTTTTAAGAAATTCTTTGTGAGTGTTCAAGGGGACTTGCGAATCGTTTAGATTCATAATTTGGTCCACTGGAAAATGGTTTTTTGATTAATTTTTAATGTGTAAGTAGGTGGTGATTTTGGAATGTTTCACATTGTTTCCGACGGACTGCGTTACCATGGCAATGTCAAATATTAAATAATATTATATTTTAATCATAGTCTGCCCTGACAGTTGGCTTTGCGATAGAAATAAGAAAAATATTTTAGTACTAGCGACCTGATACGTGCTTCTCTACGTAAAAAGTGAAATCTAAATATTGGAACAAATTCATTTAATCAAACAAAAAATCTTTATTTACATATTCATACGGTATCGATTGGTCGAATTATGATAAATGTACGTGTACTGACGTTAGACATTGTGATAACTTTTTAATATATATTTTTTTTTAAGTTTTAATTTTTTTAATTAAAGACGCGTGTACAAGACAACATCTGTTGGTTCCGCTAGTGTATATTTATAATTCAATCTAAGTAACGGTTATCTAAATTGTAAGTTATTTTTTTCGCCGGCCGACCGACTAAAAATTGACTTGCAATTTAATCTCAGCATCGCGTGGCGGTTATGATGTTAAATTATGTGTATATGAATTATCAAGTTATTTATTTGCACTTTTAAAATTACGCCATCTGTTGCACATTAACGCAAAGCAGTCAACAGATACAACGCCAGCTGTTAGACTTGTTTGGATCTAATAGATTATTGGAAACAAATAATTTGCAATAAAATAATATTGCGACTATAAATTAAGATAAACGCTATCCTATATTTCAAGTTGGATTAAACTGCACACAGTGTGCAAATTTGATTAAAATCGGTTAAGTAGTTTAAGAGTCCATCGTGCACAAACAACGTGACACGTAATTTATATATATTAAGATTTAATTATTTATTTATTAATTTCACGCGAATTTATTCTTTTTAGAGGTCTTTTTGTATCGGAGGTATTTTAAATTTAATTATAATGTTTGAAAATATCTATAAACATGTATATCCATGTTAAGCTTACTTAAATCTATATAAATATAGAATGAAAAATAAACCGATATAGGGAGGGGTTTGAACCCGTGACAATAGGACGGAACGGTTTCCCGTATATTGAATTGGGTTGTCTTGTGAAAAAAGGAATGTTTTTGGATAGTACCTACATAAACAAAATTATTTCTAAAACATTTATGTAAATTATATTTCTCCTAAAAATTATTTATTAAATAATAAAATATTTACAAGACCTTTATAAAATATTGTATTAAATAAATCCTTCGATTAATATTGTTAAAATTTAATAACCGTTTTATGTCACATTTTAGAGAACGTGATCTCATGCCGGGAGCATCTTTTGAAAACATCGAAAACCTTTTTTGTTTAATCTCTGCAAAAGAAATGGAAAAAAATACTCTGAATCAAAAGAAATGCTATTGGTGAGAAAGACATCATTTTTATTGCTTTTACTTTCATTATAAAGATATCTCTTTTCATTGGCAGGTTTCCTTTACTTTGGGAAAAGCGCATCTCAATACTTTACCTTAAAAATTATAAACCTACGGTTTGTAACGAATTTATTCATCTCTATTTAGCCTTACCTTTCTTAAACTCTCGTTGTAATGGTATATAATGTCAGTTCAAAAAGTATCGCGATTTTCTTATTTTTATTGAAAAAATCTTTTATTCTTGAATATCTATTTTGTACCCATAAAAATACTCCCCTTCGGATATAATGCACTTGTGCCAATCGTTTTTCTGATCCTCGAAGCACTTAAAGAAATGTCTTTTGTGATCTTGTTCAACTATTCCTTTGATGCCGCCTTTATCTCCTCAATCGTGGCGTACCGTGTTCCTTTCATAGGCCTTTTCAGTTTTAGAAACAGGAAAAAGTTACAGCGGGCTAGATCCGGGAATGCGGTGGATGCGGCACCAGACCTGTGTTGTTTTTTGGCGAAATATTGGCGCACAAGTAAACAGTATAAGTAAGTGAGCAGGGGCGTTATCATGGTGCAAAAGCCAGTTTTTGTTCTTCCATAAAGTAGGGCGTTTATAGCGGATTGCTTAGCGTAAATTGCGCATAATTGCAGGTAATATTTCTTATTAAAGGTACTACTAACTACCCTGTGGCAAGAACTCAAGGTGCAGCACGTCTCTGCTATTAAAGAAAACTGTGAGTGAAATCTTCACGTTCGACCGAACTTTGCGAGCTTTTTTCGATCTTGGCTCATGGAGCAGCTGCCATTGGGATGATTGGGCTTTGGTTTCCACGTCACATATAGAATGCTTAATTCACGCAGATGGAGATGGATACGATAGCGGTAGGGTTTTGATCAAGGGGGCGAACGCCGGGAACCTTCTCGTGGTGCGCCCTGGGCAACAACGGTTAATAGGGTTGGTCATAAGGGTTCGTACCCGGCCCATGGCTGGCCAGGGCAGGTAACTTTTCGGCCTACCTGCGGGGGCTCGGGCCTCTTTCCATCGTTTGATAGCGTTGGAAATTTGGCTTGGGCGTCGAGGGTGGGAGGACGCAGGTTCTCCTCGCCGGGGCCAGCTGCAGGATCGCTCCTGGTACGTCTCTGATAGCAGAGTTGACTGTGGAGTGATCTCGTAGCTCTATGAGGGGGGGGGGTATGCGGCGGTCTCTTTCTTGCTGAGGAAGAGGCCGTCTGCGTCGTTTAGGGGTCTGGACCTCTTTCTACCAAGCATTGACAGAACATTGCTTGGTGGGGAGACGGTCCGAGACGTTGCCTGGACTGATCATTGCCGAGTGCGACGCCACGGTTGCGCTTGGTGATGGTTAGTCTGGGCGTGGTGGGTTCCCGACTTATGCCTTTTTCTTGCTGGTCTCGGGTGATCACCGTGGGCGGCGGTAAAGGCATTTCGGGTTCGACGTGAGGCCCCCTACGTAAGCGGGCTTTAATGCGGCACGGCGCGTGGTTTACGGTTTGACCAGAGCCGCTGAACCCACTGGGTCGTATCGAGAGTCTGCTCTTCTAGAGGGCCCGACCGGTGATCTCCTGTCGGGGAAACTACCGCGGTGGGGCTGGACAAGGTCGATGATGGTCGAGTCGGGTCTTACACCTGATTCCCTGAGTCTGGACAGGTTCAGTGAGTAGGAGTCTCACATAACCACCTCCATCATCCCCAGGATGGAGGTGTGAATCCATGAGGATTCCTGACGTTGAAGAAAAGGGTTGGTTTTGATCAATATCTATTATAAAATAACAAAGCTTTTGACTGTCTACAAGATTTATAAGATATATTAACTTTTCCTATATACATATAAGTAAAATACCTAATTTTGATTTATTGTTTCATCCAAAATTGTAATTGTGTTAATAAAAAACTGATTATGTAAAAATATTCTAGCGGCCGGGATGATGTTGTCGGGTAAAGCTAAATAATATTATACGAGTAGATCTCACTCTTTTGTAAAAAAAACATCAATGAAAGTGTCTTTAGGCGTTAAAAAAATGCTGAATGAAGGAAACGTTAGCATAATCCCAAAGGATATGGAAAGCATTTAACTGGCTTCATTTATTTTTCCTTCTCTAACAACTCATCGCGTATTCGCTGACACGAGTTAAAAGATAAATCATAATATTATGTATTATAATCGTATATGTACTATAGATATATCATTATTAAATATATATATTTAGCTAATAAAATAAAAAATCCTGTGTGAATAAATAGTGTCAATCAACATTTTTCGTCTCTTAAAATATAAGTATTCTAGATTCCATTCTGATACATAAAATCAATATCGAAATGTATTTCATTTGATGTTTTAGCAGTTCAGTAAGAACTTGTGTTTATGCAGGGCGCATGCTTCAATGGTTTCTTAACGACTAAATGCACTCACGATGCGTCTCGACTACACTGAGCAGGAATCTTGAGCATGAATTTTATTCCATGTTATGGCATATTCAGCATTTAACTTGCAATTTAATACGAAAAACCAAGTAATCAATTCGATATGATATTGTGCTGTTCTAGGATCATTAAGTAATAAAAAAACAGATTCCTTATGTCTTCCAATAAAAAAATTTCATTTCAAAGCTTATTCATTTCTATTTCAATTATAATGAAAGGTAGAAAAAAAGGTGTTTTTTTGTAATCAATTACAAGACTCTTTTCAATCTCAATAATGTAAGGCTAGCGTGGGCTAATTAGTTTTATAGTATCAGTACAATTATAAAATCTAAAAACTATAATATCTACTTATGAAACAGTATATAGAAATTGTTGAATAATCTTATGCAATAGATTTTATGACACTTAACACTTTCATTTTAAATTATCTGAAAACTTGTTTAGTGTAATAATAGTTAATATCATTATTTAGTACTAGTTTAATTATAAAAAGTCTTAGTTCAGAAATATGTCAAAGGTTTACTTAAATCCAACTTATTGATCCTCAGATATGAGTACTAAATTTTAATGATTAATGATTCTCTGGACAACCATATAATTTGTAGTTCACATGTAAGCTATAGAGTATACGGTTTGTAAAGCGTTTTAGAAGTAAGAAAAAAGTAGTTTACAATTTTTTGCAATATTTTTGAACACGCTACCTAATACAATTAATTTGTAGGTATTTATTTATTTATTTATTTATGTACCACAACTAGTTACAAAAAAAAAACATATTAATAGCAAAAACGTATACAAAGGATGAGCTTATCTCTTCAAAGAGATCTCTTCCAGCTACCCATAAGTGTTGGAGATAATGTTAAAGAGGGCAGAGATAGGTATATAGATATTTCCAATATTCTACTAATTAATAAAGAAAGTAGGAAATATTATACATACATTATTATACATATATAGGTATTTATTGTAAATTATAAAAAAAAGAATTGACCGCAAAATTATATTTGATTGATCGACGCATTTTGATTATAGTTATTGCTTAGACTATAGCTATACATATAGCTACGGTCTCACACCTTTTTATTTTATTTACAACTGAACAAAAAATGTTTCTAAGTAAATTTTAAAAATATTTTCGATCCAAAACTTATTTCAGATAAAACTTGTATTATATATCATGCAGATTGAGCGTTTCAAAGCCGTTGAAAATAGAAACAAAACTTTAAGATTTCAAGAATTTCTAGTGCTGAGTGAACGAAACGTGCCTGAACAATCCTGAGGGATATCAGAGCATTTAACTGGCTACAACCTCCACTTTCAACCACTTCTTTCAACTTTTATAATTCACACGTTATTATAGTAAATATAGCCTCTTTCCAAATTAATATCTAGGCTTATACCAGATTTCAACCAATTAATATATTTACCATCTTTTTTATTCAATTAACTTTACTTACCATCAGCTTTTCTGTTTTCCTAAATTTTTCGTGATATAAACAATGAAAAGCGTGAGGCAAGACTTTTTTTTTATATTTCTCTTTCAGTTTTACTAAAATAATAATAAGAAAAACTTTCCTATTTTTAATATAAAAGATTCTGAAAAAGCATAGCAAGTAAACGAATCAAGTTTTTTGTTATTCCCAAACTAAACAGCGCATTTATACATTTATTTTTCTAGCCCAAAGAGGTACGAGAATTACCTCTCTTTGTAATGCTAATTTTAAAACCAGGGAATTTACTTTTTATTGACAAGTTTTTATACTTCAGTTTGCTCATGCTGTGATGAGTTTGAAGTTAAGTGTTTTTGTTTTTAGTATAATATGTATTCATAAAAAAAGTTATAAATCAATCAGAAAATGTTTTACGTGAGTAGAATTGAACTAGTAGGCCTTGATTAATAAATTCTCGTTGCTTTAGTTTTGATAATTGTTTTTTTTTTGTGCTCCAATAACAAAAAAATACTAAATTTGAATAAATAAATAAATATAAGTTTTTAGATTAACGTGGTTATTTTCACTAGAATTATGTATAAAAACGGGATTATTGCCACGGTCAGTTATATTATTATTATTACCTCGATATTTCGAAGCGGTTACACGCTCCCTGGTCACGAGTAGACTGGTATGGCGAGTGTTGACATCTTCTAAGGACAGACATATCTGTCTACCCTCTTTCGGATGCGTCGACTACTCTCACTACGACTGTTCGAACCACTACTATTGTCACTCATTTGTTTCTCACGGCACACAAAACTTACTGTGTCTGGACGCGAAAATGAAGTCGAACCTATTGTCTTTTTATGACTATTAACCACCGTATTCCACTACGCATTTATTTCCCTTATCGCGTCTGGTGTAGGTATTTTATTTCTTACGAAAATAAAATAAAATACCTACACCAGACGCGGAAATATTGAGGCAGGACATCGCTGTAACCTTACGTAAGTCTAAACCACCACAAAATAATATTAGTGCTGAGGAATTATTGGCAATTAAAAATCTTCGAGCCGACACGGACATCCTAGTACTCAAAGCCGATAAGGGAAATGCCACTGTGGTTATTGATGTAGAAGAGTACGACCGTAAAATAAAACTTTTACTCCAAGACAGTTCTACTTTTAAACCTGTGAACTACAATCCGACTCCCAGGGTCCAACGTAAAACTAGGTCCCTAATTGTCTCATGCAAAGATGCCATACTCGAAGATGACCTGAAACTTTTGCTGCGTTCATGCATAGTACAACCACCACGACTTTACGGATTACCTAAAATCCACAAACAGGGTTCACCGCTACGTCCAATCGTGTGTCAAATAGACGCACCAACCTATGCCCTAGCGAAATATGTTTCACGAGTGTTGGCACCTCTAGCAGGTAAGACTTCTTCTTCTTTTGTTAAGGACTCCAAACATTTTGTGGATATCCTGAAAAGGGTTACGGTTAGTACCAATGAGACAATGGTGAGTTTTGACGTGGAGTCACTTTTCACAAACGTACCAGTAAGAGAGTGTATCGAGATTGTCAAGGTGAAGCTTCAGAAGAACGACATCCCAATGGTAATAACTAAGTGTCTCGATCATTGCCTCAATACCAGTTACTTTTTATACAACGGTCAATACTACCTACAGATTGATGGTGTAGCAATGGGCAGTCCAGTTGTCCCAATAATAGCAAACATTTGGATGGAACATGTCGAAAACACCACAATTCTTGCGAATCCATCAACTGTAACATTATGGAAAAGGTATGTTGATGACGTTTTTTGTATTATAAAGGGTAAAGAGGACAGTGTAAAGGAATACTTAGCATATCTGAACAACATTCATACCAAACTAAGATTCACCTCTGAAACTGAGAGACAACGAAGCCTGGCCTTTCTTGATGTGATGGTGACAGTTCAAGAAAATGGGAGTTTAGGTCACTCTGTATACAGAAAGCCAACTCACACGGACAAATATTTACATGCAAAATCACATCATCACCCGTGTCACCTGCAGTCCGTTGCAAAGTCACTTACTAACAGAGCGTATGACATATGCGACGAAGAACATCTACCGCGTGAGCTCGTACATATCAAAACTGTTCTACGAAGCAACGGATACAACAATACAACATCTTGTAAAAAGCGCATACCAAAGAAGAGAAAAGATGAGGTACAAAGACAAACCAGCATTTTTACCTTATGTTAAAGGGGTGACCGATAAAATAGGCAGATTATTAGGGAAGTTCTCGATAAAAACTGTTTTTACGCCCCATAGCATAATAGGAAAACTGTTACGTTCACCTAAAGACCGTCTGCCTCTTCAAACTCCTGGAGTCTATAAAGTGGATTGCAGTTGCGGAAGTTCGTACATCGGCCAAACTAAACGAGTAATCGTCGACCGTATGAAAGAACACATCCGGGCTGTAAAAAACAATGACGTGAACAAGTCGGCTATAGCACAGCATTTAAACCAGGCCCAAACCAATCACTGGATAGAATTACATAACCCGAAAGTACTAGCAACGGAACGCCACTACATACCGCGATTAGTGCGCGAGGCACTTGAAATAAAGAAGTACCAGAATTTTAATCGGGAAGACGGTTTTAAACTATCCAGTGCGTGGAATACGGTGGTTAATAGTCATAAAAAGACAATAGGTTCGACTTCATTTTCGCGTCCAGACACAGTAAGTTTTGTGTGCCGTGAGAAACAAATGAGTGACAATAGTAGTGGTTCGAACAGTCGCAGTGAGAGTAGTCGACGCATCCGAAAGAGGGTAGACAGATATGTCTGTCCTTAGAAGATGTCAACACTCGCCATACCAGTCTACTCGTGACCATGGAGCGTGTAACCGCTTCGAAATATCGAGGTAATAATAATAATATAACTGACCGTGGCAATAATCCCGTTTTTATACATAATTCTAAATAAATAAATATTAATAATCGCCTTTCAATCTCTTATTGGATATAATAAATAAGTGTATTTTTTATCCGCTATCCGTAAAATAAAGGATTTTAGCATATTTGTTACATAGGTTCCGGGAAAATAAAATAATCAAAATTCTTCAAACATTGATACAATTTTTGATTCACAGGACGACAAGTCACCGTCTCAAAGGTCTGATTATACTGTTTTGATTGTTTATTTATTTAGAAATATTTTCTTTTTGACCTTTGTTTATTATATTTTGCAATACGTTTATTGAAAAGTCTGAAGTTTACTTTCACTTAAGACTTTAAAGGTGTTTAACATTTAAAGGTGTTTTTATTCAAAATTCAATCCTTTTGATTTCAATTCAATCATGTTGATCCATAAATTTATTTATTTAAATATTTATTATATATATTACATACCATCTGATGGTAAGTGGAATGTAGCCTTATGTGGTAAGGCGCATTACCCTAGCAACCTATTCACTGTTCTCTTGATACCCACATTGTATTCGGTCGAAAATACCAACGCAGGCAAGCTGCTCCAGTCCTTCGCTGTACGAAGTAAAAAAGACGAAGCATAGCGCTTCATTCGGACAGGTGGAGTGTCCACAACGTAAGGACTGATACCTGCCGTGCTTCGGAACGTCAGGTGATGGAACGGGAACGAGCAAATTAGTTTATGTAATTTATTGTATCTAATAGAATACTGCATGAGTTATTTCTCAAAGAAATGTGCTTAAAAAATGGTAAAAGCACTATTCTTAAGACATCCATTGCATTAAAGTACGATTTTAACTATTTTCTTAGTAAAAATGTATGATTTACTTACAGAATGATTTTTTATTTAAAAGTATAATTGTATTTACAAAAATACTAAATTATTATTTTTATATAAGATTTATATTTATAATTTAGTGAGATATTGTAAACAGTTTGCTCTTTATTTATCGTTGAATACTTAACTTGCTACTTTGACATGAGTTTATATTGTAACACATCAGTGACACCAATAAATGTCTATAACTTTTATCTTTATTATAAATACAGAGATATGAATTCACATTAAATTCAAACATTGTTCATTCGTTCACATTAAATTTGGCGTGTGTATATATATATATTATTTGCTACATTCTTATTGTTAAAGTTACCTAGGATTTATCCAAAGCAAGCTTCTAAACTAAAAGCATAAATTACTGATTTATTTGGTAAGACTTTAAAGTTGTTTATTGGTTGAGGGGCAGGAGGTAGATTAAAGATGGCTGCGTGTCTGTAGTATACCGGAGAATTGTATTTGCAGGAGAGATTACTTGTAAGAGTCTCATGTCTCTATGTATTTCAATTTACTAGGTTAGGCTCTACACTGTTATTTGTGATGAGTTTGTATATTTAAATTATACCTAAAACTATTAATATCTTAATTATAATATATTTTTTTCTTACTAATTAAGGCTGAACGTTGTTATCTAAGAAAAATATTATGTTGATACATATATTATGTTGACTCTTCATAAATTTCTCGAGCTTTTTAATTGATCTATTTAAGTTAGTCCACTTCTTTACTTTCTTTTCATTGTTAATTGTTATTATAGTAAAATATTAAAAAAAATATATTTATTTTATTAAAGTGCACTAAAATAATACAATAGTGAAAGATCTTGTTTAGTGCTCATGTAGTATCAATAGGAATGGGGCAAAGTTTTCGTTATCGATTATACTTAGACTTTTAAGTAAGTAAAAAGTGACGTGACGGTACTCTGGTCTTTTTAGTGGTAATTAATTATGTTGAAAGTATTTACACTTAATATTATTATAATATAATATATAAAAAAATACTTCCGGCAATTGAAGAAATTTGAATGCGGTTGACAGACCTCTATTAGTTTTTTATGCTCCTTAGCTACATACGACAACAAAGTACAAATAATGGTGCTATAGTAATATAGTACTTTTCAATACTAAATACGATAATTGCATGTATTTAAACACAAAAATTAATTTAAAATTAATTAAAAACTATAGAGTTATTTGTCAACAACTCAACTACTAGCTTCTAGGTTATCGTAACAACCGTAAACCGTCTATTTACATAACATTTTGTCAGTTATGATTTTATTAATTTTGTAACATTGTTGTTATACGAATATTTAGTTTAATGTGAAACTTAAAACTACCTTAAAATTACCCTAAAACTAATATCACTTGTTTTTGAACATTCTATTTAACCTCCTCGCTCATATTGTAAACTTGCAACAAAAGCTACATTACAAGTCCAGTATTTTGCAAAGATAAAGAGTGGCATTACGCAATTAGAGAGAGTCTGGCTTTATGGTCTCGGTACAAAAGTATACGTAGGCATTAATATTAGGAAAGGTTATGAGGTCAATTACTTAAGTCTACTTGTACTACGTCCTACTATATTAGAAATGTGGTGAACGAAAAATTATGTATTATGAGTCAACTTATTCACTTTGTAAAAAAAACATCGTCTACGATGCAATGAAATATAAGTAAGTAATGCGAAAAGTAAAACACCGAACAGTAAGTAAAACACCGAAAATTTTATAACACTAGCTTTCGTTTTTTAATGGATTAACTTATCAATCAAATATAATTTATACGAACGTTTTATATGAATTTATACGGATATTTTCATGGTATGATGAAACGTTATTACGATAACTTTCTTGAAAAAAATTGTCCCTACCGAAAGTAATTATATTTATACACAGCCTATGTCCACTGAATATTGTATATATTGGTAATCTCAATATTGTATATTTGGTATACTTTATAATATATATATATATATAAAGTGATAGTTAAGTATATATATGCACTTAACTATTACTTTTGCTTAAATAATTTATTATTGTTATTATTATATTTAAATGATTTTTGACAACAGATTTTAAATATGTAAAAATTGGAAGATTGTATTAGAAAGTATTTTTTTGAAATAATTCATCTTAATTCAAAGATTCCATTACCAACCATTCACATCTCAAAATTTCTAAAAAGCTCATGCTTATCAAAATGATTAAAAAGATGCTTATTTAATATGAACAAAAATGGAATTTAAATATTTTTATATATGTACAACTCTCTTAATATATATGATTACGCAATACGTATCGGGTTTATTAGTAGGGAAGGCGGGGCTAGCAGAGCGTAGGGGTAAATTAGGCAATCAAAATATCTCGAAACAACACCGACCGCGAACGCAATATATCGCGAAAAGAAAGGGTTACGGGAAAGGAACTCATCCCTAGACCAAAAGTAGCAACTCGGTGATCGAGAAAGTACTCACGCGTATTGTTTATTTTGTTATTAAAAAGTAAAATCATCTTAGGCCGGGATATTTCGTCTGTGATACTCAAATTTTATACGTATTCAATCAGGTAAGTGTTAATCTTCGGTAAATTTATTACAGTTTTCATATTTATAGAGAATCTGGATATAATTTTAACCGGTTTTTTATTCATTCACTTTTGCTTTAAAACTTCGGGTTGGGGTTAGTTGAGCTACAGTTGCTCAACTATCCCCACGATAAAAAAAAAATAGTTTTTTTTACCATTACGACTTATAAAAAAAGATTACTAGAGGTTCCCATACTACTCAAAACTTAAATGGGTCCTCAAAAGCTGAAAATGAAGAGGGAAAAATTGACTATGCCGCTGCCAAATAATTTGGAATCAAACGGATGGCATTATCAAGGCTTTTAAAGAAATGAAGGCGGTGTTACATCCATGGGTTATGCAACAACGAAGCAAGTATTTTCTGCCACGCAAAAAGACTCTTTAAAAAATATTCCCCAAAAGACGTTCGTCTCTTTTGAGAGTGCTGTTAAATTTGGCAATAAAGTTCCACCCTCTTGGACTGTAAGTAAGATGGCCCAAAAAGAACGGCTTACGTGACTCCATGATTTCTTAAATATTTTATTTTACTTTATGTATGAGCTATGATGAAAATAATTACACAAATATTAAAGTCTGAATCTAATAGTTATGCTAAGCTAGGAACGTTACTGTTTCGTAGATTCTGTTTTTACCTTATTGTTCCAAGAAATCTACTTTTACATTTGATATTTTGTCACTATAAGATTTTAAATAAAAAATTATTATCAAAAAATAATTTTATTGTAAATCTACCTAACATAGGAGCTGTGATTTGGGTAAACTTTTTAAGTGCTCAACTAGCCCCATACCCTTGCTGAACTTACCTCACATATGGGGTACGTTGAGCATACTTGACTTTTTACACTAAAATACATGTAGCTTCCAAATTCGACTTATTAGAAATAAATTATTATGGACACTATATTAAGGGATAAATTACTCGGCCATCAGTATGCATCATAAGCCATTACGAATTATGGTTGAGGAACTATAACCGATTAAGTGAAAAATTACGTACGTCAACCATCAACCCGATTTAAACAGTCTCTACTAGAAATACCGACATCCATCTGTTTCACAAAATTATATTATTAATTCTAATAACGAATGAAATAACTTTGCAAAATTGTAACGTTGTTTGACTTTAATTATCTTAAGGCTTGTCAGCGGTGAATGTAATTTCAGGAACGCGTATGTTTGAGGAAAGTCTCATGTGCCTGTAATCGTTAACATTCATTTAGTACTTCATGAAATATACTTATTTAATTATAAGTTATGTCATTTAATATAATTTCAAGTAATAAACAAATATATAATTTTGAAAAAGATATTGCGAAAATTGACACATTATAAATCAACTTCTTAGTAGCGAGATTATCAAATTACACACAACATAATTAGTTAGAAGAGTAATTATTCATATTGTGTAATCCTGAGTAGAACAGGCTACTACAAGTGTACAACGTGCATTTGGAGCGAGAGCCCACTCACCTTTTGTAGTGGCTTTGTTACTTCCAGACTAGCAGGTTAAGTAGTGCATTACCGCGACAACAGTTAGCTCGAGTTTAAAATGTTTGTCAAAAATAACTAACCTAAACTATTTGTCTATAAAATCTAAAATTAAAAATAATGGACTTATGTACTACTTTGAATGTATGCTATTTTTAAAATAACTAGCTGTTTCCCGCGACCCCGTACACATAGACTGTAAAAATAATATTTTTAATGCTAGGAACATAAGCCATATAAATATGATTTTCACAGTCTAGTTATTTATAAAAAAAATGTATATATACTCAGTAGTACATAATTTAATGTTAAAAGAAATAGTCATAATTTAATTTTTTTTAAATGAATTCGCTATCTAACGCCCTTCATTTCGATAGGCTCCTGGATGGGTTTGCTTCTAAACAATAATTTTTAGATCTTACAATATGGAGTCCAAAATCCATCGTTTTTCTTTTTTTTAATATACCCGGTGTCACTTGCGCCATGAAGACGTATTTACCAATACCTCGTACGTAAAAATTCTTAATGCCATTTAGGCTGTAGCAGGGAACATACAAATAGCATAATTGGCTATATTTCTATTTACATACACATATTTCAATAACATAATACTCCTTCTAAAGTCGTCGGGTAATAAGACGCATTTTCACCAATACTTTTGTAAAATTCATTGAACCAATTAATTAAAAACAGGATCTCGCTTGGCAATTACGTAATCACGCTACAACCTATGTTATATCACAGACAAAACCAGTTGCAAAAAATTGTATTCATATGGCCTATGTGTTATTTTGATATATAAGCTACAATATTGCCTAGTTTCTTCAAAATTGGTTTAGTAATTTTGGTTTAATACCAAACATGATTTAGTAATAAACATCCATCCATCCAAATATTCGCACCTATATATTAGTAAGATAAGATAATATAAGATAAGATTTATAATTGAGTAGGTAATATTATAAAACGTATTAAAATATACCATTTTTTACTTAATACTAATAAATTATGAAGAAGACAAATAAAAATTTATTTAATATAAATATGATATATAATATGTTTTACAATACACAATTTTTTATTAACATATTATTACTTATATTTTTCATACTTTGTAAGTATATAGTAAATTACCCCCTGTCTAAAAAGGGGGGTGTTATAAGTGTGTTTCTGTGTGTGTGTATGTGGCCTCGTATAAGTCAAAATAGTGGATGGATTTGATTGCGGTTTATTTTAATCGTAATATATATAATTAAAGCGTAATCTATCAAGATGGTTTTTGAACCATCTTGATATTATTGGTAAGTTTGGTTGAAATAAAAACTGTCCTCTCCAAAATATTGAGCTTCTATTTGTGCTTTATTTTATATTATTGGTAATACTAAAGATTATATTTTCATATTGCTTTATTGCTTTTACTAATAAAACTTATGTATTTTCCCTATATTCTGCAAAATTTTAATCGTATATAAAATAAAAAATGTACATTACCACACACAGCTTTTGTGGCTGGTCTAGTGGCATATTCAGATCATTGACTTGGAAACATCTACTCGATTAGTAGGAGGCATTCGCTTAAAGCAACAAGAGCGTGTCATCCTTAAACCAATATGCGATTTATTTGTATAATATATGTCACAATACGGTTATATTTTAACTATCTATACATTTTTAATACATACATCGTAAGGAATAAGTATAAAAAAAAACATGCTATACATCCCCGTAACCAATATTACTTTCTCTAATTTTAGAGACTTGTGATTAGAATTATACTCAGAGTCATCCTGAAAAATATAGGAACTGATATTAAATTCATAAAAGTGCAGAGCCAGAGTTAAAAAACAGATATTTTGTCTTTATTTTTTTGTAATAATATGATATTATTTATTTTCTCAAATTGGGCTTAGAAGACAGAAAGGGGAAACCACTTAAACTATAACCTCAGAAGAATGCTAATAATATATTAAATACAAAGAAAGTGTTCCTCACTTATTTCAATTCCTTCTAAGTGATAAAGTTATCTCAAACTTTTGAAGCATGGCATGAAATTTTCCGAAAAGTATTTTGCAGTCGTTACAAAACAAAATGAATTTATTCCTATATTTTTCTATATTATTTTAAAAAGTATGTTAAAGCAACAAAAAATATTAAAGTTAATAAAATATTATCGAGAAGCGCATAAAGATTATCATGGCCCAACTACATATTTTTAGCCAAGTATTTTTTTTTAATAATGAGTCATATAATGCTCACAGATGTTGAATCATCTACGAGTAATATTTGACTGATTATCATGACTTCTTGTTTTCCAAACAAATTGGCCAAACAAACAAAACATGAAAAAAATGTGTAACACAAATACAAATGTTAGTCTTTTCTGCAGAATTAAGAACATTAGTTTTCGAAAGACACCTAACAGATGTCACCACCACCACATAGAATGCTTAATTCACCGATGCATATAACGATACTGTAGATCAATTAGTAGAGCAACGGGACAGTTTTCAAAGGTCACAGATTCGATTATAACAATTGACACTGTTAATACGGAAAACTTTACAAATTATAGTACCAAAGTTGTCAATGCTAACCTAGATTATTTTAGCATTTTGTAGTAAAATAATTCTATGCTACTTCAAACTAGTATATTTTATTTTTATTAACACATTTACGGATGATAATAAATAAAAAAAAGGTTAACATTTTTTTGACAATAAACATAAATTAATTCATTTGGTACCCACCAAAGTGTCAGTGGTGTCAAGTTTTCAATAGTCCTTGTTAAATCCTATCCATAATAAATAATATTTTACGAACTACCATAATCCATAATATATTAATCACCATAGACCTATCAGATCTAAACTTTGTGATTACATTTTTTGCCATTATAATCGATAGCATAATATTATACCCCCTATCTTTATATTGTGAAAGCAATTTTTTTGGCACAAAAGTATTTTGTTTTGAATTAGTCAAGTGTAGATAACTAATCGATGCACGTTTGATTATATCTAAATGTATTCCTAAACAGTTACTACTTTATACAAAACCATGTATTTAAATAAATATAACATTGCAACAGCTACATTACTCTTAAATATAAAATGTTTCAATTACCCACTAAACAAAGAAAGCAGTGAAGTCTGTAGTGTTTTTAATAAACTGAATAGCTAGCGGTCGGAGTTCATGCTATGTTTTGTATACTTATAAAGCCCAGGTAGTACAAAATATAAATATTAGTGTTGCAAAATAGCAGTTTAAGAAATAGAAAACCAATATACCTCATAACTACCGTGTTGTACAAGCAATTGAATTCCTATTTTCTGTTAACAAAGAATAGTTTAAGGTGAATTTAAATATTAAAAAACACATTTGCATGGTTATTTAAATTGATAAACCAGTAGCAAAAAATAAAGCAAGCATATTCTTTGTAACAAAAGGTAGTTACAAAATATAAATCTAGAATTTAAATCCGAGCTAACCGTGGGCTGACCCGATCGCTATTCATAACATATTTTATGCCCTCTACGTGATGTTTGGTGTAACTTGTAAGGAAAAATATATAGGCCACGTGATATTAGGTATTTGTTATTATAACTTTAAAATGAATTTGTTTATAATTCTAAAACATAAATGGTGGAGTAAACCAAATATAATAATTTTCGAAAAAAGGAAAAAAACTTGACAAGTAATATGCCTTATAATCTTTTAAACATGAAGTAATACTTGATTATATTACATAGAATTTTTAAATATAATAAATCATTTATTTTTATTAACATTTTCTAAACATGTAATGTAATAAAAAAAATACTATATTTTATCATAGAAACCTATTCTGTTATGCATAAAATATACTCCGTTTAATTTAAAACTCTTTAAAAAGTCTTTAAGGGCTTGAACGTACGGAAATTTTAAACAAAAGACGTAATTGCCTGGGGACATTTTGTAAAGCAACACAAGGATTAAACGCGTTTGATGCGTGTTTATGTAAAACGTTAGCACAGTAGGTATGCTATAGACAACTGGTTATCTTCTATTGCAGTCAAAAAAGAATCAGAAAGTATTTTTTAACAGAATATGGAAATAGACCGATAAGAGCTGCTATATGACTGTGACTGAGCCTTCAGAAATTTTCAGGCCTGAATCAATGTGAGGTCAACTGGTGTCTTTTTTAAAAAAAATAAGGAACTATTAATGTACTTGGAGCTTCTAATCTCAAATGGAAAAGCATTCCATGGTTTAAGTGATTTAACAGTAAAAGAATTGCTATAACACTGTGCATGACTTAGAAGTATCTCAAGCAAGTTATAATTTTGAGACCGAAGATTCATTGTAAGACAAGAGTTGGCGTCAAGAAAAAAAACGTTCTTTTAGGTATGGAGGAGTATTAGGATGGAAAATAATTTTATAAAGAAGAGTAAGAGAATGAAGATTGCGACGATGTTGCATCGTAAGCCATTTGAGCTGAAGGCGGTGGTTCGTGATGTGGTCATACTTTCATAACCCAAATATAAATCTTATGCAAACGTTATGCAATCTTTCCAATTTGTTCAATAGTATCCGAGTTAAATCTAAGTAGCATGTATCTGAATAATCAAGGACTGGGAGTAGGAGTGTTTGAGCCTGGGTTATTTTGGTTTTAATTGGCAAAAGTTTTTTCCACCTTCTTAACCTACCTATAATACTAAAGATCTTTCGGCTCAATTCAGAAATGTGAGGAGCCCAGGTTTAACTGTTATCCATAGTTATACCTAAGTTCCTCACCGAACTGCTGAACTGCAATGCCATACCATCAAATATAACAGAGAAAGAAGAGTGTGAGTGTAGTTTAATTTTGAAAGCTGATGGTGTTTGCCAAAAATCGAGAGCTCTGACTTGCATGGATTTACAGACAAATCATATGACTTACACCAATCCCTAATAGCTTGTAGGTTGGTATTAAGATTAAGCTTTAGCTTGGGGAATATCTAGTGCCTATGAATTCATATTAAGCACTCACGTACATTAAATAACAGATTTAATACTAAAAATATTTAAAAAAAAAATAATCAAATAAAAAAATTTTATTAAGACACATTTAAATTTAAACCACAGTCCACATTATTTGTGTCTGACTTGACATGTCACTATTGACAACTCATTATTTTAAACACTGGACAATTTGACAGTGATTAAACAAAATAAAAGTCAGTGACAACAAAATCAGAAAAAAAAAACAAAATAAGTAAAACAAAAGAATAACAATTCAAAAAAAATTAAAATAACAAACATATGTGCAAAACTTAAGTAACTAACCAAAATTATCTATTTTTGTCTATTCTCTTAGTGTGGGTCATCGGAGCTTGTCTCGTTTTAAATTCAGCCGTGTTACCGGCACGAGCGATGGTAGTTTGTATTTCCCGAAATTCCGACGGATTGGAGATATTGTTGAGCTCTTCAACTGATAATATGCTGTGGCGTTTACCCTCTGGATCAATGACCATGATGGACCCATTGTTGGTACAGCATCTGGAGATACCAAATCGCTGTTTGGCCGCAACAAGAGCATTATGTCTCGGCCTTCTTAAGAATTCTGACAGTGTAATAACAGTATTTTTTAAATTAGACTTGGAAAATCAAAAGCGATTCTTGAGAGAAAAACCTTTAAATTTAACAACCAAGGCTCTTGGCTTCTCTGCACCAATATGACCTAATCGGTGTCACCGGCTAATATTTTCTGGACAGAGATCAGGCAATTGAAGGTGCTTAGACAGAATGCTTATAGCAGTTGTTGAAACATTTTCCTTCTTGTCCTCCGGCACACTATGAATCTGCAACATTTTTCTTCGGCTCCTCATTTCAATATTGTCCTGCTATTTAGCCAGCAGCTGAACCTGCAGCTGAAGACCTTCTAGTGCTAACATCACAAAAGATCTGAAGATACTAAATTAAGCTGCTAAGTGTGAAGTTGGACTTGTAGCTGGGATGGTGAAACTTAGGTTTTGTTGGAACTGTCATTTTAGTGCTAAAATGCTATGATGACTCTTGAATTGAATCTTTTATGGAATCCATGTCTTCTGTTATTGGTGGATAATAAAAAAAATGTACTCACTGTAGTAAATGTGGAATGGAGATAGGTTATATATAGCAAATAACGAGTTTTTCTGTTGTCGATATAAAACGAAGCTTCTTAGCATTCCATGGATTCACCGTGCGGTTGCCGGGCCCATCGTGTTGCAAGAAGAGGAGTGCAAGTAGTGCCTGGGACGTGCGACCCAGAAGTAGGTTTAAGGGGCCCCTTTATTATGCGCCAAAACGCTCGCCTTAACCCTCCACACTCCTCTCCCTACCTAACAAATTTGGAAAGAAGCTACTAATGCCGCCTTTGAAAAACTTTCTAGAAATGAACCGATGCTTGTTCTAGAAAGGCCAAGGTCTTTAAGTAGGCTATAGAAAGATTATGTTGTTATACCTCTAGCTCCCACTTCTACCGCGTACAAGTTAACTATAAATTTATTCCTGATCAGTTCGTTGGTCAGTTCGTAATATTTATTGAGCTTGAATGCTTGAATGTTTAGAATACAGGAATAAGTCCGGTCTAGATGACGAAACACCAACATTCCCAGGGATTTTGTAATGCTTTTCATACGTGTCCATCATGAGAGTCAAATCAGGAACCGCGCCTAAAATTGAATAAGGCTTCGCTTTTGATTTTTTGGGAAGCCTTCTTTTACAAATTCTACAGATCGTTAGGTGGTTGTTATATCCTTCCGCGTTCTTGCTACTGAAAGACTAACCGCTGCTCGTATAATTTCTAATACCATATCGGGGCGACGCGAGTATTGACCTTTATCTAGAAGTACCCTACACCCTACTAATAAGTGTTTCGCGGTTCCTCTTGCCTCCCCACAGATGTTGCAAGAATTTTCATTGGCTTTGCCCCATCTTACTAAATTACTTTGATCTAGGAGAGTCATTTGGAATGCATTAAAATAGAATTTTAATAATGCTGGAGACCAATCATAAATTAAGGTGCGCCTCTTCAAAGCTAGTGGAATACAAAAATCTCCTATGGCCGTGGAGTCGGTAGTTATCGTTTTCGTCTAGTCTTTCATAACTTCTATGTCTTTATGACGCTTGCATCAAATAACTGCTGGCAGGTACAGATAATTGTTAGTTCATTGTGGATTGAATTTATTTTTTACTTTTTTAGAATATACCGGCCAAAAGCACATACGTCCATACAGTCGTTTGTACTCGTCCTCTGAAAACAGGTCCTTGTAATCCCGGATAAACGTTCGAATTTTACGTTACTCTGGCCGTAGGATTATATGATACCGGTTTATAAGCCTCATTATCGCTTTTTTGCGCAGTCGCTTAAACACCTGGATAGGGATACTGTGAGTGTAGTATATGATGGTACATGGCGGACATTGTTAATAACAACGAATATGTGCTGGTGGATGAAAATATTTCTGCCCGGATTCGATGACGGAGAGCCTGCACCGCCAAGACAGTCAGCCTGTGACCACGACCGGTGCAACCTGGTCGAAACGTCAGGCAAATAAAAGGTATGCGATACCTATACCAGACGCGCTAATTCGTGATTTTTTAAATAATAATATACGATTTTAAGCAATACAGCATTATTCCAAATAATTAAGAACCTTAAATACATTTTACATTTAGTATGGATACTGTTCCATCCCTTTACAGCATGTAATTTAAATGAATATTTTCGAAGATATTACAGATTTAAAATATAGGGACATCGCGTTTGCGGCGGTACGGTCGGCCGGTGCACTATGGTATGGAACCGTGCAAACTGTTTCAAAAATGGCTTTTGTGAATGTTCAGTATTGAAAATTTTGTAAAAGCATATAGATAACTGAATGTCTAATTCATATTATTTAGTATTTAAAATATAATATATATATTTTTTTAATAAAACCAGACCTGCAAGTTGATGGTCAAAATAACGTCGATTGTGTAGCTCAGAATTCCTCAAGTTTACATGGTCTTATTTTTGATTAAGTTCAATGAAAATCTATAAGTGTGATATATGGCTAGAATATTTATTAAGTACTCTGTTTAAAAAGTATTTAAATAGACGTTTAAGTAAAAAAGAGAGGTAATAAAAAAAATACTGTACCTAATATTGTATACTTATTAAAATCTTTAAACAGACTTTTGACAGGGAGCGATGTCTGTCGAAGTTGTAATTTTGATTGCATCACTAAAAACAAGTCATATAGAACCCTATAAAAAAAAGGAAAGGAGAATCGTTTTACTACGAAATTAAGGCATGCGAAGTTGCGGGAAAAAGCTAGTTATTAATAATTCAATAATAGCGGAGGATAAAAGGTATTTAATAGGACCAAAATGTTTTTACGTTAGCTTTATTAATGTACTTGGTTTAAGATTATGTTAAGGCTAATTATTTTTAAATGACAATATATGGATATGTTAAGAAATATATATTTTATATGGATGTTAACCAAAGATGATTATTGAGTTCTAGTCTAAGTCAAAAATCACCACTACCTAAAAATTTCATCGTGCTATAAAGTTTTTTCATGAAATGGCATTATTTTGTTGACAATATATCTTATATTGCAGACTGGAGTAAAATAATTCAATTATATAAATCTTTTTCAAAATAACATGGTTAAAAATTAACAAAAAATAAAAAAAAAAGAAAAATAACTGTTTATACATAATTTTATTTTACATAAAAAGGACATAAAAATAATTTTAATTTACAGTTCATTCCAACTAGTTTTAGGGGTTGTTCGAAAAAACATTGATTCTTTGCTATATACTTTTTGATATTACTCAGCACCCGGCGCACGTAGATTTGCCCTTACAGTGGTCTTGATAACTTTTTCAATTTAACAGATAAGGATAAATCGTTCTTTCTTTTTATTTGAACATAGAAGTGATATAAAGTCCCTCAGACTTTAGGAAAGTGGTCTATTGTTTGTTCGTATTAACTTGAAAAATGTCTTATTCAATTGTAAAAATATATGACTGCGATTTGATTTAGTCACATGATCCTTGACCATCGGTAATAAAAAAGACATTACAGTTTTTAAGCGTGTCAGAGAATAAGTAAATAAAACTTTTAACCAGTATTATTAAGTAACATAAGTAATAATAATATAATATTTACTAAAACTGAAAAATTATGGGGTAATTTGTTGTAAATACTATAGCTTTGGTCATGAATAGGTACTGTCATCGCCTTATTGTCTTATTAAGACAATTAATCACCGGAAATCTGGTGCATAATATATTATATACTCGTTGGCTCAGATTACACTATATCTTCATATATGCAACTTGTTCAAATTAGAACACATCATTATAATTTCAGCAGAGAACTGTCTATTAAAATAAGATCCTACAAATCTGTAAAGTTTTATAAAATTATCATACTTATGTGTAATCTTCAGTAATATTAAGAGATATAATTTTGCAATATGACATAATAATGAAGCATAAATATTTACAAAATGTTCATTCTATGTGATTCATTCGCATATTAGTATTTAGGTTTATAATGATTAATACTAATTAATATTATTTAATATTAAGTTTAAAAAAGTGGGTACTTAATTATTTTTTTTCGATAAAATCATAGAAGGAATTTTGTCACGTAATAATCTGATAGCTGTCAAAGCCGAAATTAAAATGTGGCTTTATAAAAGTATGCTTTGACGATATTTTGTTCATATTTTTTTTAGTGGTATATGTAAAAGTAAAATTTTTATTTTGGAATTTTAACGGTTACAAAAAGAGTTATGATACCTTTAAAATCTTCCTTACTGAAACTTATTTTATAATATTATAGATAAAATATCATCAAAAATAAAGCAATACTTCAAATAATTTCATTTTTAAATAGATTTATTTTTTCTTCCTTGTTATTTTTATTATATTTAGTTAACAGATATTTAAGTAATATATGTGTAATTGGTTTATTGGAATCATCTCTAACGATTTCGATGAATATCTCATAAAAATATTAACTCCTGAAAAGATTAAAATAATTAGTAGCATCTGACGAACAATCACTGAGTTTCGAGTAGCGATAGCTATATTCATTTTAAAATAGTAGATATATTAACTGCTTCTAATCCATGATTGAATCCATGATCTAATGGTTGATGCAAATCTTTTAATCTCCAGGATAATCAATACAAAATATCTTTAGATCAAATTTTAATAAATATAGAAAGAAAAATAAACCGATACGGGCAGGGATTCGAACCCGCGACCTCTGGGAAACCGTCCCGTCGCGTACCAATCGAGCTATAGTATTGCTACGGTTAAAGCGTTCATTCTATATTTATTAAAATTTAAATAAGCTTAACGTGGCTTTACATGTTTATAGATATTTTAAAACATGTATAGATCAATTTACTTTTAATAAAAACTTTTTGCTGGGTTTTAATGATTAAAAATATTTATTGCGTCATTTATGACATTAGTGACATACGAGATGAATATACACTTATCTGCAGTTGCTAAAAGAATATTTTCGATTATTCCAATACGTAATATATATACAAACAAACATCTTTGCGAGAAAAAAACAGAAGTTCAAACAGGTGATCCGTTTTGCCTAAAACCTATAGAGTATGAAAGTTACACCCTTCGAAAGCATGATAATATCAAACGTCAAAGGCTTTATGAATTTGGTCTGTACGTGGCAGCGTGTATGCCTAAATATGTTCAAAAGATTCAAATGCAGCATACTGATGAATTAGAAATATTAATTGCACCTGAAGGATTTCACCCCGTTCTAACATTTATGGCATATCATCAACACGCTTGCTTCAATCAGTGTTCCTTAGCCTCAGCCGTTGATGTTCCAAGTAGAGAGTATAGGTTTGAAGTCGTTTACAATCTTCTTAGTCTAAGATTTGGGGAAAGAGCCCGAGTGAAGACATACACTGACGAACTTACTCCACTGCATTCTGCGGTAAGTCTTTGGGGAAATTGTAATTGGCTAGAAAGAGAAATTTATGACATGTTTGGAATCATCTTTATTAATCACCCTGATTTAAGAAGGATTTTGACTGATTACGGCTTCAATGGGCACCCACTCAGAAAAGATTTTCCTCTTGTAGGGTATACAGAAGTGAGGTATGATGATGACCTTAAAAAGATAGTTTATGAGCCAGTAGAATTCGCACAGGAAATGCGGTCTTATACACTTGAATCGCCATGGAACTATTTGAGAAATTTCCATGAGGGCTATAATTGTCCAAAGCCAGAGAAGAAGAAAGAAGATTAAATACTTTTAATACAAAACTTACTTGACCTTTGCAAACAAATATTATCTTATAAAAATTACACTTCTATTATGAAAAAATACTTATTCAAGATTTATTTACTCTAGTAAAAGAACAAAATATAAATATTCACAATACTGTATATTTTGTCAGCTTTCGTTACAAAACATCAAAATAAACTGATTGGAATGCGATTAAATATGAAATGATAAAATAAACATTGTGTTTTTGTGAAAACTATATTTTTTATTGCATAATCTTAACCTTAGAATTAAGTTTCAAGTCAACAATAATTAATCATTATTAAAAATATTATTCTTACTAAAATGTGTATATTTTGTGTTCACAACTTTGCCAGAGAATGGTTTGTGCATAATATAAAACTAAATTGTCCGTTAACAATCTATAAATATATATAATTAAAACTATTTAGTTATATATATTTAAAAGACATTATACTTCTTTATCTGAAATAGTTGGCAAGAGACAAAAACTTGTCATTGAGATACAATGTTATGTAATACTATGTTCGGTACCTCCATATATCATTTTGCTAACCATTAATTAACAAATAGGTAGTACCCTTATCAATTCTATTTATACAGAAATTGCCTCCTTTACCTCATTGTAGTCAGAAAATTTACTTCCCCTTAAGTCTTTTTTTAAATTGGGGAATAAAAAAAAGTCATTTGGGGCCAGGTCTTGCTTGAAGGGTGGGTGAACTAGGGATTCGAACCCATGCAAACCCAGCCATTGCAAGTCTGCTCTTGCAGCCGCTTTGTCTTGCAAGAGCAACACACCCTTTGTCAATTTGCCTTGCCACTTTTCCTTGATGGCATCCTTTAATTTTTCTAATATCGTTGCGTAGTATTCTCCGGTTATATGCCTTCCCTTTTCTTTGTAATCAATCAAGATTATCCCCCAAAATCCCAAAAAATAGTAGCCATCATCTTTCCAGCCGACTCCGTCACCTTGAATTTCTTTGGCGGTGGTGTCACCTTTTTATACCATTGCATGGACTCTTGTTTGGACTCAGTCTCAAAGTGATGAACCCAAGTTTCATCTCCCGTAATAATTTGGTCCAAAATCTGGTCAGGTTTATCTTCACACTGTTCTTTCTGAAACGGCGTGAGCATTCCGGTACCTATCTTGCACTGACTTTTGTCATATCCAGGTGATCATGTAGGATTCTAAAAATGGTGGTATCTAATACTCCAACTAATGCGGATAATTGTTTTTTGTTGAAACGGGCATCCTCTATTACAATTTTCTCCACTTTTTCGACGATGTCTTATGTGGTGGCCTCAACTGGCCTCCTCAACCTCAACAACTCCTTAACGGAGGTCGTATTCAATTGACTCTCGAACATGTTTATAAAGACCATGCCACTTGTAAATCATTGATTTACTAGGGCACTGTTCCCTATAAACGACTCCCATTTCATTCAAAATGGTTTGAGCGTTCTTTCCTTGCTTGGTAAGGAATTTTATCACAGAGCGGTGTTCAATTTTCTCCATAGTTTCTGTATTCTTCCGGATTGGCTTGTTCAGTAGGCCACTGTTCGTAAAGGAATGACGCAATTGGGTTGAACGATCGTGGGACATCTCTTTTTCATCTAAAACGTGGGACAAAATCCAATGTGGGACGTAGGGGTACTGTATGCACCGACGCACGCAGCGAGCCGCAAGCTCAGCCAGCAACGCTTACGGCGCCGCGCTGCACCGTCTTCGCCTTGGCCTAACACGATCTGGCCCAAACCCGTGCATGTTTTGGCTTAAATTTTAAGTTGAAGGCAATAGAGCTTATAAAAAGAGATAACAATAAAAGAGACAAAACACCGTCAAACCTATTAAAAAAGCCCTCATCAGTGCTTATAACTTGCTGGCAATCTTTAAAATAAGAAAAGAACATCGCGATAGTAAAAGCCGAGATGTTGTACCAAGTCTCCACAAAAGTAGGAGGTTATGATTAACAGTGCCAAAATCGTTACTAAAGTCAACCATTAGGAGAATAATAACATTTGCTTTCCAAACCTTGACGAACATCTTTGGTAACCCTTTATAGATTTGTGCTTGAACTATGTCTACTGAGGAACACTGATTGAAACGAGTCTTGCAAGTTATACTTTAAAAAGCCCCGATACAAAAAGACCTTTAAAAAGAATAAAATTATATTATTATGTACTTATTGAATTCGTTGCGTCGGGGGACCGTTTAATAAAGGAAGAAATTAAACTGCAAGTAAGTTAACAAGGCAAATAAAGAAATTACGATACCGAATCGTATAGTCTATGTCCTCAATGATTAACTTCGTGATATATACACTATCAACGTACGTACAACAGTCCCCCGAAGCAACGAATTCAATAAGTACATAATAATATTATTTTAATTCTTTTTATAGGTCTTTTTGTATCGGGGGTTTTTAAATTTTTTATTAAATTTCTATACATATTGACTAATATCTGGAAAAGGTTTATTTCGTATTTGTATTTTGAATAATGTAAGTAGTAATTATTTAAGTTTATCTACATACAATTTCAGCAATTTGATTATAATTTAAATAATACTTATCCAATTAGACATATTATATAATAATTTTAAATACCGAATTGCTACAAATGGAATTTGTCCTCATAAGAAATTCACCCTCGTCTTAACAGAGAGAGGCCTGTGAATTATTTTGTTAGAATGGGCAACTTTTTGTACAGAGATTAACTGCGTATTACAACCTAAAGTGTGCCAATGAGGGGTATTACCGAAACTTCTTAATTACTTACGAACAGTTTTCCTCACAAACACAATTTAAGATAATTATTATCATTTAAAACAACGTTCAATATTTTTTTTTTTTTAAACGTAAAATTGTAAAAAAAGGCCTTTACTTACCATTTCTTTGATTTCAGATATTTTATGCTATAGTTTAAGTAACTGATTAGAATCGTCTTATAATTGGTTATGTTAGTTTTGTTAATTATTTGTAAGTATACATTTAAATAAATAACTTACAATACACCGAACAGATTACGTGCAATTTAGCCCTAAAAATAAAACAAATGTTACCAAAGATAAGTAAAAAAAATTGTAGGAAAAATCAATTAAATAAATGATAAATAAAAAATTACTAAGCAAAGGTTGTAGTAATACTAGTATCAAATATTTTTTTTAGAACTGCTAAAGAGGTATTATCTTTTTATATTGTTACATTATTATTATGGTTTATCTGTATTCATTATTCCGCATGCAAAGTAATTTAAACAGTGGTAGTCTCGAAACGCCTATTAAATTTTCCTTGTTCTATCAAATTATGGGATTGTATTTACAAAATATAGAGTATCAAAATAAAACAGTACTTTTCAAACTTTTATAATAATCAATTTACAATAATCGTACACATAAAACATTCTACAAAAAAATAACTGTTTATAGAACTTTTACGTGTCGCCTCCATTTTAATTGAGCCAAGTGAATAAATGAAATGAAGAGAATGACATCTTTGCCCTCTTGTATACATTATTAAAATGTTTCTAATTTGTACCTCTGCAAATATAATAAATCACGTATAAGTTTTCAACTAAATTTGGTTTCAAAAATACTAACTAAAACTACAAAAAGACAAAGAGAAAACATTATGAAATAGCCATCATTGCCAAAATTCTGTCTGAAAAAAACCAAAATTAAATTTACAATTAATATCCATTTAAATGAAATAGAAAAAGACCTTTTTCTTGAAAACAAATGGATTCGTTTTAACTAGAAAATTACGGATGCTCATTTGAAGGTAAGAATTGAGGTTTAGTACCTACCATATGTAATTATTACTGTAACCAGCCACATTATTACATTTTCACCCTCTTTCGTGCTATATTTAATAAATCTCAAATCTCATAAGTTCAGGTTGCTTTATAATATTTTAACATATTTGTTTGATTGTTTGTGTCCCACTTATAATTAAATCTCACAACAAATCCTTAAAATAGCACAATCTCTATATAAGAATTGTTAATTAGTTGTCTGATAAAATTTGTAATTCAAAAAATCTTATAAAATATAAACTTAATCTGTAATTTTAATATTTGTATGATTTGATTGCACCAAGTTTACAAATATTACAAATTGGGAATTGATTTAGAATGCATTAAGATTGATATAGATATTCAAAAAAACATACTATTTATATATTTCAAAATATATATTTAAATAAATAAATCAAGAATTAATATCGGGCTTAATAAAAAATATAACCCACATTTCATGATAGTAACCTTAACTCAAAAAATATAATATGTGGTGTCAAAATCACCAAGAACAAATAAAAATGGATATTATTGCTTCCCATAGAAAAAATAAGAATTTTCCGAAATTTTGGAAGGCAACAAAGGCAGTAAATCCTCGACCGGGACTACCAGTGAGTGTCGCGAACTGTACTACTCATAAAGAAGTAGCCAACATGTTTAGGGAACATTTTAAGGTCTCTTCACCTCTGGGGTCATCTACTTGGGTGGCCGATGCTGGGGTTCGTAGTGTTGAGGAGCCTTTGAGATTTTCCACTGACCAGGTTTTGGATGCTATAAACAAAATGACACGAGGAAAATCACCCGGACATGACAACCTCAGCATCGAGCATCTAAGGTACGCTGGCACTCATCTACCCAGAATTTTATCATCATTTTATAATTTATGTATCGGGCATTCTTATCTTCCCATGGAAATTATGAGGACCATAGTTATCCCTATTGCAAAAAATAGAACTGGCAATATTTCAGACAGCGCTAATTATAGACCTATATCGCTGGCTACCATAATCGCAAAGGTGTTGGACAGTCTGTTAGATAGAAATCTTAGCGAGGTAATTAAATTAAACGACTTGCAGTTTGGTTTTCAATCTGGACTCTCTACAGAAACGGCAATATTTACATTAAAACAGACTGTCCAATACTACACTAACAGAAAAACTCCGGTGTACGCTTGCTTCCTCGATCTTACAAAAGCTTTTGATCTAGTTTCATATGATATGCTTTGGAATAAGATGGTGGAGGCGGGAGTGCAGCCAGGGTTGCTTTGTCTTATGCGCTTTTGGTATGCGAATCAGTTAAACCATGTCAAATGGGGCAAGGAGCTCTCCGACTCGTACCGGCTGGAGTGCGGAGTGAGGCAGGGGGGATTGACCTCACCGAGACTTTTCAACCTGTATGTAAATGGCCTCATTGAGGAACTCAGCGCGTCATCAGTTGGGTGCTGGATAGACGGCACGTGTATTAATAATTTGAGTTATGCCGGCGATATGGTGTTGCTGGGTCTCACGGCGGGTTCAATTAGAGACTTGCTCAAAATATGTGAGAATTACGCTGCTAGACACGGTCTCCTGTATAACACATCTAAATGTGAGTACCTGGTCTTTAAGGCCCTTCGTAAGCAAGTGCGGTACGATCCCGTTATAAAACTTAATGGGACATTGCTTAAACGGGTTACACATTTTAAATATCTAGGACACTATGTAGCGGAGGACCTTAAGGATCAGATGGACATAGAGCGTGAACGTAGAGCACTAGCTATAAAGTGTAATATGTTGGCCCGAAGGTTTGCCCGATGTAGTAAGGATACTAAAATAACGCTGTTTAAAGCTTACTGTCAAAACTTCTATACGGGGGCTTTGTGGGTCAACTATACACAAAGAGCGATGGACACACTGAGGGTCCAGTATAATAATGGATTCAGAATGCTGTTGGGCTTACCACGTTTTTGTTCAGCTTCAGGCATGTTTGCCTCCGAAAGGACAAACGACTTTTATGCCATAATAAGGAATAAAACGTTTTCATTGCTGAAGGGAATGCGGTTAAGTTCTAACAGTGTTCTGAGAATGTTAGCATCTAAAACCGATTCACATTTGTTAAAGCATTTTATTAGTATATTAGTAACTTAGTTTAAAGTGTAAATGACATTCGAAATGCTTACAATATTTATTATTACTTATGTTATTATTATTATAATTGGATTAATTGTATATTGGGATAATTTTTTTTTTTTTAAATTTTAATTTAATTTTGTGACATAATTAATTTTATTTTTATTGTGATTAATTTTAATTTGTAATAATAAACAAACTGTAAACATAATGTGCCTGTGTTGCTCGAAATAAAGACTTATTATTATTATTATTATTATTATTATATAAGAAATACATATTAATTCTAGTAAATTTAATAATAAGATACAATTAAAAAATATGTAATTTAACTAGTTATTGCTGGTGACGGCTGCTTGTTTGCTTTCTCCTCATTTTGAACGCTCGTTCCCTTCAACTTCCGTTTACAAATGTACTGATTTATAATATATATGAACAAAAAAATATTTAATGATTTCAAGTTTTCTCCTAACATAATTGATTTTTTTTTATTTTTATCACTTTTATATATAACATTTACACTGCGAAAGACCCGATTTTGTACATTTAGAGAGAATGAACCTGGCATAAGTTAATAAAGGATTAATATTATAATAAATAAAGAAGTGATACTTTCATTCCTTGTTTTTGTTTGTTTTGACTTTATGAAATTTAACACAAAGTAAATATTGCTTAAATATTAGTAATATTTACAATAACTACAACAATAAATTAAATTTCTGGAAAACACAAGAGTAGGTACGTAAAGAAAATATAATCGTAGAATCAGAAAGCTCAATTGGTATAACGACAGAGACTGTCTGTATATTTCTAGGGTTTGAATGTTGCTTATGTTGATGTCTATGTCATACTATCTTATATTTAAAAAAAAATCGAATCCAAGTTTTCTTGTTAATTTTGAAGCTAGAGCCTAACCTAGCCTCATTTGACTGCATACCTATAATATTTTCTAAAAATAAGCAGGGATAAATAAGGGCATAGTATTTATAAGTACATTGTGGTAAGTCAATTAAATCATGTTTCAAGATTAAATACAATCCCTATCCTTTGAAGGATTATAAATATTTTAGCCTTCAACAAACCATTGTTGCGATACAAAGTAATCTAATCCGACCGTAAGTCATTCTATATAATCTTGGGTCACAACAAAACGGTCCCTGAAAGCGTGGAATAATCGTCCTCAGAGACGTCAATCACACGGTGGACCAAAACCAAGGATGAGGCCGAACGAAGGGTTAGATTACAAGGGTTTAATTCTCCTGGGTATATTAATATTTAGAAAATAAAGGACCAATTTTTTGTTTAACTTTTATAAAATTAAAGAGTTTTAAGTTTTAAAGACTATTAAGTTTTTAACCCCCGACCCAAAAAGAGGGGTGTTATAAGTTTGACCTGTGTATCTGTGTATCTGTATGTCTGTCAATGGCAACGTTGCATCCAAACGCATGGACGGAATTTGAATCCGGTTTTTTTCTATCGAAAGAGTGGTTCGTCGAGATGGTTCTTAGCTATGTTTAGTCAAAATAAAAGATGTCATCTCCAACATATAGAGCTTTTATTGGTGCTGGTGAAAGATTCTTATACAATATTGATAGTAAAAACCGAAACAAGTGAAATTTACTAATTTCAAGTTTGTAGATTCATGTAGTACAACAAAAAAATATATCATTTTAAAAAGCAGAAAAAAAATAAAAATAAAATTCCCAATACTAAAATATGTTCAAAAAGGATACAAAATGTACTTATTAAAATCGTTGCGTCGGGGAACCGCTAAGTAAAGGAAGAATTAAAAATACAAATAAGTTACCAAAGCAAATAACAAAAATTACAATATCAAATCGTATAGTGTAAGTCCTCATTAATTAGCTCCGAAATTTTTTGTAAAATAGACACCATCGTCAACGTCCACGACATTTATATTTTCTTATACTAAACGTTACTAAAGAAAGTGTTAAAAAAAATAGTAAATTGCCCATGATGTTTCCAATATTATTTTCATTTTAAAGATTCTCAGTACTTATTTAGAATTATCCGACAGGAGCTCAGCGATAAATGCAGCAATGGATATTAAGTGTCGCTTTATATTTGTTAATAATTCTTAACCCTAATAAACTTCTTACCTTAAAAATACATTTAAAATATTATTATATTTAAGGCTTGGAAATAGTAAATTAGCGTATTTAAAATGTCGACAAATTTTTATTTGTCAATTTTTAATAAGTATAGGATGAAAAATAAACTAATGCGGGCAGGGATTCGAACCCGCGACCTCTAGGAAACCGTCCCGTCGCTCTACCAATCGAGCTAACATATCGCTACCCGCTTCGGTGAATTAAGCATTCTAAATCTGATTGTCTTTATCGGTACAGTGGTAACATCTATTTCTAGTAGATTAAGAGAGACTTAATGTGGGACTCCCAACAGCATAGAAGATGCTGCCATTTTTAAGGTAACCCTTAGACGGTCATCAAATCTCGCTGCCAAAGTGGACGATGTAAGGTCGCAATGCAACGCTGTTAGATCAATTTTTCAATGGAGGTGATATGAGCCTGAGCGCAAGTGAGGTTCGCTGGTCAGTTTTAATAATGCGGACGGGCTGTTTTATGCCAGCCTACCCCCTATCCCACAGAACCAAGGCTTGTCATCTCTCATCTTCACTAGGAACCTTACCTTTCCTTCGATCTATCTAGTTTGAAATGCTATATGCATTTATAGCATTTCAAAATATTTCGAAAAAAGAAAAAAACATAAAACCGTGGCCGGCTATAAAGGCCTGTGTCTTTGTTGTTGGCCTCTCCGATGAGTAGACTTTCTTGCTAGCGAAAATAGTTTTAAAAAGATTACTATGTTTTCTTAAAAATGATTGTTACAAAACTGTAGTAATATAGTGTAATAGTAAATGTATTTTTTATTTTATTTTTAAAAGTATTATAAAAAGTCCTAAATACGGAATATAATATTTTTTATCGTAGATACGAGTATGTTATATGTATTGCATTAGAATATTTTAAAATTTATCTTGAAATGTTTAAATTTTAATTTATTGTTAAGATGAAGTCAAGTATTTAATTGTTTTTTAAGAACTACAACTCGTATCTATTGCCATATTTTCATTACGAGTTTGGAAACAGTTCTCAATGTATAAAAACAACACTTCAATTAGAATATGTAAGTAATATGCAATAAAATGTAGTAAAAGTTAATTTGAAAATAATTTCAATTAAATTTTTTATAATTTTTATAATAGAAGATGTAAAAACCCCCAAAAAAATCTTGAGCATTTTGATATTCTGTGGTAAAATGAAAAATTTACAAACAGATTAACAATTAGGTGCTATTTACGAGTGGTCACATGGTCAATTCACTCGATTTAAATAATTTAATTTATTTAGTTTAGTAGATTTATTTATTAGTCTAAAGAATTATAGAAACCCCAGTACTTTTAAATTTTTTATCATTTTAATACAAAATAAGTAATGTAACTCACTTCCAATGAAATTGCGCTCATTTTTTAATAGGAATTTGTATCTTTCAAAAAAAATCATTGTGATATGTCGATTAAATATATCTTTAATAAATATTCATTCAATTCAAACATACCTTCTTGATGCAAAAGGAAAGCTGTATAAATTTATACATATTTTAATGTAGCACTTATCTCATATTTTTGAAACAGTGTTCACACAGCAGGCGAGATAATGCGACGGTTAATGGAGTGTCGCTGCAGCTTTAAAAGTCTAAACGCCTTCCATAACCCATTATAGGATTTATATACCTCATATTTAATGTATTCATAATGCGAAAAATTATTGAGTTTTTTTTTATGTGACAAATTATGGCGTATCATAACAATTTAGATCTAATTTAACATTTTACATTTGTTAAAATAAAATACAGCATGAATATATTATATTTCATAATTATTTTAATTTTGTTGGTAATTCTAAAGTTTATAGTTATAAAATGATGAGAATAAGATGTAAGTTAGTTATGATCGAATCGGATTCTGACTTTTCAGTTATGAGTTTATATTAGGAGCAATTAATCAAATATAGTTTTTAAAGCTTTTTAAATTCTGCCGCCGCAAGCACAAGTCTGTTAATATCACAAATCATGCTATGCAATAAAGTGTGAATAAATATATTAATATTGTGTATTGACAAACCATGAAAGCATGTTCGTGCTAAATTTACAACGCACGGATTTGAAATATCATACACATGATACATTAGGTACGTCTGCTTTCTAAAACGTATATAAAAATTATAACACTAATATAAACAATGTTCATTAATGTGAGATAAACAATATATTTCTTACACGAGAGAAAAAATATTAATATCACAATGTACATAAAGCGTAGTTTTTGCAGTCTGTCAGGTTTGTTTTTATCGACACCACTCACGAGCGATGCATTTGTTTTTAAAGTGCTCTTTAATTTAGATAAAAAGTCAGTTATTTTTTTTTTAACTTGTGCTTTTTTAATAAAATACAATGAAGGTTTAAAAAAAATCTATATTATTAAGGAACATCAATATTTCATTGTGGGCAAATTTGAGTTAGCCATTTAAATGAAATCTTACACTGTTAATGTAACAATTTGATAAAGGAAGATTTTTTGTTCCTAAGATTAAGGGCGAGGTCACAAAAAAGTGTCGCCAAGTACGGAAATTACCAAAACTTCGTGTCGAAACCCAAAATTTACTCGTCCTAAATGTCCTCGTAAATGAATGATAGCTCTCTTAAAAACGGTAAAGAAATTAGGAACAGACGTTTTTGGTTTATGAGTTTTATAACAACTTAAATTGATTTTTTCTACTTTTAAATTTATCAAGGAGTTTAGTTGCCTACAAAAGGAGGTTTTATATACCATTAACCCGGCGTGAATTAAAAAATATTAAATTATTAATATAACCTAATATGCTAATTAATAATATTTGTTTACTATTTTTGTATGACATTTCGCTGATAATTTATAATTAATGTAAATAAAATGAATAACTAAATTAAAAAGTTTTAATTAATAAACCCATAAGTTATTGTACCGCCACCTAGGGGTTTCACTTTGTGCAGATATGTTTATATAACAGATGTACTTATTTTTCCCTAAGGTATAAATAGATGGCGTTGTTACAAAACATTACGAGTATATTTGATCACAAATTTGTAATATTATTTTCATTTAAACTTTCTTATATGTAAATTGATTTTAAAAGAACAAACCCCAATATCAAATAAATAATAAAGAACTACTAAGCAAATTAATATAAAAAAAAATAATAATAATGTAATGCAAACATGCAAAACATGTCGTGCCAACTTTTGGTAAGAATTTTTACCATCTAGCCCCCTTTCACAACGCGAGATAAGGAACTACGTTCCAATAATATAAAAAGTATCTATCAACAAGTATTTTCAATACTGCAGTAATTAGTTCAGTTGAAACTGCAGTTTTAACTGAAATAATGCTGCAGCAATTTTTTTTTTCTAATTTTAATTTGCGCTTATGTCATGGATTGTATGGTACCGTTCCATTCATTCGAACACACCCCTATACTACGTGACACGCCTAACAACCTTCGAGATAAAGGATTCGTTGATAACAATAACCGAACGATAACATTATGCGGATGGTACTTTTTCATGCTTGTTGGGGGATTTTAGTGCACATAATAAATGATCATAATGATAAAATATAAATTGTAATAATTTAGAATTGATTTAAGTACTCTATAGTATATTTCGATCTCAGATCTATTTTTTAGAAATTTACACAGGAGTCATTGAGTAATTCCCAGTTGAATCGCAGCATCACGTTGACTTATTTTCGGTAATTGATCGTACTTTTCGAGAATTTGTTGTTTTTCTTCATTCGTATAATCTCGGCGTTTACGCATGACTTTAATTTTAGTTAAGCACTTCGAACGATGAAACTCAAAAAATGTTTCAAAAACTGTCTCAGATACGATTACTTCAACTCTATGGGTAGTTTGAGGAGAACTGAGGGAAATTTGAATTTTCAAGCCTTTTATAGACAAATGCAGGACCATCGCTAAATTGTTTTCAAAAAGGTAATTAACGAAAGGGACCAGGTGTTTTTTCCTTTTGAAAAGTGAGAAACTTTTAATCGGAAGGTCGGAATTTGTACAATAGGTAAAGATTGTAAACTCAAACAAAAGGATTTTTGACTGAGGATTACCTTAGTAATAAATATTGCTATAAATAGCATTTGTACCCTTCTAAATTGATCACAATAAGCGGCTTTTTTCAAATGTATTTTTAAGGAGAAATTTGAGACCGACTATTTTCGATAACAATAGCCGGCTGACAACATTAACCGCGATCACAATAAGCGGCGTCCACTGAATTAAAAATTAATCCTTATCGATTATTTATAATTATAATATTACTGTACTGTCCTGTAAATATAATAATACGAAGTTATTGTATAAATAACGTCTCATATAAACATAACAATCAATATTTTGTCATTGTCATTTTAATCTTCAAATCAAATCATCAGAAAATGTTTTGAAGGTTTTCCGCGAAAAATCTCGTAAACTTATGTCCACATGTGAAGAAATTGGTTATTTTATATTTCAGTTTTGATGGTAACCTTTCTGTAAATGCTGACCTCAATATATATTAGGGGTATGTATTGCGTAGTAAGGTACAGAAATCACGGCGCTTCATCCGCTTGATAAAGTTTTCTCTTTCATTGTGCTCCATTAACCAAATAGGTTGCCATGTGTAAGCGGAAAATTATATCAATGATTTTTCTCTGTCAGCTTTAATTCGCAAGTTGACGTAGTTTCTAGGTTATTTTATTGTCAACGCTTTCTTACTATTTTCTTAGCAAGAGTTTTTAAGAATATTTTCTAAATCAATAATAAGCATAAAAAATATTAGAACAAAAGAAAATTATTCGTTAAGAAGAGAATGGTCGTATTCCAATTGCTTATTATATTAATACTCATTTAAGCTGTTAATAATTAAAAAGATATAAGTATTACTTTTAGCCCCTTAAAAACCCTTTCAAATGAGCCTTGCTAAGTCAGTGCTGACACATTTAAAATATTGGCCCGTTTTACTTAATATATGTTTAATACACGAAATAGATGTTTGCTACAATATGTATTTTGTAACTTATTTAAACAACTATTTATAAATAATATAAACTAGCTGACCTGCCGAACTTCGTCGTGCCAAACAAGCAACGCATGAACAGACGTTACGTTTTAAAGTTAATACGTAAAGAATATGTTAATGTGAATTCAAAAAATCATTATCAGAGTGCCTAAATAAAACCAGCAAGGCACTAAGGCTCTTGCTTCATGACATGAGTTACAATTTTCAGTTAAGTACCTTCTGAGAAACGTTTTTTTTTGGTTTTATTTTCAGTCGCAAGAAAAAGTAAGGAAGATGGTTTATCGATCCGTAAATATCCCAGTTGTAGTTGACCACTACCGTTTCACCTCAATTTGTTCTTGTGATTTAGAATTTAGAAGTTGGATTTGACTTTTGACGTTTGACGTTTGACTCTTCGCGTGCGATTTCTTGTTATTTTTCGTAATTTCATTCGCGAAGTTTTAAAGCCTAATTGCATTAGGACTTCATCGGGAATGATAAGATTTTTCTGGTCGCACTATTGTTAATAATAATATCGGCATATTACGAATTATTAGAATAATTGAAATTGCACAAAAAAAACACATCCACCCGGTCTACGTCACATCATGGGCTTACGTAATCGTAAGCGTTTTGTTACACCATTTATATAAGATAAAAACATTTTTATATATTTGATTTCTTATTTTTTTAGTATCACATGTCCGTCTCCTAATCTCATGGTTATAAGATACACCATATTTCTGCCGAACTGATTCGGCCGTGCTTGAGTTATAAATAGTGTAACTAACACGACTTTCTTTTTCTATATATTTATTTATTTAATACTTTATTGCACACAAAACATTAAAAAAAAGAAAAAGAAACAGATAAAAATACATAACAGGTGAGCTTATCTCTAGGTGCAGAGATTTCTTCCAGCCAACCCAAAAAATATGATGTTGTGATAGAATATTGGAAGGCATCGTGTACAATATATAATTAAAAGAAAAAAAAAGAAAACAATAAAAAAAGAAAAGATATTAAAATATATATATATATATATATATATATATATATATATATATATATATATAAATCTAATACCTACAAAAAACAAAAATAGTATAAATATATATATATATATATATATATATATATATAGATTATATATCAATATCCACTACAACTTACAAATCCGAAGGCATATAATAATATTATGTGAATGATAAATAATAATAAGCTCCTTCAACCGTTTTTCACAAACAGAAGGACTATTGGGACACGAAGTACAAACTTACGGTCAAGCCGACAAGGAGATTCACTAGGATGCAAAAAAAAACAAAGCGCTCACGCAATATAGGCGCCAAAGGATTATACAGGATGTTATAAAGGAGGGATAAAATGTGAGTATTTATGCGAAGACGGATAGGGAGCAACTTGAGTTGTGCTCTGAAATTAGAAACATGGTCATGCTTACGAAGTCCACAAATAAATCGAATGCAGGCCTCTCAAGTTTATTTAAAAGAGCTTCAGTAACATCAAGAAAACATGAATCAGCATAATCAAGAATAGAAAGGATGAGAGTCTGGACAAGCGAATTTTGGTCTTTATACGGAAAAAAATTTTCAAAGAGTGCAATGAATGAAAAGTGAAGTAAATTTTCTTACTAACGTTATTAATGTGATTTTCCCAGGAAAGGTCTTGGCTAAAAACAACGCCTACATTGGTAACACTTGAAGACAAGGCAATCTGAGTGCCGTCATAAACTATTGGGGGACAACCTGAGTAATCTACGGACTTAAGCATGTGTGTATTGCCTACAATAATCGCCTTAGACTTAAGTGGATTCACTAAGAGACCAAAAGAGGTTGCCCAAGAACAAATTGCACTAAGGTCGTCATTAAGTAAATTCAAGGCTTGTGACACGTCCGCAGCACTAAAATGTCGGTAAATTTGCAGGTCATCGGCGTATAAATGAAAATGAGACGAAATCACCGATGTGACTGTGTTAATAGACAAAGAGAAAATTAAAGGGGACAGGACACATCCCTGCGAAACGCCCGCTACTATATTGCACCACTCAGACTCTACTTTGTCGTCGCGTATCATGAACAATAAAACACCATCACTGCTTTAAACTCAAATTTATTATAAGTCTCGCAATGTATAGGTTAATTTCTTAGAACTAAACGATACCACGAGTTAAAGTATGACAGCGCCATCTAGTTAAATTTCTATTAACTACTGTATATTTTTATTTTCGTGAACCATCATTCTGCGCGTTAAGACCTTGCTATTAAACAACTTCATTCATAAAAACAAATTGAGAGCGTCCGCGCAGGTAAGAGTCGAACCAATGTAAAGTTGAAGGTGAAAAATTAAGGGCACTAAGAACACTAATTACCAAATCAAAATCTACCGAATTAAATGCGCAATGAAGTCCAGCAAAACAAGTACAGTAAGGAGTTTAGAATCGATTGCAAAATGAATATCATCGGAGACTTTAACTAACGTCGTCACTGTACTATGCCCCTGCCCGAAGCCAGATTGAAATGGGCTAAATATCTCATTGTGACGCAGAAAACGAGCCAATTGTTCATGGACTATATGTTCCATGATCTTAAATAAGAAGGGTAGTATGGAAATAGGTCGAAAATCTGACGGACTTAAAGGATGGGATTTATTAGGAAGCGGAATGACTTTCGCCTTTTCCACGACGAGGGAAAAGTCTGAGATGATAAGGAAAAATTTAAAATGAAGGTTAGTACGGGAAGGATATGAGGAAGAATAGTAACTAACATCTTGGAGCCATCACAACGGACAGCAGTAGAGAATATATATTTAATGTGTTTTTCAACTTATAACTCAGTAACTGAAATAAAGAGAAAGAACAGGAGGGACGAGAAATTAAAGAAAGATTATTGAGGGTAACCGATTTTGTAACACTATCCATGCATAAAGGGGGTGTGAAAAATAAGAAATGTAGGGTCAACGAAATTATGAACAGGAGCAGGCTCCTTCCCTACGCCAAGAGATTTTAAGAAACGCCACATTCCTTGTGAGCTAGTATTCGAAATTTTGTCATGGATATAGCAATACGACAAAGCTTGTACCAATTGTAACGAAGAACATTATACTGAGCAAGATTGTCATCCGACGGATGCTTTTTAATTCGCCTATTGCCTCTGTCTCGCGCAGCCATAGCCTTTCTAATGTCTTCAGACACCCAGGGTTAAGGATTATGCTTCTTCCTAATTTTTTAAGTGGTGCGTGACGATCATAAATATTTAAAAAAAACATTTAAATATTAATTTAAAATAGCATAAAATATATATACATAATACATAAATGAAAGTTTTTTTACATGAAAAATATTTTCTATTTACTTCCATTTTAATTTTTCATTTTCTTTTTGTATTGTTAGCGTTAGAATGAAAAATAAGTTTATGAACTCGTTGCAAAATAAACGTAAAGCTTAACCTATTTAGATGTGCAAGAAGTAATAATAAATAATAAATAAAAAAATGTTTGTTGTTCAAAAAGAAAGTAATTACAATACATAGGTCACTAGCCTCCAGACTAGGATTTTCTGAGTTGTGGAGACAAGTCTCTTTTGTCTAAAACATACATCGAAGCGTGGGCTCAGGTAAAAGTATGTACGAGTTGCTAAGGTCATACAGGTAAGATAGGTAACATTGCTTAATGAAGTTTAAGTTTAATATCAAAGTACCAAAAGACTTATTCAGTAAACACCAACTATCAACTTCCTTTTTTTGTTCTTATCTTTCTTTTTCTCTTTTCTCCATACGAACTTTTTGAATTTTATTTCCTCTTATAAGCATATTTTTTTCCACAGTCTTTTTAAATATTTCTTGGTCTTTTTTAATGACTTCCGATACTAACTTTCCATTCTGGGACTTTTTATAGACAAGGCATCACACGACAATTATTCCGTTTTGTGACATGATCATAGAAAAATAAACTAGGAATACACCCTTTAGCATTTTTTACTTTGTTTTGCAGACAAAATACACATATAGTATACATATAGTATGTATATTGAATGCGTAAAGATCACAGCATCAATAGTGCTGAAATAGTAAACAACGCATAACAAGGAAATACATATTATTTTATTATTCCGATAAAACAATAAGTAATGTTTCTTTTAAAAGTTAAGAGTTTATTTAAATAAAAAAATATAAGAATGACCATATTTAGACAGACATGAACTTATTTTATTTTAACAAACATAAAATCCCAATTTTAACTATTCACACTGAAATTTCAAACTTTGCAACGTAATTAGGCAGACAAATTAGGGAATAAGGGAAATATTTTAATGTATCTAATACAGCTAGTAAATAGGGATTAATTATCTATTCTCATAGAAATATAGTGTAGCAAACGCAAACAGCAACCCTCAAGAGACTCAATCTACTCACCCAGAGTAGCTTTGTTCCTTTGTCTTATCTTGAATATAACTATTTTATATTATCTTGAATGTAGTATGATATAATGTAACATATCAGGAATTTGTGATAATTAACAATTCACTCACTTTACTCGTAATTGTAAATAAAATCTCAGTGGCTTGTCGCAATTGGAATTATTTTTTTCGGCCATTATTTAAATAATTTATTACATTACAATGAAAAAGGATTGCAATATTCAACATTTTTTTGAATATTTTTTCATAGTATGATATAATAAAATTGTACAAAGTTTATAGGTAGGTACGTATTTTGTTTTAATAAATGTTCAATGTAAAAAATAACTGTCAAGATATTAAAGTGTAATGGAAAGGAAATAGTATAATAGGCTACTTTTTATTCATTGAACGAGCGAATGTTAATTGTTTATTATTCTTCGATTTAAACAACGACAGTCAATCGATGGTACATCTATTAACCGATATTCATTTTAGAATTCCTTTGTGATACTTGTTCTGCAAAAGTATTCAATCATGTGGTATTTTAATAATTTCATAATTATCAAACAGTGAACGTAAACAGTACCGTGAAGTCTTAAATTATACAAATTCAACAGGAAGGCTCAGCTATATCCAGCTCATTTACATTTATTGAGCAAGTATTTACTTGAAAAGTAAAAGTTTGTTTTTTTATTTTACTCCAAGTTTTCTGTTTTTTTTTCTTTATTTGGCGCAAAAAATTTTAATGCGTTAAGAAGGTGCTATACAATGTAAACGCATTACAGATGTTTTGAAAGTTGATACATCTTTTTTCTTTTATATCAAAAATTATTATAATATACTATTATTCTTTTACGGGAATCATGCACGTTAGAAAAGTTATTAGGCTGCCACCACGATACAACCACGGCCAGTGCAGTTGTTAAGTAGTGTAACGCTTACTTTGTTAAATCCTTGACGAGCTCCAGGTGCAATACTTTAACTCCAAAACAAACAAAAACACAGATATAAAACTTTGTCAGTTTTTCGCCCCTTCCTTTACGATCAGCTATGAACACTGGCCCGGCATAATCTACACCAGTGTGTGAAAAGGGAAACTCAAGATGTACTCTATCACAAGGTAAGTCATCCATTTTGGGTTGTATTGGCTTAGATTTGAATCTAAAACAGCGAATGCAACTATGCACGATACGCCTAGCTAGATTCCTCCCCCAAGTGGCTAATATTTTTGGCGTAAAGAAGACAAAATGTTGAGTAGTGTAAATAGTGGACTGTATAAATGATTATGCAGACTGGTGGAAATACAAGTTTTAATGTGACTTCACAGTTATGAGTTAACAACATTAATGGCGGAGCATCGGAGGGCAAAGTCCCGGAGCCCGCTCGGCCGCCCCGCACCCGCTGCCCGCCATCCGGTTTCGGTGAAGACCGAACACTGGTCAAGGTGCAAGCGTCAGACAATTAAACTGTATCTAGTATATATTTCCTTGGGCGCTAATTGCCGTATATAAAATAAAAATATAACATGAAACGCTATAGTTAGTATCTTATGCTATTATATTATTCTAATTTTAGTTAATAATTCATATAATATTAAGAATATGAATATATTATAGTACTTCCTATAGGTATATCGATGACGCGGACATGCTTACCACTATAACAATTGTGTTTGGTAATATTAGAATACGAGACGAAGCTTCTTAGCATTCCATGGATTCACCGTGCGGGTGCCGGGCCCATCGCGTTGCAAGGAGAGGAGTGCAAGCAGTGCCTGGGACTTGCAACCCAGGAGTAGGTTTAAGGGGCCCCTTTATATATTTAAAAAATGTTACGTAAAGATGGTGTGAAATAAACATGAAGCAGTATTTTTTTTAAATAATTTGAAACTCGTTATTGTGACTTAAATATACGCTTTATGTATAATTTAATCTAAATAATAAACCTGAAAACTAATTGAACAAATTAGTATACATTCTATCATAACAATATTGTAAACCGTTAAGGGCAGAACCTTTAACGATTTGGGTTCACTAAATAAACAATAATGCAAGAACATTATGTCAGCATGGGAGGGATATTTTTAAATATGTGTTAAAGAGTAATTGTTATAATTAGATCTCAGTGGCCTAATTGCAATGTTATCATCATTTTTAAACGCATTCAAAATGTTAGTAATTAAATTTAAAAAAATAAAATCATTTCAATAGGAAGTTGTTATTGTAATTTCACTGTCACAGTTATTGTCAGTAACATCTGACTCTCAATCTCTTCTCTGAGGAGATATTGTAACAAAATATAACATAATATAGCATTCGTATGTTCATATCTAGCATCTAGTGCAAAACTAATCAGTGGATTAAATACAAATTTTTAGCTAACCCTACATTTATATACGCATGCACTCTAGATGTGTTTATTTATTTTGTTTCTGATGTTGCTCTGGAAGTTTGGGACATACTAGGGTAAAATTTGGAAATATTTAAGGTGTTAGATCTAAAATTATACCACTCAGATTCAATCGAAAGCAAAAACTCAAGTTTGAACAAATTGTGGTTTTTTAAGATAAAGTACGTAATCGGCATTGCCAGAAAATTTATTATAATAAAGTGATTGCTTATACTAATAAACACAAGAATTCTCATCTATTTCTTCATTAACATTCTTAAGTTGCCTTATCACTTTCTTTAATTTAGGAGAACTCACTTCATTTTCTAGCTCCTTTCCTTCTAGTTAGCCTCAATGTAAATAATGTTTGTTAAAATTCTTTTCATAAGAACTTACTAACGTTTAATATTTGGATATGAAATTTGTCAGCGTTAGATATTTTAAAGTGTTTTCGCCTATCTTATATCTTTCGATATCTTTAAAAATGAATTTGTCTGAAGTTTATTAGAGAAGCGCTATTCATTATGCTTGCACAGTTACAAAAGTAAGTAAAAGCCCAGTTTTAATAATGTAGGGTGGTTGGATACTGTTTCCCTTCATTCATCTCTCCCCTTTCCGGTTGCCGCAATTTAAACGACGTCTTGTTCCGGCACTTAAAAACTTTTAAAGTATAGACAGACAACATATATTAGAATGTATTTTTTATATTACATATTGACTTAAAATTATGGTATAATTATTTTATTATTTGCTTTTATTATTTATTTTAAGACTTTAGGTAATTTTGAACAGGTAATTTTGAAGGAGTAGTCAACATTCCATGACACTAGGGTTATTAAAGATCTTCGATAACAATAATTAGACGTCTAAATCAATCAAAGCGCACGTTGTGCTTAATTTAATCACAACTATACTCATGAACCATTATCGGTGATTAATGGGTTGGACGTTCCATTGACATTTTCAGTTTTTGTTATGCAAATAACAGGAAGCATTGGTACAAGGACTATTTGGGTGTTAGGACCGAGAACTACCGCAGTTTCAATTGCTTCGCAGTTGAATACTGATGAACTGTTTCTGTTAGCGATATTATCACTGTTGCTGTTACAATGAACTAAGGTCTTATTTATTTGGTTTGTGCATGCTTATCTACAAAACAATATGCAATGTTTGAAAAGTCAATTTAAATATCGTTCCAAAACATTTCCTTACAATTGTTTAATTAATATTTGAAGAAGATTTTTTATGACAAACATACGCATATTCATTATAATTTTTTATTTTCTTATATGTGTTTTAAGCAATTAAAATTTCTATCTTCTATTTTAAAATTTGTACATTTAGGTTGTTAAGTATAAAAACGTATATATTAAATATATTCGACGATCTGGCTTGCTTTTTAGATCTTTAAAATTAAAACGCATAAAATATCAATGAAATAGATAGGCGTCTGGTATTTACAAGCAGCTTTTCTAAAAGGACTAATTTTCTTCGACTCATATTAAAAATACAGAATTTATTAATAACCTCATGTCATCAATAGGTACATTGGTTTTTCCCTTCCCCGATCCAAATAATATGCAGAAAGGCTTAACAATGACACATTTTTAAATTTTGTTGTAATTATAACTCTACCACACCGGTTATGTTGTTCTCCTATGACAACGATATTTTTTTTTCTTAACTTCACTTTTAGCTCCGTGTGATGAATTTAATTTATTTTTAAATATTATATTTAATTTTAGCAAATAAATATAAACACTGTTCTGGTGTACAGTTTTGGTTCAACCGAAGTTAACTATTAGAGATCTTATGCTACATATTCTAATTATAACATGGTGATAATTAACATTGAAAATATGACAGAAACTCAATTAATGTTTTTAAATTATTTATATATGTATATTTATTATGTGTTTACATATGTATGTGTATAGTCATGATAAACTTACTTTTAAATTTTAAATAAATATGGAATGAAAAGAGTGTCCTATTTTGACAATATAACATTAAAAATTCTTAAAGGTTGCGCATCCTGGTATGGATATAAAGTGAAGACTACGATTAGTAACTCACATTTTTCTACTGATAGTACAATAACTAGGTAAGATTGATTCATTATCCTCGTAATGATCACCAGAATTAATATAATTTAATAGATTATTTGAGTGAGAATACACTGCAATGACTTTAAAAATCCCACAAAAGTATAAATAAAAGTCACCTGGCTGTTTGAAAATCTTGATTATAGACTAAATATACTCGTTTTTACTAAGTTAATTGCAACGATTAATTTAATTTTAATTGCTTTTTTGTAGCTAGATTACTCTTATGTAACTACATATCATATAATATTTAGGATTTATCTTTGTCTTTTCACTATTTAAAATAAATATTGCTCTTACCATTTTTTTATGTTTATTGACTTTTAACTAGCATAGTTCACTATAGTAACATTAACGTTACTGACTAGTTCATCGTGTCAACTTCTAACATCAAAAAATAAATATACTTAATTTAGAAATAAAATAATTCTATTTTTTTTTTATTAGAATTGGGTGTGATCCGCTGGCAAGAAACGTTTTATCAAAATTAAAGAAAATATATAACATTGTTTGCTTAATGTCTATATCAATTTTTCATTTTGTATAATAATTCAAATTATTTTCAAAAGGAAATTGTAATACATATTATTTGTTAATACCAAGAGCTACAGTACTGATTTTGCACAGCAATTTAAAGTGGGTACATAACAGAGTGCAGTGAATCCTATTCATCCCGTTACCATCAAAGGCAGTATAATTGCGCGATACGCAGTCAGGCCCGAGTCAATGATTACCTCGCACCATGTGACTCGCAATTAAGGTGTACAGCTAAACAGACCTATGTGCTGAGTGTATTTTGAAAACAATAGCAAACAAAACAGTAATTAAGTGTTAATTAGTCCAGTTTGTAACAAATTGTTTTTGCCTTAATGAATATTCTAGTTGACGTTTTATACTTAACTATTCTTATTCCAGATAACTGGTGATAAAAATAATAGTTTTAGTTATTATAACTTTTTATTTCCTATTCAACATAATAATAATGGCTGTAAGTCAACCCTCGGTTGCGGGGTTTTTGAAGACTCAAAATGTTCTTGTATATTCATACGCTTGCCTAGGTTGCAAAATATGACATTCCTCTATTATTAAAATGTAAATCTATAATTACAGATAGGAACATTTATTTTAATGATAATGAAAAGCATATCAAACTACTTTTTGTGAATTAGAAAAAACTAAGTCGACTTCACAGAAATGCAGACTTTTACAGATGGGAAAGCCAAAATGAGGACATTTAACTACGGCTTGTTAACTAGCTAACCTTACAGAATATCGCTTCAACGTTTTACTTTTGGTAAATGTAAACGATAAATTATAATTTAAAAAATAATAAATTCATAATAAAATAATGTAATAAGTACTTCAAAATATGAAGGTTAAAAATAAATAGAGAAGCAAGTATCTGTAGAAAAAGTGACATCACAAAGCAAGTCACGCGCTCACCGATCTAATTTAATGTTCCCAATGAGCCTTGTAGAATTACAATGACCTAAACTAACTTTTGTATTAATTCGTAAGAATTGCGTAGGCTTTCATAACAAGCGCTTAAAATTATGTTTTTTTTAAACGCATCAGACTTAACAATATGTAACTATTTATTTTTAATTAAATGTAACATGTTACATGCATCATATAATAGTGTACATTTACATTATATTCTACTTGATAGTTAGCGTATGACCAGATTTTAGTTTTAAAATGAAAATAACTACGAAGTTATTTTTTTTTAATAAAAACGCAACGACTGCATTGAAAAACGTAGTGTTGGCGTTTTTATATTTTTATTATGACATAATATATCGTTTAGAACTATCAATTTTATCTCTTTTAACTTTCGGCAACTTAGAATGACTTCTTCATGAGTAGTATTTAATAATTAAAAATTACTTTTTAGTGTCATGTACAGACCATCTCCCAATTAATAATTTAGGATTCCTTGGTATTCTTATCATCATGAATCTCCATTCTGTGAGTATCCTGAACTATACGCCTGGAAACTTAGGAACCGTAGGAAGTAAATGACTAATTAACTGACGTACAGAGATACACCTCCATCTCGTCTTATCGTATACACGATTGCTGCACAGCATTAGAAACGTTAGGTTAAATTTGAAATGTAAATTTAACATTTAATTATACTCGAATTAAATCAGTTAAAGCGATAGTTTTCTTTCAAAAAATAAACGTAATAAATAAATAAAAACAATCTTTAACCATCTCCTATATTAAAATTGCAATAGCCTTGCGAATCATTGTTGTCAAAGAAAAAACTTTGGGAAAAAAGATAGCTTTCATTAAGTCAATTTTATTAAAATCTATAAAAAACTTTTTCTGTTCACTTCGCTTATTTTTGGTCCAGGTAAGATGATGTAAAACTGTGCCAAGGTCTTTCTATTAACGTATATGTTTTTTTTCCAAATGTTACTTAAAATTGCTTGGGATTTATAACCCACAATATAATAATATAGAATATAAGAATATAAGAATATAATAATAATATGCTCGAAAGAATGTATGTTATAAAAGTATGAAATTGCCTTTTTTATTAACAGAATAAAATTCAAAAGTGAATAACGCATCAGATTTAATTGTTACATCGTACTAACGAGTTTATATGTACATTTTGTCATAAAAAGCCATTTCAAAGAATCGTGTGGCTGTCACTAATTAGTGCACATTGTTTAATTAAAAGAAAGCGAATAAGTAAAACTCAGCATGATTTGATATTGTTCATAATGTAACAAGACATTTTAGCGTATAAATTCTATGGTTAGGTAATGATGAATTCAAGTGTATTTTATTTCAAATAGGCATCCATTAAAAAACGTCAGGTTGTAGTTTCAGTATATTATTAAACTTAAAATGTGATTACAGGAATAAAACGCTAAGAATTTATAATAATAAATAGCTCAAAATTATAATAATAAGTATAGTAATACTTAAATATTATGTTTACTAACTTTACTTTTAGTTTTGAAAGCAAGAAGACAACAAATATTATATATATATGAAATCGATTGCTATTAATAAAATCATAGAACCTTATCTGATTGGTAGCTTAAATCAAATTGTAAATATACAAGAATATACATTTCATTTAGAGAAATCACACTCACATAACGTGGATGGAACTGCATAGAAAGAAAAGATTCTTGTTTAAATCTCCTACAGAGAAAGTAGTACTACATAGTCACAACATAGGCACTTATTTGTCATTAATTTTTCCTACAGCAAAATTTCTAATTCTTGAAAAATATAAATTATAAATCAATTTAATACGTTATTTTTAAATACAAGGAATACCTTAAAAATTATTGCTTTTATAATATAAATAAAAAAACAATATAATCAATTTAGCGTTGTGATAAATTTTAGTTTTTAATCACATTTCTATGATATATGGTATGTTGTATTTGTCGCTGAAATTAAAACGAGTCTCAGTGAGTAAAAGAATTGAACTTAAAAGAATAGTAACATTTAAATTTAAATTTATTTAATTAATAATAATAATTTAATTTAAATTTATTTAGAATAACCAGATATACCAGATATAATACCAAATATGATACGATTTTTTTTTATATAAAATGTGAAAACCTAGCAAGTTGTTACGGGGAAGTTAAAATAATTTTAGTCTGACAGCTCTCAATAACCCAGTGAATTATTCATACTCGTTATTTTCATTCAACGCCATAAATTTTTAATATGACATCTTCGTATCCGGATACAAAATCTAACCATAATAATAATATATTCATTTAAAATTATAAAAAAATGATGAAATAAACATAACACAAAAGTAAAAATAATATATTGTTATATTTTCATACACAACAATAAGGTTATATAATATTTTACACGACATTTTTGTTATAATTAGAACAGATATAAACGGTTATTGTCTTAGGCTAACCAACAAAGTAAAGTGATATTCTTAATTCTTACCTGAAACACAGATTTCTAACTTCGTCTTGAGACGCAATTGCTCGATAGCCCATTGTTCGTAACCTACACATATTAAAATAATACTTATCTGGGTTAATAAGTAGTTATACTACCTTTTTCGTTTAAAAAAATATAAAAATCGTTTGACCTTGTTGTATATCCTATATTATGATACGTAACTGAAAACTTTATCGATGCTATAAAAAAACATTGTAAAAAAAATAATTACTTTATAGCATTAAAACAATTAGGTCGTAGCTTCCTAAGCGAAAGACCATTTCGTTCAGTAGCATTGCTCCTTTTAATTGCAGCATTAGAGAACAGAATGAGCTATTATGTGGCTGTGTGGCAAGAGCCTTTAGAACTGTTTTATTTTAAATGTTTCCGAACAACACAATGACTTTTACAGACCTTCCCGTCTGTAAAAGTTATTTTTTGTTTTAAAGTAAAATTACAAAATATCTCTCGGGACGACCTTTCACTTGATACTTTCTTATTTTTTGTTACCGTGACTATGCCTTTTCACTTTATAGACATTTTTTCCTGATATAAGTTATTAAACATTTTGATTTATAGGTTTAAGTTAATATTTAAGATTAGACAAACCATTTCGGCTTTAGATGTTTTCAAACTTCAAAGATTATTTTAGCATTCAGTCCTCTGTCATAACATGCAATATAATATTAGTGCTCTAGATTCCTGTTGAGTGCACTTGAAACACATCGGGAGAGCATTTCGTCGCTGAGAAACCAGTGAAGCGTGCGTCCTGCAAAACACAAATTATAACTGCACTGCTCTAACATATATTATTCATTGTCTGGTTTTAATTCAGTCTCAGAAAGACATTTTATTGATTTATCAAATAATATCCATTACTTATCATTATTTACCTTATTATTTGTGTATTTATCTTGTTTTATTTATAATTTTATATAAGTTATATTTCTGTGGAATGATTTGTCGTCTCTTCAATAATGTTATAACTTTTTTCCTATACTTCTTATTATATTATTTGTATTACACATATTTTTTATTTTTTGTATTTGTAATTTATTATAAATAAACGTATGTATGTTGGTGTGTATATGTATTGTATGTATATGTATGTATGTATGTATATGTATGTATGTATATTGTACTAAGTATTTTATTATGTGCTTATTTATATTAATATTATTCTATTATGCACTACCCTCCAATCTCTCTCATGATCCGATCCTAACAGAATAAGGTTATCTGGAAGAGATCGCTACCTAGCGATAAGACCGCCTTATTGTATACCTATAAGTAGTTTTAATTTCTGTTTATATTTTTATATTGTTTTTTTTTAACTCTCTGTGCCTGATTTTTTAACTGACTGTATTTTCAACTTTGTGGCGTGCAATAAAGTATATTATTATTATTATTATTATTATTATTATTATTATTATTATTATTATTATTACCCAATATGTTATTGTATATTAACAATAACCAGTATAATTTATGTTTACCAAAACCATTGTATAGTGTTTAATTAGTTATTAATATATTTTAATCATCAAGTTTATTTGTTAATATTATAATGATTTTTCTTGGATTGAAATGAAATAGAAAAGTTGATATTTTTTTTGATTTGCTTGAATTAATGAATTTCTTTTTTATTAAAGTAGATCCTGTTTCATATCAATAGTAGGTACTTCTGATTAAAAAAAAGGTAGTTTGTACAATTTAGTTTTTTTCCCATACAATTCAATTAAAGCAATCTTGTATCGAATAGTGAACTGATATATTAAATACAATCTGTATGTAGACGATGCTTTTTAGCATTCCATGGATTCACCGTGCGTTGGTCAGTTCATAATACTTATTAAGCTTGATGTGTGATCCCTGGCGATGTTTGTTTCCCAGGGCACAGTGACTTCCACAAATATCACGCGCCTTAGATGTCTAGAATACAGGAATAAGTCCGATCTGGATGACGATACACCAACATCCCAAGGGATTTTGTAATGTTTTTCATACGTGTCCATCATGATAGTCCAATCAAGAGCCACTTCTAAAATAGAATAAGGCTTCGGTTTTGACTTTTTGGAGGAGCCTTCTTTTACAAACTCCACAGATCGTTTGGTTTGGTTGATTTAATTCGCTTTTAATAAGTAAATCAATAAATCATACTTATTTTTTGTTGTATATAGATAACATTTTATTTTTGAGATATTTTGGTCAACTAGAAATAGGGCTTTAGATGGATATTTTTAATTATCTTTCAATTAACTCAATAACTTTAAAAGATTGAATAAACAAGCCAGAACAGTCATTTCGGCAGCTCTCGGGATGCAATATTAAAAAAAGCTGTAGAGTTGGGTTCTTATCGCTATGTTGCTTTATATTCTTATTTTTCTTTTTTTTTTCTATTTTGTTTTTATTTGAAAATATCTTTAAACATGTATAGCCATGTTAAGCTTATTTAAATTTATATAAATATAAAGACGATTCGACGAGACGATCACATATAGAATGCTTAATTCACCGAGGCGGACAGCGATACGGTAGCTCAGTTGGTAGAGCGACGGGACGGTTTCCAAGTAGTCGCTGGTTTGAATCCCTGCCCGTATCGGTTTATTTTTTCATTCTATATTTATATATATTTTGTTTTTTTTTATGTTTAGATAAGTTTTATTTTTACATTATTTTAATATCGTTATCATTTTTACGTTTATTATTTTTTTTAGTTATTTTGATTCTTTTCTTTTTTTATTAGTCATAGTATAACTTTTAATTGTAACTTCTGCAAATGAAATCTGTGGCATTTACTTTAATGTTTATTGTTAAGATTTTGTGGACAGCCATCCTAAAATTGAATGTTAAGTTAGCCTATAATTGGGATATACTTTGTAACTTCTATTTACACAACATATAGTAAAACAAATGTTTTCCATTGTGTATCACGTTGGCTTCCTATTAAATAAATAAATATTTTAAGACTGTTTTAATAATGACGAAAATAAGGTTTCCACAAGGCTAAACGGAAAAACATACATAATACCTTTAGGTTTCAAATTACCACGAGCAACTACAATTCAGTCATTAGCAATTTTAACTTAACAGTAGCGAAGGGCTAGTCAGTATAATTTACGTTTATTAATAATAAAGTTATTAAGTATTGTTTCTTGTACCTTTGTCTTGTACCACATATTTGAAACTAACCATAACATTTTAAACTAATACTATATATAAAAAATCAATGGCATAACATTTTATTTGATACAAGGATATAAATTTTAAAAAGTTTATTAATATCTATGTAAAATAAAATATTACTTAAATGAAAACCAAATCTTTAAAAATGTTCCTTTTTCATTTTTAGGAAAACTGAGTTCATTTGCTCCATAAATTGTAAAGGAAATAAATTTAATAAGTATATTGTTATATGTGTATAGTTAATAAATTGAAAAAAAAAACAAAACGTACGGCACTTGGGGACAGCTGCGGTAAAGCTAATCCATAGAATTTTTATCAACTTATGCAATTATAATTATTTATTTCTTTTATTAATTCAACTTTTTGAGTGTAGTGACCGATAAGAAAACATTTTTTTCTTTTATTAAATAAATGAGAAGTTAATATTGTTCAAAATATTTTTATTATCTTACAATATATGTACGTTATTCAGGAATATTTATCATTGAAACTATAGGTTTATGGTAACTGAAATAAGAAACATAAGTTTGAAACTTGATACATTCTAAATATCTGGAAAATATCGCGTCAATGGTGGTCCCATATTTTGTTGTGGATTCTGGTGGATCATTATTCATTTTAAAATTCAATATTTTATACAACAATGCCAACTAGAGGCGAGTTGCTGAACTAAGGAGACTCGTGATATTTCAAAAAGTCATTAAAAGCTCTGCTATTCATCGATAGATGTCAAAACTATAAAGTATCACCGCTGTGGCGGTTGGAGTGGGGGGTGTTAGGTTATTTTCGTTACGGAATTTCTAGATTCGGTTTTCACGCTCAAGGCCCGCGGTAGAAGCTATGCAATAGCTTAAAAAAACACATTAAGTTTATTATCATATAAGTAATCGTCAAAAAAAAAAAAACAAATAATTAGTTTTGTTCAACCCGAATGATCCCTCATTACAATTACGTCTTTCTTTATCCGAATACATTTAAACGAGAAGACGAAAAAGTTTGTAAGTAAATAAAGAAATAAATACTCAAGTTGACTATTGGACATTACAAACCAGGACACGCGCGGCGTAGATCTAGTTTAGCCTTCCCAAGGCTTTTGGGTAGAATTTCAATTATTAAAAAGTATTGTATAGTAAATCTTTATAAATACCTCGAACGTTAATAAACCTTACCTGATCAATTTTAGGTTTCATGTGCTTTTGAATTTATTGGATTATTTTATGTCTATCATGTTACAGTTATGAAAATATTTCAATATTTTTTCTGAGAACATGTTGATTGTAAAAGTGTTTATTTTTTAAACATAAATACTATTTTAAGTGGGAGTATTTATTAGTATCTTAAAATATATTTCAAATAGATATTAATAAATATACTAATCCTTAAAATTAATATTAATAAATATAGTATTTATATTATTAGATATAATATGATATATTAATTTCCCTTTTTAAACAGTTTAATCATGTCATAATTTAAAATTATTCATTCTCCTAGTTTCATTATTATATATATTTTAGTAATAAAGTTAAAAAATCAACCTTTTGACATATATAAATATATTCACATTAGTAAATTACTATGCCTAATCATGGCTATGGTAGAGTTCCGTGTCGCAATGACGTTTACCTTCATGTATTTGCAATATAAATTGAATTACTCTTTAGAAAATGTTTAATTTGAAATCTAAATATTTGTCTTATTAAGAAAATGTTTGTAATCATTGTAAACAATAAATTAATTTACTGTTATAATTAGAATCTTCAAATGAAGTAATAATTTAACCGGGCATTATTATACTATTTCGATTAAAATACTTCTTGATTTATTTTGCACTAAAAAGTTAGTCTTTAATACTTCTTTATGGGTTTCAGATTTACAAAATTTTATAATGCTTAAATTTTCGTAGTTCGTGGTTTCTATACTTTTTATGCGAGGGTAAGGGCTTATATATCTTTGCATGCAATGAAAGATATACTTCGCTAGATGGAGCCATCTTCGATTCTTGAGGTGATTTATGTATGTTGATAGGTTAAAGGATAGGTAAGGATGCGAAAGTTGTTTACTTAAGTTTTGAAATTAGATGTAATTAGATGTTAGATAGATAGATAGATAGATAAGCTTTACATATTTTATTTTACTTTATTGCACACAAAATAAAAATAAAAGAAAATTACAATAATCAGCGGAGTTCTAACATTTAAAAATAGTATGCAAAGGCGGTCTTATTGCTAAGAGCAATCTCTGACAGACAACCTTCAGGTGAAAGAACTTAAGTAGAGGAGAATACGGGATTGTGCGATCGAGGAGAAATAAATAGTGAAATAATACTTAAATATAATACTTACAAATACATAGATTAATATAAAATAATTGTAGATGTATTTTTTTTTTTTTTTTTTTTATATGATCTAGGGCAATGCTTGACTACATTCCACCTGATGGTAAGTGGAATGTAGTCTTAGATGGTAAGGCGCATTGCCCTAGCAACCTATTCACTCTTCTCTTGAAGACACCCACATTATATTTGGCCGGAAATACCGACGCAGGCAAATTGTTCCAGTCCTTCGCTGTACGCAATATTCGAAACATCTGAGGCGCATGATACTTGTGGAGCTTACTGTTCCTTGGGAAATAAACATCCCAAGGGATCACACATTCAAGCTCAATAAGTATTACGAACTAACCAACGAACTGATCAGGAATAAATTTATAGTTAGTTTGTACGCGGTAGAAGTGGGAGCGAGAGGTATAACAGCAAAATCTCTCTATAGCCTACTTAAAGATCTTGGCCTTTCTAGAACAAGCATCGGTTCATTTCTAGAACGTACTTCAAAGGCGGCATTAGTAGGTTCTTTCCAAATTTGGTTAGGTAGGGAGAGGAGTGTCGAGGGTGAAGGTGAGCGTTTTTGCGCACAATAACGGGGCCCCTTAAACCTACTCCTGGGTCGCAAGTCCCAGGCACTGCTTGCATTTCTTGGCATTTCTTGGTGGTAGACCATAACATCGGGTCGCCGGCAAAGTTACCACCCATCGGGCAAAGTCAAGCCGCAAAGCGACATAGTCGTGTTCCGGCACGTTGCTCGATGAAGCCGTTTATGGGAAATGGGTCTGAACAGCTGCGGTACGTGGGCGAACCGGTTGACGTCGAGTTGGTGTTTGTTTTGTCGGGTGTCTAGTCGAGGAGGGTAGCGGGATCCGAAGCGAGGGCTTTCCGCTGGCCGCCCGCAGATAGTTGGGGGCCCAATTAGTGGGTTAGCCACCCACGAAAGGCTGCCCTGCCAGCTGCGAAAAATCCCAGGGTGGCTCCATCGTGCTGGTTTTCGACCAGGCGAGGAGGCCCGATGGCGATCCCTGGGGGGGTTCGGGCGTCCCCGCAGTCTCCAGGCTAGCCTCCCAGCGACAAGACATCACCAATTTCGAAGTCGGGTTTGATACGTACCGCCTCGTTCAACTGCCATTTCCCATCCCTATTCACTTTTATTTAGTTTTTATTATGAAAAAGGTTAAAAAAAGAAACAAGTTGACACAGCGGTTGCACTCCTCCTCATACAAAGTGCACCTCACTAATATAAGGGGTTTGCACTCAAATCTTTTAGCTGTCCACCACCACCTGGAGACAGAGCAGCCGCGCTTGCTTTTTTTGACGGAGACCCAGATACAATGTCCTTTGAGCGCTACATACTTGGATTATCCCGGTTACTCGTTGGAGCACAACTTTCGCTCACGGGCCGGAGTTAGTATGTACGCGCGGAACGACCTCTGTATTCAGCGTCTCCGTCACCTTGAAGACCCCACTTTTTCTTCCCTATGGGTTTTAGTGGACACAGGAAACGAAAAAATCCTGTATTCCTGTGTCTACCGTTCGCACAGTGGTGACCAGGAGACAACTCGTTTATTTGAGTATCTCAGTGAGGCTGCAGATATGGCTCTGTATCAGTACCCTTCGGCGCAGCTCGTCTTTCTGGGGGACTTTAATGTCCTGTCATCAGGACTGGCTGTTCCCGTACCAGAAGACCGACCATGCTGAAAGAGAAGCGCGGAAATTTGCGTTGTCCTTGGACCTCTTTCAGCTGGTGAAGCAAGCGACAAGGGTACCAGATGTGGAAGGCCATAAAGCCAATTGCCTGGACCTTCTGCTGACAACTGATCCGGACAGGTATCGTGTAGAAGCCACCTCCCCCTTGGGAACCTCCGATCACTGTCTGGTGAAATCTGTGTTTACATATTTCCCACCAGCTTTCGAACCTCATGGTGTTAGGCGAGTATGGAAATACAAGTCAGCAGATTGGGATGAAATGCGACACTTTTTTGCGTCTTATCCTTGGCGGCAGGTTTGCTTCTCTTCTTTGGATCCGTCGAGTTGCGCGGATGCTATAACCGATGTGGTGCATCAGGCAATGGAGTATTTTATTCCTTTTGCTGACGTACCCATCGGTGGCAAAGCTCGCCCATGGTTTAATGCCTAATGTGGTCATGCTCAAGACCGAAAACATTCGGCATATCTCATTTGGGCTGATGCTCGAACCCGCAAAACTCCGGATGTAAGTTTGAAGAAGAGAGCCTTTAACCAAGCTGCCAAGTTCTACAAAAAGGCATTGCAGAAGGCTAGTCTCGATCGAATCGCTAAGAATGGCGAAAAGCTCTCTGTCAGACCAACTGGCAGTCGAGCTTTCTTGTCTCTTGCGAAAGCGATCGAGTCGAATTTCTGCCAACCCTCACTGCCTGCTCTGCTGAAGCCGGATGGATCCCTGGCCCACACAGCAACAGAGAAAGCGAATGTACTTGCTTCTCTGTTTGCTGATAATTCGCATCTAGACACTGGCAATGTTTCTCCAGCACATCTTCCTCACTGCGGTATTTCGATACCTGAAATCCGCATCACTAACAAAGAGGTATGGAGAACATTGTGTCGTTTAGATGTGAATAAAGCCAGTGGTCCTGATGGTATACCAGCCATTCTGCTCAAGACATGCGCAGCTGAGTTGTCTCCTGTACTGACACGTCTGTATCGCCTCTCTTTCATGACTGGAATAGTGCCGAAATCCTGGAAGCTTGCTAATGTGCAACCCGTGCCCAAAAAAGGCAGCCGTGCCGACCCTGTCAATTACAGACCGATTTCAATCACCTCCATACTCTGCAAGATTATTGAGCGTGTATTGAACTCGCGCCTACTAGCATACCTAGAAGGTAACGATCTCCTCAGTGACCGACAGTACGGGTTTCGCCGTAATAGGTCTACTGGGGACCTCCTAGTGTATGCTACTCACATTTTAGGCGAGGCCATCGAGAAGAACGGAGAAGCGGTCGCCGTCTCTCTGGACGTCTCGAGGGCATTTGACAGGGTCTGGCATGCGAGCCTTATATGCAAGCTTTCAGTGTACGGTATATCTCCTGGTCTGATCGACTGGGTAACGGACTTTCTGAGCCACAGATCTCTCCGAGTAGTTGTCGACGGGTGTTCCTCGGAACCCTTGACAATAAATGCCGGAGTGCCTCAGGGGTCCGTTCTTTCTGCAACTCTGTTTCTGCTGCACATTAATGATCTGTTGAAGCCCGGTATCTATGGGTATGCAGACGACAGCACAGTTGTAGAAAGATATCTGCCGAGTACTCGGGCTAGTCGAGATCAAGTACAGTCTGAAAGAGAAGCCATGGTGCAACGTTTGAATGACAAACTTCAGGCAGTCTCCGCATGGAGCAATGCCAATCTTGTCAAGTTCAACGCCAGCAAAACGCAGACGTGTCTATTCACCGCCAAAAGGAGCCCTTTCACCTTGGCTCCTACTTTCCAGAATGTATCCTTGGAATACAGTGACCGGCTTCAGTTGTTAGGCTTAAAGATTTCCTCGAACCTCAACTTTGGTCGGTTCATTGAGTCCAGAGCAAGAGCAGCAGCAGCAAAGCTTGCCGTTCTTGCGAAGGTTCGGCAGTACTTTATACCGGGACAGCTTCTTGTTTTATACAAAGCACAGATCCGGTCGTGTGTAGAGTACTGTGGACACATATTTGCCGGTGCCGCAAAGTCTCATCTTGCGGTTCTGGACTCAATTGAGAGGCGAGCAAAGAGGCTTATAGGCGATCCCGAATTGGTCGAAGCCGACCTCCAAAGCCTTGAACACAGGCGTAAAATTGCTAGCCTCTCAGTATTCTATAGGATACATTTTGGTGAGTGTGCGCAGGAATTACACGAGTTAATTCCCCCGTCCCCCTTCCATCACCGGACGTCCCGACGCACGGCAGGTATCCATCCTTTTGTTGTGGACATTCCACCTGACCGAACGAAGCGCTTTGCTTCCTCATTTTTAGTGCATACAGCGAAGGACTGGAACAATTTGCCTGCGTCGGTATTTCCGGCCAAATATAATTTGGGTGTCTTCAAGAGAAGAGTGAATAGGTTGCTAGGGCAATGCGACTTACCATCTAAGACTACATTCCACTTACCATCAGGTGGAATGTAGTCAAGCATTGCCCTAGATCATATAAAAAAAAAAAAAAAAAAAAAAAAAAAACTCCTCTCCTTGCAACGCGATGGGCCCGGCACCCGCACTGTGTATCCATGGATTGCTAAGAAGCTTCGTCTTAAATAGTATATATAATACATACACGTACATACATATAGGTACAAATATACACATATATATAATATATCACTTATATCAAATAAATATAAATACCATGAACAAAATACTTCAATAATGACACTATTACAATATAAACACCAAAACAATGATCATGGACAATACTAAGAAAATAATTTACTCTTGGGAAGGATAATAATTAAATAAATGAATTTTAAATGTATGTAAGGATTTTAAGCTACGAATATCTAAAGGAAGCATATTCCAGATCAATACTGCTTTTATCGTGAAGGATTTGTTATAGTATTTAGTGTTTAGTTGCGGCGTGGTCTATTGGTTAGCCATTTGAGTTGCGTACGAAATTCGGAAACATGATCAAATTTACGAAGGTTGAAAATAAACTTTATGCACACATTTTGTAACCTCTGGAGCTTGTTGATTTGCTCTTCTGTTACGTCTGGATAACAGCAATCTGCATAGTCCAAAAGGGGAATTAAAAGAGATTGTACTAAACTTATTTTGGTTTTTGATGATAGAAGATGTTTCCAGCGTTTTAGAGAACCGAAAGTGGCAAATATTTTTCTACTCACTTCCGTAATCTGCGTGGACCAGGAAAAAGTGTTATCAATAAAGATACCAAGATTTTTTACAGACTTATGGAAAGTTAAGACAGAATTGCCAAGCTTAATAGCAGGTAAGGATTGGTAATCAATTCTGGCTAGCAATTTAGGACTACCGACCAATATTAATTGGAATTTATTAGGGTTCACATTAAGCCCATATGTCCTGCCCCAAGTGTTAATATGTTCCAAATCACGATTAAGTCTATGGATAGCACTATCCAAATCGTGAACAAGAGAAGTAACATATATCTGTAAATCATCAGCATACAGGTGGAAAGATGATGTAAGAAATGGAGGAACAGTATTAATAAAGATAGAGAATAAAAGAGGTGATAGAACACTATCTTGCGCTACACTGGAAGAAAGAGATTGATAAGAAGGGAATTAATTATTTGCGTGAATACACTGATGACGGTCGTACAAAAAGATATAGAACCACTTAACCACACCATCAGAAATATTGATAGACCTAAGAATAGCCAAAAGTACGTCGATATCAACAGCATTAAAAGCGTTGCTGAAGTCGAGAAAGGCTAATATACTTAATTGCTTGTTGTCCATGTTGTGACGTAGGTCTTTGCAAACTTTTACAAGGGTCGTAACAGTGCTATGTCCCTTTCGAAAGCCGGACTGAAGTTGGGAAAGAATATTGTGTTGGGAAATAAAGGTATTTAATTGAGAATGAACGATCCGTTCTAGAACTTTGGACAAGAAGGGAAGAATTGAAATTGGACGAAAATGGGATACAGCTACTGGATTATTTATTTTAGGTAATGGAATGATAACGGCGTTACGTCAAGCATGGGGAAATTCGAAGGAAGAAATAGAGAAGTTTAAAATATGTGACAACACTGGCAAAATAGAGTCAAGCATCAAGAGAATCATTTTACGGTTAATTCCATCACTGCCAGTGGCGTTAGATTTGATTTCATGTACGTGAAATCTGATTTGATCGTCACTAACAGGAGTAAAATAAAAGGAAGGAATACTAGGGACGGGTAAAGAGCTAAGATGATTAAGAGTAGATTGTTTTGACCGACTGTCTAGTAACACTGAAGATGTGAAAAAGTCATTCATATCTTCTAGATCAAGGCTAGGTGAAATGTGACGTGACATGTGAGTTTGACGACCAATGCCAAGTGATTTCATTAATCTCCAATCTCTAGCAGTATAATTGTTCACGATAGTACTATGTAAGTACTGCCGCTGAGCATCTCTGCATACCTTATTGCAATTGTTACGCATCTGTTTGTACTTATTGAGATTGTCAACTGTGGGATTTAATTTGTATCTAGATTTGGACTTGTTGCGTTTTAACATAAGATTTTTAATATCCTGGGTCAGCCATGGCGCTGGAAGATGTTTCAGCTTAATGGGGAGGAACGGAGCGTGTTGGTCAAAAAGATCAGTTAGGAAGGAATTAAAAAGGTCTAACTTTTCATCAACCGTCCTGGCATTAAAAATCGCATCCCAGTCAATATCATTAAGCTCGTGCATGAACGCATTATTGTAAAGTAGTCGATGTGCAGTGAAGGACTATAAAAAACTCCTAACAAAAGTTTCATACGGCCAAATAATATTTCAATGAGAATGTGTTCCGCAGATGCCGAATACTGGGCCTCAGACTTGCTGAGGATAGTGAAGGAGATGTGGTTACGCAAATAAATGGCAACACCGCCAGCGCCCTTTCCCAAGCGATCATTTCGTATGAGATGAAATTTAGGTAGGGAAAATGATGATGAGGGCAAAACGGGCTTAAGAAAAGTTTCTGATATTAATATGGCGTGAATGTTATTGAAGTCAAACGAGGATACAAGATCGTGATAGTGGGCATGGATACTCTGTGCGTTTATATGAACAACGTTAAAATTCTTGGGGAATGGAATAAAAGCCGATTGAAGTAAAGAGGAAAGAGAAGAATAGGAACTGTGAAAGCTGTCCTCAGAAGATGAAGCGGTAACGTAATCAGCAGTGTCTTCATCTGAGAAAATATTATAATCAACATTACTGAAACTCATAATAATATATGATATACAAATATATAGAAGTAATGATAATACTTACACTAAAATAGTAAAATATAAAATTTAAAAAATAAGTAAATAAATAATAATAATAATGAAAATAAATTAAATAAAATATTAATGTAAAACAAATAATAAAGCTAAAATAAACTAAGGTAAAATTTAAAACTAATAACTTATATCCTTTCACCTACCATTATCAGGATAGCGTTTACAAACAAATATTAAACTCAAACATTTCTAGTAGTAAGAGCACCATTTTACTTTACATATAAGCGAAAAAAAATAAAAATAAATAAAAACAATAATAATACCAATGATAAAGCAAAACCCATTAATATAACAATAGTAATGCTAAAATGACTTAAAATGATTAATACAGAATAGCAAGAGACAAAACATTTTTTTTTTGTTATGGCTTCATTCACATACGTGTATGGAATATTCTGCCAATTTCAAGTAACATTCGGTTAAAAAAAGGCTTTTTATTTCCCAATACTTGTGGTACATAGTGGAGAAACCACGAAGGAGATTGGAAAATATTGAATTTTGTGAAAAATTTTATTCCTTAGTTATATTGTTTACCAGCACCTAAAACAACACAAAAGGATAATATATATTTATTTATATATGTTATAAGTTAGTGGTTTTAATAATGTAATATTTTATAGTTTTATATTATTATATTTAATAAATTTACAAACAAACCAGACAAAAGGACTATTAACAAGGTTTAAAAAACATTCTACATTTAAGGGACGAGGAATATTAGCTGGGAGAACGTCATAAAGTTGATAAGTGAATCTGGGACAGGAGAAAAGTAAGTGAGGAATCGTACCTTCGTCTAACCCACATTCACACAGTGAGTGATCTCTAACCCTTAATTTAGCTAAGTGCACTGGAGTGCTAGCACGACCTATTCGCAGTCTGCAAATGGTCGAGGTTACTTGTCGGTTACTTTTTCTATATATAAAAAACCAAGGTTTTCGAGGAATATCTAATTGAATTGATGCATAATGTCTGCCTTTAATTTATTTAGATGAGGACCAAGAAGATTGCCAAGATTGGTAAAGGTGGATTTTAGCAAGACGATTTAAATCTTGTGGATAATTTTTCAAAAGGGAAATGGAGCTTGCTCGTACTGCTTGTTTAGCATATATATTTGCGTGTACATTGCCAGTTATGTCAGAGCGACCCGGAATCCAAACTAATAATATTTGTATATTCTTTTCATAGCAGGAAAACAATAATTCTCGAATTTTAAAAATGATTGAGAACTTACTCTTACTTCGAAAGGGGTTTTCTTTAATTGCTTGAAGGCAACTTAATGAGTCTGTCAGTATTATTGTTTGTCGGATATTATGGGATTCGGCAAAAAGTAATGCTTCTAATATAGCAACAGACTCTCCTGTAAAAACTGATGTCATGGGGGGACATTTAAATTGAAGTATAATTTTATATTTCGGAATCCAGCAAGCTACTCCGACGTCACCGTCATTGGATAATTTGGAAGCATCTGTATAGATGGCTGTGAATTCAGGCCACTCAGAGTTAAAAATCTCATTAAATTTAGTGTTCGCTTCTACAGTCGTTTTATTTAAACCTAAATTTAGAATAATAGGAGGGGAATAGGTCAAAGCCTTAAAAGGAATTGAGAATATAGGAAGTTTCGGTGAACTATGAATCGGGTGGGGAAGGCAAATAAATTTACGGAAACTTTTAAGAAGGTCTGGAATATTTTGATTAGGACGAATGATATCATTTAATTCGTGCAAGCGATTTATTAAAGGATGAAATGTTATTTGAAAAATTTTAGAAATGAAACGGTCGCTCAGATATTGACTTCGTAATTGGATAGGAGGGTCAACACATTCTAATTGTAAAGCATTAGTGGGAGAGGATTTCATAGCACCTAAAATTATTCGCAAACATTTGTATTGAATTTTGTTTAATTTATTAATTTCTGATTTATTTATTGCATTTAAAGTAAATAATCCGTAGTCTATATGACTACGGACGATAGTGTTATATAATATTTTTTGTGAGAAGGGATGAGCACCCCACCAAACACCTGATAGAGAGCGAAGGATGTTAGATCCTTTTTCACATTTTTTAATAATGTAATCTGTATGTGCTGTTCCATTTAACCTTGAGTCCAAAACAATACTAAGAAATTTGACTTTATTAACAACAGATATGTGTTGATCTTCATAAGATATGTTGATAGAATTTGAACTGCAATATAGAGCTAAATGATCAGCATATTGCAAAGAACTACACAAATTTTCAACAGAGAGATCAAGGTCATAAGTGTAAATGTTGTAAAGCAAAGGATCCACAGCGGCACAGATCCTTGGGGAAGACCTTTCCAGACCGTTTTTGGATGAAGGCAAAATGAAGAAGATTGAATGTGAATGGTTCTAGGGGATAGAAAGTTTAGTATGATATGAATTAACCTCACTGGAATATTCAGCTGTTGCATTTTCTGCTTGAGTATCGGAAGTAAAACATTATCATAAGCCGCTTCAATGTCAAGAAATAATCCTACAAGACTAAATCCTTTTGCTAAATGCCAATTGAATATCTGTATTTAAAATACCCAAACTATCTGTGGTGCCTAAACCTTTTTTAAAACCAAACTGAGATCTAGCAAGTAAACCTCTGCTTTCAATTATCTCACTCTAAACGGTTTTTAATTAAATGTTCCAACTGATTCGTATCCAAATTTAATAATTCAATCTCTCACAAACTTTATCTCTAACCTCTCAAGTGTGGCTATCCCAGAACGACACTTGAAAGGTAATCATTTCATTTATTTCAGTTCTGGCTTTTATTACTTTAACTTTTTATAATAAACAATATATATGAAAACGAATAGCTGAATCCTTCTAAACTTATTTTTCTTTTTTTAATTAATAATAATAATAATAATAATAATAATATCAGGACAAATTACACACATTGATCTAACCCCTAAGTAAGCAAATTATTTGCTTGTGTTAAGGGTGTTAGACAACGATACAAATACATAGAAATACATATATAAATACTGAGAATATATTTAATAAACGACCAAACCCAGAAACACAGACATCTATGCTCATCACATAAATGCCTGTCTCCCGCCGGGAATCGAACCCGAGCCCCATTGCGCCGTGACACGTTAGGCGTCTGCGCTAACCACTCGACCAACGGGGCGGTTATTATTTTTATTATTATAATTAGTAGTTATTATAATTAGTAGTAGTTGGTTATTATAATTAGTAGTTAAAACACACCTTAAGAAACACAATGACAGTACTGCAAATAAAGTTTGTTTCAAAACGTGACTATTTACCACATGAACACTTTTACTACACTACGAGAAAGTTGGATGAAAGATCAAGGATAGAATAAATACAATAAAATAAAAAAACAAATAAAAAAAGTATGCAGGTTTCATTTTTAATAAATTAACATTATTTTTGTATCAAAACAATTTAATTATTCTCCATTTCTTTCATAATGTTGATCATTCGATTGAAAACATTTTTTTTGGCGTCAATTCCCCACACGAAGTCAAGGTGGCTGAAAGTTGGCTGGGCCATTTGAAACTTTCCCAAACAATTTGGTAACTCATAGAATAATCTGTTTACATCAGTAACATGAGCCAAGGGATCTTTTTGTGCGTAATGCAAGAAAACTGGAGCAGTTACTCTGCCCAAGTTATAACGAGGTGGAGTAATCTGGCGATACTCTCTTAAGTTTCGGAGCGCGCCATGGTCATAGCGTCTGAATCCTTTTTTTGCTATTCCTTGCCCATAGTGCGCCAACTGTCGTAATGCTGCTCCCGCAGGTACGTGTCCTGTTATCACTGGCAACATTGTCTGTAATACATTTCGAAATATTATTATGAACCTGGATAGCTTTAATTAATATCAATTCGTAGCATTTAAGTTTTAATACCGCATTTAACTGATCCGGATTTCTTCCAGCTATCATGAATAATATATTGGTGCAGAGAAACTGTAGCGGTTTACCGTCAGCGCAAAGGCTTAATCCCAATGACGTAATAAAGTCACTTCTTTGCATCAACTCACTCAAACCTATTGCGTTACCCAAATCCTAAAATATAGAATTACCTTTATCAATATTTATACAAGTAAGGAACGTTTAAGTGATAGAATTTTAGAAAAATTACCGCCAGTTGTAAAGCATAAGGAGAGATAGCCTTTAATAGAGGGTTCTCGTTATGTGCCATGTAAGCTACGGGTGCCAAAGCATGCATTGATATAATTGATTTTTATTGTATTCTGGTCTTAGAGAACCCAACACCCAAAAACTTGTAGTGCCTTGCGACAACCCTATATAATGCAGTTTTGACTGTCCGGTATGTTTAAGAGCGTAGTCGATCATGGCTGGCAAATCCATATTTCCAATCTCATCCCAAGAGAACTGCCAAAAATCTGAGTTTGTAATTGCATCAGGGTTTAATCTAACATGTTTCCTTGAATAAAACGTCCCACGCGCATTGCCCATAGCCTTCTCCAGCCCATAGCCTTCTTCAGCTAAAATATAAGCTGAAACATATTGTCTTACTTAGATAACAATTTATAAGAGCATCTTATGAAAATCAACATAAAATACTACAAAAAAATAAATACTACAAAAAAAAAAAAAAAAAAAAATACCTAAACCACTTCCAGGTCCCATTAACACGTTTTCCGAGGATGATGACAGCAAACCATGCATGAGAAAAACAGCCTGCTTTTTCCCGGGTTTGTTATTCGCGTCCCGACCGTGGGGGATACGATGCAATCCCAGTATCCATCCTTAGTAGTTACAGAGTGCTCTTCAAAAGGATAATTGTATTTTCTTACTAGATCCGGCTGGAAATTGACATTTAAAAATTAAAATATTGCTTCAGGAATACCTATATAAGTATTAAATCATATATAGGTATAGATTGTCTGCATTATATTTTTAGGGTAGCAAATGCGCAGACAGCAGACGGGAGAGGCAGATCCGACGCCATGCTTGGAACACGTAGGGGAGAAGAGAAATAAGACACAAAGAGAAGGATTGCCAGTAAAAAGACAGCTACTTCACTAATATAATCTTTGAAAATACTCCTCCATCATCCTCTGCTAAACTTGTCCGTATAACAAACACAGCTAAAAAGTTACATTAGAAAATCCTTAATTGTCAAGCGATTTTTAAGGGAAATATTACTTAAAAATATTTTCTATGTAATTTTTTTTACTTACTACATCAAGAGTAGCATCTTCTAATATATTGTCAGAAATACGAGCGCCGAATGCATGAGTTCTGACCAACTCTTCGACGTAGTCGGCGTTAGGCGCCCGACGGGCTGCTGTCAGCACTAGCACGCTGCAAAACAGTAAGATTCTATACAGCATTCTATTTTTGCACTGAAGTAATCGACGCTAATTTTACTTTTTTATAATATACATTAAAGATAAAACTTTGTCATGTCAGATAATCTATCATACTAGGTACTATAATCTCAATCATAGCTAATCTCAAAAACATTTATTTTTATCTAAATAACTACACGTCTTTCTTGAAAGTGTTTGTTTATTGGTTTGATCAGACACTTTCAAACTCAGAACAGTTTTGATAAAAGATGAAGGTGGATCTTAGTAAAATATGAATTAAAATACAAATTCAAAATTCAATTAAAATAATTAAGAATAACTTCTTGTCAGTATCAGAATTGACAGTTCTTTAATACATTTAATGTTATTTTAAAATCTGCATCTTCCTATATCAAGCAATATGATATTTTAGAACCATATAAATATTGCAAAGTTCAGACAAGAAAATTGAGTCTATAGAGAAGCCCTTTCCTGATCTTTTCGCCGGAAAGCTATGAAACCCCCGACTATTATCTACTTAACCCCTTATTTAAAAACATAATATTTATCGTTTTTTGTTGCATAAGTCAAATCAGTAAACAAAAAACCATTATAGAATAAGAATTATTACATGAAAAATTTAAAACGAAGATACTTACTAAGAAATATTATTAATCTATAGTTTCTTGCCCATTTATTAATAATATTCGTGTTTGGAAAAAATAATCAATCAATAAATTACATGAAAACGGTATATTCAAACTAAGGCTTACCATATAAAGGTTTTACAACACAATAAATCCTTCATACTTTAAATCTTCAACGATAATATGTATTTTTAATAATAATATTAAAGGGCCTTCAAATAAAACGGTAGTATTAAAACATGTCATATAGGTACATTTATTATTTTTGATTTCAAGCTAAGATTATTCATTATTAATTACTTTTTAAGTTCTGATTAATTACTGATTTGATCTACATCTGATTCACTTATCTTATTAATTATAATGATATTCAGCTGTTGATTGGATAGTATTTGATTGATTTTGGTATAATGGATGGGAATTTGTGAGAATCATAATTATTTTTCACATTTTGGTATTGTTATTACAGAAAAGTATTTTTTTGGGTTTGTCCGTAAAAATTAGAGAACATTCCGAAATAAAAAGTAGCCCATTAGTAGATCCCAAATTGATATAAACAAATCAAACTCCTTCGAAGTCTACCTATATTTTGGGTAGGATGTTCACACAGAAGAGCAAACATAGTAAAAATGTGTTCCATTGCTTTAAAACAAACTACTTTGATTTTTTTAAAATATCACTATTGTGTCGTTCGGAATAAAGGACGCAGTCAAAGAATAATTCAACTTTTCTAGGGCTATTTTTTCAGCATCTTTTGTGCAAAGTTTAATATTTTTACGGCAATTTTTTGGCGCTTAGAACCCATAGTAACTTTGCTCACACTTAAATGACTATTATTCCAACTGTCACAAAATTTAACTATTTGGTATAGTGTGTCAGGTAACTTAAACCAATTGCTTTTTTTTATAATAAAACAATTAAATCATTTTATTCTCAAAAATTTTATATCTAATCAGCATTAAGAGAATTTTGCCTTTTTAGTCAAAGATTCGCGTATACCGCTTGAAACATTTATTATCACTTTAGCTTATTATCACATTGAGGGGCTTACTCGTTTAAAACATTTAAACTGTTTCATTCCATATTTGTAAGCCATTTCATATTGGTAATGTTTAAAGCCTATTCAAAACATTTCATTTCTCGTAAATATTGTTTTGAAATGTTATTTAAACCTAGATGATGATGCAAAATTATGAATATGTTTGATGTGTGACGTTATCTCTGGTAACGATGATTTTCTGTCTACCTGCTGTAAAATAAATAAAAACAACTTTCGTTGCTACTGTGCATGGAAAATATAAAAAAATAATAATAATGGGGGGACCTTTATAACAGCAAGAGAACCCAAAAACAAGGTTTTCATTCTGTCTGTTTGTCTGTATGTTTGTGCACGCTAATCTCAGAAACGAATTAACCAATTTGAATGCAGTTTTCAGGAATATGTTGTAATATTCTTCACTTAACATTTAGTATTTATTTCATCTAAATCAGATTTTGATAAAACGTACCCTTTGTACTTACCAATATATGTAAAAACTATAAACCTTCAAAAACATATATTCTCGAAAACTGCATCCAAATCGATAAATCCTTTTCTGAGATTAGCATGCACAAACATACAGACATATACAGACATACAGATGAATAGACAAAATGAAAAACATCTTGTCTTATATAAAGGTCTCCCAATATGAATTTTCGAAAATATTTTCCATGTACAGACAGCAATCAGTAACAGTTTTATTATATGTATAAAGATTTATTTCTGGAACACTTTCAATACATACATCTTTAAATAGAGTGAAGAGCGTGTAATGAAAGTTAAAAACTAAATGTTACTCAGAGTGACGCTCAATTTCTAGGCATAAAAATTTACATTATTATTATTTTTTCGTGTTGCGTGTGATATATTATTGTAATAATGCTACATATAAGATTGTTATTGTATAGTCATTTGGTATGTAATATTATTATTTATGTAACTACATAACACCGTTGACAATAAATGTGAGAAATATTGTAGTAGAAATATTGTTGGGACAGGTGGAATGTCCACAACACAAGGATGGATACCTACCGTGCGTCGGAAAGTCCGGTGATGGAAGTGGGCCGGGGGAATTAGGTCGTGTAATTCCTGGGCACACCCTCCAAAATATATCCTCTAGAATACTGAGAGGCTAGCAATCTACGCCTGTGTTCAAGGCTGTGGAGGTGGGCTGCAACCAAATCTGGATCGCCTAAAAGCCTCTTTGCTCTCCTCTCAATTGAGTCTACAATCGCAAGGTGAGTGACCACAGTACTCCACACACGCCCGGATCTGCTTTGTATAAAACAAGAAGCTATCCCGGTGTAAAGTCTGTCGGATCGTCGCAAGAACAGCAAACTTTCCTGCACCTGCTCTTGCTCTAGACTCAATGCACCGACCAAAGTTGAGGTTCCAGGAAATCTCTAAGCTAACAACCGGAGCCGGTCACTGTATTCCAAGGATACATTCTGGAAAGTAGGAGCCAAGGTGAAAGGGCTCCTTTTGGCGGTAAACAGACACTTCTGCATTTTGGTGGCGTTGAATTTGACAACATTGGCACTGCTCCATGCGGAGACCTCCTGAAGTTTGTCACTCAAACGTAGCTCCATGACTTCTCTTTCAGACTGTACTTGATCTCTACTAGCCCGAGTACTCAGCAGATATCTTTCTGCAACAGAGCTGTAGTCTGCATACCCATAGATACCGGGCTTCAGCAGATTGTTAATGTGCGCCAGAAAAAGAGTTGCAGCAAGAACGGACTTCTGAGGTGAGTCGGGCATTTATTGTCAAGGGTTCCGAAGAACACCCGTCAACATCTTCTTCTTCTTCTCTCTTCTTTGTACTTACATCCGGAGTTTTGCAGTATGGATAATCTATCATAGCCATGTCCGTCCTTCTCAAGTAGATACCTACTTATAAAATGACAAACAGTAAAGGACAATTTTGATCTACATTAAACGGCCAACTAATATACTCATTTATATGCTGCCAGCTAATTAAAAGGGATCAAAAAAACATGAGTCGAGACAGCCGTTTATAACCGGGTCTTGCGTCAACAATTAAATACGTTTTTCTCTAAAACTTTTTGGTATATCGAAATAGTGTGACTTTTTTGTAGATCTTAATAGGAAAAATACTCCACTGCTTACATTATTTTCATGTAGTACTTACTATTAAGGCAGCGCATGTACGAAACGTCTCAACGGGTAGAATTTTATACGCATTATTTAATTATATTTAAATATATTTTATACACATTACAAATGACCTAAGAATGTCCACATAAGCTATATATCTTCATATAAAATATAAACTCTCATATAAACTATATATATATATATATATCGAGAAGAAGCGTCAAGATATGATATGTTTTCTTGAGACATTACTAGTTTGATAGAGCGCTGACGTGAATGTTCTGGGCAAACTTTGTATGTTGCTGAGTGATTGCCAGTGCATAACAAACATTTAGTTTTAAAAAAAAATATTGTCTTAAAATTTTTAACAGTTGTTAAAACTCAAACCGGGCTATTTCATTAAAACAGAACACTTACTGAGTACAAAACTAGAACTAGAAAATATTCGCAATGTGAGAATAAGACCAGACGAAATATCTTATTTTACGATCACTTTAAAATTTATGTGAAACCTTTGGAATTTATATTTTTAATTTTATCTAAATTAATAATCATGTATACTAAGTGTCAGATGTGTCAAATCCCGCCCGTGTTGATTAACTTTTCATTTTATATTTAGAATAATATTATGATGTCTCTTGACATCTTATTTATTATTTAATTTCAGCGAGACGCTTTTTCTTTATTCATTTATATTGAGCAATTCAGATCGTCCTACGCTAGTGTTATTTATTTTAGTTTAGAAAGAAACAGTTTAGTTATTCTTGTTCATGATAGGTGTAAAAGATTTTGGCTGTGGTTGAGCTAGTGTTAGTAAATGAAGTGTTGTCACTGCAGTGGTCGGGAAGCTATTTCCATTTTATAGCTTTATAAGTGAAAGGTATTAAGAAAAAGGTAAAGTATCAATCCAAAAATATTGTTTATAAATGTGAAATGCTAATAATTTACTTAATATCCTTTACATATTTTTTAATTGATACATGTATTTTGTAGAGTAATAAAAAAAGGTCAAAAAGAAAACTTAATTAATTAAAACTATTTTAGAATTATTTATTGTTATTTTTTTTTTAAAATGTAGATAGAAATATACCAACAATTCAAACACAAATAACGCTTAAAACATATTACGGACGAAAAAGCAATTTGCAATCAAATTGAACAAAGTTTCATTTTTAGATTTAAATTTTGGTCTTAGAATCATCATTTTTACAAACAACCTATCAATAGGTTTTAAGTAAAAGTGACTGGAATTGGTGATATTATCTTCGTTAAAAAACTGCTTTTCCTTAAAAAACATGTCCTTATCTTAGATATGTGGTGCAAAGAAAGCGCGCACCCTTTGGGTTTGTGCGCATACTCATTTAGTGCAGTGCACACAGGTTGCAGTAACCGCCCCCGTAATATATTATATTTGTAATATAACTGACATTTACCGGACACCTTCAAGTGACTTTTATTTCTTCCGAACACTAAGTGAGAACATATCACGTCACAGATATAAAACGAAATCTTTTTGAAAAACTTTGAAATCACGTTTATTAACCTTAAGCTACGGCATTAAATATTCTTTTCATGAAAAACACTATTATATTATATTCAAAACATCGAATAAACAAGAGTCTTTGTATAGTTTAGTCCCGTATAATCTGATAAGAATATTTTTTGAAATATATGTAATAAGTATTCTAAAATTTGTTGTTTATATTTAATACTATTATATGTATGTGTAGTATGAATTCATTTATCATTGGCAATTATGATAAATATTGTTATACTGATAAAATAAGCACTATCCTTAATAAAGGAACTTTTTTTTTTTTTTTTTTTTTTTTTATCGTTGGAAAAATGCGTTTCCGCATCGTCACCCAGGCCAGGAAGGCAATGACCGGGCGGTATGTGCGGCACCCGGCTGCCATGGGACGTCACGGGATCGCTTTCGCACTCACCGTGACGCCCCGGCGTAACTCCTCCGTATAGGGGTACCACGGGCAACCAGTGTACCCCTACCTCATAGACCTAGTGCGATGGCGAGAGAGGTCGCCCCCCCCTCTCACCTAGGCCTACGGCTGGGAAGGAACGGGCTGAACCCTTCTCCTTCGCAGTCTCTCCCGCTGAAGCTCGATGTGACTATGTTGCCATAGCCACAGCCGGCTCCGTGCTGGGCTCCGCGCTCGAGGGTTTCGCACCAGGTGCTAATCCTCGAACTCGCGGAGCCTTGCACACTCGGCTCCCCAAAAGGTGGGTTGCTAGAAGGCCTCGGTCCGCACAGACCGCGCACCGCAACATTCTGGTGCAAGTGGCTCGGGTATGCCCCTCACCACCGCACCGGAAACAGGCGGCGTGTCGGTCGACCGCGGACGGGCAAGCCGCACGCACATGCCCAGGTGCAAGGCACCTGTAGCAGCGCAGCGGCTGCGCCTCCAGCAGCTCCACCCTGGCTGAGCTCCACCCCACCAAAACTCTCTCCGCGTCGACCAACGATTTAGCCGCATCGATGGGGAGACGGGCAAAGGCAACGCCCTGGTCCCCATAGTCACCCCGACGGATCTCCCCCACGTGCAGGGCCTCGCCAGGGCAGTCAGTAATGCGACTAATCGCGTCGACCACATCGCTTTTCGTGACAGAGTCGTCCAGGCCTTTAAACCTTACGGCCACACGCCCAACGGGCCGGACGACATCTGCCACCCCACTCAACACTGGGCGAAGTTTTGCCGCCAGTGCCTCCGCCTGCTCGGGAGTGCCCTTAGGCAGCTCCAAGAGCCTCGCTCCTGCTGCCGAGCGACGAATCCTCAGCCCATCTCTGAGGCCGATGTCGCCGAGATTAACCATCTCGGCGGCACGCCTCAGAACATGGGCGTAGGTCACACCCGCCTCTGCCACCCCGCTCTGCAGCTTAAGTAAAACCGCAGGAGAACGTGGTTTAGGCAGTTTCGGAAGACCCGATTTCGTCCCGTCCGTCTTCGCTTTCGCCGAAGACTTCCCCTGCGAACTGGCCCTGGGAACTACTGGCATTTGGGGAGGGCCCTTCTTTTTCCCCTTGCCTTTGCCACCCCTACGGACAATCGTGGACCAGGCCTCGGTTGTGCCGGGGGCCTTTGAGGACGACATCTGCAGGATCGGCGATTGACACCCCTGCTGCAGATTGTCCTCTTCTGGAACCGCGACCGGCTCCTTCCTCCTCCTGTCAGCCGCGAGCGGCGGCCGATGAATCCGCGCCGGGAGGAGACGCTCCTCTAGTCCTTCAAAGCGGGAGTTAATAAAAACTCCCACCAAGGACAATACGGAGCGCCTCAACCCCTCGATCACGCCTTGATCCACCGACCGTGACCCCGACTTCAACCCTCCCGGAGAGACGGCGAACCCGGAGGAACCCACGGAAGCACGAAGCTCCGCGAACTCCTTTCGGACCTTCAGAATCTCCTCCCTGAGGAAGGACACCTCACGGCTGAGACGCCGTGACTCCTCAGGCTCCCCACGCGACGCTAGGACGTCGACAACATCCAAGAGGCTGTTGGATGCCTCTTTAAGAGCCTTAACCATGGTGCCCTTCAGGTTAAGGCTCTTCTTGCAAACCTCATGTATAGAGGCCGCGCTTCGCATCGCTATGCTGCGCAACTCCTGCGCTTCAAGGACGGAAGAAGGCCCCAGGTTGGGAAGCGCCTCCAAGGACAAATCGTCCTCGGAAACCGGCGCACTCTCAACCGGAGCCTTCCTCGTCCCGCGGAGGGCCCGAGCGCTCAGTACGCGCTCAAACTCGGCCTCCTCCGCCTCCTCCTCCATGGCCCGCAACTCGGCCCTGGAATGGGCGAGCCCGCTACCGCGACCTTTAGGCGCACCCCGTCCACGCCGAGCGGTGTTGCACTTAGCCACTGCAACACCGGACTCGGGATCGGACTCGGATGCGACCTCGGGGGAACTGTGGATCACCCCATAGGTCCGCTTACGTCCAGCGAACGGCTGTGGCTCTGACAGATCGTCTGAATCTGTCAGAACCACAACCGGACTCTCATCACCACGCCTCACACTGATTTTCTTTATCCTGGTGTGGTGTTGACCAGGGCAGGGACTCCTGCACGTGAACGGTTCTTGCCCCCCCCAGAGTACGAGGGGCAGACGGCAGCAGCGGCCGTGCGGGATTCACCACCCGCCTGGGGACTCATTTTAGAATCGTTCTTTTTCATTGCGTTTTGGGCGCTCTCGTCCTTACTCAATCCATTGGCAAGCGCCGAACCGCCGAACCGACACAAAACAAAGGAAAAGACAAGACGAAGACACACGAAGAAGAAAAGACGAAACAACGACGACACAAAAGAAAAAGGGTGATTTTTTATAGAGGTTGTCTTCCTCACAGCCAGATGAACAGAGCAAGCTCCGTCCGTCCAGCCCTCGTTCCCGCTCAGTGCGGACTTCCGAGATCTTGTGGCCGTGCAATGCTCGCTCCGAAAAGCAAGCAGCCACATTTGCTAGTAGCTGTCCGCGTCGGCCGAAGCCGGTGCCCCCCATATCTGGGGGGACCCCCCCAAGGTCTTCAAGGTTACGTCAGTAGTTATGAAATAATGTTTCGGTGTGATACAAAGTATGTAAATGTATGTTAAAATACGTATATTGTATAAATATGTATAAGTATTAAGCATATTTATAAAATATATTTCTTAACAATGTATTTATACTTTATGCAATTCGACAATAGTTCATAATTTGGGGTCCCATCTGGAAACCCATTGGGATTGGATGTGTATAAAACCTTTAGAGAATCATCTACTTCAATTATATAATTATATCAACTACATATATCTAATTATCTAAAACTGTATTACTTTTTATTTATTTTTTATACTAGGTTAGTGGCCACTAGGTATACCGCCCACCTGATGTTAAGCGGTTACCGTAGCCTATGAACGCCTGCATCACTTTTTGTCAATCTTTTGGTTGGTAACCTTTTAAAACATATATACTCCCATTTTGAACAATTATATATTCATATGATTGATTTGAAACTATAAATTATTTGATTTAACACATACGGTTTCAAAATTTCTTTTGTTATCTCTAAATGATATTATTTTAATAGAATGGAATATACTTGGCTTATCAAAAAAAAATTGACTATATTTTTTAAATAACTACGAATTGTATGTGCTTAAGCTAAATGCTATCATTGATATTAACTTTCGATGATAAGATCGTGTTTTCGTTGTTTTATCTATGATTTTAACAATAGATTTATTAATTTTGATAGATTCAATGGCAAAGTTGTATCATGCCATTGTTTATCGTTTAAAAAATGCTACTTGTGAATATAAGTTACATTTATTATTTTCATACAGCAAATTTGAATATATTGTCATTAAATATTATAAACTCATATGAAACAAGTTACTACATTCCAGTATGTTTTTAAAACAACTACATAAACATTTTTTGTATTTTGTGTAGTTTTTAAATATACGACGAGTTCCATAAAGTATATATAATAAACTAGTTACAGCGCTCGATGTATCATGAATGATACATCGAGATGATGTAATTACATATTGCTTAAAGATATATTTTGAGACGAAGGTCAAGTAGGTTCAAAAGCAGTATAACTTCAAGGTCATTTTGAAGTAAAAGAGCCAATTGCCTTCCCGGATAGCTTTACTCCGTCATTAAGTAGTTTCAAACAATCACAGACTCTGTTGCAACTCCGGTAAACTTAGATTACAAATTTCGGAGAATAATAAGTATTGCTGAGTTTGAATACTAATATCATTTCCACGCCGTAGACGTATGGTAAGAAAGTTATTTATTGTTCATAATATGATTTTGTTTATGTAACATTCAAACTTCTTTCTCCTATATCTAAACTCTTATCAGAATGCTTCCCAAAACAACAGCTAAATGTAACACAACTTTTTATACACCACTACTCCTAATCAATATCATATAATAAAATGTAAAACTCTCACTTTCGATCGACAGCACAGTTATAGGAAGATATCTGTCGGGTACTCGGGCTAGAAGAGATCAAATACAGTCTGAAAGAGAAGCCATGTCGCACCATGACCAACTTTGTCAGTCAAAGGTGGCAACGTTTGAGTAACAAACTTGAGGCAGTCTCCGCATAGAGCAAAGCCAATCTTATTTAATTTAACGTCACCAAAACGCAGACGTGTCTGTTCAGAACGCAAAGGAGCCCTTTACCCTTGGCGACTACTTTGCAGCATGTATCTCTGAAATACAACCACCGTACTAAAGTAAAATATATTATTCACAAAAGTTTTTACAAGTATATACGAGTTACGGCATATAACTAAAGCATTTTATTTGGTGTGTAAACAAAATGTTATTACAAAAATAGTTTGTCGACAGCAAAACAATATTTTTTTCTGAGATAGAAGAAAATTTCTATTGTCAGCTTAACAATGAAATATGTAATTTTAGGTAAGTTTTTATTGTGTGACCTTTTTTCCATCCATAAAAATAATTTATAAATCCAATGGAATTTTATATTCATTAAACTGTTGTTATTGTTTACTCATTAAACTGTGTTACTTATGTTATGTTATTCTTACAATACAAAAGGTAGTAAAAATGAATCTTAAGGTAAATGTTAATAAATCTTAAAGTAAAAGTATATATAAGTGTAAGGTAAGGTAAGTGTAATCTTGGTAAATGTTTATTGTAAATTTAATTATAGTTGCTTCTAATTGAAAGTGCTAGTAACTATTTGTATGACAAATATAAACACATACAAGAAAACAGTTACAAATATCTACAAATATAAAAAAAATACCTATATGTTACCTACGTGTTATAGCAATTATTTAAGAATTTGTTTGTTTCTTAAGATGTCTTCATAAATTCATATCGGTCATCGACTTAAAATGTTTTTGTAAGTTTATAAACTTTAAACTTAAAAATGTCGTCACACCTATGATAAATGAAACAGCTCGTGATTATATATGGATATGTGTAGTAATAAATCAACATAAACGATTACAGTAACATGAAACATTCCTCAAACATTCACGTTCCTGAAATTACATTCAACGTTAACAAGCCTCAAATTAATTTAAGTCAAACAACGCTACCATTTTGCAAAGTGATCTCCTTTGCAAACATAATTAATAATTATTATTGTAATAATTATTCATGGGAGTGTGTCTAATAGATATAACTTTGAATAGATTAATTGATGGTTCAAACATAAAAGATATTGAGTATTTATTTTATTACTTTTATTAACAAATCATTGTTAGATTAGACAAATTAATATTATACTCAAAACGAGATGATAAAAAAGGAATCCAAATTTAAATTTCGAATATAAGTCAACAATTTCTTGCGCATTTTAGTGTCATAAACATGTTGCGGGTAAATCCCTAAACTTAATAACTTATTACGAAATGTTAGAAACTGCAGGTTACGATAAAAACGTTGAAACAAACAAAAAAGATATAATTTATAATATTTTGTGAAAATCATAGATCGTTTTTTGTGTCATAATTAATTAAATTCGGTTCGGTTGGGTTGGTTGGGTAGCATACATACACACAAATCAAAAACAAACATGAAATGAAAACTATTGTATAAATTTATTAACATCATTGCAAGGGAAAATATTCAACTCCGCTGTTACTTACTTTATTTATAGTTCATACTTTAATTAATTAAATACATTATATTAAAAAATATTCGACTTTTTGTTCCTCCCATATAAAACGCCAATTTGATTTGTAGGGACCTAATATTTACTTTGTTATCGACAATAACTCGCGAAAAAAAAATTGTACATCTTGCTTTCTGATTATTTTTATTTATTGAATATTACTTTAAAAAATATAAAAAAAAATTCGTCTCTCGTAAAAATCTTTTAAAAACTTAATTTAATATACCTAATACTTTTAAAATATTTTCGAACTCTTGAAGAAATAAGAGTAGATTTAATTTAGACGGAACGTATATTATTACAAAAGTTTCAAAGTTTTTTTCCTTATAAAAAGAATATTAAATTTCATTCAATATTTTTTTATTAAAGGTTCAATAAAAGATTTTCTATTATGCTGATACCTAACTTTTATTCGAAATTAAATTACAAGAATTTTTGAATATAACTATAAAATTATAAATATAAAAATGTAAGAAAGGTAATTTGCAAGCTCCACCACCTAATATTATTTGTACATACCTACATACATATTTACAAAAATAATATGTAGACTATATAGTATAATGGATTCATATCTTTACTTTCAAAATACTAAATAGAATTTTATCAAATTTTAATAATAGCTTATTGTCTTAGTCATATGTCGAATTCTTATTTCGGAAATTATATCATTTGAACTGAAAATGTAAGGACTTTATAAGATTATATGATATATATTTATATAGTTTCAATAATTATAAAACTTTCCTACAACATAAAATAATATTGTATCTTATGTTATGAAGTTATGTTAAGGTGCAGAGCATTTACATAAAATATTAAATCACAATAACACTCAGCTAACGGCTTAAAATCACATAAAATTTTTATTGGACACTATTGGATAAAACCAAATCATTACTATTTGATTTTGAATTGGAAAAAAAATGTGGGGTGAAACTTTATAATATGCTTCTTTAATACTGAGTTTTTACTGATTTTTATTGCCAAAACAAATGTAAATATACATAAATTGTGTCCTCTATGTAACTATTTATAATATAAAAATAAGCTTAACTTCAAACTTATCAAAATGTTTCAATGCTGGCTTTGGAAATACTTATGAATAAAAAATGAACTCCTTGATTTTAAAATTACCATTACAAAGAAGCATAAAATTTCTCTTACGTTTGAGTTTGAAACAAAAATGCACAAATGATCTTTTAATGTTTCATTTTGAAAAAAAAACCTAGAATTTATAAAAAAAAATATTACTTTACTTAAATTACTAGATGTTTACTTACTTACATTTATTAGATGTTTCCAGCGGCTTTCAGCCTTGTTATGTCGGAGAAAAGGTTTGTACAGTACTTTTTAAGGTATGAATTATTCCCTATATTTTTTTTATAATAATTGAATGTTCATATTGATCGGTTGAATAGTTAAGATGTAAAAGCCAGATAAACAAACAAATTCACATTCTTCTTTATAGAATTAATTATGATTACTCAAGAATAGATAAATATCGGTACAACATACAAAGTAAATATATATGCATATTTATTTTGTCATACATATTATATTATATCTTATAAAAAGTAGCCTATTTATAACCCTGGATGGCCAATTAACCAATGATCAATGCAATTGCATTTATTCTAAAAATCATGAAAATCCCTTGAGCGGTTTAGATTTTTCATATAAATTTTCATCACCTAATTCTGACACTTAGAGGTGGTTGGTTTTAGAAAAAAATGTGCTCCTTGCCATTAACTATCAAAAATATTTTCATATTTTCTACAACCTAGCTAAATGTAGTGTTAGTCATATTTATTTATAATAATTTAAATGGTAAATACATTGGAATTTACATGTTTTAGTTCATAAGTTTCAACAGTAGCGCCACCTACATAATTAATTATGGAATATTATTTAGTATTTACTGTTAAATGTTTTAAGAATTAGAAGCATAGAATATTTTAACATAATGTTTAATCTTTTATTAATTATTAGAACTTATTATAAGGTATAAATAATATCATCTGTAAGTTGGTTATTAAATTGTAAATTACCCTCGCCTAAATATTATAGTGTTAAAATATTATAAAACGAGTTGTGAGGGCTGCTCTCGCCCATTCTATTACAAATGGTTGTATATTAAACATTGAAGTGCAAGTACTGTGTATTACTGAAACAAGTCTTAACAGTAGTTAATATAATATATCCTATTCATTAATAGCAAGTACAGTCTTTCAAAAAAAATATTAAGAATACTTTCTACATCTGGTAAAAGTATTTAATTAAAAATTAATTGTTGAATTTGTACCATATTATCTATTCTATTTCTAATTAACATCCTATAAAAAGAAAGGATTAGTTATTCTACTAATTATTTTAATCTGTAAGATGTGTATTGTTGTTACTTCTTAACTTTAAGAAAATAATATTAGGAGGTTTCAACTATAAGTTAGAGAAGAAAATGAGACGTTTTCAGAACTTAATAGAGAAATTGTAAGATAGGCAACATCACAAAGCAAGGCACGTGCTCAAGGTTCTAATTTATTGTCCCAAAAAAGTCCTTGTAAAATTACAACGACCAAAGTTGCTTGTAGTATTAATTCGTAGACGGTGCGTCGCAACTTCGTAATAAGGTAGCGCTTACATACAGCATAATATAAACGCCTATTCTATATTTATGTGATTTTATTGTTATATTTTTCCCGAAAGTCTGTTTCTATTTAAATTACTAATGTAACTTTTGAACGATAAAGTTTTTAATTAAATACAAATTCCAATAAAATCGTATCATTTCTAACTTTAAAACTCATGAGTATTTAATAGTAAAGGGTTTACAAAATATAATAAATGATGTTAAAACAATAAGATTGAAAAGAGATTAAATTGCTTTTTTTGTTTCTTATTATATAATTAAGCAATTAATATTTTCTACCGCTAAAAATATTTCACGTAATAGAATAAAAACCGTATTAAAACCATGCTATATGGTAGAATGTACCTTTTATTTTTTTTTATCGTTGGAAAAATGCGTTACGCATCATCCCAGCAGCCAGGAAGGTGATGGCCGAGGGGAGATGTGGGACTACCCAGCAGCATAGATGACGCTGCCATTTTTAAGGCTACCCACTAAAAACCAACGGTTGACCTCATTGCCTTAGTGGGATCGCTTTCGCACTCACCGTGGCGCCCCGAATGGTAGAATGTACCTAACTCAACTGCGAGCTAACGACTTTATTTTTAACTGATCTGAGATACTCACGTAGGTACTCTGAATGACCAAATGTTATTTTTTAACTCTTTTTGAAGAAACATCTATGACGCGCATGCTTCTATACGACCACTACGTATGAGGCATCTTTCTGCTCACTGAGTAACTGATGATGTATAAAAGCTACAACTAAGAAAGGTTAGAGCCAAAAACAATCTATTATGGAAGAAAAAGACTTAATAAAGTTTGAAACTTTCTTAAATCCATTGAAGAGTTTCTTAAATCCCCTAAAGATTTGGTCGAAGTAAACATAATACTGAACATTCCCAATTCCTGTCTAAACCATATAAACCAACCATTCTCTATGTTAACACCTCTGGATCGTGCAACTATGTCTCTTTGTTGTCTTTTTCGGTGTTTATAAACACTACTTGCTCTCAAATCAACTCGTTGTATCACTTATATGTAGACGATTTTGAGATTTATCGCCTGTCTTAATAACATTTTTGAGTATCAAATACCTTTATATTAGTTTGGAAGTCCTAGTATAAAGCGTTAAGGTTACAAATCGTAGGATTATTAACAACCAAACTTTATCCTGAAAATCGTAGATTAGTAAGATGAGTCGAAAAATGCTTACAATCGTGGAATATATATTTTCTTATGTATTCCACCGATTTGTTTGCTTTTTGATAAGCAATCACAAACGGTATAATTTTGCTTGAGTAACCATAAGCAATGTTAAATAAATAATTTGTTTTTTGTTTAATTTTCTAAAGACAAAATGAAATAAGATATTTGGAAAACTAGCTTATGTTGAGGAATTTATACGAATAAAACTAGCCCTTAAAGCCCGAGCTAGTGTAAGACGATGCAAAAAAATGCAAAAAATATAATTAACGAGCACTAAAATGACCAAGCTATTTAAATAATTCCCTTTATTTATTTTTTTGCATTGTGACAATAATGTCCTAAACATACAGAAATTTATAAACGTTAAAAATCTTTTTAAAATATATTAGATAGGAGAATACCTTATGATTATGTTTACTTTACAAATATTGTTGTCGACAATTTTCAACACAAAAATTTCCAAAAGAGAACTTCTTTTGTTTCATATTTAATGCTTTTTTGTTTAATTTATAAATACTTAATCATTATTTTTAAATAGCTATTTAGACAGTCGAGTTTTCAATGACGTACATTTTGAAGTAATTATACTCATCGTAATAAATTTTCGTCAAGCGCAAATAACAAAAAAAATAAAATAAAATTAGCAAAAACCCCCGACATAAAAAGACCTCTAAAAAGGATAAAAATAATATTATTATGTACTTATTGATGTCGTAACTTCGGACCGTTTTACGTACGTTGACGACGCGGACGGTGTCTATTTTACGAAGTTAATCATTGAGGTTTTAGACTATACGACTCGATATCGTAATTTCTTTATTTGCCTTGGTAACTTACTTCAATTTTAATTTCTTCCCTTACTAAGCTGTCCCCCGACGCAACGACTTAAATAAGTACATATTAAATATTATTTTTATCAGTTTTAGAGGTCTTTTTGAATCGGGCGATATTTATCAGAATTTCAATTGGTATAGAAGATTCTGAAAGAAAATAATAATTTGGTAAGACATTTTTTTTAAAGTGTTCTATCTGTTGGGATAGCATGCTTGATTTCTCTTGTTAAAAAGTCTTTTTGTTAAAGTATGGTAGTATATCCTACGTATTGTAAAGAGTTATGGTCGTCAAGCACTCATAAACAATATAGAACTTTCTAATAAGTGCTCACGTCACGAGCATAATGAGTTGGCTAACTATCTGAAATCTAGTGAAGCCTTTTGTACTCTAGCCATAAGCTTATACCGACATCTTAAGTATTGTTATAATAAGTCAAAGGTTACTCTAAGGATTTATCATTTTAACCTTTTAACATATTTTTAATAACAATTTAAAAGCGTCTTACGTGAACTATAACTGCTATAATACTTCAGTTCATATTTAGTATAGGCATATGCTTATTTTTATTAATTGATTATAAACCTTTTTTTTTGTCCGAAATCCTCATGGTTACACACCTCAATCCAGGAGATGATGGAACTGGGTTATGTGAAACTCCTACTCACTAAACCTGACGGTTGCCGCTGCCATCATAATGGGACACCACGGGATCGCTTTCGCACTCACTGCGAAGCCCCGACGTGATCAACGGAGAGGGCACCCCGCAACGAGGAGCCCCTATCCCGTTTTTGCAGACTTGAAAGATTGTGGAGGGATCTCCTTCCTCCCACCCAAGTTGCTGCCTCGGAAGGGGGCCGAGACCCCATCTACCGGGACTTGGTTTCAGGGAATCAGGTGGGTAACCCAACTCGACCATCATCGACTTTGTCGAGCCCCGCCGCAGTAGTCTCCCCGAGAGGAGACCACCGATCGGGCCCCCTAGAAGAGTCTCAATACGACCCAGCGGGTTCAGCGGCTCTGGTCAAACCGCGAACCACGCGCCGGGCCGTACTAAAGCCCGTCTCACGTAGGGGGCCCAACGTCAAACTCGACAGGCCTTTACCGCCGGCCACAGTGATCAGCCGAGACCAGCAAGAAAAAGGCATAAGTTGGAAACCCACCACGCCCACGCTAATCATCACCAAACGCAACCATGGCGTCGCACTCGGCAACGATTAATCCGGGCAACGTCCCGGGCCGTCTCTCCACCAAACACGCTCTCTAAAGTGCTATCTTAGAAGTATCAGGAGTGATTCCGCAGTCAACCCCGGCAAAGAGGGCCTGCGCCCTCCTACTCTCGACGCCCAGGCCAACTTTCCAACGCGATCAAACGATAGAAAGAGGCCCGAGCCCCTCCGCAGGCATGCCACCCCGAAAGTTTACCTGCCTTGGCCAGCCATGGACCGGGCACAAATCCCCATGACCGACCCCCACCGCGCCGGGTATTAGCCAACGGGAAAACCCGACGGTTCACAATAACCGTTGTTGCCCAGGGAGCACCACGAGAGGGTACCCGGCGTTCGCCCCCCAATTGATTATATACCAACGCTATGCTACTTGTGTTTACATGTATGAGCTGTCGAAAAAAAATCTTATAAAGTAATTTATTATACAGTAGTAACGTTCTTTTCGTTTCCGTTGGCTATTTAAACCGAACGATATAAAACTAAAATTAATTGATAAACATTCATACACTAATATTAAATAGAAATACTCTTTGCACATACAAGAGGATTACAGTAAATCACTCGTTAATAATAATTAGCAGGAACTGCAGATCAAATATATCTTGAGTTTTACAGTACTAGAAATCTTCTTTATTTATTTATTTATTATTTATTATTATCCTGTATATTTTTTCCTTCAATTAATTGGTTGTCGGGAAGAAATTACTTGCCTTATCGCTAGGCCGCCAAATTTGTACCTTTTTTTTGTTTTCTTTCTGTGTTTTTTGTAATCGTTAATCTGGCTATATAATAAAGAATATTGATAATATTGACATTGATTAATACTTTAATGTACAAAATAAAATACAATGGGCGGACTTAATGCTAATGCATTTTCTACCAACCAACCAACACAGCTAACAGAAAATAAAACAATGTGGGTACACTATTGATAAACAGAACAGAAAACACTTAAAACTAAAAATATTATTGGTGCTATAATAAGCTAAAATATAGGTAATGTATAATAAATATATACATATATAACAATAATATTTATAAACTTTTGAATTCATAACATTTTTATTTATATTTTATAATTAAATCAAAAAATTAGAAAAGATTGATACGAAACTCTTCTTGTTAAAGCGAAGTTAATGAAATTAATTTAAGAATAAACTTTTTCAGTTAAAATAGTATAAAAATACTCATGTTTGATTTAAGTTATACTTGAAAATCAGTAAATATATATGTATATTTTATTAATTCCACCACAAAGTATTCAATTGATGTTTAGTAGTAGTGAGTAAAGTAAAAACATGTAGGAGTGGAAAAATTCACTTTAATTATCAAAAGATAGATTTAAGTAATATTTGGTTGTTCTGATACTAAAAGACCTTTTTATGCACCAAACTTTATGACAAACGAGAATATAAATAAAGTGCTTACATTTATGAAAACCTTGAACAGCACACTTACAATTTACAAATTACAAAGGAGACGGATTATCTTGGAGACGACTGTTTTTATTTCGACCAAACATAGCTAAGAATCATATCGATGAACATAGCTTTCGATTAAAAAAACTGCATTCAAATCCGTACTCACGTTTGGCCGTTACCTTGCCACAGACAGACACATAGATACACAGATCGTAAAGTCAATTTTAAAAACTCCTCTTTTTGAGTCGGGGGTTAAAATTGGATTTGTGCATAAAGAATAAGCTATAGTCGGTAGTACTTTTTCTCTGTATTATTAACAACAAGACTTTAAATATGTTTAAAATACAGAACTAAGAATTCGCTAACTCTATTTTAAATTTCGAAATAGAATTTATCGATGTTGTACCAACATTTAACCTATCTATACATATAATAAAATTGTCACTGATCGATTTCTGTAACTGGAAAATATTTAAAAAAAACATGATGCCTTTATAAGACATTTATAGAGAGAGAGCCTTTATGTATATGTCTGTATGTTTGTGCATGCTGATCTCAGAAGCGGCTTCACCAATTTGAATGCAATTTTCAGGAATATATTATCACAGCCTTCACTTAACATTTAGTGTTTGTTTCATCTAAATCGGTTAAGAAATAAAAATGTTATGTCAGTTTATGTCAATCACGTAATAGGTACCATAAAAATCTTATTATATACATTAAAAATATTTAAAAAAACATATCACGATGTGAAGTGATAACTAACAGAATCCATTTTCAGCATTTTAAAAATCTTTGTCTGTTTATCTGTTTGTCTTTTAGTTGTGCACACAACATGAAAAAAAAATCAAATATCATACAGGGGGACCTTTATATAAGCAAGAGAACCCAAAACAATCTTTTTTCATTTTGTCTGTTCGTCCGTATGTCTGTATGTTTGTGAACGATAATCTCAGAAAAGGATTAATCGATTTGGATGCAATTTTAGGGAATATATTGTCAGGGGATTCACTTTACATTTTGTTTTTTTTTAACAATCGGTTAACAAATGACGAAGTTAATAATCTCTTATTGTCGTGCCATTGCTGCTTACCAGTTTGGAAGTTTACATTGGTAAGTACAAATGGTAGGTTTTATCAAAATAGAAAAATCTATGCATACGAAGTTGCAGGCACAGCTAGTTATAAAAATAATAACATAGGTATTTAAATTTTAATTTTAATTTAATTATTTTTAAAAATACAAGGTGCAATTTTTGAAATTTTAAACTGAAATAATAATAAATAAAACCATTTTTTTTCATAACCGTATTATTAAATGGTTAGATTTCTTATTATATCTAGATAATTATAAGTTTTTGACAATCAAACTAGAGAAACAGCTCTTAATATGGTTAAGTAATTGCTGGTTAACTCTCAGCATAATCTTTCTATTAATTAAGATAAGAAACCTAGCTCCTTTATCCAACTGGTTTAAGTCGGACACCAAAGCAAAACCGCTAATTAATCTCACCACGCTATTTAAACAATGCTTTTAAAATTAGTTTCAGTCTGATTAGCTTTGAGTTTCAGTTTTGTAATGTGAAATGATGTAAAAAAATATTTTTTACATCATTGTAATAAGTGTGATAAATTATAATTTATCACACTTATTACAGAATACTATAAATTTTATATAAAATATTATTATTGTGATTAAAGGTCACTTACTTTACTAATATCGTATGGAAAACATCAAAAGACAGACTTACTCTTATACAAGATAATATAATATAAATAATTGTGTAACATAATGTAAACAATTACAATTATTGTGTAACAATAATTGTAATAACAGAGTTAATTCCATACATACATGTTTATAGGCCACCGTCATATAACTTTGAACATTTTGAAAAGATTATGGATGAAGTATTGTTTAAACTATCACATTCTAGTAAATAGATAATCATTTGTGGAGACTTCAATATTAATATTCTTGAACAAAATTCAATAAGTATAAAGTTTTTAAATTTATTCAAATCTTATAATCTTTTACACATGTTTATGTAGCCTACTAGAGTCACAACCACTAGTGCCACTTGTATTGATAACATTTTTACAAATGTTATTCCAAATTTTAAATGTTTATTACATTAGATTCTCACCACTATGGCCAATTTTTTAAATTCAGTTGTAGCAAGAGAGAAAAATCAAAACAAAAAATAATTTTTATACCAGTGACTGTAGAACATATCAAACAAATTAAAAGTGGCTTAGTACGCTATTTGCCCTATTAACTATAGACCAATTTCAGTCTTACCCACATTTACTAAGATTTTTGAGTAAATAATTATTAATCAACTTGTTGCATATTTCAGTAAAAACAATCTCTTACACAAAAACCAGTTTGGTTTCACTCTACAACAAATGCTGGTGTTGAGCCGTTACTAAACATATTTAAAGTCTGGGAAGGCGCACAGCATGCACTTGGCATTTTCTGTAATCTATCTAAGGCGTTCGACTGCGTTCAACAAGAAATCCTTATAAAATAGAATATTATGGAGTTAAAAATGAGTCCTTAGATTTGATTAGTTCATATCTTAATGATAGAATTCAAAAAGTTGATGTAAATGGAAAACGATCCTCTGGCCCTTTGATAAAAATAGGTGTGCCACAGGGCTCTATCTTAGGGCCTTTCTTGTTCCTCATTTACATAAATGACTTACCTCACCTAGTGAGGGAAAAACATGGGATAGTGTTGTTTGCTGATGACACTTCTCTTACTTTTAAAGTTAATAGACGGAAATCTGTTATTGACGATGTAAACAATGCTCTCTCAGATGTTGTACAATGTTTTAACGCCAATAATTTGCTACTTAATAAAAAAAAGATGAAATGTTTCAAATTTAGTTGACCAAATGTAAAAAATGTTAGAACCAATGTACAAATTAATAATGAGGAATTGGACTTGGTCAAATCTACTACTTTCTTGGCCATTACTTTGGATCAAAAATTGCAATGGGGTCCTCATATATTTGATTTGTCAAGCAGACATAGTTCTGCTGCATACGCGGTTAAAAAAATACATCGATTAACATATACGGAAACTGCTCGATTAGTTTATTTTAGTAACTTTCATAGCTTAATGTCTTACGGTATACTCTTATGGGGCAATGCGGCTGACATTGATACCACATTTTCATTGCAGAAGAGGGCTATTCGAGCAATATATAATATGAGACCCAGAGACTTTTTAAGAGACAAATTTAAAGAATTTTGAAAATTATGACTGTTTATAATCAATATATTTATGAAAATTTAATTTACGTTCATAAAAATATTTCATAGTTCAAGAAAAATTGTGATTCACATAAAATTAATGCAAGACAAAAATAAACTCGATATGCCCGGCACTAGGCTCCATAAAATAAGTAAATCCTTTAAAGGTTATTGTATACGTTTTTATAATAAAGTCCCAAATGAAGCCTTAAGCCTATCATTAAATAAATTTAAATTATATGTTAAAAATAATTTGATAAAAAAATCCTACTCTAGTGTAAAGGATTACGACGGTATATGCGAATAACTAGTAATCTCCGCAATTTGTGTTTTGTTCTAAATTAATTTTGCTTTATCTACCTGCTGCATCACACCGATTCCTTAGAAGTCACTTCTTGCGGTAGCATCGGGAGTCGGGTTGCCTCCCTCCCTCAAATATGTGCGAAGGGGGTGATGGCTGGCTCTTGTGTTATGCTCGTGAACGGGTGCTGCTTGCGGTGACTGGTTGTGTGGCAGGCCGAAGATTTATATATATTTATTTTTTCTGTTATTATTATTTCATTTTCATTGCCTGAAATTATTAGGCTTCATTTCCTATTAATTGCGACGGTTCTAGTTGTTCCAAAATTACATTTAAGATTGACGTTTGTGAAACAGTGATCACAATAACAAAAAATATATCCGGCTGAGTTTGTTGTGTGGTTCTTCTCAGACCAGGACGCGTTTGGAACCCTCATAGCTTAAACATTAAGATGGATAGTGATTTTACAGAAGGGCTTATTACGATAAATCTAGTATCGTAACTGACCCTTCTGTCACTTCCATGTTGACGTTCACAAGTGATCACTCATTATAATTCTAAGTGGAAAAGATATAAATAAATAAATAAATGAATCTATTAAAATATAATTTCGATGATATTAATATAAAATTTTATAAAATTTCTTACATCATATGCAGGACGTCTATTTGTAGTGTATCAACGCTTTTAATAACCAATGAAATATGGTTATTACGCATATTTTCACGAAATTATAATAACCAATTGTGCTGAAATGCCGTTCACCAAATTAACTAAAGCCAATTTAGCTGAACCCAAGAAAAAAGATACGTAGCACATTTTTGTTGTTCTTTGATAAGTTTATTCGTAACATCTAAGGACATTCAATTTCGGTTTGTAATGCCCGCGTAACTATTGTTGCGATTTATCATTGTTATCTAACTATCTAAAAAAGGTAAATCGGTAACTTGGACAACTTTTATTATCAGATGGCCGTTTGCGATATGCCACTTTAAAAACGAAAGTATAACATTGTGTAATTTTCTCGATGCAATGGAAAAAATTCAAAACTACTTAACTTTGCACTACAGTTTCATGCACTAAAATATTTGATTTCTTATATTCATTCAGATTCTGCAAAAGGATATAAAACATTTGGTTATTGCTAGCCTCTCAGGGTTCTTAATTAACTTAATTCTTCCGTCCCCTTTACATCATCGGACATTCCGACAAACGGCAGGTATTCATCCTTACGTTGTGAATATTCCTCCTGTCCGAATGAAGCTTTGCTTCGTCTTTTTTAGTTCGTACAGTGAACAACTGGAACTTCTTGCGGTATGTCATGAAAATTTATGTAAATAATCGTAAATCGGCTGGTTCTCACCTTAAACTGGGTGTACCACAAGACAATTCTTAGCCTCTTTTTATTTTTACTTTATATTAATGATTTGAGCTTTTACGTAAAAAGTCTATGTAATATTGTGCTTTCAGCTGATAATAAATTCAAATTCAAATTCAAAATATCTTTATTCAAGTAGGCATTTACACGCACTTTTGAATCGTCAATTACATTAAATTGGTCAGTATAGTCAGTCTGTGAGTAAGCTACCACCAGCTCGGAATGCTGTTCTGCTGAGAAGAGCTGGCCAGAAACTCAACAGTTGCTCTTTTTAAATAAAATTTAACAATGTTTGACTTATAAATTATAACATCAACCCTGCAAATGAGTCAATGACCCAAGTTCCACACATTTCGATCAATCAAAAACTCTTGAATGTTATAGTAAGATTTATTTAATAATATACCTTTAATTTTAGTTTTGAAACCAAGAAAAGGAAGATCTAAGATATCTTGTGGAACCTTATTATATATGCGTATACTCAAGCCCATGAAGGATTTCTTAACTTTTTGAAGTCGAAATTTAGGCGTTACGAACCTATTTTTATTTCTTGTATTGATTGTATGTCTGTCGCTGTTTTTTTTATAGTCATTTAAATTTTGGCGTATATATAGTAAGTTATTAAAAATGTATTGAGAAGCGACCGTTAGAATACCGATTTCTTTAAAAACTTCTCTTAGGGAGTCTCTAGCTTTTAAGTTACAAATAGCCCGTATAGCTCGTTTTTGTAAAATAAATATAGAATTAATTTCGGCAGCGCTGCCCCATAGTAAGATACCGTAAGACAATATACTATGAAAATAACTAAAATAAACGAGTCGAGCCGTATTAACGTCTGTTAATTGTCTTACTTTTTTAATTGCAAAGACGGCTGAGCTAAGTTTGCTTGCGAGTGTCGAGAGATGGGGGTTCCACTGGAGCTTTTTATCTAAAGTTATACCTAAGAAAGTTGTCGAGTCAGTCAGTTCTAACACTTCATTGTTAAGGAATAAACTACAATCTTGACTTTTTACATTAGGAAGTGTAAATTACATGCATTTAGTTTTTTTTAGTATTTAATGCCAAATTATTAATTTCAAACCAATGAAGAACACGTGACAGAGCACTGTTAACTTTGTCAAAATTAGCATTATTACGATCAACTTTAAAAATAAGTGAGGTATCATCAGCAAAAAGTACAATGTCACATAGTCCTTTTACGTAAAAAGGCAAATCATTAATATAGAGTAAAAATAAGAAAGGGCCTAGAATAGATCCTTGTGGAACACCCATTTTTAGATGAGATCCAACCGATTTACAATTATTTACATCAACCGTGTGAACTCTTTGATTCAAGTAAGAGGCAATAAGATCAAGCGCAGCACTACGCACACCATAGTGATTAAGTTTGCAAAGTAGTGTTTGATGGTCCACGCAATCAAAGGCTTTAGATAAATCACAAAACACTCCGATTGCATTCTATGACTTTTCCCATGCGTCGTAAATGTGCTTAAGAAGCGCGGCACCCGCATCAGTTGTTGATTTGCCTACCATATTGTTCACTATGCATGATTTCATTGCTACAAACAAATTCTGACAATTGGTTTAGTATAATTTTTTCGAAGATTTTACTTAAAATAGGTATAATAGAGATAGGTCTATAATTTCCGGGTTCTAGTCTATCGCCACTTTTGAACAAAGGAACTACTTTACTATTTTTCATTAAATCTGGAAAAGTACCGGTTTCAATACATTTGTTAAAAATTAAGGATAATTGTGGAGCAATATCATTTATAATACTTATTAGTAATTTTACTGACATACCCCAAAGATCACCGGTTTTTTTCATATTTAGATTTCTAAAAGTTTTAACAATTTCATATGATGTAACAGGTTTAAAAACAAAACATTTATTACTGACTCTTACGTTATTCGTCAATTCGACGATTGCATCACATGGTGAAGAATTTAAATTACGCGTGACTGTTAAAGGAATTTCGTTAAGAAAAGTCTCAAAAATTGCCGCCACAGTTGAATTTGAATTTATTTCAATATTATCAATTTTTAACGTAATAGGTCCATTAGCAGCCCTATTTTTCCCAGAAACACTAGATAAAACATCCCAAGTTGCCTTTATTTTATTTTCTGAGTTTAAGATTTTATTTCTTATGTAAATCGACTTAGCTTGTATGCAAACGGTCTTAAATATTTTAGAAAAAATCCTAACTTTATTCAAGAATACCGGATCTTGATTCCATTGCCTCTCACTATATAAATCATATAACTTATCTCTACTTTTATGTATTCCCACGGTAGCCCAATCACTAAATTTAAGTTTTAGGTATTTAGTCATAGTTTTTGGCTTAAAAACATTATTAAATTCTTGTAACAAAAAACCGAAAATGTTATTATATAAATTATTTGGATTATCATCGCTCATGTCTACTTTACCCACTGTTTGCTGAAGAGTATTCTTAAATGTTAGGACCCGGTTTTTTGTAATTGGTCTACAAGTAAACTTTTGGGGCTTTTCACTTTCGTGATTAATTAATAGAGAAAATTTTAGACCACAGTGGTCTGAACTTAAATTCGTCATTACTGTTTCTTCATAAATGTTACAGCGACAGAACACATTATCAATACAAGTCGCGGAAATACTAGTAATACGAGTAGGTTCAAAAAAGACGTTCAGTAAGTTAAAAGATTTAAACAAATTTAATAAACGTACACAAGACGAAGTTTCTTGTAATATATCTACATTGAAGTCACCGCAAACAATCACGGACTTGTTTTTATGACAAAGCTTAGTTAAATCCATTTTGTTTTCAAATTCATCAAAGTCACTAGAGGGGGGTCGGTACACGCACAAAATAATATGTTCATTGAGCTCAATGCAGGATAGTTCAATAATTCGCTCGACAGAGAGCGCCACTATGTCTGATCGAGACTTTAACACTACATCGTTACGAGCTAAGATAAGTGAGCCACCGCGAATAGCTTTCTCTCTACAGAACGAACTTGACAATTTATAATTTTCTACATTTATAATATTGTTATTCTTTGATAACCTAAGTGCTCTGTAATGCACAATAAACTTATATCATATTTTTGAACAAAGAGTTCCACTTCCAATTCCTTGCCACCTAAGCCTTGTATATTTTGATGGACAATATTTAACAACTTAGGCTTTGTCTTATCCATTAGTTTAAAGTGGAACGCTTATGTTCTGTCAGTAATACATTATTTAAAGTACATTTATTTTTCGTTATATCTGTTATAACAAAGTTTTTTAAATTAAATGCTACTAAAGTAGCAATTTGTTTTTTATAATATAAAGGCAGATACATTGTACCTTTTGTCATCCTAAACCTATTATAAATAAATTTATTTACATCAAAGTAAAAGAATGCATCACTATGACGGTATGTCAAATTATATAATGTCAAATTTAAATTATATATATATTTATTTTGTTTGTCTGAATAAGAAGATGAATATGGAAATGCACAAATTACAATTTTACACTTATTCTTATTATGTAATTTCAATAATTTTTCAATATTACTAATTATTTCAATTTTCTTAATCGACAAACCATCTCCATGTAATAGTACAATAGTACTGTTTTCAGTCAACTTTGAGTCAAAATTAATTATTTTATCTAAATTGTGCTGGTAACTAGCACCAGGTGAGCATATATTATGTACATTATTTAATTCCCTACTTAAAAGAGACCCAAAGCCCTGACCCAATTGGTCAGAAAAAACAAAGTAATTATGGTTGTGCACAACAGAGGACCTATTATTAATTTGATTTTTATTCATTATATTTATGTTTTAATTACTACTTTTAGTATGTATAGCCGAATCACCCAACACCTCAGAGTTTAGTTTAGAAACAACATTTAATTTTTCACTTAAACAATTACAGTTAACATAATTGTTAGTTAATGACTCAAACCGCTCTAAGTTATAACTACATAGGTCAACTAAATTACCTGTAGCTTCAATATGTTCCTTAATTTGATTCTGAGAAGATTCATATTTTTTACTTATTGAATGCAATGCAGAAGTTAATTGAGAGATTTCCTCATGCAAGTTTTGGGTGTCTCGCTCATACAGTGACCTACTCTCAATCATTTTCCTATTATAAACACTTACTTTTTTAATTAATGTGGAGCGTTCAATTTGTAAATTCTTTATTTTCTTTGCAGGAAACTTGTTTTTGATGAGATTATTAAATTTTTTTATTAATTTCTTAACCTTCATATACTTTTTTAATTTTTTATGACTTGAAAAGTATATGGGGTGCACAATACTTGACTCATCTTTTGTTAGATCAATTATAGTAGAATTAACATTTATGAAATTTGATTGAGTAGGTTGTGAGTTGCATTCAACCAGCTCCTCATATAAGCTATGAGTATGCTGACTTTCTACATTTAATTTGCAGGTTTCTAGGTCTGAAATAGTTATCCTAGCCTACACCAAATCAGACTCAAGCTCTGATATGCGATCTAATGCCCTCTCATGCTGATTGCTGCACTGGTCAAATGCAGTCACTATATTTCTTAACTGATCTCGCTGAGCCACAATATCCAAATAATTGGTATGTAGTTCAGCGAGCTTACCTTTAAGATTAGTATTTTTTATTACAATATCTTTAATTTCCTCTTCACTGTCCTCTCGTTCCTGCAGTAGCTTTTTGCACAAATCTTAAGAAGATTTTAAATCTTCTAAAGCCAGTTTTAACTTTAGCTCCAACTCCTTTGCAGAGGCCTTGCGAGTTGCAATTATTCTTTCCATTGTTGAACCTGGGTACAAATTACCTTTTAGATACAAATGGGAGTTTCAAAATGCTTGTTTTATGTATATAAGTAAGGTAAAGTAAATGTAATAGTTTTGTATGAGGCCAATGTTTTTGTCTTCAACTTTACTTCCAACTAGTCAGGTAAAGAGAGTCAATAACGGTGCCAGAGTGTGTGGATGGACGTAACTCACTATAAAATGAGTAGTTGTTAGTTTAATGTAAGTGTAATTATATTAAAAGTAAAATAAAATACTCCCCGGGATTGAAGAAATTTTAATTCGACATCCGTTGGTTGACAGCTCAGTATATTTCTTGTTCTTATGAAATTATGCACGAAGACAAAGTACAAACGAGCTGATAATACCTCGCTTATTTTTAAAGTTGAGTATTTTAAGGCTAATTATGACGAAGTCAACAGTGTTGGGTCGCGTTCTTTATTGGTTCTAATTAATAATTTGATCTTAAATACTAAGAAAACTAAATGCATGGAATTTACACTTCAATAATTATAATTTAACCTATTTAAAAACATTTTGTTAGTTCTTAATGCAATATATTTGTATGTTATATGTTTTTGTCTAAAAAATATACGAATATTCCTTCATTTTTTAGGTTGTCATTGTTTTAGTCATTACTTTTTATTCATATATTTTGTATTGCTAATTAATACAAACAACCATTTTCCTGATATTTTCTTTTTTTTTATGCATTGTTTAAGATTTATTACTAACTTTGAATATAACAAAGTTAGTTCCTTCTGGAGTTTTTACAGCAAAAGTGGATTAAGATTTCATCCGTACGTCTAATACTATATATTATGTTGAGTTCGTGTGATTTATAGAAAAAGTTTGGAAAGTTTTACGTGTCATCCACGGGCTCTTAGGGAAATTTAAAAAGAGTTTAAACTTTTTACGTTAGCTTGATGACGAACTGTAACCGAGTTATGTAGTGTTAAATTTTTCGAAAACCAATAAAAATGTTTTTATCAATAAAAGTATTAAATCACCAAAGAGATTTATACCCAGTAATACCTATTATTAAACGATATACTCATATCTTATTAGTTTAAACTTATTGAAGATATTTTTTTTATGAATTTTCTAATAAAACTAAACATCAATCATCAACAACAATATTATTATAAGGAAATAAATTGCCGATATATTTCTGAATTATAAAATACGACCATGTTTCTAACTTTCGTAAAAAATACTCGCATTTTATGTCTTCCCTACAATTCTACCTTAGCAGGTTATTTATGTGATCGATTCTCTTTCTTACACAGTTCTGAATCTCCTTGTAGGCCGCACCTTTCTATGAACCTCAAACTATACATAAAACTACGATTAACTCTCATTCTTTTACGGTTCAAGCAGTGAGGTTGTGGAACACATTACCGTATACAATATACTCATCTAAAACGAGTAAACAAATCAATACCCATGTAGAATGCGATTGAAAGTTTGTATGTTTACATTATTTTAGTTAAGATTTATATGTTATAGCCTTAGTTTTACTTTTTAAATTAATATACTGCCAATCATTTTTTTACTCTCCTTTTCACAGGTCTGCTGCAAGAGATTCCATTTTGAAATTAATAGTGCTTTTATACAAATCTACAGTAAATATGTTTATCTTATAACTATTATGTGTGTACGTAAATGTTAAATAAATAAATATAAATATATATTTTTTAATTTCTCAACTAATTTATTTGGATAGTTGGTTTATTCTCCCTTCTATTGTAAGGATTCACATTTAAAAAAGGCATATATTTCAGGAACAAAACATTCTCATCGATCTGAAACGTACGTTAAAACAAAATTCCAATAAATAGAAAAATCATAAAATTACAAATAATAACAATATAAATCATGGAAAAAATACCTCTTCTTCAATCTTATTCATTCATCTTATTCATCTCATATTTCATGTATTGTATTTGTTTTTATGTATTATTGGGAAAATAAGAAGTATATGAAATAATTTGAGAAAAATAAACATGTCAATGCTCGTCAACATTATTTCATATGAGAACATGTTATTCATATTTCATTATAAAAAGAATCAACAACCAAATTGCCTGATACGATGTATAAAACAAAAGTACATTAATATCAACAGGAAGAAGTCTGTCTTTCAATTTAATTGCTGAATTATGTAAACTTACTAGGTTTAAACATTTTGCTATAGGCAAATTATTGTGTTAAATGTAACTAACTATTCGAGATTATTAAAGTAAATGCATTAATTCAATAGACATATTATAGGGTACTTATATATATGCTTCAAAAACTAAATTCACTGTTGTTTGTCTTTAAATGTACTCTAAGGTATGATACATATCTTAATTTTCGTAGTTATTACCAGAATTAAATATTTTTAAACGTAAAAATAAATCTGTATTTCAAACTACTTGAAACATTTTTGGTAAAAAGATATAAACAATATTTCTGTGTAAAAAATACATTAAGAAATACATTAATGACTGAATAGGTGGAAGGATTTTTTCTAGTAATTTTTTAACTATTTAAACTTTCCAATATATTTGTTAATACATTGTACATATTACACGTATTTGTATGTTTCATATTTCAAGTATTTGTATGTTTGAAATTATTGAATATTCAAGGCAATATTGTTCAATGAAGAAACAATATCATATTATTATAATTGGATATGATTGCAACGTGAGATTATTATTTACGTTTATCATTATGAGGAATAATTTACATTGGTAAAATGTATAAAATGAAGGATTTATCTAAAATGTTTACTACTGAAGAGATACTGGCTTGCTTTGCACAAACTAAGATTTTTTTTAAACGACTTCCATACAATAAGAGCATAAGGATGGTCTCGCTCTAATATTGAAAACATAAAGATTATGTTTAAATAGACAAAAATACCTTTACACGTCAATTAATTTTAGGTAATTATGAATTGTATTGCTACACTTCTTTTTTTGTTTTAATAAAGTATTTTTAGTCTTTGTGTCAAGGCAATAAAATAAATAATACAATTAAAATACTTTTTAATAAAGCAGCTTTACTTTTAAGCTGAGCAAATAGTTGAAAAAGATTAATATTCACATGTTCGTATTTAAAAAAAAAATACCGGTTATAATTATTTTATCATTTTAGTTATCCATCCTTATACAAAAAAGGCAGATAATGTTTAGAGTGACACTAGAGCTTGAGTTTACGATATCTCTGTCCCATCAGATACTGTGTGTGTGTGTGTGTGTATCACTATTGTGTTTCATCCCGACGGAGTATGTTAATGCATTTAATGTCCGCTAATAACAGCACGGTATATTATAATACACAACTATATTATATAACATACTTGATGGGAAGTTACCAAGAAAAAAGAGGACCAAATAAAAGCCAGATTAAACTGATTAGAAACTGAAAATAATTTACAAGCTCTAATTTAAAAAAATATTTTAGTTTATTAAAGCTTAAAGTATTTTTCGTACCAAGATATACCATCTTTAATAATTAAAGATTGAAACTGAAATAAAACGTTTAAATAACGTGAATATAGTAACATGCCAGGCATGGTCAGCACGACTGACGTATATTAGCATTACGAAATCTATGCGTTAAAATAGTAACTTACAACAATAATCTCCTACACAATAACCTATAAAGCCAGAACCCTCACGTCAAGTCCTGGGACATGACACAAAGCATCTTCATTTAATTTGTAATCACAATTGATTGAAATCTGTAATTACACCTTACTTAAGGACACGCATTGAGTCTTAGGTCAAGTGAGGTTAAGAGCAGTAAATCTTTAATGCCAGTCTAAAGCCGTAGCCCCGATTTACTCACGGGACCGCTCTGCTCCTTAATTAAGTTTCACATAATGACAGACGATATTACCTCATCAGTAAACTATCTGTTTCATAGAAGAAAATGTTCTAAACGAGAATACTTTTAATTAAGGGATCAATTATAAGTATAAAAGTTTTTTAAAACATATATATCTAAAAAATGTTAACTGCCAAAAATCTAATAGAATTGTAAAATCAACTACAAATCTAGAGTTAGTTGAACACATGTAGAATTCAGGAAAATCATGTAAACAAGAAGATAATAAAAGTATCGTTATGAGAATTTATTATGTAAGAAAACAAAATTATGTTAAAAAACTAAGTTTTAGATTACCATTTTAGAACTGGTAGATTTCCATGATATATTTGATTATTTAATTAAAAGAATATAACCACAATAAACAATCCCCGAAATTTGACGACTATGCTAATTTTATAATATGCAATAAGCAGTCTTCATTTTAGTTATAATTTAAATTGTAATTTTTAATGAAAGTATTAATTATATATATTTATAAATATAGAATGAAAAATAAACCGATACGGGCAGGGATTCGAACCCGCGACTACTGGGAAACCGTCCCGTCGCTCTACCAACTGAGCTACCGTATCGCTATTTTTCATTCTATATTTATAAATTTAAATAAGCTTAACATGGCTATACATGTTTAAAGATATGGCATCTTTTCAATGTTTATCTATACTGCAAAGTTAGAAACATTGGTTAGGATCTTCGAAAGAAACCTAATAGATGTCACCACCGTCCCGATAAAGACGATCACATATGCTTAATTCACCGAGATGGACAACGATACGGTAGCTCAGTTGGTAGAGCGACGGGACGGTTGCCCAGTAGTCGCGGGTTCGAATCCCTGCCCGTATCGGTTTATTTTTCATTCTATATTTATAAATTTAAATAAGCTTAACATGGCTATACATGTTTAAAGATATTTTCAAACAGTATTAATTATATTTTAATAAATTTAGAATGAAAAATAAACCTATACGGGCTGGGTTCGAACCCGCGACCTCTGGGAATCCGTCCCATTGTACGACGATTATTTTGAGATAATAGATTTGTTTATAACGGAATACCATTGAACAAAGCATGTTGAATCAATTTGTTACTTACTCTTAATAACCAAAATATTTAATTAGGGTTTACCAAAATTGTTTACTTGTTTAGAGGAAAATCTTTATTTCGTTAGAGGCATGTGTGGACGGTGCATCCAGATATCAAACAATACGTACAAATGGGTTTCAGAGATCCATTACTGGATTGGAATCGATAATATTGATAAGAATTGAATCCGAGATGAGTATTGAAATAAGTCTACTAAAAATGACCTCGTTTTTAAATTTGATACAGAAAAACTTTGATTTGACATCATGGTTTTGTATACGATTACGACTATAGTAAGCGTTTCGGAAGGGATTTGGTTTTGTAATTGAGCGACACACTATTCTGAGTGTTGAGCCCCAGAGCCTAGTCTTGAACAAGTATTTTGACCGTCAGCACCGATGAAAAGTGATGAAGGGCGGACATCTATTTGAATGAAATACGGTCTTCCATCGAAATTACAGTTTATTGCTAACTAAAATTCTCGACAAAATTAGAAATGTGTAGCACTAATTCTACAAGGTGTTCTTCCTTCGAGCGACAAGTGTAGAGCTGTACTAGTGCCGATATGGTGACATCCCGGCATCCTCACAGCAAAATATATGTAAAATCTTGCTTACACACACTTGTACACACCCTAGGGAAACAAATAAAATAAAAAAAATATATATAAACATATTTAATACCCCATAAAAATGTTTATTACGTTCCTTTTTTCTGTTTTTGATCTGAATACTTGCTTTTCTCACCTTCTGTTCCTTCAATAATGATGTACTTTACTGCGATAATAAAAATTTTTCACGATATAAAACGGAGTATAATAGTCGTTCTTTAATTAAAACGATCTGATACATTTATTACTTTCGAGGTATAAATTAAGAATTCGAAGTCAAACGTGCAATTGAACTTCTTTTTTATTTATACCGCTGTTCTGTTTTGTTGTTTGTACCGATATTTTTAACCCCCGACTCAAAAAGAGGGATGTTATAAGTTTAACCTGTCGATCTGTGTATCTGTGTATCTGTTCGTCTGTCTGTGGCAATGTAGCAGCCAAACGCGTAGAAAGATTTGATTGTAATTTTTTAATCGAATGTCTGATTTGTCGAGATGGTTCTTAGCTACGTTTGGTCGAAATGGAAACAGTCGTCTCCAAGATAGGTTCTTTTAAAATATTGTAAATAATAATAATAATAACTAGAATGAAAAAAAGTGAAGGACTCATGATAAAAGACAGATGAATGAAAAGGAAAGCAGAGCGTAAGATTTTCACATTTCTAAGAGGTCTCCTTAAAACCCAAATTGTTCTCTTAAGTAGGAAAAAGTAAATGGATTTGCAATTCACAGTTTAGAAAACTAATACTGTGAATATTTCTGCGGTAACGGGTGTTAAGCCTAAACCCAAGCGTCTATAGAAAATTGGAACTGTAGTCTTATTTTCAATATCCAAACAACATTCCCGTTCCCTACGGCCTGGAAGTGTGCCCATGTAATTCCATTACCCAAGATATCTAACCCTTCTACTCCTTCTCACTTTCGACCTATATCTATACTCCCTATCCTCTCTAAGGTTCTTGAAGACTTGGTTTTCAAGCAACTTTCCGAGTTTCTCTATAGTAATAATCTATTAAGTCCATTCCAATCCGGTTTCTGTTCTCACCACAGCACTAGCACTGCATTACTGCAAGTTACAGATGATATCCGATACGATACGCTATGGATAATAAAGAGCTTTCTATACTAGTTCTTCTTGACTTCAGTAACGCCTTTAATTCGGTGGATTTCGATATTTTACTTAGTATACTTTTAACTTTCTCAATATCTCCATCCGTTGTTGACTGGTTTAATTCATATCTTTGCGGTCGTCAGCAGATTGTGAAATCTAATGAGAATTCATCTGATTGGATGAATCTGTCTGCTGGGGTACCGCAAGGCGGCGTTCTATCTCCCTTACTCTTCTCAATTTTCATTAATGAAATTTCCAAAGTTATATCTTCTCGCTACCATCTCTATTCGACCACGTCTCCGAATTCCGTCGGCAATTACAGTGGCTCCCCATTCGTTTTCGCCGGAATATGCATGTTTTAACACTTTTATACAAGGTATTACAGAATAAATGTCCATTTTACCTTCAGGAACGATTTAAATTATGTGCCTCTAGAAGTTTACCTGAGCGCTCTTGTGTGACGTCAAAATATCTCGAGGTGCCAAAATACAATACAACTTTTTATCGCAAGTCATTTTCTGTTGGTGCTGCTCAGTTATGGAACTCACTTCCTTCTTTCATTTACAAAGATTTCCCTAATATTACTTTATTTAAATCAAGACTAAAGAGGTGTTTGCTATATACTACTATAGAATAATCAGCATTATTTATCAAAATACATTATATTACATGTGTATGTATGGGTGTATGTATATATATTTTTGTGTATGTATCTATTTTCGTGTATTTATGTATATTTATATGTATGTGTATATTATAATTCTTACTTTTAGTTAAGTTTCTTAATATTGTGTACTGTGTACCATACCCTTCATAATTTATAATAATATGTCCTTTAACCTAGGGTTTCTGGTAGAGATCTCTTGTAAGAGATAAGTCCTCCTTTGAGAAAATTGTCTATACTATGTTACTGTTAATAAATAAATAAACATTTTCAAAGATTTTGTAGATGCTCTAGTTAATTTAAGTCATCCTCTCTTAGATTTAAATATCAAATATCAGCTGAACTCAGAAACTAGAGATAAAGTTAACACTGATTTTGTGGAAATCTTTTCAGAGAATCAGCAGCAAACATCTTCTCACTCACTTCATTATTCTAAAGATAAAGTTTGGTCGAAGATTACTGCAAGATACTTATGATGCAAGTTCATATATATAATAATATATATTGTTACGTACATGAATATACCATAAATATTGTAACAAAGTAAAAGTATTACTTTTACAGTGGTTAGTTTAGTACACAAATATCCATTGGTCGATTGGCTGCAATACAGTCCTTTAAACGTTGAGGCCAGTTATTAATAGAAGCACGCGCTCTTTCCATAACACTGCCAATCGTATGGATTGTTTTAGGGACTTCAAATTATCATGGCGTTTACAACAAGCTGTACTCTCTAAAACTAACCATAAATCATAATCCAGCGGATTAAGATCCGGACTAGACGACGGCCAGTCTTCAGCTCTGATGAAGTCCAAGACGTTCGCTTCCAACCATGTCTGCGTGAACCTATTACTAGCCCGGTACACAAACATTTGACTAATTTTCAAAATTGCATTTGGCTCCCAACGAAACATTTATAGTTTATGAAATGTTAATGGACATACGTATTATGATTCGTTGCTAAATTACCTTAAATAAACGTTACTTAAATTATGGTTTTTAACTTAAACCCGACAAGTACTGTGTTTTAATAAATAAACCATTAGTCCAGTTTACCTAAGGTTTAAAAGTGTCTTATTCGTGACCTGTAATATTTTTTTAGAATGTGTAAAGTCCACGATGAGTTGATATATTTTTTAAAACCTATCTTTTAATCTGTTATGAAATTATACACTGCTAATAAAGTGAATGCTAGTCTCGCATAAAACATGGTCGAGAGAGTAAACCCAATGACATTATCGAGCTTACTCTTGCGTATCTTTTGCACATGTACCCATATGTGTGATATGATTCATACATATATGTCATATCACCCACATGTGTACATATATATGTATTTATATACTACCCATACATGTATGTATGTATATTTTTAAACTTACATCCGTCAACTTTGATGCGGAGAATGTTGAATTAACAATATATTTATTAATTTTATTTCTCACAGGTAAGTTTTGACCCTATAAAATATTCTCAATTACCGTTCGAGAGCCTTGTGAATTATAACATCAGCAAACTCAAACTTCTTGTGCAGAGATTAACTGCGTCTTACAAGCCTAAAATATGGCAATGAGGGGTGTTCCTTAAACTTCTTAATTACTTAGGAAAGGTTTTTCTTAGCGAAAACTTTTAGTGCAAGGTGAACTCCTTTGTTTAAAGGAAAAGTATAATTTTAGTTTATTTTTAAAAGTGAAATGATTACTAACGGAATGGTAAATATAATTTGGCTGTAATTCTTTAAAAAAAAAGGTTTCTGTAAAAATTGTTGCAATAAATCAAATTCAATAGTAAATTTATATTATTGTTATATATGTATATCTTTATTATATATTATATATGTATATTTATTGTATACTAACTTTTGCCAGCGGCTTCGCACGCCTTAAATTCGTAGTAAAACTATTAACCCTTTCCCTTTTTTCTGTATAGGCTTCTATATGAATTGTTTTAAGTGATACAATCAAAATTAAGACATCGGCAGACATCGCTCACTGTCAAAAATCTATTTAAAATTTTTAATAAGGATATAATATTAGATACTGTATTTTTTTATAAACAGAGTTCTTAATAACCATTCTAACCATATATCATTCTTAAAGAATTTCATTGAAAATAATCAAAATATGACCATATAAACTTGAAAAATTCTGAACTACACAATCGACGTTATTTTGACCATCAACTTGCAGGTCTGATTTTATTTAAAAAAATCTATTTTAAATGCTAAATAATATGTATTAGCATTTAGTTGGCTATTTGCATAATAAAATTTTCAATACTGAACATTCACAAAAGCCATTTTTGAGACGGTTTCACGGTTCCATACTATAGTGCGCCGGCCGACCGTACCGCCCCGCAAACGCGATGTCCCTATATTTTTAATCTGTAATATCTTCGAAAATATTCATTTAAATTACATGCTAAACGGGCTATATCGTTCCATATTAAATGCAAAATGTATTTAATGTTCTTAATTAGATAAGGATTAAAGCTGTATTGCTAAATCGCTACGTAAATAAGCCATTATTTCTCTTAAAAATTAAAGGATAAAAATTGGCTATTGTGGGTTATCCATAAGAGATAAACATATACCATCGTGGACTTTCTTGTAAAACTTTTTAAGGTATACAATACTTAGTACATTATTTTGATCTATCTCGTAGAGTTCAGCCAGCGTTTTCAATGTAAGCGCAAAACAATGTGTTTGTTTACGACTTTGCATTAGAAATCTTGAAATTATCAGTGGTTTTGAAGATCTAATCATCTAACAGACATAGGGATAGACGCGGGAAGCGACTTTGATTTATTATATGTAATGATTATATGTGTACCCTTATTGTTTTATTTTCTGTAAGCTGTTTTGGTTGACTGATAGAAAATACTTTAGCACTAAGTCCGCCCATTGTTTTTTATTTTTTACAATAAAGTATTAATAAATAAATAAATACGTAAGTTTTCAACCATTCAACCTTTATTATATTTTGCTGTGATATAAGTGATATGCAACTTTTCATTATACTAAAAAAGAGTCGTTATTGTTGTCTATTTATTATTGTCTTTCTTTTAAACATATTTATCTTATATACAATATTACAAGTTATTACAAACTTTTAATAAAATGTAAAATTATTTGTTTTAAAAAATAAAGAATAGTTCCAGTAATAAAAATCAACCTAAGCTATCCGAAAATGTTTCAAAATACCATTTTCAAACGTTTAGTCTAACAAAGAATTATATATATACCGCTAGCTAAAACGGCTCATCAGTATTCAGCGGCAAAGCAATTGAACTGCGGGAGTGTGCGGTCCTCCCACTTAATTTTCCTTGTTCCAACTGTTCCACTTATTTGCATTACAAAAACACAATTTCAAGGCAACGCACGTTATATACCATTAAGCATGCGTTACTAAACTTTAGCGTTCTCAATAGCTTCAAACACCCATATTATAAAACATACATTTTAAGATGTTCATCGTTTCTATAGCCGGTAAAATGGCCGCCTTAAACGAAGACTGTATCTTAAAACAACCGAAATATGTAAGAAGCAATTTATTTCAGTTATACAATGTATTTCTTTATATAATATCATAAAACGTTCTATTTCAAGGAATACTAAAAGGAGGAAATGTGAAGTACAAGAAGCTCTTGCAATTAAGTATTTTGAACATGATGTTCATACATAAAAATCACACTCAATTATCATCAAAAAATCTTAATATTTTGCATTCAATGATAATTCTAGTCCAACAAGTAGCGGAAATCAGTAACAATAAGCAAATTCTTAACTATATATTTCTTAACTATACAAGCATAGCTTGAAACAAGAATGGTTGAACATATTATTATGCGAAGTGTTAAAAATCTAAACAATATTGGCTCAACGATAACGAAACAAATTTTAGCTAATTACATACATATGACAAAGCGTCCGTTTTAGCTAGGAAAAATTTTAAAAAAAATCCAAGACAAGTCGCTGTTTTAACAGGACCAACCTAAAAGAGACAAGTGAATTTAAGGAAACGAAACCCTTGATTTTTTTGATAATATTGGCAAGCTTGCAAAGCTTATAAAAAAAATACCAAACAGATAAATCAAACAAGCGAGGCGTAACACTTGAAAATCACCAAATTATCATTGCACAAATATTTCACTTAGACACAGTTTTCAAAATAAGATACAGTATAATAAAACTAGGTGTGACTTTTATGTTGAGTTCATCAGTAAAGAAAATTTATTAATTTCAGAACTTGTTTGAATAACCGTGTTTAAATTTATGATGTGTAAAACCAGTTTCCTATATGCCTTATCAATAGAATCACAAGTCTTATAAGCCTATAAGACTGTTTGGTACCTCATTATAAGTTTTAAATCATTATTTAATAAGAATAACAAGGTTATATCTTGAAGTATTTTTATACACGAAAAACAAAAACATATAGTTTTATAATTTGGTTTATACGTTGGTAAATTGGTTTTAGTTTATTTTTTTTTCATATTGTCAATATTTAGGAAAATAAAGCATAATCACTAGTAAGCATTTCACGATTACACTGGATTTGTGTTTCCTCTAATAGCAACACCTAAAATACGATTACAATAAACTACGTCTAAATGTGTCTTTTGTCTAAATGCATTTAGCATCTCCAAATTTTATAAAAGCATTTTGTTTTTTTTTTTTAATTAATCTAGCTAATCAATTTATTATAAAACAAATTGCTCATATTAAACTATGTACAGGTATTTCAAATATATTGTAAGCTCCAGGAGATTGAAATGTTAATTACTCATATCAAAATGTCAAAATTGTAATGTTGCAATAGAAAGGAAAATAATCAGACCGTAAGCCACTCTTTGTAGTTTGGGTCACGAAATCTCTGAAAATTATAAAATAACCATCCTTGGAGACGTCAATCACACGGTGGACTAAAACTGAGGACAATACCATAGGATTAGATTATAACGGCCTTACTTATAAACAAGGTTTTTTTTTAATTAATTTATTTATTTTTATTTCTTCTACTTTTATCCACGAACACGTCGTCCGTGCACTTTTAGTCTGTATTTTATCAGACTAATCATTGAAATTTGAGATAACATGCTCAAAAAGGAGTCTGTTAGTACAGGTATCTTAAAAAACTATATTAATGAATCCTTTGCACAGTAATTATTATTTTATTTTTATTTATATATTTTTTTATTTATTATTTATTTTACAGATACATCTATAAATATAATGTTAAAATATAAAGTATTTAAGTATTTGATATATGATAAAGATTTTATTATTAAAAGTTAGAATACATTCATTTCTTATATTTTCTGATTAACGCTTTCCTACTATAAAACTATTGTAGCGGCCTTTCTGTTCCTTTTATTTTTCTCACTCATCACGAGCAAAGTTTCCACGATACCAAAGTTTCTGTCTTTTATAGCCATCTTGGTATTATATTCTATGATGTTGTATTGTGTCGCCTTCATCGCTCGCCTAATGAATTTGCCCGTCATGTCCTCGCTGTCGGTAAAATACACACAGCTCTCGGTATGACGCGACACTTATGAATCTTACTCATGCTGTTAATTATAAAAACGGAGCCGAAAGTGGGTCCTTATGCTTCGTGCATGGTTCGGACACGTGACTCTTCACCTGATCCATAACCCTCGTTAGACAAAGTTGTCTTCTTTTCTTGGATGGGTACGAAATAGAGGGTATTGGGTTGGGATCGGGATATTTTCGATCTTGTGTAATATAAACAAAGTTTAACAATTTAAACCAAATTTAAATTTGGAATAAGGAAAATACTTACTAATAAACTCGATGTAACTGAAATCTAGCATAACATAGGTTTAAAGTACTAATAAATTTAAAACACCTTTATATCAACTCTTACCCTAGTTTAAGTTCGTTATAACCATCGTAAACAAGCAACCAAATATCACTTTGTACTAACGACAAAACTTCGCTATATTCTATATTCGATTGAATTTTACAAATATCAGAGTGCTTAGTATACTCAAAATAAAATTTCTTAAAACTCAATACAAGGAGTTGAAAAAGTAAATAATATGATTATTCAAATGCAACAGTCTAGAAGAATAACTAAAATATTAAACATAAGAGAAAATCCATTTGATATGATGATGAAGAGTTTCGCGTAAAATATCAGTTTTCCAAAGATGGTGTCTTAGTTTTAAATCGATTGTTTGGTAGTGAAATAACAGTGGATAAACGGGGAGGGCTTATCTACACTGCTTCAGATATTAACAGCATTATGAAATTGGGGCCGCAATCAAGTAAGATATAAATGTTTTTATATACAATTTTGAAAATAGAATGTTGTAAATATACCAGAACTTATCCCTTTTTTTTTCAGATACAAGGTGATGTTGCTTACATTCATAGGTTATTTTACCAGTCTGTTCCTGGGATATTCAGGCGACTTGCTAAATCAATATTGTCAAAAAGATTTCATTATATTAGAATAGGCTGCAATCACATGAGAATGCCTAAAGGATATAGTAGTATTTGCATGTTCAGGTAGCCTTAACAGAGATGTCAATATACCTACCAAAACAAACTGTTTCACTCAATCAATAAAAAAGTAAGAGACATCTAAGGATAGAACAATTGCTAAGGCAAGAGATATAGGAATGTATTTTTATCATTACAACAAAATATAATATATTTGTGTATACTGACAGGGTTCAGAACTTCCTTGGAAAACACCAAAATGTAAATGTTAGCTTCAGCAGTGCTAATATAGCAATATAATAATTGTAATTAAAATAAATATATGAGATATTCAACTATCTGTTTGTATTTCCTATTAAAAAATTACAATAAATCTGAAAACGGAAATCTTATATTATAGCATAATACGAGTAGGTACTATATAAAACACCAAAGTAAATATTAGTAGCATTAGACATAATTCTCAAAAATGTTATTAAATTACAAAATGAAGCTTAAAAAGAATGTAATTTCATTCAATTACAAAGTTTATAATATCTCCTCAACTACTTGAGTCCACGGTTTTAGTTTCGCCTTATTTGTATTTAAATCGTTATTTTCTTTAATTAGTATTGAGGCTTCAATACTTCTCTTAAAGTTGCTGCAATAAAATATATAATAAGCAATGTAAAATACAATAAATAGCAGGTTTTGATTTCATATTATAATAACATGGTAATTATACCTTTCCTTATTTTTTTCGTATTCTCAATTTATTCATCTATTCTTAATTTAAATTCTTTTTTATTTGACATTTTAAAATTCTTATTAAATAAAACGAAAAATTAATTATTATATTTACTTCTGAGTTATACATCAACATTGAAAGTACCAAAGCATAGTACATTTTTATAAGTAACAGCGTAAGGGTATTAATTCTGTATATTATGAATCAGAGAATACTAGACTTATTTCTTTTAAATATTTGATGTATGGATGTAGTATGTAGGTTTGTAATTGGTTTGTTTATAATTTTACAAAATAATATAAGTGAATTTAAGTTCAATTAACATTTTTAATAACTAAAATTATTTATAAAAACAGTTTGATAAATAATTCATAAACATATACCGATAATTTTGTAATGGAATAAGTATCGTTAAAATTTTATGTTACAAGTCAATTTACCAAAAAAAAAAACAAATATTACTGAGGCAATCATTGACTTTTGGGAAGCGTATAAACCTTAAAACAACTTCTAATATGTTGACACTTTTATTAGTTTTGTATTTACTGAGCACTGCTATTGCTATACTTCAATGTACCGGATATTTGAATTATTAAACTTCCTTCCTGGTAGAGTTATTCATGAAACAAATTATTATTATTATTAATAATAATTTTATATGTACCAAAATAAATATAAATGACAATGTATTTATAAAAAAAATAATACATAGGATAACTTATCTCTTACAAGAGATTTCTTCCGGAAGATTTTTTAACAGATATTGTAGTTGAAGTTTAGACAAAACTAGTTAAGACAATTGAAAAAATCTTCATATAATGATAACATAATATAGGCTATTTATTGTATTGTATATAACAAAAAAACAATATAAGTATAATTCCTCAAATATAAATAATCACAACTTGTTATAAAGAAAAAAAAATTTAGAAATATAATATTTTATTTATGACTATGAACGGCCGTTATCGTTAATAACATAACATCCTTGATGTTTCGACCATGTTCACTGGCCGTGATCGTGTCTTGATCTCAGACTAGCTCGCAGTCTCATACAATAGGTATTAGGTAAATATACCACGAGTGGTAAATATATTTAAGATATAATAATAAAATAATAGAACTTTGTCATAATATGTGATATAAATATGAAATGCTTCAAATGATGGGTGAACTGGAAAATATCTTTAATGCATCTAAGTTGGAAATCAAGTTGTCAATACATTAGAGAAAACTTAGTATAAACTAGAAAACAAAAAACTTAGGGTAAAATAAAAAAATCCTTTATTTAGGAAAATATTTGTAAAATTAAGGTAACTGCGCTCCAATGTTTGTTTGTTTGTTTTAATTTTTCTTTGTTTAAATAGGATAATAACACGGTTACATATAAAGAAACATTGTTTGATAATTATTATATTAAAAAATACCACATGCTTATAAGGTAACTTTAAGAGTGGATGACAATAATTTGATAACGAAATCCGGAAAGCGGTGTCACCTACCGGAAGCTAATCCTAGTTAAGCTCACGTTCAGTTCAGTGGAGAAAAATGTAAATATATGCATAAGAATTATTTATATTCAAGACAAAGAACATTTCGCAGAACATTTCGAACAAACAAGTAGCTATTCGTTTAAAACTCTTGAGGTGGTTTGAATTCGAAACAATATGTTGATGTTCCAATTTGCCATTAGCTTTGAGAACGGAAAATAATTGTACTTTTTCGTTTCTGTCTCCAGTCATCAAATGTATCAATATATAATTAATTATTTATGGAATAAATGTTTTTTTACGATTTGTATTTGTAAATTAGCAATATTAAGTTTTCTCTACGCTAATAAAAATATTATGATATATGATACAAACCAGTCCACAAAGAGGTTGTTTGCTCTTTTTGTAACGAATATTTCATAAATGCAGCCATTTTAAATTCTTTCCTTTCATATTTCATGGCATTACGGAAACCGCTTTAGATTGTTTTATTACAAATTTTTAGAATGTGAATTTTAATAAACCACTTGTTTTGTTTCGTTTTATACAATCCTCGTCGCAGTATATTTTAGAATTTATTGCTTGTAAAATCTAGTTATATCTGACTCTTCGTTTGTAATTGTAAGACAAAATATTTTTATGACGCTAATTTAATCCAGTTAATGTTTTAGTAGAATTTGCAAGGATGTATAAATTAAGTTAAAACAAGTAACATTTAAATATCAATAATATTTTTTTAATGTTACATGTGGACGAAAAAATATTAAAATATTCGTTGCGTATTATTTGTATTGTATTAGTGTCGCTAATTTCTTTGTATATTAATATAGTGTACGTATCAATATAACCTTATATTAATCTTGTGAAAGCATATTTCAAATATCGCCAATACGGTTCAAATTTCCCAAAGGTCCTTCAATAAATTCTAATAAACTGACATTCCCATTTGTTATCTATTTTCTTTTTCAATTGAATTCAAAAATCTGATCGCGTTTGCAAAAATCACAATATATAACACCGATATCTCTTAATTAAAATCGTACCTTTTGCTCAACTCGATTAATAGTTGAAATGAAATGAAACAATAAAACACTGTATTTAGGTTACAAATATTATTGTTTATGCTTTCATTCCATTTGGTGAATTGTTTGCTGGGAGCCTTATTTTTTAAATATCTCTCAGTTATGGAACCAATAACGTTAAAAGTAGGTATATTCTATAATCAAAATACAAATTCATTGTAGTTTTCTTACTTTTGTCATCATAATAACGAAGTGCTACACAAAATTTTGCTAAATTTATAACGAACTGACAACCAAATATCCGAACAGGAAATTAAATAGAAATCACAACATGTCGCATTACAAATCGTCATCAATCTCAATATCAGTATAGATTTTCATTTGCACAGCATATACACTACGTGATGTTCATTCATGCAGAACCAAATTTAAATCCTCTCTATCAGATCGTTTTTGAAATAATGTCATTTTAAACTCACACTTGTTTATCAATGTCACCATATTTTAAAATATTTGTCTACATTATTCGAATATCGCAGAATAAATTACATTAATAACTGCCTTCACATAAATGAGGATAATAACAAGATTAGAACAAGCTATTTAAGTTAAGCAACTTTTTATAAACATTTGTTTACATATTATAAGTGCGTATAAAAAACACTAATAAAATACGTACTGTTTCATAATGCGGGTAAAAATAAATTGCTGATATAATTTTCCGCGAACACATGACGTCATAGGAGTCGAGCGTAAGGGAGAAAGCCATTTTGCTAATGGAGCACAATGGAAAAGAAAACTCAATCAAGCGCACGAACCGCCGTGATTTCTGCGCCTAACTACGAGAGATATATTGGAGGCCAGAGGTCGTCATTAACAGAAAACGTTACCCGCAAACCCAAAATTCTTCCAAATTTACTCAACCTAATTTTTCATATGTGAGCATTATTTACTGCCATGTGTTACGCCTCGTTTTTGTTTTCGTCTGATAAACCTTATGAATACTTTTGAAGTTGAATGTAACTTTTTATTTTTTTATTTTTTTTTTTTTTATATGATCTAGGGCAATGCTTGACTACGTTCCACCTGATGGTAAGTGGAATGTAGTCTTAGATGGTAAGTCGCATTGCCCTAGCAACCTATTCACTCTTCTCTTGAAGACACCCACATTATATTTGGCCGGAAATACCGACGCAGGCAAATTGTTCCAGTCCTTTGCTGTACGCACTAAAAATGAGGAAGCAAAGCGCTTCGTTCGGACAGGTGGAATGTCCACAACAAAAGGATGGATACCTGCCGTGCGTCGGGACCTCCGGTGATGGAAGGGGGACGGGGGAATTAACTCGTGTAATTCCTGCGCACACTCACCAAAATGTATCCTATAGAATACTGAGAGGCTAGCAATTTTACGCCTGTGTTCAAGGCTTTGGAGGTCGGCTTCGACCAATTCGGGATCGCCTATAAGCCTTTTTGCTCGCCTCTCAATTGAGTCCAGAACCGCAAGATGAGACTTTGCGGCACCAGCAAATATGTGTCCACAGTACTCTACACACGACCGGATCTGTGCTTTGTATAAAACAAGAAGCTGTCCCGGTGTAAAGTACTGCCGAACCTTCGCAAGAACGGCAAGCTTTGCTGCTGCTGCTCTTGCTCTGGACTCAATGAACCGACCAAAGTTGAGGTTCGAGGAAATCTCTAAGCCTAACAACTGAAGCCGGTCACTGTATTCCAAGGATACATTCTGGAAAGTAGGAGCCAAGGTGAAAGGGCTCCTTTTGGAGGTGAATAGACACGTCTGCGTTTTGGTGGCGTTGAACTCGACAAGATTGGCATTGCTCCATGCGGAGACTGCCTGAAGTTTGTCATTCAAACGTTGCACCATGGCTTCTCTTTCAGACTGTACTTGATCTCGACTAGCCCGAGTACTCGGCAGATATCTTTCTACAACTGTGCTGTCGTCTGCATACCCATAGATACCGGGCTTCAACAGATCATTAATGTGCAGCAAAAACAGAGTTGCAGAAAGAACGGACCCCTGAGGCACTCCGGCATTTATTGTCAAGGGTTCCGAGGAACACCCGTCGACAACTACTCGGAGAGATCTGTGGCTCAGAAAGTCCGTTACCCAGCCGATCAGACCAGGAGATATACCGTACGCTGAAAGCTTGCATATAAGGCTCGCATGCCAGACCCTGTCAAATGCCCTCGAGACGTCCAGAGAGACGGCGATCGCTTCTCCGTTCTTCTCGATGGCCTCGCCTAAAATGTGAGTAGCATACACTAGGAGGTCCCCAATAGACCTATTACGGCGAAACCCGTACTGTCGGTCACTGAGGAGATCGTTACCTTCTAGGTATGCTAGTAGGCGCGAGTTCAATACACGCTCCATAATCTTACAGAGTATGGAGGTGATTGAAATCGGTCTGTAATTGACAGGGTCGGCACGGCTGCCTTTTTTGGGCACGGGTTGCACATTAGCAAGCTTCCAGGATTTCGGCACTATTCCAGTCATGAAAGAGAGGCGATACAGACGTGTCAGTATAGGAGACAACTCAGCTGCGCATGTCTTGAGCAGAATGGCTGGTATACCATCAGGACCACGGGCTTTATTCACATCTAAACGACATAATGTTCTCCATACCTCTTTGTTAGTGATGCGGATTTCAGGCATCGAAATACCGCAGTGAGGAAGATGTGCTGGAGAAGCATTGCCAGTGTCTAGATGCGAATTCTCAGCAAACAGAGAGGCAAATACATTCGCTTTCTCTGTTGCAGTGTGGGCCAGGGATCCATCAGGCTTCAGCAGAGCAGGCAGCGAGGGTTGGCAGAAGTTCGACTCGATCGCTTTGGCAAGAGACCAGAAAGCTCGACTGCCAGTTGGTCTGACAGAGAGCTTTTCGCCATTCTTAACGATCCGATCGAGACGAGCCTTCCGCAATGCCTTCTTGTAGGACTTGGCAGCTTGGTTAAAGGCTCTCTTCTTCAAACTTACATCCGGAGTTTTGCGGGTTCGAGCATCAGCCCAAATGAGATATGCCGAATGTTTTCGGTCTTGAGCATGACCACATTCGGCATTAAACCATGGGCGAGCTTTGCCACCGATGGGTACGTCAGCAAAAGGAATAAAATACTCCATTGCCTGATGCACCACATCGGTTATAGCATCCGCACAACTCGACGGATCCAAAGAAGAGAAGCAGACCTGCCGCCAAGGATAAGACGCAAAAAAGTGTCGCATCTCATCCCAATCTGCTGACTTGTATTTCCATACTCGCCTAACACCAAGAGGTTCGAAAGCTGGTGGGGTATATGTAAACACAGATTTCACCAGACAGTGATCGGAGGTTCCCAAGGGGGAGGTGACTTCTACACGATACCTGTCCGGATCAGTTGTCAGCAGAAGGTCCAGGCAATTGGCTGTATGGCCTACCACATCTGGTACCCTTGTCGCTTGCTTCACCAGCTGAAAGAGGTCCAAGGACAACGCAAATTTCCGCGCTTCTCTTCCAGCATGGTCGGTCTTCTGGTACGGGAACAGCCAGTCCTGATGACAGGCATTAAAGTCCCCCAGAAAGACGAGCTGCGCCGAAGGGTACTGATACAGAGCCATATCTGCAGCCTCACTGAGATACTCAAATAAACGAGTTGTCTCCTGGTCACCGCTGTGCGAACGGTAGACACAGGAATACAGGATTTTTTCGTTTCCTGTGTCCACTAAAACCCATAGGGAAGAAAAAGTGGGGTCTTCAAGGTGACGGAGACGCTGAATACAGAGGTCGTTCCGCGCATACACACTGACTCCGGCCCGTGAGCGAAAGTTGTGCTCTAACGAGTAACCGGGATAATCCAAGTATGCAGCGCTCAAAGGACATTGTATCTGCGTCTCCGTCAAAAATAGCAAGTGCGGCTGCTCTGTCTCCAGGTGGTGGTGGACAGCTAAAAGATTTGAGTGCAAACCCCTTATATTAGTCAGGTGCACATTGTATGAGGAGGAGTGCAACCGCTGTGCCAACTTGTTTCTTTTTTTAACCTTTTTCATAAAATAAAATAAATAAAAGTGAATAGGGATGGGAAATGGCAGTTGAACGAGGCGGTACGTATCGAACCCGACGTCGAAATTGGTGATGTCTTGCCACTGGGAGGCTAGTCTGGAGACTGCGGGGACGCCCGAACCCCCCCAGGGATCGCCATCGGGCCTCCTCGCCTGGTCGCCAACAAGCACGATGGAGCCACCCTGGGATTTTTCGCAGCTGGCGGGGCAGCCTTTCGTGGGTGGCTAACCCACTAATTGGGCCCCCAACTATCTGCGGGCGGCCAGCGGAAAGCCGTCGCTTCGGATCCCGCTACCCTCCTCGACTAGACACCCGACAAAACAAACACCAACTCGACGTCAACCGGTTCGCCAACGTACCGCAGCTGTTCAAACCCATTTCCCATAAACGGCTTCATCGAGCAACGTGCCGGAACACGACTATGTCGCTTTGCGGCACGACTTTGCCCGATGGGTGGTAACTTTGCCGGCGACCCGATGTTATGGTCTACCACCAAGAAATTTTAAATATATAATAGTATTTGTATTAAATTTTATATTATATAATAGTATTTGAAAGTACCCTAACTAAAAATTTTATTTAAAATTTATTTTTTTATGTCTATTATGGACAGTTTTCTTATACCTACTGCCTGTGTTAAAGTTTTGACTATAGTTTTAGACGTTTTAATTCAAAGATTATGAAGATAAGCGTAAAATAAAGTATTGAACGGCCTTCTCTCATAAATAACACTCACGTAGTGCCAATAGCATGCACTGGTTTCTTCAATAATATGATAAATACTATTTCAGAATATGTCATAACTCAACTATTTAGCTGTAAAAAAGTGCTACGTAATATAGGTACATGTTGATATTATTCACAGTTCAAAATATTATTCCTTGACTTGAAAATTTGGAGCCAAAAAGTTTTTCCCTTCGATGCGAAGCTTTGGAAATTGTAGAGTTTGATTTTTTTGTAACTTTGCCCTTAAACTTAGGAACAAAAGTCGATGAGTTATACGAGTAACAGTGTAAGACGACATATTTAAATTGCGTACTCAAATTGGCTCAATGAAATATTGGGGTGATTATGGTTCGAATAAAGACAACAGAACTCTTAAATTTTAGGACATTTTTTCTTTAGTTTTTATAGATTTTAAGAAAAAAATAAATGTATTCATTATTCCTATATTTATACATTAAATTTCTCTGTATTTCCTACACAGTTCACGGAACCAAACACCAAACAAAAGCTAAATTATATAAAAATGGTAAGTATATCTTACTATATGTTATATTCATTATATTGTTTAAGATATATTTCTGATTCCGTTTTAATATATTTTTTTATTTTTATAAGACTTCATTTGGGCACATAAAACCTTTTACATTAAATCAGTTTTATATATTATCTTTTTTTAGGAGCCGTGAATGAATCAGGGCTAAAGGTTAAGGCTCGACAGCCTTAAGATAAGAATAAGACTTGATTTTATTTCTCTACAGTAACAAATTTGCTTGGGAGAATATTAAGATATTACGTTCCTGTTAATTTTAAACAGTTTGAAAGTGTGTAAGACGCACACTAACAGAGCGACAATTGTGTTGTTATTGTACACCTAGTGGAGTAGAAGACATTATATCTAGACTAGATACGCTTAGAATTCAAGATCATGATTAAAGTACACAAGATATTTATTTTTACAAATACTATAAAAATACTTGTACGCTCGCTGTAAGACCTAATTGAAATATTGGATACCACGGACATTACTGATTGACTATTATTAATCATTTATTTTCATTATATCAACTTATCTTGCACTGTTAGTTAATAAGGTAGTAAATTGGATACGCATCTGTACTATGTATTCACTAAACCTAAAATAATATTGAATAATACGTGCTTATACGACCTCTATTTTTAATTTCTTATCTGGTTGCTAATAAGAGTAGAAAACCATATGTTAACTATGTGGTCGTCCATTTCGATTTTATTCATAACGCTTAATATAAATGATCTGATCATTTACAGACTGTCATATCATATATTGATACTTGAAACTCTAAGAAAATAATCATCGGATTAACATTAACAGATAAGAGTTAAATTTCTTTCACGTAAGACTCACTTATCCGAATTAGCTCTAGCCGAACACTTTCTAACATTTAGATTATAATCAACATTTTGGTATTAATCTCGAAATAATTGAGTACCACAAATTTGCATACTTTAATTTTTATAAATTCCTTAACTTTTTCGTCTTCATCTGACGACAATTAAACAAATTTGTTTTTGTTCCTTAAGATTTTCACGAGCCTCCACTCGTACATACATACAAACGTACTCATACATACTCCTACGACGGTTTCGTGTCATCTATTTTCCATTCGATTATGTGACTATGGCATCTTGGAGTTTTTAATATAATTCTTTTAAAATATTATGCATTTTTTATATGTTTTATTTTAAGGGCACATTTCTTAATACGCAATGATTATATCATTTCCAGATTTAAATCATATATAAGAAAATATAAACCTTATAAAACAAATATATTAACTCCATCATAACTAACATTTAAATCGTATATAAGGAAATATAAGCCTCATAAAACAAATATAATAACTCCATTATTAGAAAAGCAACTAACTTAATAATTCTACATAACTTATAGGTACTTGATTGATTTGGTATTTTTATTATATTTTAATTAAGAAAAAAATATATTTTCAAAGTAATACCATGATCAAAAATTACCTTTTCAGTCCTTATTAGTTTATTATTATATTTATATTTTTTTATTTTTTGCTAGAAAGTTTATGATCATTTACTTGGAAAATCGGAATAAGCCATTTAAATATAAATTAAGACAGCCGTCGTGCCTTTTCAGGTTCTTATTGCTGATTTATTATTATATTTGAGTTAAATTCAGATATCACCGATTAGCTAGACTATATTTAAAGTGCTTGCTAGAATATATGGGTCTTGCAACACTGTCATTAAATTATTAAAAAAGTATATATTTTATAAAAGTAATATATTTCTGTTTGTTATATACATAAAACCACGTGTTTACTACAAAAAATAGTTTATTGTTTTCGTGGACAAACTTAAAGCAGGAATCAGGAAGTCAATGAATTAAAAAAATATTTAATGTTGCTGATTGAAGAACATGATCTGTTTTAAGTCTTGTGTTATCCCCTGAGATGTGAATTACTCTAACGCCTGTCAGACTTTAATACTATCTCTCTCAGTCCATTGCCTTAGCGGTATTTATGGGAACACTTATATTTATGAACTCTAGATTAATAGAAGAGTGTTATCGATTTAGAAGAAAATATTTTTTATATGTACTCTTTGAAGTAGCAATAATAATTTAATTCTAGAATAAATTATTATTGACCTTGTAAGTTAGCATATCTACTCCTATATACATTTTGGACAATAACTATTTGAATAGACAGTAGTGCATTTTATCAAACACCTTCAGACGAATAGACGATCAGAATAGTCAATCGCTACATTAAATGGTCTTAAATTAGATAATTAATTTTATATATATATTTTGGAGTAATTTTACAGTTATCATTACATTTAGACAGGTATAAACATATTAATATGAAAGTGGTTTTGTATCGAAAACTAGCGTCTTAGTGTAGTTTGAAATGTAACAAGAACTTTACTTAAGTTGTATGTAACTTGTTTGTGCACATCTTGTGAGTAACCTCATACGAACAAATTTTGACAGCGACGAGTTGTAAACTGTCACTAGTATTCTAGACTTAGTTCGTCTTTGCTTGTTTGGCGAATTCGTCCTAGAAACTTCTAAAATAGTTAAGTTCTCAAATGTATGCTTTTCCCAAATATTATTTAAGTAGGATTTTAAAAACGCTAGACTTCTCGTTATTCCTTTTCTCGGAGACTTTAGACTTGCTAGAAAGCAAAACTAGCACAATAATATATATAAAGAGATTACCCTTAATAAGACAGCTCAGAATATAATACTTTATATTATATTAACTTATCAGATTTTATTTCTTCGGGGAGACAGCAATATCTATGTACATATGTCTTCTTAAAACATTAAAAAATATAAATTAGCTAAAAGTATTTTAAGAAACTAAAACAAAAGTGAACTGAAAATAAACTAAAAGTTTTTTTTTTTCGTTTCTGAATTATTATGGGTACAATTAATACACTTGCATATTAACGGCAATAATATAAAATTGTGAAGTAATTTATTATTGATTATTGTATTGATATTGTATAAGTTAACACTTATATATAGAAGAATATAAAATGCACTTATTATACAAAAACAAATACTCAGCTATAGCACTTGCTAACTACCGCTGGCTACTTAGCACTTATTCAATATTAAGTCAAAAGTAATTAAATTTTAGTTTAACGCATGAGTGTGCTTTTATGTGTGACACGAACAGCTACCCTTTCAGCTTATGTACGAATTATGCAGCTTTATGAGTCAGCTGAGAAAAGTAATTAAGGTTTCCTTCATAGTCGAGTTTCTACAGCTCACTGTTAATTAATCATCCTAGCTGTCTCACTTATTTGCTCACAGAAAGTTAATAGAGGTCGTTTTCAAGTTTTAATTAATCAGAACAGAAAATAAGTAACCATTTTTTTAAATACCTATTTGTATTATATACCAATTATTATTTCTAATAAAATGAACATATACATTTAATATGGTTTTTTTCTTTTCTCGAAAAGAAGATTTTTTCTTAAATATACATTATTCGGTGTTAAATTATCCTTTTAGATATTTAGCGAAAGCAACTTTAGTTTCCAACAATTTTATAAGATTAAGAAAATATATGTAATATTTTCTTTCATAAAATGCAAAACAATTTCCTTGCAAAGTTTTATCAATATTTAGGTGATCTTCCTATTAGCGCTTAAGGATTCTTACGACGAAAACTAAAATAATTCCAACTAAAATAATTCAGCTAAATCAGTAGATAAATATCACAAAATAACGTTATACTATTCTAAAAAAATCTTAGTTAAAGTCGGATTGTGATTTTCGATTTATAAATGAGGACATATGGTCAAAAAAAGTGTTATTTTTTGTTATAAGAAAGTTTTCTAGTTACTAAAATAGAATTTAGAATCCCAATATCTTAGAAACCATTGACAATGCAAAAAAGGTTGAGTTTTTCTGTTATGAAATACAATTTAATAGCATTACTAGAAGTTATCTTTGAAATAAAAAAATAGCCACCTATCTCGTTATTATACGAGTGCCTACGAGTATCTCTTGTTATCATAAAGATGTTAAACATATTCGGGTTTTGACCAACGCTAACGTTACAACGATCTTCAAAATAGATTAAATATAGTATGATTTAATTAAAAATAAAAAAATATTATATTATATTATTATTATTATTATTATTATCTGTGATGTGACATAAGGTGTATTTTTTTTACGTAATGCTATAATAATATTATTTTACATTTTATTTTATATTCGTATTTTTAGTATACGAGGTATATTACAATCAGCTGCAATAAATTAACTTTTATTTAGTCGGTATTTTACCTTCGTAAAAAATGACTAGACATAAATTGCATTCTTAGGAGTTACTCTTAAGAAGAAGACTATAAACTACAAAATATCTAATATTTCAAAAAATGATGTATTTTTAACGTACATCGAATCAAACAGAACACAATTAAAGCAAAATAATCAGTATTTGTAAACGAAAACCACAGTATATAAAACAAAGAATTACACATATATTCTGGTGTTCACACATGACGTGTCTGAGAGTTCGTTTACAAGGGCTTATTTTAGGTTAGAACAAATTCACGCTCCAACGCCTTTCTTCATGGTGGATTCAAGCATCCTCACTAAATTGGGATAAGTGTTCAAGTCACACGCTCAATAAGTTGGCTTTAAATAGCAGATTACTTTGCACTGTTCCTACCGTTACTGGAATGGAGTTATTGGAATGGAATTATTTTGGAGAAGTATGAACGTTATTTACTTTATTTTGGAATAGTAATGTTAAACCACTTTTAAAAAGTATAGGGATAATTAATAAACCTGAATAAACAGCATATGGCGACGATATGGTTTCCCAGACGTTGCCGGTTCGAATTCTGCCCGTATCAATTATTTTTACATTCTATATTTATTTAAATTTTCATTGACTTTCAACCTCCTACTCCTACTGACAGTTCCATATGACGTGCGCAAGTGATCAGTGTCATTGATTTAAAATAGTGAGAAACAAAAAGAAGACAAAAGATACATTTAATTAAAGAAACAAATAGGATTGTTAGAATTAAGTTTCTTGAACATATTAAGTATCGATATAATATTGTGTATTATAAATTCAAAACTTAATCAGCCTGAATCATTACTGTAAATAAATAATGGACACAGAGCTATAAAACATTTTTTTTTTCGAAAACAATGGTCATGTTAAAGTATTTTTAAAATCTTATCAAGACACTAAGCGGAAAAAACCCGTAAATATGATTAGATTTTCGTACGTAATTATGATGACGTAGGAGAATTTATGGAATCCTTTCCTTGATATTGTGCCAATTTTCAGTATATCCGTATTATACATAATTAATCTACGCTATATTATAGTTTACAAGGATGTAATATGTTTTATAAGAAATTTTGTTTTTTTCATTATCTTATACAATATAATAAATATAAATCAAGAGTTCAAAAGAATAGGTGTTATTTTATTTGTTTTTTTTTCTGTTATGTGCTTTGTTAGTTTGTTTGGGCCTGACGAAAAAATTGTTTATGGATTTTGATGTGATTGTATGAGTACTGACCCGACCAACAATAAACCAAATAATTATCGCGCGTTAAAAATACAATGCAACAAAGGTACTCGACAGATTTTTCTAAAAAGTGGTATATTTTAGGCTTAATTTTCTTCTAAATTAATTTTTAGTATGATTTTAGTTTCTTTTTTTTATTGACAGTGTAAAACACAAAAAGTTTCTTCTATAGTTTGAAAAAAAATAAAAACTTATCTATTTACACACAAGAACTAATTGTTTTTTGTTCCATCGAGTTAAAGTTGTGTAATAAATACCATGACGTTTGTTGCTGAATTGTTTGTTTTGGGCATAAATTAAATTAAATACATATTTAATCTTTCAATAAAAATAAAAATGACGTTGTTCCGTCCAAAGGTTGTAAGTGACACTACACTACATATATATATATACTAGTTTATTACTTTCAACAGAATTAAATGAATAAGTTAAGAAGTTCTAAGAAGATAAATGCGAAATATATGTGTTTTTATTATAAATATTGGACGATTATTAAACAAAAAAAAAACTGTATGAAGTTTCAGTATTTAAATGTAGAAATAAACTTAAAAATAAATCTATGTGTCTTCTAACAAAGCATATAAGTTTTGAAAGTTATAATTCTGAAAAGGAAGATAATTGTATGTAAAATAAACACGTACGTATATTCTTTGTATATATTTATTTAAGTACGTCTTAGATGACAAATCCATTTGTTACACGTAGCGATAAGTCTGTTTCAATATTTCTTTTAACTGCTTGGGGATTCATAATTTGTAGGCTCTTTTTAATAAAACGTAACAAACAATTTGTGTTTTAGTATGGAGTGATTGCATTTTAAAAATTAGTTTTAGACTTATAACTTTATTAGTTGTAATTGAAATTAAGGAACTGTTATATATACTGTAATAAATTTATAATACGTACATTACAGACTAAACAAACGTTAAGTAAATCAAAATACTGACGGTACAAAACTTTTAAGTTTACTTTATTTACCTTTACCATATTTTATACACTACCGATTTTCTGTTTGTTTAGTAATGAAAAAATCTTTTTTCTATTGGGCAAAACATTTTTAATACTGTAATATATTTTTTTATTACATTTGTAATAGGTACATTACATTTGTATATTAACATTAAAATTATACAAAACTCATTCAAAGTTATTAAACTATATAAATAGGTAAACTAGTGTAACATAAATATATTATATAGTTACTGTCATATTTTATACTCTTTAATATAATTACTATTTTTATAAAAAAAAAAATAACGGTATACTAACAAAAACCGATAATACTTTATATAGTATTATGACTCATTTATTTATTAAATATTATAATATATATTAAAATTTACCCCTAGTGTGATAATTGTTACATATATATTTGTTAACTAAATATGTTGTTATTTCTTCGTAAAATGGTCTATCATAAGTCAGTTGCAAGTTCTTATGCTGTCTGAATTGACTAAAGTAGTACCATCCTCATTCAAAAAATTAACATGAAAAGGCTATATAAGCTACATTCTCTATAGCAAATGAGACAGCCGGCTGCCTGAATATATCTTTTCCGTATATCCTAATCGAGATTTTGTATCTCCCCTTATCGCTCCACGCATTTCCAAATCTATTTTTTATTTTTGCAGACATTTCAAGTCAGGTTGATTGATACATTGCTCGCTTGGCCCCGCTATTATGAATAGTTGAACTTTTAACTTTTAGGTTAACTCTTATTAAAAAATGTACAGTAAATATAATTCTTATTCGCGATTCTTTTTAAGAATATTAAAATTATTCTACTATATATAATAAGAACAAAGACATGTAACATATAGAATAACCCTATAATATCTATTTGCTTTTATTTGCCATCCGCCTGAAGCGCCAAAATAATTAGTTTTTGAAGTTAGTTAGTTAGTTTAGTAGATCTTAACAGATATTCCTCTAGGTAAATGTTTTAGTTTTTAAAAATTTTAGGCTAATATACATTTTTTTAATTTAAACTAGAACAGTAGGGAACAATTGCTTCAAATTAACCTTAATTAATATAGGTTTTTATTGTTGCATTAAATTTTTATGAAGTTTAAGTAGTTCTAGTTTATTACTATGTAGTTATTACACTAATGCATAATAAATATAATATTTTATGTCTAATTCTTGTAAAATATTAACTATTATATTTAACGATAACAATAAGAATTAAAAGCTTTTCGATGTCCTTAAAGAGGCTCCCGGCATGAGAACCCCTCCTCTTTAAACGCACAAAAACGATTTCAATAAATATGTACAATGTTAAACAAAAAAAATATTTTATACAATCGTTTATGAAATGTTTGCCTTTACAAACAAGTTAATTTTTTTTTTAAATTAAAAAAGTACTAGTCCCGCGAAATTAAGTTTATATAAATGTTTTGGAAAAGATTATACTTAGTTACTATCCAAAAACATTCTTTTAAATTAATTACGGGCCTTTTATTATACAGTTTTATTTGTAATTACTTGATCACCTCTTGCAGGTAGCCTCTTTATATCAATCCCAACAACATTAATATAACAATAGTTTTTAAAATTTAAATTTTCCTATACAAAATGCATTTGTTGTCTCTGAACTGACATTAACTCTTAGCGTCGGTATTGCGCCCGAACGTTGACCTTTTAAGTACTTCTTACAAAATACAGAGTAATAAGTAAGAGAGGGAACAAACATTTTTTTGTTTCGTTTTTCTGATAAATATCTTGTATGGAATATCTCAGAAATATCTTGTATGGAAGCTTAGCAATTTCTTTTATTTATTAATGTACAAAAAAATGCAGATACTGACTCACTATTCTTACTTTAGTATTTTATTGGCAGATGTGAGCAGAAGGACAATCATTTCGATAATACCATGAAAAGCATCCCACGCTTTTATTATTATTTTTTTTCGTTTTTATTTATTTTTTTAACAATTGATTTTTTTTATTATACAGGGTTATTTTTAATTAGTTGAGCACCTTTTGCAGGCAGCCTCTCTACATCAATCCCAACAACATTTGTTCTACGACTTTTAAAAAATCTTGATAAATAACTCAGAATAAACGAACAAAAAAAATTTTTGCTCCCTCGATTATTTATTACTCTGTATTTTGTAAGCAGTCTAAAGTATAGGTCGCGGCAGGCTAGCGAAAGTCAGAAACTGTTAAATGCGCGCGCCAGCTTTTTTCGTATAGCTTCATCTCTTTTACACCATGTTGCTATGGAAATACTAAATAATCAAAATGACAAGTACCTATGTGGATTACAAAACACAATTTACATTTAACCAAAAATAAAATTATCGGATTAGAGTTTTATAATTAAATAATGAAATATAATTACATACTGGACAATACGATTTTATGGACTTGCTATTGAAACTAATAAATAAATTCAAGATTATAACATGAAGAAGAAATTATGAAATGTAATTTATAATATTTTTAAAATACATTGATTGTCTGAAATTGAAGAAGTAAGAATGAGAAATACGAGTTTTGGCTGAGAAATGGAGCATTGGGGTCCTGATCTTTACAAGGTCTGTTTTGCTATACCTAGAACGAACAACAACTCGAAACAGCAGAAACCATGATGAAGAATAATTTTATTTGTGATATAGTGACGATCCAACATGTTAAGAAGCCTAAAGTTATTATTTTTAAAGTGGATTGTGTACATTTATCTGTTTTTATGGTACTTATGTGTTTCTTCTATGAGAATATTATACGTCAGAAACAGTCGATTCACTTCTTACGTTTTAATTAAATAATATTAATAAAAATTATGACGTTTTTCTGTTACACGCCATCTTCAAGAAATTCGTAAGTAACTTATTGTTTTATTGTCATGATATAAATATTAACAAACGAGATAATATGATATGTATAAAGTAAGTTAAAGAGAAGTTATTGTTTTGTAAAAATAATATTTATTTGGTCTCGTTACAGTGCCCTTATTTCATAAACCAAATAAAAATATTGAGACATTCAACTTATGGACAACTTCTATTGGAGATTTTGTTTTTTCATTTGATTCTTAAACAGTTAGACAATATGTGTTTAGACTATTGTAGAAAATATTTTAATAAATAAAAGTGGAAAACGATGCTATTTTTTATTATACCTTAGAAAATGATCAAGTTCTAACGTGCATAGCCGCCGCTGCGTCACCCCGCCACCTCGCGCCCCGATGCACGTGACCTTGGCACATATTTTGACAAGTTGCGTGGCCTCTCTTAGCTCAAGTTTAATGCACGTTTAGAGGCAATAAATAAATTTTGTTTGGGAGAAACTAAATTTTTAAAACTATTAATTTTAAAAAGTCGTAGAACAAATGTTGTTAGGATTGATGTAGAGGGGCTGCCTGCAAAAGGTGCTCAACTAATTACAAATAACCCTGTATATAAAAGCGTAAATTTATTTGTTAATTTCATATTAATAGGTATGCAAGTGTAACAAATCAAATTAATCTGACAATTCAAAGTTAGTCAAAATCAAGTTCAAAATTGCCGGTACAAGAATACATCCGAAACTAATAAAAGCGTATTAATATCAAGCAATTATTCTTGATTGTCAACAAAAACTTGTTAAATTTGTCGAATTCAATCACCTTTCGATAAAATTCTGTATGATACCTATTATTATTTTTAGGAACAAACTAGTTAAAAAAAGCAATAGTAAAATTCTTTGTAAGATCTTTTCTTGTAGATATTCACATGTGTGCCAAAACTTTGGTTCATTAGATAAACAAAAGCTATCGTATTATAAGAAACAATTTTATTTTTCAGATATAAACATACTAGTGGTTTACAATCCATTTTGATAAGATATAAAACATATCATTATCTTCAAGAAAAATGTATTCCATTGAATGTTTCAGGAGTTCAATAAGAGCTTGTGCTTATGCAGGATGCACGCTTCACTGGTTTCTTAACTACAAAATACACTCACGATGTGTCTTGAGTGCACTCAGCAGGAATCCCGAGCACTAACATTATTCCATGTTATAGAAAAATTATATTATTCTATGTAAAGTTATCAGAAGACATTTTTTTTTTTAATAATTTCAAGCCAGTTGAGATTGATAGTTCTTAATCTTTTGCATCAAACAAATGTATTGAGGTCCTCCTCAATGACAATGACGTTCAATTTTTTTTTATTTTTTTTATTTTTTTATACCACGATGGTGGCAAGAAAGCGCACGGCCCACCTGAGCCTTTACCGTGGCCTATGGACGCCTGCAACACCGGGGGTATCACATGCGCCTCGCCGACCCTTTAAAAACCTATTTACTCCTGTCTTGAAGAACTCCATATTGTAACCCACTGGAAAACCACGGCAGGCAGTTCGTTCCATAATCGGATGGTCCGTTGGAGGAAGTTTCTCTTAAACCGCACTGTACGGGACCATTCAGGTTTCAATGTATGAGCGTGGATTCCCTGTCGATTTTGAGTGGTAGAGCACGCACAAGGAGGCAAAATCTCTCCTTAGGCTTAAGGGCTCGATACCGCTCGTGAGTATAGTATCGTCGACAATTCGCAGAGCTCTTTTTTGGACCGAGTCAAAAGGCCCAAGCTGATATGCTGGCGCTCCTGCCCAGAGATGCGAACAGTACTCCATATGGGGACGGACTTGCGCTTTGTACAAAAGAAGTCTGTCCTTCGAGGAGAAGTACCGTTTCGCTCTGTTTAGTACACAATACAATTTGAAGAAATTCTTAACAATCTACACTCGATACCTCAAGAAGACCTATATGATTTAGTTTTGAATTTAAATTAGTCAAATAACCAATCAAAACTATTGGAATTTCGTTTAAAAGACAAGATTTTTTTAACATAAAGACTATATGGCATATCGCTGAAAAACTAAACATAATTTGTTCTATTACGCTCGTTCTATCTTCTACTTCAGCAAAAAGTAGAATGTCACATGTCTTTTACGAGAAAGGGGAGTTTAAAATAAAATTAAAAAGGGGCCAAGAACAAATTCTTGTTTTACATTTTTATATGATAACCAGCCGATTTAGAATTATTTACATCAAACATCTGGAATCTATGATTAAAGTAATTGCTAATATTGAAAATTTGTCACGAGAGCTGTGTTACAAGTCTAGTATTATGCAAAAATAAAAAGCCGCATTACGCAATTAGAGAGAGATTTGCGTTTTACGTAACGTTCTCTGTACAAAAGTTATAATATATTGGTTGCAATATATAGAAAAGTTTAAGAGCGTCTATTACTTAGATCTATTTAAAATACATCCTACAAGTCGCTAATATAAACCAATACTAGAAATTTTCTGAACTTATATTATGTATTATGAGTACCCTTATCCATTTTGTAAATAAAACCAGGTCACAGAATACATCGTCTGCGATAAAATTAAAGGTTAAGTACCTTTTAGATAAACAGTTTACAGAAATATAAATATTCGTTTAATATTATGATGATGTTTGTAGATATCACAAATATAATAAAAAAAATTGAACGATAACTTTCTTAACCAAATTAATCTTTACCGAAAGTAATTTTATTTAAATACTGCCTGTGTCTACTATAACACTATTCTGTATAGCATATATTCTATATTACATATAATATTCTACATATTCGTGAAAGATAAGCTTGCTTAAAAAAATCCTAATTAATAACTATTACTTTGGATTCTAATGGATTTGACATGACCAAAATAATTATTTAATTATTTTTAATTATTGAAAGTGATTCTAGAATATGAATATTAAAAATGAAAACAAACAATTTTTTTATGAAAAGTTCTTTAATACATTTACGGCATGTAAGTCTGTTCTTATTGCTAAAAAATTGAAGCTATTAGTTGTGGAAGCAAGGAACCTACTTAAGTTTTTTTTAGTAAGACTGCTGCTTTTAGCTTTAGAATAATATTTAAAAACTATAAAAAGACGTATAGATAGTTAGGATTCAGGTTTTTAAAAGTTTTTAGAAATTTAACAAAAATGGAATTTATGATGATTGTTGTTCATATCGCTGTTAACACATATTTATTTTATTTGCGGGATATGTAATATTTAACCTCAATCAATCAATTTCGCCAAATTAAATTATTTATTCTATTAGCGAATTAGCTTTTTATTCAAAATTGTAACGTTGTTTGACTTTATTTTATTTTAAGGCTTTTCTGCGGTGGATGTAATTTTAGGAACACGTATGTTTGGCGAATGTCATTTTATATGAAGTAAATTATGTCATGGATTATATTTACAAGAAATTATAAATATAATTTTAGTCGACGTTATAAGACGTATGTGACAACTATAAAGATTTTTGTAAATTCTAACCAATGACATCAAACTTGCGATAATATTTAATTAATGTTATTGTAAAGATATAACAATCGAATAATTTAAAAAATAAAGTCATATTATAATTATATACTCAATAAATATAAAATGAGAAGTCATCAACCGAAAAAAAAAAATATAATTAAATTTTTCAAGAAACTCGGCAGGCAGTTTAATAGTGTGTTTAAAGAGGAATTGAAAATATATTCAAAATGTAAGTCAACTCATAGTTCTCGGAAGCGAGATTTCTATATTATACACTACTACATCCAACATAATTAGTTAGAAGAATAATTATCCATACCTGCGAGTAAAACAGGTGTACAACAGCAATACTACAATGTGCACAACGAGCATTTGGAGCGAAAGCACACTCGTCTGTTGTAGTGGCTTTGTTACTTCCAGACTAGCAGGTTAATGCACGGCGCATTACCGCGACAACAGTTTGCTGAGTTTAAAATATCTCTCAGGAATGTCTAGTTTAAACTATTTCCCTATAAATAATAAACCATTAATATTATCATCATATTTTAGATTAAAATTTATATTTACGTAGTTTATAATCTACTAATCGTCTTGAAACATAATTAATTTCGATACTTTCCATGAATTATCTCAAATTATCTCTTGAATGATGTATAAATAAATAATGCCTCAAACGTAAACGAATTGATATAACATGTTGGTGTTAATATTGTTGAAAGAAAAATCATTTCTTTCTCTTTTTTCTATAAGCATTTTATCAACTAATACAAAAGTAAACCAAAACCAAAAATCAACCAAAGTTTGTTGATTTTAAATTAAATAAAATTTAATAACAGCATTATTAATAAAATAATCTTAATAGCTTTTAATAATTCGTAATTTTTATAATTTAATTTTTGTCTCATATATTCAATGTCTTATATAAACAATGTATGTCTTTAATGATATAATTAAAAATTACTTTAACATACGTGCTCGAGCTTCAAGGAATGAGAGTTCCAAGAGACAACTTGATATTTTATTGTAGACTGCAGTGTGAGGCTATAATTCATTTGTTAACGCTACCAGGAACAAGTGCAGGGCAGCCGTGTAGAGTGTGTTATATTTTAATACACCAATATGGATTATACAAAAAAAAAGGATATAAATCTATTACTTAATTGTGTTTTTAATAAGTTGTAAAAAGCACCTGTACCTTATTTTGTAAAAAGTAGTAGATCTCTATCTTTAACACACACATGCAAAGGAGGAAGGAGGACATATGAACAAAATAAAAGATGTACATTACATACAACTTTTGTTGCTGGTCCAGTGGCATATTCAGATCATTGACTTCTATTGAAACTTCTATTGGATTTGTAGGACGTATTCGCCTAAAGCAACAAGAGCGTGTGATAACTAAACAATTTTGCGATTTATTTAAATAGTTTATTTTATTACGGTTATACAAGTTTTATCTATCTATATATAAAAAAAATGGTTCCGCATTTCGTATTTTTAAATAATAGCTAATAATCGGCTAATTTTTAAAATGAGTTGCCGTAGTGGTGTCTATAGTTTTTGTTATACCACCACAATTCAATTCCGAACGAAAGTGAAAAATGAGTAAAACTGTTAACAAAAAGATAATTTTATAACTTTTTGAGTAAAAACTACTAATGTTCTGGTAATATTTAGTCCAGTCAATAAAGCCAAAAGTCAAAGAAAACTCCAAACATTGTGAAATTTTGAGGGTAAAATAACTTACCCTGTGATTTTGCAGTGCTATGGGGTGAACGGAAAGGGTTGAAAAGGGGTGAAAAGTGTATATTGTTAATAACATTGTTAAAAAAAATATTAACGCGCTGCAAATTTGGGATTAGCTTTTTGTTACCGTTCTGTAACATATATTAAATTTGCAGCGTTTTGCAACATACGGAACATTGTTTATTATTAAAAAACAATGATATTTGTTAATATCATTGTTAGAACAATAATTAGAACATTGTTAGAACAATAATTAGAACACTGGCAACACTGACAACTAGTCGTCAGATAAATTCTCTGTACATTTTAATTTAAATTAAATTACTTTATGTATATTAATTAAGTGCAATTATCATATTTAGTGATAAAAAGTACAGTATTACTATCGTGCTATTGTTTGTACTTTGTTTTCGTGCTTAATTAAGAAAGAACAAAGGAATATACCGAGCTGTCAACTCAACGGATGACGAATTCAAATTTCTTCAATCCCGGGGAGTATTTTGTTTTACTTTTAATATAAATCACATACATTGAACTAAAAACTACTCATTATTTAGTGAGTAACGTCCATCCACACACTCAGGCACCGTTACTGACTCACTTTACTTGACTAGTTGGAAGTAAAGTTGAAGACAAAAACAATAGCCTCATACAAAACCATTACATTTATTTTACTTCACATACAATACATAAAATAAGTATTTTAAATACATACATACATAAAATAAGTATTTATCTTTCCCATTGATTCGAAGTGGTTATTTGTACCCAGGTTTAACTATGGAAAGAGTAATTGCCACCCGCAAGACCTCTGCAAAGGAGTTAGAGCAAAAATTGAAACTAGCTTTAGAAGAACTAAGATCTTCTAAAGATTTATGCAAGAAGCTACTGCAGGAAAGAGAGGACAGTGAAGAGGAAATTAAAAAAATTGTAGATAAAAATACTGATCTTAAAGGTAAGCTCGCTGAACTACATACCAATTATTTGGATATTGTGGCTCAGCGAGATCACTTAAAAAATATAGTGACTGCATTTGACCAGTGCAGCGATGAGCATGAGAGAGCACTAGATCACATTTCAGAGCTTGAGTCTGATTTGAGGCAGGCTAGGAAATCTATTTCAATCCTGGAAACCTGCAAATTAAATGTAGAAAGCCAGCATACCCATAGCTTATATGAGGAGCTGGTTGAATGCAACTCACAACCTACTCAATCAAATTTAATTGATGTTAATTCAACTGTAATTGATTTAACTAAAGATGAGTCCAGTATTGTGCACCCCATATACTTTTCAAGTCATAACAAATTAAAAAAGTATATAAAGGTTAACAAATTAATAAAAAAATGTAATAAACTCATTAACAACTAGTTCTCTGCAAAGAAAATAAATGATTTAAAAATGGAACGCACAAAGTTAATTAAAAAAGTTAGTATTTATAATAAGAAAATAATTGAGAGTAGGTCAATGTATGAGCGAGACACCCAAAACTTACAGGATGAAATTTCTCAATTAACTTGTTCATTGCAATCTATGAGTAAGAAATATGAATCTTCTCAGAATGAAATTAAGGAACATATTCATGCTACCAGTAATTTAGTTGATTTATGTAGTTATAACCTAGAGCGGTTTGAATCTTTAACTAATAATTATGGTAATTGTAACTGTTTAACTGAAAAATTAAATGTAATTTCAAAACTAAACTCTGAGGTGTTGGGTGATTCGGCTATACATATTGAAAATAATAATAAAAATGTAAATATTTTGGAAAAAAAACAAAAAATTAATAAGTCCTCTACTGTATCAGTCAAACATAATTACTTTGTTTTTTCTGACCAATTAGGTCAAGGTTTTGGATCTCTTTTAAGTAGTAAATTAAATAATGTTTATAATATATTCTCACCTGGAGCCAGTTACCAGCATAATCTAGACAAAATAATTAATTTTAACTTGACTGAAAACAGTACTATTGTACTATTACATGGAGATGGTTTGTCTGTCAAGAAAATTGAAATTATTAAAAATATAGAAAAATTATTAAAATTACATAATAGGAATAATTGTAAATTTGTAATTTGTACATTTCCTTATTCATCATCTTATTCGGACATACAAAACAAGTATATATATAATTTAAATTTGACATTGTATAATTTGACATACCGTCATAGTGACGCATTCTTTTACTTTGATGTAAATAAATTTATTTATAATAGGTTTAGGATGACAAAAGGTACAATGTATCTGCCTGTATATTATAAAAAACAGATTGCTACTTTAGTAGCATTTAATTTAAAAAACTTCGTTATAAGAGATATAACGAAAAATGATTGTAATTTAAATAGTGTAGTACTGACAAAACATAATCGTTCCACTTTAAACTAAATTTTAAGACAAAGCCTAAGCTGTTTACTATTGTCCATCAAAATATACAAGGCTTAGGTGGCAAGGAATCGGAAGTGGAACTGTTTGTTCAAAAATATAACATTAGTTTATTATGCATTACAGAGCACTGGTTGTTAAAGAATAACAATATTATAAATGTACAAAATTATAAATTGTCAAGTTCGTTCTGTAGAGAGAAAGCTATTCGCGGTGGCTCACTTATCTTAGCTCGTAACGATGTAGTTTTTAAGTCTCGATCAGACATAGTGGCGCTCTCTGTCGAGCGAATTATTGAACTATCCTGCATTGAGCTCAATGAACATATTATTTTATGCGTGTACCGACCTCCCTCTGGTGATTTTGATGAATTTGAAAACAAAATGGAGGATATTTTAACTAAACTTTGTCATAAAAACAAGTCCGTGATTGTGTGCGGTGACTTTAATGTAGATATATTACAAGTAACTTCGTCTAGTGTACGTTTATTAAATTTGTTTAAATCTTTTAACTTATTGAACGTATTTTTTGAACCTACTCGCATTACTAGTGTTTCCTCGACTTGTATTGATAATGTGTTCTGTCGCTGTAACATTTATGAAGAGACGATAATGACAAATTTAAGTTCAGACCACTGTGGTCAAAAATTTTCTATATTAATCAATCGTGAAAATGAAAAGCCCCATAAATTTACTTGCAGACCGATAACAAAAAACCGAACTAATACTTTTAAGAATATTGTTGCGCAAAAACTGCATAAAGTAGACATGAGCGATGGCAATCCCAATAATTTATATAATAAAGTTTTCGATTTTTTGTTACAAGAATTCAATAATATTTTTAAACCAAAAACTATAACTAAATACCTAAAACTTTAATTTAGTGATTGGGCTACCCCGGGAATATACAAAAGTAGAGAAAAATTATATGATTTGTATGGTGAGAGGCAATGGAATCATGATCCCGTGTTCTTTAATAAAGTTAGAAACTTCTCTAAAATATTTAAAAACGTTTGCGTACATGCCAAATCCATTTATATTAGAAATAAAATTTTAAACTCTGATGATAAGATAAAAGCAACGTGGGATGTTATATCTAGTGTTTCTGGGAAAACTATTTGATGCAATTGCGGAACTGACGAATAACGTAAGAGTCAGTGACAAATGTTTTGTTTTTAAACCTGTTTCATCAAATGAAATTGTTAAAACGTTTAGAAACCTAAATATGAAAAAAACAGGGGATCTCTGGGGTATGTCAGTTAAATTACTTACCACTGTTATAAATGACATTGCTCCCCAATTATCCTTAATTTTTAACAAATGTATTGAAACCGGTACATTCCCAGATTTAATGAAAAATAGTAAAATAGTTCCTTTGTTTAAAAGCGGCGATAGACTTGAACCGGGAAATTATAGGCCAATATCTATTTTGCCTACCTTAAGTAAAATCTTCGAAAAAATTATTCTCAACCAAATGACAGAATTCGTTTACAGCAATAAAATCATGCATAGTAAACAATTTGGTTTCACCAAAGGCAAGTCATTAACTGATGCGGGTGCCACGCTTCTTAAGCACATTTACGACGCATGGGAGAAGTCACAGAATGCAATCGGGGTATTTTGTGATTTATCTAAAGCCTTTGATTGCGTAGACCATCAAACATTACTATGCAAACTTAACCACTATGGTGTGCGTAGTGCTGCGCTTGATCTTATTGCCTCTTACCTAAATCAAAGAGTTCAGACGGTTGATGTAAATAATTGTAAATCGGCTGGTTCTCACCTAAAGATGGGTGTTCCACAAGGATCTATTCTTGGCCCCTTTTTATTTTTACTATATATTAATGATTTGCCCTTTTATGTAAAAGGACTATGTGACATTGTACTTTTTGCTGATGATACCTCGCTTATTTTCAATGTTGATCGTAATAAAGCTAATTATGACGAAGTAAACAGTGCTCTGTCACGTATTCTTCATTGGTTCGAAATTAATAATTTGGTCTTAAATACTAAAAAAACTAAATGCATGGAATTTGCACTTCCTAATGTCAAAAGTCAAAATTGTAGTTTACGCCTTAACAATGAAGTGTTAGAACTGACTAACTCGACAACTTTCTTAGGTATAACTTTAGATAAAAAGCTCCAGTGGAACCCCCATCTCTCGACACTCGCAAGCAAGCTTAGCTCAGCCGTCTTTGCAATTAAAAAAGTAAGACAATTAACAGACGCTAATACGGCTCGACTCGTTTATTTTAGTTATTTTCACAGTATATTGTCTTACGGTATCTTACTATGGGGCAGCGCTGCCGAAATTAATTCTATATTTATTTTACAAAAACGAGCTATACGGGCTATTTGTAACTTAAAAGCTAGAGACTTCCTAAGAGAAGTTTTTAAAGAAATCGGTATTCTTACGGTCGCTTCTCAATACATTTTTAATAACTTACTATATATACGCCAAAATTTAAATGACTATAAAAAAAACAGCGACAGACATACTATCAATACAAGAAATAAAAATAGGCTTGTAACGCCTAAATTTAGACTTCAAAAAGTTCAGAAATCCTTCATGGGCTTGAGTATACGCATATATAATAAGGTTCCACAAGATATCTTAGATCTTCCTTTTCTTGGTTTCAAATCTAAAATTAAAGGTATATTATTAAATAAATCTTACTATAACATTCAAGAGTTTTTGGTTGATCGAAATGTGTGGAACTTGGGTCATTGTATCATAAATCTTGGGTCATAAATCTGTATTATATTGCGAATAGCTAGTAATCTCCGCAATTTGTTTTTTGTTGTAAATTAATTTTGCTTTATCGACCTTCTGCATCACACCGATTCCTTAGAAGTCACTACTTGCGGTAGCATCGGGAGTCGGGTTGCCTCCCTCCCTCAAATATGTGCGAAGGGGGTGATGGCTGGCTCTTGTGTTATGCTCGTGAACGGGTGCTGCTTGCGGTGACTGGTTGTGTGGCAGGCCGAAGATTTGTGTGTGTGTATGTATATATGTGTATATATATATTTACTGCTATTATTATTTAATTTTCGTTGCCTGAAATCATTGGGCTTCTTTTCCGATTGATTGCGACGGTTCTAGTTGTTCCAAAATTGCATTTAAGTTTATAAAATAAATAAAATTGACTCATTTGCAGGGTTCATGTTATAATTTATAAGTCAAACATTGTTAAATTTTATTTAAAAAGAGCAACTGTTGAGTTTCTGGCCAGCTCTTCTCAGCAGAACAGCATTCCGAGCTGGTGGTAGCTTACTCACAGACTGACTATACTGACCAATTTAATGTAATTGACGATTCAAAAGTGCGTGTAAATGCCTACTCGAATAAAGATATTTTGAATTTGAATTTGAATTTGAATAAAAGGGGTAAAAAAATTAGCAACACGCTGCAAACTTATAATTATCTTGTTCATAGCAATTTGGAACATCTGTTAAATTTGCAGCGTTTTGCAACATACGGAACATTGTTTATTACTAAAAATCAATTTTGTTAGTTAATAATTCGAATAAAAAAGTTAGTAAAAAGGTACAATTTACACAACATGTTATCGACACTTTTTCCAAACCATTTTTGAACTTTAAAAAACAATTTGTTGAAACAATTTTTTAACTTTGAAAAACAATTTTAAGAACAATTTTTCAATTTATCAACTCAATAAGAGTTTTGTTCCGGAAGTCAAAAAGACAGAGACGAAGCTTCTTAGCAATCCATGGATTCACCGTGCGGGTGCCGGGCCCATCGCGTTGCAAGGAGAGGAGTGCAAGCAGTGCCTGGGACTTGCGACCCAGGAGTAGGTTTAAGGGGGCCCCTTTATTATGCGCAAAAACGCTCACCTTCACCCTCCACACTCCTCTCCCTACCTAACCAAATTTGGAAAGAACCTACTAATGCCGCCTTTGAAGTACGTTCTAGAAATGAACCGATGCTTGTTCTAGAAAGGCCAAGATCTTTAAGTAGGCTATAGAGAGATTTTGCTGTTATACCTCTCGCTCCCACTTCTACCGCGTACAAACTAACTATAAATTTATTCCTGATCAGTTCGTTGGTTAGTTCGTAATACTTATTGAGCTTGAATGTGTGATCCCTTGGGATGTTTGTTTCCCAAGGAACAGTAAGCTCCACAAGTATCACGCGCCTCAGATGTTTCGAATACAGGAATAAGTCCGGTCTGGATGACGAAACACCAACATCCCCAGGGATTTTGTAATGCTTTTCATACGTGTCCATCATGAGAATCCAATCAGGAGCCGCGCCTAATATTGAATAAGGCTTCGCTTTTGATTTTTTGGAGGAGCCTTCTTTTACGAATTCTATAGATCGTTCGGTGGTAGTTATACCCTTCCGCGCTCTTGCTACTGAAAGACTAACCGCTTCCCGTATAATTTCTAATACCTTGTCGTGGCGACGCGAGTATTGACCTTTATCTAGAAGTACCCTACACCCTACTAATAGGTGTTTCGCGGTTCCTATTGCCTCCCCACAGATGTTGCAAGACTTTTCGGTGGCTTTGCCCCATCTTACTAAATTACTTTGATCTGGGAGAGTCATTTGGAATGCATTAAGATAGAATTTTAATAATGCTGGGGACCAATCATAAATTAAGGTGCGCCACTTCAAAGCTAGTGGAATACAAAAATCTCCTATGGTCACCCATTCGTTTTGAATTTCTAGGCTCATCGCGTGGAGTCGGTAATTATCGTTTTCGTCTTGTCGAATAAAAGATTTTGTTATGTCTATGTCTTGAACTTTCCTACTTGATCCTAGCCCTACTTTATTTGTTTGAGCACCTATCATAAACTTTTTATGGAATTGAAGTCGTGACTCGAGCTCTGAGGCAACTTTGTCTTTTGGGAGAGAAGTTACAGTATCATCTTTAGATTTTCCGAGCTCCGATGATATTTGCTAATAAAAGGGGTAAAAAAATTAGCAACACGCTGCAAACTTATAATTATCTTGTTCATAGCAATTTGGAACATCTGTTAAATTTGCAGCGTTTTGCAACATACGGAACATTGTTTATTACTAAAAATCAATTTTGTTAGTTAATAATTCGAATAAAAAAGTTAGTAAAAAGGTGCAATTTACAACGTCGACAACATGTTGTCGATACTTTTTCAGAACGAATTAACGTTTGTATTTTGACATAACAGTTTTTTATTATATTCGACATTAACATTAGTTTATGCAATTTCAATGTGCAAATAGTTTAACCTTAAGTAAATGCAAAACATTAGGATAGTAACAAAATGAAAGGCAAATATGATATGATTATAATTACTAATGATAGAAGTACAGTAAAATAAAGAAAAATGAAATGAAACAATAGTGACGCATTGAAAATAATGAAAATTAGAATTATTTACACTAGAGCTTATTACAAATTTTACAAATAGAAGTCGTAGAATATGAATTTGATTCAAATTTCATATTTTTGTGGATGTTTAGCTCGTCTTCGTGTTCTGATCTATCAGGAACGACTGGAATTAGAGAGAAAAATATTACACATTTCGCAACGCATTAACTTTTAATATTGACGTTAGATTTTTAGTTTAATGATTTCAAGTATACTAACATCCTTCAAATTATGCATTTTCCAATATTCGCCTTTTTTTCCTGGTCCAGCTGCATGTTGCGGTTGAGCAACCTTTCTCGCATCTACATGACACAAGTTTCAGGACATCTGGTGGCGCAGCTTCCTGGGTCGTCAAAATTGGACTCAAGCCTTGCAATCCTCTGGTCCAACCCCATGATTTTGGAGGTAAATCGTTACCTATAACAGACCGAAATCGAAGAAATGTTTCAGAAAAAACTGATGAAAATTGTACAAAAAATATTAATAGAATTAACGAAATTAAAGGATTCTTCAGCTCACCCAACCATTGCTGAACTTGATGATATACGCGAAGAGAATGTTGACGTGCTGCAGTTTTTGTGGGTGGTAAACTGGAAAGATTGTACTTGCTCTTCGTTATAGACCGAGTGAATCCGTCGTAGCGTAACTTAGTCAGAGATTATGCCGACGTTCCTCCGTACATCTTGACCAAGATTTCTTCTCCTGCATCATCAAGGTCGTCTGGCTGTGCATTTGGTTTTGTGAAGCATTCAAGGGATTTCTGGATGTCCGAATCTTTGAGGGCAAGTTTGGTCAATTTCATTTTGCCTTGGTTGAACAGAGCTGAAGTTGTGTCACATCCGGTGAAAGCGTGACAAGTTAGAATAATAATATGTCCGGCTAAATTTTCTTTTTTCAGACTGTTCGAAGAAAAAATGGATGTTGCTACTTTTCCTTTTCCGACTTTCATGAAATAAACGTTACTGTGTCTGTCCTCTGCTATAGCGTTCAAGATGACGAGCAAATCGACGTCTTCTCCCACCATGATCACCCTCTGATAGTTTGCAGTGTCCTCCAGAGCAGTGTGGACGATCAATGTATCTGCATCTTCTTTGTGCTGTTTCACATCGTACCCAGCATTCAGCAGCTTTGACTTCAACGCAGTTATTAATTGGGCCTTGTTTTTGCCATTAGATAAAAACTTTTCTTGACTAGTCGTACATGGCATTGATTCCTCAAAAATAACATCCACCGAAGCAGGTTTCATTCGCCGTACCCTTTCAGAAGTTTTCGTACTCATATCTGCAGCAGCTTCAGGATAGCCATCAAAAACAACCTTCACTGAATCACCGTAATTTTTCCTGATGTAGTCGATGTAAGTGTTGCAAATTTGACTATACGTATCTCCCTTCTGCCAGACAACTTTATGCAACAAGTGACCACCGTCTATGACATACAGTACATCTCCTTCAGTTACATTTTCTTCAGTTGCAGTAAACAATTTGAACATCGCAGATTTTTTGCTTTTACGCATGCCAATTTCATCGAACAGAGATAAAGGATAGATACGGTGACAGTTCCCACCCGAAGAATGACTGCAATTGCTGCTGAGACTCCTTCAGGAAAGAAATTCGCTGATACAGTACAATCGGATCAACAGTAACGACTGTATCAAGAACCTTCAGTGATGATGTGACAGCTGATAGAGGCAGCACACGGTTTTTACGTGGGAAGGATATATCCGAAAATTGCTTTCCAATGACACGATTCAAGCTCTCCAGGCCAATCGATTGCGCTTTGTGGCAATTTATTTGCGGACCTCCAACAACATGTTGTGTAAATTGCACCTTTTTACTAACTTTTTTATTCGAATTATTAACTAACAAAATTGATTTTTAGTAATAAACAATGTTCCGTATGTTGCAAAACGCTGCAAATTTAACAGATGTTCCAAATTGCTATAAACAAGATAATTATAAGTTTGCAGCGTGTTGCTAATTTTTTTACCCCTTTTATTAGCAAATATCATTGTTTTTGACTTCCGGAACAAAACTCTTATTGAGTTGATAAATTGAAAAATTGTTCTTAAAATTGTTTTTCAAAGTTAAAAAATTGTTTCAACAAATTGTTTTTTAAAGTTCAAAAATGGTTTGGAAAAAGTGTCGACAACATGTTGTGTAAATTGCACCTTTTTACTAACTTTTTTATTCGAATTATTAACTAACAAAATTGATTTTTAGTAATAAACAATGTTCCGTATGTTGCAAAACGCTGCAAATTTAACAGATGTTCCAAATTGCTATGAACAAGATAATTATAAGTTTGCAGCGTGTTGCTAATTTTTTTACCCCTTTTATTAACAAATGTCATTGTTTTTTAATAATAAACAATGTTCCGTATGTTGCAAAACGCTGCAAATTTAATATATGTTACAGAACGGTAACAAAAAGCTAATCCCAAATTTGCAGCTCGTTAATATTTTTTTTAACAATGTTATTAACAATATACACTTTTCACCCCTTTTCAACCCTTATACCCATAGCACTGCAAAATCACAGGGTAAGTTATTTTACCCTCAAAATTTCACAATGTTTGGAGTTTTCTTTGATTTTTGGCTTTATTGACTGGAATAATTTGGCTTTGTAATGTTCTGGTAAACATTCCCGTAACCAACATAATTTGTTCAAATTCAAATACTTGTAGGTAGGACTATAATTAAATCAATATTATAAATCCAGAAGAATACTATTATATTACACACAGAGAGAATGATCCAAATTTATTTTAATGCTTCTTTACTGGTAAAGGTATCTCATATTTTTCAAGGATACCATGAAATTGTCCGAAAGATATTTTGTGATTGTTACAAAACGAAATGAGTTTATTGCTGTATTTTTCCGTATTTTTAAAAATACATGTTAAAACAATTTATTATATTATATTATTGATGTAATATATACGTCGTAGATAAAGATTGTTATATCCAAACTTTTAACTCTCAATATTTACGAATATTATTGGACTCATTATGAGGAATAAAATAATGGTAATAAATATTATTATTTTATTTTAGAACCCGAGTCGATCCGTTGGCAGCGTCAGCATTTTGCTCTATTAACATTCCTTGATCTTGATTCTTATAAGCGGTTAATTGTAGCATGCTGGAGTGCTACACTTCATCTTCTGACCTAAATACAAATACAAATCCATTCAAAGAAAAAAATATTTATATATAAAGGTTTCATTATACTTTTCTTCCATTTTTGAAAATATCTTAAAGCATGTTTATAAAGATGATATTTTCAATTATAATCATTACTGCAAAGTTAGAAACATTGTTTAGGATTTTCGAAAAAAGCCTTATCAACGTCATCACCATCCCGATAAGGATTACTTAATACAGAATTCTCAATTCACCGAAGCGAAGAGCGATAAATTAGCTCAATTGGTAGAGCGACGACGGTTTTCCAGAGTAAGAAAGTTCAAATCTCCCGTATCGGTTTATTTTTATTCTAAATTTATTTAAAACTTTCTATTATATACAACTCTCTGACTGTAGTAGTCCTAATAAATTATCTCATATTTAAATCTTGTATGTATGATAAATCCATTACTTTTAGTATTAAATTCCCACCTACTTGTCAGTTTTTTATACTCTAAACGTCACCACTTTATACAAGAATAATAGTTATAAAACGGGTTTTACATCAATTTTAATACAAAAGTTCTTTTCTAGGAAGGTTTCATTTCAAGTTTGCTGAAATGTTAATAATAATACCGAAATCACGGACTAATTTTGCATTTTGTAGTATAGTTGTAGTATAGTATGATAAGTACACTGCACGGTCGATGTACTGACGATTACATGAAATGCATTCCTAAACTATTACTACTTTAAACTATAACTTATATATTTATAAATATAAAAATAACTTATACTATAAAGTAGTATATATATATATATATACTACAGCCACATTACTCTTAAATGAAAAAGCGTCTCAATTACATATAAATGAAGAGAGCAGTAAAGTCTGTACTGTTATAATAAGCTGATTACGAAGCACTCAGAGTGCTTGCTATGTTATGCATACTTTTAAAGTCCAGGTTCTATAAAACATAAATATTTGTGTCGCAAACAGATATTTATGAAACAGAAAGCCAGTATACCTTACAACTAAAGTGTAGAAAGAATTAAGTTTTTATTGTCTGTTTACAAAGAAGTTTAGAGTGAATTTAAATAACACTAAACACATTTCTATAGTTATTTTTTTTTGTATATATACCAGAAGAAAAAGGAAACAAGTATTTTTATTTACAACATGGTTTCGAAATGTCAGTTTTAAAATTTAAATCCGAGCGAATAATCTGTTACCGGTTGGAATAATGTTTCTTCTAGCGTGGGCTTACACATCGCTATCCATATCATATTTTACCCTTTCGGTGATATTGGGTGTAAATTAAGGCAAAATATATTGGCAATGCTATAAATGTAAAATCAATATCTAAATAAATCTAATATTTGTATATTGTATATTGTGGTCGAGTAAACCAAACGACACATATATAAAATGTACTCCGAAGAAAGGTGTAACGGGAGGAATAACTTTTTAAACATTGAGTTATATTATTTTAAGTAAGTACTTAAAATTTTGCATAACATAAAGATTATTGAGTACAATACTACATCCTATTTTTTATATACTGTAATTTTGTCATGAATCAAATGAAACGAAATGCGGATGTGTGTGGTATGTATGAGTATTATATGTTTGCTTAGTAAAAAAGATGTTCAAGATACTTTGCATATTAACGATCTGCTGAAGCCCGGTATCTATAGGTATGCAGACGACAGCACAGTTATAGAAAAAAATCTGCCAAGTACTCAGGCTAATAAAGATAAAGTCCAGTCTGAAAGAGAAGCCATGGTGCAACGTTTGAATGACAAACTTCAGACAGTCTCCGCATGGGGCAATATCAATCTTGTCACATTCAACGCCACCAAAAAGCAGACGTGTTTGTTCACCTCCAAAAGGAGCCCTTTCACCTTGTCTCCTACTTACCAGAATGTATCCTTGGAATATAATGACCGGCTTCAGTTGTTAGGTTCAATTTTGACCGATACATTGAGTCCAGAGCAAGCGCAGCGGCAGGAAAGCTTGCCAATCTTGCGAAGGTCCTACAGTACTTTATACCGGGACAGCTACTTGTATTGTACAAGGCACAGATCCGGTCGTGTGTGCAGTACTGTGGTCACATATTTGCTGGTGCCGTCTCATCTCATCTCAAAGACTCATCTTGTGGTTCTGGACTCAATTGAGAGGCGAGCAAAGAGGCTTATTGGCGAACCTGAATTGGTTGACGCCAACCTCCACAGCCTTAAACACAGGCGTAGAATAGCTAGCCTCTCAGTATTCTATAGGAAACATTCTGGTGAGTGTGCGCAGGAATTACACGATTTAATTCCCCCGTCCCCGTTCCATCATCGGACGTTCCGACGCACGGCAGGTATCTATCCCTACGTTGTGGAAGTGTCCACAGTGAACAGGTGGAGTGCACCTGTCCGAACGAAGCGTTATGCTTCGTCTTTTTTAGTCCGTACAGCGAAGGACTGGAATAAGTTGTCTGCGTCGGTATTTCCGGCCGAATACAATGTGGGTGTCTTCAAGAGAAGAGTGAATAGGTTGCTAGTTAAATGCGCCTTACCACCTTTGACTACGTCTCCATTGTCCATCAGTGGAATGTAGTCAAGGATTAACCTAGTTTGTAAAATCTTATACGGTGTAGAATTTAATTATTTTACTATCCTGATTAGACAATTAGTATTAGCAACATTACTCACTATACTCAAACACTACAGTGTTGTTCTTTTTAGACAAAATAAAAAAAAAAACTTGTCGCGCAATATGCTATAAGAACCTGTACACATAAAAAGATACATGACTTACATGCATTTTACATTTAAAATACAATAAGTAATCTATTGATATGTTCTAGACGTTTAATGTACAAATAAAATGTGGATCAGACTTTTGCACAAAGTTTGCTTTAAGATATATTAATATTAAAATAATAATAATTGGCTAAAAATCAATAGTTTTTAACAAGTTTTGAATATAATATTTCATTATGAAGTTACAAAATATCCGATTTGCTATACATAATTCCTTTGTCTTTAACCTCTGACCCAAAAAAAGGGGTATTATAAGTTTATATTGTTTGTATTATAAGTTTCCAATATCCTGCATATATCGGTCAACAAACACAAATCTGTGAATACTACGACCCATATGATGCAATAAAGTATTAAAAATAATAGAAAATTATGAGTTCTATAAATTAAAAAGTCGGGTATCGTTATTCCAACCCTACTAATCACGCTAATATTTTATTATGGGCCTTTAAATCGGTTATCGTACTAAGTAAAAATTCGGTTAGGAAACACTCTTTGCTTTTTAAGATTAACGACAAAAAGCGAGGTCGCGAAAACGTGTCTACAAGTGCGGAAATTGCCAAAACTTCGTGTCAAAGCCCAAAATTTTCTTGTCCTTAACGTCCTCGGAAATGAACGATGACTCTGTTAAAAGGGGTAAAGAAATTAAGAACTAACGTTTTTGGTATTACGAGTTTTATAACAACTGACAATTTTTTTTTACTTTTGGATTTACCTAAGAGTTTAGTTGACTATAGGACCTGTTACACATTGCCGTCATAAGTTCATTTGAATTTATATAATTGCAGTTTTCATGAAGCTATATCCTAACTAATTATTTTAGAAATTTCTGTTAGAAATTATTAAAAGATATTATATTAATATAAAAACCGTGGCTTATATTCACAAGTCTTTTCCAATACTGTAGTAATTAGTGCGTGCTGTTGACACTGTTGCATGTATTTTTAATTTGCGCCTGTCATAGATTGTAGGGTACCGTTCAATTCATTCGAGCATGCTCGTACACTACGTGACAAGCCTGACAACTTCCGAGATAAAAGATTAATAAAATCCTTTCTGATATTATAAGCGAAAATGCTATGTATTCATAAAAAAACTATTTGCATTTAAAATAGAAATATATCATTAAAATAATATCTCTAATGTTCATAAACTTACTGTTATAAATTAGTAAATATTATGAAGTTATTCTTTAGTTGCTCTTCACAAAGACGTAGCAAGTTTGCAATATGTTGGCTTCTAATCACTTAATCAAAAGATATGTTAATTTTTTGCATCTAATAAAATCAATAAAATAGTAAATTATGCTTACATTAGAAAAAAATACTTCATTTTATTTTATGTTTCAATTTTGCACGTAACAGTTTTCGTAAATGACGACCTCCGGCCCCCAATATATCTTTCGTAGCTAGAAGCAGAAATCACAGCGGTTCGTGCGCTTGATTAAGCTTTTTTTTCATTGCGCTCCATTAACAAAATAAGTTGCCATATGTACCAGGTACATTATGTCAGTAATTTTTCCTTGTCACCTTTAATAGGCCAGTTCCTCAAGGAGTCAAGACAATCTTTGCATTGAAATTGCTTATTCCATTAATGTTCACTTAAATGGTTAATTATTAAAGATTTTTTTTTATGCACCCTAAAAATCTTAAGAAATCAGAATGATGAGTCAATGCTGATACCATCTCTTTTTAAACATTGGGTGGTTTATTCTTAAAATCCTTAATTTTAAATCGGCATAAGAGGATTTTATAAACAGCGATTATAAAGTAAACGAGTGCAGGCACTCTGCTTCTAGACTACCATCTAATTAACGTAACTAATTATATTACCTTGGCTTCGAAGAAAATTGGCAAATTACTTATTTTGAACCATAATTACAATTACTGCTCGAAGTCTTCTTGGGCTACTAAATGACCCATGATTTTATAAAAAAACATCAGCTACCGTATCAGTTGGTAAAGCGACGGGACGGTTTCCCAGTAGTCGCGGGTTCGAAACCCTGCCCGTAACGGTTTATTTTTCATTCTATTTTTATTAACCCCCGACTAAAAAGAGGAGTGTTATAAGTTTGACCTGTGTATCTGTGTATCTGTGTATCTGTCTGTGGCAAATTTCCGGCCAAACGCGTGGACGGATTTGAATGCGGTTTTTTTTATTCGAAAGCTATTCTCGTCGAGATGGTTCTTATTCGTGTTTGATTGAAATAGAAATAGTCGTCTCCAAGATATTGACGTTTTACTCGTGCGGGGAGAGGTTCTTATGCAATAATTAGCTGTTTGCGGCCAAACGCGTAAACGGATTTGAATGCAGTTTTGTTTAATCGAAAGCTATGCTTGTCGAGATATTTCTTATCCATGTTTGATTGAAATAAAAATAGTCGTCTTCAAGATATTGACGTTTCATTCGTGCGGGAGAGAGGTTCTTATGCAATAATTAGCTGTTTGCGGCCAAACGCGTAGACGGATTTGGATGTGGTTTTTTTTAATTGAAAAATATGCTCGTCGAGATGGTTCTTATTAATGTTTGATTAAAATAAAAGTAGTCGTCTTCAAGATATTGACGTTTTATTCGTGCGGGGGAGAGGTTCTTATGCAATAATTAACTGTTATCAGTTGTTTCCCCCGCTATATAAGAAAAAAAGCCTTTTTATGAAGACCAAAAAGTTTTTACACTTACTTACTCAGGTAAAGTACTTTATTAGAGATAGCTGTTGCCCGTGACTGCGTCCACGTAGACTGTAAAAATATATTTATATGGCTATATTTATAACGCATTCAATAAGTACATAATAATATTATTTTTGTTCTTTTTAGAGGTCTTTTTGTATGGGGGGTTTTTTTAATTTTTAATATAAATTTAAATAAGCTTAATATGGCTATATATGTTTATATATATTTTCAAACATTTTCCTATCTTTTTCACTTTACTTTATCAGAGGTTTTTGTAGTTGCTTCTTTGATGATATATGATATATTCTTCCATTCAATCTTTCAAATATTCTTGAATGTTTCTTTCAACAACCTTTTTTTTTTTTTTTTTTTTTTTTTAACGTCTGGAATCCTCATGGATACACACCTCCATCCAGGGGAAGATGGAAGCGGTTAAGTGAGACTCTTACTCACTAAACCAGACGGTCAACACCTCTCCGTCATAATGGAGCGCCACGGGAACGCTTGCGCACAAATCCGCGTTGCTCCGACGGAAGGCCGCGTGAGCGACCACCACCTCCATGGAGTGACGCGCCCGGTTGACTTGAGCGCGTCCCACTCCGGTGGCCGGCTTGTTGAATCGCGAAGGGCTCCCCTGCCCTCCACCCAAGCCGGCCGAGCCAAATCAGGACTCCCTCAACGAAGAAGATGTCCCGATCCGACTCAACCTCCCGGGGCCGGACCACGTCCGGAAACGGTCGTGGTCCGATCCCGAAGCCGCCACCAGCGGCTGGTGTGCGCCGCGGGTGACCCTCCGAAGAAGACCACCCCGACACACGGGGCCGGAAGAGGTACACACATCTGCGCCGCAATTTAAACTGCCACCTGCAGGCGACGCAGAATATGCGACCTCGACCGTCCCGCCACCCCGCTAACGGAGCCCTCCCTAGGAAAAGCTCCGCAGCCACCTCACCCGGACTAATCATCGTCAGGCGCTATTGTACCTGATGATGACTATTCCGGGCCACCACCCTATCAGCGCAACGGCCTCTACCTCAGCAAGGAAGAGACCGCCACGTACCCCCCACACAACCACGGGACCTCCCCACATTCCACTCTGCGTACAGAGAAGTACTAGGGGCGACCCCGCTGCTGTCCCCGGTAGAGAGGGCCTGCGCCCTCCCACCCTCAGTGCCCAGGCCAAAGGACCCGAGCCCACCCCGCAGACAGACTACCCCGAAAGGCAGCCTGGCCGCCGGCCAGCCATGAACCGGGCCCAAACCCCCATGACCGACCTCCACCGCGCCAGGTATCAGCCAGCGGGAGAACCCGAAGGTTCTCAGTAACCACTGTTGCCCAGGGTGCACCACGAGGAGGTTCCCGGCATCGCACCCCTTCTTTCAACAACCTTCACCTAACTTTCAATTTTTTGTAAACACGGTATGATAATTATTTCATGACTTTTGACCATAGAAAAATACAACTTTGAAGTACCTTATAGCTCCTTTTTAATTTTTTTTTTGCACACATGTCATACACACATATCATAGTACATATTATGTATGTACAATTATCAAGGCGTCAATGGTCAGGAATAGTGATGAAATATTGGAAGGCGCATAACAAGGAATTAATTACATTATTAGTATTCCAAGAAAACTGTAATTCATATCTTTAAAAGTTAATTGTTTAAAATAGTTTAAAATACTAGAATTGCCCAATGTAAATCCCCACTTTTTTATAGTGAATGTCATGAACTACTAATGTTTTATTTTGAAAAATATTTAGAAGCACAATTTTTGAAACAAACCATTCATGAATCTCAATTTATAAAATACAGATTTTTTTTAAAGAAATTAATTTATTTTCATTGTAAAAATTTTAAGAAAATATTTTGGTTTATCCAATCCAGATCCAGAGCAAATAGGGATTAATTATCTATTCTCATAGCAACAGGCCAGTTTAAACGCAAACATAGTGTAGCAAAAGCAAAACCGCAATCCTCAAGAGATTCAATCTACTAACCCAGAACAGCTTTGGTCTTTTGTCACATCCTGAAAATTACTATTTTATATTGTATTGGACGCAGTATAATAAACTTAATGATATATCCGCAATTACAGAATTGACTCTGGCGATTTTTTTTAAATATATTGAATGTTTTTTTAAATTATAATTAAAACATATGAATAGTTTATAAGACAAAATATTAGAAGATCGATAACTCCGACCTCTAAATAAAAAAACAAAACACTATACAAGTAAATTACCAAGGCAAATAACGAAATAACGATATGAAATCGTATAGTCTATCTAAGTCCTCATTAATTAGTGGGGGGCCGTCACCGAGAACCTCCTCGTGTGCCCGTCTGTTTCCCTTGTTGCTCGGATTCGTCCGGTGGCATCGGAAGCGGTACGGGCCGGTGCTCCCTGGGCAACAACGGTTAATGTGATCCTTCGGGTTTGCATTAGCCGTTGGCTAATACTCGGCGCGGGGTGGGTCGGCCATGGGGGTTTGTGCCCGGTTCATGGCTGGCTGGCGGGCAGGCTGCCTTTCGGGGTGGTCTGTCTGCGGGGTGGGCTCGGGCCTTTTGGCCTGGGCAGTGAGGGTGGGAGGGCGCAGGCCCTCTCTACCGGGGACAGCAGCGGGGTCGCCCCTGGTACTTTTCTGTGCGCAGAGTGGACTGTGGGGCGGTCCCGTGGTTGTGTGGGGGGTACGTGGTGGTCTCTTCCTTGCTAAGGGGGAGGCCGTTGCGCTGATAGGGTGATGGCCCGGAATAGTCATCGTCAGGTACAATGGCGCTTGACGATGATTAGTCCGGGTGAGGTGGCGGCGGAGCTCTTCCTAGGGAGGGCTTCGTTGGCGGGGTGGCAAGACGGTCGAGGTCGCATATTCTGCGTCGTATGCAGGTGGCAGTTTAAATTGCGGCGCAGATGTGTTTACCTCTTCCGGCCCCGTGTGTCGGGGTGATCTTCTTCGGAGGGTCGCCTGCGATGCACACCAGCCGCTGGTGGCGGCTTCGGGTTCGGACCACGACCGTTTTCGGACGGGGTCCGGCCCTGGGAGGTTGAGTCGGATCGGGACACCTTCTTCGTTGAGGGAGTCCTGATTTGGCTCGGCCGGCTTGGGTGGGGAGGGCAGGGGAGTCCTTCGCGATTCAACAAGCCGGCCACCGGAGTGGGACGCGCTCAAGTCAACCGGGCGCGTCACTCCATGGAGGTGGTGGTCGCTCACGCGGCCTTCCGTCGGAGCAACGCGGATTTGTGCGCAAGCGTTCCCGTGGCGCTCCATTATGACGGAGAGGTGTTGACCGTCTGGTTTAGTGAGTAAGAGTCTCACATAACCGCTTCCATCTTCTCCTGGATGGAGGTGTGTATCCATGAGGATTCCAGACGTTAAAAAAAAAAAAAAAAAAAGTCCTCATTAATTAGTACCGAAAACTTAGTGAAACAGACACCACATGCAACGGTCCCTCGACGCAATGACTTTAATAAGTACATAATAATATTAATTCTTTTTAGAGGTGTTTTTGAAAATGTTCATTTTTGACTACATATTGTGTGCCCTAAAAATTATGTTCATAAGCAAACCCATCCAGGAGTCTATTGAAATGAAGGGAGGTAGACAGCGATTTTATAAAATAAAATTTTATTATGACTGGATGTTGCCCGTGACTCCGTCTACGTAGACTGTAAAAATATTTTTTAATTTGGTTAGGAACATAAGGCACATAAATATTATTTTTACTGTCTATGTGGATGGAGTCACGAGTAACAGCTGAATTATAAGTATATATATATGAATTGATTTTAAAACCTAACCTACTACTAGAATTGTTATTGTTACCAGTTTGATTTATATTTCTGAGGACGATATAATACGCTCATTAATCCGTTCCTTTGGAATCGAAGATCTTACAAGAGCAAGATTAGTATACTTTATATCATAACAAATTAAAATGTTACGATCTTCTTAAATAATGTTTAAATTAATTATAAAAAACAATTACATACGACATTATCAATGAATAAATAAATTTATTAATGTTATATTACAATAGATAATATTTACAAATTTAGTAAACATACCGAATATGAATTTACTTTCATTCTGAAATTTCTCCGGAAACTAGCAATGTATTAAGTATAAAACGCCAAATTTTAAGATTAATTTTGAAAATGATATTATGCAGACAAAGTCGCTAGCAACAACTAATTAAAGAAAAGTTTTTGAAGTTAAATTTAAGCGTTTAGCCATTAAATTTATTTTAATTATGGGGTTTTTTACACTAATAAATACAAAAATGTTCGTCTATTCTATTTTTAAAAATTAACTTAATTTGTTTTCGTATTCCGATATAAGAATCAGATCAGATCAGATATAGAATGCTTATTTCAGCGATACGGTAATTCAATTGATAGAACGACGGGGCTGTCCAGAGGTCGCGGGTTTGATACCCTGTCGGAATCGGTTTATTTTTCATTCTATATTTATTAAACCGTTAGAAAAGGTTAGATATTCTCAAATATTCGTGCTTATATATCTTTGAAAATAAATTTGTTTGAAGGTGATTGGAGAAGCGCTATTCATTATATTTGCAGAGTTACGGAAGTGAGTAAGAGGCAACTTTTAATAATGTAGGGTGGTTGGCAAGGATGCCATTTCCTTTCATTCATCTCTCCCCTTTCCGGTGGCCGCAATTAAAACGACGTCTTGTTCCGGCAATTAAAAATTTATAAAGTGTCGACAAACAACTCGAATCAGAATTTTTAGTATTGCATATTTAATAACTGGAATTAAAATTATGCACTTCTAATTATTGAAATTAATTATTAAAATTTAATTCTGAAAAACTTCCCTTTATTCAAGTTTATTGAAAGTAAAATCAGTCCTCCATGCGTCAAACGGTCATTTAAGAACTTGATAAGAATCGTAAGACGTCTAAAACAATTGCGTGTGCTTAACTTAATCACAACTATATTCAAAATCCATTACCGGTGCCTAATGGTCACATTTCATCAACATTGCTTTTATAATGCAAATAACACGTGGGGTGTAGCAAGGCAAATTGAGTGATAGCGCGTGCTGAGCACTACCACAGTTACAATGTTTTCGCTATTGAATACTGATGAAACCTTTGGGCTAGCGATATTATAACAGTTGCTGTAACAATGACTTAAGATAATTATCGCGCGCTCTTATATATTTTATTATTAAATTAAATATCATTATTGATTTTAAAAAGAATATAAATGCTAAATAAGCTTTGTAAGTAAAAATCTCCACCCACCAGCAATAAATCCACACATTATTCACTTTACTTAACGCTTTTCGCATTTTACTTTGTTGACTTCAATCATTATCCTCAATGGCAGACCTCTTCAACTCGAGAATGAATGATTTTCAACTACAGACAGAAGAGCTCTTCACTAGGAGAAATATGATTTTTGATGGCAGAATTTAATAGTTATAAACGTTTTATTTTAATCACTTTAAACAAAAGTTTACAAAAGCAAGTGGAGTTTCTAAGCCGTGAACTGGATCGCCAAGACATGCGCACGCATCGGAAGAGGTTATTAATTCACGGAGACCCGGAGGACAAAGGTGAATTTTTCACTTCTCAAATCATAAAAATTATGACAGACCACCTTAACCTGCCAAATTGTTCAAGTGCAAAAAAGTTTGGTTTGCAGAAACCAAGCTTAAACTTGTTTAACACGGTCACAGTTCCTTATAAAAACATTTTAATTCATAAGAAACAAATTTTAAATAAACATAATAATATTTTTTTTATAAATACTTTTAAGTTTTAACTGTTTGTATTTAATTTGCTTTGTTTTATTATAACCATTTATACGGTAGTTTAATGGTAGAGGGAAGGGGCCGGGCGGTTTCCCAGAGGCCGCAGTTTCGAATCCCAAATAGTAATCCTTCCCTCTTTGATTAATCTATTGTTTCTTCTGTTGATCACATCAAAGAGCAAGGACAATATTCTGCTTTTGAATTTTCTTATCACCACATTTTCCATCTCTTATACAAAATCAAAAGGTTCTGTAGGGCGGAAATTTTGGTGGAATGGATTTGGTACGGTTGCATAAGGATATGTCTAAGATTGATTGGTCCAATGTTTTAAGCTCTTGATAAATGGATGAAAAGGTACATCTACTAAATATTCACTGAACACTCTCTACGACATGCATATGCTCGTAGTTTGTTATAAACATCTACGTGCGCCTTAGCTTACACCTGTTATTAAAAACTACAAGAGAAGAAGCACAGGACAAAGGCAAATTATGTTCATGACCTGAGTGATAGCAATAAGGAGAAATACATTATAATTCAGAATCGATGAAATAAACTGTGTAGAGACAAACAACACCGCCATATTTATAAATCCGTCACAGAAGAGAAAGACTCCGTAAAAGATTGGCATTTACTTCAAGCAATCATTATTAAGAATAAACGACAAGTAAGTTATTATTAAGGTTAAGCTCTCAACAACTTAATGTTTTGTAGAAGAAATTTCTTAAAGAATTGTTTTATAGATAAATTATAGACATATAAAGATTGTTTTGAGAATTATACTGTAAACAGATTAAATAAGATATATTGTTTTGCGAATTATATTGTAGACAGATATATTATTTTAAGAATTGTATTGCGTAGTACGAATCAAATAGTATTTGATATTTTTTTATGATATTGGATATTCAGATTGCAGCGGTAAAGGAAACCAAATAAAAGCCTTTTATATTTTTGTAATATTATAGTAAACATTTACGTTTACCTATCAATCGGGATTTGATTATTTTTATAAGTTTTATATTTAATTATGTAAAAAAAACTACTTTATAAATGAACTGTGACAGAAGGACACGGGGTCGCATGTTTTGCAATTGCGCCATTAATTTTTTTTTTTATTTTTAGTTAGATGTAGAACTATCTTACAAACTAAAAATTTTTATAACATAGGTGTGTTTAATCGTAATTCATCAGTAGAAATGTAACAAATATATAACAATTTGTCTGATCATGTGTATATAGTATAGAATAATTTGCCAGTGATTTTTTTAACCTTTGGATTCGCTCATAAATGTGTTTAAGTGAAACTTAACATATAAGTTTCTCTTTTTTATTGATTTTTGCATGTGAAAACTGTAAATAGTTATTGTTTATTAAAACCTGTTGTTTATTAAATATTCTTACATCCACATTAGTACTGTTATTTTCTTGATAAAAACGGTTATGTAACGTTTAACTTGTAACGATTTTTTCCTTATATAATATTATATTTTTGACTGCCATTGACTTGCTCTTCATGTGCCTTTTACAAAAAAAGTAAGTTTTGCATTAAATTTCTCGGCGTAACATCGTCTTAAAGGTTTGACATACATAATTCCTCCTTTTTTTATTAATAATCATTTTAATTTAACATTTTACCTAAAATATAATTATTTTACAATTAAACTTCGTTTTGATTGGCTCTACATTTTTCTAAATTAAATTATCTACCTTTCCTACGTTTCTATAAGATATTTCAAAATTTTTATGTTTTACTTTTTGTAGAACGATAAAACGGTTATGATGGTAACGAACATCATCACACATGAACGTGTACTACTTCGAGTTACTGTAGTTAGCCTTAAACGATCTTGAAAGATAGAATATCAGATTTACAAGGGCAAACGGAAGGGATCAATTAATAGTATTTTTAAATTGTCTAGATAGGCGAACGTCTTGCACAGTAACCAAACCATTTCTTGACTTTCACGAATAGTTTAGCTAAAAATACTGTTCTATGTAATGTTATACATGTATAGCCATTTTAAGCTTATTTAAATATATATATATATATATATATATATATATATATATATATATATATATCGTTATTGGTTTATTTTTCATTCTATATTTATATTAACTGTTTTAAGTATTTCTATATATATATAGTCGTATTTATACTTTCATATTTTATAATAAGACTACTTCAAAGAGAAGTGTTAATGTCCTGTTTTAAATGGTTTTCTTTTTTTTATTTATTTAATCAGAATAATACAAACATGTTACAATATAATAACTCCGCCATACTACAGAAATGTAAAGACCTCTTCTTAAGAATGTTTTTTGTTTTCTAGTATTTTTTATACATTCATTTTATATTTACTTTAGGCAGTGTAGATGATATTGATATTTGTTTATTATATTGTATAAACAAAGCCCAAATTATATGACACTTACTTTTTAAAATGCCATTGAAATAAATATCTTACCATAATAACTATTACATATTTCATGTAAAAATAATAATTTCCTGAGGACCTTATTAAAGTTAATGTTAAGCTTTGATAGGATATAATGGGATATTGTAGTTATAACATTTAACATTTATTTTATAATTTGGTTACATAAATTTTAGTTCCTATAAAGAAATATTCAGAGAGAGAAATTCAAGGATTCAGAGTAGATTCAGGTATTCATAGATATATATACTCCGTTACACTTATATAAGTGTAACAGAGTTATCGTGTCGCTTGAGTTGAAGTAAAAGTGACTAAGATTTATTATATATATAAAAAAGATTAAAAACCTTATCACAAGTTTAGGTCAATTTAAGATTTTTGATGGAGTATATATACCAAAAGTGTACTGACATTTTGCCCGTGTATAGAGAATACTTTTTAAACAAAATATAATTGCTTTGTCATTAGTTCCTGACAAAGAACTCGAAACAATAGTTTATTAATTATTTTTTTTCTGCTTGCTATATGCTATATTTGTTTGTATGCTCTAACATAATGGAAGAATGATCAAATGGATTATCATATTAATAACACATTTCCCAGGCCTACATATAGATTGCTTTTTATCCCAGGTATAACAGGTAAACACAAAAACTAATTTTGGAACACAAAACATAAAACAATACCTTACAGACTTTAAAGAATTGAAGCAGAGTGTTTACCTATTATTAACTCCCGACTCAAAAAGAAGGGTGTTATAAGTTTGACCTGTCAATCTGTGTATCTGTATATCTGTGTGTCTGTGTATCTGTGTGTCTGTCTGTGGCAATGTAACAGCCAAACGCGTAGATGAATTTGATTGCGGTTTTTTTAGTCGAAAGCCTGGTTTGTCGAAATGATTCTTAGCTATGTTTGGTCAAAAGAGAAACAGTCGTCTCCAAGATATTGAGGTTTTATCGGTGCGGGTGAAAGATTCTAATGCAATATTAATAGAAATACTTAAACAAGTGAACATTTATGTGTCCGTAGGTTCATATGATACAATAACGAATAAGTAACATAACTTTAAAAACTAGAAAAAAAAATTAATAAACCCCCAATACAAAAGGAACTCTAAAAAGAATAAAAATAATAGTATTATGTACTTATTGAAAGAAGCAATTGAAATGCAAGTAAGTTACCAAGGCAAATAAAGAAATTACGATATCGAATCGTATAGTCTAATCTCTAGTAACTTCGTAAACTAGACACCATCGTTAACGTGCGTACAACGATATTCCGACGCAACTACTTCAATAAGTATATAATAATATTATTTTTATTCTTTTTAGAAGTCTGTCTGTATCAAGGGTTTTTTAATTTTAATTATTTTTTTTTCAATTCCAGTAAAAAAATCTTTTTATCCGGAATCTTCATTACATTTAAATGAAACCACGAAACATACTTTGAACTATAATAACAATTCATTAAAATTAATAGACAAATCTTATGAAATGTGTTGTGGTATTGGTTTATTATCCAAATCAATTTGTAGAATGCTTTTAACTACAAAAAAATCTCATTATTATGGGTAAACCCGAAAATTTATTTCGGTATAATTTAATTAGTTAGTGATTATAAATTATATGCAATCAATTAAAATTATTTTAATATCTGCTATAACAATATGCTTTTTATTAAAGTCTATCCATAAAAAAAATACAAACTCGAACAAAAATGCTCATAAAACTCATGTAAAACTTGAGGTTACAAAAGCTCGTAACGAGCTTTCAAGGTGTAAATATTTTCTTCTAACCCTCATTAACATTGACGTATTACGTATTATAAAGCAATTTACTCGCATTTTCATAAACAAAATGCCTTTTCCAAAGCTATTATGTCTTTTAACGTAAACGGTTACAGAAATAACTTAGAAAAGCTTCGTTTACGAAAATGTAATATGATATAATATGGTTATTGAAGTGTTTTTAAGCATTATGACATATTTTTAAGGCTATAAATATCATACTTTTTTATTGTATCAATTAAAAATACAAACATGGATTCGTGTTTTCTTCAAAAATAAAGTAATAATAAATTTATAACTAAATGTCCTGCAAAATTCAACTGTACCTCGATTTAACTCGCGTATAATTAAATTTTAAAGTTAATCCGACGTTTACAATTCTTAACAGATACTACATTAAACTAAGAAATATGTAGAAAGTCTGTGCCTAGTGCTATTTAAATTCATACAGTTGTGAATGGACAAATATCCTATTTGGATGATATCTCCTCAAAAGAGTTTTCCAAGAAAAAAACCTACAAAAGGCTTTTACAACAACAAACACCGTAACTACCGGGACACGCTGAAAAGCAATATATGAAAGATTTTGGGGTTTCTGCGATTATAATAAAAGAAACAGAAATTTCCAGAAATTCAAAAAAAATATTTACATTACTAAATATTTACTTATTTTCGGAAAACACCATCATGCTGTTAAATTTTGTATTTGAAAAGAATCTTTTAGCAATAACTATACTGACTGGAACTATTTACTAACAATTGCGCTATGCTATGCGCTAGCCCAGAGGTTCCCAAACTTCTTTCGTCCAACGACCACTTTGAGAGTCAGTTATTTTGTAACGCCCCCCAATTTTTTTCATCATAAAAACTTGAATAACAGACTAGATTTGTTTCCTTTAGTTTTCTTAAACCTATATTCTAATTAAGACTTATCTTACCAGAAAAAGCAATAATAATGCAACCTTACAATATTAAAAGTATTTTTGATTAAAAAATTACATTTAATATTGAGCAATAGTAACACAACTTTTCATAATAAAAAACATCTTTTATTAAAAAAATAATAACAGTTAAGATTGATCAATAGTAATACCACTTTTCACAGTTAAAAGTTTTCTTCTTCATCTTCCTGGTTTTCATCCTGACGTATATCAAGGTCTGTCTTCTTGATGAACCTAATCCACTTTGCACGATCTTCGACATCCATACAGTGCTTCCTTGTACGTCCGGGAGATCTTACTCCAGGAACAGATATATCAAGGCTTTCCATCCGACATATTTCATAGACGGGCGCAACGTGGCCATACCATCTCAGGCGTCGATCTTGGACTACTTCGAATAAATGTTTTACGTATGTGGTCAGACCGCGTAACGCCGCACATCCAATTCAGCATCATTTCCTCCCTCGTCATTCAGTCAGTCATTTCCGTGACTTGAATTTCCTTCCGAGATAGCATAACAGATGCAGGTTACCTGAACTTTTCCAATTTAACGGCTGGCTCAGGACCTATATGGATAGTATTCGAGTCTGGGCTCCTGCAAGCCATCTACTCGGTCTTCGATATATTAAGTTTAAGACCACCGTTCACAAGCGTACCCTTCCATAGGTTTAACTTACGCTCCAGCTTCTTTCGGTTCGTTCATTCTGCAACCCTTTATCTGCTGTACATTAGCGATCAGCTGAAGGCCGGTATCTATGGGTATGGGTATCAGATGAGAGCACAGTTGTAGAAAGATATCTGCCAAGTTCTCGAATTAGTAGAGATTAAGTACAGTCTGAAAGAGAAGATATGGTGCAACGTTTGAATGACAAACTTCAGGCAGTTTCCGTATCGGGCAATGCTAATCTTGTCAATTTCAATGCCACCAAAACGCAGACGTGTCTGTTCACCGCTATAAGGAGCCCTTTCACGTTGGCTCCTACTTTTCAGAATGTATCCTTGGAATAAAGTGAACGGCTTCAGTTGTAAGATTTGGAGAACTTCAACTTTGGTCGGTTCATTGAGTCCAGAGCAAAAGCAGCATCAGGAAAGCTTGCCGGTCTTGCGAAGGTCCGACAGTACTTTACACCGGGACAGCTATTTGTACTATAAAAAGCACAAATTTGGTAGTATGTGTAGAGCACTGTGGTCACATATATACTGCACATATATGCTGCAAAGTCTCATCTTGCGGTTCTGGACTCAATTTAGAGGCGAGCAAAGACGCTTATAGGCGACCTTGAATAAGTTAAGGCCAACCTCCACAGCCTTGAACACTGGCTTAGAATGACTATCGTCTTAGTATTCTATAGGATATATTTAGGTGAGTGTGCGCAGGAATTACACGACTTATTTTTTCCCATCCCCCTTCCTTCCTTCATCACCGGACGTTCCGATGAACGGTGGGTATCCATCCCTACTATGTGGACATTCTTTCTGCCCATACAAAGCGCTTTACTTCGTCTTTTTTAATTCGTACAGCGAAGGAATGGAACAACTTGCCTGCATCGGTATTTCCGTCCGAATATAATGTGGGTGTCTACTAGAGTGGAGTGAATAGGTTGCTAAGTTAATGCGCCTTACCATCTTTGACTACATTTCACTTACCATCAGGTGAAATGTAGTCAAGCAATAACTAAGATTCTCATCAATGAGTGCTATTTCATCGGCATACATCATCAACCATGGAGACTGGTCTTGGATGTGAGCCGAAAGAGAATAAAAACGGACCAAGGGCTAAGCCCTGGTGAACCACTACTGTTATCTGGAAGGGTTTGGTGTCGCCAACGGAGGTCCTAACCATAGGAGTCGTGGTACATGTCTCTGATAGTCTCAATATAAGGATGGATGGATTTCTTAAAATCACAATGTCCACCAGATACACTGACGATGCACACAGCCAAAGGCCTACGGCAAATATAAAAAGGTTACGCACAGAGCTCTATTTTTTCTGTATACTTCCATCAGAGTTCTGAAGACAAAAATAGCGTCTATAGTATTCACACATTATATAGTCTATACACATTGATACTCAGAGACAGTGCACATGACACCAGCGCCCTCCAAATCTTTCTCGGTCTCTTACCGCCCCCCTCTAGGGATCCAGCGCCCACAAGGGGGCGTTATCGCCCACTTTGGGAAAGACTGGGCTAGCCAAAGACTATAGGAAATGTTGTTTTACATACTTTTGTTCGGTAAATAATATAAGTTGATAAAAATACTCTCTTTGTACATGAGATAGATACTTGTTACATAGATTTTATACTAAAACAAATAAAAAATTCATAGCATTAAATTGTTTATTATAAATCATAATTATATATTTATATATTTTATTATAATATATTCAAGTAAAAAAATAACAGTGTGATGCTTTGATGTCTTATTAAATGTTAAGACTCTGTGCGACTTTCTTTATAAAATCTGTTCGTCGTATTGTCTGTTCTGGCCACTTTGAATTACTATAGGTGTGTTTTAAGTTTTTTTAGGCTTCTGTAACCAAATGTTTATAAAAAACTACCCAAAACCAATTACTAAGACTCTGCTGTTCGTTTGTCTGGCACCAGGCTGCATGCATCTCATGAACCGTGACGGCTAAAGAAGTTGTTAAACAACAAATACTAAAAACAGAATAAAATACATCAAATGCGTTTTTTTTGGTTGAAATTAATAACGCCAACAGATATACTTGAAATATTCAATGAAAATTTAGTTTAATATTCATTTTAAAAATAAACGACAAAATTATAATAAAATAAATATTTAAGTGAGCTCCCTTATAACAAACGTAATTATATACCAACAACAGGAAAAAGCTTGAAATATTTAGAATATGTTTTTATTTATATTCAGTTTAATTATTTATAATTCTGTTTACTTATAGGTAAGTCAGTCAGTTTAATTATAGGTAAAAAACTGGGTTATAATAAAAAAAATATTTATATTTTAAATATAAATAAAAAATATTTTAATAAAATGCAAGAAAATCTAGTATTAAATTTTCTAATATCCAGGTGAGTGTTAACTTTTAAATGAGATTCTACAAAGTGAAGTTCGTTTAGAAGGCTTAAGATTTTAATTACATTTTTTACTGTACACGCTTTTAGTGTTTCATGTGGTTATTATAAAAGAAATAGATTTTAACTAAACTTCAACTAATTTATATTTTGACTAAAAAATAGCCTACATAGAAATTTTTCATTTGATGTCAATTCATATTTTTAGTTTACTCACGATATTAATTATTGGGTTTCATATTTTAATTTAATTTTTAATCATTCAAAATTGTATTCTTAGTAAATGTAAACTTTTTAGTAAAAACTTGTTAGATATTACTCCGCATGCGGTGCACGTAGATTTCTCCAAATAGTAGTCTCGGTAACTTTTTCAATTTAAGAGGTAAGTAAGGACAAATCTTTGTTTTTTAAAATGTATTATTACTGTGAAATTCCTAATATATAATCTATTTTACATAAGCTGTTAAATATGGATATGTTTTTTCTAAACAAAATTTTCCCTTTTACATCAACCGTGGATCAAAATATTTAGTTTTTTTTAAGTGATTGACGCCAATTAACTTTAATTTAGAAATGACGCAAAGCAGCTTTGTTAGCAACAAAATAAAATATTATTAAAAACACTTTCACTGTACAAGATAAAGTACAATTGGTGGATTTAATGCTAGGGCATATAAATATAGAATAGCGATCACATATAATTAATCTGGCAATAAATACTGTTACAATTAAGAATAAAAAAATATTAAATTTGAATTTGGAATATGCCATTTTTATACGATTGTTAATGAACATTTTCAACAATGTTTTCTCATTTTGGCGCCAATACATTGTACAATATTTTGCGATATTAAAATGGAGTGGGGTGATAAAAAGAACAGATCAATTACATGGGCATTAAAACTGAGTGTGTTGTCCATACAAAGACCCAGATTACTTACTGACAGCGTGAAAGGTACGTTAACGCCCATTTTGTGCCCTTTTAACTTAGAACATTACATCTTATCTACTATTGACAATAAATTGATTCATTGTTAATTTAAACTATATTTATTTTTGTTAAAAAATATACAATCTTTTGCATGTTACTTTTTGATGTCTTTGTATAGTTGGAAAATTTGCTCTAAAAAAAAAATATTGAATCATTACTCTCGAACTTTGGTTGACGTCTATGCATAATTATACAAGTGAACACATAACATAAACGAGTAACATTTTTGTGATGGTACATTGTTTTTTCTTTTGCCAAAATATAAAATTGGTTCTATTATGTTCTGGTTCTATTGTTTATTTTAATATATATCAATATTATATGCATACCGAATATCTAATACAGTTCTATTATATAACGATTTCAATGAATGTATTTTAATATACTTAACTACGAGTAAAACGATTTTATAAGCATCTTATATCAATATTTTAAAAAAATCTTTTTCATTAATCTTTCAAAGTAAATCATTCTGCTAGACAATTTCCAGTGAGAAAATTATTTAATACTGACAATGGTGTGTCGGTGGACGGAAGTCTATTGTTGCTTCGGAAGCTATTATTGACATTTTTAAACTCCTATTAAAACATTTTTAATAATTATTTTATAACATTCTTCTAGAAAAATCTAGAAGCAGTTTATAATTTGCAGAAACTTATTTCATAGGATAAAATATATTCTATGTTTCCGTCCTTGTTTATTTAACTGAAAATTTACTTCACGTGATGTACTCGTATAATGAAACTTTTTCTAAAGTGCAATGTAATGTATTTTTTTGTTTTCTTTAATTGTCTTTGGAAAAGTCTTTAATATGTACAGGAAAAAAACACGTTTTTGTGTACAATAACTCCGATGGTTTTGTATAAATAAGAACATTTGTTGCAAAAACAAAATTATGTCAATAACTACGTTTCTATAAAAGGATTTTTTCTTACAATAAATCTAAAAACATAAGTATTTTTAAATATTTTGAATGTTTGATTGTAAATAACTGGCAATAAATATCAAATAAAGGATAATAATTATGAATTAACACTTAATAAAGTGAAATTGGAAATATGTAAAAATTATTACGTCCACAACTCCGGTCACAAAAATTGTTTCAAGCTTTCAGGTGGCAGACAAAAAATTACACGTACTCTGTAATTGTATCAGGTATTTCGATTCCTTCGCTCTTTAGAATTTCAAATTTATTGTGATGCCACGAAAATTAATAAGTTCTTTGATTTTTTGTAATTGTTGCTATATATTGGACCCATTTCTTTTCTTTTCTGTATTTTAGGCGGTATTTCAAAGTCTTACCATAGAATGGAGTTCTCCACATTACTTTTATGCTTTGATGCTTTGCTGACTACTAAATTATCGTCAGTTTTATTTTTTGCGACTGGTAAACTATTACTACAATGTCTGATGAAGAAACTTTTCTTCAATTTCTGTTGGATCATTAGGATTATTAATAGTATTTCAAGTTTTATTCATTTCATTCATTGTATTCCCACGAGTGAGGACGACATAAAAGGTCCCTTGAAGAGTCCTGATGGGTTCCTTGAAGGGCCTATTCCGTCAAGATGCTTTATACAACAAAGTTATCCAGGTCCGTTGAATTTGGCGCTATCAACTTGCAACCTGCAAACTATTCATCCTTTCGGCGCGTTTTTCACCTTAGTATAAGGGTGAGTTTTTAAAAAGGTTTTTTATTTCTTTTCAGGGATCGTAGAGCCAATGGCCCCGATTCTAAAATTTGACAATATAGTTGCCAGTTGTGGAGATCATTTTCGACACCCTACTTAACTTTCTTGTTACTTAACCCGGTTCAGCTTAGTTACCGCCACTTGAGATTCGACATCGTTGCTCTTTTAGAACCGTCCAGGGAAGACGTGTAGGGTAGAAGTTTGTAAGTCCTACCGAAGCGAGTAACTTTCTCCTCATAAAATGAAATGAAAGCATCTTTTCGCTCGGATTGTCGAATTTGACAAGAGCTTACTTGACGCTGGAATTGTATTCTTAATTAAAAACACCCGATTTAAAAAAATATCTAAGAAGAATAGAAATAATATTATAATGTACTTATTGAAGTCGTTGCGTCGGGGGACATAAAAAAGGCGGGCTAAATAAAGGAAGAATTCAAAATGCTAGTAAGTTACGAAGGCAAAATAAAAAATAACAACCTCAGATCGTATAATGTAAGTACTCATTCAATAACTCCGAAAATTTTGTAAAATAGGTGTCTATTTTACAAAATTTTCGGAAATTTCAAAAATTATCAACGTACGTACAACGATCCAGGACACAACGACTTCAATAAGTACATTATAATATTATTTTTATCCTTTTTAGACGTTTTTTTTTGTATCGGGGGTTTTTTTAATTATTGATATTTTATTTCTTTATTTTTTATTAATTGTGTTTGCGCACGTACAGTACATTTTGTTTTTAAAGTTGTTTAAAGTGTTTTCAATCACTAGATGGAGCACCGCTCTTAGAATAGAGTTTCTACAGTGATTTGCTACAAAACTTTCAGGTTTGGTGGCAATGTATTGTTAACCTTACTTTTTAGGTAGCCCCATAGGAAAAAATCAGCAGGTGTTAAATCAGGACTCCTAGGTCGCCAGTAGATGTCTCCTGAGCTACTTATCACTCTTCTAGGGAATAAATCGTGAAGAGCAGTTAATGAGTCTTTTGTAACATGACAAGTGGCTTCATCTTGCTGGAAAAAGGTATTGTGGTTGTAAACAGACTTTTTTTGCATTTCTGTAGCCAAACAAATCCGAATCATATGGTTATATCCATCAAAATTAACGATCTGAGCTCGACCTTAGTCATGTTTAACAAAATAAGGACCGATAATTCCTTGACTTGATATGGCAGCCCAAACAACCACTTTTGGCAAGTGCAAGGGCTTCTGATGCAGTTCTAGCGGATTTTCGGCGGTCCAGTAGCAGCAATTTTCTTTATTCACGTGACCGTTTATGTAAAAATTTTATTCGTCGGAGAAACAGATGTTATTGAAATTCCTAAAACGGTTTTTCATTGTTCTGCAAAATTCGACTCTTTTATCAGGATCGTCAGGCTTTATTTCTTGAACTATAATAGTTTTATAGAGGTGAAAATGTAAATCTTTCAAAATAGTGCGATGAACTCAATCTTAACTACTATCGTGGGTCGTCCATAACAGACTGGTAAACGCGGTAGACGTTCGTGCTCGTCCGTGATGCCCTTTTACGCCAAGACGATTTGTCCCGCATTGTATTCCAAGTCTCTTCAAACATTTGCACATGTTTTAAGCTTGTTAAATTAAGATGTCTCCTGTAGACACGACGAACAATAGTGTAGGAATTGTCGTTTTTTATAAAACATTATCATCATCAGTTTATAGTTTAATGTATGTATCAGTGGGGATCATCACGGTGCTTATTTCAGACTACGCATGCTGCAATAAAAGTAAGATAATGCATGTATTTCATGTTTTTGCTTTGCACAGTAGAATTACTTTCAGTTTGTACCTTTTAATTGATAACATTTTTAGAGTAATTATATTATAGTTTTTGTAGGTTCAATGTTTCTACAAATAAATTATATTCATTTGCAGAATACACCGGCTGTGAAATATAAAATAGTAATTCCATATACTTATATTTGATAAGTGATGGGATAACAAAACACAGCTGCACGAGTTAAACTAATTTTATCTCAACATGACAAGGGTATTAGCTGGGTCAAGACCCTTTTTATAACTCAGGTTACTTTCACAATGTAATATAAACACTCAGAAATATCGCAACTCAATATTATGTTGTTGTTGAAATAAAAATATGCATCGAATTGTAAAATAATACATACATATGAATTTAGGAAAAAATAAAATGTTTTAAAGTGACTTGACTTAAGGGACTCATCCAGTCACGGTGAGTGCGAAAGCGATCCCGTGGCGTCCCACTAAGGCGATGAGGTCAACCATTGATTTTTTAGTGGGTAGCCTTAAAAATGGCAGCGTCATCTATGCTGCAGGGTAGTCCCACATTCCCCCACGGCCACATATGACGATGGGTTATTATGGTTTACTTATGAGGATGGGTATAGCGATAGTGTCAAAAGCTTTAGTTAAATCTAAAAAGATGCTGATTGTTTTAAGCTTAAATTCCAAGTGGCTTATGATAGTGTTTGTTAGTGATAATATGTTTAATATATATCTTTTTTGTAGGCTCAGAATAGATATGTCTAAATTTAGGCACTCGTATTATTAGTGGGGACTACAGTTTGCACCCAACGTTAACGCGCGTAGCGCGCGGAGCCAGCGTTAATATTCATCTGCCCGTATTTTTTTAATTATGCATCCAAATAACATACTTCAAAAGTAAAGTTTATCTTTGTACTTGTCTTGATGATAAAGTTCATATTTTCATACGGGTCTATATGCCTTACTACATTATATTGTTTAATAATATCTTTTAATCTTTTTTAATTTTTTTAAAGCTTATTATTTTGGTTATACCACAAATAGATATATGGTGTTGCAGACTTATTTTTAGATCTACTTAAGAAGAATATTTTTTAGAACATTGCAGCAACGTATCGCCTACTATGATGCCAGTGCACCAAAAGAAAGCGGCCAGTATTCCTTTCTTCCAATTTACAATGTTTCCCGCGGGAATATTTATTCTTATTTATATTTTCATGCATTAAAAAGTAAACTATGACCTTTCTCAACGCCAAATCTATCTATTTATGCCAAATTTTATCAAAATCGGTTCAATCAATCAATTTATTCGGTAAAGCGTGAAATCGTAACAGACACACAGAGTTACTAACCAATTTATACTATTAATATGGATTGGGCTATTTTTTACTAAGCAGAGGAGTTTATCTATAACTTAGTGTAGTAGCACAATAGCCAAATAGACAGCAATGTACAACGTGGACACTTTCCGACTGTTCTTTTGGTTTTTTTATTTATTAAACAGTGAATACTAAATAAAATATTTTAAAAAGTAAATAATTTACTAATTATTTATTTTGATGACCTACATCTTTTGCAATAAAAAACAAAAGTGAAAACTTGATTTTTTTTTTTTGGATAGACAGGAAATAATTTATTGTACAGGAATAGTTTTAAAAAAAGAGTTTTTGTAAATTTCTTACAAAAAACTAATACTAAAAAAAAACATTTTTCTTTTAATGCGCCATTGTACATGGAAAATAATGTTTATTATTTTACATAAAATAATGTCAATCTATTGCTTATCCATTACTAAGACATAAAATATGAAATTTAGTTAATTGGTATTCTTTAAAATGTATATACGAAGATATGTACTTATTTACTGAGGTTTCGACTACGGTAATAGTGTCAAAAGTTCAATGGTTTTTTTTCATCTCCAACGTGCCTAAAAAAGGTTTCACTTTAAGAAGTGCCATATTAAAACGATAATTTTGATGTTACTCAATCACGCCAAAATAACTTAAGAGATTTTAATGAAACTTAGCAATAATGCAGTTTATGTATCAAAATAACACATAGGTTATATAAATATTAATTTTTGCACCTGGTTTTCTCTGTGCTTTTTCTTACTCAATCACGGCAAACTGCTAAATGGATTTAGTAAGTAATATAATAATTTATATAAGTAAATATTTTTTTAAAAGATCTTAGAAAACTAATACGAAAATGTATTTAAGCGTATAAAATATAACGGTATATGAGATAATTTTATCCTACTAGTATGCCTAAATAACAAATATGCCTAAAAAAATAAAAAGTTTTATTTGACATAACACTTAACTATTTAAAATAATTGAATGTTGTACGGATGTTAATTTATTTTATTTTGCAACCTAATAGAAAGTGACACTTCTGTTCTAAGAACTTTATGACATATAATGTCATTTAAATGGGCTAATGGTTACTTTCTATTTAAAGTGGGAGTTTCCTTAGACAATCACAATACGCCGCCTCCGGCCATTGCAAACATAACATATGGGCGATTTCCTTCGTACAATGTTCTACCTACAGGCTATAACAGTTTTAAATTTTTTCTCAGAACTACAACATAAAATTAATTTTGAATAATCTATACTAATATTATAAAGCTGAAGAGTTTGTTTGTTTGAACGCGCTAATCTCTGGAACTACTCGCCCGAATTGAAAAATCCTTTTTGTGTTGAATAGTCCGTTTATTGAGGAAGGCTATAGGATATATGTCATCTCGCTGTAACTAATAGAAGTCAAGTAGCAATGAAAAATGCTGGAAAAACGGGAAAAGTTTTCTTTTTTGAGTGCTTTCCTCGCGTGCGCTGAGTAAACGGTGAAAGTTATCAAAAATATTTTATTATGAAATTGTTTCCCTTTAAAAGTTCTGAAAATAAGTCCGCGCCAGCATATATCTAGCTTTTAAGGTTGTACGTAGTGGTGTACTAGGAAAGGATTTTTAAATTCTACCCTTAAGGGTTTTAAATAGATGGATTTTGCAATTTTTTATGAAACTCGGCGGCAACACTAAAAACCGCGCGGACGAAGTCGCGGGCGACCCCTAGTATAATGAGATATTTCAAGATTTTCGCTTGAAGGTACTGCTTATTATTTGTATGTATAACTTTTGAAGCGTGGTTATTAAGATTAGTTCCTTTAGCATATTTATTTCTAAACCAACGTCAAGTGATATAACTGACATATTCCAAATAAAATGTTGTATTAGAAAAGGCGTCTAATCTGACTTTTTTATTGATAACCATATTATATTTAATCTAATAAATAAAAACGTTTTCTTAATACGAATTTATAAATACAAATATTGACAAATGAATAATGTTATGTTATACTTTTTATTTACTACATGACGGCAAACAAGCATTCTACCTAATATTTTATGTTACAACTATATAAATTATAAAGTAATGTTTCTAATTACTTATTAAGTATATAAATAATACTTAAATAAACTTCATTATTTTTCTTTATGTTTTTAGAGTTATATAATGCGCTCATTGGATATCATTTTGATTTAATAATATATCATGCATAATAATATAATATATGCACTGACCTAAAAACTTTGCACTAAATTTACTGTATGATTCTCTTTCTTAAGGATGTATCAATGTTACCTAGTTATAATATTGAAATATAATCTAATAGCCAATTTAGTATTCGAAAAAATAATATTATTGAATTGAATAATTATTATTTCTAAATATTTTTAATAAAAAATAGTATCAATCTTCTCCGATAAAAAATTGGTTTCTCTTCCTTAAAACTATTTTTTTTATAATATTATTATGAACAAGTAGGAATGAACAATGAACAGAATTAGGTAGGAATTTAGATTTGAACAATATTTTTAATTCAGCCGATTCCATAATCACCTCCTTTGTCATATATTTAAATAAAAATTATCAGTCGTTGAGTTTACAAAGCAAATCATTCTGGGAGCCATTTTCCAAGTGAGAGGATGCCTTTGTACGCCGACAATGGTCTGTCGGTGGACGGATATCTATTGTTGTTTCGGCAACTATTTTCGTTATTTTTTAAAAAACATTTAAAACATTTAAATAAAGATTTTTAAAACCTAACTATGTAATAAAATATCATGGAATTATAGTTTAAGAATTGAGGAATTTCATCTTGTTATAAGAAAAAATATATTTCTCTGCTCCCCTGCATCCATAGCAATATACACTAATTTTACCAAAATTATTTAAAAAACTTCAAGTTTAGAAGAACGAAACTGAGTTTTTAAACACTATCATGTAATAATGAATCGAAAGATAAGAAGAAATTGGAAAATCTAGAATTATATAAATACCAATCAAAATATGTTTTTCAGAATATCTAAAAACTAAATCGTTTCTTGTTGAAAAGAGTGTTTAGATACAAGTTTAAACCTATTAATGCCTATACAAGCTTACGATATAATAACAAAAACCTAGTAACGTATGGTTTTGTGTATATTTCAAGTGATGGTAGATAACTTACAAATTTTACCGGAGATGGAAAGAACGAAAAAGGAGGTTGGGAGTCAAATTAAATTGCTTGCAAGGTGGTGGAGGAAAAATAATATTTCTCACTTAATTAATTTTGATATTAATTCTGATACTAAGATGTTAAACCGACATAGAATATGGTAGGGTGCATCCTTTCAAGATTTAATTAGTATTCTAATTTTATATTATATTTTTATTTGTATTTATTTTATTTATAATTAAAGATAAGTAATTGTCCAATAATGTTTGTAATGCAAAAAAATACGAACAGGTCGTTTTTGTAAAAACTGCTTCTATGTTATTTATCAGACGATTAACTTTGCAATTAATGGGCGACATTGATATCATTTCAAGGTATCGAAACACAGTTGGGGTTGTCTAAACCAGTTATATTCCCATGCATCGCGGGGGCCGCTTAGCAAGCGATGCTGTAATATGTACATTCCATTGCATCAGAATCCGGGAATTATAACAATCAAAAAGCTAAATCTGCACTTCATACAAATATATTATTTAATTATAATTTTATAACAATCCTTAAGCTGAATCTGTACTTCGTATAATTGTATTTCATTATAATTAATTTTAAATATAATTGTCACTCGTGTTTTCTAATATCGAGCAAGCAGTCGTCATTTTAGTTATAACATAATTTGTAATTTTAAATAAAGTATTTTTATAATTTTGTTTTTTTTGGATCCTCGACTGCCACCGTACTTAATTAACCGATTATTCTTTTTATATTATTGTTGTTTTAGTGCTTGTAAATACCTTAAAAATGCTTTATATTTTCAGTTTTTATATCTTTAAATATAAAAAATATACCTTTAAATATAAAAAAAATATTATATACCCTATAAACAAATGTAAGTAAGGCAATTTAAAAAAAAAATATTTTATATTGTTTAATATAAATTTTGAAATATCTTAAATTATTTAAATATTTTTTTAAATAAATATAGTAAAAAATAAATGTTTTAAACAGAATTTAATAATTTATAATAACAATATAATACATATATTTATCAAATCAAGTAAGACATACAAATAAAAACTTTGCCAATCTACTGAGTAGTTTGTATATGAAAAAATATTAAGTTATTTACTCACTTGTTCATACTTTCAACTCTGTATGTATGTTGATTTTTCACTATCGTTACTCACGCTCACTCATACACTTAAAAGGGAAAGAAATTAAATGTAAGATATCATGATAAAATTATCAACACAATTATTATAATAACCGTTTAATAAGAATAGAAAATTAAAGTCATACAAATTCGTTTTATAAATATTTTCTCCCCGACATATACTCACGGAATTATTACAATAATGCTACAATGATGATAAACGACTTAATGGGGGGTTATGTTTGTTTTGTTATACCTGAGCAACAAAAATGCTACGGGTCATTTCTCTATGTCTCTCAGTAAAAACCTCAAGGGAATTTTAGTAAGTCAATGAGCTTTCTAAGTATTATGTATAAGTACGTAGGTTCTTTTATTTCATTACATATTGTTTTTGAAGAAACATTTACGTACGATCACGCGGCGTGCCACAAAGGTGATGAGGCCTTGGTTTTTTTAGTGGTATAATCTTCAAAAATGGTCGTCAACTATGCTGCCGGGTAGGTCAACATAAACCCCGTTCACCACTGTCTTGGCCGACGGGTATCCGTAACGGATTTTAACAAAAAAAAATAAAAATATTGGTACTGAATAAACTACGCAATCGTCGCTTTTTCGACCTTTTCAAGAACAAATAAATCATAGATTTTTATCTTTCGTACAATTTTAACTTTTCACATCTGCCTTGGAAGCTCTCCAAATCCACAACTTTTAGCTAATTGATTAATGAATATGAAAATGTACGTTTAAAAAGTGAATCTTTTAAATATTTTGGCTAAAAGAGTTACGTTCTCTATTAATTAGATAATATAGATATAGTCTAATTTAATTACAAACTTTGAAACTGGACAAGAAATTTGACTAAGATGTATTTGGATTGTTGAGGTACATCTTGTGATATGACCTAACAAATGTTGACACAGTATAAGTACGGTTTATACTGAAAAAAAAATAAATTTTGGACGAATTAAAGATGAGGCTATAATTTTCCTTATACCTGTAATTTTGCATTAAATTGTGGAATCGTTTTTTTTATTATATAAAAGACTGCTTCTAATTATACATAATTTATATACCGTGATAACTTTTTTAGCCTGATGTTTTTCTACTATTTTTTAAAAGATCGATTTCTCACTTCTTTGATCTAATACTCAGTTTGAAGATACTGTTGGTAAGGTAAAGTGGTAGATGATAACATCGGGTCACCGGCAAAGTTATCACCTAAAGCCGCAAACCTCGACCTAGTCGTGTTCCGGCACGTTGCTCGATGAAGTCGTATAGGGAAAATGGGTCTGAACAGCGTTCCGTTGGCGAACCGGTTTGGCGTCGAATCATTGTTTGATGTGTCGGGTGCCTAGTCGAGGAGGGTAGAAATAAGTTACAAGAAAAGTAACTATGTTGGTATATTGTGAAAAAAAACATTGACATAATCTATAAGCAAGATTTCAGCATAAAAATGGTTTTGACGTACAGAGAAAGCCTATATCGTTTATTTCTAATAAAATAGAAATAATTAAGATGAATAAAAATTACTTCATTTAAATCTTAATCACAAATTTATTACAAGCTAAACATAGTGAAATATTTAACATTAATTAATAAAGTTTTTTTACAAACCTTTTATCACTTACTTACGAAAATCATACTTACAAAATTTTTATATGATCTTTTATATATAGTATTATTAATATTTTAATCTTATAAATTCATAATAAATTGTTTAATTTGGTGTCAACAAAATCTTATTTAATATAATATATCGTGACGACACGCAGTTCTACCGTAGCTACTAATAACCGTATTTATTTCCAGTTAGTTATAAATATATTAGTATCGCTTTTACCAATAGCAAGGTTATATTTATGTTTAATCTCAATAATTAAATAGTAAACATTTATAGATATTATAAACAAAATAATTATCAAAATATTAATGATTCTAGTTGATCTTAGGCTTTAATTGTACTCATTTGAAAAAAAAAAATGTTTAATTTTGATAAGCTTACACTAGAATTTAATAATAATAGTTTCTATTCCCGTATCGGTAGTGTCATTTAAGGGCTGTACTATTTAAAGCTAGTTCATTAAGTCTAAGACGTGAGCACTTATGCCGAATTAGTGAGGAAGCTTGAAGCTACTTTGAAGAGAAGCGATGAAGTGTATGAGCCCCTATACTAACTTAACCTAATTTCGTCTAAACGAGCTCACAGACACACATTAACCGAACGTGTTTGTACCTCCGTGTTATGTGTGTGCATCTGCGAATATTGGCTAGTCCATTGATTTCTAAAATGTATTCTTTTGGCTTTCTATGATTTTATTGATACAAGAAAAAACATTTTTTCAAAAACAAAAACACTAAACTTAAAATAATAACATAGTATTGGCTAAGTTAAAAAGAATTTTTTATGCAATTTTTGAAATGCAACGTTATACTTTTGAACAAAAGTTAACCTTTACAAGTCCGGTCAGCATTGTGCTCTCAGAAAGCGTTTAAAATAAAACATATCCGACAGAGCCGGCCGCGTAGCTACACAATAGCTCTTTATGTTTCCTAATACTGCAATTAGAACAAACAAAACCATTCAAAAGATTTTGCTTCCTTTATCAAAAACATTATGTAATTATTCTTTAGGACATTCTGTAAAAAAGTGTAAATGTTTATCGTTCGTACAACCAAATAAACCAGTATAGTATAAAATATAAATCAAGGATTTCTCACAAATATGCATAGGGTTTAGATAATAATTTAAGTAATAATATCAAGTATTAATGAATGAATAATTTCAGTAACGTTAGACGTGCCTTTAGACGATGTCATTAAGATAACAACGATAATAGAGAACTAAATCTAGAAATTAGGTCTCGAAAACATAATTGTGATCAATATCATTTTTTTAATACGTTTTGGAACGTAGTTCCTTATCGCGCGTTGTGAAAGGGGGCTAGATGGTAAAAATTCTTACCAAAAGTTGGCACGACATGTTTTGCTATCTCTCTCTCTCTTATAGAAAGCAAGCGAGATATTTTCATTGCTATCATTATTATTTTTTGTAATATATTAAATTGCTTAGTAGATCTTTATTATATATTTAATATTGGAGTTTGTTCTTTTAGAATCAATTTGCAAATAAGACAGTTTAAATGAAAATAATTATACAAATTTGTGATCAAATACTCGTAGTATTTTGTAACAACGCCGTCTATTTATACCTTAGGGAAACATAACTACATCTGTTATATAAATATATCTGTACAAAGCTGGGTGGCAGGATAATAATTCATGGGTTTACTGATTAACACTTTTTAATTTATAGTCGGACTTTTAATAAAATTCCAGATTTGACAATTTCAGTGTTACCACGTAATGACAATTATTAAATAGTGACGATACGGAATTAATCGTCACGGATATGATATTTTTTTGAATCGATTCATTTCGTTTATACTAGTATCTAAACAACTACTACCTTAATCGAAACTAAGTAAATTGGGAATTTAAATATTTCTAAATCTTTTAATTTAGTTATGACTCTTTTATTATAAGTTTTGTTTTTAATCTCATTAAAAGAAAATAATAGTTTTTAATAAAATAAGTGGCGGTCACCAATTACTTACTAGTTATTATGAATAATAATGTATTTATTTTAATAAAAATATATCATTTATTATCTAATTGGCATACCAACATTATAATTATATAAACATAAAATCGCGATTGTTTATCGATTGTTGTGTCCATCACTATTAGGTTATGTATTGTATCATTATTTTACGAAGTGACAGTAGCTAAAGTCAAATCTGGAATCTAATTAAAAGTCCGACTATACTTATTCATTTTATTTACTTTTATTATAAATTATCGGCGATATATCATACAAAAATAGTAAACAAATATTATTAATTAGCATATAGCTTATATTAATAATTTAATATTTTATTATTACAATAAGTAATATTCATGTTTTTTTGACGTAAATTGATTATTTACCTCCCTATATCGTAGAAAAATATATAAATAGGCTTGAAAAGATTCTAGTTTTTTTTAAAGTGAAAATTAGAACATTAAGTAAATTTGAGCCGTTCAAACGCCGTCGTTTTGCGCGCGCCCTGCGTGACGTCAAATGACACGTCCAGTCAATGTTTACTATGAACTTTTTAATTTACTTAATACATATTTTAAGTTTTAAGTGCTTTACAAGTCATGAAAGAAGATAAAAACCATCTTACAAGTATTGTATAGTACCGGAGTGCAAAAATAGTATTAGAAAAGCACCGAAAATACAAAAACAATGGTCTATGGTAATTAAAAGGGATAATATATGTCTTAAATTGTATTTATATTGTTGTGAAGATCAATTTAACGTAAGTATACTTTATTTATAATAAGTTTTATTTAACAGTTTAAATTTATAGTAAATTGCATTAGCTATTGAGCATTAGAAAAATTGAGTTTAAAATTAACTTAACAAAGTTTACAAAAGTTCAGTATAACTTTCTATAAAAACCGTATTCTTTTTTTGGTTTTACGAAATTTGTATGGTTGTCGATTTATTTTAGGTTCAGGAAGATACAGCTAATAATATTGAATATAATATGTTTAACGAAACAACAAGGAGAAAAATGTAATCTAAGTTTGAAGAAAGGAGTTGTTCCTCACATATTTTTGTGGCAAAACACTAGCTGATAGAATGAGAATGTGCGTAGTCAAAAGGCAAAGTTTGAAATCGGTTAATGAAGCCTTTTCAGAGTTAGCTATCAGAAGTAGTGTTTAAAAAAATTGGTGACCTTTACAAAGAAGTGGTATACTCAGTAAGTCCTAGTACTGCCCAAACAAATGTCTGAGATATTAATCAGCCAAGACTATATTAAATGTGATCACAAGGCAGAGCCTTGCTTTTCGCATATTAAAGATAAATTACCAAGTGACTAAGGTGTGCAAGTTAATATTAAACCGAAGTACAGAAATAAAGGTGTCAATGTAAATATACCTGCTGAAAAACAAAATGTAGCATTGTTACCATTTCCTCATTCAACACACAATACTTTTACTTTACTAGTAAAACTAACTATTATACATACTTTTACTCTACCAGTAAAACAAAAAAACAAAATTAAAAACAAAATTGTTTACTGAAAACACAGCTGATAATACTTCTAGCATCTTATATCTTCTATATCTGCTGATTATCAACAAAGTTATTTATCTGAGTCAAGTAAAGTGGAAAATGATTACCTAATCAATTGTATCATTTAATAAAACCTTTAAGCACGAAAATATAGGTTTAAATTATTTATTTTTCTCAGTAACACTAATACCACAGTATGAACTTCGACGCCGATAATTTGAATGGCGTGTCAACTGACGTCACATTTCCTTTCGACCAAAGGTGGCGCGTTTTGGAAGTTTAAATTTCGCTCCCTTAATTTACACTTTTCACAAATTATTTTATGGCCTTAAATGATTTGTAAATAAAAAAAATGCTTTTATTATAATAACATGAGAATAAGTATCCGAAAAAAAAGTGTTTGAAACCATTTTAAATTTTATGCATATTCCCTATTCCTTCAATAATTAATCGAAAGGAACTTCGTTCCATCCGGGTGTACCTTGACACCACATATTTTTTTTTCATGTTTTCTGAATTTAAAATAATAGATTTTGATATTGTTATCTGATGGTGGAGTTATTTGTCTTTTTATTTACCTTTGTGTGTAGCTTATAGACAATTTTTTTTTAAATCTGGTATGGGTACTCAATGCTCAATGTATATATTACTTTTTACTATGAAAGTGTCTCTCATTTGCACACAAACCACTCTAAAATCTGATTTGCGATATAATATAAATATAACGTTAAAGTTAAAGTTGATGTTATCCTGCCTTCTTTAACGTATCTAATAAATTTTTCTTTATCCAACGGATGCTTTCCTCATTCATGGCGACGTGCACGTATACTTCCTTTACCTAAAGTTTCTAATCCCACAACCTGTAATGAATTTCGTTCTATTTCTATATTACCTTATCTCTCCAAAATTCTTGAAGCTATCGTCAATAAGCAACTTACTAAATTTATATTTAAAAATCATCTACTTAGTGACCTCCAGTCTGGCTTTCGCCCAGGACATAGCACTTGCACAGCTCTCCTAAAGGTTACTGACGATGTCTGGGAAGCGATGGAGTGTGGAAAATTAGCGGTATTAGTTCTCATTGACTTTTCTAACGCCTTTAATACTGTTGATCATGACATACTCATCGCTCTCTTAGTTCATCTTAATATTTCTTCCAAGGAGCTAGATTGGTTCTCATCTTACATTCGGGATCGCCAACAGGCCGTTAGCATCGATAATACATTATCAGAATGGTGCGACCTGAAAACTGGTGTGCCACAAGGTGGTATTCTGTCACCTATTCTATTCTCTTTATTCATTAATTTGATAACTTTTGGCCTCTCTTCCTCTTACCATCTATATGCTGACGATCTTCAGATCTATTCTCATGTCAATCCAAATTGTGTTAGCTCCGCCATTGCCGACATTAACAAAGACTTGAAGCACATTTTTGAATGGTGTTGCAAATTCGGTGTCAATGTCAACTCTAAAAAATGTCAAGCAATAGTGATTGGAAGCAAGCACAATTTGAGTAAATTTGATATCATTAATGCGCCACCGGTTAAATTTAATAACATCGACATTCCGTTTATGCCATCAGTTAAAAATCTAGGACTTCACATAGATACGACACTCAGCTGGAACATCCATATGGTTGAGGTAGCTCGTAAAGTAACGTATTCGTTACGTTCACTTTATCGACACAAAAATTTTTTACCCATTAGGACTAAAACTCTGTTAGTGCAGTCTCTCATCTTACCAATTATTGACTATGCTGATGTATGTTACTCTAACATTTCCGAAGCCTTCTTAGACAAATTAGATCGTCTTTTAAACAGTTGTATTCGTTTTATCTTTAATCTCCGTAAATTTGATCACATTTCTCAATACCGTTCTAAGCTTAAATTGCTACCTATCCGCAAACGAAGACAACTGAGAACTCTATGTCAATTATTCTCAATCCTTAATGATCCATCTTCTCCTCAGTACTTGAAATCTAAATTCCATTTATTAAGTAACACCCACGATTTACAACTACGCTCTTCGTCTAACCTCAGTTTATGCATACCTTCACACCGCACTGGTTTTTTATCCAATTCTTTCACACTACACGCTATAAAACTCTGGAACGGCCTTCCTGATTCACTTCGACGAGCCCCCAATAGGGTTCTTTTTAAGAAACGTGTCCGCAAATACCTTCTTGAGATGGTATAATTTTAGTTATTTTTAATTTCACTTTGTTAGCGTAGATGTGTATATATGTGTATTTATATTATGTATATCAACATATATGTGTATGTATCTAGTATAAGTATATGTAAATGTATAAGTATAAGTATGTGTATTTAGTATAAGAATATAAATCCGTCCATATGGATAAATATATAAATATAAGTATGTATGTATATTATATTAGTAATTTGTATGTATTTATTGATATGTAGTATACTTTATTTCTATAGCATTGTTACATGTATTAGTTTGTATTGTGTACGTGCTAGTAAGTAGTTTTATGGATATTAATTCCATTATTTTAATTGTTTTTTAATTTTTAATATTATTTAGATTTTTAGATTTCATTTTTAGATTTCGGTTACTATGTCGGTTGACTGGTAGAGAATGCTTTAGCATTAAGTCCGCCATTTGTACGTTTTTTTGTGTGCAATAAAGATTTTAAATAAATAAATAAATAACGAAACCACAGATGAGAGTCCTATTAATAAAATTTGATATAGTGTTTGCTTATTATCGAAGTCAACTTATACCAATCTCTGAAACTAAGCCCACAGTTATAATAATAATCTACCATTGTTATAACAACACAGGCCTAGAATGATTATTGTTAAATACTGTTCCATGTTTATTTTTTTTCAAAGTCAAAATTAAGTCCAAGTTTTTTTTAATTTTAAATAGGCATACATTGCCCTTGAAACGTTAGACTCTAATTGCACGGTTCCAAAGAATAGGTCCATGGAGAAGAACCGCAAGAAACTCCATAAAAAATACCAATAATTTAAGATTTGATGTATTTTAGTATATTTTTATTAGAAGTTCGTTTAATTAAACTTATTAATCAATACGAAGTTCAACGCACTTGAAAAAATATATAAAACATATCGACGTATGTTTGAGTTATGTATCATATAAGCATACTTAACATCATTTTTTTTTATACTATTAAAGTTAATGCTTGTAGTCAAGCATTAACTTTAATACCTGATGTAAAGTAGAAATGTAGTCATAGATGGTAAGGCGCATTAACTTAGTAACCTATTCACTCTCCTCTTGAAGACACCCACACTACATAATTCCACTACATAAAGATGGATACCAATCATGCGTCGGAACGTCCGGCTAAGAAAGGGGGTTGAGGGAATTAAGTCGTGCAATTCCTGTGCACACTCACCAATATGTATCCTAGAGGATACTGATAGGCTAGCAATTCTACGTCTGTGTCCAAGGCTGTGGATGTTGGCTTCAACCAATTTAGGGTCGCCTAAACCCTCTTTGCTTGCCTCTCAATTGAGTTCAGAATCACAAGATGATACTTTGCGGAACCAGCAAATATCTGACAACAGTACTGTGCTTAAAACAAGTTTCTGTCTCAGTGTAAAGTACTGTACTGTAAGTTTACCTGCAGCTTCTCATGCTCTGGATTCAATGGAACCTCGAACCTCAACCTCGACCTCGAACCTCAACTCTGGTCGGTGACCAGAGTTGAGGTTCGAGGAAATCTCTAAGCTTAGATATCTTTCTACAACTGTGCTGTCTTCTGCATACCCGTAGATACCAGGCCTCAGCAGACCGTTAATGTGCAGCACAAAAAGAGTTGCCGAAAGAACGGATCCCTAGGGCACTCCGGCACTTATTGTCAAAGGTTCCGAGAAACACCCCTTCACAACTATTGGGAGAGATCTCTGGCTAAGAAAGTCCGTTACCAAGCCGATCAGACCAAGAGTACGGTATATACCGTACGTTGAAAGCTTGCTTAAAAGGCTCGCATGCTAGGCCCTGTGAAATGCCCTCCAGTTGTGTCCGTGTCAATATGGGAGACAACTCAGATGCGCCTGTTTTAAGCAGAATGGCTAGTATACCATTAGGACCACTAGCTTTATTCACATTTAAACAACACAATACTCTCCATACCTCTTTGTTCGTGATGCGGATTTCCGTCATTGAAATACCGTAGTGAAGAAGATGTGCTGGATAAGCATTTCCAGTGTCTAGATGCAAATTATAAGCAAAGCAAATACATTCACTTCCTCTGTCGCGAAAAAGGAAAAGAGGGAAGAGCAAAGAGGGATTTATCCTGCTTTTCAGCAGCAGCAGGCAGGCAGTGAAGGTTGGCAGAAATTCGTCTCGATCGCTTTTGACAACAGATCAAAAAGCTCAACTGCCAGTTGGTCTGACAGGGAGCTTTTCGCTATTTTTAGCGATACGATCGAAACGAGTCTTCCGCAATGCCTTTATATAGGACTTGGCAGCTTGGTTAAAGACTCTCTTATTTGAACTTACATCCAAAGTTTTGCGGCTTCAAACATCAGTAAAAGGTAGGTACGTCAGTAAAAGGAAGGAAATACTCCATTGCCAGATGCACAATATCAGTTATAGTATCCGTGCAACTGGACGGAGCCAAAAAAGAGAAGCAGACCTGCCGCCTAGAATAAGAAGCCAAAAAGTGTCCCAGCTCATCCTAGTCTGCTGCTTGTATTTCCATACTCGCCTAACACCATGTGTTTCGAGAGCTGGTGGGGAATATGTAAACACAGATTTTACCAGACAGTGATCGGAGGTTTTCAGCAGAAAGTCCAGGCTATTCTACATCTGGTACCCGTCGCTTGCTTCAACAGCTGAAAGAGATCCAAGGACAACGCAAACTTCCGCGCTTTTCTTCAAGCATGTTCGGTTTTCTGGTACGGAAACAGCCACTCCTGATGACAAGCATTAAAGTCTCTCAAAAAGACGAGCTGCGATAACGATGTAGAGCTATATCAGCAGCCTCACCGAGTTACTCAACTAATGAAGTTGTCTCCTGGTGCCCGCTGTGCGAACGGTAGACACAGGAATACAGGATGTTTTCGTTTCCTGTGTCCACTAAAATCCATAGGGAAGAAAAAGTGAGGTGTTCAAGCTGAGGAAGACGCAGGATGCCAAAGTCGTACCGCGCGTATATACAGACTCTGGCCCGTGAGCGAAATTTGTGCTTTAACGAGTAACCGGTATAATCTAAGTGAGTAGGGTTCAAAGGACATTGTATCTGCGTCTCTATCTTTATCTTTAAGTAAAAGAGCAAGTGCGGCTGCTCTGTCTCAAGGTGAAGGTGGACAGGTAAGAGATTAGAGTGCAAGCCCCTGATATTAGCAAGGTGCACTTTGATTGAGGAGGAGTGCAACCGCTGTAAAACTTTTCCGCCAGGGATCGCCATCGGGCTTTCTCGTCTGGTTGCCAACCAGCACGATAGAGCCACCGTAGGATTTTTTGCAGCTGGCTAGGCAGCCTTTCGTGAGTGGCTCACCCACTAATTGGGCCCTCAACTATCTGCGGACGGCCACCGCCCTCGCCTCCTTCAGTCCTATTACTTATGTATATAGCATCTCAACCTTATCAACCCTCTGGTTATAAAGGATTGAACCGCTATTCATGTGGTCAAGGTTTACCCCTGTCACATGGACCCTTATACGGCAGGTCTGACCTCCTAAGTCGTCCGACAACGGCACTATAAGACTAGTAAGCTCGCAAGGCTATTGGTCATAGACAAGTCCAATCGCGACCACCAAGCTACCTTTTCTCTATGAAAGGTTCCGGAGCTGTAAGGCTCGTTCACTTCCCGGGTGATTTCTCGCACTTGGAATTCACTTGCTAAGAATGTCAGAGAGGCTAACTACCAGTTTCCAGCTGGTGCCGGAGCTGTAAGGCACGCTCACTTCCCGACAGGCAGTCAGGCCGCAAGCCTACCCTACGATACAGTCGGGTGACCGGATAGATGCTAGCACATCCATCTAACCTCTAAGCGGGGGGCTACCCGAACTGCAGTGACCCCCGAAAGGATTTCTGTTTAAGGGCCGTTGCAAGCCCCAAAGTAAAAGACCGCAGCAGCTCTTCGCCTTAGGCTTGTCAATCACCTCTCGCTGCGCACAAGATCCGACGAGCCCCCGACAACTGTGGGGACCCAGACGAACACATTACCACTACGAATCCAACACCAAAACCGGTAACCCGGCAGTTTACAGACGCAAGCGCATGCATCGCTGCCGGAGGGCTTAGGTACCGGGGTCCCGTAGTACCCTGATCTTAGCAGCTGACCCGTAGTTCAGCTGCAAACTATCTACCGCCGGGTGTCTCAGTAGATAGGGGAGCGGGCGGGAAAGCCGTCCCTTCGGATCCCGCTAACCTCCTCGACTAGACACCCAACAAAACAAACACCAACTCGACGTCAAATTGGTTAGCCAACGCACGGCAGTTGTTCAGACCCATTTCCCAGAAACGACTTCATCGAGCAACGTGCCGGAACACGACTAGGTCGCTTTGCGACACGACTTTGCCCTATGGGTGGTAACTTTGCCAGCGACTCTATGTTATGGGCTACCACCTACAAAATCTAATCTTTTTATTTATTTTAGATAAGTCGGAATTATTTAATAATATAATCTTAGAAATAATGTCTCAATAATATTTTTATTTAATAAAAAAATAATACACCTTATTGCATAATCAGGATTGATTTATTTAATATCCCGATAAAGACGATCACATATAGAATGCTTATTTCACCTAGACAGACTGCGATACGGTAGCTTAATTGGTGCAGCGACGGGACGGTTTTCTAGAGGTCGCGTGTTTGAATCCCTGCCCGTATCGGTTTATTTTTCATTCTATACTTATATAAATTTAAATAAACTTAACATGGCCATTCATATTTATAGATATTTTGAAACATTATTTAATATGGTTTAGCGGATTAAAGGTCTTAATTAGGGAAATATCATTAAGTCATTGCGACAATTTCGTCTTAATAAATACCACAAAATGCAGGAATATGCATTTCTCTTCAATAATTATTTATTTTAATTAATATTTATTATAAATAATATAACCACTAATAATGATCGATTAAAATAATTATTGATTATTGAACACTACTAACATAACATCTACCATTACTATTATTACTTAACATTCAATCATTAAATTTGTTCCTAAAAATCAAAGTTACATAACGGATAAATAATTCGTATTTGTTACATATAATGAAATAATAGCTCTTTTGTAGTTAGCTAAATATTCTCGACATTAAAGTAATATTCAAATTATTACGTAATCTTGAGTACGATTTACACTTGCCCCATATTTATGAATGTCTAAAACTATATGATGTATCTTATATATTATTTTTATTTAAAGTACATAGTTGCATATACATAGTTACATTTATGCGTTCACAATTCCTTTCATTTTAAGTGTTGTTACGAAAGCCTACGCAGCTGCTACGAACTAATACAAAAGTAAGTTTCAGTCGTTGTAATTCTACAAGGACTTTTTGGGCGCATTAACTTAGATCAATGAGCGCGTGACTTGCTTTATAATGTCATCTTTTCTGAAGCTACTGGCGTCTTTATTTACTTTTAAACGCGTTTTGATTTACTTCAAGCTTTAAATTGTTAAATACTTATGACATCATTTGATAATGACTTCATTATTTTATAGTACTAAACAGAACAAAAAAGCTACCTTGTGATAAACTTTTATGATTGTTTAGTATAACCTGCAACTAGCTGTCATATGAGTTGTAGTAACATGACTACTATTCCTAAGCTTTGTGTGTCTTAGTTTTATTTTAATTCAAGGTTTTAGTTAAGAATGATTTTCCTTACTGTTATTATTAATCAATCAATAATCAATTATATTACTAGAGAAATGTAAATATTTCGCTACTGAGTCACGAAATGGCTAAACCTGTAAAATAAATACCATGAAACAGAATGTATAGAAGAATCTGAAATCATTAAAAATCCTACACTCTAAGTTTGACTCGCCGTAATAAGTTTGAAGTAATAAATAGTATTTACCTATATTTCAAAATTAAAAACATTGGTTAGGATTTTCGAAAGAAGCCTAATAGATGTCACCACCGTCGCGATAAAGACTATCACATAAAAAATGCTTAATTCACCGAGACGGACAGCGATACAGTAGCTCAAATTATAGAGCGACGGAACGGCTTTCCAGAGGTCGCGAGTTCAAATCCCTGTCCGTATCGGTTTATTTGTCATTCTATATTTATGTTTATATAAATATATAGAATAAAAAAATAAGCTTAACATGGCTTTAATAATAATAATAATATATCGGGACAAATTACACACATTGATCTAACCCCTAAGTAAGCAAATTATTTGCTTGTGTTAAGGGTGTTAGACAACGATACTAATACATAGAAATACACATATAAATACTGAGAATATATTTAATAAACGACCAAACCCAGAAACACAGACATCTATGCTCATCACATAAATGCCTGTGCTCTGCCGGGAATCGAACCCGAGCCCCGTTGCGCCGTGACACGTTAGGCGTCTGCGCTAACCACTCGACCAACGGGGCTTTAAATGTTTATAGATATTTTCGAACATAAAAAAATCAGTTTGTACTTTTACCAATATTGGTATGTGGTAACATATATAATGTTAGTGGCTTACTTAAAATAAATGAAATCCCTAATTGCTAGTTATGTTCTGAGTAAAATTACAAAATTAAAAACATTTAAGAGATTTACAGATGTTTTCTAACCGTAGCATTCCAATATTTCTTAATAATTGTAATCTTTAATGAAATAAAAGTTAAGATTAATGAAATAAGTCAGTGATTCATGGTATTCCAACATTTATTTCATTTAAATCTTGATCATAAAGGTTAGAGTACACAAAAGATGTTCTAAATAAGAGTATCTGTAATGAAACTCAAATGTTAGAAAACAATCAAATTTCAATCAGGATTTTTAAGTTTTTTTTTTGAGGTAGTTAAATTATATAATGTTTTGAAAACAATAATTATGTAGGTTTTATAAAAAAACAATAATCTGGTTGAGTCCTAATGATACACTCTGCACATTTAAAAACCTTAGTTCCACCAGTCATACTAACAAAGGGAAACCGTGGCAAATATTTATCGTACTTGTTATGTCTAATCTAACATAAATAACCAAAATTAAGTAGAATCAAGCCTTCGTTAAATCAAGTGAGGTCGATGCTACAAATTAGCGTAAGTTCTGTGTCCCTAAGGTAATTAATATACCTTATATGTATAAAACATTATTAAATTAAGATGAGCAACCTTTTATCCTTAAACCTATTTAAGAATAACGACTATTGACCTAAACTATTTAAGTATAAATCTTTAACTTATATATTGATTTACGTAAAAACAATTTACTGAAAACCGGACTGATGAACACTTAATTAATGCTTAAGCATTAACATGGATCTGTTTAGCTGTACACCTTAATTGCGAGTCACATGGTGCGAGGTAATCATTGACTCGAGCCTGACTGCGTATGGCGCAATTATACTGCCTTTGATGGTTATGGGATGAATAGGATTCACTACACTCAGTTATGTACCCACTTTAAATAGCTATGCAAAATCAGTACTATAATTTTTAGTATTAATAAATCATAAGTACCTAATTAACTATTTAAATAATATTTTCCTATATTTATTTAAGTTATATGGTTTTTAATACGAAATTAAAAGTTGATAAAAACATTGAGAAAAAATGGTTATATGTATATATTTCTCAATTAATAAAACGTTTCTGGCTACTGGATTATATCAAATCTTTATATATATATTTCTTGTGTGCGTGTGTATGTCACTGAACTCCTCCTAAACGAATAGATCGATTTTTATGAAATTCTTTGTGTGTGTTCAAGGGGACTTGAGAATTGTTTAGATTCATAATTTGGTCCACTGGAAAATGGTTTTTTGATTAATTTTTAATGTGTAAGTAGGTGGTGATTTTGGAATGTTTCACATTGATTCCGACGGCCTGCGTTACCATGGCAATGTCAAATATTAAATAATATTATATTTTAATTATAGTCTGCCCTGACAGTTGGCGTTGCGATAGAAATTGGAACAAATTCATTTATACGACATAATCTTTAAGGACATAAAAGTTTTTGAATTTTCATCCGAACGGTTACGGTTACGGCTCAGCTAGTAATCTATAGATATAATAAAATTGTCACTGATCGATTTCTCTAAATGGAATATATTAAAAAAATATATAATGGGGGTCTTTCTATAAGCAAGAGAACCCAAAACAATGGTTTTTCATTTTGTTTATATGTCTGTATATCTGTATGTCTGTATGTTTGTGCACGCTAATCTCAAAAACGGCTTAACCAATTTATATACAGTTTTCAGTAATATATTGTAGTAGTCTTCACTTAACACTTAGTGTTTGTTTTTTTTAAATCGGTTAAAGAATAAAAAAATTATGTCTGTCTAAAATCTGTACATTTAAAATATTAAGATAATATGTAGCCCGGATGTGAACGGGTAATTAACAGAATCCATTTCTAACATTTTTGAAATTGAACGTCACTCTGAATAAAATTTACTTTTTGAATTTCCCTCCACACTATTCACTCTATCAAAAAATTTATATATATTTTAAGTAACCTGAGAAATATTCTTTTAGAAATGTTCTTTAAGTATTTTTATTCAAAAACCAGCTAGATTGCGTTTTCTTTAAAGAAATTACAGAGAGCGAGCAACGTAGCTTTATTTTGTAAATAGTAAATCAAAATTTATTACATTTATGGAATATACTATCCATTTGAGAGTTATAGTAAAAACACAATAAAGTGTTTAATTAACAAAATATCAGTTTTCATTATAAAATCATACATTTAAAATAGCCTCAGTATTCTCTGAGCAATAACAGTGAAGAGCTTAACTTTGTTATTCGTTTTTGTTACTTGTCTAGTGGAAAAAATAAAATTCTTAGTCAACGCAATCAAATGATACAACAGATTATGCTAAAAATTTATTAAACTCGCAATAGAGATTCAAAATGTACAGGGTACTTCCCGTGAACTCCCAAATTTTGAAATTTGGTATCAAGTAAAGTCTTATAGCACAGGAATAATTGCGTAGAGGAAAAATTGCGAAAACCGTAAATTTTTTGTTACATTATGTAATAAAAATATTTTAACAATTTTTAAAGTTACAAAACCCTTTCCTCATGAAAGCGTGATATGAGGTATTAAATTAAAATTCATATCAAATACTCAAATCCGTAATACCTTTAGCTGTAACAAAATCAAACTTCTATGTCAAAGCAATCAAAACAAACAGCAATTTAAGCCGCATATTTTCAAACTCGCATCTAATCGCTAGGGAACCAAAACCCAAAGGATACTTTCGACCTGTAATCTTGAAATTTGGGCATGAATTATATTATAGCATAATTTGGCATTAATTTATAGAAATGTAAAGAATAAAAATTAGAATACCTTAAATTTTTAGTAACATTACATATTTATTATATTTGAAAATGAAATTGAAAATGTTTATTCTAAATAACTTCCGAATTTAAAAATATCACATTTAAGCTAAAGGATAAGGATAGGCTTAAAGACAACCTTTAGTTTTTTTTTTAATTCAGATACTTTTATGTATTTTTTTACTTTTATATTTTTCTTTATTTTTATGTCTTTCTTTACTTTAACTATGTTCATCTAGTTTTTGAAACATTATTGAAAATCTAGAATTGAGTATGGGTATTCACTTTTAGTGTTTAATGATCTACTTTAGGTTTTAATTAAAATAATACTATTCTTTCGTAAATAACTTCTTTTTCAATAGTTAAGGTACATGAAGGTAATAAACCACATATTTTATATGTTTAAAGGTTTTTCCTCACTTCCTCTCGGTTAAATTCAAATCAAGTTTGTTCAATATTTACAAACCAAAAATATTTCTGATCAAATATGAAATTATTTGTCAACTATATCGATCACTTTACAACTAAAGGAAAGAACTCCGAAATTGTTTTGAGATTTGGAGTATTTCTAGTGCTGAGTGAACGAAACGTGTCTGAACAATCCCGAGGGATATCGAGGTAGTTAACTGGCTACATTCCTTCAAGCCCCCTCTAACAATTCGATCCCTATTTATTCGCTGACAAAGTTGAAACGTTTTCTATTTAATACAACGTTCTTAATAACAATTTAGGACTGTCACGTATTGCCCTTTTAATATTGAAATTTATCGAAGAAAGTTCGAAACGTATATAATAATATACAACTAACATATTATATATTAAAATAAACTTTTGTTCACAATTTTACGTAAATTCTCTCTCTCTCTCTTTTAATTTCTTTCTTTTAGAGTTTTTTAATCTAAAAGGCATTGCGTAAAAATAGGGCTTATTTAGTTAGTTATTATTAGAGGGTGTACTAAGAACACTGTAGCTGGTCCAAACCAATACACTCTTGTACCAATAAGCTGTTGTCGATCTCATACCTTTTCACAGCTAAACTACTAAACAGGGTTCTATAAAAATTTGCATAGTGGCTTACACTACACTTTCCAAGTTAGAGTTATAAATTTCGATATTTTGGCTTTTCTTTTAAAAAAAGAACTATGTGTATATAAAACTTCTTGGCTATATATATATACAATATATATATATATATATAGTTTATATATTTAAATTTTATATGTAATGAATTAGGAACATACTATTCTTTTCATAACTTATAGGGAGTAGTGACATTATTAAATTGCATTCTTTTAGATAATAGATTTTGCTAAGAAGAAAATTATTCGTATGTATTCCGAATAATGGCATAGGGGGATTGCTAAAAGCTATATATTTTCTCATAGTGATGTATGGCGATTTTGCTAAAGGCGTAATGAGAAATTCCAATGTCACAGGTTTTAAATATCACGAGTGGGAGATCGTTTTTGAATACAATTTGTGAACAAGAGTTTACTAGAATTGTAGTAGTAATGTCAGTTCGTTACTTGTATAATAAATAAAATGTTCATTGTAAATATTTAACATATGCTTATGAAGCCATATTCATATTTTTTACTCTTACAATAAAATGCTTATTTTGAATTTTGTAGTCTTTTTGTGTTTAGTATTTATTCCTTTAAAAAGTTTTTTTAGATCAGTCGAACTAAATTTGTTTTGATGGTAAAAACATTTTCTTTATTAATTTAGACGGCAATAATTCCTTTGCTCTGTTTATCTAAACCAATTACGCTCATTGTCCCCAGATGGGGACACTACAATGAATCTGTCTTCTTTGACGAAATCATGAATATGATTATCGCGTTTTCAAACTTTTATGTATGCTCAAAACAAAGATAATAAAAGAAATAATTTGTACTCACATATTAACATTCATATTATTTTTATATCGTAGACTTCCAAGGGACAGTCTGAATAATAACGACCTAAGAGAAATATTTTACATAGGCGTCGATTCATCCATGGTAAAATATTTTAGGCTTCATCGTCAAAATTTTGTTAGCTCGATGGCTGAATTGTATACCTAATGAGAACTATGAGTTACAGTGTTCTCTCATTAAAAAAGTATACCTATCGCTAGAGATCAGTCGAGAAGAATAAAACAAGTTAGATATATCATAGGTATAATATAAATGACCCCTTATTTACCTAGCTAATAAAGGTTATTTAATTTATAATATTCTAAAACCAGTTTATTTATTATACTACTACATTTTTTCGTGACATTAATTCTTGAAAATACTACATACTCTTCCAGAGCACTTTTACATTTGTAAGAGATTTCTCATTGACGATTCAACCCTAGCGCGGTCTTGCAAACTGGATTAGCTGGGACTTGTTTCCCGCTGGGAAAATAAATTGATTTCTTTATTAATTATTCATAACATTTAATGGAAGTTATGTATTAATCTGCTAGATTACATTACCTTTTGAAAAATATATATTTTAATAACTTTTGGTGGCATAGTGTTTTGTGTGTGAGAATTTTATAAGTTGAAAAAAAAGCTTAAAAACCGACAGTTTTAAAGAACGTCACGAATCCGTTAAAAAAACAAGTTACATAAAGTATAATAATTTTAAACATGCTTTGCAAAGCAAAGGATTGATATGCAAATATTACGTAGTAATATACGTTATTCGGGTAGTATGATGCTGCAAAACATAATAATAATAATAACTGGGTAACTTCCACGATCTCGGTCTCGGTTGCGGCCGATTTCGGTGTACCTAAGGAACTTAGTTATTTTAAAGCTTATATCGATAAATTATTGTCAATTTATTTATTGGGATAATATTTATTTTTGACATTTTATTATTTTTAATAATATTAACGTATGTTATAACATAACCGTAAGGAATTTATTAACTTCCTTTCATTTCAATTCATTTTTATTATCTTTCATTTCTTAAAATATAAAATTATTAATACAATAACTAAATATTTATATTTAATTATTTTAATCGTACCATATTTTCTAAAGAACGATTTTTGTATTATTGAATTATAGAATTTTCTTATATTAATAAATAATTTAAAAGCGCAAGATAATATATATACATCTATTGTTTCTAGTAGATGTATATTAATTATTTCTAATAAAATAACACTGAAAAGATGTTATTGTTAGTTTGAAAGTATAAATCTTTAGAACTATGAAATTGAATAATAATGTTGTCTAGTTCTGATATCTATCCCAGGTAAAATTAATCATATGTAGGATAAATACATACCCCGAGTCCTTTCAGTACAGGCAAATGTGAGGCAATCTGAATATCTTATACAAAATTCTATGGTAATATGTAACAACAACCAATCCTCAATGACGCAGAGTGATTAGGTTAAGAACCCTGACCTTTCCTTGTAAGGTAGGCCTTTGCTCAATAGAGAAAAGGAATATGACAGGCTAATGAAAAAAGTTATCATAATTAATAATAAAATATAACAAAACTAATGCTCAACCAAAGCTAATATTTGAATATAAGCCTTAATTTATTCGGAATTCAGAATTTTTTTTCAAAAGTTTAGTTTATCATACAACTCTATCCTGTTTAAGTTTTATGAAAGTGGTATCTTGTCTGATACAGGTTTATGTACATACGTACATGTTTATGTATATGTGTACTGTGTGTTTATATGTTTACGTACATATGTACATTGGTTTATGTATAAAGCTGAAAACCGTTAGATGGTTTGATATTTTAAACTAAGCCGCGTCGTTATCCTGAAATCTCTAGCTCTGTTTTAGACGAGTCTTGCTATAACATTTTAATCGCAACACTCGTACTGATTTTACGAGTATCTATTATTGTTTTCTAATGTATTCTAATTATTGAATAAAAACACAAAAATCTCTTTCATTTATCCATTAACGTTTCGGGAGATCTATGAGATTTATAAAAATCGGTAGAAAAAAAAATAAAAAAAAAAGAATATTTATGGATAAGTATATTATAATATTATTTATTAAAATATCATTATATTATTGTCAATAATAATGTTAACTTTCCGTTGCAACTTAAACGTTAACGAATATATAAAACGAATAGAATAAATAACGAATTAAATATATGATTATGAAATTAAGTAAAAAGTGAAACAACTTTATAAAATGTCTTTTTAATATAAATCTGAAAAGTTAGAGTCACGAATTTTGCCAAGTTAGGCTTAAAATTCACTAAGCGCTTAATAACTCGCTTAATATTAATTAGTTTTCTGTGTAGTAAGACTATAGCATAGGAATTTGCTTAGTCAACCATAGCCATAATATCATATTCAATATTATCAATTCAGGATAATATATTATTCAGAAATATAGTTGAATATTCAATATTAGCACCTATTATTTTGCTTGCGATAATATTGGATAAATAAGGGAATTTAATTCTTACTAAGTCAGATCTTGTCAATTACTTTGAAACCTCTGTCTTGAGGTGTGTTCAGAGATTTGTTTTAGAGATTTGCTGTGTTAGGGCATAAATAATATTTGATAACAAACATATACAGTTTTATTCACTGTACATATATATAATTTATAGTTCTTCTAGTTTATTAACGTTTCTATAATTATTAGATTTAAACGAAAAGTTAGTTTACTTTGAGCAAAAAATGTACTAATAATATAAATACAATATTGTAATTTGTATAGTACCGTTAAAATTTAGGAAACAGTTAAAAAATATATCCGATCGAATGAATATCAGAATGTGAAGAATATATATCATCCTTTTGTTTTAGAAGTTCGGTTCTTTTCGGTTATATGCTAACTTTTTATTTTTCATATTTTATAAATGTGATAAAGATTTTGCTTACAATTTAGTCTTTTTTTCAATACTAACTCTCTCAACCCCGACTCCACGTAGTCTTGTCTGTCCTATTATATTATATTATATTATATTATATTATATTATATTATATTATATTATATTATATTATATTATATTATATTATATTATATTATTAATTGGTTGACTCTGTGTCTGCACAGCCGTTGGCTGGTATTTGCTGACCACCCGCCTTGAGACCCTCAAGGAAGGGGAGGTTCAGCTACCTGATTAGACTCTGTATATGCTGTATTTCCTAAAACTTTGCTCAAAATTGTTGTTGTGTGTATGCTTGCTTGTTTTTGTAGAATGTGTGAATCTATGTTTGCATCTAAAAGGTTTATATAACGCTGAAGGCTCTTTGCAACTACTCCCGTGGCTCCTATGACTATTGGTATTGTTTCTGCTTTACTTTTCCATAATCTGGTGATTTCTTTTCGGAGTAAATGGTATTTGTTTAGTTTTTCAATTTCTTTTGCCCCTATGTTGTAGTCGGATGGTACTGTGACGTCGATGAGATAAGTTTTATTTTCTAATTTATTTATGTAAATGATATCTGGTCTATTGTGAGCCACGGTGACATCTGTCTGAACTGGCATTTCCCACATTAGTTTCGCTTCCTCATTTTCTATTGTTTGTGGTTGTACTAAAATTTCTTTCCACCAAAGTTGGTTGACATTAAACTTGTGTTTCCTTGCAAGGGTCCAGTGTATATATTGTACTATGTTATTGTGCCTCTTAACGTAGTAGGTGCCGGCTATTTTTTCGCATCCCGAGACGATGTGTTGCACCGTCTCATCCTTCGCAGCGCATAGCCTGCACTTACCATTTATAGGCTTCTTTAAAACATCACGTTCGAACTGTCTCGTAATAATATTTCCGTCCTGTATAGCGAATATGGAAGCTTCTAATTTGGGGGATATGAGTTGTTTTCTGAGCCAATTAAATGATTGTTCTTTGTCTATGTTCTGTGCGTTTATGATTTTGTTGTAAAATTGTCCGTGTAAAGTTTTCGTTTTCAATGTATTTATTTTACTGTGTGTTATTGCCTTTCTTATCTCTGTATCCGTGTAGTTTTTGTGTTCCTGTAGTTCTATTTCTTTAAAGTGTTCTACCGATTCTTTGTTAATGGAGTATTTTGTTTTATTTTTATCGTGTTCGTTAATATTTTGAATTAAATAATCAGTAGCTTGGTTCAGATATTTCCTATACTTTATCATTTGTACTTTGTATAGTGTTGTGATGTTCGTGAGTCCCCTTCCGCCTTCTTCTAATGGTAAATATAGTCTTTCTACGGCTGATTTTTGGTGATGTAGTTGATTTAAAGCTAACAATTTTCTGGTTTTAACGTCTACGTGTCGAAGATCCTGATTTTTATAATTAATTATCCCGAAAGAGTATAGTAATACTGGGACTGCAAATGTATTTATGGCCTTAATTAAATTTCTGGAAGCTAAATATGAATTTGTGATACACTTAACCCTTTTAAAATATTCTTTACATAGTTGTTGCCTAACCTCGTTATGGTCGATCTTGCCTGACTCTAAAATGCCTAAATATTTGTATTGTTGGCCTTCATTAAGATGTTGGAATTCTTGGCCACTGAGAAGTATATGATGTCCGGTTTCCTGTTGTTCTACTCTTTTACCGCTCGAAAGATGTAATACATTACATTTCTTGAACCCAAACGTCATCCCTATGTCTATTGTGAAAATCTCTGTGCTGTCTAAAAGCACTTGTAAGCTATTTTTGTTATTGGCGTAAAGTTTAAGGTCATCCATATATAAAAGGTGGTTGATTTGTGTATTATTTTTAAGCCGGTACCCTTTGGTTTTATATTTACTGAGTGTATGTGATAGAGGATTAATTGCCAGACAGAATAAAAGAGGCGATAACGAATCACCTTGGAATATTCCTCTGCGTACGTGAATTGGATTCGTGGTTGCCGAATTATTCGTTCCATGGGCCGTCATTATCACCCTCCACTTGGGCATTACCGTTTTCAGAAAGCATTTGACGGTGTCTGGACATCTGTATATATCGAGTACCTTTAAGAGCCACTCGTGCGATACGCTGTCGAATGCCTTCTGGTAATCGATCCAGCTCATACTAAGTTGTTTTTGAGACTGATGTGCGTCTTCTAGTATGGCTTTGTTTAGCATTAGATGATCCTTGCATCCCCTGGATCGCCTTCGGCAACCACGTTGTTCTGGTGCTATAATGTTGTTAATGTCACAGTGTGTGTATAGTATGTTAGCAAGTACGGAAGTTAATAATTTGTATAAAGTAGGTAGGCAGGCAATGGGTCGCCAGTTTTTAGGATCCTGTGTGTTATTGTAGTCTTTCGGAATTAATATGACTTTGCCTGTGGTAAACCACTCCTCCAAACCTTCTCTACCTTGCAGAATGCTGTTAAAAATATTAGTGATGAATGTATGTGTGGATGTGAAATATTTGAGATAGAAATTTTGAATTTTATCGACCCCCGGTGCCTTCCAATTGTGTGTTCTTTTAACTGCATTTTTAATTTCGTCTACTGTGATTTCGTGTAAGTTTTGTTCCTGTATGTTTTGTTGTGATTCTTCTACGTTTTTAATCCATTCAGCGTTTTCGTTATATGACTTGGGTTCTGATAAAATATGTGTCCAAAATTGTTCGATATCTTTTTTGGCGGGTATTTCGATTGTGGATGTATTTTTATTACCTAACAGACTTCTATAAAACCTATGTTGATTCTCTTTGAACTGTAAATTTTGTATTTTCCTTTCATTCATCTCATCGTATCTTCTCAGCCTTCCTGCATAAGCCTTCACTTTCTGTTTGAGTATTTCAATAGTGTTATTTAAATCCTGTTCGTTGTTGATGTTATGTTTATTAAATAATTTGTTCCTAATTGCGTTCATTCTTCTACTACTGGCTCGTTGGTTTTTTATTTCAGTTAACCTACCTAACTCTTTTCTGTTATCTTCTATTTTTCTTTGAATTCTAATTTTCCACGGGGGTATTTTCTTAGTTTTAATAATATTATCTTTGACATAAGGTGTCTGACCGTTTGCTAATATTAAAGTTGCAGCTGCAGAATAAATGACATCGTTTAAATCTCTTAAGTTATATTGATTGATTAGTAATTTAGGTAAAAATATATTTAGTTTATTTAGGTTTGAAAAATATTGTTTATTAAATTTAGGTTTCGGTAGTTCTTTTCTATCGCTAATAGGAGTTTCTCTGACTTCTGCTAATGTCTGTAAAAGTTGTACAATAAGTGGATCTTGATCTTCATCAACGGTAAAATCTTGGGAACTTTCTAAGTTATTTTGTGTATTTTCTTCTTCTATGTCACTAAGTGTGTGTTGTGTTGATTCGCTTGTATTAAGTGCATCCGTTTCTGCAGTTCTTGAGCTTACATTTATCGTTGTAGTTTCGTGGGGTGTATCTAAATCTAAATTTAACTGACTGGAATTCTGATCATAAACTACTGGTGTGGTAGGTACCGTGGGATTTTGAGTTGAATTTGCCGCATTGTGTTTAATTTCGTCAAGAACTTCTGTTGAAATTATTTTTCTTTTTATGATGCTACGTGCTTGATTTGATAGTTTGTTTCCTGTGAGTTTTGTACTTTTGGTGTTACTGTAATTTCTAGTGTAAAATAAATGATGTAATCGTGTTATGTATCCCGGTCCTTCTGACTTTGCTTTATAATAACAGTACATCAGTTCGTGTAGTTCTTGATCTGACCATTTCTTTCTGGCGTCGGATTCTAAAATATCAACATTAGAGGAGGTGTTATCTTGAGAGTTGTTCGTTAGGGTGTATGTGTTTAGTGTATTACTATTAGATTGTTGAGAAGGGGAATTTGTGTGTTGTGTATTATTTGACATTTCAGCATTATTTTTGATTGTGTCGAGTTCTTTTACGTCTATTGTTTTACGAGATATGACTGTACGTGCTTGGTTGGCTAATAAAGTGCCGGAAAAAGAGCGTGTTTTGGGGTTATGTGGATTTCGTAATTTAAAAATTGTTTCTAGTCTATTGATGTATCCGGGGCCTTTGTGTCTTGCTTTAAAGAAGCAAAACATGAGTTCACGCAACTCCTCCTGAGACCACTTTCTTCTCGCGTCATCTTTTGTATTTGTTACGCTCGCTGTGGTCTGTGTCGATGAGCCGGCAGAGCAACTGGGCCCAGCCCTACTCCGCAAAGCATCATCCACCAAATGTTCGGCTGTGGCATTTTCGGGTTTCCCGGCTCCAGCCCGCCTGTTCAGCTGGGAGCCACTGACGGTTCGCATGCTGTCACGCCCAGCGTCAGCTCCGGGCGTGCCCTGGCGATTATCCCCAGGTAGCGGTCCTATGCGCGAATTCCTTGTATACATTTCTCCATACGTGGGTTGCCATTGCCTTTGTTAGCTTATAGGTTTTTACAAAATTGTATAAGTGTCCCCCTCCTGCGTGGGTCTGGTGGTCGACCCGGACGAAAAGGTTGGGCTTGAGGAGGGATATTATATTATATTATATTATATTATATTATATTATATTATATTATATTATATTATATTATATTATATTATATTATATTATATTATATTATATTATATTATATTATATTATATTATATTATATTATATTATATTATATTATATTATATTATATTATATTATATTATATTATATTATATTATATTATATTATATTATATTATATTATATTATATTATATTATATTATATTATATTATATTATATTATATTATATTATATTATATTATATTATATTATATTATATTATATTATATTATATTATATTATATTATATTATATTATATTATATTATATTATATTATATTATATTATATTATATTATATTATATTATATTATATTATATTATATTATATTATATTATATTATATTATATTATATTATATTATATTATATTATATTATATTATATTATATTATATTATATTATATTATATTATATTATATTATATTATATTATATTATATTATATTATATTATATTATATTATATTATATTATATTATATTATATTATATTATATTATATTATATTATATTATATTATATTATATTATATTATATTATATTATATTATATTATATTATATTATATTATATTATATTATATTATATTATATTATATTATATTATATTATATTATATTATATTATATTATATTATATTATATTATATTATATTATATTATATTATATTATATTATATTATATTATATTATATTATATTATATTATATTATATTATATTATATTATATTATATTATATTATATTATATTATATTATATTATATTATATTATATTATATTATATTATATTATATTATATTATATTATATTATATTATATTATATTATATTATATTATATTATATTATATTATATTATATTATATTATATTATATTATATTATATTATATTATATTATATTATATTATATTATATTATATTATATTATATTATATTATATTATATTATATTATATTATATTATATTATATTATATTATATTATATTATATTATATTATATTATATTATATTATATTATATTATATTATATTATATTATATTATATTATATTATATTATATTATATTATATTATATTATATTATATTATATTATATTATATTATATTATATTATATTATATTATATTATATTATATTATATTATATTATATTATATTATATTATATTATATTATATTATATTATATTATATTATATTATATTATATTATATTATATTATATTATATTATATTATATTATATTATATTATATTATATTATATTATATTATATTATATTATATTATATTATATTATATTATATTATATTATATTATATTATATTATATTATATTATATTATATTATATTATATTATATTATATTATATTATATTATATTATATTATATTATATTATATTATATTATATTATATTATATTATATTATATTATATTATATTATATTATATTATATTATATTATATTATATTATATTATATTATATTATATTATATTATATTATATTATATTATATTATATTATATTATATTATATTATATTATATTATATTATATTATATTATATTATATTATATTATATTATATTATATTATATTATATTATATTATATTATATTATATTATATTATATTATATTATATTATATTATATTATATTATATTATATTATATTATATTATATTATATTATATTATATTATATTATATTATATTATATTATATTATATTATATTATATTATATTATATTATATTATATTATATTATATTATATATATTATATGTCCTATTATATGATATTATTCTTTACAGTCATATATTCATAATAAAGCTAATAAATATTAACTAATATAATAGTCGTTCAAGCTATTGAGCACAACATAGGAAATTAAGATTTTCAAGTTCAGAGTTAACGGTTTCAAGAATCATATGACATATTTTTTATAACGTATTTGATATATTATGTATGTTAATAATATTGTCGTCATCAAAAAGGTATGAAGTGACCCAGCATTAAAGTCATATTTTGGACAGGGCGTGATAGATTGCCGCGTGACACGGCAGCCGCCTTTTTTATTAAATACCAAGCCACTCTGCAAAAGCTTACATACAATACATATTTTTTGTTTTCAAGTACACTTTAATATTAAATTTAGAAAAATGCCTTTTGTACTATTTTGAAATATATAAATGACTTTCTATAAAAGATACTTTATTCTTCTTACTTTTTCTCTTATCCTACTTATTATTTTAACATAACTTCTTGATGTCAAATAATATTAAATAACAAAAGATATTTATACAAGTGCAAACACAAAAAAAACAATAGTAATAAAAATAATGATATATTTTTGAACTATAAAAAGATTAGACAATATTATATAGATGTATACATAAATGCGTCATTGTGTGTGTTAAATTGTTTTTCGTTAATCAAAGCTAAATAATGTAAGCAATTTAAAAAATCAATCTTGTGATATCTTTGTTCAAAATTTTAAATTTTGAAATTTTATATATGACAGTGAAAATATTTTATACATACTAAGAGTCCGTTTGGTTAATAATGCCCTATAATCTTTTTATATATTTAATCTAGAATAATAAATATATTAAGGCTTATTTATTTATATTATGAATCCATAAAAACATTAACGATTAACGTAACGTAACGATTGCAAGTTTTTCAAGTATAAAAAAAATGAAATGTTGTGGAAGAGAGTATTTCATTATTAATTTTGATAAAAATCAGTAAATTTATTGAACGTGGTTGGAATTCTTATACGTTATAACCGGATCGCTGTCAAAGCCGAAATTAAATTCTTGAGTGACTTTATAAAAGTCCACTTTTTGATGCTCTGCTAACGTTATAACAAAAAACATACGTGTAATACTTAGTAGCAACAAATTGTTGAGCTGCTTATAATATTTATATTGGTATTAATAGTCTCCTTATTATTACGATTTGAATTGATGAATAAATAAAGAAACATACCTACTTATCTATGATAATGATAATGATGATGATGATCAGTTTGAAATTATGTATTTTAATCAAACCGTGAATTATAATTATGATGATTGAATTTGTAAAATTTTTGCTTATTTAATTTTTAAATTATATTATATAATAATCTGTACAAGTTTAAGAAATATTTAAATTTTGTAATAAAAATAAACATCATTACATAGTATAAAGCAAAGACGCTTTTCGCATCTGTCCCTATTTCTATATGTAGGCTTAGATATTTAAAACTACACAACGGATTTTGATGCAGTTTTTTTTTATAGATAGTGACTCAAGAGGAATGTTTATATGTATAATAACATGCGTATTATATTAGAGAACCACTGATAAATTCAAGATTTTTAATGCGAAGTCTTAAACAAAAAAAATTTTTGCGCTTACATTGCAAACGCTGGCTGAACTCTACGCCACCAAGATACCCACAATAGCCAATTTTTATCCTTTACTTTTTTACAAGAAATAATAAAACTTGTCGGCTGAAACTTGTCTGTTTTGAAGGTCATCTAAAGAATTAAATCCTCGCATTCTGCAGTTCCGTCTCTATTATATGAGACACCAAATTTTAATTAGTCGTAAAGTCATCTCATGTTAGTTTGAAAATAAAATCTCAAGAATTATTTAATATTAACACTAGTCTTTGAAACTTTATAAAAATATTTACTACATCTGTATTTATTTTTTAGCCTCAGTACCTACCTACTTGTTTATCTCAACATCTGTTTTATCTGTTATATACCACTTTTCAAATTTAAACAATCTATATTTAATGCATTGCATAATAGAATCCCTATTTTGTATGTATCATTTAAATGTTAAATAGACATTTTCAAAGTAATCGAATTATTGTGTGATTCCATGTCATTGGAGAGCAAATATAAAAACAAAGCCAACGTTAATATTGATAGAGTACACCGACAATGAATATTTAATAATGTTATATTGTCAATACAACATTTGGTTTATCGACGGAGTAACAATGTTCAGTTGCACGATGGATTTTAACTGTATTTTAACATAACATTGATATAACTTGGGTGTGTGTATACCGTGTTCAGTATAAGTGAAAAAATAATCATTTCATTTGTGATGTTAAATATAAGACATCAATTATATTTTTAAAGGTATATTAAACTACTATTTATATTATATTTTTTATTTATATTTTATCATATTATACTTTTATAATTCATTATATTAAATATTCAGTTAATTTAATTTAACCGATTTAAACGACAAGTACTCTTCTTAAACAATTAAACCACTAGTCGGACTTACCTAAAATTTAATCAGATCATATCAGCGTTACGTCAAATCTATACACTGACATTTGTCCAAGGTTTAAAGCTCTAGAAAAAGGTTCGTTAATTATAATTCTCACAGATATGCTGGCAACATCAGAAACTCTCCGTTTCTGTTAGACAAGCTGTTAAAAATAATAACATCAAAAATGCTTTTTGCAGGTATTAATTGCATATTACAAACCTGAGATTATTAGTATTACCATGTTTATTGTACAGCATAATCTAATTAACAAGTACACAGAATACAATTAATGTATTATAACAAACTGGGTAGTTCGATAAGTCGCAATTTGTTACAGACAATGGTATAAATGTAGATGTAGATAAAGAAATAAGATAAAAAAGGAAGTAATATAGGTCTCTTAGAATTATCGAGAAAAATATCTAGATTTTTAATAAATAATATCAAAAAATGCCACTAGCTGCTATAAAAATTTAATGCAAAAACTATTTTCTTAGCACCTTTTCAGAAACTTGGATTTTATTATTTTCAGTTATATTCAATTTGCATTATATTCTTTTTATTTAAATTATAAGTAATTAATAATTATATTATAATTATTAAGCCAATACGAAAATTTTGAAAATTACTTATCATTTGAATATTTTTAAGAGGAATTTTAAAGTATCCTCTGAGCAATTTCCGTGATTTTTGACAAACTATCCGAAAATAAATCAACGTGCGTTAAGATTACATTCAGCATCCGCAAAGCTTGCGACATTTAAATGATGGTAAGTAGAATAGTTCAGGTCGATGCCTCGCGTCCACCTTAGGTATATGAAAATGCATTAGGCGTATTATGTCTGGTTGGTGTATCCAGCTGCGTAATCCGCAAACCACATATTTAATGAGAGCAACGTTTTTTCGCATACATTATAACTCACACTTCACAAAATTACTATAAGCAACAACACCGACAAGCAGATACCCAAATAAAGTAACAAACAGATAATCTGACAAAAATTATTATTAATAAAACCATAATAACAGATAAACTATAACAATACGTTCTATTGACCTAAACTCACATTTTAGTAGGGGAAACCCGGGCAGCGTAAATACCTTAAGGTTTACTTGATTATTGTCGTTTGGTTATAAGTGGAGAAATTGAGAGAAATGTTTATAATCATTCTTCATTTAATGAACTTACATAATGCAATAACAGTTATCTTTAATATGAATTAAATTACATAAGTTAAGTTATCAATAACGGCACAAATATTCACTTCGCCCAGGACCCGGGTAAAGTGCACCAATTCTACTTACAACAAGGAACGTGTCACAAGTATTATTATAGTTTTAAACGAAACACTTATCTCTGTAAATCAATATTTTTTCCCAAAAACTCAATTTGTCCGCTTACTAGCGCCACGCGAGAATAACTCGTCCTGACATGTTTGTCGCGCAAGAATCGGCCACTGACCTGACCATTGTCATGACAAGCGCTTGCCAGTCAATAAACAATTTGGGAGTTATGGGCAATATTCGCTTT